>CM077122.1:5643519-7039353 GCA_039645545.1 Dendrolimus houi
CTGCTGAACTCATAAAGTAAAAAAAAAGGTATACAGTTACATGTATTATTTGACAGGCTGATAATATTTAAACAAAAATATCATAATTTTGTTTACAGAGGACTCAAGTGTATCAGGTAGTGAGTCTGATGAAGAGGACACAAGTAAAAATCCAGCAAGTGATCTCTTTGCAGCTGCCACTAGGCATTGCAAAGCGTTCTTCACGAATCCAAAAGGACAAGTGTTTTGTATTTACAGATGTGTCTTGCATCATAGGAAGGTGAGAAGTATTTTGTTACTTTTGTAACTATACAATAGAGTTACATATTTGGGAAAATAGTAGATTTTTAAATCAAATGACTATTTGGAGAATTAATGCTATATATCAAATTTTTGTCACAAGTACATATTTATACTATACTAGTAGTCTCGGCAGACATTGCTCTGACCTGAAAAATAATAATCTAGGAACCGATTCTAGTGCCTCCTACTAGTTTCAATTGTGAATCTAAATTCTAAACCATCCAGGTCATCATAGCTATAATAAAAATAAATAAAAATAATATAAATATAATAAATAAATAAGTAGCTTATTGATTATAAAATATGAAACAGTAATTATAATTATTTCTATTAAAAACAATTTGAAAGTAAGATGATTGCAAGTTATTTGAACATACATTCTTTTTATGTGCATTGCGCAAGAACTCATTGTAAAATGTGTTATATACATAATTACAGGAAGAATTATCTACAGATGGTGATGGCACAGCGTGGGTGGAGCGTGTGCAACGTTTGGCATTACCAGGCTTTCAAAGATGGGCAGTGCTCATGGTTTCTGGGGGCCATTTCGCTGGTGCCATTTTCAGTGGTGGAGTGGTCGTACTTCACAAGACGATGCATTCTTATGTGACAAGACGAGGACAAGGTGCTAATTTTTTAAGAGTAATAATAAAACTTTTTTATTTTTTATTGCAGAGTTCAGCAGACAGGCATCGCCCACCTAATGGTAAGCGGTTACCATTGCCTATTGACATTTATAACACCAAAGGCGTTACACTCTCTTGAGGGAGTCTTAAACTTATCAGTTTCTTAAACTCTTGTATAATGTGTAATAATAATATGCAACATGCAAAGCAATTCATAACTGTACATGCTAGTTGTACAGTTCACGAAAAAACTATCAAACCTCTAGATTTGGTATTTAACATAGTAATTTGTCATTAAAATACCACCTTGTAACCAAATATAAAAAATACAGCATAATAATGCTGTCTGTCAAAAATTATAAATAAAGAAGACAAATTAGATAAAAATATCTTGCAAGCCCTTACAAATCTGCACTTTTTCCTAGTAAACACTCATGTGGCACATTGTACACGTATACACAAGGGTATAACTATATTGCAGCTATGCGGAATATAGTTATAAACTTTCCGAGCATTTATTTTACTTTTGACAGCCCGATGATAGATCAATTAATAATGTCCTAACGCATTACCAACTTGTTATAAAAATCAACTTCATTTATAAAGAAGTTGTAATCAATTTAACTTATCTATATATTTATACATTAGTTATGTGAGATGGCCGTCGGAGGAAGTTTAAAAAACCAAATATAATTATTAAACTTTAATTAAATTAATTCTTACAATGATAACTTATAATTAATGATCACGATGATCAGTTATGACCGTGTGCTACCGCGATTGGAGCCAGTCTGTTCCGTTCATCGGTCCGCAGGGTGGCTCTGAGGCTTCCCAGGAAACTCTCCACTCAGCACTTTCTCACGTGCATGCATGAGTCATCCACAGGTGGCTTAAATGAGGTGTTTTCTTTGAATTTGTTAAGTTGTTGTTTGAGAAACAACAGGGTTGCCTCATATGTGTGGAAAACCGTAGGGTTACCACACATAACATATTAATGATTTATTTATTTATAAATTATCGTTGTATTTAATTAGGCAAAATAAAACTGCACTTATAATAATTGCGGTATTATTTTTCTTTAAAGTAGAACATTTTTCATTTTCATATCGATTACTTTCGATTTATTTACGTATAGTGTCAATGGTTTAATAATCGGTGCGTTACATCACTATTACGTCAACCACAAAAATAAAGTACGACAGTTATGTCAATTGTTTCATGTGGGCTTTACTGTCAAGAAATATGTAACTTGATAGATGTGCAAACGTCAAAAGTAAAATAAACGCTTGGAAACAGTATAGTTGTTTAAAATAATTGCCAAATATTATTATAGGCCAAGCGCAGAGTACGAGAGACCAGCATGGTAGTGCACCGAGATCGTCGGGGGCTAGTCTGAGGAGGTATAACCAAGCACAGTTTTTGAAGGTATGTGTTTAGAAAATACACCTTAATAGTTCGTTAAATAAGAGATGATTTTAAGCTTGATAGTATACTAGGAATTATGATTATAATGGCCCAGTAAAAAATGGAATTTTGAAAAGCACCTAAACCCCAGAAGACTAGTGGCATGGTTTGTATATCTTATTAACCATTCTGTTACCTTATATTGGAAAAAAATGCATTATATGTATGGAGTTTTTAACTAAAAGTAACGTTTACGTACGTAGTTACGTTTTTCTAGGGCGAATGTTATTCCTAATATTAATCTTACCCGAAACCATATACACATGCTACTATACAGAGAACCAATTCTGATATTAATATCTCGTCTAAATCGCCGGACACTAACATCTTAATCGTAAGTTTCCCTGATTTCGGTGTTCTGTTAATTACAATGGTGTGCCACTCTAGCTTTATATATAAATATTTATAAGCGAAAAAAGAGTTGATTTTTTTGGTAGCTGTTCACTATTCGTTTTGGATAACGCCATTTCTGCTGATAGTAGTACCAATTTTGTTCTATTCTGCCGCGACGATATCGAACAGATAATGTGGATTTAGTAGGATACGAATTTGTGACACTGTCGCAATGGAATCTTACTTTTAACATCTTCGCAACGCCATGATAGTGAAGTAGCAGAATTGGGCCCCAGGCATTTCCTTTTCCAGCATGTCCAAGAAATAATCGCCAGTTGGTCCGAAGATCTAATCGGCTGTTCTCTAGTACTTTACCGTGCAGTGGGCTCCATTAACCAAGCGGTCATCTTTGGCAAAAGTTCACCATTGAATAAGGACGACTTGAAAGTCAGACAACTGCCTTTTCCAACTAGAAAACCGACGTACAAAGAGGTGCAGAGGGTGCATGAAACTGTTGCTAGTATTGAAGTTTATGGTAAGTTAGAGAATTAATTTTACATTTACCAGAAAATAATAAAGCTCTTAGTTTTTAATTATGCATATATTTTGCGGTTCATTTTATTCAGAAATTTTTGGTGGC
Organism: Dendrolimus houi; assembly: GCA_039645545.1. Classification (NCBI taxonomy): domain Eukaryota; kingdom Metazoa; phylum Arthropoda; class Insecta; order Lepidoptera; family Lasiocampidae; genus Dendrolimus; species Dendrolimus houi. The sequence goes on from CM077122.1 coordinate 5,646,865, forward strand.
GGTATTATCACTTGATATATTATGTATATAATTTTTTTTTTTAAATATTTGATATAATTGTTCAAACTGTTATTATGGATCTGTGTCTGAAATAAATAAATAATAATTATTACATGTCCTTGGAGACCACAGGCCATAAAAATGACCCGGAATTTTGGAGGGCTTGCATGGGGCCGTGGGAAGGCCAACACATAGAGGCCTTTTGACAAAAATGTAAATATGTCGTGACACTGACCAGCGTTTATCCCTGTCTACACCATATAAAAATGCACCCCAGGACAAGCCCCGGTCAGTGTAGGACTATTGTAGGGAATGAGAACAAAAGGTATGGGGCTATTGGGATTAACTGCTAATGGAACCAGGGATCTGAGACTATGGTGACTATGGCCTCTCCCCGTCGCAATATTCGGGGAACATGGATAAAAAGGGCAGATGGTGACTCGCCATTCACTGCATGGGCTCCTAAAAATGCCATATAAGATTAGCGAGGTGCAACATGGGTGTGAGTGGCTAAGGGGTGTCGAGAGGTGGGCTGTAGGTTCACGGAAGCTACTTCCGACGTTATGCCATTTATCACTTCCACCCCTGGAGCTTGAGTCGTAGCTCTAGTGATTTCCACTCCGTGCCGGCTGGCTAAGGCAAGCACGAAGGCGGGGGGCCTTTGCCTTGGCCTCTGGAGTCAGGTCCCAGGCGACGCTACTCACCTAAGGCTTCACCACAAAGCCCCCCCCCCTGCGGGTTATTATTATTATTCACATATATATCTTATTTTCTGGTTTTTAACATTTTTCTTATAAATATCTTATAAAATATATACATTATTTATAAAAAAATATAAAAAACTGATCTCCGCCGGCAGTAGGGCTAGGGTCCAAGCTACCAGTAGTTAAGGCTTCAGACATAGGGATCTCACAATACGGGCCGTGTTCAACAAAGTTGCCTTTTGCATCCGACTCTTCACCCAGTTACCAAGCGAGAGCCTTTCAAGGTGTCGGTCAAGGCTCTTCGCTATTAGTCCATTCTCTGACGCCACTGTCGGTACTATGAGTGTAGAGTCCAGGTTCCACATGGCGGTAACCTCGTGAGCAAGATCGATTACTTTATTTGTTTATCTTTTTCGGCATTCATGAGGTTAGGAATCGCCAATTATTATTATTATTATACTATTTTCTTTCACAAGATCATAAAATTTTCATTAAAGTTTATGCTACTATGAATGAGTAGATTAATGTAAAGTACGTACAGCTAAATTAGCTGGGAGACGTTTTTACGTTTGTAGTATTTGTATATTTACAGAAGTTCTAGTAAACAATTTAAATTTCCGTGAAATTTAGTATTAAAAATTATTACTAATATTAATACTAATATTTATTGTTTTAATATTATTAGAGTCATATTAAGTACCTGCCAATAAAAATATATAAAAAATATTAGTTTATTTATGTATGTGCTGACAGTACACTACTACAAACGCATAAACGTTTTGAAGCTAATTTACCTGTATATTATTTTATAATATTGTCATTTGTCAAATTTAGCAATAAAAAATGAAATAGAGAAATTTTATAGCAGCACTTAAAAGGCCTGGCTGCATCAGAAATTGAGTAATATTAAAGTGACATCCACAACTTATCATACTGTAAATAATTAAATTTTGTACTGGTTACTAACTTCTCTATTAGCTATTGATCCACAACATTTTTATTTATAACTGGTTTTATTAACGAACACTGACTGTTCATGTGTTATAATTTCTTTTTCAGACACAATGGAGTTATTCCAAAAGGCACTTATAGCGTCAACTGCAAAAACAACAACGAAAACCTCTTCAGATACTACCATAAATAGTATAAAGAAAAGTAATAAAGCTAGCCCACATAAGAACATAGATAGGGCCAAGTCAAGGTAAAGTGAGCTTAATAAGAAATATGCATCTATATATTTTATAGTTTTAATTAATTATTTTATAATTTACATTAGTAAATAGTCATAAATATATAATGTTGATCATCATCATAAATAAGACCATGGGTGTCTGGGATCGGCCCCAAGGTAGTTAGTTGCATATCGCCTATAACACAAGCATAACTTGCTTAATTTAGGTATATACAATGTCGCACCCTTAGAATTATATAGACCTAAATAAAAATATCCAGCTACTAGCTTTTGCCCGCGACTTCGACCGCGTGGAATAGTTAAAAAAGAAGTAAATTAAAAAAAAACTCCGATTTTGAAACATTCTTCATTGGTACTCCGCTCCTATTGGTCTTAACGTGATGATATATAGCCTATAGCCTTCCTCGATAAACGAATGAATGAAAACTCTCTATTGTTCACCATAACTTAAACCTAGACATTTAAATTTAATATAAATACATTTCCATTAGAACAATGGGTGGCCTTATTGCTTATAGCGATCTCTTCCTATAGCCTTCCTCAATAAATTGGCTATCTAACACTGAAAGAATTTTTCAAATCAGACCAGTAGTTCCTGACGATTAGTGCATTCAACCAAACAGACAAACAAACTCTTCAGCTTTATATATTAATATAAGATTCAATTTTGTACCTTATTTTTTATGTATAGTATATTTAAATTCAATGACTCAAAATTTTGATTTGGATCTCTATAATTTTAAGTGTGATATGTGTTTGTCTGTTGAGTATAAAAAAATGTATGAAACTCTTCTTAACTGATTTAATGTTAAAATTTTACATCAATATAAATATTTGAACACGGCAAGCACATTCGGGCGATGCCAACAACACCGTCTTGGCGTGTTGCATTTATAACGTACACGCTGACGTCAACAATATTGACACTGTCAAACTGTAAAGCATTTTATAAAAGTGTCTTTGTTCATAAACCCAATGTGTGCTTTGACCTCACCATTCAGTTAGTGTGTTTTATATTTTAACTTTCCAGGAGATTTATAACACTTTGTTAATTTAAATCCAAGACAAACATGCAAATAAATAAAAAATAAATTTATATTCATTGTACAGGATGATAGATAACTATTGGGTCACCAGTGTAAACAATTATAAAAATGCATCATTACAATTTGATGTAATTGTTCAAATATTTTTTTATGGATCTATATGTATGAAATAAATAATAATCATTAAATAATCTGGTAGTGTATGTTGTGCAGAGTATTAGATAACACTTAACTTGAATTAAACATACCGAAACTACTTTATAAATTAAATACATACAAAAATACTTGTAAAATATATATTTTAATAAGTTATGGTATAAGAATTAGACAATATTATTATCATGTAGGATGTGTTATCTTACAGAGAACGCGCGCCCCGCGAACTCCCAACACAGTTGATATCAAGTGAAGACGAGGGCCCATGTTATATTGATTCCGAAACACCAGTTGGTTGGATCAAAACATTATCAGAACAAAGTAACAACAGAATAATAACTAACTCGAGGAAAGATTTGCTCAATGACTGTAATATTGGCAATGATGCCTCTGCTGAGAGTGATAGAGAGAATAAATTAGAAAAGGGAGACGAGAAAGGGCAAGTGAGAAAGAAGAAGAAGAAAAAAGAAGAGAAGCCGATTGTTTTGGTGAAGAAAGTACCTGAGAAGATACCTGCTAATGTCAAGAAGGTACGTTATTTGTAGCTTACATGTAACACAATGTTTTTTTAGATTACTAATATCATGGCCAAGGCTTTTAAAACCGGAAAAAAGTCGAATAGGTTACAGCCTAAGTATATTATTAGGACCTTTTCTTTTCGGTTTTGTACTAAATTTAACCTCAATCAAACAGTTTTTGGTAACAAAAGTTTGTTAAATAGGTTTTGTTCAATATACCGGTTTCTAACGTATTTGAATGGTTTTTGCCGCATACCTTCACAGTGCAGCCATATAAGTACAGCAATCTATCAGTCGCACACAAATGCACACTTAGAGAGATAGAATGAGAAAGTAATTGTTGCGGAATAAACTGGTTAATTCAGGTTTATATAACTCCTTGCCAGGGCACGCGGGGTTGGGACTCCCGTTTTCCCGTAGCCCTGGCATAAGGCACAGGACGGAACATCCAGGGGTTTTAGTGGGTATCCTTAACTGGTGAGGGCTAATAGCATGGCACGAGTTCTGATTGGGCATGCTAGTGCCACCCTGAACTAGCGTTCCCTACACACACGGGTCGCGAACTATCCCCCAAGATTCTGTGCTTGTCGCGGCTTATGGTCCTCAAGCAGATTTCTCCTGGCTAAAAAAAAGGTTTATGTAATTCACTTTTAAAGTTTACACTCCGACCGGTTCCAAGCCTTGATCCTAACACCTCTAGCCCATTCCTGTCTGACCCGCCATTACTCCTGCCACACGGTACATTAGTAAAATGCGAAATAACGTGAGAAGGATGACCTGTAGCATAAGTTAATATAACATGGTGTGGTAAGTTGATATTTATTACAATTCAGATGTGGAAACTAATATCTGGCAGTGAGCTCAACTCTTTGGATACGATATTCGAGTCCTGGACCGAGAGTGATTTGGAAAGTGCGTGCAACACTCAGGACCCGACAGATGGCAACACTGCACTTCATAAGGCCGCGATAGCAGAGAAACCTGAAATGATTACGTGAGTGACGAACTTTACTACTTTTATGGAATTAAGCTGATGTCAAAAATAATACGTCGTTGGTTTAGAAAATCTAAAAAAATATGTTTTCAGATAAGTCGATTTTAAATAAATATTTTATTCGATTTACATAATAATTTGGTTAATATCATGTATAATAGTTATATGATTTTTGTAAGCTTGTTAAAATGGAGTTCAAAAGAGTTTTTCATAATCACATTAAAAATGCAATTACCAAAAACACTTTTTAACAAGTCTATATATCTCATATAACTATTATGACTAAAGGGTTTACTATTTTATGGTAAAATAATGAAATAATACAACGAGAAATCAAGACTTTTAGTTTATGATTAAGTGTATTTTTTTATTTGAATTTTTTACTTATAAAACTGGATAGTTTACTCAATAAGTTCAGGTTGCCTTAGCAAAATTAAATATCATCCATAATTTTTATTTAGATTTATGGCTTGGCAGCCTTTAAGCCAGATCTTAGATTATAATGTAGTTTCTTCATTTTCTTGTGTGTAGTACAGCTGAACTGTAGGTTATCAGCTGGTGCCATTCAACGGAGTTCTTGTGACAACTCAAAAGGCATACAGTTCACATTTCTCACAAAACACATAATTACTACTCAAAAACTATCAATATCCTACAGCTATTGTTCATTTTAGAGTAATTTTACACATTTTTAGAAAATAAAACTGCACAGCACAGCATCTCCTTTCAGTTCCCGCCAAAAAGTTATCATCCATAACTGTCCTGGTAGACACAGAAAAGCGTGACATAATTTGTGCTCTATTTTTATAATATTAAATACATTTATTATAAACTGGGGGTAGTTGCTTTTTTTTTCATAAACATACTTTTAGATCAATTATGTGTGTTTTTTATTTATTCGCATTGCTGTTAAATAAGATTTTTTAGTTTTGTTTTAAACTATATATCTATTTTACCATGAAGTTGTGTATGAACAGGCAAATTTTGATAGCGGGCGGTAACCCTTGCATCCGCAACAATTTGCTGCAGACCCCATACGCGGCCTCCCCACACCATGAGACCAGGATTGCCTTCAGAATGTTCCAGGCTCAACATCCTGACAAATATAACTATGCCAAAGTAAGACATATCTCTTAATTTTTTTAACGGAAATTATATATTATATACCTTATTCATAATAATTGAATCAGATCTATTGCTCTCTAGAGGGTTGTTAAAGAGAAATTATTAATAAGTGTTATTCATAGTTACGTTATTAAAGTGATATTTTTTTTAATATTATCCTCGTATAACTATTGTGAATAAGCGGAAAATCCTACTAATATTATAAACGCGAAAGTTTGTAAGAATGTACAGATGTATGGATGTATGTTTGTTACTCTTTCACGCAAAAACTATTGAATGGATTTTGATGGAACTTTACAATAATATAGCTTACACATCAGAATAACACATAGGCTATCTATATAATATATATAATTCTTCTGTACGTGTGTTGACAGTGAACTCCTCCTAAACGTCTGGACCGATTTTGTTGATATTTGTTTTATGTGTTTGAATGGGTCCTCGGATGGTTTAGATTCACAGTTGGAACCGGTAGGTGGCGCTGAGATCGGGTTCTAGAATTCTCCTAATCACCTAGATCGATTTTTTTGATTTTGTTTTTATGTCATGAAACAAAGTCTTTTAGGAATTCAGAAAATATGGCGGTACGAAGTTCGCCGTGTCAGCTAATAATTTATAAAGATATAGTGTGAATTATCCAAAATATAACGATTTTCCATCACCACGCGGGTGAAACCGCGGGACGCAGCTAGTCTGTAATATTAATTTGGGTGTTATGTGTCTCTCTTAAATAAATTTAATAATAATTTACCGTTATTTTGAACGTCTTATTTGATGGCTTCTGCGGTTTAGTGGGCTGACATTTTGCCCGCCTAGCGAACTATAATGCAGACGTTCCGGCTTCGAGCTGTTATATAATAGCAGCCCATAAATGTCCCACTGCTGGGCTCGGGCCTCCCACTACAGGGGAAATATATATATATACACTTCGAGCTGTTAACGATCTATTAATTTTTGACTATTATCTGGGTGTCTGGGTTCGGTACTAGGGTAGTATATGTTGATATTATTTGAAGGTCTCTGTGGTTGAGCGGGTTAAGTCTTAGCTGGCCGAACTCGCTGGAACGCAGAGGCTCCGGTTTCCATTCATGGCATGTTAAATTTCATAAACCAACTTTCCGTTATTTACTGTGCTCTGGGTGTCTGAGATCGGCCCCAGAGTGGTCCGTTGTATATCACCCATAACACGAGCGTAACTTGCTTAATAGTAGGGGAGGCCAAGCGGGGATTTATAATAACAGAGGGAGAAGGAGAAACCTTGCACCCTATTATTACCCCCACCATATATTAACCCTTCATATAGTGTGGGGGTGGGTATTTTTTAATCTTCAATTTTTTTTCAAACCGTCAGATTAAAGAAATTCATTGTTTAGGAGTATTTCAATGTTACGTTTCTTTTTGCATTTTCAAAAATCGGCCATGAGTTTTGGTCGCTTCCAAATCGTCAGTCTTTTGAATAGGAGTTCCTTTAGGGTTTACTTAACATCCCTTTTGAATATCTGACGCGATTGAGTATTTCTGTGCGACTCTTTTTTTAAAAAAACTGTACATGCTCCCCCACCTGTGAAAGGGCCTACATCGTATAACCTTTTTTTTTGTAGCATCTAATCTTCGCAATCCAAAAGGTCCCCGCGACGCTCGAGTAACTCCACATTTAGCATCTTGGGCTCCCTACTATAATTTGGGGACATACAATATGTGTGTTTGTCTGCCGATTATTATTATTTATATAACAAGCGCCTTTTCTATTGCGAAGCTGGCAAACAGACAGACGACCCAGCTCATGGAAAGTACCACCACCTACGTATATATAGATATCTACGACACCATTTTTGCAATGTGATAAAGAATGGAATGGGATAGGGGCATGAGTTAGAGATGGGACATGAGAGGACAGGAGATAAAAGGAATGGGATAGAAAGGATGGGATATGGGATTGTTTTTTCACCGGACGAACGAGATTTATCCGGCTTTTCGTATCTTTTTTTATATGCTTTTTAATCTTATTTTATATATTTTCTTTTTATGTCGTTTCTTTTTTATTCATATATTTATTTATTTTGCTTTTCTTTTTCAGTTTTACAAAAAAGGTCATTATTCTATTACAGTTTATTCTTTTCCTACTGTTTACAGTTATACCTTATAGTTATTTATATCTATTATATTTGCTTTTATTTTCTTATTGACTAATTACTTTATACTATTTATTTAATACATTTATCGATATATATGTATCATATATATTTCTAAAGTATTCTTATATACTATTTTTATTACGTTTTATTCCTATTTACTACTTGCTTTACTATCATTATATAAAACGCAATAAAGTCTTCTAGTTCGTTTTTTGTCATTAGTTCTGGTATATTTCTGTACTCTATTTTAATTCCTTGCTCTCTATGTTGATTCTCTCCCGGGAATATACAGCCAGAACAAGAGATGTGGTATGCCCTTGACCACGTAGTCGGGGGATATGGGATTGGAATAAGTGGAGGAGGGTGTGGCCCATCGGGACTCACTCATCGCACGAAACGCGATTAGCACACAAGGCTAAACGTTTGACGCCGATATTCTATGAGAGCGTGGCAATACACCGATCAAGCCGGCCCCAAGAGCTGTAATTAACCTCCTCCAAGACCTCCTCAAAGGGACAATTTTAATATTATTTTTTTCCACAAGCTGCCATCAATAACGTTTATTATATATCAAAGCCAAGATAATTATATCGTCTCTTTTATTCTAATACAAATTCTGTGTAGTTAGAGGGAAAAAGCGTCAGTTTCAACGTTCATTTCAATTATCTGTATTTGACCACAAATTTGTAGGACTTCCCAATGAGCCGTGTGTGACAGTTCGGCAACAAATTTGTAGTGGTTCCGTCTTAAAGGTTAAAATAATTATTCCATCATGGCTCTATCACGTACAGGCGTGACGTGTAGTGAAGCGAAAAATATAAAAACTTTGGGGTGCAGGAGGCGAAAAAACTACCAGGTGGTAGGGTATTTGTCCGATTGGATGGCTACCACCCTGGTCTAGAGTATGTCGCCATAACAACTTTGATTTGTGTTCCGTCATTAGTGGCCAGGTTCCAATCTCCCTTTAGATAATGGTAAGACATTGGTAGCACCTTTGATATTACAATGTCCATAAGGCTATGAAAGCCGCTTTCCATCAGGTGGGCTGTCTATCTGCTGAACTCACGCATAAAAAAATATAATTAAGTGATGAAAATCTATTTTCCTTTCTTCTAAGATTGTATTAGAAAATTAAAAAATTCAAAATGTTGTAGAGTTTAAAAAATAAGCAAAAATGTTCGAAGAAAGAATAGTACAGCAGAAATAAGAAATCTTATATATCTTTAAAATTTCAGTCGCAAATTCCGGGTCCTATCACACCGGAACTCTTAGAGCTAGAGAGAGAAAGAAAAGCAGAGCAGAAAAGAGTGAAACGGCAGCGCGATAAAGAGAAGCAATTAGAGAAGATTAAAACTAATAAATTCCTACAGTTGACTGATAATGAAAAGGTAAATTGAGTTGTTATTGAAAGGGTTATATTTATTCCATACCTGGGGTCCAATTCTGCTATTTCAATATCTAATACAATCTTGACGTTGCGAAGATATTCAAAGTATGATTCCAATGCGATAGTGTCAAAAATTAGTCATCATCATCATCATCCGAGTGGTAAATCCCGGTTGCGTTCGGAGCGATCACTTCGACGCCCAAGGTCCGCTTTCCTACTTTTTCTTCTCCACTTCGCGCGATCTTCGGCATCCCTTGTATTGAGACTTGGCGGAGGCGGCATGGCTAGACATTTGTTCTCCACGTAACTAGCCGGTTTCCGTAAAATGTGACCCTACCAGCGTAAGCGCTTCTCCGGCAGTGTCAAAAATTGGTATTGCCATTAGCAGCAATAGCGCTAGCCGAAATTAATATTGAAAAGCTACCGATTTCATATTTCGCTTATTTTTTATGTTTATGGCTTGGCAGCTAGGCCTTTAAGCCAGATCTTATATTATAATATAGTTTCTTCATTTTCTTATGCCTATTTAAAGCTTAGCTGAGCTGTAGGTTATCAACTGAAGCCATTCAACAGAGTTCTTGTGACAACTCAAAAGGCCACATTTGACTATATAGTTCACATTTCTCACAAAAACACATAATTACTACTCAAAAACTATCAATATCCTACAACTATTGTTCATTTTAGAGTAATTTTACACATTTTTAGAAAATAAAACTGCACAGCACAGCATCTCCTTTCAGTTCCCGCCAAAAACTCCAGATTTCGCTTATAAATATTTATAAGGATAGAGTGGCGTGCCACGGGTATGCCTTCGTCTTCTTTCTACCACTACACCGCTCGCCATCGGTTGGGCGCTCATCCCCACTTCCTTGAGGTCCTTAGCTCATGTAATCAACGGTTCTCCATGTGGAATACACTACCAGTCAGTGTTTCCCGAAAATTACAATCCGGGTATCTTCAAGTAGTATGGAAGTATAGGTTTGCGTTTGATCACTGTCTCACCTGATGTTGAGTGAAGACGCAATCTAGGATGGAGCACGCTTATCTAGAAGAAACCTATTCATTCGTGACTTGAAGACTTCAAGATTGTATTGGTCAGGAAAAACAGACTCCAACAAATTATTCCACTCTTCGGTATGTCTATCGGCTATCTTTTGTCGATGGAGTGTGATATTGTGTGGCAAGGGATGGGAGGGGGGGTCCTAAATTTCGTAACGTCACATTTCAGGTAATTACGGAGCTGCTGTTTTAATTTAATAATAACTTGATATAAAATTGTAAAATATGTAATGTCACACTATAGAGGGAGGAGTCCCACGAATCTGACCAGCTGTGTGACAAGGACACAATGTCAAAAATTCATGAAATTCGTGTGACGATTTGCGGATTTCCCTAACTGGACATAATTTATTAAAAATGGATTTTTGGTTCGGCCATATTTTGAGTCTATATTTAAAGTTTATCCTTAATTCTTTTGCAGGTGAAAGCAAAAGAATCCAGGTGCTTCCTCTGCGGTTCTCAGTTACCGAAGAAACCCTTCGAATATGACGCCTATAGGTTCTGCTGCGTCCGTTGTTTACAAAATCACAGGAACATTAGGCCACTTCATATGAGTGCGTGATATATATTTTTTGATATGCTCTTATATATAAATATAGCTTATTTCGGTATAATTTTCCTAAAAATCTAATAATTTTTTGTTCTGGATTTGTCTTTAAAAATAAATAAACAAATCGGCAGACAAACACACACACTGTATATCCCCAAATTAAGCAAGTTATGCTTGTGTTATGGGTAATATACAACGGACCAATCCGGGGCCGATCCCAGACACCCAGAATATAGTAAATAACGGAGAAAATACGTTTCCGAAATTTACTATATCAAGGAATCGAACCCGGAGCCTCTGCGTTGCAGTGAGATAAACCGACAAAGGCTTAGCCCGCTCAACCACAGAGGCCGTAAAATGTTTTAAACACAATTTTTTCATTATGAACACGAATATAGTTTTTCACATTTTACATAATTCCTAGAATTTGACCCATTATCGGACCCGATTATGCCAAAATGGATCAATACAAAAATTATAAAACAACGAGTTATTAACAGCATATTGAACAGAATGTAAAATTACTACTCAGCAAAAATAGCCCAAGATTTATTCAGATCTGACATAAAACAATATGTATGAAGCAAACTCTATGCAATATCTAGTTTAGGTCTAATTTCTTGATCATTTTATGCTAAACATAAATATAAGCTAAGAAATTTCTTCAATTTAAGTCGCTTGGAAGAGATCACTTTAAGCGATAAGGCCGCGTATATTATTGTCTATAACTCGCTTTGCCTACCAAATGAATTTGGATAAAATTTTAGTTATTAGATAATTAATATAAAACATTATCTACTGTAATATTTAAATTTAGATGTGGCTTAAATTGTCTAAGATATTTAAACATCATTAAATAGTGTAATTCATTGCAAAAATCCTGTTTCTAATCTACGAAGACGATCTAAGTAAATAACAACGTATAGACAGTATTGTTCGTATGTTGTTTTGTAATTCTTTATTTTGGTGTGCAATAATGCGTTATGTATGACACCGTCAATTTGTAAATACCGTTAGATTATAATCTATGTCGCGAGATTGTAAATTGTCGAAATATTGTGAATCGTAATATACTGCTTACAATTCAACACATTATTTTTCGGTAGATTATAATCTATCGACGTGAAATCGTCAAATTGTGAAATGTCATGCAATGGAACTCACCTCGCGCGCTGATTGGTCGGTTTTACGGTAAGTCGTTCTGTGTTCATAGAGTTAGAAATAAAAACTGGTGTCAGACGAATAAACTAAATGCACTTTCAAAATTGAGACATTAAGTATGTATTTATTATTTAGTAGATACTTAATAATTCTGACATAATGGTAAGAAAAATAACAACATTTTCTCTTAGAAAAAAAAACAAAAAAGAAACCTCAAGAGAAACTAAACAGCAAACAAACAAATTTTCTGCAACATCTTGAAGTTGGTGCCATGTAAAATATAAAAATTACTGTGGTGTATGGTTGCCGGTTTGTGTAATGAAATTATACTTTTTGTAGCACATTTTATATTAAAAGAGTGTACATTATACAACACAAACGCTGCGCGTAAAAGTTCTCTAACATTTTTGATAACCGCGGCAAGACTGCACTCGCGCGCTGACTGAAGCAGACTAACTCGACAGCGTTTAGCTGTCGGAAGAAGAGGTGCGACGCGGGCGGCGATTAACGTAAAAAAACTTGCCACGATTATGTCGCTTAGGCAGCCTGCTGGCCGCTGCATTACTATATTTTGTTGTTGTAACAATGTACATGTATAGTAATTTTCACATTTTGCTTGCCAGCTTTCTCGAGATCAATTTATTCAAATATTTTGAAAACAGTTGATGCGTTCCCGCATAAGTGCGTCCAATGTGCTAACATTTAATTTAATAAATCAAATATAAACATAAGTATTGCCATACAGCGTGGCAATGCAGCCAGCCTTCTGGGCATCCTCCCCGTTGGCAATGATCTGCTACATAATGTATTTTAATTTCAATGTCTTTGGTTTTTTTTTGTTTCGAATATTTGTATAATGATATTTATCTATGTGTAATATAAACAATTAATATAATGCAAGTGTCTTAATTTTGAGCAATAATAACACGATATTGAACAAAGTTGTAAATAAATACAAATACGTTTTAACAGATTATGCAATATTATTGTAGTTTAGAACTTTTAATCAGGGGCCCAATTCTGCTATTAATGTCTCGTCAAGATCGCCGGACACTATCGTCTCAATCGTTTGCCTGATTTCCGTATCCTGTTAATTGTAATTGCACGCCCGTGGCACGCCACTGTAAATATTCATAAATGGAAATTCGCGAAATAAATATTTCAAATTTTTGGTAGCTTTTAATATTCGTTTTGGCTAAAGCCATTTCTGCTGATGGTGATGTCAATTTTTTTCTACTAATATTCTGCCGCGACGATATCGAGAAAATATTGTGGATTTAGTAGAATACGAATTTTTAACACTATCGCAATGGACTCGTATTTTGAACTAGGATTAAATTCATCCACGTTGGACGGAATAAGCTAATTTATACGTGTCCTAACATCTTGAATCCACTCCCAGAAAAAATCCCTCGGGATTCTCGGGATATAAAGTATCGCAGATTTTATGTGAGAGAATTTGCTATCGATCAATGAAAATATTACATCGAAATTCGAATTTGTTTTTAATCCGGGACACTTTGAACCGCTCCCAAGAAAATTCCCGTGAGATTCCCGATATATAAAGTACCGCAGATTTTAACTACGGTAATTTGCTATCGACCAGCGTAAACCGCATATAAATCGGTCTAGTAGTTTTTACGTGAATCCCGAACAAACAGACAAACACAAAAATCAAAACAACAGAAGACTACACCTTTAAAATTGTATAATATTATAGACATCTTAGCAAAACCATTGTATTGAAATAGCAAAATGCGGCCGCATAAAATATATAATTATAAATATATTTTATATAAATATATTTTATATAAATATATAAAATATATTTATAATTATAACAAGAAAAGTCTGATGTCATTATTTAAATCACATCTATGATTGCTATGTACGTCACTAGATGGCGTTGTTCATTTTAAATGCACACAATGATTTAAAGATCGTCACCTCTTTGGACTTCGGATATTTATCACAAAACTGGTTCACTTTTTGTGGCCACGGCGGAGGCAATATAAGTTTCATATTGTGTTGTACGTAAGTGAATTCAACAATTATTATTATTTTTAATTCTTTTAATCCAACTAAGATACTAATTTTCATACCATGAAAAGTGGTAGAATGTATTTAACATTGTTAGCTGTTACCACTTGTCCTATCTGGTACAGAAATATTTTATTTGATAAAATTGAACAGTACCTAAATGCTGTTTCTTGATAACATTACAACTCTTCCTTTATTTTATTTTAGACGTTGTTACATAAAACGTATTTGTCATGCTACTGACACATCTAAGAAAATGTTAGTATTAGTGACCGTTTCATGCAGATGTAGCGATGGGTTAATAATGCGTTATTTGTGATATGATATAGTTATAAATTGTAAACCCTGAAAGATAACGCATGCATATGCACTAATATAGCTAATTGATAACCAATATATTCATATTTGAAATGTGTATCACGGTTGGATAATATGACTTTGAGAGCTTAACGGAGTTATTTTTAACGCTATACACAGGACGCATTTGACTTGCACTAGCTCAGATGGAGCAGGATTAGACAAAAATGTTGACAGATTTATTCCAAAAAGATGTGTTTGGATAGACAAAATGTCAAAAAGTGATATTTCGCCATTTATTAATTTATTTCCTTATTCATATGTGAGGGTTATTATAGGCTCTTTAAAATAAGGTTAAAAATATATATAGTTTATCATTAACGCATGAAAAATATTCATGCGTTAATGTGAGTTAATTTTTTTACTAGACGCTTGTCACTCGTAATATTCTTCATAGAGCCAGTCCTGCAGTTGTGATACTGAAAAATGTCCGAAATGTCATAACAAAATTATTTTAATTACGCTTAATATCGTTAAAAAATAGTTCTAATTATGACTAACAGCGAAAACGTAATCTGAACTCTAATGTATCGTGATGAAGGTTGAAAATAATGTGATGAAAATAATTTTAATACTGAAAGGTTGATGGATATAAAAGGAAAAGCAGGCCAAGATGATAAAACGATTTGGGATGTGAAGGACGACGTATGCCCGAATAGAAAAGTGTAGAAGAAAAAGACATACGCTCTCATTCATATTGAGTTGAGTAAGTTTGAACGCTTTACGAACCTTAAAGAAGCGTTCTGTCGTCCTAAAATTATTGGGAAAATGTGAAAGGAAAGAAAGATATGTGAAATCCTAATATAACACCAACTTAATTATAATTAATATTATAATTAAAATATAATATATGCAACTTATATTTCAATAAACATTCTCACAGTTTAAGTGAATTGTAAAAAATCTTTCATCTATATCTATACTAATATTATAAAGAGGTAAAGTTTGTAAGTTTGTGACGCTGTAGGGGGTAAACTCTGGATCTACTAAACCGATTTTAAAAATTATTTTTACTGTTGGAAAGCTACGTTAATAAGGAGTGTCATAGGCTATATAACATGACGCTATATACCACGGGAGCGGGACAGAGCGCGGGTGAAACCGTGCCGGGCCGCTAGTGAGAAATAAAGTTGTTTAACCAAATATTAACGTTTTAAAGTACAAACGTCATGAAGCAATAAATTATGCCTTAATAAATATTTTTTATGTTATGCATGCATGTGCTATATTTATATGTGTATATTTGTGTAAATAACAGTTATCTTTTGATACAATCGATTAAATATTTTCTAGTAACTAACTCAACCGCTAATTATATGTAGTAGTTCCACTTAAGTTCAGACTAGTATGGTTGCACTGTATGTATTTTTTTAATATCAAACTTAATCTGTCGATAACATGAATAGCGGATAGTAAAATAAATTGAGATACTTTTTGTCATCATACAAAACGTTAGCTTCCTAGATTTTGTACGAGCGTACAAGATTCAGAACATCGTCTATGGATTTTTAAAATTGAAAACCATACATGCGTTTGATAGTTTGGTGGTGGTATAAAATCGTGTTGGACATTTAGGGCCGTTTGCATAACGTTGCTTAAATTTATTTAAGAAACACTAAACGCATTTTGTACCCTTAAATACAATTAATATCTTGCACAACGCAAAATGTGTCGCTAAACATGTTTAAAGAACTGCCAAAGTTAATCACCCAAAAATGGGTATTTAACTGCCCTAAATGCATTTAAGGACAAAAAATATATTCGCATTCTGTTTGGAACAATAGAACTGCCAGATGTATTCGGATTTTACCTGAAGCTAGTTCATTTAGTACAGCGTCGACACTATAGAATTCAGATATCTTTGGTCAACATTTTCTGATACAATTATTTTAATTCTTAAGATGAATTTGCACTTTGATTTGTATTCCGTCGAATATGTGATAATACGATTGGGAATGTGTGTAGGTATGCCAGGTATACCTTATGTCAAATTTAAAGAATACATAATTAATATAAATTATAATAAATTTCAAAGTATAATTCCACAACCGGTGTTCATAGTGGAGAAAACTAATTTTCTAGTAAAATATTTATTGGTTTTTATTATTTCTATATTTAGCCAGGGTCAAGTTAGAATTTGGTTGAGGTTTTACTAAATCGTAGATCTTTGATTTCACTAAATAGTTGTAATTTTCAACACAAATGCACAATTCTATGTTATTCATCAATATTCTACAACTATTGTTCACTTTTAACCAGTATCCATTTATTATTTGAAAATAAAAGGGCACAGCAAAAAATCACTCTTCAAGTTGCCGTCAAAAAATCCGGAGCAGACTTACCCAAACGAACTAAATTTCAAATGACAAGTTAACATTGGCCAACAAAAATTCCTTTTTACGCAAAAAATAACTAGCATTAAAGCTAAATTTTGTGTATTTGTTCAAAAAAATGGATCGCAGCGTGGTACGGAACACTTGTGGCCGTTTTACCGACGGCATAAATACACTTTGCTAAATAACATGGGAGACCGCCTTAGCAAGGCATCTTAAATAAGTTTTGTTTAAAACGTATTTAGGCAGTTTAATATGATTAACTAATTTTTATTTAAAGGCGATCATTATGCAAGCGGCCCTTAGAGTTATTTTAATATAACAATGTTATAATCATAACTCATAACTTAGACATGGTTTTCTCAATAAATAAAATGTAATAAAAAAGGGATGATACTCTAAAGTGGTGTTATCAATCTGCAGGGATCGACTATGTTCTGTAACATGTGAGTAGTTCAAATGTGTTTTTGATAGTTGAATGATACCAGAATGATATAAATAAACCACATGAACAATATAGATAGTCAAAAAGCGATTTCTTCCGGACTATAGTTATTATGACACACAGCATAAATAAATTAATGAAGTAGCAGTGAACGTTTAGTAATTATCAAAAACACATGAAAGTTTATGTATTTACAAAAAAATGACGTCTTGAATTAGGCTATAAAACAAAAATAATTGGATTGATTGTATGAATTAGTGATGTACCGGTTCGTTAAAAATGTATGGATCATTGGTGTCTAGATCCGTGAATATGAATACGAACCTCAACTTTCTTACTAATTCTTAGTAAGAATTCAAGAGATCAAGTATTGGCAAAAACAAGATCGCTAAAGTATTAGCAAATTAACAGTAAAAAGTTTGGAGGTCTCGGTCACATTGCTAGCATAATAATATATTTATCATCACCCGAAACAAGCTTTCTAAGAGCCCGTTTACACGTAGTCCCCGTGTATACGGTACCCGTTTTAACGGATAAGACAAAAAATTATGTTTTGTTCACACATAGGCACCGTATAACGACCGTATAACGTTCAACGTATCCGTCATTACTGGATACGATGTTCAAAAGCAAATTCGTAGTATGCATGTAAACAATGCGTGCGCGTATAAACTTATTTGTCTAGCTGCATCGCCCGCCGGCCCCCTCACCTCCCGCACAGTTTCTATCCGGTAAAATTGTACGGAAACATAACGGATACGTATTCCGTTCATCTAGTATTCGATGACAAAACGGAACGTCATAATTTACCGGACCGTTTTTTTACTGTATACTGAATACTGTACCATATGTGAAGTCGCTCATACAACTCCATACTCCATCGATGAAAAAAAACGTATCCGATAAAACGGACCAGTAAAACGGAGACCATATGTGAACGGGCTGTAAGTGAGAAATTTTACTGTGCATCAATAATATTGTCTATTATCTTCCACGTAATAGACTTGAGGGACAGAGCTGCCAACTTACTCTTTTTGAAGTACAAGTTACCATTACTTAATTTCAATTATGACATTCAATTATATAAAATAATCTGAATGGAATTTAATAGTGTTTCATTGCTACTTATATAAAAAATCTCATCTATGTATTGAAATTTAACAATGTAAAAGGTCCGTCAAAAAGTAACGAATACAGATACGTTATGGATCTTTCTTCTCCCTCAGATATCCGCAGATACGGATATCCGGCACATCACTAGTATGAATTATTATAACATTGTTATAATTATATGTAAAGAAAGTATTGTAAAATTAAGTGCTAATTTAATAAAATGCTGCGAAGCAAATGGCTGTCTTATTTTTTTAACCTTTGCAACTTTTGATATTAATTTTGTTTTATCAAGATTTTCAGATGATTAAATATTTTTGGCTAAGTCGTAGATTTTTAGATTTTTGTATGTTTGCTTGTTGGCAAACTGAGAGATGGTTCACCTGTATCAAGTGGCTACCGTTGTCAATTTACTATTGATTCCCTAAGAGAGTACCCACAGTATTCGAAATGGATTCGGCAACTACAACTAAAAAAAAGTTTTAAGGGGCCCATTTACTGTCCTGCATGGCAGTCCGCCTAGTTGTCCGCCGCATAATGCAGTACTGTGAATGTTGTCGCAGCCTGCATTGCGTCCTGCAATAGCGAGTAGAATGCTTCTTGAGTCCCGTAAGTTCCGCCTACTACAGGATACTGAATGAGCTTGTTTAGACTTCTAGAGTTCCCGAAGATATAAAAGAGTCTATGATAATGTTCTCACTGATCCGAAACGGCGCATCGAGCCGGTGTGAACAAAATCATAAATGCACTTGTTCGTAAGCGTAAAGTTCTTATTGGCTTGTATTCATACTGTCTAGTATAGAGAATTTGAAGGGAACCGATTCGTCGTCGCCTACTTTAGAGATTTTAAATATAATATGTTTACGCCTTTTGCAAAGACCCTCATATTGTAGCGTACAATTAGTTGGCAGGTAATTGCGAAAGATAGATAATTCTACAGTTTGCACACGTATAATGAATTGTTGAATATGTAGGCTCACGGCGTGCGGATGACACGACATCGAGTATAACATAATAATAATAATCTGAAATATTATAATCAAAGTTTATTACACTAGAATTATTACAATTACAATATTAAATATAGCAAAATAATACACAGAAATATTAGGACAACTAGTTGTATCGACGCTTGTCAGGTGTCGAACAGCAATTTGCCCCCAAGAATACTGCGATTATCAAGCAGTAATTATCGACCACAAAGTCGACTTGGTTGTAGACTGTTGGTTGCAAACCGGTCGGTTGAAGACTGTCCCCTCTCTGCCCGAACACCGCGTATTTATGGTCCTCGTAGCGCGCTGTAGTGACAATATCCGGTAATACTTTGGCGCCACTTCAGTTTCGCTTTCTTCATAAATTTTGCCATCCGTATTAACTCCCAACATCCGGTTACTCCATTTCCGATATTCGTCGTTTGATAATAAATGCCTCTACGTTCATATCCGGTTATATGACTACTTCCGCCATATCGTTACTTTATAATAACAAATACGATTCCTACAATTACATATTTTATAAATTCTGACATGGAAAATAATACTGCTATAGTTCTGACATGGAAAAAGAATACCTACTATTTCTTGCATGGATCTCAGAAACCATAAACATTGACGCAATCTATAACATGAGTCAGTATAATTTGCACAATCAAGACTAAAATGATTTCAAATCGATTAGTAAGACAGTTTTTAATTAAATAACGAGCTACAATCCATTTATGTTATTAATAATATGTTTTTGTTACTCATTGATGTAATTAAATATAGTATTCAAAATAAGTTGCATTGAAATTTATTATTTGGCTAACGAGCAGGCGATTTACGACCATAGGTGGTCATTGCCGCCGATTAACCTAAAGAAATCGGCGTGTATGTCAGTCAGTTTGTTTTTTTATTGCATGAGCTCAGCAGACAGGCAGACGGCCCACCTAATGGTAAGGCGTTACAAATGCGCTTCTGCTCTCTTGAGGGAGTCTGGAACCTGGCCACTAATGCCAGAACACAACTCAAGGTTGTTATGGCGGCATACTCTAGACCAGGGGTGGTAGCCATCCAGACGGGCAGATACCCTACTATCTGGCAATCAATACAATATGTATAAGTAATCAGATTTCTATACAGGACCAATGTCATCTATTTTTTGTCTTTTGGCAACAGAACCCTAATCATTTATGGCCGGTTTTATCGTACTATACATTCACTTGCTCTACCATCGGTTAAATTTTGTACTTGTCAAAGTTTATGCCAAATTTTAATCAATAGCAAGGCCAATGAACAGTCGGTAAGATATAGGAACCGGGCCTTAATAGAAGATACCATTCCACATTTTAAAATCTACTGAAGGATTTTGTTGAAACCACTTATCAATGAAAGTATTTTCTTTTTTTAATTTCCCAGTTATACGATTTTTGAAACTTATAATATAATATTATAAGTTAATATAATAATTTTGCTGGTTTTAACTTTTAAAATTTAATGGAATGTACTAAGATATATTTGAACTTGATATTGCAGTGAGAAAGTAGAAGCTCAATTAACTTGAGATCCACTTTCTCCTGGATCAGGTCAAGTTGTAGTTGGAAGAACAGCGTACGACTTCGTTTCCACTTCACGATTGTATCGTTTCACAGAGTAAAGTTTGGCACGGCTAATAGATTAAAGTATGATATTTATTTTAATATAAAAGCGGCTAATACGATGGCGGCCAAATGTTGAGTGGAGGTAGATTTCAAAATGGCGGCCTTTCCTTCGCCCACGTCATCCGCCACGTCACACAGAAATGAGGGTAGATTTAAAATTAGTGGAGCGATAGGTTAATAAATAATAATAAATATTTTTTCTTATAGATAAAAAATGTAATGGCAGACAATTTGGAAAACAATAATAAGTATTATATAAATATTTGTATGGATAAATCTAACGTTCTTACACATTTTTCTTATCTACTAGGCAAAGATCAAACAGTACTCATACAATTCGGACGAATAAGACTAGGTACCTATAGACGGAGCCTACGTGTACAAAACTTCGAATAAAGTGAAGCATTGTAACAAACTTGTGTCCGTAACCTTATGTAGTATGGTGGTGGTTTGCGTAATTGTAATGTATACTTTAGAAACTATTCCACACTCATCCGTACTAAACAATTCGATTACAAAATACTAAGTTCTCATAACGCACTGTGCTTGATCGGCTTCCTATTCTCAAATCGGCTTCCTTTAACCGGCTTCACTCTAAGTGCTCGGGGCTCGGTTTACCTATTCTGTTCATCTAAGCCATATAAGTAAAATATTAATAAGTCCCATGCGTATTGTGAACCTTATTATGTTTTAAACATGACTAATCAAAAGCAGCCCGCTTAACCACAAATTCGCGTACAGTTCAATACAAAGCGGTCACTTGATGAATTGTGCTAAGTTCATATCGTAATGTTAAGCGGCCCAAGCCGCAGACCAGTAAACGCATAGTTAATGCAACCAAATGGAACTGCGCACCACACTGACCGCATACGATCATTCCCTTTTAAATAATACGAAACGTTTTGAATAATTCTTTTTTAATACATCACAATTTTTAAAATATCTTTTAAGAATGAGTCATGGACATAACAAAAATAAGGAGAATTTTAGTAGGTTGTTGTATTTCTAACACATAGTTAGAAAACAGGATCTTGAATTTTTTGGAGGGGGGGAATATCTGAAAAATGCCGCCCCCGCTCGCCTACATTTTTATCTTAAATCATCATCATCGTTGCATCATTCAACTACGCTTCGCCCGCGACTTGGAACACGTTCGACTGTATAAGCTAATTTATTACGTGTTCTACCTAATAACTTGAAACCACTCCCGGGAAAAATCGATATGAAGTATCGCAGATTTTAAATCCGGGAATTTGCTGCCGATCAGCGAAAACCGCATCGAAATCGGCTCCGTAGTTTTACGTGAATCTCGAACAAACAAACAGACATAAGGTGTAAAAAACAAAAGACAATTTAAAATTTCAAAATATTATATATTATTTTTATGTTGTACAGACTTTGTTGTTCTTAATAGTCTTAATAGATCTTAGTTCTTTCTTCTATCAAAAATTTTATTCAATTTTTGGGCTAGATCGGACGAAAACGGACGACGACATATGATACCATTCGCAACATACTTAAGGAAGCGACTCTGTGTACAAAATACACTACATATTGCCGCTGAACGTCACCGATGGCAAATAATTGTGCAGCTGGCAACAATTCAGTACCATATACTAGTATGATGATAACTCCGCTTATTGAAGTGAAACTTCTGTCTAGACGGAGGGTATTAGGATTTATTCTGTCACGAATTACGGCCGCATGGAGAGGCGGCATAATTTTACAGTATATTATGGATGTTTTTTTGGTTCCGGATCGAATTCAGTTTTTTGTGTGATAAAATAAAGTATGTTTAAATAAAAAATGCATTCATTAAAATGTACTTAACCCAACCAAATCATAATTTGCAGTAAACCTGCGAAAAATTGAAATGTGTGCTGGGACACATAGTAGAAGTGAAACTTCAACGGACAAGTGGAAAAACGAACGGCAAAGGAAATTTTAACTTGAAGTTTTACGGGCAGATTGTTAATGTACTTGTCCAATTTGCAAACCTGCCCGTAAAACTTAATGTTAAAATTTTGTTGTGATTCGTTTTGCCATTTGTCCGTTGTCATTTATTATCAAATCAGAAGTAAATGAATGATGATAACAATTCCTTGGCTCTGCTCCTGTTTTTGATATACCAATAACCAATAATATAGTTATATATAATATAATTTCATTTCAAAGTGTCGCTACGTATCATAATACCGCTACGTATTTTACAGGACTCTGCGGTATGATTAAGCCCATGAGGTTTCTGTGCTACAGTCGAATATGTTTCTGTCTATATGAGTGTAAGCATATCTATACAGAAAATCGAAGTGTCTGTTTGTAATGTCAAACAAAAGCATATGAAAATATATACGGTACTTATATCAAGAAATAATTTTGAAATTTTTTGTCTATCTGTCTGAATGTTCCAGTTAATCTCTGAAAGGGCTGGACCGATTTTGACGGGACTTTCACTGGAAGATAGCTGATGTTATTAGGAATAACTTAGGGCACATTCTTTTAGGTTTCCGCAAAAATCTTCCATGCACTAAGTCGCGGGTACACTAAACTTGATTAGATCAAGGATAACCGTTTCACGCCCTACTCTGTGAGAGTACGGAACACTGATTAAAGGACTAACTACACTTATTCAGCTCAATTCAGATTTTGTCCATAGAAAACACCAGTTTTGTATGAAGATATGTACTCATCCGTTCAGCTTTACGCATCTATTCAGCTTTCGCGGCAAACAGACATAAAATGAAGACAAGTGTGTTTGTATCATACGGCACGTTCACGACAGCATTCAGCGCTGTGTTCTTATCATTCTAACGCATGCTAATGACAGCGTTCAGCGCCTTTCCGTCGCGTTCAGCGCATATCGCATAAGAAACTGTCCATGTTGAGTGCAAAATACTAAATGATCGTATCAGAGGGTAATGTACGCTTCTCAGTCTTTCAGCGCTGTACGCGGTAGATAGAAGTGTTTCAGCGGAGATAGCACGCTATGAGAGCCTTTACAATTTTACGCTGCTGAACGCGGTTGATATGATCGGAACTGAATAAGTGTAACCAAAATCGTCCAATGAAACGCGAATGGAGCTGAATAAATGTAGTTAATCCCTAACGCCGTTGTGATGGTGCAATGAGCTGTAATCAGGGTAATAATTCCAGCTCGATCACGTCTAAAAGGTTAACAAGTTCGCTATAAACAATAAATTATAACACCACACAAAGTCATAAACACACAACCAACAACAAAACTTACACATATACTCACACTAACGCGCACTACCACCGCATTGTATTACACGCACACTTCACAAACAAACCAAGACACACAAAGAGCCTAAAAATTAATAACAGACACCGAAAGGAAAAAGCAACACACATAACACAAGTTAGGATAATATATATAAGTATAGACATAAGGCACACACAGCACATGCACTTCCTCGCAACACCAGCATGTAACAGATACACACATTTACATCTACATTAGTATAAGTTTAGTATTAAAATTAAAATAAATTAATATAATAAGTTATTCGTAAGGTACACCACAACACAAATATCATTGAATAAATGTCACACACAAAAACAAGAATTACCAAGAAGCGTGTATAAACTCTAAAAACTTTCTTCGAAATTAAGTTGAGAAATAGGGTATGGAACTCGAGTCCGAAGTTGAAAATAAATAAATATATATGTTCGCTATGAACGTATATGTCAGCCGAAACCAGCACTATAAACGATTGATACTAGGAATGTAAATCGCCCACTAGATGGCTCTACAGGCCATTCTCGTCCGATTTTTGGAAAATCGGAAAAAAAAAATCTGAAAAATGCCACCCCCGCTCGCCTGTAGTTTTACCTTAAACATCATCATCATTTCAGCCATCAGATGCACACTGATGGACACGCGTGTGTCTGTGGTTTTTAACCTATGCCTAAGTGCCCCACGAAAAGTAATTTATGTGCATAAAGTACTGGACATTTCAGTGGTCAAAGTTGCGTTAAGGATGAGTTGTGTATTTGTCTGCGAAGTTTGAATTTGCCGCCCTCTGAATTGGCAGCCCGGTGCGTGGGCCCCGGCTTTACAGATCCGGCCCTAGTATTGTATCTCAAGTTGCAGTGATCTACGCGTATTAATTTTATGATATGGGTTCGAATTTCTATAGAGCATATTCACCGCTTGGATTGTTTTCTACCCTAATCAAAATAATGTACAATTATTATGTGCTGATAGTAATAAAGCTTCATGAGGAACCGTCAAAGACATAGACACAGTTTACAGACAGAAATTATTATCTCTCTGTGAAACCCGCCAATCATACGAAGTAGTAGGCTGTTCTAAATTCAAATAGACTCTGAAGCAATTTCTGAATTCAAAAAGGCTATTTATTGCCTTGATGTTCTTTAAACGTCAATTCTCTACGTAGTTTTAAAATATCAGCACTAAAGGCCGCTTGCATAACCATCGCCTTTAAATAAAAATTAGTTGATCATATTACACTGCCTAAATACGTTTTACACAAAACGTATTGACAGTTCTTTAAACATATTTAGCGGCAAATTTTACGTTGTGCAAGACGCTAATTGTATTTAAGGGTGTTAAATGCGTTTTGTGTTTCTTAAATAAATTTAAGCAACCTTATGCAAGCGGCCCTAAGAGTAGTGTTTTTATTATATTGTATTTTATTCACGTATTATTTAAATTTAATAAATTCAGAAAGAAAATGATCTAATATCAAGTTGCCGTGAACGGGGTATATAGGTATGTATTTTTTTTCATATAAAGAGGTACTTAATACAAGATTTAAAAATAACTTATAGGTACTTAGTGAAAATCGTATTACTATTGCAAAGAACAAAATTACATATTATTACAATAAATCTAGTTATGCGAAATAACGAAATTCTCTGTTGAGATAATATAACTTGGAATATATAATAAACAGACAAAACTATATTTATTCGTTACGTTATTATAAGACATGTTTAAATGATAGCTAAATTAAATCTAGCATCAATAGCATTCTATATACCTGCGTAAGAAATTTATCTCTAAAACTTTTCAATTGTTTTCCAATCACTTTCCATGACAATGAATTCAATAGGGGATGACACGCTTTTCTATGAGCGCTCGTTTAACGACTCTACAAAGCGTACACTATCATTATCGCAAACGTCTAGATGAATGGCATTTTAGGAAAGTAGACCCTAAAATAAAGGTAATAAGGTACGTTACATAGGTGAGGTGAAAACAGTTCTAAGGTGCGTTTCGGTACGGTGCACATGGAGTCGGCAGTCGCGCGCCTACCGACTGTGGTTCCGGTGGGGTCGATCACCACGCTGTGTGTGCGTTCCTTAACACTAAAACATTCGGAACTTTACTCGCGTGCATAGCGTACGCATGGTTCGCGCCAATTTTTGAAATAAGAACTGTTATATTTTTTAAAAATCGAATCTTTTTTTTCCTTGTACTTAATTTGAATAAAAATATTAAATTATTCATATACAATTCATTTTGTGACAAAAAAAATAATTTTAGTGTTCGTATTTTTTTTACTTTAAAAAAAATTAACTATCTGTGTGCTAGTGTTGTGATCGTGACTAAGTTAATTTATCGATTATGTTTGGGGAATAATATATTGGGATGATATTTGTGTGAACTAAAATGTGTTTAAGTTAATTTTTAAAAATACTAGACTGAGTAAAATTGTAAACATGAAGCTACGATTGGGCATAGTCTTAAACTTTTTAGTTTTCGCATTAATGAGAGTTGGTAAGTATATTTAATTTCTATTGGTGATAAAATTACTTATCTAGATACCTAAGTAATGAACCTATTCATCTTATAAAATTTCGAAAATCTTATAACCCTTAGCATTTTAACTTCCTTTTTATTAGAAGCTTTTTTTCAAAAATATGTAAAGTAAGTATATGTGTATATTCTTAGATTTAAAAAAAATATCTAGTAAGATTAAGGACTTTCTAAATTAGTTTCATCCCTCTGCGAGTGGAAATGATAAAGAGTTCTATGTCCTTCCTTTGGATTCATACGGCGTTAGTATTAAATTTCATCAAAATTGATTAATCGGTTTTACCAAGAAAGCGTTTGATACAGACAGTTATACGTTATAACATTAGTATCGACTCTGCTTCAAGAACATTAGACATTATTGAATAACGGCATATTAAAAATAATTGCATACTTAGAACATTTTAACGAACATATCAATTAAAGATCAATTTGGTAATTTGCTTAATTAATGATCCTGTCAAATATATTCTTTTAATGTAAAACGTAATGTCTTTTTGAAAGATTCAAATACGTATATTTATATAATTACAAAATTGCTTAATTAATTAATTTACTTACATAAAGTAACTGAATCATACAAAATGTTAGACCGGTAAGTATATGATATGCGGTATATGATTAAGGAGGTCGTCAACACAACACAAGGTTACAAAACTTTTTTAGTATTGTAGTAACCGTTTTTATTAAAATATTATAAAATTGAGAGGAAAGGATCAACGGTCCTTTCTCTCTTAAACATCAAGGCTATTAATTCTCCATTTAACTCTGTCCTTAAAATAATATCTTAGAAAGTACGTATTGATTGTTATTATTTAAGCACGCTTTTATTTGTTACTTTCTTGACTTCTTTTTGATAGTTATTCCGTGAGCAAGGTAACTAAAAAGCGCGGCCCACAAAACCTAATTTTTAATACTTTGTTCATCAGGTGGGTGATAAAACCAAAGGATTTTTTTAAATAACATAATAAAACTACGTTTTAACGGTTTTAAGCGCGGTAATTTATTTAATTTTTATTATTCCGACGTTTCGGTCAATTTTCTAAATTAGATCAGGCTCTCATAGAGTAAATGATAACCATAAACAAAATTAAAACTAAATAATTAAAATAAACAAGTTTTCCGTAGGCTAAATAAACCTTTAACAGTACTCATTGACACTTGACATCTTTATTTTCCGTGATCATTCTATGAAAAGCGGCCGTAATATCGGAATAATAAAAATCAAATAAATTACCGCGCTTAAAACCGTCACAAACGTAGTTTTATTATGTATACTCGTCGTGAAAACTTAAGAAAATACTATTAAAAATAACATGTTCGGAAATTAGATTATTATGCTTTACTTTATTAATGTTGACAATATTATTTACTCATTCACTTAACTATCTTCGTATTTGACATTATAATTGCGACTATGTATAATATTGACATTAATTAATTTAATTATTAGTATATTGACGACATTTGAATTGTAAATGCTGTGCATTCCTTTAATGGATCCACACATCAGAACTTCATATTGAATTATTTTTAATGTACCATAATAATATGTGTGCTGTTGGTGTGCCTTAAATAGATCAATAAATAAATAAAATAGATAAACTTCTGCACGGAGGTAAACCTATGAAACGTTGGATTCATCATCCAGCGTTTCTTGGGTATAACTCCTTTGTCAGGATCTGACGCAGGCGTAGGTTTGTGATCCTTTTGATCTCTACAATTTCGGTAAAACAATATATATATATCAGCGTAGGCGAGGCATTCTTGCTAACTGAAAGCTGCTGTCAACGTGGGAGTCCTAACACGGTCCTTCCGCGTAGTTCAACTTAATCACCGCAATATATTAATAATACACAATTTATGTTTGTATTATAATATACACAAAAGGACAATTGTTTATCACACATCTTTGTCTCTAAATCAATTGTACTGCAATTTAATGTGGGAATCTAGTAAGATTATAAGTTTAAAAGTAATAAGTCTTCAAACATAAGTTGGTAGAATAAGATATCGGTACAAAAAAACGTTACGAGAATAATATTTGTAATGCATACTGCAAATCGACTAAGTACTACCGCACGCTATTTGGTTAAACAGGTCGTGAGCACACACATATATTTCATACATTGTTCAACGGTCGAACCGACGATAATAATCTTTAAACACAGAGAATAATGAAAGGGAAAACTACGGTAATGTTTGTAATTTTGTTCATTGCAACATAATAAGAACTTACCGAATTGTGCTCAGATCGGTATCTAACATATCGACTATTTGGTTTCAAGATCACACGGTACTATGATTTTGATGAAATAATTTATCGATAATTTTGCTAACGTGACTCTTTTTGTAGCGGCACTATTTTTGCGTAGTTTGTGCTATTGGATTACATATAATATAGTTTATATACTCTACTAGAAGCTTTTCCATTTTCGAATCAAATAATGTCTTGTTTGACTCTGGTCATTGAAGTAACTTAACATTAGTTCATATCCAAAGGCATACAAAAAGGATAGATGTGTAAACTTACGTATATATTATATATTGATTGATATGGGTATTTACTTCTGTAAAACCTTGTATTTACTGAATTAAATGGGAGCGCGCACGTTAGAGGCTCTGCCACCTGGTGGTGCAAGCCTGAATGTAATGTAATACTTAAATTCGGAAATTTATTACACTGCTTATGGACATTTTCAACATGAGAGGTACTAAGTACTAGAGTCTGGAACCTCGCCACTGATGCCGGGATACAGTTTAAGGCTATTATAGCGGAATACTCTAGATGAACGGTGTTAAGTACCCAGAAAGACAGTTGCCCTATAACCCACTATTAAATCTCACGTTTTAACATTCTGTTATATTTTGAATGGACCAAAACATCTAAAAAAATAAACACATAAATGACGTAAACTACTTGAAAAAGGCTCCGCGGACCGTACTTGTTATAGGTATATAAATAAATACTAGAAAGAAATTGTTCTGTGGTTACGAAATGCACTTTACAGGTAATTTACTACACAGTTGTTGATCATTGCAACTTAGCAGCTTACGTCTCTAAATTTTAAAACATTATAAAGTTATAAATACCATTAGGTACTACTTTTTCCAACTTCATATGGTACTCGACATCCCTTATTATAAGACCATTGGATCTTTACGTAACTTCCCTTTAGGGGCAACACTTAAAACGGACCATATGTAATAATATAACAGTTCACTCGACGATGATGACAAAATAAACGTGAAATTTAACAACTGCCCCAACATCCCTTAAGCAAGGTTTAATGACTATCATTTACAACACAAAACAGTTGCGGCCAACACTTTTAACCCATACACAAAAATAAACGTGACTTTATTGCCATTTCCAAGGGTTTAAAAATATCCACCCTCGTATGGTCAAGGAAAACAAAAGACCAAAATGTAAGCTTATTTGCAAATAGAAGTGTGTAATTTCGTCTCGCAAATCAGCTATGGACTGTTTTGCTCGCGGAAGCAGACCACTGAATTGTTCGACATTTCCTGGTTGTAAAAGTATTTTAAAAATAGAATTTTGGCCTCTGCTGTTGAGCGGGCTAAGCCGTTGCCGGCCTACGGCTTAATTTGGGGTTATACAATATGTGTGTTTGCCTGCCGATTAAAAAAAAAAGAATTTCTCTTAGTTCTTCTGTGGGACAATTTTTCTTCTTTTTTCAGTTTTAAACATAGCTCCCTGCAGTGTGTATATACATGGCCAATTCATATATCAGTCGTTTATCTTATCTTAATGGTTCTAAAAAATATTCATCACACATCACGCACAAACCTTTTAGGTTTATACAGTGCTTCTTATTAATCTGTAATATAAATTATTAATAAATAATGATAAAAAAATAGAAATACTCTTTTTTATTCTGTGCGACCATTTTTCTTTTTTGTTCAGTTTTAAATATAAGAGTCCGCGCCACAAAAGAAGTCTCACAGACGCGGCCACTGTAACTTTAATTTTTGGCTACTTTAGAAAATTCTATCAAATAGTAAAGCTGTCACTTTTAGGTCCTTTATTTTCCATGGGACTTCTTTTGTGGCGCGGACTCGAGATTCGTATGGTATGTACATTTAGCCGGTTTCAAGTAATTTTATTGGTTATTTATTTTAAGCATCTTCTTTTCTTATTGCTTCATTCCGTATTGGTGGTAACTAGGCTTGAAGTCTCGACAAATAGACATGGTACACATTTCCAAGGTTCTCAAGTCTCTTCACAGCAAGGAAGTTTGTCAAATATGATCCCTTAAACATTGTCTTGGAAAGTTATGCCTCTGATATTATGATTTAAACCACCGATGAAGTACAAAATAAATCATTTGAAAGTTGGAAAGCATTGAAAAACAAAAACACTTTGGAAATGCAAATTTAGTAAACATCGTAAACCCGAATTCATAAAACACGAGCGTTCAGAGCTAATCAGAATTCGAAATCAATTTCATTAGAAGTTTTGTCTGTGTGACCTAAAAAAATATAATATCGATTCCGACGTAACTTTTCCCTTTGAAATTAAGAGTTGGTATCAAATTGAGTAAACTCATCGAGCCGTCATGCCGTTTTTTGTTTTTTGCTTTATCTGCGCAGGCATAGTTAGTAGTAATAGAATTCGCCACAAAAACAGGCAAAGGAATCTTAATCCATACAGCCAACTTTGATGTTTAGGTGTAATATAAGTAATTCTGTAATATACTTCTGTATAAAACTTATTCAAAAAGAGAACTTGAGATATAAATAGAATAGGAAATAAGTATAAAGAAAAAGAATATTGAACTAGACGTGTTGCTGGGGAGTTTCTTGCCTCTTCTTCTCCTTAACAGCAATAACACGTTGCGAAGCGGTGTACATAGAATAGGAAGAAAAGTTAAATTTTAACTTAATGTATGACCTTCAAAAAGTGTTCTCCAGTGAAACTTATTTTGAATAAAAACTTTGGAATTTGAATTTGAATAACGCAGATGAATTGTAGGCTACAACTGACGCAATTCAACGGAGTTCTTGTGAAAACTCGAAAGGTCAGATTTGACTATACAGTTCATATTTCTCAAAAAATACTATTACTACACAAAAACTATAAATATCCTACAACTGTTGTTCATTTTAGAGTAATTTTAAACATTTTTAGAAAATAAAACTGTAGTGTTTTTAAAGACATTTTTGCGTGTGGTAAGAATAGTTAGTCATTTGTTGTTAAACTGGTAAAATATTAACGTAACATTGGTTGAATAACTAGAAATTGATAAACGCATTAGACAGTTTCGTAGAGATGACGAACGTCTGTTTTGTTTGTCATTTGCCCACGGAACCCTAAAACAAAAAACATCTTACCGAAAATACGGTATACGTCAAAAGTTGTGTAGTTTTCCAAGGCAGATCTTGCACAAAGTACTTTTCGTTGAAAATGTATATTTCAAAAATTAGACACGGGGGACACACGATTTTTCGATTTAGAAAGTTAATATACCTTTACTTGGTTTGAAATAAATAAAAAAGTCATTATTATAAAGGTAATTATGGAATATTTTCATATCTCTTGAAGATCTAACTAATGACATGCCCCATGATTTGAAAAAACAAATTCAACGCTCATATTGATTTTTAATTTTTTCATAATGTCACTACACCATTTTTAGCGGCAATTAAATTTAATTTATAAGCGTAATACCAAAAACATATAATATACTTGCATGTTAAAACTTTGATATAAATCTAGTTATAGTTATATTAATAATGTACTCTGTGATTACCGCGCTTAAAACCGTTAAAACGTAGTTTTATTGTGTAAACAAGTTTCGAAAACTTAGAAAATATGACATTATAATCAGTTTTATTTCGTTCCAAATTGGACCTATGTTTAATCATCAGTCTTATTGTCTCTCTAATATATGCTGCACAATGCAAAACTCGTATATCATTCTCTCACAAGCTTATTCCTATAGATTTATCTCTTTTTAGTGTAGCTTTTTCGTTTTATCAAGTTTCAAATCACAACGATTCTAAAGAAATTTCACTTCAAAAATCACTGTGACATATCTACAAAGACCACACAGATGGATAGCCAGATTGATTTCATATAGGGTCTGTTTTTATCAAAACAGCTATGAAACCTCAACAACGAATTCTCTTATAAGTAAATTAATTCACTTCAGTTTATCGAACAGTAGTAATATTCATAGAAGGGATTTACAATTTCCTTTGCCTGCGTTATATCAAGACGTATCAAAGAAAGTAGACCATTGAAGAGTTGTGTAAATATTATTAATAGCTTATAGAGTAATATCGTTAAGCGGAAGATGTTATGTAGAATAAGAAAATTATGTACGTGAAAACGTGATTATTGACGGATAAATTCACAATATATGTGACAAATAACTATTTGCGAATCAGTAAGATTTGAATATACTTAGTCTGGCCATAAATACTGTTACAATTAAAAAGAAACAAAATATTACATTTGAATTTGGAATCTGTCATTTTTATATGATTGTTCATTGTGTTTTCTCACTTTGGCGCCAATACATTGTACAACATTTTACGATATTAAAATGGAGTGGGGCGATAAAGAGAACCGAATCGCTGTGATTGCATTACACGAAGTAGGTATGGAGCCAAATGCAATTTTTAAAACTCTCCATACGCTTGGTATTAGTCAAATGTTTATTTGCCGGGCTATTAATAGGTACAATGAGACCTCCTTTGTTTCTAACAGAAAAAGATCTGGCCGTCCACGTAGGTTCGTACGAAAACGGTGGTCAAAGCAGTAAGGGAAAGAATTCGAAGAAATCCTGTCCGAAAGCAAAAGATTTTATCTCGGGACATGAAGATATCACCTAGAACCATGTCGCGTATTTTAAAAGATGACTTAGGACTTGCAGCCTATAAGATACTGGTCATTTCTTAACTCATAATTTAAAAAATAATAGGGTTAAATCGAAACAACTACTGAAGCGGTACGCAAGGTCACAGAAAAAATTTGTTTACGGATGAGAAATTTTTTACAATTGAGCAACATTTTAACAAACAAAATGACCGTATTTATGTTCACAGCTCTAAGGAAGCTTCTCAATTAGTCGACAGAGTGCAACGTAAGCATTATCCGTATTCAGTGATGGCTTGGTGGGGTGTTAGACATGAAGGAGTGACTTAGCCATATTTTTGTGAAAAAGGTATCAAAACATCAGCACAAGTGTATCAAGATACCATTCTTGAGAAGGTAGTTAAACCCCTTAACAACACCATGTTCAATAACCAAGAATGGTCCTTCCAGCAAGACTCGGCGCCGGGTCATAAAGCTCGGTCCACGCAGTCTTGGTTGGAAACGAACGTTTCGGACTTCATCAGAGCTGAAGGCTGGCCGTCGTCTAATCCCGATCTTAATGCACTGGATTATGATTTATGGTCAGTTTTAGAGAGTACGGCTTGCTCTAAACGCCATGATAATTTGGAGTCCCTAAAACAATCCGTACGATTAGCAGTGAAGAATTTTCCCATGGAAAGAGTGCGTGCTTCTATTGCTAACTGGCCTCAACGTTTAAAGACTGTATTGCAGCCAATGGAGACCGCTTCGAATAAGCTTTTTATATTTTAAATTGTTTTATATTTATGTATTAAACTAACATACTGTAAAACTTATAAATGTTATTTGCAATAGAAAAAAAATTTCTTTGTTACAATATTTATGGCAAGACTAGGTATGTATATAAATGTTTAAACCTATATTTTAGACGTTTCAATTCTGTCTTTCAATTTGAATGAATCATCGAAACTGATCCATGTGAACATAAAATTGAATCTTTCAATGTCGTATTTTCTTAAATTTATAATAATAATTTTAATTACTGAAATTATTAGAACTAGGCATGTTGCTGAAGAGTTTTTTGTGTCGTTTCTTCTGTTCATGCCACAACATGTTGCGAAGAGGTGGTAAATTAGATTAGGCTCCCATAGAGCAAATAATACCCATAAACAAAATTAAAACTAAGTAAATAATTAAAACAAACAAGTAGGCGGTAGGCTAAATAAAACTTTAACATTACTTATTGACACTTGACATCTTTGTCTTCTGTGATCACGGCTACTGAAAAGTGGCCGAAACGTCGGAATAAACGTAGTCATTTCTTTTCAGTTCTGCGCCTTTCAACGAAATATATTCAATTTGATGGATTTGTCTAACATTAGCCTTATATATATTTTCTAATATAATAATATAGTTAGAGTTTTTACAGATTCTGCGATGTTTTAATATATACATAGGTACGCGTGCTTCTTATTTGATTAATATTCATACATGATTATCATATACTGAATGTTGTATATTTGTTGTTTTCCGCTACATATAAGCCGAAAGTCCACCTAAAAGAAAATTTCTCCAACAAATACCTCGTAATAAATCTTCCTTATTCGCTTTGCAGCTTCCAAGAGTAAGATATATATAGGTAAATTACATCACGGCGAACAACAAAAAACAAAGGTTGGGCATAAAATAAGCAAGTTTTCCATAAATCGATATTCATACAAATTATGTATGTACGTGGTACCGTTGAACTCGTGTGATTCGAAATTATTTTCCTGATGTAGTAAATATCACAAGCACAAATTTTGTTTAGAAAACTTAAACACTCAATTACTTATAAAAGACGATGACTTATGCTAAGTATTCTACTTTTATATAGTAATATGTTTGTTTATGCTTTAGTGTACAATAAAAAAAATCTTTATATCTGTCTATTATAAAGAGAACATGTAACTAATATCTAATCTCAATTAGCTTAATTTTTTTAATTTTTAAGTTAAAAAGTTATATTATTTTATGAATTAACTCTGTTTTAATAAATTTATTGGTCGAAATAATTATTATGATTAAATTTGCATTTAAGTTTTTATGATTAAAACCAGGCGATGAGAGCGTTGTGTAAAACTTAGTGATTCGATCAATTGTGTGTACTTCACATTTTTTTAAATTGCATAGTTTGAGGTTAATTAAGCCAATAATTGGCGTATACCCCTATCAACAGTGCTTTGAACATGATTAGCAACAGGGTAGACTGACCCTATTTACATAATTATAATTATATTAGATCATTACTATTTTTACTAATATTTTTCGGTTTCATGTGTATAGATTTCTATAAATAATCTATTTCTTTTAATAAACAATTTCTTTATTTTAAGATATACAGCAATAATGTTCATATCAAGACTTCAGGGCGTCTCTGACTTTGATGCATCATTTATGCTACTAGTGGCATTTTGTTTTAAAACTCAAAAGCTCCACATATCTAGGTGCGACTGTATCTACTGTACAGTATTTTTGGCGCCGTTTGTTCTTCTGTAATCGAGGTACGGCAACCAATCAGTACTTACCTTTTCCATGATTACCGAATCCTTCTACCATGACGCTTCATAGACCTCGGAGTTATGAATGTACGATAATAAGAAAATATAAAATCTAGCTCACAGGGTTGTTTTCACGATAAGATAATGCTGAAATATCTATATTGGAAAACTATAACATACAAATAGATACGCATCTTTCATACAGCTGGGTTTTATTAAGCATGAAGCTTTCATATAGCTGGTTATAGTAATATATTATTTTTCTTAGATTTGAGTTGAAAAATAACCCTCTACGACAGGAATTTCCAAACTATTTTGGCCAAGAGACTCCTTTTCCAAAATGAACTGATACTTCAGACCCCTATAATCAAATTCTTTAAAAATCATATCTCTAAGTTTTTCGTATTGATACATCATACTTACCAATTTTAAAAAATTGCGGTTGGTTGACTATTGTTAGTAAACTTGAAATCATTTTCTCATCAAAGTTTAACATAGTAAATAGACATGAAATTCAGTAAATATCAAATGTAATTGTTAATACAAATTACGTAAAAATACTTAAGTAGGTAATAATTATTTTTTGATAAAAAAAACACATTTGTAGACGGAACACAACTTATAAAGTATCTTAAAAGTTTCAAATAAGAAGTTGTGTAAATTAATAGGGGTCGATTTTTGGATCTCGTCGACCCCTAAAATCAGTTTTTGTTTATGTCAACCCCTGGAAAACTGATTTTGACCCCGAGGGGTCGATATCGACCGCTTTGGGAATCTCTGATCTACGAGAATGTTATTAATATAAATGAAAGCGCACGACTTGTACTCACATATGGAGGCTTGATATCAAAATCAAATTTCACATGTTGTACTTTATTCTATGAATAACTTTCACGTGGTGATTGAAAAATCGGTCGTAAATTATCTTCTGGGGTCAATTTGCAAAAAAAAATAATATTTTCATACATTTCACGGTACGTAAATATATGTATACATATATATACGTACATATATATGTATTTACCCACAAGTAACTTCCATAAATATACCGATTTTATATCTTTAACCTTAAAAGTTCCTAAGATAGTCAGCTGACATACCGAGACACACCGCAAAACCGTAAAAATACTAAATAAAATGTCAAGAAAAACATTATTGTTGAACAAAAAAAAACTAATTCTCTGTAAATTGCTGTTAAGCAATGCGGACAAGGATAAACAGCGGCAATAAGAAATCCAAGACATTGCATAAAATTTACTTTAAAACCACTAAGTCGAAACTAACTGCCGGTGCAGGCGATAGAGGCGTTTAACCTAAAGCTTGTTGAAAGATAGGACAGATTTAAAATATACGTTTTTGTCTTTATACCTTGGAGCAAGAGGTCGGATTAGGACAAACCTCAGATAGCGCCTTGAAACTGTAAGAGTTCGATTCATTCTACTATCGTTACTTTGTGGATGTTAAAAATACAATGCAATATTTTATAAGATATACTATACATACCTTTTTTACTAAAGGAAATCCGCTTAAGGACTACAGATCGGGTAGTCACGATTAGAGTTTGTAGGATTCGCCATGTTGGATTGGTAAAAGCACTCCGAAAAGATGTTATGCACGCCCGAATCTGTGTTACCCGCTAAAACACCATTCTGTTCCTCCTGGCGCATGGGGTCTATAGTCCGGGCTGTATGATCGCTCGCGCATGCTTATCCAGTCCGGACGATAGCCGGCCTCTCCAGGTTTAAGACCGAGAGCTATACCTGTCCGGCTTCCTTGGTCTTACGAGGTAAGAGGGGGTGCACAAAACATTTATGCGTTCCGATTCTTTGGTCATTATGTATGGGTTCTCAGACGTTGTCCTGTTAGTAACCTGCATGATCATAGTATACGGTAAAGGATGTACATACGTGTAGGATTCTGACTAAACGAACATAATAAGAACTATTACAAGCTATGGTTTAATTTTTTAAGTGAGATAAATGGGCAAAAAAAGCAGGCGAGACACTCGCTACCTCCAGTGGACACTGTCAGCATAACATTTTAAGCTTTCACTATAGACGTGTTGCTCATCTTGAGACATTACAGTTATTTATTTAATCACGGAGCCCGTGTCTTCACCATCTGTGCTGTATTTCTTACAGGAATACAGCAGTTCACTTATCTACATTATCTGAAGAGAACATTCTGGAAATATTCTCTTCAGATTTCACCGTAGCTTTCATCTCTGTGATGTAGCAGGTAAAATGCCAAAGAGCTTATTACGCCCATACAGCCACATTTGGCGAAAACTAGCGATAACTGGTTAGCAAATTGATTCGATAAATATACAATCGTATTAGGATACGATATATTTTCATACGAGTCATTTGTCTCAAACTGACAGTTAATAAAGACCCTGTGAAGTTGAGGAGTAATAGCAAGATAACAAATCTGGAGCTCTGAATGAAATTGGGATTTATAAACTAGAATTATTATGACGATGATAATGAGTAGTCTTCAAATTACAATTAAATAAGCATACTACATTTTGGAACACAACACAAATATACCAATTAAACGCGACTCTATTCAATATTTTAAAAAAGTACATTCTATTGAAGAATTCTATATTAACGTGAGTTATTTCAATTTTATTTTGCATCCATTTTAATTAGAACTTGACGGACTTGCAATAAGTAATGGACGTGTACCGAGAAAATCGAGTTATACACAGTCATCAATCACTTCGCAAATGGATCAAACCTGCGATTTATTTAACTTTAATTTTTACGCCAATCTTTTGTTAGGCTGACATTGATTATATTATTATATTAAATTATCTAACGCATTTATTAGTTTCTAAGTTTAAGAATTCGTAATAAAACTTGATATGTATCTAAATATGATGTCCAATACTTTTGCATTGCAGTCTTCCACAAATTGACGGTGGCTACCTCAGAAGAATCACTAATGCTTTAGTGAAATGGTTATTCTTCTGAGAAGGCTTTTTTATTGCATGAGTTCAGACAGGTAGATAGCCCAACTGATGAAAAGCGGTTACCATCGTCTATGGACATTTATAACACCAAAGGAGCTACCAATGTGCTGCCGCTCTCTAAAGGGAGACCGGAACCTGGTCACTAATGAATGCCGGTTCTTATTAGACGGGCAAATACCCTACCACCTGGCTGTGAGTTCTTTTGTCGTCTCTTATAACAGGCCGCCCGGCCGCAAGAAATTATATTCTTTCTCCGTTCCTGCACGGATAAAATGGCTACAGACAGACTAAAGACCTTTAAACCAAGTCTTCTTTGATTAACTAACATTTCATTTACTACACGGTAAATCTAAAATCAGTCTGAATTTTTGAGTTGTCATAAGAACTCAGTCGTTTATCGAAGACATACTATTTGATTAAAGCTGAGTTTCAGAGGAAAAAGAGGACTTATATAGGCTTGCCATTCATATAGAGTCTAGTTGTTTAAAAATAGTTGTTTAATGAGTTATAAATATTTGACATTTGATAGATCAAGAAACAGTACGGACAACGGATCAGTATGGCGATCTAGCGAAGTAATGTAGCCAGCCTTCTAGGAACCTTACCCATTGACTTCGATGCCCTAGGCTCAGTATACTACTTATAGTCTCAAGAGATTATTGATAGAATATAATATAAGTTAAGTTTCTTTCACTGTACATGTAAATATATCACTTTTAAAAATATTAACACTAGAATCATTTCGAAGCAACATTTAAAAAGAGAAAAAGCATCTATCACATCATAGGTGCCAATGGTAAACATAACAACAATTAGATTAGTTAAAAAAGCAGGCTATAAATGTACCACTTTAAACGTATTTCCATGTTTTTAGCGAGATAACC
Organism: Dendrolimus houi; assembly: GCA_039645545.1. Taxonomy (NCBI): domain Eukaryota; kingdom Metazoa; phylum Arthropoda; class Insecta; order Lepidoptera; family Lasiocampidae; genus Dendrolimus; species Dendrolimus houi. Next base: position 5,686,845 of record CM077122.1, read on the forward strand.
CAAGAAACACCTTAACGTGGCTAAGAAATTACCTCAAATAACGCGAAATGTAATACCGCTATAATGATTATAAGCCTTAACATGCTCCGCCGCTAGATATTAAATATTAGGGTAGCTCGCAGACTCAGGCTTTCCAAATTCAAGAGAGTACGCAGTACTTACCTAATATTTAAATAATGTATGGTGGAAAGTGGAACACTTATCGCTCTCGATTCCTGTCACTTAATCCGTGAGAGGACTTGCAGAGAATATTAAGTGACCTCTTGAGTAAGTGTTCTTCAACAAGAAATTATAACGCGTGCAGAGTAAAAGTTGAGACACTCAATCTATTCAAGGTGAGACGCTACCTATTTTAAATTTCATAATTAGATATGTATAACAAATTGACATCTAAATTATACACTACCTTATACCTATAACTACAGTATAATATTAATAAAATTTAAAATTTTATGGTCTTATTCATATTGAGTTAGAGTAAGTTTGTAGGTTTCTTTACTAAGCCTACGAAATTACTCTAACTCAATATGAGTAAGATTTGTTATCTGTTTTCAATTACCATTGTTTATTTATTGAAATAAAATGCCTTTTAAAATATATCTAAGAATATTACGTCATTGCTAATGTAAAATAATATTTTCTCTAATAAATTTTTGCAACGTAATAAACTGTACAAATATTCAAGTAAATTCATTCGAATTAAGTTACAATTTAAAATATAAAAATCAAGCAAGTTTTTATTACTCCACGCACTACAAAGGGCTACGTATGTATAGGTGACAAACAGTGGACGTTGGTCACTGTTTGATCATTTGACTATAGCAATTTTTAAAAGTCGAAAATAGCCCATTTTTCAATAATTGCAATAATAATAAAATAAAAGGGATCTTGATTTCTGAGAGTACGTGGGACACTTGGAAAGTTTTGTAATAATAAAAAAAATGTTCTGTAGGTAAATATTTGTTTATTAAATCTTTTCAAAGTACTTTCCACCAGCATCTAGACAAAGTTTCATGCGTTTGAACCAGTTTCCAGTCCGCCGCAGACACCCCGTTTACAGCTTGCTCGAACGCTGACAGCGCATCTTCCGGCGACGAAAATTGTATTGCTTTGAGCAAATGTTTTATTTTCGGGAATAAAAAGAAGTCACCCGGTGCCAGGCCAGTGCTGTAAGGAGAGTGACCCAGGAGTATAACCGGCGTGCTGTCCAGGAAGTCCCTCGTTTTGAGCGCTATATGGGCGGGCGTGTTGTCGTGGTGGAGCAGTAGTCCGCGGAGCCCTGTGTTTGGTCGCTCGTTGCTCACAACAGAGAAAACTTCTGCAAAGCATTTATTTGGTAGTATACCATTCGGCGTTAATGCTTCGTTGGTTCCGTAAAGGAATTGACACCCAGTAGCCAGTCTTGAATTCGTTGTACCAACGATACACGGTTGCCTTAGAAGGCAAGTTGCCTTCATCCGTGAATGCCATTTGAAGTCTATCGTACGATTCATCCGGTTTCAACCGACACTTGAAATCGTAAAAAATCATAGCGCGATAATGTTCCCGGCGCAAATCCATTTTTCTATGAGACACGATAATTTAAATTAGCTCGCAAACAATGCGGTGGGAAATTTTGAAATTGGAACGTACCTATTTTTAGTTATAAATAATCATATTTTCAAAATAGATTATAACTGGCCTGTATCTCAAAGATAAAAACTTTTCTTCGCAATACTTTCTGAGTGGCCTGGTATTTTTTAAGCTCTTCAGAAATGTCCTTATGGAAGATATTTTTGATTTTTATAATTGACCGTTGTCGATAAATCTTAATACGTAGATAATGTGTTTTGTGAGGAGGTATTAATAACTATCCTTAAAGTATAATATACGTTAACTCGTCCGATATAAAGTCTGTCCTAATTACAAGAAATCCAATCCCTTCAAACTGCACATGTTTAAAACTCAATTAGCAACACAAATAATGTATACACTGATTAATGCTCAACATCCTTTGTATCATAATTTTGAAACACTTACTTCATTATTCCTGTTACATAACAGCTGGTAAGACAAGAAATAAGGGTTTGGCATGGGCAATAGTTGAAGGAGCTTTAAAATAGTTCTTCGAGTAACTTCCACTAAGTTATGGGCAAAAGTTGGAAAGTATCCAATATTTAAGCAAAACTAAGTAATTGGTATATTTGAACGCCTTTTATGGAATACGGTTAGTTAAGTTAACGATGACTTAAAAAGTTGAAGCAGTAACAATATTGATAAATTTTACAACTTCTGTTATCTATAATATTATAACATTCTAAACATTGAAGCTATTAAAAGAAAAACAAGTGGAATAGACTATATAAACGATGGAGAACACGATGCAATTTTGTTTTAGATTTCTTGTCTGTTTGTTCGGGATTCACGTAAAGATTATTGGGCCGATTTCGATGCGGTTTTCGCTGATCGACAGCAAATTTTTAGGCTTAAAATCTACGCTACTTTATCTCCCGGGAATCCCGCGAAAATTTTTCTGGGAATGGTTTAAAATGGCCAGATTAAAAAAAAATCGATTGCCAATGAGATTTTTTTACTGAGCGATAGCAAATTTTATGTAAGGAAACGTGTGTATTTTTTATCCCGGGAATCCTACAGAAATTTTCCCGGGAGCGGTTTGTAGTTGTTCGGGTGCATAAAAATTAGTTTATTCCGAAACAGTTTTTACTTGAACGGTAGTTTACATTCTTTTTTAATGTTACGCTACTGTGTGCCCCGGGAATCCCGCGGGAATTTCAAGTCAAGGGTGGACGAAGTCGCAGACATATCCTAGTTAATTGATAAAATCTGAAATAGGTATATCGCTAAGAGAACCACGGTAATCAACATAATTCGCACAATATGCAATGATTCTATTCCGCCGCCTATTCCATCCAGTATATACCGTTCCTCCTCTTTGATCCTTCTATCCCATCCCTCCTATTCAGTTGGCTTAGCCTTTGGTGTTGCAAATTTCTTATAACCACTACACGACGATTACCCGAAAACGGTATGCTTAGAATTTTATAATATTAAAGATTATTTGAAGTCATGGTAGCGTAATGGCTAGCGCACGCGTCCCAAACTCAAAGGGCGCGGGTTCGATCTTGGCCGACACGCATGTACTACTTACGTAGTTTTCTGACTTGATGTGCATATTGGTATAATGATCACGTGCTAACAACGTTAAAGGAAAACATCGTGATGCAACCTGCACATCGAGATAACCGATGTGTCAAACCTGCTAAGCTGCCTTGGACAAGCGTGGCAGGTTATTGTTATTATTATATTTATAAAAGATTGTTTATTATGCGAAAGTATTATATCTGGCCAATGGGAGACGTTTGTTTGTTATTAGTATTTAAGTAAAATTGTTTTAAATTTTATGAAGGTCAATAAGAGGTTATTTGTTTGGGTCACTTCATTGTGATTTGATGGAGGCTGGTACTGAAAATCAGCGCTATGTCAGTTCTTAATACCTCATTGCCGTCAGTGTTATGTACATTTTTTTAATAGTTGTATATTTTATAAAATTCTAATGACTATGTTTTATGAGTAGGTATGTTCTGTTAATTTAGTATATTTTTTAGTTTTATGTGTTTCGCGATTGTACACAAATTTTTCTTACTTTCTTTCTAACCACTTTCCTGTGGCCGGTCCTATATCTTACTATACATTCACTTGCTATATCATCGGTTGAATTTTGACATTACTTGTATGGAGCTTACGTCAAATTTAAACTTCAATGAATTGTCACAAGGTTTGCAAGCATCGCAATTTAAAAAATATATAATCAAAAAGATGTCGCTGCTGTCATTTTATTATTAATATATAATATGACTCATAATACCCAGTTATAGCACATCTTTGCCATTGTTTGTATGTATATGTGAGTAGAATTTTGCCAGCCAAGACAATGATAAACCAACGTTCTGCTTGTTATTGTTACACCGCATACGACACTCGATATTGTCTGGTCTACTGGTATAATTGTTTCATAATTATTATCTGTGGTATGCAGTGGCCGTTAAAGATTATATATGTAGGATTTTTTTCTGCCTTATTCAAAACTATTAATGCTTTATGAATATGGAATGTTTTTTTAAATAGGTACATAAATGTTCTAAAAATAATAAGGTGTGGTCATATGCTACAATAAATTAAAATATTATTTACATATACGCACGTATTTAAATAATATATTATTGTCGTACTTTAAAAATATCATGATATAGGGGAAACTACACCATTCTTAGCTCCCTGTTATTTTATTCAAAACCTTAAGAAATCTTAATATTTCTTTATTATGTAGCCAAAAATGATAATAATATTGTATGGAAATAAAATAAAATAAAAAACGTGTGCGTTTCGGGACGCCCGACAGAAGTGATAACTTAAACTAATCTAAGTTGAACTATTTAATATTGAAATTGTTTAACTTGAGAAAAGCTTAGGTTATTATTTAAATTTTATGTATATAGCGCGTGGGTTAGAGTGAGAAAGGAGAAGCTTGCCTACCGCTGCCGTATGCGTGAGAGAAAGGGAAGCCAGACAGACTGGCGAAGTAACGCGTTACGCAACGAAGCGGTTTACCCTCCCATAAGACGTTATCACTTCAAAATATCAAGATTTTCAGGGCGAGCGTAGCAAGCCCTAACACTATCCCACAATCTATGCTTTTTTGTGGTACACTTTACTGAGAAATTATCACACTTTCAGTTTTGGGCTTTGACATAGTAATTTTAATTTATTTCTAGATGTGTTATCTATCATAACAATATTATTTTATACCCATTAAAAAAAATATAAGATACAACATTTTTTATTAAATAGAATTTTATTGTACCTCCTAACGGCATTTGTTGAAAATGATAAAATTAATAAGACAACGAAAGAACTAATATCGATGTAAACAGAATGTTGTTTAGGTAAAATTACGACGGAAGTTTTTTGGTTCAGCACAAATAAATAATCAGTAATTAATTAATTATTAGTAGGTAGAAAACTTCGTCGAGCCTTCCTAAAGCACCGCTTTTTGCTAGTTTTAATATCTTGAATAGATTGACTGGGTGCCAATCATTAAGTGGGGTGCTAACAATGGTATAGTTTAAACCAAATACTAATAATAATATTATATATTATTAGTAATATTTAGTTTAAACTATAACTATATAATAATTTTAGTTCCTGTTTAAACAACAACGAGTGCAGTATATGCCTCGTTTTACTAATTTGCACAATTTGACTCTTTTTACTTGTACAAACGTATGACGTCATAAGTTTGTATGCTCGTATTAAATCTATGTTGCTGCGATGTTTTGTAAGATGATAAAAAGTATCTCAGTTGATATGACTGTCCGCTCCCTATAATACAAAAATTGTTTTAAATTCCACATCGTCCAATTGAAATATTGTTATAGTATTTTTCATTTTGGCAAGCAAAATATCTTAAATAAACATTTCCTATAGTAAATAACTTAATTCAAATCGATATCTATACACCCTTTATTGCTAAGAAGTTTTTACAATTACGTTTCGTAAATATTTAGTTCTTAAAGATTAGTGTATCTTTTTGATACATAGGCCTCTTCCAGCTGTTTCACTGTATCCCTGTCGCTCGCTAGTCTTGGCCACAAAATAACTTAATTACTTGAATTCACGTAGGTATAAGGTTTTTCGTCGACCTATTAGCCATACATAATGTCAATTAACGGTACTTATGTACGAAACTTGGCACGCTGGGGCATGAATTTGTTCACCGTATAAAAAATTATACTGCTGGCAACGAGTGCAGACTCTATTAGGGTAGGGTTGCCATATATCAAGTTAAAGAACACGTGAAAGTACTATATAAATATTATATTTTATTTAAAATTATAATTGTCGTTATCTATTCAATTCCTTCCTGGGATAGTCTGGAAAAGAACACTTTTGGCGATAAAATCGTTCTTTATGCGCAATTGTATACATACTTAGTTGTACATATTATAATTATAGTTAACACCAGAATGTTTGGCATTCTATTAAGTTATTCAAAACATTAAGAAGTCTCAATGTGTTTTTCAATATTTTTTTCTTTTGCAGCCATACATACATTCATAATAGTAAAATTTAGTATTGCTGAAAAATAAAAAATAGTTATTAAGATTTCTTAATATTTGGAATAAATTGACTGAGTGCCAACGATAGTATAGTGTCTCTATATAGTTGGAGTCTGTAACTTTATTTTGTATTGGTATACATACAATAAAAAATAATCATTTATTTATTTCTAAGAATATTTTAAGTATTCGATATTATTTTGAATTTGTCATTTATCTGGCAGTACTAAATTCAAGAGTATTCCAAATTCATGAAGGTATTTGTAGGTATTGGGGTTGCCTTATAAAGGCTTCAGGGATGGCCATATATCCCGGCCGTGGGGATTCGCTTCAGGTGACATGATTTCATTATGTGGGGAACATTGTTGATATAAACCTTCAATTTATCTTACGATTCTCGTTTAGCGTAATGAGAAAAATCAGAAAAATGAGGAAATGGAGTTACTTAAATATTCATATTTTATTAGGGTTCCGTAGCGATTTTGCCTAAAACCGAATCCGAGTCGACATGTACTTCTGTTTGTACATATTCGCGTTTATCTAATAATATCGGTTTCGAAGAGGGGGTGCGATCATGTCACACTTGTTGTATATGGATGACCTCAAACTTTCCGCATCCAACGAGCCAGACTTGATTGAATTACTGAAGACAACAGAACGCTTCAGTAAGTCAATTAATATGGAATTCGGGATAGAAAAGTGTGCGGTCATGCATGTGCGGCGAGGGAAAGTTGTGAATTCACCGAATTTGCAACTTTCAGAGAACATGTCTCTCAAATCCTCTCTCGAGACCGAGACGTACAAGTACCTGGGTATGTCAGAGTCCTTAGGTATAGCCGTCGCGGACGTTAAACAGACGGTGAAGGACCGATTCTTTTGCCGCCTGAGGAAGGTTTTAACCAGCCTTCTCTCAGGTGGAAATAAAGTCAGAGCCTTCAACAGCTGGGTTATGCCCGTGTTGGCATACTCCTTTGGCATACTTAGGTGAACTCAAATGGAGCTGGACGCCCTAGATCGAAGAGTCCGTTGCCTACTGACAAAACATCGTATGCATCACCCACGTTCATCAGTAATGAGATTGTACATCTCGCGAAGATGTGGGGGTCGAGGCTTTCTAAATGCCAAGGATCTGCACAATCGTGAGGTGAACAATCTCAGGGCATATTTCCTTAAGATGAACGTGGGCTTGCATAAAGATGTTGTGGCAGTAGACAAAGGTCTTACCACGCTCTCGTTGGCTAAAGAGAATTGGTGCAACCTGGCAGTACTGAGCTCCTCCGACCGCATCAATGTATGGAAGAGCAAGGAGCTGCATGGCAGGTTTTATCGGGCCTTAACAGGGCCCGACGTAGACCTGTCAGCGTCGGTAAACTGGCTACGGTTCGGTAACCTCTTTGGAGAAACCGAAGGTTTTGTCTTTGCAATTATGGACGAAGTTATTAAGACAAATAACTACCGGAAATATATCCTGAAGGATGGCACCTTAGACATCTGTCGGGCATGTCATCGCCCAGGTGAATCCCTCAGGCATATTGTTTCCGGCTGTTCACATCTTTCTAACGGCGAGTACTTGCACAGACATAACCTCGTAGCCAGGATTATCCATCAGCAACTTGCCCTTCGATACGGTCTTGTGGAAACGGAGGTGCCTTATTACCAGTACTCGCCGGAGCCAGTTCTTGAAAACAGTCGTGCCACGCTCTACTGGGATCGATCAGTTATCACGGACAGGACTATTGTAGCCAATAAGCCTGATATCGTGATAATAGATCGATCTGCACGACGAGCAATACTCGTTGACATCAGTATCCCGCATGACGATAACCTCGTGAAGAAAGAAAAAGAAAAACTAAGTAAATACTTAGATCTTGCTCACGAGGTTACCGCTATGTGGCGTCTGGAGTCAACGAGCATTGTGCCGATAGTTGTCACCGTCAATGGTCTTATAGCGAAAAGCCTCGACCGTCATCTAGAGAGACTTTCGCTAGGAAGCTGGGTGAAGGGCCAGATACAGAAGGCAGCACTCTTGGACACGGCACGAATTGTGAGGAGGTTCCTGTCTCTGGAGCCCTAACCACCGGTAGTTTGGACCCCAGGCCCCGCTGGCGGTGAGCTACATGATTTTATATTTTTTTATTGAATATGTATTTATTTTTGATGTATTTTTATAAAAAAATGTCTATATATTTTTTAAAAAATGTAAAATTTTTGAGAATAAATGAATACATACATAATAATAATAATAATAATTAACCCAGATCCACCCATACCAGTCTTGAATGTTGCACGGGAGGCAAGTTCCTTCTTATCCATGTCCACCAAGGCTGGGAAATCACGAGTACGCATGAAATGGAGCAAAGATGTAAATACATTTATCATGCGTACTTATCTTCACATAACCAAATTAGAGACCGACATGACCACATATAGGCAACAATTACATCAACTTTTTTCCCAACAATATCCGGAAGTAACCGTTTCAGAACAAAGAATATCAGACCAGCGGAGAGTTATAGTACGAAATAAACTTCTCTCTCAAGAAATACTAGACCAACTGAGAGAAGAAGTTCGCTTATAGTTACAAGAAGAATCTGAAGATAATATAGGCTCTAATACTATGACATTATTACAAGACGCAGACGAAAATACTATACAAGAACAACCACAATCTTACACTCAATCTCCAATTTTACAATCCCACCCACTCCATCAATCGCAAGCATACACACAGACATCACACACATCCTCACAAACTGAAAATTTAACCTTTATGTTAGAAAATATTGAGACCTTAGTCATCGCAGACCAGAATTTAACAACCAGCACCTATACCCAAGAAATACATGACAGAATTTAAACAACCCTGACAGATGGACTCAGCCGCTACAAAACTCCTAAACTCAGATACAGCCCTAATCTATTTCTGTTTAGTTAATTTGTTTAATGAACATATACACCACAATTTTTAACTAATGACGCAAAACTTATAGACATACATACTAATTTATTGCACAGCAGTCGTTGTATCTGAAGAACTAAACTACAAAATTACAGAGTACACAGGTAACAGACGACAAAAAAATAACACGAAACCACCATGGCAGCAAAGGCTAGAAAAAGACATAGAAAAACTGAGAGCAGACTGTGGAAGACTTACACAATACATAAATAACAACAGATCAAATAAAGTAGTTAGGAGAGTTGAGGCTATATTTAAGAGTAACACTACACATACCAGACACGAAAATAGCAACCAAAAACCCGAAGAATTTCTAGATACCTTAAAACAAAAACTGGCACTTAAAGTTCATAGGCTCAGAAGATACTCGAAAGCACAACAACGCAGAAATGACAACACTATATTTGCTACAAACGAAAAAATATTTTATAGAAACCTAAACAAACCGATTCACAACACAATTGACGAGAATAACACAGTCACGCCTACAAAAGAAAATCTAGAAACCTTCTGGTCCAGCATATGGGAAGATCAAGTTGAACACAACGACATAGTAACTTGGGTAACAGAAGAGAAAACAAAATGGGAAGGAATAGATGAAATGGAATTTACAGAAATCACAGAGTTAGACATCACATACATAACAAATAAATTGCACAATTGGAAATCTCCTGGTATAAATAACAGCCCACTGCTGGGCTCGGGCCTCCCATTATAGGGGAACGGACAGTATATCTGCCACGCTTGCCCAAGGCGACTTGGCAGGTTTGACAGATCGGTTATCTCGATGTGCAGGTTGCATCTCGATGTTTTCCTTCACCGTTGCTAGCACGTGGTAATTGTAACAATATGCACATTAGGTTAGAAAACTGCCTAAGTGGTGCATGCGTTCCGGCCATGATCGAACCCGAACCGTTCGAGTTTAGGACGCGTGCGCTAGCCATTACGCTACTACGACTCGTTTATCTATGTATGTCAAAATATATTCCAATAAATTTTTGGTCTGTATGAGTGAACATAAAGATAGTTGTATTCTATACGCCGTTATATACAGGTGTATCACAAAAATATAAAAAGTAGGCTGGTCCATATATATACGAGAACAGCGTTAAAAATGCACCCACATGAGTATTGTTAGACAAATTTAAAAAATCATAACAATGTTTAGATAATTTATTATTTAAGTCAATAGGCGGTGTGATATTAGCTACAAATGTAGTAACCTTCTCTAACTTTTTGAACTATGAGGTGAAAATTTTTGAATAATTGAAAGTGATAGACTGCAAAGAATACTTTCAATGGAAATTGGTTTTAATAATACCCATTCAATATCTTTTATGCTATGATACACTTTAAAAAGATATATCATCTTTTTAGGTTTCATAACCATATGAGCAAATAGGCGATATCATCATCACTTTCAGAATGACCATTCTGTGATACTGAGGATTGATCGAAGTAGATATCTGATAAGTTTTTGAATGACGTTTTAGTTTAATTGTGTATTTATGATATATTAATTTAAAACTTTTTCTACTTTAATATTACTTATAATACATTTACATACATATATTCACTTATATTATTCACTTACAATATTTAATACTCAGTTTAGATGTTAGATATTAAAGTGAAAAAAATCTTTCCTTAAATTGACTATTTAAACATCATTATTAAACAGCGATAGTAAAAATCATGCGTATGTACCAAAATGGTCTTGTATGTAAAAGCAATGTATAGTAAGTTACTTTAACATAGTTAAGTCAAAAGTACTTTGACTTTATATTGTATGTAGGCACATATATTCTACAATATTAGAGTATAAACATAATAATATGTTACGCTGGAGTGTATCCTCTCAACCTCAGAGGCCGTAAACGCAGGTGAAGTTCCCACAAAAGCCTTCCAGCGCTAAAATGTGTAATGGAAGTAACTATTTATTACCATGTTACAGAATTCGCTAACATTTTATCTACATATTTACATGCACGAGTCGGTATTTGAACGTTAAGCACCCGGGTAAAGTTTTAAACTAACAACGTTTTCGGGAGCGGTTTTAGACTAAGTTGTAAATAAAGGTTGGTGCAGGCTAAGTACAAAACGGTTCGCACGAGGTTCACGATTTATTTATTTATAGTAAAATTCTTAGAGTAATAATAATTAGAGAAATAGTTTCCTACAAAATTACTTTCAGTGTTGAAGCACAAAACCAATCGACGTGTGCGTGAGGGCCACGTAAATAGTTTCGCTGATTTGCACACAAAGTTGCAATTAATGTTGCAAGTGAATAGAATCTTTCTAAGAAGTAGGGAATTGGAACTATTGTAGCTCGTCACACTGAGACTGCCTTGCGAACTGACGGGAACGACGCGTCGACAAGCGAACTGAGACTTTTAGTTCCTACTTAAAAGCGTTTCACTTTACTGGCACCAACTTGGGTTACTCTAGGGTAACATTATAATATCATGCAATTTTTTTGTAAAAGAGGTCTAAGAACAAAATGTATCTATTGCCGGTATACCACTCACCTTTTTTTCAAGACGGATTGACAGATGTCACACAATCGTAACCTTGATGTGCAGGATGTTTTCCTTCAATTTCAACACGCGGCAAATAGTATAACAACGTGAATGCACATTACACTAGAACAATTACTTAAGCGGTTAATATTTTTCGGCCAAGTTTCGAACCCACTTAAAGTGGGTTCCAACAATTGACAGTAGCTCTGTTTGTTGTTATTATTTCATGGCATTTGTGCACGAACCGATTATTATAAAATTCGAAATGTATCTATTTTTGGTTTCTAGGAGAAACATGGGAGACGTTTTAATTCGAAAAATTTAAGTCTCATCTAGGATATAGTCTTAACTTTGAATGAGGCTGTAGTTTTAAATGTCGTTTACTACAAAATATTCAAGTAAAAAAGTTGTAACTTGAATTTTATAGCTAGGCAGCTTGGCCTTTAAGCCGGAGCTGTAACTGGGATTAAATATTGAGTTTGGTGATTTAACCGTAGTCATAAATATTCAGTCAACATGTGGTAATATCGCTAAACAGTTTACTTTCTCTATAGTCTGTGAGCTCTCTATACTGACCCTAATGTGTAGTTTCGTTTACTTACTAGATGGTAATTATTTTAATTTACTTCTTTCAATCTAACTATATTGTAAAGTAGAATGTATTCGCCCTAAAGAGAATGACAATATATCACCTTCATACATTTTTTTTGCTAAATACCCTACAGCCAATGAAATAACTTTGAAAGTCTTTGATATTCACTTAAGATTATTAATTGGTTTTGTAGATGGGAAATTAAAGAGTAATATTTTAGAACCTATGTACCTATGTTAATTCATTATTGTTTTAAATAAAAATTGTTGTACTATGTTGATTGATTTTACCCAATTTCGTGAGAAAAACTTCGACTAGTAAGTGAAGTTATTAATTTTTAGGATGAGTATTTTTCTTTTTACTAATTATCTCATCATTATGTTGTCTGCTGTTTTTTATTCCATTCACTCATATATTTACTATAATTTAATTTTTTCTTGTTTATATCGAAGGTCGCATAACATATGTGGCTTAGGAGTTGGGCACTGAAAATCACTGCTGTGTCGGACTATGTTTTGGCACAACAAAATATAGATAGCCAACTCACTTCGCAAATTGCGGCACACATTAGTAGGTACAAGGTGGTAGGGTATTTGCCCGACTGATGGCTACCATCCCTGGTCTAGAGTATGGCGCCATAACAACCTTGACTTGTGTTCCGGCATTAGTGACCAGGTTCCAGTTTCCCTAAGAGAGCAGCAGCGCATTTGTAGCACCTTTGGTGTTCCAAATGTCCATAGGCAATGGTAACCGCTTTCGACCAAGTGGGCTGTCTGCTTGTCTGCTGAACTCTTGCAATAAAAAAAACCTCAATTGTCTGTTTTAAATATTTTTTTATTATTATTATGTGTTTTGTTTGTGTCGCATTTTAGGGATAAATATTTTCTTCCTTTCTTTCTTTATTAACTCCATGAGTTGCCACAATATCTCCGTAGTTTAATCAAAAGGCAACTATTCTGCAGTCTGGGGGATTTATTTGTGACCAGCCTTTACTTGGTGTCTGATTGTTTGAATATTATTCTAAAACTTGAGTACTCATGAATACTTAGACCAACTAGATACTAGCGAGATACTCGTGGTTAGATACACATGCCTTTATGATTTGTCTTGATAAATACATTATTTAGTATTCATAAATTTATAATTCTAATATAAACGTAATAACACTAAAAACAAAATTATAAAAAAACTGTCAGTTACAGCACTGCACGTCAGAAGTGAAAACTTTGCATCTGAGTGTGGCGGTCACGCGACTTCACTGCTTTTTCCTTATCCCAAAGGTGTCCAAAGAATCTAACGGAGTTTTCACTTCAATAATATTTAATTACTAGCTGTTACCCGCCACTTCGTCCGCGTGGTAATTTGCCTTCCGGTGCGACGACGGCGGCGTAAAATAAAAGTAGCCAAGTTACTCCTTATAACATCAGCTATCTGCCAGTGAATGTCCCGTCAAAATCGGTCCAACCCTTTCACAGATTAGCTGGAACAAACAGACAAACGTTTTAAAAATTGATTTTTTGATATAAGTGCCGTATATACTTTCATATGCATTTAGTAAAAAGCTGTTATTTTGACATTACAAATAGACACTTCAATGTTATTTATTTGTATAGATGTTATTTCGGGGCGAAATAGAGTTCCGGACGTTATACTATTACCTCCCAGGTAATATTTACAAAGTGACCGTCACCAAATGATATGTCATTGTGTACAGACGTCCCCGATAAGTGACCATACCTATCAATTCACAGTACCATATCGGAGGAAATGCGTTATTTAAAGTAAATATTAAAGCGTAGATTATATTTACGTATTATTTGATATTTGACGTGATAAAACTGTATGCACAATGCATTTTGTGCGGCATGTTTTTATTAGTGTTGTTATTCTCTTTATATCGAGGTTAATAGAAACTATTTGTATTACTGCATTTAAAAGTGGAAATATATACATTTATATACATTTAGATACTATGTTTGACGTGTTAAACTGTGTGCACAATGCAGTTTGTGCCGTATCGGCTTGATTTTATTAGTGTTGTTATTCTCTTTATATCGACGTTAATACGAACTATTTATATTACTGCATTTTAAAAGTGGAAATATATACTTATATGTCCACTTTCGATACTATGCTTGACGTGACAAAACTGTGTGCACAATGCAGTTTGTGCCGTATCGGCTTGATTTTATTAGTGTTGATATTCTCTTTATATCAACGTTAATAGAAACTATTTGTATTACTGCATTTAAAAGTGGAAATATATACATTTATATACATTTAGATACTATGTTTGACGTGTTAAACTGTGTGCACAATGCAGTTTGTGCCGTATCGGCTTGATTTTATTAGTGTTGTTATTCTCTTTATATCGACGATAATACGAACTATTTATATTACTGCATTTTAAAAGTGGAAATATATACTTATATGTCCACTTTCGATACTATGCTTGACGTGACAAAACTGTGTGCACAATGCAGTTTGTGCCGTATCGGCTTGATTTTATTAGTGTTGATATTCTCTTTATATCAACGTTAATAGAAACTATTTGTATTACTGCATTTAAAAGTGGAAATATATACATTTAGATACTATACTATACTACTATTATTGGTAGCATTTTTGGTCTTTGTGCACGATGAAGAACCAAAGATATATATATATATATATATATATATATATATATATATATATATATATATATATGTGTGTATATACATACACACATATATGCATATCCATATATACATGCAGAAATTTTGTATATTACATAGATATATACTTAATATACATAGTATATTCCAGTTGTTTTTTTAAATAGCTTCAATGTACAGACACTGCACGTTTAGTATTTTATACTACGAGTATTATAGTATTACATAATTTCTCTCATATCGCCCTATTTGAAACCGACTTTAGGTCAGTATTCGGTATAAACTCCATACAAGTAAAATTAATTTTCTACCAAGGGTAAGGTAAAAGAATGGCTAGTAAAACACCGGGCATTAGTGATGTACCCAGAAAGGTAAATCGATAAATAAAAGTTCATTCAAAAACCATTAGTTATAACCTCTTACGCAGTGTACCGAAGACGCAGCGCAAAAAGTATTGGTAGCGGTAAAAAAATTAATCTCGATTTATAACAGAACTGTCGCGTTCATTTATTTTAATGAAGACAAATCACCTAATTATGACGTATATTTATTAAACGTGGAAGACAGAAATTGATGTTTTTCGTTCCTATCCAATACGCATTGGTCTGGATTGTCAGGTGAAAGGATTTGTAAGGTTATTCTAGATTCCTACTTCGATTCCTAATTTCGATTGATTGACATCGAAACTTTAATAAACTGATAACAAAATATACTTAAAGTGGTAACATTTTTCTATGACTTAGGGCTGATTTTTCAATCACCAAATATAATTTATTTTATAGAATAGAACACAACATGGGAAAATTAAAAATGACAGTTACATGAATAAAACAGTTGAATTGATTTACTTTTGAATTTAGTCAGGTTATAATTTGTTCAACTGATAACTTTTACCTGATGATTGAAAAATCGGACCTATATGCTCTAAATAATGCTTTCAAATCCTGAAATTATTAATATAAATATAGCCTAGGAAGTTAAATGTTTCTTAAATATTTAATGTTATTTTTTAATTACTTTAAAGTTAGTCTATCTCGGCGTATATATAGGTATTTATTTTGGCCAATTACATAATCAATAACAATAAATCAATATAAAGTACCTATCTGTCTCTCATTTAGGAAAATGCTAATTTTTAAATGCAAACTGCATTTATTTATATGACGCCTGATTATGAGGGACAATTTTAGAAATTTTGTTTGTGTGTCATTAATAAAAACATGTTTAACAGAAATTTATCCGGGAATATTCTTTATTCGGAGTATTTAAACTTAAATCCTAATATTTAAGACTCTGTACCTGGTAACACAGGTTTCTATTCAAGATAGGCACAGGTGCAATATCGTTTTCAACTCAGACCGACTTTCTGCGACCCACTAAGTAATAACATCAAGAAAGTATTAGATATTGAACGGCTTATATATTACTTATACCTGAATCTTGGATATCTCATTTTTCTTGTATAATTTTCCGATCTTGCCATATTGAGATCTTATTATTTTTTTTAAGCTACAAACATTGAATCTCTATAGGATTATTAAAATTAAGATACTAAATTTTTTAGATTTATTTAAGTTGGCCATCAACTTAAAGTAGGTATAATCCATAGAGTATAGAGAAGCCATTTCCGAGCGCGATGCGATGGCCGGGAGAAGGCAAAAAGACGTGGAAGAAGAAGCGAGGGGAAACTTACCTTGCCACCAGCGCACCGCCACACTGCACTCGTCCCCCGGGGGTTCACACACTACTAGGATTTGATTTAGGCGAAATGAAAGTTATTAAATTAAAGTGGTTTTTTCGTTATGTCGTGATCCAACTATGTATTTACGATGACAGCACTGATACGATGTGAGAGTTTTCTCTTGTGGCACATTCTTCATTTAAAGTTTATTATTTTTCTTGGTGGCGAAGATGGGGAGGGAGAATTTACAAGGAGGTGTTCCTCGGCGCAACTGCCATTCACATATACCCAATAAACGAGGAGAATTAGTTAGATCACACATGTTATAATAAATTATAAAATTATTTTGTATTATAAAAGAGTGGTCGCTAAAATACCATACTATAATCTTACGTTTAAAAATCACGAAATAAATTATTTGAATAACTGTTAAACAATAAAAGAGTAAGATATTTTCGGTTTAAGTTATGGCGTCTAACTTGCTATTCTAGTACAAAATCTAGAAGGTTTCGGTGTTTTGTAAAAAGTGTCTCAGTTGACTTGAATAACAACTACTCTCTTCCCGACTATTCTCTAATTCTAACTTAATTAGGGACTTATAGTTAGCTTTTTTCATTTATAGGACGCTTCGCATCAATAATTATTTACGGTCCTATTAATATTGAATAAGAGTAAGTTTATAGGCTTCTTTAAGGTTCTTAAAGACGCATACATACTAACTCTAACTCAATATGAATAAGACCAGTAAGTTTTAAATTTACTGAAACTACAATGGAAATCGGTTTATTTTAAGTATTGAATAATTTAAGCACTTACTATTTTCTTAAGTTTTCGTAACTAGTATACATAATAAAACTACATTTTGACGGTTTTAAGCGCGGTAATTTATTTTATTTTTGTTATTCCGAAGTTGCGACCAATTTTCAGTAGCTGTGATCAAGGAAGACAAAGACGTCAAGTGTCAATGAATATAGATAAAATTTTATTTAAGCTACCGCCAACTTGTTCAATTAATTATTTAGTATCAATTTATAATTATGTATGTTTTTATGTTTGTTTAGTATGTAAAGTCTGTTATGTATTTATTTATGATCTGAACATTTCATATTATTTATGGTCTTCACTGCCGCTGTCATGTTTTAATATTTTCCTTAGTTTAAGGGGTTGCCTGGAAGAGAACGCTTGAAGCGATAAGGTCAACAATGATTGTAGGTACCTAGTTTTTAAGAACGTAGTTTTCATTTTTGGTGAGCAATGAAATGTTTCATTCATCTATAATATTACAAAATTCTAAACGTGCCGTGTCTGTACATTGAAGCTATTTAAAAAAACAACTGGAATAAGCTATATAAGCGATGGAGAACACGATGAAATTTTTTTAGCTTTCTTGTCTGTTTATTCGAGATTTACGTAAAAACTACTGGGCTGATTTCGATGCGGTTTCCGCTGATCGACAGCAAATACTTAGACTTAAAATCGGCGCTAATTTTTATCGCGAAAATCTTGCGAGAAATTTCCCGAGTGCGGTTTGTAGTTGTTCGAGTGCGTGAAAAATTAGCTTATTCCGACACAGTTTTCACTAAAACGATGCCTTACATTCTTATTCAAATGCTGCGGTGTTATGTGTCGCGGGAATACTGCGAGAATTTCAAGTCAAGCGTAGACGAAGTCGCTGGCATATCCTAGTTCATAAATAAAATCCTGGAAACATTATTGTTACGAGCTACAGGACTCGATTATTAAAAATGCCATTGGAACTACTATAGAATTTATTAGAACTATACAAACACGTATAAAACAAATACAAATAAAACTGGATGCAACCTGTTCACACTGCACTATACAATTCGAACGTACAAAGTCTGTCGTTTATATCGCTAATCGAGAGTACTAGAAAACGTCTTGCTCGCTTCGTGGTCGTCGCTTCACTGCCCTCCCCTCCATTCGGGCCTCGTCTTATACTAACTACACAGTATAAAGAAATTGAAGGCGCACACAAGGTTTCTAAGAATTTTAATTTGCACACCTGCGAACGTCCACAAAGTCGAATACAATAACAATAGGGATTATAGTTCGACGCTAATGATGGTTATAAAACAAGTAAAAAGACAATAGTATGTTTTCCTTAACTACAAATTCAAAAGACAAAGGATTCTCTAATCCGAGAAAGGACAATAGGCTGTGCGGCTTATCTTTGACGGTATGTAACATTATTATGTAAGTATGTTCCTGGAACATATAAGTTACACGTGAGGTCAACTTCATAATAATACTGACTTGAAGGTTAACCGTTCAATGATATCCCATATTGTTTTGACGGCCTCTGTGGTTGAGCGGGCTAAGCCTTTGCCGGCCTACCTCACTGCAACGCAGAGGCTCCGGGTTCGATTCCTGGTATAGTAAATTTCGGAAACGTATTTTCTCCATTATTTACTATGGTCTGGGTGTCTGGGATCGGCCCCAGAGTGGTCCGTTGTATATTACCCATAACACAAGCGTAACTTGCTTAATTTGAGGATATACAGTGTGTGTGTGTGTTTGTCTGCCGATTTATTTATTTATATTTGACTTGGACGACGAGTCAGCTAAAGGAAGCAACCACATCAAAATTTATCCAGCTTACATAATATCAGTACGGACCGTTTTATGTAAACATTTTTTATGTCAATAAAAGCATGAAATAACGGTTCCACCTTTGATGGATATAAGAAAATATTCACGTAAAACATGAAGGCTGTATCGATAAGGGTTCTTTGCTTCGAACCTTTTTGAGGGCTGTCGAAGCTTACGATTTGTGAAGAGTCTGCAGTACAAGTCAGATAATTTGAATGAAATCTATACAAATGTATCTGGAAGTAATTAAATTAGTCTGATTTGAATTGGGGTGGATTTATTACGTATGTATGAAGAGAATTTCATCTGGCTTCTTTACGTTTCATGTAATTATTAACTTGTATATTGTTTCGTAGGGCACTTTAATGCAGGAACGGAGAAAGAATACTAATCTAGTGACCAGTGACGGTGCTAGGCCAAAGGTAGAAGTCGGTATCAGCTTTATGCGGCCGCTTGTATTTCCCAGTCAATAAGAATTTGCATTTGCCCACCTGGATAGCTACCAACACTGGTCTGAAGTATGCTGCCATAACAACTTTGAGTTGTGTTCCAGCATTAGAGGCCAGGTGCCAAACCCCCAAAAATAGAAAATATTTATCTATAATATTATAAAATTCTAAACATGCTGTGTCTGTACATTGAAGCTAAAAACAACTGATGTAGACTATATAATGGATGGATTTATTTTAGATTTGTTGTCGGTTTGTCTGTTTGTTCGGGCGTCACGGAAAAATTATTGAGCCGATTTGGATGCGGTTTTCGGCGATCGACAGCAAAGCGGGAATGATTTAAAATGGCCAGATTAATAAAAATTGGATTCCACAGTGATTTTTTCACTGACCGATAGCAAATTTTGTGTAATAAAATGTGTAATACTTTTTATCCCGGGAATCCCGGAAGAATTTACCCGGGAGCGGCTTGAAGTTGTTCGGATGCATAAAAATTAGCTTATTATCACGACACAGTTTCTACTAGAACGACAGCTTACATTCTTTTTTAAATGCTGCGATAGTTTGTGTCCCAGGAATCCCGCGGGAATTTCAAGTCAAGCGTGCACGACATCGCGGGCATATCCTAGTTATTATATAAGCCGACTGAAATAGTACACTAGTGCGATTCCATTGACACGACACACAGTAAAACATTGCAACCTTATTACATTAGACTGCATCAGGGACTCGGCACAGAGCATGCGCACGGTCTAGCTATAGATTCCGAATCCCTTTGTCTTATTACACCTTCATTCCACCCTGATTTATAATCAGAGCCAATAATTTATAATTAGTGTAATGTAATAAAATTGATGTATCGACCTGCATCACACTTATATCTATTTAAATGCCACTATTTAAGTGCAAACTGCTATTTAAAAGACACTTAATCATAAATGACCATAATTAGATTTTTTGTATGTGAGGCCTGTCTGAACAAAAGCTCAAATTGACTCCGTAACGGCTCAAAAGATTTCAACGAAAATTTTCGGAATAACATCAAGAATTTTAACTTAAATTTTTGGGACTGAATTGTCTGACTTAATTTGATCGCTAGTCATCCAACTGGAAATCAAATTAAGTCAGACAATTTTTATCATGTTAGGAAGTTTGTAACTTAGATTTTGGATTAGGCTAATGAGTTCCGACATTATAGTATAAAACCGATATTAGACTGTTCATTTCTGTCTTTGAATTTGGATAAATCAACCAAAGTGATTCATATAAACATCATTGAAAACCGTAGGGTCGTTTCAGTTTTGTGCCTTTCAACCAAATTGAATCAATTTGGTTGATCCATCTATTGTCAGCATTACCAGTAAAAGATTATTTTTATCACCATACGAGGATATGCCCGCGACTTCGTCTATGCTTGACTTGAAATTACTGCGGGATTCCTGGAACACATAATACCCCAGCATTTGAAAAATAATGTAAGGTATCGTTTTAGTGAAAACTGTGTCGGAATAAGCTGATTTTTTACGCACTCGAACAACTACAAACCGCTCCTAGGAAAATTCCCGCAGGATTTCCCAGATAAAAAGTAACGCAGATTTTAAGTCTAAAAATTTGCTGCCGATTAGCGAAAACCGCATCGAAATCGGCCCAGTAGTTTTTACGTGAATCTCGAACAAACAGACAAACCAACAATCCGACTGACAAAACGACAAACAGACAAGAAGACTAAAAAAATGCATCGCGTTGTTCATAGTTTATATAGTCTATTCCAGGTGTTTTGTTTTTAATAGCTTTAATGTACATACACGGCATGTTTAGTACTTTATAATATTATAGATAGACTTTAAAGTAAGAAGACAGCAAGATATCATAGCGTCCTGTTAAATTAATATTCAACTAAAAGGTTTTCCACTCGTCGTAAAATTAGTACGTGTATTTAATTTCAGTATCGTTAGGTTCTGCGAATGTTAACTCTTGAGATATTTTGCTAAGATGCAACGTATATGAAGCCGGGGTCGTGTAAGGGCGATTTATGGGAGACCGTGAGGGCACGAGCCGTGCCTCTTACGAGGCTCGGGAAAGGAATGAATTTAAAACTTTATGAATTTTCTATAAAGGGTAGTAGTTGAGAACTGAGATGCTTTTTATCATCTTACAAGAAAGTAATGGCTAGCGCACGCGTCCTAAACTCAAAAGGCGCGGGTTCGAATCCTGGCTAGAACGCATGCACCACTTAGGCAGTTTTCTGACCTAATGTACATATTGCTACAATTACCACGTGCTAACAGCGGTAAAGGTAAGTTAACATCGTGAAGAAACCTGCACATCGAGATAACTGTATATTATCCGTTCCCCTATAGCGGGAAGCCCGAGCCCAGCAGTGGGACGTTTATGGGCTGTTTAAAAAAAAAACAGGAATGTTACACGACAAAAATAATGTTCCACTGAAAGATTAACGGGTATAAATGTGAAGGTAGACCAAAAAATACATCTCTTATATATGAACTATGTGAAGGATAAACATGATGATTTGTGGTGTGACAGAGGACGTATGCCAGAGAGGTGTATTTCCTCTTCATTCGGGGTCGGTACAATATTGTATTGATCTCAAATGATTGGAAGAAGGCGCTTGACAAAAAAGCCTCTTTATCATCTTACAAAACATCGAAGCCGCGTAAATTTTGCACGAGCATAACAAGTTATGACATCATATTTTTAAGGAGTCAAATAGGGTATTAATTGTTGTTTAGACAATTATAAAAAAATATTTTTAACATAATACTTTAAATGTATGGTGTATAAATTATTGTAGAATCACAGGCTTGGCCTTGTCCAGGTGCCTATATGTCGATGTACACATTGTAGGCTTTTTGAGAGTACATTCCACTAACACTTGTTTTTAGTATTAAATATGCTTTTATTTATAGAGCGCACTGTAGAATAATAGAGACATATAATAAGAAGGGAAAAGCATGAAGTCAATAGGTGGCGTTGCTGTTGCATCGCTCTAGTGATGTAATAGTAAACACACGTGTATACATTGTTTTTCCTTAGAAAATCATTCTCGTACATTAATAACAGGATTTTTGCAATGAATTACACTATTTAATGATATTTAAATATCTTGGACCCGGTTTCTATATCTTACCGACCGTTCACTTACCTTACCATCGGTTAAAATTTGACATAAGCTAATAACAAGTAATGTCAAAATTCAACCGATGGTAAGGCAAGTGAATGAAGCCTCATCTAAAGTTAGAAGTTACAGTAGAAAATGTTTTATATTAATCATCTAAAGACAGAATTGAACTAAAATTTTATCCAAAAATTTATCTTGTAAGATAAACGAGGTATACATGAATGCACGGCTCGTGCCCGCGACGGTCTAGTATCAATCATCTGTAGGTAAGACGTTAAGTCGTAACATTCGAAATTATGTCAATTAGCAGTGTAAAGCCCATCTAGGGGGAAAGAAAAGGAAAAATGTTCGTGGTTTAATATTTTTGTATGTTATGATAGTATACCCGACACGCTTGCCAAGGCGGCTTGGACACATCGGTTATCTCCGTATAGTTTCAGTATGTTTTCCTATTGGCTGCCTGGCTATTGAGACAATATGCATATTAAGTGAGGAAAATGCCTAAGAAGTACATGCAATTTCGGCCAGCGAACTGGAACGCTAAATCGCGTCATTTGAGTCTGGGACGCCAAGCTACCACGGCATATAGACAGGTCATGTTTTTTATATTATTTTTTCTTCTCAAACTTGAAGCCACTTGATCGTTACAGTATTGGTTAGAGAATAATATTTAAAAACGACTATTTTAATTAGCATGAAGTAAACGATGATGGGAACAGCTCAGAAATACCTTAAACGCTTCTAATAAAAGTAAACTAATTTCAATATTCAATATTATTTGGTACCTTAGAAGGAATGTCGAATCATTGAGTAAAAAACGAGGCCCGGTCGTTGTTGTAAACAAATATTTGTTGAGTACAACGAGATCGAAGCTACGTGCCGCGACCACGGTTGGCTGCCCACCGGCGCGGGCGCAGGAAACCGATCCAATTTGATATTGGCCAAGCGAACACTCCCATTGTATGGCTTCCGGGTCTGTTTCCTCGAGGAAGAGACGCGTAATACCATTGCCATTGACCTATAAGATTTAGTTGGAAATTATTATGCATACTTTTATAGTAACAAGGCTGGCCACGTGTTTGAAGTCGAAATATTTACGATCTGACTCTAAGCCAAATTTTACTGTCTTCGGGATGAAAACATATTTATGTATAGTGATTAATAACATATTAAATACAAACGTTGTTTAAATTTTAAAGTGTATCAAACATACAAAATACATCTTTTACCCCACCTTTCGTTCTAATGACATGGGTTCTAATCAGGAGTGAGCAGTGTTTTTGCCTGTAATGTGCATGCATATCGTACAACTTTTACGTGTTAACGGTCAAAGAAAACACCGCAATGAGACCTGTACATCAAGATTACCTATTTGTAAAAAACCCGCCAATCCACCTTTGACAAGTGTATTGTGTATGTTAATAAATCACTCAAAAGCTGTATATAATATAAACCTTTAATTGTACAGATAGATTATCTTCATGACATTTTTACTTTTGTAGTAGTAATTGTATATTTAGAGGACTTCTAATCTTGAAATTTAAATTTCCTTGAAAGTTAGTATTCAAATTATGTTTAATATTAATATTTAATATTATTAGTTTCACATTAAGTACCTTCCTATAAAAATATATAAAAAGTATTAGTTTATTTATTTATGTGCTGACAGTACACTACTACAAACGCAAAAACGTCTCAAAGCTAATTTACCTGTACTCGTCTATGTTTTGTATGAACTGCATTTCTTAATTTTAAAGTTTGAAATCCGTACCAAATATAAAGCATCGGCCAAATATTCCACACGGCACCTAGTAATTTGTTACCTAAAAATACTTGGACGTATCATATTACTGACGTAAACTTCGCTCCATGGCGTGATACATATAAATCATTCGGTTAAAACTTCCCTTTCTAAACTGCTATCATTATCCCCACCCGCATAAATCCCTATCGGTTTCAATAATTCATATCGGGACCTATAGATCCATCGGCCCATTTGAACGTTCCTTCACTTTCCCAAAGGCCTGTAATTACCCCGTTTATATTCGTCTAAGCCCTGTAACGGGGGTTTGTTTAGTGCTTTAGGCAAACTAGGCAATTATCACATCGCCCCCGGTCTGTTCCCACGGGATGGTCAATTGTAAACTTACATATAGACGTGTCGAAGCTCGCGGCTATTTGTAGTCTTGTAACATTAGGCTCGCTGTAGGATATTACTGCGGTCGATCTTATTATGAAGCCCTAGAACGCATCCTTGTCATCGTATCTCCGTCTTCCTTATCCATTGCCGTCTTTCTACGTTCAGTAGTATATTTACACGCAAATAATGAGCGATGGAAGACGGCTCATAATGAACTTATCGGCTAAGGTTCAAGTTACGATGACGCGGTAAGAGTTTTGTTTGTTCGCAACGCATGGGATCGCGTGAGAACCTTCGAAGCATCGGAACTGCATGGGCGTGACATCGGACTCTCTTTTTGTTAGTGGTATTTTTTCTTTTGGGAACCTAATGTCCAGTTTTGGATATCGGTAATAGCTACAGAAGGCCAGAGACGTGACATTGACAATGCGATTCGGCGTGTGATTATAACATTTTATGTTTCACATATATGTTTGAAGTGTATTTGTTTACGTTGTATTCCGAATCCATTTGTACTTTTTTCTTCAAAGAATTTAATTTTACGATTGCATTGTTCGTTCGTCATACTTTAATTCATGTTAATTTAATTAGAAACGCATTAAACAATGCAATATATTTTGTTAATAAAGCGAGTGGTTTCTGTGAAGGTTGCGTTTGAATATTTTAGTTTGCATTCTGTGGAACTTTGTGAATGTAATCGATTGTTTTTGTAGCTATCAAAAAGACATTAGAAGTAGGCGAAATTTGTGGTTGGCAACATTATTACGATTGCTCTGTTTTCATTAGTGTAGCTTATTCCACCACATTTGGATATTAGTTACCAGGCAAGTGAATGCAAAATGTCTGTTTGTATTCAAAATATTATAATATCCGCTTATAAACTAACTGGCATAATTTAGTGGTGTGTTTATCCAAGTATAATATCGCAGAGATGATGTTCACCAAGCGTGAACTGTAGGTACTATATCAGGTTTGGTTGGAATACGGAAGCTGGTATCTATATTTTCATTTTAGCACTTTGCCGAAATCCATTCGCTGGAATTGTAACAAAAATAATGTGATAATATCAATTCGAAGTCACCAAATGCTTAAGATTTTCATATTTGGAATAATCTAGGTATATCTAAGAACAAATTTGCAGTCGTTCTTAATCAAATTTATATTTATTCTTTAAATTAAACTACAAAGCAAAAGCCTTCAAGTTTCTGACAGTACACTGTTTCTTTATTTTTTTATTATTGCGTGAGTTCAGCAGACAGGCAGACGGCCCACCTGATGCAAATCGGTTACGGTCGCTTATAGACATAGAATCTGCTGGCTGGCGCTCTAAAGGGAGACTGGAACCTGGACTGGAATGCCGGATCATAATACAAAGTTGTTATGCCGGCAATCCAGGCGGGCAAATGGCACTACCACCTGGTAAATATATGTTTATTATTTAATTCTATTTAAATATTGTTCTAATTTTTATAAATAGGTCCTAATAGTATATAAGAAAAACATCAGTATTTTATCTAATAAAAACATCATAGTACATGTACATCATTTCGTAAGTATAATAATGGCAGTAAATTTTCACAGGACCTTGTCACTGAATATAACAAAGCCATTCAGTTCAGTAGTACTCATTGAACATTATTCCACGAGTTTAACATTTTTAAATATTTATTCATGTATTTATTTAATAAAGGAAATTTTATGCGTAATATTGGGATATGGAAAATATCTATATTTACTTTCAGAACGTAATGAAATTAACATATTTCATTTTAAGCAACTATCCAATAAAAAATACCCCGATCGGTATATTGTTTTCGAACATGATAGGTTTGAGCTGTGACAAAGATATCGTCATTTATCGATAGTTATTTTTGAAAGCTAAAACATCGATAAAACACATTTTAGATTTGCAGATCATTATTGAAAAAAATAATATTCATTCACATGCCTTACCATCGATAGGATTTTGATATTATTTTTATGGAGCTTAAGTCAAATTTTTAACCGATAATAAGGCGAATAAACGATTGGTAAGATGTAAGAATCTTTCACACGGCAATAATAGTAGATTGTTACACGGGGGTGAAAGTGAAATATTTAGGCACGAGATGGTTTGGCGCACGAGCGTAGTGAGGGCGCTTATAATTCCAGTGCCGAAATAGGCCTTCACCTGAGGTTAACACACTGCTTTTCGTTTCGAATAAGAGGAAAGTAAATAACTGATTAGTTAAACAAACAACTACTTCTCTAATAAAATCCATATCTAAATCTGATGAACCACCACCACGTACGTTACATATGAAATGTCAAGTAATTTTTTTTCTATGGCATTCTTCCAGGTAGTATTTTTTGTTACTGGTGATAATATTTAGCTCAAATTTATGTATATTAATAATAATTTAGTGAAAAATAATTTATAAGTATAAAATGATTTTACAAAATTGTTGATATTTTTTTTTATTAAAATTTTTGCCACGATATAACAGTGGCTGTAAAAAAAGTTCAGACAGGAGTCGCATGTGTTATCTATGGTTCGCATAGTTTTTCAAATTTTTTGACAGCAGGCCAGGGAGAATCGCTTCCAAAGGATGGAAAGTGCTGTTTTCATCCTTGTGATTAGGCAACTCCAAGCGTACTTTCAGAAAATGAGAAATGAAAAATATATTTGCATCTTATAATTACTAAGCTAGATGTTTTTCAGACTAAAATGATTGGTTATGATAATCATAAGGATATTTCTTCTGTTAGCAAGGTTAATGTAGCGGTCTTTATCCTTTTCGATATCAATAATCCTCTAAGTCTCTTATTAATTTATTACAAATCTAATTTTATGAAAATATTTTTTTTCAGTACAAATCACAATTACTTCAGAGTGTATAATAAAAAAAAGTATTTGATTTTTGAACTCTAGTACAGGCCTTTGAATTAGTACAAAATGTTCAAAAATAATTTTTCCAATACAAATTATGTATTCTCGTCTTGCATACCAGGACTCATTTTGGAACATTGAGCCGCAATTGTTAATTTAGAATAGAACACAGAATATACTTTATTGCATAACAATAAGATACAGTTTAAGAAATATCAGTATAGAAAACAATCACTAAAAGCAATTTCTACCAGACGGACTTGGGATTCTTTAGAAAAGATTGTGAAACATGTGGTTTTTCCAATATAACTAAGATATAGAAGTAATACAGAATACATATTTTTTAATGGATTGTAAAATAAATATAAAAATAAGGCAAAAATGTACATATGTGGGTATACTGATTTATCTTATATCTTATATAATATATAAAGCTGAAGAGTTTGTTTGTTTGCTTGAACACGCTAATCTCAGGAAGTACTGGTTTGATTTGAAAAATCCTTTCGGTGTTAGATAGCCCACTTATCGAGGAAGGTTATAGGTTATATATAATTACGCTAAAACTAGTAGGAGTGGAGCACCAATGAAGAATGTTTCAAAATCAGGGTTTTTTTTCTTTTTGAGAGCTTCCGCTGCGTGTGCTGCATAAACAAAGGGTTAAAGTTTCGCAAAAATCATGTGTAACAGAATTGTTCTCCTTTAAAAGTTCTAAAAAAAAAGGTTGGCTCACTATAACCTTGTTTATGCTAACCAAATTTGTTCTAAAATAATGCATTATTTGCGAAGGTGTTTTTGTAAACATTATATCCAAATGAATACGTTATTCATCACAAATATTTAATTTAAAACGAAATTACCATTTACATCATTCGATATCAATGAATATCTTAGGAGATATCGCAATGTAAAAAACGCAAAGTAACTATTCCACGCGTACGAAGTCGCGGGCAGAAGCTAGAATAAAAATATTCATAGTATAATTGTATAGAAATACATAAATACCAGTTAGTTAAAAGTATGTATGAATTATACAGATTTCGTTTAAACAATATAGTAGATATTGAGCTGTCAAGTTTTCTGTCTTGTGACGTATAATATCGATATCGATATGTATATTAAAATAAGGTTGACATCCATAGAGCATTCTCTATTGAATAAAAATATTTTTATTGCATGTTTGTGTTTGGTTGGTGCATATTTTTTACACGGATCATGGGCCCTCGATAGACAAACGGTTGAATTCTGTGCATATCTGCATTTTTATTACACACTTTTTTGGGAGGTCAATAGAAATAGATCGTATGTTTTTTCAGAGTGTCCGTCAACTATACTTTTGTACTGTTTTTATTCTAGTATCCTTTTTAAATAATAGTTTTAACAGGCTTTAGTGGGAATGACAAAGAGCAAAGTTTTGCTATGCCGTTTATTTTCGAATCAAATAAAAACCTGGTCGAAAATGAAACGTAGTTGTTAAATATTGATTGTTTTGAATTAAGGATTATGCTTGTGTAGAAAATCTCTACTGTCTATTTGATATGAATTTTAGAGTCACAACAAGAACCTTGTTACGTGTCGTAGATATATTTTAATTGTATTACAGGCTGCAGTTTATATTTGTTTTCGATTCCATGTTGTACTTACTAGCTTCTGCCCGCGAGTTCATCCGCGTAGAATATTAAAACAAAAGTAATTTAAAAAAATCCCTCGATTTTGAAACATTCTTCATTGGTGCTCCGCTCATATTTTTCTTAGCGTGATGATATATAGCCTATAGCCTTTCTCGATAAATGGGCTATCTAACACTGAAAGAATTTTTCAAATCAGACCTGTAGCTTCTGAGATTAGTGCGTTCAAGCAAACAAACAAACTCTTCAGCTTTGTATCTTAGTATAAGATTTTTTTAAATAACAACTAGTTTCACAGATTCGTATGAAAAACATGGCAAATAACAAAGTCAATTGCACTGCGATTCTCTAAAAGGGGCTGTTTTAGGTCCTCAGGGCCCCAAATCTGCGAATAAAATCATCTTGGAATGGTCGTTAACTGCCGGCATTACAGCAAAATAGTAGTTACTTTATGGTGCTATTATGACTCCAGTAAACGACCATACCGACAAGATGTAATAGCAGACTTTACGTTCAGGTCTACTGTTGTCGCAAACTTCTAATGATTTTGGAATTGTTAAATTAATAAATAATTTTCCGAAATACTACGTGTAGGGTTATGTTAGCGTTTTAAAATTTTATATATTGTTAGTTAGTTCCGGATTTATGTAACGAAACAGGTAGATCCTTGAGAACTGTTTTATTTGAATTCAGAACGAGGATCGATTGAAAGCGGGTTTCCTGTGTTTCTATGATCTGTGGGGTTTCCAGTATTTATACAGTGTTGGAATATACAAAAGTACCTTCATTATTTTAAAATATAGAAAACACTACAATTTATTTTGAGTAGTTATTACTCAAATTAAATGTTCAATAAGCAAAACTAATATTTTTAACGATAGATAAAGCCACTTATACCAAAATAAGTAAGTGGCGCTACTAGTAACAAAAACTATTACAATATGTAATACAAAATGAAATACATCGTGTTTTATAACGTATTTTCTACAAGGGTTTTCAGCCTCATCTACCTGAAATGTTTCATTCATGCAAATATACTGCTTTTGTCAGCACCTATAAGGTAGGGCTGCGATAAATTATTTCGTCCCTTGTCACCTCTATGATAAACGATAGACATAGGTCAAGTCGATGTACAAAAGCCTTTCAGGTTATATTTCTTGACAATCATTTCTTGTACAATAAAAGCAACATTATTTTCTGTCGGTTCAAAAGTATGAATGAAATTTAGATGGGTATGTTGATTGTGGTATTTTGCTCTATATATTTGTTTAACAGACGTAAATTATATTAAAAGTGAACTACTATACGAGTAGGATAGGATAGGATATTTACTCCGCCACTCCGCCATTTACAAATGGAAAGAGCGATCTTAAAATCTGACCTACTCACTGCCTACTATCGTATGTATAAGCATATGTCCTTACAGTCCCTTTAACGCTTTCAGAAAAACATAGTGGCCTAATACAAGAAAAAATGGCGGCATTTCATCCCTATTCCAAGTTCAAAAGAGGAACACAACAATGTAACAAACGCGCGTGTACTAAACCGAATAATGCAATCAAAAACTAATGAAAACCATTAACGGTCCACAAAATGATCATTCAATACACTCGGTACACTTCCCACGGAGGCTATTATCAAGATCTATTATTACAAAGATAAAAGTGCGGACGGCGAGAAATGAAACTACGAGATTTATAACCTATGGTATGCTGTTGAGAATGGCACTATGCCGAATTTAAGTGCTCTGTGGGGCCATTCCAAATTTGAAATTACGTGATCAGTTTATTATATTTTAAGTGAGTTCATCTGTTTTCATTTCTAAAAGGATGTCGTAGAGCGCCATAATATTTTATGACTGCAAGATAATATGTTTTCGATTAAACCACGTACGTAAGTTAGGGATGACGAATGTCAAATCTATACTGGTTTAGATCAACAAAAGTGACTTTGTTTCAAGGTTTGTTTGTTCCTTGTTTAGCGTGTTAAGAATAAACAAATTATGAAGAAATTTATCTGTATCTGCTTTTGGTAATGAATATGAACTAAAACTGTCCAACACTTTAATTCGAAATATGGGAAGTTTTCGTGACATTTAAAATGTATACGAACGCAGATGGATATAAAGCCTTACTTTGATAATATGTATAATTATGTATATTTATATAGCTTTGATACTGGAGATAAACTTAGGCTACTTTTAATCCTGTAAAATGAGAAAGTTTCTGTGGGATACCGATTAGAAGTTTGTGTGAGCTAAACTCCGTAGAATGTTTAATTTGAAGAAACATCGTAATATTGTTATATTTAGTTCTTTTTTCTATTTTTTGGCGAGTTAGTTTCAACGCTACAGCGCTGATTCGGCCAATGTCACAGTAACTTAGAGAATGTAAGGTGTTGTGGATTATTTCAGCAATATTAGCTCTAAAGTTAATAAATTTGACCAGGTTTCTTTCCAAATTTTATTTCTCTGAACCTGTGGAAAACACAACATAAAATATATTTAACTAAACTCTGTCTCACGGTTTAAGTCCCGTCGACGCAGCGCTACTGTCGCACAACGGAATGTGAGAAAGATAAAACAATTTTAGAAAGATTCCGATCTAATAGTATTAGTAAAGCGACAAAAGTCTAAAATATTTTTTGAATATTTCGCTTGATTTAATTTTAACACCTGACGTTTTATCTACTCATAGAGGGCGCGTTCGTCTAGTAGCTCACAATGCCCATGCTCCGTCAGTCGGTCCACATAGCGACCACCGTCGTTATGGTCGTGGGGAAAACGTCATTATTTTCGATCACACAGCGCTCACAACGACTCATGTCAAGAGGTGGGTCTAAGTGGGCGTTGACCACAGCGCATTAATTCTCTCTATCGATTGACATTGAAAAACGCGCGATTTTTAAATCAACCAATGGTATTTATGTATTTCGCCGTTAATGACATCAACGCTCCATAATCCGTTCCACTAGAGTTTATGATTATAACGCCCGCAAGCAAGTGGAACGTTGTGAGTTTCATGTGGAACGTAGCTATAGTATAATGTTATTGTTATTTTAAGATACAAAATTTGCTTTCATTTGTATTGTAGTTACCATCGAATGTTCTTAACATTGCCTCAAAACTTCGCAGGTTCTAAAAAATATGTTACTAGAAAAATAATCCTAGCACATCACTAGCTAATCACGCACTGCAGATATAAAGTTGCCAGTTAAATAAAGCAAATAATAGAGAAAAACACTCAGCCTCTGGGCAGTTGTCTATGGTTCACCTTTTGTTGAGACAAGTGATTGATGGACTCTTCATTGTCTGTGTCGCGTTTACTTTGAAAAATTATTGTTTGCGTTTATTTGATTGCGCATATTGCTATTCGGGTTGTTTTTTCTCGCGTTGATAGTAGTTACCATTTAATTTGATTTAATGTTTTTCTGATGATGCCTGCCAGTGTTGTAGTTTAAAGCTTTAACCGTACGGGTTAAGATTTATTTTTACATGTACTTAAATTCAATGGAATTTGGTCTGGTCATGTAGTCCGTTTATTGTAGATATTTTTTTTTAAATATGCTGCTGCTTTTGTAAATCCAGCCAGTGTCAAGATTAAATGATCATGAATATTCAAGTATTAGAATTATCTTCGAGTAAAAGGTGCAATCAAATTGTAAGTATTCGAAACTAAACGAGACAATTTTTGTGGCAGACCAAAGCGCACATTTGACTAAAAAGTTGAGGTTTCTAAGACAAACATACAATTTGTTCTTAATTAAAAGTAATACTTTACTTATACTAGTTCATTATCAGCCAATATTATAATTTAAATAAAAGTTGTCAGCAAAACGTTACCCATCAAATTCCCGCCTACAATTAAAAAAAATCGTCAATACGTTTTGATACAGTAAAATTTTTTGTAGGTATCAATCTCATTTAGCTAGCTAGATGTTAGGACCAATTTAGAACTACATTTGCTTGTTTTTTTTTAATAGTTTAAGTGGATATTACATTATATGTTATTGAAGTTCTGAATAAATCTTTTTCTTTCTTTCTTAATTTCTCAAATTGCGCCATACGAGTTTTGTACAATGTATCTCGATTCTATTTTATTAGTTACTGTTTGTCTTGTATGTGTCAAGTTTAATAAATATTTTCCTTATTTCTTTCTTTTTCTTAAAAATAAATTTGAATTCGACTGATTTAACAGTAGTATATTCGTATCGTATAAGCGATTCTTTGGTTTGTTTTTACCTTGCCGCATGGCATTGCGTCGATGCACCAGATGTGCGATCTTTTTTCATTTATATTTTTTCGATGTCCCATAAAAATATACTGTCCACATGGCAGGTAGGATGAATAACAAAAAATAAAATAAAAACATGACACTTTCGGCAGGAAGTGGTTCATTTTTTGTTAAAAGTAACGCTCGTGCTTACCTTCCGTATTTATAAATTATTAGTAGGTCGAAAATAATTATTAACTGGACTTTAGTACTGGACTGAAACGTAAGGAAGGAATTCTAAGAGATGAAAGGGACTAATAATATCACTGAAAGTCCCTTTTTTCCTAGAATTTTTATTTTCATTGATTATGTACTCTTATGAGTACAAATTCCTATATACATATTTATGAATAGTGCTTGATTATTCAAGCACTCTTCATATATGTATATAGGTCCTGTTTAAGAAAGAGAATATTTAAACTTATGTATATTTGTTTATCGTTAATTTCATTCATTTATAAATATATATTTGTATTGTATGTATATAAAGCATATATTTTTTAAACATATAAAATTTCTATATATATATATATATATATATATGATTTATGTATTTATTATTAAAATATAAGTACTTGTACTATATGTTACATATACCTCTATCGTCATTATCATCTCAATTCATTTCTGGGATTGTCTGGAATTGATTGTTTTTTAGCGATAATACCGCCCTATGTGCATAATTAGATATAGTTGTACCGTCTTATTCATAAAAAAACGCTAATGCAAGTTTTAATAATTTGTTAGATAAAATGTATTTTAAGCTTAAAACTCGTTTATTATTCATAATCGTGTTTCATGAACCTCAAATGTTGAATGATGCCATTTCATAAAAAAGTTTTGTCTATGAATACACGCCAATAAAAAGACATATTAAGCAATTAATATTTTATTCGTCACAATGGCAGACAAAAGTATTGAATCTATATCTTGTCTCATATTATTATATCTCAAAGACAAAATTTTAATTCCCATCTAAAAGTAACAAAAAATGTATCCACCTGGGACCCAGCAGTCCAATACCTATAACAAAAAGCTATGGTTCAAAATGCCTTAAAGCCAAATCTACAAGAAATTCTAAAAAAACATGCAACAAAAATTTAACAAGCATTTTTAACTAGGTAAGGTACTTTACTTATTTTTAAATGGCTTTGCACGGTGTGTGTATGTAGCTCGAATCAAACATTCATAAGTATTGAATCCAAAGCCTAAAGCCGAAATTAGACGGGTTCATTTATATGTTTCAATTTCTATACAAATGAGACAAAAAAAAACCGATTTAATGTTAAAAAATGGTTCTTATGTAACTTTTTTAACAGGTTTTTCGTTTTTTTATTTTATTGTGAAGTTTCAAATTTAATTATTTGTATTAATTGCACAACAATAATTTATATTTTAAATACAAATTTGTATAAATACAAAATAAGAAACACCATTGTCGGCGCACGATTTACCAAGGTATGCGTGTACACGCAAGGTCAAAATTATGTATGAGGGAGGAACTGCGTACTCGACGGCCAACCACCAGTATTTAAACCTTTTATATACGTAAGTTTTATTTATGTTCGAATCCACAACTGAACGAATCAACGATTCTACGAATAACATAATTATATTGTAAAATTATAAAATACTAAAATATACACATTATTCAGAGCAAACGTGCTTCATTGAAGACTTCATACGCTACAACAATCAAATAATAACAAACAAGCAAATAATCAGTTTAAAAACTACATACACTTCAGACCTTGCTTATAACTAATAATCCATTCGTTTATTTTTAAAAAAGACAATGCCTCTAAATTCTTTCAAAATTGAAATACAGAAATTAACCGTCTGTTTTCGGCATTATGGCCGGCCACGGACTTGTCGTTGTGATGCTCGAGTTCCATCTGGACTAATGCTGTATTGACTGTGGCTAAGTAAGTCTTATTTATAGCGTTAAAAATAACACTTTTAACGAATAGCTAAATTAGTGTGTACACATACGTTATCTGTCAATGTTTAACGTTATTAACATCTAACAACAATATCGGATCACAAATAATGCAGTAAACCCATCCATCGCTACATCTGCACGAAACGGTCAATAACTATAACATTATCGCAGATGAAGGAGTAGCATCAGCGGCAACGCAGTGCGACATGACGCGACGTCTGGAAAAACAAAAGATGTATGGAGGATGTTACCAGTCGTCGGGAGTGGCGCCAACCATTGTCCGTGTGGCTCGGCACTAATTCCGGATCCGTAGCCAGATCCTTAGCCAAATTGTTGATCTTAGACTGACTATATATAATACAAGGAATTCTTATGACGGCTCTAAAAAGCATATTTGAATAATCAGTTCAGATTTTCAATACAAACACATAATTCTTCTT
Organism: Dendrolimus houi; assembly: GCA_039645545.1. Classification (NCBI taxonomy): domain Eukaryota; kingdom Metazoa; phylum Arthropoda; class Insecta; order Lepidoptera; family Lasiocampidae; genus Dendrolimus; species Dendrolimus houi. The sequence continues at coordinate 5,722,857 of CM077122.1, forward strand.
TAAAAACAGTCGACATCCTGCAATCATTGTTCACTTTTAGCCATTATTATACTTTATTATTAAATTACTTTACTTACATTTTTGGAATGTTATTACATATTTTATTATTATTACTCTGCTATTACAGTTATTGAAAATAAAATTACATAAAAAACATCATTCTCCAAGATCCCGTCAAGAACTTTATACAATATAAAACCTTCATTAATTCAAATGTTTTTTAGTCTCTATCAAACGTGCGATAAAAAACTTTATTCATAAACGCTTCTCAAATGTTTTTAAATTAATATGCTTTTATTGTATATGATGTTGTCACTTCATGGCAGAATATATTTTTATCAGAGATTTGTCCATGGAAAACACCTAATAAAAAATATTTACGTCAACATGATGCCCACTTGCACGGCAGCGTGCAGGAAAGTCGTGAGTGAAATAGACAGCGCGAGTATGCCAGTTCGACATAATCACTGCACAAGACCTTTATAGTCTTATGAATATTCTTGTACCACACAGGCTACGTTACACAAGGGACTCACAAAAACCACGTTCACGACCGCGATTTTACCCGTTCCACTTACTTGCGGGCGTTACAATCAAAAACACTAGTGGAATGGATTATGGAGCGTTGATGTCATAAACGACAAAATACACAAATGTCATTACTTGATTTGAAAATCGCGCCTTTTTCAATGTCAATCGATTAAGAAAATTAATGCTCTGTGGTCAACGCCCACTTCGACCCACCTCTTGACAACGACCCAGTTGTGAGCGCTATATGACCGAAAACAATGACGAAAGTGAAGTTTTCGCCACGACCACAACGACCGTGGTCACCATGTGGAACGGCAGACGGAGCATTTTGGGTGTAGTGAGATACTAAAGGAACGCGCCCATAGAAACTAGACTTTACGTTTAAAAAGGCGTTATAGTAGGGTCTTAGCCATTTTACATTTACTAGGATGCTCAGAGCGTTTTAGTGCTAATATGCGATTATCAATACCAGCTTGTCTATAATGAGTTTAGCGTAAATTTATAAAGTGTTTTAACGCTAATATGTGTTTATGAATAATAATTTTTGACGATGTATTTTAAATAAGCCTTCAAACATAATTTAACTCTATGAATAAGGCCGGTAGTATGTAAGTTCATTTTTATATTGATGTAAAGTGTTATCTATTCATTTTTTAATTATACAAATAATATGCAACACCTAAGTAGGCCTAACCTATCTAAATCATGTGAACTCACATCATTACACTGAAGCAAGAGTACTTACATTAACCACTAAGCACATACGACTTACTGGATAAATAACTCTTAACAGTAGTAACTTCTCTAACACATGTAACCAAGAGTACTTTACTGAGGGCCAGCCAAATAAACTCGCTTAAAAGCTTCAGGGGAGCGTCCACTTTGCTGATAGCGGAAGGGGGTTAATTTGTGCTAAGCTTTTAGCTAATAACTATCTCTCTTGCGATTTCTTTTTGCTAATACCATGATTCATACGAATAAAGATTAATTGATTCATTTTGCTGCTTTGATACAATAATGACATGTAATTCATATGAAGAAGTGTACACTATATACCTATATATATTATGAAGATTTTTTCTTTTCCAATGGCTTTCGCGTACGACAAATATTGATCTAATTCAATGTATCCAATTCTATGATACAGAAGACGAGGCAGTTTTATATATACTATTGGACAATATTAAAACGAACAAACTTTTATATAAAATTAAATGGACCGTGTAAGAAAAGGAATTTGGAAAATGAGAGGTTCAGATAAGGAATCATAGATATATATTATATATCATAGATAGATATAGATATTATCTATATACATATAATAAAACTGTAGAGGTCGAATTTCTATAGAGTGATAAAAATGCTAAAAATGAAAAAAGGGGGATGTAAGAAGTGAAATGGAACTAATTTAGATTTTTTTAAATTTTATGTTTCTCTGTTTGTCTGTCTGTTTGTACCGGCTAATCTCCGAAACGACTTGACCGATTTAAATGAAATTTTGTATGGTCGTAGCTCATATCCCTGGTCAACATATAGGATACTTTTGATACCAATAAATTAAAGAGGTCGCGTGGGATAGTTAAATAACCGCACCAGGCGGACGAAGTGGCGGGCATCAGCTAGTAAATAATAAATACTACATTGTATTATATATATAATAAAAATAAATCGTTTATGGTAAACATATAGGTATGTTTACCATAAACGATAAATTGAATGATTATTCGATGATAACTGGATTTGCATAGAAGTGGGTAAAGGAATGCGAAACTGTACGAGTCCTTGGAAAAGTTGTGAGTGATCGTATTTTGTGCAGTTTAGGAAAATGTGGTTTACATCCTCCACTTCACATTATAAAGTTAAGAGTTTAACAGACAGGCGGAGAGGCCCACCTGATGGTAAGCAGTTACCATCGCCTGTGGACATTTATAACACCGGAGGTATTACCAATGTGCTGCTGTTCTCTAAAGGGAGACTGGAACCTGGCCATTCATGCCGGAATACAACTCAAGGTTGTTATGGCGGCATACTCTAGACCAGGGGCGGTGGCCATCCAGACGGGCAAATACCCTACCACTTGGCTGTGGGTTGTTTTGTTGCCTCTTACGACAGACCATCTGACCGCAGGAAACTGTATTCCTAATGTTGATATTTTATGAGATATAATTGAATGTAATGATCTGAAAATCAGTCCTTCGACACAGAGCTGGTCAATGACTCATATAATATTCTATACTTTAATTACTTGACCTCTTTGCCTGAGTGAGTAACTGACGTATCAATGCTTAGCCCAAACTATTGCTGCTAGGACCGGAAAATTTGCATGGAGGTTTTATCTATACTATAGTTAGGTACTGCAAAAGGATTTTTGAAAATGCAACCCCTAAGGAGGTGAAAAGGGGGTCATTTTCAAAGTAAGAAGCATGAAATTTTATACCCCTGCTTCCAGTTAGAAATAAATGTACACGTATATCGGCATATTTGGTAATTCAATCCCTAGGGGGGTGAAAAGGGGATGAAAGTTTTTATGAAAATCCGTCATTTTCAAAGTACTCGAGCCTGTATCGTCTCACTGCAAGTCAAAATCCTCCTTATCACCTTCTTTTTAACTTTTTTTGATTACTATAACTATGATTATTATTAATCTATGCAAGTGAAGCCACAGGCGACAGCTATGGTAATACATTTAATAGTTTCCTTTAAATGTAGTGTCTCTTGCTGAAAGGACAGCGTGAGCATATTAACGCATGTTATTTGAACATTTGATACGCGTGCTGCCCACTTCCCTCGCTAATTTTCTGCTTGTTCTCCCGTGAAAGTGTGCATAATGTATACTAGGGAAATTGATATATCAATGACTAGGGATGACAATGAGAAAATGCTACGCTAAATGTTGTCTTAAATTTCAATCAGATTAATTTATTAATCTGATTGAAATTGTAGATAAGAAAAACTTAATTTTATTTAAGTTTGCTAAATGCATGTTTACAGTTCGTATAGAGATGATTTAAAAATTTACTTTTTATATTGCGGTTCCTCTTCAAATCAATTTTGGCTTAACACGGTTTGTGTATCCAGCCAGTGTAATATTGTGGTTATAATATTAATAAGTATTCATAAAAAAAATATAGCCTTCTAGTCAATTCACTTTCTTCAGCAAAATTGTTTGCCCTTGAGTGACATGAAACAGGAGTGTTTTTGTGGCAACTCTAAACGTTACATATTACCAAACTGTCATTTTTGTTTATAAATAATTAACATGAAATATAATAGAAGTACTTAGCATATACCACCTTTCAAGTACCTGCCAAAAACTCACAATAGGTAGTAATATATGCCACAACGACAGACAAAGGAACTTAGTCCACACAGCCTTATCTGCTGTATTAAGTCTTCAGTAGAGCTCAGCCAAATTGTAGGCCACATTTGACTACAGAGTTCACATTTCTGATAAAAACACACAATGACTACTCAAAAACTATAAATAAAGTTGTATTATAGATACATTATTAGAAAATAAAACTGCAAAGCACAACATCACCCTTCGTTCCGCATAAAAATTCCCAAAAAAACAATAGAAGTGAAAACGCTTGTCGAAGTCCGAGATATAGATAATAATATAAATATTCTACAGATTGAAAAGTGTTTAGAATAGGGTAGTTGATACATATCATCTGTGATCTGAGCATGTCATAATAGATTCTAAAATAATGTTCATATAAAAGAGCAGGCGTTCAAATACCATGACAAATATCATAATGTTAAAAATATCGTGATAGAAATAATTTTATTTATTGCTTAAACTATAATTAATATACTATTGGACTCCTTATAAAAATGACGTCATAATTTGCACTACTCATCCAAAATCTAGGTGGCTTCGGGGTTTTGTAAGTATATAAAATGGATCTCAGTTGATTTCCCTATTTTAAGTTCAGCCAACTTTATTACAATTTGAATATAGAATTATATTTCGGTATATTTGGATACATGGCAACAGATACATATTTGTGGCGTTCGGTGTCGAGACTCTAGGGCCATAGGGTACCGAAGCAATTTCATCGAGACCTATCATCTCGCTTAAAAGAAGACTCACGTGACCAAAAGGCTGGCCATTACTTGGGACTACACAAACAATGGAGAACATGATGCATTTTTTTTAGATTTCTTGTCTGTCTGTTTTTGTTTTGTCTGTTTGATCGGGATTCACGAATTCACATTTTCGCTGATCGACAGCAAATTTTTCTACTTAAAATCTGCATTACTTTTAATCCTTGGAATCCCGCAGGAATTTTTTTGGGAATGATTTAAAATATTTTTTATCCCGAGAATCGCGGTTGGAGCCGTTAGAGTTGTTCGGGTGCATAAAAATTAGCTTATTCCGAGACAGTTTTCACTAAAACGATCGCTTACATTCTTTTTAAATGCTGCAGTACTTTGTGTGCCAAGAATCCCGCGGGAATTTCAGATCAAGCGTGGATGAAGTCGCGGACATATCCTAGTATATAATAAAAATGTAATAAAAAATATATTAAAAATCTCGTTAAGCTTCATAATTATTTTTTGGGAAAATAAATGAGGCCCTCTCGTTATAAAATCTTATTATTTTAATATTCGAAGTAGACAGTCTTATTACGAATATTAATATATCTTTTTCCTTAATATACTTGAAGTTAACATCAAAGCAGAATAACTCAGGCATATTATATCACTTCAGCGCAGGCAATAATAAAAATTGCGTATTCCTCGAACTACCATTTATAGAAACCAGCTAAGGCGTGCTTTATGCGAAATTTTATAGTACATTTTTATTACCATTATTACTTGGTCTAAAAGAGATATTACTACAATAAATCATATACAAAAGTGCCGTAAGTACTATTAATATATATCAATAGCTATTATGCAAAAGTTTCCAGACTTCATTCGACTTTCTAAACGGGCATGGTAAGAAAAATCTAGAAATGACTATATATATAAATATCCACTATCCCACGGGAACTCTTTAATTTTTCGGGATCAAATGTATCCTATATGTTGACCAGAGATATAAGCTACCATCATACAAAATTTCATTAAAATCGGTCCAGTCGTTTCGGAGATTAACCGGTAGACTAAAAAAAAAATTGAAAAAACCTAAATTAGTTCTATTTCACTTCTTACATCCCCCTGACTCGGTTTGTAGCATTTTTTTTATTGTACAGAAATTAGATCTCTACAATTTTATTATATGTATGTATAGAAGATATACAGGCCTTTTTGTCACTTCTTTTTTGGGGGCACGCTAATGCTCGAAAATTGAAAGTCCATAATTTGTTATATACCTTTTGTCTACTAAATAATCGCGAAATGCCCGGATAATATTTAGTTCATTTAAATGGAACTTGTTTATCTCCTTTTTCCAAAAGTAATATTTTTTTCAACTTCATTTGGCCAAGCTTGAACGATATCTTTAACACTCGATTCTAGTAAACGATCTTTGATAGAAGCTGCCAATTGAGAATAAAACGTCTCTGGATCTATGGGTTGCTGTCACAGAAATAATAATATTATTTCTGTGGTTGCTGTATATTTCTGCTCCACTCCAAAAATGACAGTTTATTCACCGCTTCCAAAGCCTTTTCATAGTAGTACGTACCAGGTTCAGTTGTTCTTCGTCCAGATATTTGAACCATATTTTAAATTTTTGATTAGCACTCATTAGGTTTATACCACGCATTTGCAAATCTAAACTTAGCTCACTTAGCTCTTGAAGGGCATCACATATTTCGTATAACGCGACGCGGTAACGATAGATTAGATTTTGTATTTGAATAATTTTGACCTATTAAAAAAAAATACATTTTTTTTGTAAAGATTACCGAAATTGTATTTTTTCAAATTCTTTAATTTTTTCCACTTTTTATGGCAATTTTTCGCAATTTCCTTTAAGGGCACTGCTGCCCCCACAAACAAGCCCTGCATATATTATATATAGAAAACAAGGTACCAAATAAAGGGATAGCTCTGTATTTGGTATCTTGTTTTCTACATCTTACTAAACATTCTTTTAGTAATTACTATGACATTACATGTCAAATTTTAACCAGCAGTGAGGTAAACGTATGTATATATATAGATATATATAAGTATTCATCTATAAACATTTATATATTTTTATAGATACATATTACCATCGCCATTATTTATTTATTTAGGTTTATGGCCTGGCAGCTAGGCCCTTAAATCAGATCTTAGATTACAATATACTTTCCTCATTTCTTTAAGCCTATGTATAGCTCAGCTGAACTGTAAGTTAACAACTGACGCCATTCAATGGATTTTTGTGACAACTTGAAAGGCCACATTTGACTATACAGTTCACATTTCTCACAAAAACACGTAATTACTCAAAAACTATCAATATCCTAAAATTACTGATCATTTTAGAGTAATTTTACACATTTTTAGAAAAAAAAACTGCAAAGCACAAAATATTCTTCCCGCCAAAAACTCCCATCGCCATTATCATCTCAATTCATTTATTGGGTTGTCTGGAAGAGATTACATTGTACGGACAAGCCCGCCCTTTGTGCATAATTAGATATAGTTTTAGTCTGTAAGTTCATTTTTGTAATGGTGTACAATAAAGTGTCGTCTATCTATCTATCAAAGCAATCACTAATGGCGTTACTCACTCGAATCGATTTATCGGAGTTTGCAAAACTAAGTGATTTAGTTCTGTGCATATAGCTTTATAATTATTCATGTCTATGGTTCTGATACTTTGTTCGAACTTTAAATTGTTTTTTTTTAACCAGCTACACACCAGACCAACGTTGCACGTGTGGTGAAATACGTACATACATACATATTACACGTCTGTTTAACAAAGGTTAGGCAGAGACGATGGATTTCCACTTGCTACGATCTTGACACACATCTTCTGCTTTATCTACATTCATAATAAAACTAGGTTTTAACTCTTCAGCAAACATGCCTAGCTCTAATTTTATATAATATTAAAATGGGTGGGAGGTAAAATAATGATAATTTCTTGTTATTTTACCTCTCTCTCTTTAAGCCACAACATGTTAAGAAGCGATGGTAAATTAAATTAGGCTCCCATAGAGTAAATAAGAACCATAAACAAAATTAAAACTAAATAATTAAAATGAACAAATTGGCGGTAGGCTAAATAAAACTTTAACAACACTCATTGACAATTGACAACTTTGTCTTCCGTGACCACGGCTACTGAAAAGTGGCCGATTAACGTCGCAATAATAAAATTCAAATAAATGACCGCGCTTAAAATCGTTAAAATGTAGTTTGATTATGTATACGAGTTGCAAACACTTTTCACCGGGCTATTTTTTAATACATAAGCGATTTGTACATAAACAGATATATAATAATAGGCAACGACTAGCTATTCAAAGTCTCGAACATCGACGCAGGGTTGCCAGCTTGTCGGTTTTCTATCAGATACATGTTGGAAAGTGTGCATTGGAGCTTTTTAATCTTATCCTACTGTCTCCCTTCCGTCATCAGACAACCAAACGCACTGGCTTGCGGCACCGCTACATGGTGGTGTACCACTTATACTATCAAAGCGCTTTGAGTCCACCTTTATTATGCGCACCGCAAGGGAGTGGAACTCGCTGCCGCAGTCTGTTCTTTCTGAAACCTACAACTTGGGTTTCTTCAAGTCTCGTGGGAATATGTACCTTTTAGGTAAACGTGCTCCATCTTAGACCGTATCTCCGCTCGAAATCGCGCAAGATGGTCAAACGTGAACCTGTGCAGTAATAAAAAAAAAAATACGTAAACTTAAATTTTATTGTTTTTGTTCATATATATTTCAAATTATTCTTTTTCGGAGCTTAATTCGAGGCAAACTTTCAGATAGGCGTAAACATTTCTAAAAATGATATTAATAATAATATTACATTATTAATTATTACATGAAATTTTCTTTTTTCGCTTATATTCATATATTGACATTTATTTTAAAATCACAAACATACACTTATAATAATCTTATTTACCAGTAGATATAAGTAAATAAATGTTATTTATTAAAACTGACTCCATATTGTACTGTAAATATAAAGGAGACAGATACGCTTTCATATATTCTTGGGCCTAGATTGTAAAAAGATGAGAGATGTTGATATTTTTTTATCATTGTAGTGAATTTAGTTATTTTGAACGAATTTAGTTATTTTCCTACTTGTAAGAATTTATTCATATACATCGATTATGGTAATCGATAACTTATTTATGACCTTATTATAATTAAGATTTTTAGTCGTCCAGATAGAATTTAGAACTGATGTTGTAAAAAAATATAACGCTTTTTTAAAGTCATATCTCAACTCATTACATTTCTTTGGTCCAAAGTCTCCGTCTCCTTTCCACACAAGAAATTTAATACTAAATCTAGACAAACTTAAGAGACACCCTTATTCCAGAAAATATGACTACTGCTAAAGTTCTCGTATGTAATCGATGGAAAGCCTAGTACCTAAATAACGTAACTAAAATTGCCTACGTTATATAAAGAGTATTAAAATGTAAACATGGTGTAGTTGGGCGGGAGAAAAAGCAATTGAACTGAATTACATTCTGGGTACTTCCGTGTACGGATTTATGTCTCCATTCCATTTCACCAAATAGGTAAATTTCGGCCGGTATTTGCATTGGTGTAAAGATGCGGTTAGACTTTCTTATAAACGCAAGCGGCAGCGTGGCAAACATTCGTATTCACTGATAAATAATAAGTCAGAGTTTGAAAAATATTTTGTTCTATACACGAAGAATGCTTCGAAGATTTGTTGACGGCTGGCGGTCGATTGCTGCACTCAAATGCTTTGGAAACACGTGTTTTTGTAAAAAATCTTTGTCTGCGAATATACTCACTAGATGTGCCCGCGACGTCGTCCGCGCGGAATTTATATTCAAAACTCCCCGATTTTGAAACATTCTTCATTGGTGCTCCGCTACTATTGGTCTTAGCGTGATAATATATAGCCTTCCTCGATAAATGAGCTATCGAACACTGAAAGAATTTTTCAAATCAGACCATTAGTTCCTGAGATTAGCGCGTTCAATCAAACAAACTAACAAACTCTTCAGCTTTATATACTAGTATAAGATTAGGATTAATGTATGTACATAAATGTGTGAGAGTTTATTTACAATATTTTTTATAATTCATCGATTTACATGTGTAGTGGATACCTATATCGATAAACAAATTGAAGCCAAAGCGGAGGGCCAAAATATATAATGCAACCTTGGGGAAGTCTACCACTAACGGTGGACTTTTACTATTTTAGTAATCATTTAAATATATGCAAATTAATTCATAATTAATATTATAAATACGAAAGTAAATCTGTCTGTCAACCTACGTCTTTGACTCAACCTGCGTACCGATTTTTCTAAAAACGATAATATATATAGGCATAGACATAAGGCACACACTGCACATGCACTTCCTCATAACACCAGCATGTAACAGATACACTCTACATTAGTATAAGTTTAGTATTAAAATTAGAATAAATTAATATAATAAGTTATTCGTAAGGTACACCACAACACAAATACCATTGAATAAATGTCACACACAAATACAAAAATAACCAATAAGCGTGTATAAACTTTTAAAAAATTCTTAGAAATTAAGTTGTAAAAGGGTACGGAACACGAGTCCGAATAGTTAAAAAAAATCCGAAAACGGACATAAGATACTTTTTATTTCGTAAGGAACAGGGAATAGGGAACATTATCCGGTATACGAAATAAAATTTTCGCCTGAAATTAAAAAGCAACTACTTTAGATAGAAATTTAATGCAATATAACATGTATGAATGCTGGCTCTCAAAATAAGCTAGGGTCTACCAAGGATTGCGCCTTTAATGATGATTTAGATGTTAATTATTGCAAAGTTTAAAGAAGTGATTTTATCTTAAGTTGGGACCCATTCTTATCAGCACGTTTAAATGAAATCCAGGCTATTTAAGAAATCAGATGTATTTTTTTTTACACATTATGAAGTACTTGAAAATTTTCTTGAATGGTATTGTGCAGTAAACTTGTTATCCCGTCAATTTCGCCGCAAGGAATGATACACAAATGCTCAAATTCCCACCGGCCCCTAACGATTCTATAGTGAAATTCCTGCTTTTACGCCCAAGGGGTATCAAAGAAGATAATAAAAGTTGTTTGAGAGATATTGCTTTTAACAACAAAACTACCCTCTGCCACTATAGTTAAGATAAAATAACTAAATACATATACCTATGTAAGGAATATAAAATTAATTATGATTCTGCTTTCCAACTATTTGGACATACTACTTGCCCCTCCAGTAGAATCATATTGAATGTCTACATTCGTATTTATTAGATGCACATGTATGTTTAAGTATATATTTGATATTTAAAACTCTAATAAAGGCTTTAAATAGGATTATAATATGGTTGTGGACACACGTTACAATAAGTTCTAAGTATATTTACCTATACAAGAACAGGCGTTAAAATAACATCTTGTTGTTTTATTTTAAAGGCTTCTCCACATTCTCGCAAGACCTACGCGAGAACACGAGAAACTTGAGAATGTGAACGCCCTTCTCGTGTTCTCTCAATGATGTCCGCGGGAACATTTAGCTGAGAACGCGAGAATTGTATGCGAGTGTAGGCAGGCTCATCAATCATTGATGCATTATTTGACTCCTTACACTTGTGAAAACCTATGACCTCATAGTATGCTCGTACAAAGTATATGTGGCTATGGCGTTTTGTAAGATTATGCACTGTTTCTCAGTTCATTCGACAGTCCATCCGCTCTCCCATTCAAGACCTTTGTTTTCACCTTTGTTTGCAAAAAATAATTGTATTAAAATATTTGGTTGTTCTTTTATTAAGATTTAGGAATAATTCGATTATTTTGAAATTACGTATATATGATGATGATAGATTAGACAACACTTCCAAATTTGCTTCGTATATGCCGTATATGCGTATATGCGAATTGGTCCTCCAGAGTTATTACAAATAAGAAATGCTCATTCCGCTTCTAGAATCGTGTAGACTGACCGCATCTTATTATATTACCACTTACATATAGGCTGTGTATGCTTTTCTTGCAAATAGTTCGAGATTACGTCCTCCTATACCATAAATGTTTGTCTTTTTTATTTAGAACTTTGTTATATATCTCTGACCTCTCGTTGCTGTTGCGTAAGTTACTCTCAACCTTATATTGTTTCTCATTGCGCATATTTTCTTAGGTTCTTGATCTACGTATTTGCATATTTAAAGCGTGTATCTATGTCGCTTAATTTAATAAACTTGTTATTAGCAAAGTAGTAAATACAAAGAACGGACGTAAAAATATTTAGTTTATAAATTGACTAGAAAGCTTGGCCATAAGCAAAGTTAGTTTTTAAAGGTTCCATTGCTATTTTACTAAAAACGAAATCTATATGAAATTATCATGTTTGTCCGTCTATCTAAGTATTTTACAGACATTTTTTTTTAACAACAATAATATGCTATACGGATAAAATTTGCTTCTATAAGTTATATACTGGAGTAGTGATGAAATTGCAAAAAAAAATCAAGCGTAGTCACAATACAAGAAATAAAAAAGTCGATGTACGTAGGGTACCGTAAGATTCATATTTCTTAATTACCATTGAAAAAAGTGGTGGAAAGATATTCACGATCAAAAACTGTACGAAAATTTAGAAAAAATCAACTTAGTAGTTCTACTACGTTGAAACTCAAAACACACTTTATGCTAAAATTGGTTGGAATAAAATCCGTTAAGTAGCTTAGAACATAAAAAATATGCAACTCTTTCATTAGGGATAATGTTCATGATTATTGACAGTTTCACGCAGATGTAGCGATGGGCTTAACGCGCTATTTGTGCTGCGATATTGTTATTAATTGTGAATAACGTTAAATATTGACAGATAATTTGTGTGTTTATGTAGTTATTTTTAACGCTATAAATAGGACGCATTAGGCCACAGTCAGTATCTCTAATATATCGTGGGTTAAGGCAGATTATTAGAAAAAACTCCATATAGTAGGGGAGACCAAGCGGGGATTTTGGGATTTACTCGAGCGTGGCAGTATAACATAAGGGCAGAAACCTTGCACCCTGTTATGTACCCCCACCATATATTAACCCTTCATATAGGGTGGGGGTATTTATTTTCAAACTGTCAGATTAAGAAAATTCCTCCACATAATTGTCAGATTATGGGTCAGCACGACAAGGACATCAAGCTGAACCGTCTGTATATTAATCTGACGCGGTCGAGTATTTCCATGTTACGTTTTTTTTTGTATTTTCAAAAATCGGTCCTGAATTTTGGTCGCGGCCGTATCGTCAGTCTTTTGAATAGGAGTTCCTTTAGGGTTTACTTAACTTCCCTTTCGGATATCTGACGCGCTTGAGTATTTCTGTGCGACTTTTGTTTTTGAAAACCTGTACACGCTCCCCCCACCAGTGAAAAGGCATACATGATGTAAGGTTTTTTCTTCTGAGCATCTAATAATAATCTTCACAATCCAAAAGGTCCCCGCGACGCTCGAGTAACTCCACATTTAGCATCTTGGGGAGCCCAAGATGCTGGATGTGGAGTTACTCTACTAATATTTTCTAACAATTACTTTTCTTAATTTTCCATAGCCAAATGAAAAAATGATTGACTACTTTGTCGTTCGTCACTTCTATGAAACCCTTCGTGGATTGATATCTACAAGTCTGCAAAAAAGCTAAAGTGTTTTGTTCGGAACAATAAATGGATTTGCCTGATCGTAATAATATGACGTGAAAAATAGATTTCTACGAATCATAAGATATATCGTCTATTGTCATCTATGAAAAATAATGTGTTTGTTATACACTGCTAAAATACGGGCTATGTAGGAAAATTTCTATGTGCACATAAATAGCCCATAAATATAGATGATGGAGCACATTTACAAAGTACTATTGACTATTTTTTTTTTTAGAGATTGTCGGCAACAACGAGACGTTGTAAAATATATGAATGCTTCTATCGCAAAATCAGAAGTAAGAGAATGAATAAACAATTTAGGTAATTTGACATATATTGTGAAGATGACATAAAATTTAGGCCGAACTTGGCCCGATGGCCTCCAACCACCCCTTTAGCCATCCCATGGCTTGTAGTTGCTAAATTACTATTTAAAAGGTCCTTATATCACCTTAAATACATAGTAAAACAATAATTACATAGATGTGTAAAGAGTACTTACACCACTGTTGGTGTTAAATGCACATATAATGATTTCTTACTTTTTGAAGAAGTGCCTGACGATGGGTAAAACAAATGTGTCCGCCTCATTTCATTGGAGGGTTTTATACTATAAAATATCTAAAACTACCGTCAATTGTATTAGTATATATGCGAAGTGTAAAACGGCCAACAACCTGCAAATAGTTATTATATACATTAATAACAGTACCCAGTAAATAATAAAACGTAGTTTAACAATATCTTGGACGGCAGCAAGCAAGGAATTTGCTTGTTATTGGTTGTACTACTTTAATCCATCTTCGCATTCATTTTGAAAGAACAAGACAAAGCTATTATATATAGGTCCCTGCTCTTCATAAGGCAGAATTGCTAATTGGATTTTCTTCTAGACATTTTTTTTGTGAGAAAATATTGCTTTTAAAATATTAAAAGGTATCTCTCTTTTTTAACTTTTGAACTACGGGATGTAAAATTTAAAAAATCAAGATTGTAGAGCCTTAAAAATTACGTATAAGCCTGAGTAATTTTCCAGGCATAGTTGTTTATTTTATTATTGTGAAACATGTAAAATCAATAACATTATAAAATACTAAGCATGCCGTGTCTGTACATTGAAGATATTTAAAAAAACAACTGGAATACGCTATATAAACGATGGAGAACACGATACAATTTTTTTTTAGATTTCTTGTCTGTTTATTCGGGTTTCACATAGAAACTACTGGGCTGATTTCGATGCGGTTCTCGCTGATCGACAGCTAATTCTTAGACTTAAAATCTGCTCTACATTTTATCCCGGGAATCCCGAAGGAAGTTTTCTGGGAATTAATTAAAATGACCAGATTAACAAAAATCGAATTCCTATGCGATTTTTTCATCCCGAGAATCCCGTGAGAATTTTCCCGGGAGCGGTTTGAAGTTGTTCGGGTGTATAAAAATTAGCTTATTCCGACAGTTTTCATTAAAACGAAAGGTTACACTATTTTTTAAATACTACGGTGGTTTATACTCTAGAAATTCCACAGGAATTTCAAGTCAAGCGTGGACGAAGTTGCGGGCACGTCCTAGTAAATAATATACAATTATCCTTTAAAAATTTTTTTTCAATTAAACTATTTTAGGTTTTCTGAGTCAAATGACAAAAACAGTGGGCGTGTGGTATAACACATACTTGGCCAATTTCTGATATTAAATCCAATTAACATCTATTACAGAATAAATTCTTCAATCTCGTTCATTATGAAAGGACAAATGAAAGCGAAAGGTTTTATTGTTAGCTAAAATACAGATTCAAGCGGCCTTAACGACTTTTTTAGGAGTGTTTTATGGAAAATTTAGGAGCGACGTGAATATGTTCAATGGTGGAAAACTTCTGTAATTTTGAGAGAATTTAAAAATATGTACGAATATCCAAAATTACAAGCTATTACCGTAGAAGGAGATTGTTAGGGATAACAATCGCCCCGTAAAAAATGTAGTCCTGAAAAGCTGCTAAATTTTCTTGGAATATGTTCTTTTCAAAATAATATACTTTATTTCCAGTAAAAACAGCTAGGCAACATAATAGTCATTTTAAAAATTTAAATATGTTCTACTTGATCTAAGGCTAATAACGCACTAGGCAGTCAAGTCGCGGCGTCCAGGTCGCGACTTGACTGCCTAGTGCCTTGGCCGGTCACGCCATCGGTACATAGGCCATTTTGGTGGCCTATGTAGCGAGCGGCCAAGAATTTTCAGCTGACCACAAGAGTTACTTTAATGTATGTTGATTAAGTTGTGCTTGTGTATCTAGTTATACGGATGAAAAGATACTGGCTGTGTTTGTGTCGCATCATATCTCACTGGCCAGTTGTAGTTAAGCCAAATTTGCATTAGTTAAACAATTAAATATCTTGTGAATAAATCTTTATCAACAGTTGGATAGACATCTACTTAATCCGAAATTTATCATTTATTAGAGTTATTTCCGCGTCAAATCCTAGAGAGAGTTATTTATTCTATCCTATTCTATTTATACAAAGATTTTTTTTATATACATATATAAAATTTTAGTGAAAAGCTATTTAATTTATATTAAAAATGAAGAGTTAACAGATATATATACAGGAAGTGTAAAATTACTGTTCAAAAGATAATAAGGACTAAACTCGCTAGTTTCGCAAGTTAGCTAACTACTTAACCAATGAAAACGTAAATCAAGTTTTAGATGTGCGCGGTTTTTTTTTTTATTGGACTTACTTTATGTTGTTGGTCCGAAGACCTCACAACTTTACCGGGGTTTTCGGGGCGAGTGCCTTTGCGAGGCGAAGGCGCTCGAGCCCGGGAGGCAACTTGCTCGAGGGGGCTCCCTAGGGAGTATCACCTCGGCTGGACTGTTGCCATGAGAGGGGGATGAATCTAATGATGCCCACCATAGGGCGACACAATGCACTAATTGAGAGCGGGCGACGGGTAATATAAAGCCCGAGAGGAAGGATCCCGGCGGACCGGGATCGGCGGTTCGCGGTGGCCTATACTATCTTACTGCCGTTTCGCAACGTGTTATGGTTGGGAGAGAAGAAACGGCGAAAGAAACTTCCCAGCAACACGCCTAGTCTATCCTATGGGGGGCTGTGTCTCCTGGCGTCCTCGCAGGGACGTGGAGAGATCGTGATTGGCGGCGTCGACGCCGCCGTCTGTGTCTCTGTCTGTCGGTGCCTGCCAGCCTGCCGTCCTAACCGCGGGCGGGCTGATCCGAGCCAGCCGTTTTGTGATATCGTCGACCTTGTCCATGAGGATGTTACGCGGTCGTCGCACGAGAGCCTTTCGTCGAGGCTTGTAATCGGACGCGGACACGACGAGGGGATTTCGATGGTGCGGCGCTAGATCGAAATACTTACGCGAGAGCGACGTAATGTAGTTTTTGATGGAGGGAAGCTCCAGATCGCGGTGGATGTCGACGTTACGCATATAGAGGGGAGCGCCGACGGCTCTGCGCATGAATTTATTCTGAACGATTTGCAGTTTCTTTAAAAGGGCAGGCTTGGCATGGCCGAATACCACACTCGCGTATGTCATGATCGGGCGGATGCATGTTTTATATAGAGTAAGCTTGTGTCTGAGGGACATTTTGCTTCGTTTATCTATCATGGGTGCTAGACGACCCATCACAAATCGCGCTCTATTCCGGACTATAGTGATATGCTCGTTGAAGCGCAAGTTCTGATCTAGGGTGACACCCAGGTATTTGGTGTACTTTGCCCAGGGATCTCTTGTTCGTAGAGCGAGATGGCTTTTAAGCGAAGGCAAGCGCGTTTGGGAGAGCGAAGCGTGCCCGGGGAAAAGAACATTGCTGCGCTTTTCTCCGGGTTTACCTCTATCCTCCATTTGCGAAACCATTCGCCTAGCTCTGTTACAGCTACCTGTAGCCGGACGCAAGCCATTTGTCGGTTGTGATCTGATGTATAGAGTGCGGTGTCATCCGCGAAGAGGGCCAACTCTACATCTGGAGTTTTTGGATGTCGCTGGTGTACAGCGTGAAGAGTAGTGGAGATAGTGCCGAGCCCTGTGGTACACCGGCTGTGAGTGGGTGAGGGGACGAGCGTGTTCCCTCCACTCGAAAACGGAAGCTACGGCCTAGGAGGAAGTCTCGCAAGATGAGCACGAGTCTGTCTGGCACACCGAACTGGTACAGCTTGTAAATCAAACCGTTATGCCAGACCTTGTCGAAGGCCTTAGCTACGTCAAGGAACAGTGCGGCTGTTCCTATAGGGCGACGAGGGCGATGGGCAAAGTGAGATAGTATGTGCTCCGTGATGCGGTGCACCTGTTGGACGCATGAGTGTCTGGCACGGAATCCAAACTGCTCATCGGGTAGTAGATGTTTGCTGATGGCAAAATCTCTTAGTCTAGAGAGGATGACCCTCTCGTAAAGCTTGCTGAGTGTGCTCAGTAGGCTGATTGGGCGGTAGCTGGACGGTTTATTAGCCGGTTTTCCAGGCTTGTGAATACCGATGACGTCTGCTTCCTTCCAGATCGCGGGAAAGAGCAGTTTGTTATGGCGGCATTGAAGATGCTCACTAAGATTATAATCAAGTGGCCGGGGAGGAGTTTTAACACGCGATTGTTAATGCCATCGATCCCTGGGGCCTTTCGTGGTTTGAGGGACTTGATCAGATCTTGCACTTCTTCCACCGTGACTGGGTCGAGTGTGGTTTCCGCTGGTAAGGAGGATCTACGTTCAACCTCGGAGTCCACCTCCGTCAGGTGTGACTGGTCGACGTTTTGTGTAGTGGGGGAGCATTGAAGCTCTAGACTCTGAGCAAGGCATTCGGCTTTCTCCTCATCATCGAACGCCTCGGTGTTGTCGGCTCTTTCTAGCGCGGGTATGACAGTGAGGGTATCTGATTTGAGAGCTCTAGCCAGCTTCCAGTACGCCTGGTGAGTTGGTTCGATATCTCTCAACGTTCTGTCCCAACGTTGTTCCCTGACTTCCCGGATACGTAGTTTGACCTCGCGCTCTAGTTGGCGGAGTCGGACTCTGTTGTCTTCGGTGGGATATCTGTCGTGAGCTCTGGAGGCGGCTCTCTTTTCCCTCAGCAGTACCCTCACTTCGCCCGGCAGGCATAAGTGGCGGTCATTCTCCACTGGCACCTGTCTGGACGAGTTCCGCACTGCGGATTGAAGGTGGCTGGTGAGGGCCTCGATCGCCGTCTCCGTGTCTTGGTGGGATTCGATGTGGTCCGGGATGCGGTCCAGGTCTTGTGATTCGGTTGCCTTGAGGAGGTCCCCAAGTCTCAACCAGTCCACAGAGGTCCTAGTTTCAGATGTCTGGTCCGTCTGTTGTCCTAATTTGAGGATAACCGGGCGATGGTCCGAGTCTATATCGTCCATCGTTTCGATCGAATGTGCGCGGTGTTGAAGATTTACTAACTATAATTAGATCCTCCATCATTTATTCCTAATCGCTGCGACCTGACCGCCTAGTGCGTTTATAGAACAATCGCGCTACACGTATATAATCAATCGATTTATTATTTAAAACATAATTTATTAAATCATTGTTGAAACTTGTGACGCAAAATATTTGTTTACTATCATACGTAATATAAGTACTCGTAATTTAAAAAATAAATCTATTTCGTACTCTGTTCTCTTTCAGCTCTTTGTTTATTACACAGTCCTACAGACTTATTGAACGCCAAATATTTTTCATTCAAAATATCAAGCAGGAAATAATGTATATTATTTTCTACATAATACTTAAATTAATATAAGCTCTTAGCGCCTGCTTTGAGCATGTTTTAAGTTCATGCAACTGTAAACTTATCGCTTCCCATATCTTCACGGTTCCCTACTCTAGCGAAGGTAATGATCTGAGGTTTAATCCATGCCACACTGATCTCCAAATGAGAAATACCTGTATAGGTTTAAAGGAGAAATTCCGTGCTCTTTCCTTTTGTAGGAAAATTTAGGTCGAAAATACTGCAGAGAGACGATGTGAGTTGTTTTTGTAAATTAGCTTTTTAGTATATTTCTGAAGCGTGGCCAAGTGCAACAAATTAGAGGGACGTGCTGATCTAACTTATTACTTGAAGATGGAGGCATGTGCATTATATTCTTAACAACCCTTTAGACAAAGAACCAGTATTTATTTTTACCTATATGTCGTTGAAGACCATTGCTCTTATTATTATTTAACATTATTATTAATGAAGCATATAATTTACATATGAAGTGCTAAATTTTAATTTTCAAGACGTTTTTATTTTCGTGATGGAAAATCTCGTGATAAAATTCAAAATTTATTTTTTTATTTTTGGCTACATAAATATATGTGAATACTAGCGGTCGCTCCCGATTTTATATGCGTTTATCCTGAAAATTTGCAATGTGCATTTACTCGTCAACGACGTTTGCACTCAACCGCCTACCCGCCATCGGCTCGCGCACCCGCCTCATGATTAAATATAATTAAGTGTTTATGTTGTATACTACACTGCATATACTTTTATCAAATAACAAAAATGTATGTATGGATAAAAATGAATTTACGGGTTATTTAGTTGCCGAAATTGGGAAGACTTGTTTGAGCGGAAACGGAAAAGGATAAAGCGAGGGAAGGAAAGATAAATGTAAATGCGTTTTGCTTGAAAAAATAATATATTATTCATACAGAACTTCTCTAAATACGAAAAAGGATTTGAAATTAAAACATTACGAAAATTATATCCGTGCAGGAACGGAGAAAGAATACAATTTCCTGCGGCCGGGAGGCCTGTCTTTAGAGGCGACAAAACAATTCACAGCCAGGTGGTAGGGCATTTGCCCGTCTGGATGGGTATCGAATATGCCGCCATAACAATCTTGAATTGTGTTCCGGCATTATATTCGCCTATGAACATTTGCCACACCAAAGGGTGTGGCAAATGTTCTTAAGCGATGGTAACCATTTTCCACCAATGGGCCGTCTGCCTGTCTGCTGTTCTCATCCAATAATAAAAAAATTACACAAGATGAGATTCGGGTACTATTCTCAGGCTCGTTTTTTTTAATGTTACTGCTCCATCTGTGTTGCGTTATTTGTGATGCTATGATGTTATTAATTGTCAATGACGTTAAACATTGACAGAAAACATATGTATATACATATAGCTAATCATTAATGGCGTTATATTTAACGCTACTTACAAGACGTATTTGGCCAAAGTCATTTACATTATCCCAGATGGAGCAGGAACGTTAGAGACACAAATCTAAAAAGAAGAACAAGATCTATTACATTATATGTACCGCCATAAAAATAATGCTATATTTCTCTTCTTCCAAATAAAACTCATCAGCAATATCAAAGTCGACCAGCTTACAAAAAATATCTTTTGTCCATAATTTTTTTTATCGTTCACCGACGTATTAATGTCCCATTTGATAGATCAAAGCGATTAATTACTTCACATGAAAGCACATTGGGCAAGGCTGAATTTGAGGGACATCATTACCGAATTAAGGGAGGACTTCAAAGCAACTGTAACCTTTCGAATCGAAACTGGGTTTAAATTCGATCCAATCATACTTTTGTTATGGGTTGACGTATTCAGTATTTGAGATAAAAAAAAATGCTTTAAGGCTCGTTTTCGTATATTTTGAATTCGTTTCCTAAGGAATATATTACATTTATGGGAAAAAAGCATATAACTGTAACTATCTGTATAGAAAATTCACATGTACAAAAATATAGAAACCTTTGTGAAATAAATATAACATAAGAAAACAGAAAATCTTAAAAATTAAGCACACTCGAAATATACAATGCAATATATACAATTTTTTTAATTTAATACCAGATGTAATTATATGTTTTTGCCGTTTGGAGTTGTAACCTTAGGTCTGTGGGGTCCATTGGCAAAGGGTTTCTTCAAAGAAATTTGTAAGAAACTCTTTAATGCCACCCGTGATTAGAAGGCTGGTTCGTATTTCGCGCAACGCATCAGCACTGCCATGCAGCGTGGCAATGCAGTCAGCCTTCTGGGCACGCTTCCCTCTGGTAGCGATTTGTTATATACGTTATATTAATTTATTTATTATTTAGTTTATTTTTAAGTATTTAAATTAATTAATAATTTAGTTTTATATTTATATAGCAGAAATAGGATATAAAAATATGGATAAATACATGATATGCCGTATTTAACCGACTTCAAAAAGGAGGAGGGTCTCAATTCGGCTGTATGTTGGTATTTTTATTTGTTTGTTTGGTACGCGAATTCTCCGTCAATTGTGGACTGTTTTTTTTTTAAATTTGACCGAGTATATTCCTAAGTTGGTCCCATTATCACCAAGTCAGGATCTGATGAGTAGTTCCCAGAGAAATCAACACTAGCTCTTGTTGAAGAGTTTGAGTTGAGTTTTTTTGTCAAGTTTGTCTTTCGATGAATGTCGCCTACATTCATCGAAAGACAAACTTGTATGCCAGTAGTGCAATTTCTACACGCATTAATATATTGAATGTCTAAAGCTATTCAAGTATTTGCATAACAAAAGAGTTGACAATATTTTTTTTTACTTACTTATTCTGATTTCAAAATTTAATTCAATAGGATTAGAGTTAAATTTATCGAAATGCGAAATTTTCTTGTTCGACAATCTGTCTAAAAAACGAAAGCGACAATATTAGCAATATGTTCAATGTCGTCGCACCTGGTATTATGGTCCTGGAGAAGGATTCTCTTCGCTTGCTTGGAGCCCCTATTCTAGATTAGGCCATATCAAATTATCTGTCTGAGCAATCAGCCAAATTTGATCTATCATGCTCTAAACTTTTCGATATTCACTCTCAAATTGCATATCACATAATACGACATTGTCTGTTTGTACCAAAATTGACATATGTCTTACGATGCGCCCGCTTTGGAAATTATCTAATCCTATAAAATTTAAAAATTCTGAACTTTCAGGCAGCTGCTGGATCCAAGCTTCCCTACCCATTAGGTATGGCGGTTTAGGCATCCGCAAAATCTCTAGCGTTGCTCTATGCTTTTCTTTCATCAGCCTATCACTAGCCTATTATTTAAAAAAAATATGCAACACTGGGATAATGCCAGTACATCATTTTTAAATGAAGCACTAAACGCCTGGAAAATGGTCTATCCTGGTGAAGACATTCCCACGATCCTGAATTTGCAACGATGCTGGGATGAACCTATTTGTAGAGGATTAAATACACAACTTTTAAATTCAACTGACTCTAATGGATGTGCCCGCATCCTTGCCTTTTCCCGTAAAGAGTCTGGTTTCTGGCTCCAAGCTATCCCCTCCCCAAATATAGGTACATTGATGGATAATACTTCCTTTTATTTGGCTATAAATCTGCGCTTGGGTTCTCGCATATGTGCACCACACACATGCGTCTGTGGAATAGAGGTAATCAACCCGGGATACCGCGGTCTTTCTTGCCGCCGCAGTGCCGGCAGATGGTCATGCCACGCCGCCTTGAATGATGTCTTACGGAGGGCGCTTGCCACCGTTAACGTGCCGGCTTTAATGGAGCCGAACGGTATTGCATGTGACGATGGTAGGCGTCCTGACGGAATGAATCTCATTCCCTGGCAGTGTGGCAAGCCTTTGGTGTGGGATGCGACTAGCATAGACACGTTGGCTGCATCCCATTTATCAAACACGTCTTGATCAGACGGTTCGGCGAAACAGCTGAATCACTCAAGTGGCGCAAATATGCAACTTCAGTGAGAGTTATATTTTTTGCCGTTTGCTGTCGAGACGCTTGGACCGTGGGGTCCTGAGGCCATGAGCCTCTACCAAAATTTGTCGAAACGACTCATTGACTCTTCAGATGATCAGAGGGCTGGTACTTACTTCGGGCAACGGATCAGTATGGCGATCCAGCGAGGAAACGTAGCCGGCCTTCTGGGCACCTTACCCACAGAAGACGGTGATCTAGGCTCAGTATTCTACTTATAGCCTTGAGGGACTATGGGTAGGATACAATACAAATAAGTTAAGTTTTATTTTATTGTATTCGATTATTTATAATTTATTTAATTAAATTATTACAAGTATTTTTACATAAATTAAACCGATTTCAAACTAAAAAGCAAAAAAGAAATATTTTTTTATAACATGTTGAAGTCGGTGCCAAGTAAAACATAAAAAAAACAACATCAATTTTGCAAAATAGAGTATTTTTGTGTTTTACTTCACACCGATTTCAAAATGTAGAAAATATAAATTTTTTGCTTTTTAGATTGAAGACGGGTTTACGTTAAAAAAAACCGATTAAATGTTGTATTTAGGTTTCTGGAGCCTAATAACATAAACTTAGTAATAAAATATTTCAACTTTACAGAAGTCTTCGTTATGTACTGATTATTATCCCAAGTTTCGATTTACCGATTTACTTAACATAGTTCTAAAACACGAACCAAATTTTATTTTGAATGATGGGCTTGTATTCGGTATAGTGTTCACGTGGTTTGTACAAAAACCCGTTTCACCCACGAGCACAGTCATGGTTGACTGAAAAAGACTATATTTGCATAAAATACCTGCCTTTCATACCTCACAGTATTTTTAAAAATGAATATTAAACGTTGCCGCGCGGTCATGACAGCTCTATTGGAATTCTGCCAGTATATGAAAATTCTTTTACGTTGCATATCATAAACGTATATTAATAGTTGGTCACAGTTAAATTCATCGATACTTGACAAAAGGTCCACTGTACGTAGCACTAATATAACCTGGTGCGGTAATATAATCTGGGGCACAATTCTGCAATTTCAATATCTTGAGGTTGCAAAGATATTTAAAGTATCAAAAATTCTACTAAATCCACAATATATTCTCAATAATGTTACGGCAGGATAATAGTAGAAGAAATTGGTATTACCATTAGTAGAAAAGGCGTAAGCCAACATGAATGAATGTTGAAAAGCTACCAAATTCCTTTAGTATTTAATTGGGACATTATTTAAAATATATTTTAAAATTATTTTAAAAATTAAACTACACTATAAAAAAGAAACCTAAAATTAAATACTAAAACTAGATAAAAAAGAAGGCATAATTATAGATAAAATATTGGTCCCAAACCGCTGTTACTTATCGGGAACGTTCCCAAAAGGCTGGCGGCGTTACCACGTTGAATAGCAATGCTGAACCTTTGAGCAAAATAGACGCCAGCCTTTTGGTTGCGTGGGAGGTCTACTAAAAGGTTTAGCGACATCTCGATAAAGTCTTAGAGCGTTAAGACTCCACGGACCCAGAGTTTCCACCCCAAACGCCGCAAATGTGTAACTATTTTAGCTGCCAAATATTTTAAACATTTTTTCGCGAGTTTTCGTTTATAAATATTTAGAAAGTTAGAGTGGTGTGCCACGGATATGCCATTGGAATTAACAGAATGCCAAAATCAGGCAAATCTACAATTGACACTATGATGTCCGGCGATTTTGACTAGATAGTTATAGCAGCATTGGGCCCCTGGTAATTCAGCCAGTCTTCTGCGCACACTTCCCTCTGGTAGTGATCTTGTACATAGTCTGTCATTAAATTATAGACATATTTTTTATTTATATATTTATTATTATTACATACACTAGTGGGGCCGGTAGATATTATTACTACCATGAAAAAATTAACATCTAGAATCCGATTACAGCGCCATCTAACGGCTACAACTGTCAACCTAAACTATCCGTGGACCCACTCAAATACACACACACAATTTCATAACAATTAGTCAAGCCGTTTTTGAGTTTAGCTAGACTAATGAACAGCAAGTGATTTATATATATATCACTATCTAGATATATATCAATTCATAAAAAGAAGAAAATAAGGCGTACGACAAGCTCATAACTGCTAATCTAATCCCGCGCTTACTGAACAGTTTAAGTAACCTATTAATTTTAAGTGAAAGTATTAATAAAAATATATATAAATTAATTTTTTCTAACTTTACTCTCTATAAAGCACTCCAAATCTTTACATTACATGATCGCTGACTGACAACCACGGCAATAATATAAACTCTAGAAGTTTCTGTATGTATTTATCAATTTCAAACTGTTTTTTCGTTGTTTTAATAAATAAATTTAAAAACTACGATTTGAATGTATAAATAAATAAAAAATACCATTTCAGATGCGGTCCAAAGGTTCATAGAAATGCCAACATACACAGAAGTGAATCCCGGCGAGGACGCGCTCCTCAAGTGCCGGATATCTGACAAGAGAGGCGTCTGTTCCTGGCAGAAGGATAATAAGGTCTGTGATATTTTGAATGTGTACACAATTTTTTCTTTTGCTACACATTGTTCTTGAAGAGCCCTTGACAGTTTACGTGGAAATAATAAATTGTTTCAAAGTACGTAGTTCGTGAAAGGCGTGTTGCGTACTTTATATTTTTGGAGCCTCTTCTATCGTTTGTATACTTCACTTCTGAAAGTTCATACGAAGTTATTACAAGAAAATTTACTCCTAGTAACTGAAAAAATTAGATAAACTAAGTATAGTTAGTGGATATCGAGTAAAGGAAGGCCAAAAAAGGTGGATAATTTGTGTGAAGAATGATATATTGATTTGTAGTGTGATTGAAGATTATTGAAGTATCCATGGTTGCAAAAAGGCGAAAGGAAATAACAGTGTGTTGCTAAGTAATGATAGCTTATGGCTGGTACTTATATCTTACCGACAGATCATTTGCCTTATTATCGGTTAAAATTTGACATATGCTCCTTACAAGTAATGTCAGAACTCAACCGATGGTTAGGCAAGCGAATGAATCGTAAGATATAGGAAACGGTTTAGTAAATACGTTCTACATCCTATATAAGCACATGAATGAGTTAAAAACTCTTTATTGTTCACCAAACACTTAAACCTAGACAATTAATATGGATACACAATTATTTAATTCCTTTTGAACAAATGACATAGTTTCGAATCCTTGCCAGTGACCAGGCACCATTTATACTTGTGTGCATCGACATTTAACCGACGGTTAAAATAAAATAATCACTGTTTATGCATACAGTTTGATCGGTTATTTTATTTTAACCACCGTTAAATGTCGGTACACACCAGCCTTAGAGAATTTTTTTTTATCGCAGGAGTTCAGCAGACAGGCAGATGGCCCACTTGATGGAAAGCGGTTACCATCGCCTATGGACATTTGAAACACCAAAGGTGCTACAAATGCGCTGCTGCTCTCTGAAGGGAGACTGGAACCTGGTCACTAATGCCGGAACACAACTCAAGGTTGTTATGAGGACATACTTTAGACCAGGGGTGGTAGCCAGCCAGTCGGGCAAATGCCCTACCACCTGGCTGTGGGTTGTTTAGTCGCCTCTTACGACAGGCCGCCCGGCCGCAGGAAATTGTATTCTTTCTCCGTTCCTGCACGGATAGAAATTTTCTGACCTAATCTGCGTATTACTACAATTACCACGTGCTTCAAGAAACACTGGGAAACCTACACATCTTTATAATCAATGGGTGAATACCGTCAATCAGTCTTGGACAAGTGCGGTGGGACTATTTGTTCTTCTAAAATAAGAGGTCCAACACAGCCATTTATAGGCTTATATTATTAAAAATTTGTAGTAAAAAAAATTTAGTACGTACTATGTAACAAATATATGTAATAATAACAGCCCATAAATGTCCCACTGCTGGGCTCGGGCTTCCCATTATAAGGGAACGAACAGTATACCAGCCACGCTTGCCCAAGGCGGCTTGGCAGGTTTGACAAATCGGTTATCTCGATGTGCAGGTTGCATCACGATGTTTTCCGTCACCGTTGTTAGCACGTGATAATAATAACAATATGCATGTTAGGTCAGAAAACTGGCTTAGTGGTGCATGCGTACCGGCCAGTACGAAACCGCGCCAGGCTACCACGACTTATTATATAAATATATATGAGTATAATTAATTATACATATTATATAGATATTATATACTATTAAAATATTAAGGTGCCACATGATGTACCTCAAGAATAAATAAAAAATAATAAATAAAGTTATATTAAAACATGTGAGACATGTTAAGAATGAGAATGGTGAAAAAAATGTAAAAGATTTGAAGTAAAGAGCCCCTCAACTACTTACTACCCGGATTCTATTTCCGGTAGGTCAAATTTCAGACACGACCGTCACGTTAATGTTTGGACGTTTGTGGGATTGCCTCAGTCCCTAGTATGTTATACGTATATAAAGTCACGACCCCACTGGTATGGCGACCGCAATGCGATAACTATTTTGGTATAACAGTCTCCTAACATAATATGACAGGACCGCATAATATAAACGAGCTGCAATATAATCATATTTGTTTAAATTATAGTTAGTGATTAAAAATGTATTAGATACAATAAAAGTGACTATTTTAATTTTATTATCTTATCGTTACTTATATTATAGATATTTATAATAATACCAAAGTTTATCCCGCGGCCGCGCCGCGGGTCTACCACTAATGCGTACCTCTTATTTAAAGAGCAGGCGGTACAGGTTACATTGTATTAAATTTTTATGTATTTGCCCCCGGAAGATTCACTTCATTTTATATCGCAAACTATCCCATCCCCAGTCTATCTGTAAACTACATAAATGACAAAACTTGTCAAAAATGTCAAAATGGACAACATGGACGTAGTGGACGAAATCACAAAACCTATCCTAGATTCCGGGATAATCCTTGCAGTAATCCATACCATTATTCGGGATGAAAAGTATCCCTTGGCCACCCTCGGTATTAAAATTACGTATTTACCAAATTTCAGCCAAATCGGTCCAATATAGTCTTTCCATAAAAGGATAACAAACAGAGAGACAAATATATTTTTATTCAGGAAACTATCCCATTTTTTGGGATAAATAGTATTCTATGTTCATCCTCGGCTTTGAAAATATATATATACTGAGTTTCAGCCAAATCGGTCAAGTAGTTTTTCCGTGAAAACGGAACAAACAGATAGACAGAGTTACTTTCGCATTTATAATATTAATAAGGATTAATTAATATACTAATATAAGATTTAGTGCTGCGTCAACGTGACTCTCTTTTGTCACCACAGCAATTGGATAATTGACACGATTTTACTTAGATACTTTTAATCATCTCACAAAACGCTTTGAAGCCTCTTACATTTTATACGAGCGTAGCAAGTTACACGTCATATTTTGATGTGATAAATAGCGTATTTAGCATTGTTTAAACAATAATTAAATTTATTTCTCTCATATTTTAAAAGTAATATTGTCATGATATATGACAATATTGTACTATATATATTTTTTTAACGACTCTACGGACTCGAGGTCCGTACCCTTTTTTACAACTTAATTTCTATGAAAGTTTTTAGAGTTCATAGACGCTTATTGTTTATTTTTGTTACTGCTTATGACATTAATTTAGTGATTTTTATGTTGTAGTGTACCTTAAGAATAACTTATAATATTATTTTTTTCTAATTTTAATACTAAACTTACATTAATGTAGAGTGTATCTGTTACATGCTGGTGTTCTGAGGAAGTGCATCTGCAGTGTGTGCCTTATGTCTATACCTATATATATCTTAACTAGTGCCATTTGTGTTGTTTTTCCTTTCTGTGCCTAGGTTACTAAATTTTAGGCTCTTTGTGTGTCTTGGTTTGTTTGTGAAGTGTGCGTGTAATGCAATGCGGTGGTAGTGCGCATTGGTATGAGTATGTGTATGAGTTTTGTTGTTAGTTGTGTGTTTGTGATTTTGTGTGGTGTTATAATTTATTGTTTAATTGTTGTGACATGAAAATTTTGTAAATGTACTATATTTTATAGCCCGTTCTTTTTATAGAAATTATTGTGAGATATATTAAGTGTTCAATTAAGCACATAAAAACTTCGTCGAGATAGCGTCTCATCGCAATTATATTACTACTGTGGCTGCTGCCTAATATCCCAAATACGTTCCATTCGCCGGATAAATCTTTTACAACATGTTTAAATGTATCATTGTTTGAAAAACTAGTTAACTTTAAAACAATAGTTAAAAATAACACCTAATTGCTAACATAGTTGCTTAACCTTTTATCTAAGCGCAATTAACAAATACTTAAGCGCCAGCTTGTGACTATCTGCGTCCATGACGATACAAGTTTACGAAATCACGTTTGTTTACGTAAAGAGTATGCTTAAAATGAAATAATTATCGATTGGCTCTCACGTTTGTTAATTTTCGTTCAATGCTAATCAGCGTAATAAATAGGTGAAGGTGAATGAGCCTTAATTAAGCATCTATGTATGTGTAATTAACATGCCATAGCTTCATGTGATTTTACCTAAGGATTTAATTACAAGATATTTCACTTATAAACAACATTTAATTAATATAATGAACTGGCTTAAATTTAAGCCAGTTTATCCTAAGCGAAGAGTTTATTACAAAAACAACTGATACATTTTTTGGAACATAATCCCTTTTTATTTAATCTAGTACAAGCGGAACGTCAAAAACTTAATGTGACAAAATTTCGATTAACGTTTGAATAAGACTTTTCTTATAAGGAACAATAAATAAATCTGTTAAAACGTAGATTTATTATGTATACTAGTCGCAGAAACGTAAGAAAATATTAAATTAGTATTTATTTATTAATTAGGCGATTATTGACAGAGAAATTGAGAGAAAAGTTACGTAACAGATAGTAATGTAATACTAGGGGATTGATGAATTATGAATTATTGTAGATCAAAAATGAGATGGACGGATGATGATGATGATGTGTTAAGAGAGAAGACGTAAGTCAAGGTAAGTGTTTAGGCCAATTATTATATGATCGGAATGAAGTCAGCTACGCCATCTTCCGATCTGTACCCTTCTAAGGAGGCTCATTGGCCAACGATGTTATGCCGTCACGCAATGACACTGGAGGGACAAAGCCGCACCACCGCCCCAACATTTTAATAAGTAAATTATCGCCTACCCGATTGCGCGCGCATGACCGACCCGCTCCGTAGCCATATGTGCTACTTTTTATAATTTAACCGCCATTTGTGTGTGACAAAAGACTCATTAATACCACTGTGTGCAATCAATTGATCCTCGACGACCGCTGCCAGACGTCTCCAGGCTTGCCGAATTGGGAGAAGTACAGTTTCGGGATGTTAAGGTTAGTGGCTTGATTTTCCTTCCCATATTATTATTTGAATGCAACGATTGATCTGATTGTCCTGCCGTCCGATGTTCTTGAGTTATATTATTGAAGGCCGCACCAGTCCAGGAGGTAGGGCAATTCATATACAACCGCCGCTACGTGGTGTGCTATAGGGGAGGTGGGAAGGACGTCTAAAGTTTACCCTTGGCACCACCAGTAAGAGAGTATGGAAGAAAAATACTAGGTACTGTGCTGACTCCAAATTATTGAATAGAGTTGAAAGTAAAGGAATAAATAGAATATGAAGAACACTAATGCTAAGTGAAATTGAGAATAATATCTAGAGTTATTGTTTTGAGAACTAAACTTTACTAATTAATATTAGTTACATAGTCTATCTAATCCCTCGTCCATAAGTAGAATACTGAGAAAACATAATGCATAGTTTACCTTAGTGCCTATATTATTTTTCTTACCAATATTGTAATATTTTTAAAATATTTACCTTCTATCTATAATCTACAATGCTATAAAATTGTTAAAGGTTCATGTCCTCATTTTTTTGGTTTCCTGTGTTTGTCGGTTTGTTCGGAATTCACATAAAAACTACTAGGCCGATTTCGATGCGGTTTTCGCTGATCGATATCAAATTGCCGGACTTAAAATCTGCGGTACTTTCTATCACTGGAATCCCGCAGGATTTTCCCGAGAGCGGCTTAAAGTGGTTAGCATATTTCCTATTAAAAAACCATTGTCTTGCTGAAAATAAATAAATACCCTTTGGTTTTAAATATTATCATAAAAACTATGATTTTTACTACCTGTCTAATGTGGACGAAGTTGTGGGCGAATACTACTTTTTAATATTGTTCAAGTTCGATTCCCTTTCTAAATATAACGTTCAACTTCTTGACCTATTCAACGTAAGGATCGTAAATACGATAGGGTAAATAAGCATAGCCTTTCCAATATTTACTCTGGTCTATGGCATTTATATAATATACCCGTTCAAGGGGACCCAACACGTCTTACATATTTACATCTTTCACGCTTATATGTATAAGCATTGAAGGTAAAAGCTTTCCTTTGGTGAAATTTGATTTTTATGGCATGATATGACCCATTTTGTGGACATAAAGGGTCGACTAACAACTAAGTACTTAAACCAAGAAACCTTCATGAGGAAAGAAAGCGCAATGTTGAGAAATTCATTAACGACTGTTTGGAGACATTCAAAAAAGTTATTAGTAGAAATAAAAGTAAATATATACATAAAATGTACATATCAAGAAATATTCAAGTATATGTATAGAATAATATATATATATATATATATATATATATATATATATATATATATACATATACACACATATATATACAGTTCTGTTTTTGCGAACATAGATACAGAATCCTTAAAAGAATCTTAATTGATTTTATTGGCAACCACTCTATTGGTTAATAATTAATCATACCTATTGAAATGAAAATATTGTAAGAGGACTTTCCTCGCAATCCTAACGAGGTCGTACTGTGGCTTATTTTTAAACCACAGATAAACTCAGTTCGAATTTTAACTCTTTCCAGGAACTTGTGACACAGCAGTCTAACAATGTAATGACTGTACGATACTTTAAATTGCAGGAAATAGATTCGTCTGTTTACTATATATGCCAACTTACATAATTGGTACATTTTCAGGGCTCCGTAGCTATTTTCACAAAACAGAAATCATATAAATTCAACATGTCCGTCTGTCCGTGCATATCATAGCTATTTTTCGCCAAACTGCTAGGGGGTCTATCGGCAGACGAACTCACACATTGTATATCCCCAAATTAAGCAAGTTACGTTGCTGTTTAGGGTAATATACAACGGATCATTCTGGGGCTGGTCCCAGACGCCCAGACCATAGTAAATAATAAAGTTCGTTTCCGAAATTTACCATGACAGGAATCGAACCTGGTGCTTCTGCGTTCCAGCCAGTTCGGCCGGCTAAGGCTTAGCCCGCTCAACCACAGAGGCAGTCTATATATAAAGTTTGACAGAAGGGTGTAGTATGTATATCTATATATTAATACGTGGAGCAAAAACTTTGTACCCCTTTTTACGAAAATTGCGCGGACGGTGGAGTATGAAATTTCGCACACTTATAGTTTATATAGAGAAGAAGTGACGAATGCTAATTTTTTTTTAAATTATGCACAAAAATCATTACACACACTACCATGTGTTTGACACACACACGAATATATTTTGTTTATTGTTCAAGTCAAATTAACAGTGTAGTCTTGGCGAAATCTGTGATTACAGAAGTATAGTCTTTGACATTAGTTATTATGGATGAATTTCGACCACGGGCGACCAGTAGTTATGATTATTACACAATGCACTACACAATGTTTTAGTAAAAACAAGTTTTTAACTGGAACTCAGAGGGGCATGTTTTATTTTCAAAACATTTTTAATATTGGTTAGAAATTTAAAATGCTTGTAGGAAATTATTTGTTTTTTGTCACCAGAAGACTGGTTGATTCTTCGCACAGTAAATTAACATTGCCATACAGCGTGACAATGCAATTAGACTTCTGGGCACACAACACTATATCATGCCTCTGGCAGTGATTTCCCTTTATAGAGCGGCAGCACATCGGTAGCCAAGAAGGCGACTAGGGTTGCCACCTTTTTTTGAAGGAAATATATAATAGTATTTTTGTTTATAAGCTGTAAAAATACAGTACTTTTAGGAAGTTAGGGGAAATAAAGAGTACACATTTATTTTTTAATATATATTATATTTATTTAATTATTGATTTTTCCATGTGTATTTATTACTAATTTTTGCTTTGGCCAGCAAAGATCTATTATTTTTAAAATAATCATAAGAATCTGAACAATTGAATTAGCGATGAAAATACAGTACATCTCGTACTATATTATTTTTCTATAATATATAGTACAACTGACTAAAATATAGTGTTATACTAATATTATAATAGGTTGGAGAAACTCTTTTCTCATATAGTATGTATGAACTTGTAATAAGATCTCTTTGGCTATACCATTTATATCTCTGGCTGGTTTTGGTATCATTAAAAAGTTTTAATTTTAAAGAAGACAATGATTTTTCATTTGTTTTTCTTATTGTTAAAATGAGTGAATCTAATGAAGAAATTCGATACATTTTAAAATTTTACTACAAAAAAGGTAAGAATGCAACACAAGCCGCGAAAACAAATTGTGATGTTTATGGACCTAATGAAGTATCTGTGAGAGTAGCCCAAATTTGGTTTAATCGTTTTCAATCCGGAAATTTTGATATCAAAGATGCACGTCGGTCTGGTTGCCCTGTTACGGTCAAAATTGATGCCATTTTTGAAAAAGTGGAGCAAGATTGGCATATTAGTAGTTACGATCTAGCTGGAGAACTGGGAATTGACCACAAAACGGTTTTGGCGCATTTGAAAAAAGCTGGGTACACAAAAAAGCTCCATATTTGGGTGCCTCATGAGCTCACTGAAAGAAACCTAATGAACCGTGTACTGATTTGTGATTCTTTATTACGACGTAATGAAACCGAACCATTTTGGAAGAAGCTGATAACTGGTGATGAAAAGTGGATCACGTACGAC
Source organism: Dendrolimus houi (assembly GCA_039645545.1). Taxonomy (NCBI): domain Eukaryota; kingdom Metazoa; phylum Arthropoda; class Insecta; order Lepidoptera; family Lasiocampidae; genus Dendrolimus; species Dendrolimus houi. The sequence continues at coordinate 5,756,948 of CM077122.1, forward strand.
AAGAACGTGCGAAAAAGATCGTGGTCAAAGGCTGGTCAGGCTTCACAGACTGTGGCGAAACCCGGGGTAACTCGCAACAAGGTGATGCTGTGTGTATAGTGGGATTGGAAGGGCATTATTCATTATGAGCTGTTACCGCCAGGCATGACCATCGATTCTGAACTGTACTGCGAACAACTGATGAGATTAAAGCAAAAAGTTGAGAGAAAGCGGCCGGAATTAATCAACAGAAGGGTGTGGTTTTTCACCATGATAACGCTAGACCTCACACATCTTTAGCCACTCAGAAAAAATTACGAGAGTTTGGTTGGGAGGTGTTAATGCATCCGCCGTATAGTCCTGACCTTCAGATTTTCACCTGTTTCGGTCTCTGCAGAATTTCTTAGGCAGTGTTAGGTTAACATCACGAGAGGATTGCCAAAACCACTGGCCTCAGTTTTTTGATCAGAAGCCCCAAAATTTTTATAGTAATGGATCACGTCCCTACTTACAAGATGGCAAAAAGTTATCCAAGAAAATGGCATCTACATACTTTAGTCAAATGTAAATAAACTTTATAAAAAAACCTTTTCAATTTTTATATAAAATGCGAAGAAACTTTTTCCCCAAACTAATAGTATGGTTGGTAACTTTAGGTGCTGCCGAACCGTGCTACAAATGTCCATAGACGATGGTAACCGCTTTCCATCAGGTGGGCCATCTGTCTGCTGAACTCATGCAATAAAAAAAAATGACGCACAGTACTTGTTTTGTAGTTTTATTTTTAATACTAGCAGTGCCTGCGACTTCATTCGCGTGAATTTTTTTTCGCGGAACCCTAAAAAAACAATAAAGTAGTCTAAGTTATTCCTTTTGACATCAACAATCTGTCAATGAAAGTCCTGTAAAAATTGGTTGAGTCGTTTCAGAGCCGGAACATCCAGACAAACAGATAAAATTCTAAAAATTGCATTTTCATTTTCGGAATCTCCTGGTTCGAATTATCCCCCCTGATTTTTTCACATTTTTATTTTGACACTAGAATATGCTTGCGACTTCGTTGACGCTTCACTTAAAATTCCCGCGGGATTCCCGGGACACAAAATTCCGCAGTATTTGAAAAATAATGTAAGCTATCGTTTTAGTGAAAACTGTATCGGAATAAGCTAATTTTGACGCACCCAAACAACTATAACCGCTCCCGGGAAAATTCCCGCGGGATTCCCGGGATTAAAAAAACATATTTTATTACATTAAATTTGCTATCGATCAATAAAAAAATCACATTGGAATTTTTATTTCAATCTGGTCATTTTAAATCATTCCCAGAATAATTCCCACTGCACTCCCGGGATAGAAAGTAGTGCAGATGTTAAGTCTAGAATTCGATCAGTGAAAACCGCATCGAAATCGGCTCAGTAATTTTTTCGTGCAACTCGAACAAACAGACAAATCGACAAGAAATAAAAATAAATGACATCGTTTTCTCCATCGTTTATACAGTCAATTGCAGTTGTTCTTTAATAGCTTCAACGCACAGACACTGCATGCTTAGAATTTTATAATATTATTATAGATTTAAAAAGCAACAATTGCGTTTGTGTGTGAATATTATCTACAAAAGGACACTCTCACACATAAAATACTTCCTTATTTTAATTGTATATATGGCTTTGGCCCGGTGGCTATTTGATTAAAGATTGTTTTTAAATTTGAATATTCATGATATCTTAACACTGGATAGATCTACAAACCGTGCAGTCATTATTTTAAAAGATACGAAAAAGAAATTTATACCGTTCGTACGTGTGATTTTCGAATTAATTAAGTAAAATCCATTTATATTTAAATAAGTGTTTTGCAAACCTGTTAATAATCGAGTATGTTTGATAGTAGCGGTTACCCGAAATTGTACTGAGTTTGTTCTGAAAATTCGCAATGTCCATATTGCAACTGCCAACCACGTCCATCCGCCTTCCGGATCCGCACCTTGCGATGGCACGTGTTATTCGTTACGCCCGATGCCTCACTTGCACCGTGCGCCGCCGGATAATGTGACATGACTCATAGCGGCGACATTTCTTTTTAACTTGTTATATTTTACACATTTTATGGCCCTTATACTATATCTTACTATTCATTCACTTGCCTTAGGGTCCAAAAACACGAATATCATGATTTTTTGATCCCTTCCCTAGTGTGACATCATATCATTTGCAAGTTTACATCACGACATTATTAAATTAAAACAGCTCCGTAATTAGCTTGAATATATTAGATTTTGAAATGTGACGTCACGAAATTAAGGACCCCAACCCCAAACACGCCCCCCCCCCCTCCAAAAGTGTGACGTAATTTATGGATGACCCCTTACCATCGTTTGAATTTTGACATTACACTTGTATGGCTCTTATGACAAATTTTAACCGATAGCAAGGCAAATGAACGGTCGGTAAGATATAAGAACCGGCCATTAGACAAAATCTTTGTAAATTATATACTAGTTTATGTATGTAGTTTTAAGGTACATTGAAATAAAGTGACATTCATTTGGTTATGGTATTGATAAACAGGCCATTATAATTAGTTCAACATATCATAGGAAGTAAAATATTAAATCGCCTTATTCTGTACGTATAAATATTATAAAAATGAGATGACTATGGGAGTCAATTAAATAATGAAAGAAACAGCGAATTAAATATATCAAAAATAAAATAATAATAACAGTTCCAAATTTGTCGGATGTCATATGTATGTATTTTCACTATTATAAAGTTACAACAAAATCAGTCCAGTACTTTTTACAAGAAATAGTATCAAATATCCATTCGCACAATTTTCCACATTTATAATAATTATTTATTAACTAGGATATGCCCGTGACCACGCTTGACTTGAAATTCACGGGACACAAAGTACCGCAGCATTTAAAAAAGAATGTAAGCTATCGTTTTAGTGAAAACTGTGTCGGAATAAAAAAAAATATGCACCCGAAAACTACAGCCGCTTCCGGGAAAATTTCCGCGGGATTCCCGGGATGGAAAAGTAACACATTTTGTTACATAAAATTTGCTATCGATCAGTGAAAAAGTCACACTGGAATTCGTTTTTTTTATCTGGCCATTTTAAATAATTCCCAGTAAAATTTTCTAAAATAAAAAGTAGCGCAGATTTTAAGTCTGAAAATCTGCTGTTGATCAGCGAAAACCGCATCAAAATCGGCGCAGCAGTTTTTACGTGAATCCTGAACAAACAGACAAACCGACAAAAGATAAGAAATGTAAAAAAATGCGTTGTCTTCTCCATCAAACTAATATATGGTCTATTCAATTTGTTTTATTTTTTTAAGTTTAAATATACCGACACAGCATGCTTAGAATTTTATAATGATATAGATAAGTCATTATTCGGCAATTGTAATATTTGATGTTTACAGAAAGCTTACTAAAAACCTTCTAAAATTTCCTCGAGCAGATAATTCAAGCTACCTAGAAGTGTATTACCACCCGTATTTACATCGTACTTTAGGTAAACAAAGCACGCGCCAGCAATTCTGATTACCTTAGCTTAACCCACACCTTCGAGGCAAATGTCTTGATTAAGAGTTTGCTTACAAGTCTAAACCTTACATCACCCAGGTTTTTGTAAAAGCTTTTAATCTAATATTTCTAGTAAGAGCTGTCTATTTTACTATAACACAAGTTACATACAAGTTAAAATGGAAAATGTTGAACTGGAAGATTGAGGGATATAAGAAAAGGTTATAAAAGATATTCGTCATGAGAAATTTATCCGTGCAGGAACGGAGAAAGAATACAATTTCCTGTGGTCGGGCGGCCTGTCGTAAGAGGCGACAAAACAACCCAAAGCCAGGCGGTAGGGCATTTGTCCGACTGGATGGCTACCACTCCTCCTGGTCTAGAGTCATCATCATCATCCGAGCGTTAAATCCTGGTTGCGTTCGGAGCCTTCGCTCCGACGCCAAGGGTCCGCTTTCCTACTTTTTCTACTCCACTTCGCGCGGTCTTCTGCATCCCCCGTTTTGAGACCATTGGTACGCATGTCATCTTTCACAACGTGAAGCCAACATTTCTTGGGCCTTCCCCTTCGACCGGGACCTGGCGGAGGCGGCATGGCTAGACATTTGTTCCCCACATAGTTAGCCGGTCTCCGTAAAACGTGGCCGTACCAGCGTAAGCGACACTCTTGCAGTTTGTCTGCTATGTCACGGACATGAAGACTGCCACGGATGCGGGATTTCCTGACCCGGTCTTTCCGGGTCACTTCACACATCCATCGCAGCATATTCATCTCCGTGACACGCAGTTCTTGCTTGTGTCGCTCAAGTACAGGCCACGATTCACTGCCATACAAACCTGCCATAAAGACTTGTCCTTTTAATTTAACCGGCATTTTGGGGTCACAAATGACACCTGTCACCTTACGCCACTTGGCCCAAGCTGCTGTGATATGGGCCTTGACGTCGTGGTCGATATCCCCGGATGCACTAAGTACAGATCCCAAATACTTAAACTGATCCGTACGCTCGACCGTATCTTCGCCTATGCGTACGGATGTGGGATCTGTAGTATTGCAGGCCAAGTACTCAGTCTTCGCCACATTTAGATTTAGACCACCGTTCTCTAGCGACCCTTTCCACGCATTTACACGTCGCACCAGGCGCCCCCTGTCCGAATCTGCCAGCGCGATATCGTCAGCATACATGAGCAACCATGGAGGTTGCTCATGAGCATCTCTGATGCTGTAAGACACTTCGTCTAATATCACTCCTGGTCTAGAGTATGCCACCATAACAACCTTGAGTTGTGTTCCGGCATTAGTGACCAGGTTCTAGTCTCCCTTAATAGAGCAGCAGCGCATTTGTAGCACCTTTGGTGTTGCAAATGTCCATAGGCGATGGTAACCGCTTTCCATCAAGTGGGCCATCTGCCTGTCTGCTGCGCTCTTGCAATAAAAAAAATAAACAATAAAAAGAGACCTGGGCCTAATTCTGCTAATACTATCCCGTCAAAATCGCCCGACACTATCGTCTGAATCGTAGGCTTTCCTGATTTCGGTATTTTGTTAATTCCAATAGTGTGTCCGTGACACGCCACTCTGCCTTTGTAATACAATTTTTTTCTTCTAAAATTCCGCCGCGACTATATCGCGAAGATATTGTGGAATTAGTAGAATATGAATTATTCATACTATCGCAATGGAATCGTACTTTGAATATGTGTGTGTGGTGTAATATGCAACGCCAAGATATTGAAATATCTCTAAAACTAGACTATATATATACAAATAAAATTTATATATATATATATATATATATATATATATATAGTATAAGAACGAAAATTACATATAATATACGAGTCCAAAATCGCCGTCAGTTGAGAACATTTCCAAAACGCTGGCCGCATTTCCTCGTTGAATAGCAGCGCTAATACGCTGCCCTAAATACAGACCAGCCCTTTGGTCAAGTGAGGCTCCTATCAAACGTGCTGATAGGTCTCGACAGAAGACCATTAAGAAAGGTGTTAAAACTTTAAATTAATATGTGCAAAAATTATATTGTACGAAAATCGGTGCGTTCTTAAACCGCGAGGGAAAAATAAATATCCAAACAAAGTCAATCTGATGGTTATTAATCGCAAGTTTGAAAATTACTCGTTCATAATATATAATTGTGACCTACTACCACCACCTTAAGATTGTTTGTAATGTAAATAAAGTGTCCCTTCAATTTAAAAATAACACAAGTTTTATTTAATCAAGTAACGAAAAATTTACAGATTTGCATCTTAATTGTTATTCGTGTTTAGGGACGTAACACATTTATCTATAACTAGCTGATGCCTGCGACTTCATCCGCGTGGTGCAGTTTTTTTAACTATCCCACAGGAACTCTTTAATTTTTCGGGATAAAAAGTATCCTATATGTTGACCAGGGATATAAGCTACCACCATATTTTTTTATTTAAATCGGTCCAGTCGTTTCGGAGATTAGCTGGTACAAACAGACAGACAAACAGAGAAACATGCAATTTAAAAAATCTGACTTCTTACACCCCCTGACTCGGTTTTTAGCATTTTGTCATTATACAGAAATTCGACCTCTACAGTTTTATTATATGTATATACATAGATAATACAAAGACTTAAAAATTTTCAAACATTTTCTTAAATTCACATATTTTTATTGAAACTAAATTCCTCTGGAGAGCATTTTTTGAAGGTAACTTTCTTCTTTGATAATGTTCTTAATTTTCGATACAAGGTATTATTGCACTACGTCACTATCATTTATAAATAAACTAGAGTTTGCCCCACGGTTGCGCCGCGTGTCTAACCCTAGGCAGTAGCTTTATTTTACTTGCACAAAACCTTAATTCGGTTTTTTATATATAATAATATCAAAGAAACTAAATCCATATGTTATAGTCTACACAACGGCCCAGCAAAACATAGAGGCGAGTCGAAGCTGATTTGAAGTAATACAATTAATGACATATTGTTTATGACAACGTAGGTATTTGTTGGTGAATTGAAAAACCGCGATTGCAGCGCTATCTATTTTGCTAATCCGTCCGTTCTGACTACATTTATCGGGATAAAATGTATCATAAGTGTTAACTCGAGTTATAAGCCAGGACTATGTCGAATTTCATTTATATAAGTTCAGAAAAAATGCAATCGCAGCGCCATCTTTTTCGCTATTTTCATATATTCCACAAAAACTACGTTATTTATGGGGATGAAATGTATCCTAAGTTAAGCCCAGGGATATAAGTTGGCTCTATGTCGAGTTTCATTTAAATCCGCTTATTAGTTTTCTCGTGATGCTCTTCTAACACAGACAGACACATAAAAATTCTATAATTGCATTTTCGAAATCTCCTGACCTGAATTATCCCCCCCCCGATTTTTTTCACACTTTTAAACGCATTGTACGAACTGGTACTATTTACAGATTTATTAATAGATAGATAGATAGATGATTGTGACGAAACACAATGCAAATAATGTACGTGAAATCTATAATATTATAAAATTCTAAACACGCCGCCTCTGTACATTAAAGCTATTAAAAAAAACAACTGGAATAGCTATATAAACGATGGAGAACACGATGCAATTTTTTTTAGATTTCTTGTCTGTTTGGTCGGGATTCACGTAAAATCTACTGGGCCGATTTAGATGCGGTTTTCGCTGATCAAAAGCAAATTCTTAGAATTAAAATTTGGGCTACATTTTATCCTGAACCAGATAAAAAAAATTGAATTTCAATGTGATTTTTTCACTGATATGCAAATTTTATGTAAAAAATGTGTGATATTTTTTCCCGGGAATCCCGCAGAAATTTTCCTGGGAGCGGTTTGAAGTTTTTCGGATGCATAAAAGTTAGCTTATTCCGACACAGTTTTCACTAAAAGGATAGCTTACATCCTTTTTTAAATTCTGCAATATTGTGTTTCCTGGGAATCCCGCGAGAATTTCAAGTCAAGCGTGGACGAAGTCGCGGGCATATACTAGTTGTGTTCTATAATGTCTTATAGCGGTATAATAGTTCATCGCATTTATATTTCCTCAAAGAATATACAGAATACATAGAAATACATATCTCTTCTATAATATTGTTACGACCTAGACGCCGACAAAAACAAATTCACACCTGCATACCTGTAAAAACACATTTTATTACCTTTCGACATTTGGACTTCTTTTGTTTACTTTGTGTTTAAAATTTGTGATTAGAAAACAGTCCATTGTGTATTGTAATCTTTTATGGTAGTCATTAGCCAGGTGTGTCGGATTTAAAGTACAAAATGATTCTAGGAAATTGGGTCCACGCGGCCGGGAAGACATATTGCATATGTGCAGTATAAAGCAATGCTCCGATTGAGGGACGCAGCAGTCGAGCGATAACCATGAGCGAAGCAAGACTTGTGTACATTCGGTAATCTATTTAATGACGGACTTTGCGCGTATTATTGAATTACGACCTTCTGCATTACGTTTGGACTTGTTGTGTTCGGTTATATTTGTACCTGTGTTATACCTGTTTGTATAGTTCTAATAAACTCTATAATAATTCCAACGGCATTTTAATTCGAGTCCTGCAACTCGTAACAATATTAATGTATTCTATGTACATATCTACTATGTATGATATGTATTAATCAATACATATCATACATATGTATCATACACATCAAATTATTAATATTATTAATAATTTGAGTGCCTACAAGCAGTATAAGGATGTTCACAATTTCAACACCAGGCATTGTAATAGACTGATATTGCCATGTTTTATATTACAAAAAGTACTGTCCTCTTTCATTGGGGTTGGTATACGCTTCTTCAATAAGATTCCGAGTGAAATGTTAGATCTGTGTTTCACTAAATTCAAAACCAAATTAAAAAGTATCTTGCTAAAAAAGGGATACTACACTATTGAAGAATACTTAAATGACAAAAATTCATTTATATAGCAGCTCGCTCTAACATTTTATACTATATTTTGTATAATGCTATCTTGCCAAGCTTGTAAGGGATTTATGGAGATATATTGCAGCATAACATTTTAGTATGTCATGTCATTATTATAACTATAATAATATTTTTCTTTTCTTTTATTGTGTCTTGGTCTTATTGAGTATGCACTGTTTGCTACAACTCCATTAATTGTTCAAAAAGTAATTCTGTAACATACTTCTGTATAAAACTTATTAAAAAAGACAACTTGAAATATAAATAGAATAAAAAACTTAAAAAAAAACAATATTTAGCTAGACGTGTTGCTGGGAAGTTTCTTGCCGCTTCTGCTCCTTAACAGCAATAACACGTTGCGAAGCGGTATACATAGAATAGGAAGAAAAATTAAATTTTAACTTATATATATGACCTTCAAGAAGTGTCCTCCAGTGGAACTTATTTTGAATAAAAAACTTTGAATTTGAATTTGAATATTAAAAAGTAATTTTACTTTCTGTCAAAGTATAAATAGATAAAATAGATTAATTTCTTCTCTCTGCAGATTTTCCGACAGGAAAATTAATTCGATTTTAATATTATGATTGTAATGTCCTAAAAGGGCCCTTTTATTAGATGCCTTACTGAATTATATTGCTCAAGTTTAAAATTCCAACTTCCCTCCTATAATCCCTTTTAATATTCCAAAATGTATCTGCGACTGTTACTTGGAAGTTCGTTGTAACAAATTTAAGCACAATTTTTAGACGATTACCTATTTAATTAATTTTTATCTGACATTTCTTAGATTTTTCAGTCTCTGTTGATCACCTCAGAAGTATGAAAATCTTGAAACTTATTATTTAATTTTCAAAAATACCTTTTTATTGTCTCAAGCTCTCTCAGTTGATGGAAAGTGGTTACCGTTATCTATGGACGTTTGGAGCACCACGTACGATGTCAACGTTTTACTCATCATCGTACCGTGAATCCCGGTTGCGTTCGGGGCGTTTGCCTCGAAGCCCGGAGTTCGGTTTCCTACCTTTTCTTCTCCACTTCGCGTCGTCTTTGGCTTCCCTATTTGTAAGACCATTGGTACGCATGTCATATTTTACGACGTTAAGCCTTCTAAAAGTCTTCTTCGTCAAGATTTCTTGGGCCTTCGACCGGGATCTGGCGGGGGTGCCATTTCTAGACATTGGTGCTAGCCTCTAGGATAAGATAGAGTTAAATTAGAATTCGATAATTGCAGGGATGTGATAGTATGGGATGTAATAGGGGCATGGGTTAGGAGGATGGTATATGAGGGATTTTGGGGAAGCAATTTACCGACTTACCACCATTTAGACTTTATATGGCCGGATCCTATATCCCACCAACCGTTCATTTGCCTTGCTATCGGTTACAGCTTAACGTAACCCAGGGCTTGAAAACGTTATCAATTACCTTTAAAAATATAGGTAATTACCGGTATTTTCGAAAAAGATATTGCCATACTGGTATATTTTTTACCATTACTTGGTAACTTCTATGCTTTTAACGTTATAATATAACGTTAAAAATCGTATGCATAACGTTATACGTATCGGTAATTTTTACATTATATCAAGCGACGATGGTAACAAAACATAGTTATAACGGTAAAATTACCGATAAAAATAGTATTAATGTTATATTTTTTACCGGTAAAGGGCTAGAAATAACGGTAAATTTTATAACGATATTTATTTTCTACCGTATCTGAAATTAGCATAAATAACGATACCCACATTTTTACCAGTATTTCAAGCCCTGACGTAACCTCCAGATATTATGCAATATCAAATTTCTACAGATAGCGGAGCAAGTGAATGAATAGTAAAATATAATAACCGGCCATTAATAACATTAGGTAACGTATTGTATAACAAAAATATTTAGATTTATACAACAACAGACAGCCTCTTTTGCGATACACACTGAAACTTCGCTAGGTTGAACGCTAAGCTATTAAATTCCTTGGGGCTAAGAACCATAAAACTCTGTATAAGTTACTGCTACGCTGACAAAATAGTAGACTCCTTAATCGTAATCGGGTATCGTTTTGTATGAGCAATGCCACCCGGGGGACTTCGAGATCGGAATCTTAACTAGCTTCAGTCACGATTGTTTAAGTTTTAAACAAGGGTATAAGGTCGCATCCTGACTCCAACGTAATTTCACCGTTCACCGTTGATTTATTTTACGTATTCACTGTAATTATGTTATTTCGATTTTTTGTTGTTTTGCAAGGTTTTCTGAACAGCATTTTTTGTGTAGTTTTTGTATTAATCTATACTAATATTATAAATGTGAAATTTTGGGTGGATGTTTATTAATCCAGCACGCCAGAACGGCTTCACGGATCTGGATGAAATTTTGCACAGAGATAGATTATGTCTGGAATATATGGATTACTTTTTATTTCGGAAAAATCTACGCCTCCCGTGGGATAACAGCTAGTTATACATACGCCCGTGCTCAAAATTCAACCATAATAATTAATGTCAAAGACTATATTTCTATAATCACAGATTCCGCCAAGGCTACACTGGTAATTTGACTTGAACAATAAACAAAAGAGTAAATATGCGTGTGCGTGTGTCAAATACACGGTAGTGTGTGTAATGTTTTTTTATTGATTTAATTTATTTATTATGGAAAATTAAAAAAAAAATTAACATTCGTCGCTTCTTCTCTATATAAAGAATATAAACTATAAGTGTCCGAAATTTCATACTCCGTCCGCGCAATTTTCGTAAAAAGGGATACAAAGTTTTGCTTCACGTATTACTAGTAGTAGTAGTATTAGTAGTAATATATTGTTACACGCCGACAAAAGTGGATGCACACCTGCCTACTATAAAACACACACTTTATTATCCGCCGGCGTTTGAGCTAATAACATTGAAACTGTTTTATGACTATCTTATTTTGTTTACTTATTTATTAGTTGTTGTTCAGAGCAGCATATTGTACTCGTTTATGGCCATTTGCAGGCATAATTACGCAGGTGTGTGGATTACGACTTCTGAGAAATTGCGTCGACGCTTGCCAGGTAGACATATTGCATCGTGCTGGATAAAGCAATGCCCTAATGGAGAGATCGTGGGTCAAGCGATAACCACAAGCGTGGCAAGGAGTGTGTACATTCTATAATCTATATAGTGACGGACTTTGCGCGTGTTATTGAATCGTGCATTACGTTTGTACTGGTTGTGTTCAGTTATATTTGTGCCTGTGTTATACATGTTTGTATAGTTCTAAATAAACTCTATAGTAATTCTAAAGGCATTTTAATTCAAGTCCCGCACTCGTAACAATATAGATGGTTTAAATTTATTTTCAAGCACGTTTATTTGAAGCGCTTTTTACTCGACCTGCCTTTAACACTTCTACTGTTAATAGTGTGTACGTCGCGGTCTATTGGCACCAACTCTACCATTGACAATTCTGTCGTACACTTGTTTTTTGATTCTACTTTCACCCATTCTCCGTACATGTCCAAACCACCCTTTTCTACTCTTATTATTACATCTTCTTTCAATCTACAACGCTCCCTTATCACACTGTTCCTTATCATATAATTCAACCTAACCTCACATGTACTTCTCAAAGCTCTCATTTCAATTGCGTTTTTTTAAAGTAATAATTGTAAATTACACACGGAAAATAGACGTATGTATAACATTGTGTAGCTCCATTTAGACTACACTTTTCAGTCTCTTATCAGTACTTTCATAAAAATGACAAACGGACAGATGGATGATTTTTTCGCAAAACGGCTACGAAACCTTAAAAACGACTAATTTGTCAAATACAAATTTATTTATTTGCTTAAAACATGGGACGCGTTCCGTTAGTAATTCACAACACCCAAAATGCTCCGTCAGCCGTTCCACATAGCGACCACGGTCGTTTTGGTCATGGCGAAAACGTCACTAATGACGTAATTATTTTCGATCATACAGCGTTCACGACCCATGTCAAGAGGCGGGTCGAACTTGGCATTGACCACAGAAAATTAATTGTCTTTATCGATCGAGATTGAAAAAGGTGCAATTTTCAAATCAACTAATGATATTTGTATATTTCGTCGTTTATGACATCAATGCTCCATAATCCGTTTTATTAGAGTTTATGATTGTAACGTCCGCCAGCAAGTTGGAACGCGGTCGTGAACGTAGTCGTTGTGAGCCTCTTCTGGGGAGCGTAGCCATAATATATAAATTTGAGGTGACATAAGGATACAAGACTCACATGTTTTGACTATGAGGCGTGCAAATTTTCTTTAAGATAATTTTTTTTTAAACTTATTACAAAAATAATAAAAGAAAATACTATTATGTCAATTACATATATGAAATTTTCTCAAAGTTTACCCACAAAATTCGTTTACGTAGTAAAGACAGTTATCTAAGAGCCATTTGTGTAGACTTTGTTTAAATATATTTGTGGCCAGATATTCAGCCTTCGGGAAGTTTGTTAAAAATCTTTACCGACAATATAATGTGGCGAATGATGGTTTTTTTTTATTTTTTTTTATTGCCTGAAGCAGGCGAACAGGCCGATGGCTCACTTGATGGAAGGTGGTTACCGTCGCCTATGTACGTTTGCAACACCAGGGGCGTTGCCAACGCGTTGGAATGGTGATGGTGGAAACATCTAGTTTGTTTAAGAACTTTTAGAAAAAGCTAGAAAATTCTGGAAGGAAAATACAAGGACGGATATATTTTAGAAAGGGATAGACAATGAACGAAAGTTCTAGAATAGAAAGTTCGGGAAGGAAAAGACAGAGATAGATAGATGTTAGAAAGGGATAGATGTATAAACGAAAGTTCTCGAATAGAAGGTTCGGGAAGGAAAAGACAGAGATAGATAGATGTTTAGAAAGGGACAGATAGTAAATAAAAGAATAACGAAATTATGGGTTCCAGAAAATTCTTCCGGGTATATAAGCAGCGTAAGGCGCGCCTACCTGGCAGTTTCGATATCACAAAACGGCTGGCTCGGACCAGCCCGCCCGCGGTTAGGACGGCAGGCTGGCAGGCACCGACAGACAGACACAAACGGCGGCGTCGACGCCGCCAATCACGATCTCTCCACGTCCCCGCGAGGGACGCCAGGAGACACAGCCCCCCCATAGGATAGACTAGGCGTGTTGCTGGGAAGTTTCTTTCGCCGTTTCTTCTCTCCCAGCCATAACACGTTGCGAAACGGCAGTAAGATAGTATAGGCCACCGCGAACCGCCGATCCCGGTCCGCCGGGATCCTTCCTCTCGGGCTTTATATTACCCGTCGCCCGCTCTCAATTAGTGCATTGTGTCGCCCTATGGTGGGTATCATTAGATTCATCCCCCTCTCATGGCAACAGTCCAGCCGAGGTGAAACTCCCTAGGGAGCCCCCTCGAGCAAGTTGCCCCCCGGGCTCGAGCGCCTTCGCTTCGCAAAGACACTCGCCCCGAAAACCCCGGTCAAGTTGTGAGGTCTTCGGACCAACAACATAAAGTCAAGTCCAATAAAAAAAAAAATACCTGGCAGTTTAGAGTTGAGTTCAGTTCAAGACAGTGTAGTGACAAGTGCGATACGAAAGAGTTGGAAGAAGAGTTTAATAGAAGACAGTGACGAGCTTAGTGGTGAATTTAGTGGAAAGTGTAGTGGACAGTTTAGTGAAGGAGGAGTTTCGCGTAGTTTAAAAGGAGGTCCAGAGGCGAGCTACGCGCGGTAAATTCTGTGGTCAACACTGCAGCAGCAGAAGGTGTGTCTACGCAATATCGGCGACGGTATTGTGACTGAGACAACTTATCGTCGGGACAGTGCGTCGTTAGTTGTGCGTTTAGGGGCGACCCTGTGGAGAGGTAGCATGTACGGCTGTGTAAGTTAATAAAAGCGTTTAGTTAAAAACTGGTGTTTTATTCCAATCCTAACTGCGTACCCCGCTCTCACGTAACAATAATTTGAATTTCTTTGTAATGACAATTTGCAGCTGTTTCCCTAAAAGATTCAACATTCAAGACCTTCCTGTTTAAACAATGTAATAGAAATTAGGGGCTATTGTGCCGTTAACTCGACTAGTTAAAGCACTGATTGCGCTATCTATTATTTATGGTAATGAAATCCTTATTTGGACATCCATTTGTTAAAGCGTCCTTCTATTGTCGTGTATGTTTAGGGCTGTACGAAATCTATCTGTCTACATAATATTATAAAATTCTAAGCATGCCGTGTCTGTACATTGAAGCTATTAAAAAAGTAATAATTGGAATAGACTATATACAACATAATATAAACCATTACGCTACCATGACCAAAAGTAGCAGTAGCGTAATGGATAGCGCACGCGTCCCAAACTCAAACGGCACGGGTTCGATCCTGGTCGGAACGCATGCACCCCTTAGGAAGTTTTTCTGACCTAATATGCATATTTACAATTACCACGTGCTAATAACAGTGAAGGAAAATATCGTGATGCAACCTGCACATCGAGATAATCGATGTGTCAAACCTGCCAAGCCGCCTTTGACAAGCGTGACGGTTATACTGTCCGTTCCCCTATAGTGGGAGGCCCGAACCCAGCAGTGGGACATTTATGGGCTGTTATTAAAAATAAAAAAAAATACAAACCATGGAGAACACGATGTAATTTTTTTAGATTTCTTGTCTGTTTGTCAGTTTGTTCGGGATTTACATAAAAACTACTAGACCAATTTCGATGCGGTTATCGCTGATAGATAGCTAATCTTTATACTTAAAATCCCACGGCGATTTTTTTGGGACTGATTTAAAACGGCCAGATTTAAAAAAAATCGAATTCCAATGTAATTTGTCACTGATCGATAGCAAATTATATGTAATAAAATGTGTGATATTTTTTATCCCGGGAATCCCACGGGAATTATCCCAGGAGCGGTTTGTAGTTGTTCGGCTGCATAAAAATTAGCCTATTCCGACACAATTTTCAGTAAAACGATAGCTAACATTCTTTTTTAAATGCTGCGGTACTTGTGTCCCGGGAATCCCGCGGGACTTTCAAATCAAACGTAGACGAAGTCGCGAGCATATCCTACCTTGTCTTTTAATATTAATGAGAAAATGAGTTAGAAAGCTGACAAAAGCCTTCGTCCGAAATTCATTATGGTATAGCATGGATGTTTAGGTAGATTCTCTCTTTTCTTTCTCCTTCTCCCAATTATTTAGGTGAGCTCAATATGTCTTTTCTTTCCATACTTCTCTATTCTAACACACATTTCTATCATACTACAACATTATACCTATATGTACATATATGTATCGCAGTGAGAAAATTGCTACAATGCTGCTTTTATGCATTGCTGTTATTGCAAGGATTTTTTTACCTGATAAGAGTTTTCACCCAGTTTTTCGCTTATTACGGTCAATGGTTCATTTTCCCGCTTTTAAGCTTCTTCGTTAAGAAAATGCAGTATATTTTTACGGTTATTATCTTTTATATGAGGGGAATATATGGGGAGTAGTAGGCTTTAAGAGTTCAGTTATCTTTCATTGTTTACTTTAGATATTGATCTACATTTTACTAGGCATATTGGCGAGGCTTTGCTTGTTTTGTCTTTGTTACGAAAGTACTTTGTGCTTATCTCTGGTCTCTAATGTATTTATGTATTATATTTCATGAAAATCGTTTCACATCGAAAGACGTGCAGAGGTTATAAACAAAATTACAATTGACAAACATACTGACTTTCACATTTTTTATATTAGTATGAAAGAAGAGTACTAGAATTGACAATCGTCAAGTACAAAAATATAAGTCTGAAAAAGTCTAAGTCCCGCATTTCTATGTTGAAAAGTGGAAACATACCACTAAAATTTTCAAACAATGTTCTGTTGTAGATCAAATTATTTGAAAATTTAAAGTTTTAGTAATTTCTTTTAAATCTTATATTTAATGTTTTATAAGGTCTCCACAGAAGGTACAATTACGACAATATTCTATCTTAGTGACATCAATCAAATAATACCTAAAAAAGTTACAGCAAGTATATCCTAGTGACATCAGCCAATCATGAAAGTAGCCATTACGACACCACATTAAAGTCATAGGATATAGTAGTGATTAGAATCAAATTAACAAAAGCGAAAACTGTTTTAACGAATTTTAATTACAGGTAGAGTACTTGATTATTTTACGAGACAACCCTTTACGATGTGGTAGAGCTCTAAAAATTACTTTTTCACGACACTCATTACCATTTAGAGTTAAAAGGGGTTTATCTGGTTGTTTGTGTTAGATTTCGATGCTTATCTTATATGCTTGGTAGTTAGTAGAGTATGCAAGTATGTGGCGGCTTATCGAGGAAATTATCTGAGTTTCCTTCCAAACAGGTAATTTTGAAAATATGAATGATACAAAATATAAAAGTAGAAAATAACCTATGTAGGTTATTTACAGTTTTTATTTTCTATAAAGACTTATTTTTGTATTAGGTAGGTATTTAGTTAACCTGTGAAGAAGTCTTTATCATCATTTGGATAGATATCTATACGTAATCGATGACTTATTATTTTAATCGTTGCAACACATCCGTGCAGGAACGGGGAAAGAATACAATTTCCTGCGGCCCGGCGGCCTGTCTTAAGAGGCAACAAAACAACCCACAGCCAGGTGGCAGGGTATTTGCCCGACTGGATGGCTACCACCCCTGGTCTAGAGTATACCGCCATAACAACCTTGATTTCTGTTCCGGCATTAGTGACCAGGTTCCAGTCTCCCTTAAGAGAGCAGCAGCGTATTTGTAGCACCTTTGGTGTTGCGAGTATCCATAGGCGATGGTAACTGCTTTCCATCAAGTGGGCCGTCTGCCTGTCTGCTAAACTCATGCAATAAAAAAAGCACAACACAAACGTAACTTATTTAGTTTGGTAATACACAATTTGTGTGTCTGTTAGCCCGCCCTGTTATTATGATTATAGTTTAAAAATTAGAGACTGCAAATTACCGAAACTTTTTATTGTGCTATATATTTGTCTGAATTTATTTAAGTTGAGATTATTTGTTTAAAATAGAACTGTATTATTTTAATAAATACATTTTCCATTGTTTTTGTGATGGTTATCTATGACTCTTGATTTGTTTTTAATGTTTCATTGTCTTTCAAGATTAGCCAACACGGAAAGTACGTGAAAGTTCATAAAATATTCCTATCATAAGTTTAAAATTTTCAACTCAAAACTCGCTTTAAAAGCTTATAACACGAACAGGCGTTTTAAATGTCGTACATAGTACAAAAACAGTATGTCTGGAATTATTAAAGAAAATTTGAGCCATTTGAATATTTTCTAGCATTTGCTTTGCAGTCGGAGCTAATTCCAACAAGTTTCTGCCGATCAACATGGAATGAATTCACTTTAGTTCTTTTATACTAACAGTCCATAAACGGCGGCTTGGCAAGTTTGACACATCGGTTATCTCCATATGTAGATTTCATCGCGATGTTTTCTTTTCCGTTGTTAGCGCGTGTAATTGTAACAATATGCACATTATAGATTAAATATTTGATTTTTTTATACAGAAGACAATGATTTGTTTTTCTTATGTCTTGGGCAATAAAATAGTTCACAGTGAAATAAACGAAAACATTTTTTATCCTCTTACAAAGTGCAGAGGCCTCCTAGATTTTCTACGGATATAACAAGTCATGACGTTATCTCTAACGAGGCGATTAAGAAACCATTATCGTCGAAGCACTATTTAAAATTATTGTTATACTATACGCTTTTAGCACCATACAATCTATCAGAGCCTTCTCGTGTAACGTCACAAATCTAAACAGTAAGTAAAATTAATTTCAACATATTTGCTTAAAAATGCATTTACGAAGCTTGTATAGATTGTTCTAATGTTAAAAATTATGCACCACACAGTGGAACGTGCGATAAATAGGTACTCGCACCTAAGTACCTATTTTACCGCACAAATAGGTACTTAGGTGAGAGTACCAACTTTACCGAAAGCGGTTTCGATTAATACATTTGTCTCACTTTAATGCTATAGACAAAATGAGATGAAAGATGTAGTTCTAATTTTCACCACGTGCACGTGTCGCCATTTGCAAATGCGCGCCATTTTCATATTAGAAACGTCGAAGATTATTGTACTGTTTGCTCGTTTGTAAAAACCAACTTAGCGCACTAACATCATAGATAAAATAAATAATGTGATAATTTTTATAGCAACACAGAAAGGTATTAAAAGTACCTTCGTTTTATGTGATTTATTTTAGAATTTAATTAAATAATGTCAAATACCTAATCAGATAACTATACTGATTCCAAGCGTTTATTTTATTACTTTTGAGGTTTGCACGTTTATCAAGTTACATATTTCTTGATAGTAAAGTCCACATGAAACATAGAAATAATTGTCGTACTTTATTGTTGTGGGTGACGTAATAGTTATGTGCTGTGAGTGATGTAACGTACAGTACATACGTAAATAAATCGCAAGTAAACGTTTTGAAAATAGCATATTTTCTATACAAAGAAAAATAATTGATTAAGACTTATTTATAAATGCAGTCGATTTTTATAACAAATCGAGTTGGTAACTAATTAGGACATTACTAATTGATCCGTCATCGAGCTGTCAAATGTAAAATAAATGCTTGAAAAGGGTATATGAAATTATACAATTTCTTTCATAATTTCGATATTGAATAGGTCGGGTCAACCAATATGTAAGCCCTCTTGATACTCAACAAACCGAACTAACGATCAAACCCCATTGTAATGGTGGTATAATTATTCATAACCGCCTCACGACTCATCGATACTCGTGAAGCCCCTTTTGTTTATTAACAGTATGCAAATCCCAGAGACAAAGGTGCTAAGCCGCCTCCTAACCCATTATTGCGATGCGAAGCCAGTCACGAGTATAGCCTACGTTGTAGCCTAGCTTTTGTGATTCATACGTATGTCCTGGGAAAGTTGGCATGGCGCCTGGATGCCCCTCGGGCTCATGAGTTCAACGTTGCTTTAAGTGTAACTTATACGACACACAGGTAGTTCATTAAAAAAAAATCTTTTTATTTTTTGTCTGTTTAAATGGTGTGTTTTAAGTTCAATTTGACGGCCTCTGTGGTTGAACGGGCTAAGTATTAGTTGGTCCAACTCGCTGGAACGCAGAGGCTCCGGGTTCGATTCCTGACATGGTAAATTTCGTGTCTGAGATCGGCCCCAGAGTGGTCCGTTCTATACCCACGACACAAGCGTAAGTTGCTTAGCTTGAGAATATACGATGTGTGTGTGTTTGTCTACCGATTTATTTTATTTTTATTTATTTCAATTTTGAATTAAGAAATATGAGGGGCCATTCATTTATCAAGATAATGTACTATGAAAAAATCAATTAAAGAATCTCGTTTATTTTGCAACACGGTCGTCTGAGGTAGACTAATTATATTTATTTACGATCATGAGGAATTGGTGCGGTACAGCTTATTAGCTGAATAATTTTAGGAGTACTTAACACCTTATATCTGAAATTTTATGCTAAATTTTAAAGAAATAGTAAACATTTTGTCAGGCTAAAATACACTTAACTAAATATACTCTTTTACGTCGTGAACTTTGCAACAATAGCTATAAAGTGGTTGGAAATATTAAAATTATGTTTCACAACGTTAAAACACAGTACTTATTAATTATATCTAACAATAGCTGAAATACTAATCTTACAAAGCAATCATTGCTAACATTTATATATGTAGTGGTTTGTTGCTTTTCAACTAACCTAAGATTTAAAAATGTACGTCGTGTAATATACGTTGTACTTTGGGGAAATAATGGAGAAAATTCATGTCACAATGACGGCTAATGGCGATTGAACGTTAAATTATAGGGGGATAATGGTCTTTCGATCGCTAGTACGCTTTAAAACTTCCTACTTGTAAATGTTTAAACAGCTAATTAGGATTCCATATACGGATACACGGATATGCAGTAAAAACATACTTTTATGACAATAACTGTTTCAGGAACGATTATTGGATTTTATTGTTTGAAGTTATAATAGAGCTAGTTTTAGCTATTTGTTTTTATACTATTTTCATTGCAGATTGCTTTTAAGTCGATTGTTTATATAAAATATTAAAAAAGTAAAGAAAGAATAATAAATGGTAAATAGTCAAAGTACAAACACAAGCCATGCTAAGCAAGGTAATTAGAGTAACATGCAACTGATTACTCTGAGGCTGATCCCAGACACCCAGACCATAGTAAATAACAGAAAGTTCGTTTACGAAATTTACCTAGCTAGGAATCGAGCCTCTGTGCTCCGGTGAACTCGGCCGGCAAAGACACTCAACCATTGAGGCTGTTAAGAATGTGTAAAGGAAGTCGAACATTGACCATGTATTTGTGGTAAGAAAAATGTAACGCCACAGATGTAACCCCCGAATTAATCTATAAAATAAAATATTTTTTGAAGTTTTCGCGTACTTATAAAAAACTACGTTTTAATCCGTTTTAAGCGCGTTATTTAATCGATTTTTATTCCGACATCGGGCATTTTTCAGTAGCCGTCATTTTACCTGCCACCCACTTAAATATTATATAAAATTATTAGACCTAGGCATACTGGTGAAGAGTTTCTTGTGCCGCTGTTTCTTTTCAAACCATAACATGTTGCGAATCGTTGGTAAATTAGATTTGGCTCCCATAGAGTAAATAATAACGATAAATAAAAATTGAAACTAAATATTTAAAATGAATAAGTTGGCGGAAGGATAAATAAAACTTTAACATTATTGACAATTGAAGATTTTATCTTCCGTGACCACGGCTACTGAAAAGTGACCGGAATGTTGGAATTAAAACCAAATAAAATACCGCGCTTAAAGCCGTTAAAACGCATTTTTATTACAAAATATCATGACGATAATAAATATATTACCCGTAGAGCCTCCTAAAAAAACCCTACCTCTGTATTTGGCTTAACGGGTTGGCATGCAATGGAGGACTAGAGAGCTAAGACCCTAGTGGAAGCTTTAGAGACATGAAGCCGGGAGTGGCCTAGATCAAACTACAGCACACTTCTCCACACCCCTCCTGTTGCCCCTCACTGTTCTTTAAAGGCATTTTGGAGAGGCTACGTAGTAAGAAGCAAGCAGTATTTCTGATAATACCAGATCTCTAGCTTAATTAGAAATTCATCTCAATATTCCAGTCCCTTCTAGTTTCTATTATCGGAGCTTGTTTTAGAGTACATTCCTACATGATGTATAGATAGAGTCAAACATTGATTAGTGTCACGACACGTTTGGATTAAATTGTCGAAAGGGTGTTTATGTTTTCCCCATAAAAGCATTCCAAAATACCGCGTTTTTCTTATAGCCGTCTTTAACGAAATACAAAATAATAATTGCCTAGATAGGCATACTCACATAGAAATTATACATTCCCTAGTTAAGCAAGTTACGCTTGTATTGTGGATAATACTTATATACTATTAATAACCCTGGGACCGATCACAAACCAGAAAATTGATTTATGTTTATCCTGCTTTGAATCGAAACTAGGCTTTGTATGTTCCTGTGAACTAAGCAGATCATAACATAGACATAAACCAAAGAACCAATTTAAAATAAATAAAACAAATCTAGAAAGAATGCTCTAGAGTTTGGCTAACAAAAGTAGACACTTGAATTATTAAAAAAATTTACATGGCAATTTTAATACAAATGTTAATATCATTTGAACTAAAAATATTGTCATTATGTTATTTTCCTGTAATTGTGTTTTAGCATTTTCGAGTTTAAAACATAAATAAAACCGTTATAAGTGAAGTGCGGAAGTTATTCTTTTGCATGATTTCCAAATCCGATACAAAGCAACAGAAGAAAGACGCTGAATTCAGAGAAAAACAAGATTGTTTACATAATAATAAAATAATAATAACAGCCCATAAACATTCCACTGGTGGGCTCGGGCCTCCCAGCGCAGGGGAACGAATAGTATACCCACCACGCTTGTCCAAGGCGGCTTGGAAGGTTTGACACATCGGTTATCTCGATGTGCAGGTTTCATCACGATGTGATGGTCGAAAAACTGCCTAAGAAGTGCATGCGTTCCGGCTAGGGTTCGAACCCGCGCTGTTTGAGTTTGAGACGCGTGCGTTAGCCATTACGCTGCCATTGATGGATAGCGGCTACCATTGCCTATGGATACCAAAGATGCTATAAATGCGCTGCTGCTCTCTTAAGGGAGACTGGAACTTGGTCACTAATGCCGGAACACGAATCAAGGTTGTTATGGCGGCATACTCTAGACCAGGGGTGGTAGCCATCCAGTCGGGCAAATAACCTACCACCTGCCTCTGGGTTGTTTTATCCACACAAAATTGTATTCTCTCTCCGTTCCTGCACGGATAAAAATAACTGTTTTGATTGTTTATACATTGTAGAAATACTTTATTAGAATTCGAAGTTCCCATACTGATTTTTTTTATTTGCCGCAGTTTTCCAGCGCTAATAGAACGGCTAAGTCACATTCCGTAGGCGTTATTTAAGTTGTTAGCTTGTTCGTAGCAATAATTTCTAATTTTGGCCAACACTATGGTATTTCGTGTTCGTGTTTATCGCTGTTCCGAACTTTATTATGAGCACGAACTTCACTATTTTTGCCATTGTGCTTTACTAAGTTCATTATAGCATAGTTAACTTGTAAGTGCAATATTAGATCGTTAATGAGATAAACCTCTAACTAACTAAGTGACTTATTTATATCAAAAATTTGAAATAATATTTTGTTAAAATTTAAATTTTTTTAATGAATTGCGTAGATTAGATTTGGCTTAAAGTATTTTTATAGAAATAAGACGTATTTTATTTTGGAAAAATGTAGACAAATTTTTGTATAAGCAAATTTAACTTAATGGGATTAATTAGAAGCGTTATTTTTAGGGTTCCGTAATCATTTTGTCAGAAACAAATCCCTAATACA
This sequence comes from Dendrolimus houi, assembly GCA_039645545.1. Lineage (NCBI taxonomy): Eukaryota > Metazoa > Arthropoda > Insecta > Lepidoptera > Lasiocampidae > Dendrolimus > Dendrolimus houi. The sequence goes on from CM077122.1 coordinate 5,780,408, forward strand.
ATCGTCCTGTCTATTTGTCTGTTTTTGTATGATAGTCATGTTCTCAGCTTAGATTCGCTGCAATCGCGTTTTTCAATTCACTAACAAATACCTACCTTGTCGTAAACAACATGTCATTCATTGTATAACATCAAATCGAGTTGGCTCCGACTTGCCTCTATGTTTTGCTGGGCAGTTGTATAGACTATATGGACTTAGTTTCTTTGTTATATGTAAAAAACCGAATAAGGTTTTGTGTATGTAAAATAAAGATACTGACTAGGGTTTGACATGCCGTGCAGCCGCGGGGCTAACTCTAGTTTAATATAAAAATAGTAATATAATATAAGATTTTAGAAAGATATTTGATTAAGGTTCAGCTTATTTCAGAGTGGACCCAAAAAGGGCATTGTCTTTTATTAGAAATATGTTATTTATATATCTATGCCGCTATACAAGGCTGTAAAGTGGCGAAAACAGTAAACCTTAGGGTTGGTCGCCATACAGACAGACTACTCGTAAGTCAGGTATTGAAAAATAAATAACAAAACAACAACAAAAGTGTCTCTTCCCTAATTTTAATTACTCACTCGACGAAAATTGGGTAAAATCCTTTAAGCAGCTGAGATACGGGTTATTTTCGATTAAATACTTTCTCTACTTAACAGAAGTACTGTAGGATTTAGGGACGTTTACAAAATTATGATAATTCACACCTAGTACTCATCATTTATGACAATACTTTATTAAGTGATAATCTGTTCTAATTAAAAGTATTTCTAGATCCAGGTGACTTTATATGCTAAGGACACGTTTCAATTCTACTATTTGCATTTTATTATAGTTTTAAAAGAAGGGTCTTAATATCCCAACACTAACATTTATCACAAATGTTCATACATAATATAGAAAGGTTAAGCAGTATAAAGATGTTAGATTTGAATGGTGTAAATTAAGATTTAAAATTTGATAAACAGCTTTTATGTCAACTTCAAGGAAGACTATAAAAAATACTTTCGTTTTACGCTGAGTTACGACTCTAGTTACGTGTTTTGATTGTAAGATAAAATTATAACAAAAAAACAAAGTATATTCCAGAATCGGCTATTTCATTTAAATTTTTACCAGGTTATGTTTTAATCAAAAGCTATGAATTTTTTACGTAATTTCATTTATAACTTTATGATTTTTTATTATAGTTTTAGCCGAACATAAACATGCTTGAAATGTTTTTTTTATACTGTTATACAAAACAGACTCTTGTACGCTGTTAAAATTATTTACAGTTGTTTATCTGTTTGGAGAAATGTTGCACTTGAACTAGTGACGAATCTAAATATTTTATTACTAATAGAATTTACAAAACGACACAGGATATGTGAAAAATAGTTCTTGTCTAAGAACAAATTAATTCATTCGTTACTTGTGTATACATTATTGACACTGTATCCTGACACATCTTGTATTTTATTTTATTATACAGTATATCTATCTATACTGACCATAATAAATCTGTAAATGGTTCGAGTTTAAACATTGCAATTAAAAATGTGAAAAAATGAAAATTTTAGATTTTTTGGCTGCTTGTCTGTCTGTTAGAGCGCCACGTGAAAACTACAGAACGGATTTAAATGAATCTGGATACAGAGTTAGCTTATATCCCGTGGCGTAACTTAGGATAAATGGCGTCGTTTTTGTGGTATAGACGCAAGTAGGAAAAAAGATGCCGCTGCATCGCATCTTTTTTGGTAATACTGAACGAATATGAATGAAACTTGACACATAGCTGGCTTATATCCCGAATCAATACTTATCCCGATAAATGATGTCGTTTTCATAGAATAGACGGATTAGCTAAACAGGTGATGCTGCAAAATCTCGTTTTATCAATTCACTAACAAATACCTACGTTGTCATAAACAACATGTCATTCATTGTATCACTTCAAATCAGGTTGGCGTCGACTCTCCTCTATATTTTGTTGGGCAGTTGTCTAGACTAGACGGATTTAGTTTCTTTGTTATTATATTTAAAAAACGAATTAAGTTTTTGTCTAAGTAAAATAAAGCTACTGCCCAGGGTTGACACGCGACGCAGCCGCGGAGGAAACTCTACTACATAATAAAGTAAGTCTGTGGTTACTTTCAAGTTTTTCTGTAATTATCCTAAATATACTGTAAGACACTCTATATTTAAAATCATGTGACTTAAGCACTATTACATTTCTGACGCCTACCTGACGTTTAGTTGTATAGAAGTATGGTAGTACGTCATCAGTTTACGAGATGTAGATTACCTATTATACCTATATATACATTGTCATGTTCTACAAATCATCTATGGCTTTTATGTCATCGGTACCTTGGAATTACTTGGAAGTATAATTATATTATTACAGTATCACTTTCTGACAAAATTAAGTATGACCCAGTAGCGATTTTAAATAAAAATTCATGGTAAACAAGTAACTAAAAACTATAAATAACTAACAAGGTTGCTCTGTAATGAGTCAAATGAGTTCTAATTTCCATCGGGCCAGGCGAAAATAGTATAGCAAGCTCATAACTAGCTAGTTAGATACATAAATGTCGGTAATTTGGTACTGTAAGCTTGACAGAAACCATTTCCATCGGTATTAACGTGACGTAATTACGGTCGCATATCGCACACGGTAAACAACGGCTATATACGGCGCAGTCAGTCACGCCTCGCGGTCACGCCGTAAAATGCAGTGCATTGTTCTACGGTTCTGTTGAATGGTCCAAGTCGTACACGACGTGCGGTTTTGGATTAAAAATTCTGATACGTATTTCTTTAGCACGTATATATATTTCCGTATACTGTAGTCTTGTTGATTAGTCAGAGACATATTTTGGAGTTTACTCCATATGAATGGATTTACATATAAGGCTTCCAGCTTGAAAATTCTAAGAGGACTGAGATAACACAAGCGCAATTCAAAATAGTTATGCTTTTTCTTTCTTTTATACCATCCCTGTATTAGAGCGAACTAAACAAAAATGTGTGCAGGTACACATAGTAGAAGTGAAACTTCAACGGACAAGTGGAAAAACGAATGCCAACGAACAAGTGATGAAACGAATCACAACAAAATTTTAACGTGAATTTTTACGGACAGGTTTTCAAATTGGACAAGTACATTAACAATCTGCCAAACTTCAAGTTAAAATTTTGTTGCGATTCGTTTTTCCACTTGTCCGTTGAAGTTTCACTTCTACTATGTGTCCCAGCACACATTTCGATTTTTCGCAGGTTTACTGCAAATTATGATTTGGTTAGATACATTTTAACATGCATTTTTTATTTAAACAAATATTATTTTATAAAACAAAAAACTGAATTCGATCCGGAACCAAAAACGAATCCATAGTCTACTCTAACATTATGCCCCCTCTCACCACGCAATATAACTTCTACCCTCTCCATGCGGCCGTAACGCTATATAGAAGTTTCACTTCAAAGCAATATTTAAATCGGTGAAACCTTTATGTCAATTAAAGTAATTTAAGTGCTAAACTGTATGTCATGTTAATTTTCATCTCTGCTATATTAAATTACTTACCAAGATGAGTTTTAGTATAACAACTATTATATTTCTGTCAGGCGCTGTAATATTGATTATATGATTTTAATTTTTAATTAATATGTTTGTGAGTGTATCTTGTGTTTATATTTTATGTGTATTTTCTACTGGCTAAATCGTTATCTGTGTCTCTATATTTTTCATGTTATCACCCTTATTCGGCCGATGTCGCCGTGCACGTGCACATACTGTTTTAATAATTGAGAAGTAAGCTCTAGTCGTGCATCAGAGCTGACACAGACAAGTTTTTGAATCTCAATATTTTTGATCAATAATAATTACTAATAATATTCTTTTTATAATAAATAGCCCTACCACATACAATCTGAGATAGTTCATCCGAAATGATCTTCAAAAAAAGTCAAAGGGCACTATATGTCTTAAATTATCTTTATATATTACACTATATATGTATGTATCTTATATATATGTATATATATGTGTGTGTGTGTGTGTTTTTCTATAGTATATATTCTAATTCTGTAGTTAGGTTTTTTAATATGTTTATATTATATATTGAAATGATAAAATATTTTAGTGTACACAAACTCTGACTTTTGTTTCTCCCCTTCTCGCTAGACTCATAGATTTGCTGGAAGAAAAGTCTTTTAGGGTTAAGCTTGCCTTTATACATCACTACTTTTCTATAATTTTGTATTTAACTTTTTGTGTACAATAAAGAATAAATTCTGCTTTTTTTTACTTTATCCCACACAATGTAAGTATTTTTATCATCTGTTTTAAAATAGTCATAAAGAAGGTTGTAAATTAACCTCTAAATTTGGGCTTTTATTGTAGAAAAATATAAGCTCAAAATCAATCTTTGAATTTGCACACTATCGAAGAATGGAATAATTTTAGGAAGTCTGTTTTTTTAACAATACAGTCTAGGAGTCTTTAAATCAGAAGTGAATAGATATCTTGTAGGTAAGCGGCTCATCACTCACATTCTCAATTGATGCTCCATAGTGGTTTCGTATAGTCTTTCCGAATGCCACACACATTTCAAAGCCAGTTATTAAGCTAAGCGTCGTCAAGTCAAGGCTTGAGTGTTTTTGTTCTTGAACAAGGCCCTTTATTTTTTTTACAATTTATCGCCTTGTCGCTAAATTCTTTTCACTTCAGACATTTGTCAAAGCGTTTTCACTACCATGCGTTTGACATTTGGGGCCTCACACGTCCGTATCCGCGTGTGACGGTGTTAAAAACTGTGAGTTTTTATTTTTTATCTTTTAACCATTGCTCTTTGCCACTATTCCCTAGCATATTTTGACAACGGTGAAAAATTATACGGTCCTGCGAAATAAGTATTTGGAAAGAAACCATTGAAAAATATTTATGCGCAGAATAAAATATACTTTATTAAATGCAACTTTAAACTATAAATATAAACCTGTTAAGTGCGTGCATGCGCCTTGAAGGGACATGTAGAGGTAATGAACGTGCACAGTTTCTGTCGTTTTACTACGAAACCCTAAAAATGGCTCTTTGTGGAAAATATCAAAACTATTTAATAGATCTTGATCTAACCAATTTGCTTTAGAAACATTTTTAAGTCCTTATATTTTTTTACACTTTTCTATTTCAAAATTCATACATAGACTACAGGAAGGGAAGGACACAATTTTAACGACTTTGAAAAATACTATATCGCCATCTGTTCTTAAATAAAAACGCATCAGAAGCTATAAAAATGTCCTGCCCTCTAAATTGTTACTATTTTAAAAAAATGAGGCAGTCCTTTAAGATTATTTTCAATAAAAAATCTTTTTAACAAGGTTTTTTGAGTTACGGGAATTTTTAGCTTGTGATTGTTTATATTGATGGAGTACAATGTGTTACTTGCAACAAACTATATGTTTTAAATAAATGACCTTAATATTTGACATGTATCACGATTTTTTTTTTAAGTTTACGACATGATTGTTGTGACTTAAAAATGATATAGTTAGTTTTTTCTGTGGTCTTATATATTCCTTAATTATTTTATTTTTTAAATGAAATTATCCAATATTGTATCAAATATATTACAATTTTCTTATAGTTGTATGAGCTAAATGTGTAATATAAATTATTTTTAGCGGAAACTTAGCTGACAAGTGTATTAATTATGTATTTTATATTGTAAGAATGATAATTATTGCATGTTTCCCAAATAAATTAAAAAATAAATAAAAGAATTAAAGATTTTCACTGACACCAACATTTTAAGACTGGGTCATGCATGATACACATAATAAACTAATAAGACACTAATAATATAATTTCGCATTCATTATACTAGTCTTTATCTGGTTAATAGCACCAACTAGGGTTGCCACTGTTTTTTTTTAAAATGTAGTATTTTTGTTTTTTAATCGTAAAAATATAGTACTTATGGGAAAATTAGGTAAAAATAGACACAGTGTAACACATTTATTTTTCATTAATTATTTTATTTATTTCATTATTGAATTTTCCATGTGTATTTATTACTACTTTTTGCTTTGGCCAGCAAAGTTCTATTATTTTAAAAAATAATAAGAAGAATCTGAACAAAAAGCGCGATAATATATACAAAAATATAAAATATAGCATTTCGTACTATATTATTTTTCTACAATGTATAGTACAATTGGCTGAAATATAGTACGATACTATATATTATAGTACTATTGGGAACCCTACACCAAACTATTATATGCGGTCAAAGGAATATTCCGTCCGCTTTTATAATCCCAGGATCAAATTAATGCAAAAGCGGTGCAAATCCCCATATATTTCGCATCCATTTTAGGATTTTTGTTAATGAACCCTCCGTTTATTCACAGAGAATTTACTTCTTTCACGTAAAGTCACAAAGGCATTAACGATCCTTGCAAAAAGGTACCCATCCTTTATAAAATTTGTTTGCTTTTGGAAAGATTAGGAAGCTGATATGTTACGAGGGACCCATTGTTGTAATAATAAGATATTTGCGACATTTTTTTTCTCATTTTTTATCGGTAGACATGTGTACACACACAAACTAGTGGTGCAGTGGTTTAATTACGTGTTAGAGCCATGTTGGAATCATTATCTTGATAGAGCTCTTAGGGCCAGCTCAATCGGTGTGATACCACTACCTCACAAAATATTGGGGTTTTTCTATTATTTTTTTTTGCATGAGTTCAGCAGACAGGCAGACGACCCACTGGTGGAAAGCGAACCGCTTTCCAACATCCAACCATCGCCTATGGACATTCATAACACCAAAGTTGTTATAAATGCACAGCTGCTCTCTGACGGGAGACTGGAACCTGGCCACTAATGCCGAAATACAACTCAAGATTATTATGCCGGCATACTCTAGACCAGGCTTACTTACCTCAACGGTTAGCCTTGTGCTAATCGCGTTTTGTGAGATGAGGGAGAGTTTTGATGACCCCTTCCCCCTATCCCATACCTATTCCAAAACCATTCATCCTGTTTGTTACTTCTATATTATTCCCTTATCTTCATCACCCTTTTTTTAATGACGCAGGGGGAATGTCTCTCTTGTGACAACATCCTGGGGCCTATGGGGAAGGTTTTACACCGAGGATATGTGTGACTCTTGATCGGCCGTATGCCCCTATGGCTCCGAGAGGAGGACAGGGGGATTGTCGCCCGTCAAACTACCCACTTAACCTAACCTGCGCCCCGCTCACACGCTTTTACGGGGAGCTACAGGAACTAGAACAATAGGTACTGCATCAGTGACGCTCCAACGTTCCTCTTTAAAATAAAAATAAAATATAAAGCCTTTTCAATTGAACCATAACGAGTATGTCATACAATAAAATTTTAAAATGTCAATATTTTTCTAATTTGTTATTTTTTTTTATGAATGATTATATTTTTGGACCCCCCGGTCCGGGTAAAGGCCTCCTCTAGTTGCGCCCAGTACTCTGTCCGCGGCTACTGCGAGCCACCTTGGGCCACAGCACGGATGTCATGGTCCCAACGCTTGAGCGGTGCCCCGCACGACGTTTGCCATACGTGCCACTATATTTGTCCATCTCTGACCAGAGATGGATCCTATCCTCTTTACCCGATCTTAAAGGTTGGCAACATGTTGTCTTCGCACCTGGGGTTGCAAATGCCTATAGGCGACGGTAACCACTTTCCATGAATTGGGCCATCTGCCTAGTTGCCAGCTTCGCAATAAAAAACAACTGAGCTATTTATATTTGTATCATGGGTAATATACATCGTATAGCTCTCAAAACATAACGGAACTTTATGGTATCTCTTAAAACCTACCAGTGTCAATTTCACTAAGATTCTACAAAAGTAGCCGCTATAGACAGCCTACTGTAGTAAATCATCGTATCTTAGCTAATTTATCATCTACAAAACGAACGAAATATGCACTGCTTAGGCAGTGTGTGCAATTCTCCAAACCGGCATTAAACAAGCGTAGACGACATTATGTTTTCTATTTGCCTAAAACGAACGCTCAAGGGCTGATATTATTATTTTATATAAGAAAATTGTAAGTAATTAAATAGCAAATAATTGCTGCGGAAAAAATGGGAAAGATTTTTAATTAGACGTTTCGATCATGTTCTAATTTAAATGTATAAAAGCTTGTAAAAAAGTAATTCGTGCAGGAGCGGTGAAAGAATACTAATTACTGCGGCCGGGTCGCCTGTGGTAAGAGGCGACAAAACAACTCACAGCCTGCTGGTAGGGCATTTATCTGTTTGGATGGCTACTATCCCTGATCTAAAGTATTCCTTCATTACTAACTTGACTTGTGTTCCGGTATTAGTGGCCAGGTTCCAGGTCTCATCTTTGAGATCGTCAGCACATTGGTGATGGTAACCGTTTTTCAAGCATTTGGGTCGTTATCCTGTCTATTGTTCACTTGCAATTAAATAAAAAATAGTACATTAGATAGATTTTTTTATTGCAGGATTTATCAGACAGGCAGAAGGTCCACTTAATGGAAAGCGGTTACCATCGCCTATGGACATTTGCAACACCAAAGGTGCTACAAATGCGCTGCTGCTCTCTTAAGGGAGACTGGAACCTGGTCACTAATGCCGCCGGAATACAAGTCTAGGTTGCTATGGCGGCATACTCTAGACCAGGGGTGGTAGCCATCCAGTCGGGCATAACACCTGGCTGTGGGTTGTTTTGTCGCCACTTACGACAGGCCGGCCGGCCGCAGATAATTGTATTCTTTCTTCGTTCCTGCACGGATGATAATAATATAATGGTAATAATAATAATATATTGTTATTATAATCTTAATTCTTAATTTTAATCGTCGGCCTTTGTCCTTTGCCGGCCTAACTCACTACAATGCACGCTCCTGGTTCGATTCTTGGCATGGTAAATTTCGAAAAACGATTATTCCGTTATTTGCTATGGTCTAGATGTCTGGAATTGGCCCCAGAGAAGTCCGTTGAATATTAGTTACGACACAAGCGTAGCTTACTTAATTTAAGTATATACAATGTATGTGCTTGTCTGCCGATTATTATTATTTATGTATGTCTCTGGTGGCCACGGGTCATACTAATGACTCGCATTTTTGGAGGGCTTGCATAGAGGCCCTTTGACAAATTTAATGTAAATGTGGCGTGACACTAACCGGCGATTATCCCTGTCAACACCATTAAAAATGTACTCAAGGACAAGCCCCGGTCAGTGTAGGACTATTGTGGGAAATGAGAACAAAAGATAACGGACTATTGGGATGAACTTTTAATGGAACAGGTATATGGGTTTATGGGGACTATGGCGTCTGCCCGCCGCAATGTTCGGGGAACATGGATAAAATGGGCAGCTGGTGACTCGCCACTCTCTGCATGGGCCCCAAAAAATGCCGTACAAGATTGGCGATGGGCAACAAGGGTGTGAGTGACTAAGGAGTTTGGCGAGGTGGGCTGCAGATTCACTGAAGCTACTTCCGATGTTATGCCGCCATTTATCACTTCCACCCCTGGAGTTTGAGTCTTAGCTCTAGCTAGCGATCTCTACTCTGTGCCGGTTGGCTAAGTCAAGCATGGAGGAGGGGGCCTTGTCTTGGCACCCCGGAGTCGGGTACGAGGTTTATGTCTAATACATGCAAAAATATTCTAAAATATTGTTCAAGGTTACTTCTAAGTTAAATAATTCCTAATAAAATAAATCATCCATAGTTCTTATGTGTTGTAATAACTAATGCCAATAAGACATTGAGTGTTTAAATATATTTATAATATTTGTACCATATAAATATCATTAGAAACATATATAAATTTAAATTGTGTGTCATTTAGTATTTGTTAAATTTAAGGATATACATAATTATAAGATTAAAATGTTAGTGATAATAATTAAAACCAAATAAGTGTACCTCTATGATATAAATTTAAAAAAATATATTGTACGCCCAATCGGCAAAAAACATGTGCTCTGTATAAAATAACAAGACCTATTGTATAACCATGTTTTTATGCAATAAATTATTTTATTTGATTTGATTTGATTTGACTCGTTACATAATAAATGTACAGCATCAAATAAACGTCCTTATTAGCTTTAATTGCACAGCGGTGAGTAAATGTATAGAATAAATGGGCCAATGCCTAAATTAAGTTTCTTTAGTTTGCTAAAATTAAACATTCTTATTTCAATTCTTGAAATTCGAATACGATTTTAAGGTCTCTTAATTTTGAAACTCTATTTTAATAAAAATCGGATTAAAAGTAAACAATTCTAAGTCAAAATAATTACCTTATTGACAAGTTCTGATGTTATGCAATGTGACTGAACGAGATTGTACTCAAAATTTTCAGTTCAGTAGACACTCTCAATATTTTTTTTTACTAGTCTGGACTCAAAGTGAATTAGAGACTCGATAGTTGAGCATGAGTAACATCGTTATAGTAAACTCCGTATAGTTGTCCCCATTAGCTTTCTATTATAAACTATTTATTTAGAATTTAAATTTATTAATAAATAACAGTATATATTATATACTTTTATTTACGATTTTCTTCATGTTATCTGTGCTTATATATTTTTAAATACGAAAATAATTTGTTACGTTTTCATGATAAAGCCAATAAAAGTTTTTGATTTTTTGTTACATAAATAATTTCAATATCAGATATATAGGTATAAACATAGAATGCTTATTTTCTTATGAAATGTGAAAGTTTTCGCGGAATGCGATTCCAGAAAAGGCGCGAGAAAAGCCGCATTTAAAGCTCTAGTGATTACTAAATAAAATTAATCTTGGAAACAACCGGTTAATGGCTTAGTAATATTTTTTAAAGGTAACAATTATTACGTGTAAACATGCCAAGTCCATGCCCTTGGCAAGTCTGGGCAGATGAGATAAGCCTGAGAAATGTTAAGTGCGTTTTTCACTCTATAAGTGAGAGAAATCTCTTAGCTGCACGTTGCAGTAAAATGGACCGAAACCTATCTGGTCGTGGAGCTATGCTCCCTCCTACTGTTGAGGAATTCGTGGTAACGCCCGCCACACACACCTCTACGGGACTGGCTACCGGCCTGTGATCTCATCCGCCGGGATTAGGGCGATGTTTGAGAGGTCGCGAAAATGTCCTCCATGCCGCTGATAGGCCACCAGATGCCACAGATAGCCACCTAAAGCCCGAGATGGCCATCGGACGCCGCAGAATGGCCAACCAAGCTGCAGACGGAGCCAACGCGAAGCCCGTGATGGCCACCGAAAGCCGACGTAACAATCAGCCGATGCCGCGAACAACCCCTTATTGTCAGGCGGCTCCCGTACCTCGCCACCGGGGGGTAGTTGCACCCCGCAAATTCATTGCAAGCTCGAGGCCCCATACCGGTTCTGCCACCACCAGGCAGAGACGATGACCCTCTTAGTAGTGGAGCTAAGCTGTTGTTTTACGACATAATGACGATAGACGAAATACCGAGGTGGTTTTAGTACTAACGCATAAAGTAATTTCCAACACGCAACAAAAATTAAGTGTTCCGTAGATGTAGCAAACGTCTACTGGTTTCTTTATTTCGTTACAAGACCATAAAAAAGCATTTTTCTGAAAATATTCCGTATTTCTAACAATAAAGATTTCTTTCTGAAGCCAATTTCCATTGAAAATGTTTTTTAATTTGTAGGAAATTACCTTAATTTTTTCAGATTTTTCTATTGTATTGTTCAAAGGTTAGAGGCAGGGAGTATGGAAGGCGCAAATTTCCACGACTTGGGAATAAAATATCTCGTCATCCCTTGATTTGAAGAAACTAGTAATTAATTAATATCTGTATGATTTTTCAACATCTCACTAACGATATATCGGTAAACTGTAAAAAAAAACTCTCTCTTTTCTTTCCTCTCCTCCCAATTATTTGGCGTCGGCACAATTAGTCTTTTCCTCTCATACTTTTTTATACTGACATACGTCCTTTGTCAACCACAAATCATCATATCATCCTTCACACAATCTATCCATCTCTTTTTTGGGTTACCTTTAAATTTGCATCCATCAAGCTTGCAATTTAATATTCTTTTATATAATTTTTTTCATAATATATAGTTATGAATAGATAGATAACACTTTATTGCTCATCAAATATACAATTTAAAAATGCACAATTACAATATTGTCATGGTAGAAACAATAGGCGGCCTTATCACTTACAGCAATCTCTTCCAGGCAACCTAATATTAAGGAATAATTTAACCTAATCTGACGATGTAGGTGGTGCAGCTTATTAGGTATAAACAAACATATTTAAACTACATATTTTACAAATTAAATACACATACTTAAATTACTTTATAAATTATATTCTAAAGTTATAATAAAAGTTTTTATTTAACGTTTAACAATATATTCTAAAATTATTTATAAATTAATATATACAAGAAGAATTATTTAAGAAAAAGTAGTGTTTTCTGAGTGCGTTTTTAAATGTAGGCGATGTTTTGGCCTCTCTGACATTAAGAGGCAGCGCATTCCAAAGTTTAACAGACTGCACTGTAAAAGAGTTATCATAAAAAGATGAAGAATATGGATGGATGAAGGATGATGAATATATTCACATTAATTACATATTACTACTAAATTTCTATCATATGAATCAAGTAGTCACGCAGAAAAATTACAGTGATATTATAAAGACAAAGACAGACGAATGTATGTATGTACATGACGATTTCATAACCGTCCCATTTTTGCCAAAACAACTATGGAATTCTAAATTGGACGTTATCATGCTTGGTAGTTAGGTGTAAAGGATGCTGAACACCGTGCGAAGAATATAAAAAATGTACAGAGATAAGTAGGAGGCCTTATCTTAATCGTAGAGGGACACATTCTATACAAACTTCAAGCAATTAGCCAAACAATACCTCATTGCGTAGTCATCGAGTTCCCATATATTGCTAGACGCTGAACCATTAGTCATTCGTAACAATCAGATAACACAATATCCACTGCACGGCTGACTCATCTATCTTTTTGCACATACTCTTGATAACGGTCTATGGACAAAAAAGTATTGATTCAATAAACGATAAAATAATCGACCTGAAAATGCAAGTCAGTATCGGTTGAATATTGACATTTTAAGCAAGAGATTACTGGTTTGTGTCGAGTAGGGTATTTTATTATATTGTCATTCAAATATTTTAAAAGGTTTTTGATGGAATCTTGGGTTTTATTACTAGGAAACAAAAATACACCAAGATCAGAAACAAAATTTAAATGTTCAGTTAATATTTCATCAAAATATTTTCACGCTCGTATTCTAGAACAGCAGTTAATTCTGTACTAATGCTTAAATAATTAATTGGTGAAATTGAAATGTCGCGCGTACTTCGTTTATTAGAATATTAATTTTTAATTTGGTCACGTTAATATAATTACGGGTTCTGTTGTCTAGTGGTCTAAATAATTGTCCGCCTAGTTTATTTTTATCTGTGCAGGAATGGAGAAAGAATACTAATTCTGCAACCAGGCGGCCTATTGTAAGAGGTGACAAAATTACCTATAGCTAGGTGGTAGGGCATTGTTATGTTCCGGCATTGGTTGGCCAGGTTCCAGTCCCATCTACGAGTCTGGCAGCACATTGGTAGCAGCTTTAGTGTTGCAAATATTCATAGGCGACGGTAACCACTTTGCATCATAGTGGGGCCGTCATCCGGTGTGCTGTACTCCGGCAATAAAAAAGTTATTAAAACGCCCAAGTTTCAATTTCTGAGAAGATATATTAAGTTAATGTACTTTCTGTTATCTAGACTGATAAAGTGGCTGAAATAGGTCCCAGAATATGATTCCGCATAACACAAGTGTAACTTGCTTAACTAAGAGATGTGTAAAGTGATTTGTCTTGTAGACGAACACCCGTTTAGGCCTTTCCTTCTAATCGAATAATATATTAGACGATCGAAAGCAAAGTGGAAGGTAGATTACCTTCCAGTGTGTCGTAGTAAATGCCCAAACATGATCCATCTCTTTTTTCAATAGATTTTTCACTGTGTGCTTTCCTTTTATAATATTCAACTTATGCCTCTATCATATTTTATATCATACAAAGAAGACAGCTGGACCAGAATCGAGAAGATTGAAGAAGGCTCCACAAATACCAACTCCGATTTTAAACGATAAAGTGTATTGTATTGCAATTTATATAAAAAACGTGGACTTAAGATCACTATGGCATCTTGCATAATTAATAGAAGTTTTCTTTTATTAGACGTATAATAAAAGAAAACTTGTCATTTCCTCCCAAACTATGAACGCCAACATCGGATTTCCTTTTGAAACTTTGTTCATTAAAGCCGTTTTCAAACTTATCGATATGTTTACGGAGTCAGTGACTAGTTTTGGAGTTTGCCAGACGCACGATACTGCTAGTCATTCACACATGCCTATTGCCTCAAACAATAAAAGAGAATGAAAACTTTTTTAATTCTTAGAGTATGACAGACAGACATGCAGATAGAGATATCACTGACCCATAGGATGAAACCAAACCCAATAATGTGTTTATAGTTAATTAGTTAAAGTATCAGCTCTATTTACAGATATAGATCAAGATACAGTTATAATAGAAAACAGGATAAGATCTGACATGCAATAAATAAAGATAAGTAAATAGTATAAATAAAAAAATTAAGTAGTAATACTAATAGAAAATGTACAGAAAGGATCAGAAATATGTCTAAAAATAAAGGAAGACTATGGTAGAATAAGCTGGAATAAAAACTTGTAAATAAAGAATACACAAAATAGAAACAAGGCCCATGAAAAGAGCGTATAAATAATATTAGAAAAGAACCAAGTAATATTACAAAAAGAGCTGCAACAGGATCCCTGACTATATTCGAGAGGACAACGGGTCTGAAAAAAAAAACCTATAGGGTGGTTTAGTATGATCCTCGAACATTATTACTACGTGTTGCTGGCTTTTGAGAAATTTATTAACTTAGTGGTTCATTTTTTTAATTTCAACAAGAGATAGTTACTGCAATGTTAGGTTCTAAACTAGATCAGTATTGGGATACTTAAAATTTTGGCAGGAAAAGTAACTACAAAAAGCTAATAATAATCTTATAATCTTAAAGTTCTTTCTGCGTCGCATATATGAATCCCATACATATTTCATCCGTGCAGGAACGGAGAAACAATATATTTTTCTGCGGCCGGGCGGCCTGTCGTAAAAGACGACAAAACAACCCACAGCCAGGTGGTAGGGTATTTGCCCGACTGGATGGCTACCACCCCTGGTCTAGAGTATGCCGCCATAACAACCTTGAGTGGTGTGTAGGCATTAGTGACTAGGTTCCAGCCTCCCTTAAGAGAGCAGCAGCGCATTTGTAGCACCTTTGGTGTTGCAAATGTCCATAGGCGATGGTAACCGCTTTCCATCAAGCGGGCCGTCTGCCTGTCTGCTGAACTAACGTAATAAAAAAATAATTTAAAAAAATCCCATTGATCCCTAAAGACTATTTCTACTCATTCGTAATCCACTACTGGACGTAAACCCAAAGCTTGCGCCATATATCCCGTCTCTTTAATTTCCTCATTCAATTCCTACTGGCGACAGTCAATCAATCAAATATAGAAAGTTTCTACTTTCTATTTTAGATTGGTCTACTCCTGTAGAGTTTATGAATTTTTTAGAATTACATTTTGTGCTACCCTAACATCATTCCAGGATTCGTATTTTTATATAATGATTAAAAACGGCTGAACGGCTGCAATTCTATAGGTAGTCAGAAATGGTAACAAACACTAGGAAGAAAAATACTTGAGATTACGAAATGCACTTTTGATTGTTTTTGCTAGAGATATTATTTTTGTTTTCGATTGCAAATTAGCAACCGAAAGTATTTTTAAAATTACGAATATTACAAAGTCAAAATTAAATAAGGAGATCGTTAAAAAAATCTTTAATTTGCAGTTTCAATGTTATACACAACTATCTTGTTTTTCACCTTCTACTAATTATCTGTCTTTTCTTTCCATACTCCTCTATTCTGACATACGTCCTCTGTCACACCACAAATCATTATATCATCCTACACACAATCCATCATCCATTTCAATGTTATACATATATGAACATTTAAATTTTAATTCAGCGTTACCTTTTGCTTTGAAAAATAAACAAGCTTTGATCAAATTATAATAAGTAGATTAAATGTTTTCTATTTATTTTTATGACAGTTAAGTACACGCTTCGTGTGATTGTATAATCTAAAAATCACTTATTAAACAATATAGAGGCTACTCACGAAGAGTGTGTTAAACGAAATTGGTCGTTATAAATACATAATTTAATAAGAGACAGAAATTAATGTAACTTTTGTTATGGCCGTAATCTAATGCATAATACTATGAAAGAAGAATTATATAAATCACAATAATCTAGCAAAAAAATTTTTTTTCTGTAAAAATATTCTAACATTAAATCTCACATGGCTATGATAGCTCCTCAGTTCACAATTTTATTATTTACAATACAATACAATTTTTTTAGATCACATCAATCAAAATATGTGTTAAATTTTTCTCATTCGAGTTAATTCTAAATGGGCTGTATTGGTCTAAATATATACATACAGCCATTGGCAATTATGATATACACCTATTTGTGACTTTCAGTGTCGAAACTCTGGGTCCGTTGAGTCCCGAAGCTTATCAACTATATCGAGACCTATGCATGTTTGATAAAAGTCTCACGTGACCAAAGGGCTAGTATTTAGGGCAGTGTATTAGCAGTTCCGTTCAAAGAGAAAATGCGGCGAGCGTTTTGGGAACATTCTCAACTGACGGCGATTTGGGACTCGGGCCAACTAAAGCCCGAGATGGCTGTCGGACGCTACAGAATGGCCAACCAAGCCGCTGATGCAGCCTACGCGAAATCAGCGAATGCCACCGGAAGCCACAGATCGGCCATCGAGAGTTGCTGTACAGACACGATTGGGAAGCCTCCAGCAACTCGAAGATCACGTCACCGGAGGGTAGGAGCCCTCCGAGTTGAAGTCGAGGCAAAGAGCATTTAACTCGATATCCCAATCAATTCCAAACAAAGGAGCTGAAGTCCTGACGACGGTTGGGACTCATATATTACCTATATGCAATTTTCGTTATTATATTTTTTGTTTAATTTTAATTTGTATATGTATAGTCTATTTCTAGCGTTTAATTTTATTTTAGTTTCTATATAATATGTTTTATTGAAATATTTTTTACACACAATAACATTTAATTTAAATAAAAAATGAACTAAATTATAAATAAATTAAACAAAAAATAAACTCTAAATACAAACTAAGATTAAACTACAAAATCTAGTACCAGACCGCTGTCAGTTGGAAACGTGCCCAAAAGACTGGCCACATTGCCTCGCAGAATGGCAACGCTAATGCGTTCCCAGAGGTATAAACCAGTCTTTTGGTCACGTGAGAAGTCTACCAGATGTTTGGCTATGTCTCGATAAAGCTTGTGCGCCTCAGGCCCCCATGGCCCAGGGTCTCGATCCCAAAAGCCGCAACTATGTAGCCATTTCCGATGGCTGAGTATTTGCTGCGTTTTAGGGCCTCCTGTTGTGCAGCAGCTGTATTATATTTGGCCTGCCAATCATATTTAAGTGTTCAATTTATACCCAAACTAGCTGTGCCCGCGACGTCGTCCACGTGGAATTTGTTTTCAAAATCCCCCGATTTTGAAACATTCTTCATTGGCGCTCCGCTTCT
Source organism: Dendrolimus houi (assembly GCA_039645545.1). NCBI lineage: Eukaryota > Metazoa > Arthropoda > Insecta > Lepidoptera > Lasiocampidae > Dendrolimus > Dendrolimus houi. The sequence continues at coordinate 5,798,191 of CM077122.1, forward strand.
ATTGATCTTAGCGTGATGATATATAGCCTATAGCCTTCCTTGATAAATGGGCTATCTAACACTGAAAGAACTTTTCAAATCAGACCAGTAGTTCATGGGATTAGCGCGTTCAATCAAACAAACAAACAAACTCTTCAGCTTTATATATTCGTATATAAGATAAGATATATTATTTTGCAAATTTGCAATATTTGTCAACGAACTATTTTTGTATGATCTCAAACATATCGGTTAGCACATATGAGTACTATACTAGAATATCAGCTTAAACAAATTATAATTTCGGCAGAACTATTATGTCTACATACGAATTAAACGGCCATACAAATTACAGGGGAGGACCACACATGAGTTATTTGTCTCATATAGTCACGACAATCCGTTCGTGACTGTACACTTTAATATTCAACCGGCGTCCCATGAGACGCGTTGCTATGCGTTGATACATCGATACCTTTATTTGTGCTTAGGGGAGTCAAATCGAGCTCTGTTATTTAGCAAAAGCCAGGCTTAAAATTTTTGGTGCTCAGTGGAGTTTACTCCTTAAGAATCTATTTTCATATAAGGTATGGAAATATTGTGAGAAGTAAAATAATACAAGCTAATTCCAAATCATTGTTTTTTTTAAACCACCCCTGTATTAGAGTAAGACAAAACACACAACAAAAATAACTTATTCAAATTTGTTAGGCCGTTTTTGTTAATTAAAATAATTTAAGCATTAACCTTTATGTCATGTTAATGTTCACCTCTCCTATACTAGCTTATTTTAATCGGCAAACAAATACACATTGTATATCCTTAAATTAAGAAGTTATGCTTGTGTTATGGGTAATATACAACGGACAGACCATAGTAAAACGAAAAGATCGTTTATGACATTTACCATACAAGGTATTGAACCCGGGACCTCGGTGTTCTAGTGAGCTAAGCGGAGCCGACAAACAGACAAGTAGATATAAAAAGTATCGCGTTCTCGCCCGTTAATACAGTCTATTACAGTTGTTTTTTTAATAGCTTCAAATTGTACAGATACGGCATATCTAGAATTTTATAATGTTATAGATAGATTATTTACTTAGGATTACCTATTCAATGTTTTTAATAGGTTTTTATTTATAACTTGAATAAGTTTGTTAATACTTTTCGATAAAACTTGGACGTAATATATAAACTTTGTATATTGCAAAACTCCAAACTGTCTTAGTTTTAATAGTGGGAAAATAAAGTTGACTGCAAATAAGTGCTTTAAGTCGAAGTTTCCGTTTCGAGAACTTTATCAAAGCATAATTTCAAGCGGTCTTAATTGATTTTGCTTTTAGAACAAAATTTACCTACATTTCATAATTTGTTGATGCAGGTCGTGACAGCTTTGTGGCTGAGGTAACCGCATCCCATTCTAATGACGTGGGTTTGAAGGTTTCTGTTAATTAGTTTTGTTTTTTAATATTTGACAAGCAGATAATTTTATATCTAGACTATATTCTTGCCTTAAAATGGTCTTGAAGGAAGTACAAATTACTATAATGTACATTGATTTAGAATTTATTTTAATTTAAAATAAAATATATTAGAATAAAATATATTAGAATAAAATATAAACAATGTAAATATATACATATGTATATACACATACACATATATGACAATACAAACATTTATATAACAATATGTAACAGTTTAAGGAATTATTATACACAATAGAAAAATTTAAGCTTCTGAACCTGATTTTTTAAACCACGGTAAGAATATGGCTTGTCTTGGGTATTTCAGAGAAGCGCAACCTGGACGGCAAAATAGTTATTATAAAAACAAAATGCGTGTACAGGTGTGTTTATTCTGTATTTAGTGGAGGGGTCCAAATATATAAGTATAATTATAAATACATAATTTATGATAATAGTGGAATAAATCTTTTTATATTAATGTTTCAAATTAAATAACAATGTTTATATAATAGATACTGGCTATAGTACGTAAGTCTCGAATAGATTAATTCTGGAGCTAATGTGTCAGGGGAATTCAACCATAATTATTGTTTAGTGAGCGTATTGCTAGTCAAAGTTGTGATTAGTATTATTAGCTGTAGACTGTGTTTGAATAATAAATGTAGCTACAAAAGTTTCTAGACTATAATAGAACTCTGGCATCACTTTTCGACAGGTAACTGTCTCTATGGATTAAACACAGCTTGCCCAGACAGTGCTGTAAAAAATAGGGCTTCAAATTTAACCAATTCACTTTCAAAATACAGTTAATTACAAGTATTTTCGATCAAGATATTGTCATAACGGTACCGGCATAATTAACCGGAACAATCAACAAATATAACTCTAAATGAATTACAATTTATGTTAAAATTGATCGCATGGATAAGCAATGTACGCGCGCTTTTAGCACCAAAGCTGTTTGACGATCTTTGCGAGTGAACAAGAGCGACGATGCTAACAAAATATAGTTGTATCGCTAAAATTATCGATAAAATTAGTATTAACGTCATATTTACTTAACGATAAATTAATCTAGATATAACGTTAAGTTTCATAACTTTGATTATTTTATACTGACATCTGCACTTACATAATGTTACGAGTTGCACGACTCGAATTAAAATGCCCTTGGAATTATTATATAATTTATTAGAACTACGCAAACACTTTTAACACAGGTACAAATATAACCGAATACCACAAGTACAAACGTAATGCAGAAGGTCGTAATTCAATAAAACGCGCAAAGTCCGTCACTATTAGATTCCCGATTGTGGTACACACGTCTGGCTTCGATCGCGTCGCAACTGTTACACAGAATTCATATTTATACATGTTATTTATATATTTCCCAGAGTTTATCCCGCGGCCACGCCGCGGGTCAAACCCTGCTGCGTACCTCATGTTTAAAGAGCAGGCGTTAATATAGGTTACATTGTATTGAATTTATATGTTAGTGCTTTTTGCCCCCGAAAGTTTCACTTCATTTTATATCGCAAACCATCCTATCTCCCGGGATGAAAAGTATATATGTCCATTGTCGGTATTAAAACTATATTTGTACAAAATTACACGAACATCGATCCAGTACTCTAGTAGCTTTTCCGTGAAAGCTTAACACATAGACAGATCGAGTTACTATCGCATATTTTTATATATGATGAATTTTTGTTTATAAACTTGAGAAGTGATTGGTCCACCATACAAATTTTCGAACCCTAGTTCAGTCCACTCTAGTTTTATTTATCTATACCCCGTCTATCTGTAAACTACATAAATGACAAATATGAAGAAAACGGCGAAACTGGTCAAAATGACGAAAATGGCCAAAATAGCTAAATTGACTAAAATTACGTAAAGGGCCAAAATGACAAAAAGGAAAATCACAAAACATAACAAAAAGTATCCTCCTGTCTGGGATACCTTTTACATAAATCTATCTCATTATCCGCGATAAAAAAGTATCCCTTGTCCATTCTCGGTATTAAAATTACAGACACAACCAATTTCAGCGAAACCGGTCCAATAGTTTTTCTGTAAATGCATAACAAACAGAAAGTAAACATATTTTTATCCCGGAAACTATCCCATTTTTCGGGATAAAAGGTATCCTATGTTCATTGAGGCTGAAATCTCAAATCTGAAATCATAGAAAACAAAATATATATACTGAGTTTCAGCCAATCGGTCCAGTAATTTTTCCGTAAAAGCGTAACAGACAGACATAGTGACTTTCGCATTTATAATATTAATAGTAAAACAGTGCTGGTATCTATACCGTATACTAACACTGTTACTGTTGCGTAGGGTTAACGATGATTTTAATTTCGAGATACAGACAGACACTTCAATGTTATTTTTTTGTAAGTATACATTATTCTTGGCTCTACAATGTTTACTGAAGCCATAATAAACGTTCACGTAATAATAAATATCTTTTTTTTTTTTGCAAACACATGAAACTACGCAAGTTACACTTGTGTTATTGGTAACATATAATTGAGCACTTCGCGGCCGACCCCAGAAACCCCGTCCATATTAAATAACGGAAAATTCTTTTACGGAATTTACCATGCCAGGAATCGATCATCTATGTTGCAGTTAGCTCGGACAGCAAAGACTTAGCCCGCTCAACTACAGAACCTTGAATGTATAATACCTAGACAGTTCTTGATTAGTACCTTAATTTAGAGCTGGTACCTATTCTGGTATACAAACATAATACCATAACATGATTTTTAAAGGAAATCCGTAAATAGGGATATTGTTAATTAAATTTTCTGCCAAGCGTTTTAAGAGTTAATTAAAACCGTTTGTATGTTTCTCATTTAATTTTCTTGTATTATTTTAATACCTCCCTTTTAATGAACACAGTAAACCACTACGTAAGTCACGTTTCAATAAAATCTTACTTCAAAACATACCTCCCTTATGAGGATAAAATAAAATAAAGAACCAATCATTCAGGCCATAGTGACATGTATTGAAAAGAGGCGCCGACATTGGTCCCTTGTGTGCTCTGAGAGTTGCCAGGTGCTTTGCTTTTTACCGAATAGACGGCTTAGCAAGCCTTCTTTTTTCGAAATGGCATTACAAGGTTTCTTTAATTAACCAAGTAATTTAGAAGTTTGAATATATCCTGTGCTTAAAAATTGAATTTGTCTATGTTATACGCAATTGGTCCTATAAGGTCCTTTTCAATTATGTGTCCTTTTATCTACAACTAGCGATCTCGGCAGACGTTGTCCTGCCCTGACAAAAATAAAATTTAGAACCCGATTCCAGCGCCAAGTATTTTGTTTAGATTGATGGGTTACATTATTGAAGTAATTTAATTTTTACATAACATAACTAAGTATCTAATTTTTCATAACTTATATTAATCAGGTATAATGTAGCATTCGAGTGGTGAAACAATTTTTGAAATCGGTCCAATAGTTTTTGAGTTTATTCGTTACAAACATACAAAAATACAAATCTTTCCTTTTTATAATGAATATTTGTATATATTACGCCAATTGACAAAAAAAGAACTTATATGATATGCTATATAAGTAACCGTATATTTAGTAATAAAAAATAGAGATAATGTAGTTAAAAAGTTAATATAAAATATCTTAACTAGGCGTTTTATTAGGAGTTTCTTTCAGCTTCTTTTCTTACATAAATGTATACGCTAAACATGAACAGATTTTAATACAATTTGGCAATGAAACACATTGCATCTTGTACAAAGACGTAAGCTACCTTTTGTCTTAAAAATCTTATAGGGGTAAAATGGGAGATGAAAATTTGTATGAGCCTCATAATTCTGCAAGCCAGAGATGTGAAAGTTAATTAATTTAGGCTTTTAATAAGAAATTTGCTAATTCGTGTGTTAGCGTTACAGTTGTTTTATTTATTTATTCGGGATGTAGAAAAACAAATGCGCATAAAGTTCCGGATAACAAGTAATACACAATTATACATACAGAGTTTATTTACAGATAAATTGTTTATTTATTTTAGATATATGTATTGTGTAATATTTATATTTATATATCCTATTTGTATATGTATGTATTTAATGTGTACACCACCACCATACACTTGCGATTCCGTTTGTAAAATCCATAGCCCGGGTTGTCTGGAAGAGCGTTCTAAAGCAACAAGGCCGTCCATTGTTCCTGCCTTTACTGTTTAAAGTGACCACTGTAAATTGTTGATTTAATGTATATGTGGTGAACAATAAAGCGTCTCCTATCTATCTATCTATCTATCTAATTGTTTTGCTGTAAACATATTTCGAGGAGAATGTAATCATTGTCCTGGCAATATCAATCGAGAGCCCGGAGTCCTGCCCTTTATTTTAAAGGCGTGCTTATTGCTATGCTCCCTTTGAATAAAAGCCCTTTCTGAACCTCTCGAGCACATTACCGTTGTTAATACGACGTCTCTCGGCTCATAATCAATGCTTTAGTGAATGTCTGCTTGTTTGTTCGTTTATGCCCTTTCAATGGGGGAGTGATTCAATGATCGGCGTTTGATGAAGATTTAAATTATAAAGGTTTTATTAGGGTTATGCCCCGTTTGATGTTTGTGATATATTTCTTGCAGAAGAAATGAAATATATCTTTTGTATGTATAGTCGAACTAAAAAATATATAATATACTAGCGGGCCCGTCGGACGTTGTCGTACTCTGAAAAATAAAAATCTAAGTCCCGATCACAGCGTCACCTACTAAGTCTAATTGTGGATTTAAAACATCGAGGGTCTCATTCAAATAAAGACAAACAACTATAACTATAAATCATTTTCGAATCCACTTGAACATACACAAAAAATTCCATTGAAGTCGGTCCAACCGTTTTTTTCAGTGTTCAATTGTACATACATAGTGTTACAAACTTGTTGGATGTGAATTTAAAATGCCGTTGGAATTATCACAAAGTTTATTAGACGTACATACGCGTAATTCATATTTCTTAAAGTATAACCAAATACATTACATTCTTCCGTGCAGGAACGGAACAGAATACTAATTCCTGCGGCCGGCGGCCTGTTATAAGAGGCGACAAAACAACTCACAGCCAGGTGATATGGTATTTTCCCCTCTGGCTGGCTACCAACGCTGATCTAGAGTATGTCGATAACAACTTAGAGTTGTGTTCCAGCATCAGTGGCCAGGTTCCAGCTTCTCCTTCGAGGCTAGCAGCACATTGGCATCAATTCTGGTATTGTTAATGTCCATAGGCGACGGTTACCACTTTCCATTATAGTTGGACCGTCAGCCTGTCTGCAGTGCTTTAGCAATAAAAAAAATACACCAAGTCCAAACAGTAGACCAGATAATCGGAAAATAGTAATCACATAAATTGCGGAGTCTGTCGTTATAAGATACTCGCTCCGAAAGTATACTAGGTAACGTCTCGAGTGCAGTTGACACACAATGAACTCATTCCACGACTGAACGACCTTATATATTTGTAAAGTAACCTTGCAGCCCACTGGACCTTAGAATTCTTAACTTGTCAGTTGTCAGTGGGTTCTAAGAATACGCATGAAATGCAAACAATAGAAAAAAGGATTTATGACGTCTTACCGGGAGGCGTACAAAGGGATTAGCGCAAACAATAGATCACTCAAATTCGTAGGGCTAATAAAACGCCTGATAAAGTTTAGTATCGATTGCGCAACAATAAGATACACTGAAAAAATATTTATCTCTCAATTATATGTATGAGACTCAACCCCAATTTTCAGCCTTTTGCGGTTTCATTAAACTTAGCAGTGTGTGTTAAGTGTAGCAGCATATAAAATACACATTACTGTAAAATTTTATTCATGTAGACCTATTAGTTTCTTAGAAAAAGAGTATGACATACTCTAAAAGGGTAGACATTTTTTTATTGGTCGATTTGCAGTCAAAGTCTTTCATTTCTAAAAGAAAATGCTTTTTGTTTTGTTCGCTTAAAATCCCAAGCGTCGATATACGACTTGGCTTTGTTCTAAAATATGAGTTTCGAGGTGTCCCCAGACACCGAAGAAACCGGGTAATTGCGGTAGTTTCAGAAAGTCGTATATTATCAATGACTAATTCATAAAACTTCAGTAATGTGTAAATTAAAAGTGCCATAATCTGCAAAGTTTCAAATGTTGGTTATCCACATAAAATTTTGCGTTTTATGTTGAAATGCTGAAAATAAAAAAAATGTTAAATTTTACGACGACAGCGACAGGCATGTATAAAAACTTTACTTTTGTGCTGTTTTTATACGTAGTGGGTTATTTTATAGGTCAATATTTGAATGTTGTTTAAAAGAAAATAATACTTTCAATTGAAATAACGTATTATTGTTTTCGTTCAATAGATGGTAGAAGTAAGGAGAGCTGTCTTGTAAGGGAGACACGTTGAAAAAGTTCAACCTGTAAACAGTAAATTATTGCTCGAAGAAATGAAATGAAAGAAATTATATGTATTTCCTGATTTTAACAATTTTATATCTTTGATGTCTTTCTTCAAAATTTCATTAATTTTATAATATTATTTTCTATTTACTATTTATTTACAAATAACTAGACGTTTGAAAATCATATATAATTATATTCCTTAGCTATGTTTGTCTATTATAACAATTAAAAAAAAAAACACTATAACAAGGTGGAAATCGTTCCTTCTTTAATTTATTATCCTACTTTAATAAATTTTGGCGCTGTTTTTAAAATTTTCCCACTTGCTATCATGGCGCCGACTAAATTGGCTGCTTTTCAACGGACACTTTGATACACTGAGATGGTCCTCCTTACTTCTTCTACTTTCTACAGTTCAAGCATGCATGATATTTAGCATTTTTATATTAACTAGAAGCTTTCACGTTTATCTTTCGAATCGATATCGTTTAGAAACTATTCCATTTTCCAGAATATAAAAATATTCTAATTTCATCTCCGTTGTCGTATGCAGTATATAAATATAATAGCTGTGCCCACGACGACGTCCGCGTGGAATTTGTTTTCAAAACCCCCGATTTTGTAACATTCTTCATTGGTGCTCCGTTCCTATTGGTCTTGGCGTGATGATATATAGCTTATAGCCTTCCTCGATAAATGGGCTATCTAACGCTGAAAGAATTTTTCAAATCAGACCAGTAGTTCCTGAGATTAGCGCGTTCAATCAAACAAACAAACTCTTCAGCTTTATATACCTATATATTAGTATAAGATAAGATTATGGTAAATTCCCTGACACTTATTTTATGTCCTTACTTACTTACTTACTTACTTATTTTAGGTATGTAATATTTATATTCCTATCTTTTATATGTGATACATCTCACATATAGAAGATAGGAATATAAATTGAGCATGATACACGAAAACTTAAGGTAAAATTACTATTTTATCCCTAAAATTTTAATTGAAATTCTTTAAGCCCTATTCGAGACAAACTTTGAGACTGAAATTTTTTGTAAAAACAGTATTTTGTGATTATATATAATAGCTCATAAATGACCCACTGCTGGACCCGCGCCTCCCATTATGGGGGGAACGGACAGTATACCCGCTACGCTTGTCCAAGGCGGCTTGGCAGGTTTGGCACATCGGTTATCTCGATGTGCAGGTTTCATCACGATGTTTTCCTTCACCGCTGTTAGCACGTGGTAATTGTAACAATATGCACACTAGGTCAGAGCACTGCCTAAGTGGTGCATACGTTCCTCGATCGAAACCGCGGCCTTTGAGTTTGGAACGCGTGCGCTAGCCATTACGCTACCACAACTTTTTTTTAAATTTGTGATTACATGGATTCAAATTTACTTTAGAAAGTTTACAAGGAACCCTTTGGGTATTTCACTTGAAAGCATGGTTTTATTCATAACCCTTTTATAGTCTGAAAACGACATGCGGACAACGGGTTAGCCTTGCCGATGATTGTTTTTCGTTTAATAAACAATCAGATTTATGTTTGCGTTTTAAATTATTCAGAGACATTCAAATCAGTGTTTGCATAGTAATTGAAAAGGATTATAGAGTTATTATGTTTGAAGGAATTAGGGCTTGGATAAGCGTGGACCGGTGTTGGATTTGTTTATTTTAATTTATGTGATCATTATAGGCATCGCTTCTTAATCTGGGGATCGTGACCCTTGAGGGGGTCGCATTTGTTACTAAAGGGGGTCACAGTCTGTTTAAAAATTAAGACCTATATACAAAGCAAACTCTATAATATATAAACTATTAATAAAAATATTGTTTTTGAAATATTTAAAATTGATTAAAGAATTTAAAAAGCTTAAAAACATTACAAATAATAAATAGGTCTCAAATCACCGTCAGTTGGGAACGCTGGCCACGTTACCGCTTTGGATGGGAACGTATAGGTTGCCCAAAATAGAGGCTAGCCATTTTATCGCGTGAGACTTCTATCACCTGTGTAGATGGGCGTCGATTAAGGCGGTGGGCTTCTGGACCCCATGACCCCAGATTTTCGAAACAAAAAGCCACAAATATGTATCCGCTGCCAAACGGATGCATATTTAAAATCTTATATATAAAAATCAATTGCTGTTCGTTAGTCTCGCTAAAAAAACTCGAGAACGGCTGGACTGATTTGGCTAATTTTGGTTTTGAATTATTTGTGGAAGTCCAGGGAAGGTTTAAAAGGTGAATAAATATGAAAAAAATTGATTCTGAGGCGGTACGAAGTTTGCCGAGTCAGCTAGTATTATTATAATTTTGTAGTGAAGGGGTCGCAATACTTTTTACTTATCTTTTAGGTTTTTCGTGGTAACATAAAAATCATTGAGAAACAATGTTATAAGGGGCTCCGTAGCCGTTTTGGTGATAATGGAACCATTATCTAATCGTTATGTCCATCCGTCTGTGTATAGTCTAAGAATTTTTTTATTGCAAAACCGGTAAACACGTCTTCGCCCCACGTACTGGAAAGTGGTTACCGTCACCTATAGACATTTGTAACAACAATTACGAAGCCAACGTGTTGCCAGCCTTTAGGAAGGTATAGAGGGTGAGATGGGAGAAGAGGATCAGAGAGGAAGAATGGGACATGAAATAGATAGAGGTAAAGGGAACCGGGCCATCGGGACTATTACGTATCGCACGAAGCACGATTAGTTCTAGGCTCAGGGCCAAATCTAGGGGACTCTTGCCCCGGACGGCCAATTCAAAGGGCGGCAAATTCAAACTTCGCAAACAAATACACAACTCATCAGTAACACAACTTTGACCACTGAGATGTCCAGTACTTTAAGTAGATAAATTATTTTTCGCAGGGCGCGTTGGCATAGGTAGGTTAAAAACCACAGACGTACGCGTGAGCTTCTAATCTCTGAAATTATAATGACGATTAAGGTAAAATGTACGCGAGCGGCGGCGGCATTTTTCAGTTTTTTCTCCCCCTCAATAAAATTCAAGATTCAGGGCTGTCATGGCTTACCGTTTCACGCCGATATTCTGTGAGAGCGTGGTATCACACCAATCGAGTCGACACTAAGGAGCTGTTATCATGATAATTCAGTCTCTACCACGTCAAAAGTTATATAATAATAATAAATGATTGGCAGACGAACACACACTAAGCTATTACGCTAACGGCTTAACACTTTGCCCGCTTGGCTCACTGGAACACAGAGACTTCGGGCTCAGTTCTTAGTATGGTAAATTTTGTAAACGCACTTTCCGTTATTTATCTGGGTGTCTGGGATTGGCGCCAGAATCGTCCATTGTATATTGCCAATAATAGAACCGTAATTTGCTTTGCTTGTGGATACAGAATATGTGTGTTTGCCGATTTCAATAAAGTAAAGTGAATAAAAATAAAATAATAATAATTCTTATTATTTTCATTTCAAACTCTAAAGCAGTGAGCAAAATATCTCTGCCATTTATACGCCGGACGTCTCTTTACAAGATTGCGTGCTACTTTATAAAAGAGGGGAGAAAATATTGTAATCCTACTTTACATGCATAGTCACTTAAGCACCCCATTGCATTACGCATTACAACATCCTGAATAGTTTACGGTATCTGCATTAGTTCTAGTTATCTGTGACACTTGGCTCAAACATACATTACCAAGGGGCTTATAATGATACAGTGATGTGCTTTCGCGGACATTAATACAGAACTTTGCAGACATCTATCTATATGCACTATCACATTTTTGTAAGCCTGTGTAGTGAAGAATATTCTGTACTTACTGAAATATTATGCTTTCGTCCAATTTTATATTGGTTGCTTTTTAGTCTTTTATCCGTGCAGGAATGGAGAAAGAATACTAATTCCTGCGGCCAGGCGGCCTGTAGTTAGAGGCGACAAAAAACCCACAGCCAGGTCGTAGGGTATTTATCCGTCTGGATGGGTACCACCCCTGGTCTAGAGTATGTCGCCATAAAAACCTTGTGTTGTGTTCTGGCGTTAGTGGCCAGGTTCCAGTCCCATCTACGAGTACGGCAGCATATTGGTACCTAGTGTTGCAAATGTTTATAGGCGACGTATATGGCGTGTTTGCCGGTTTCGCAATAAAAAAATTCTTAGACTACACACAGACGGATGGACCACTTTCCATCACAGTTGGTTCGTCAGACTGTCTGCTGTACTCCAGCAATAAAAAAAGTCTTATCAATTTATAACATATAAATCAATCCGCCCCTGATCTAGAGTATGCCGCTATAACAACCTTGAATTGTGTTCCAGCATTAGTGGCCAGGTTCCAGACTCGATTAAGAGAGTAGTAGCGCATTTGTAGAACCTTTGGTGTTGCGTGTGTCTAACGTAACCGCTTTCCACCAGTGGGACGTCTGATGTCTGCTGAACTCATGCAATAAAAAAAAACCCTCAAGATTGTCTTCTGTCACAGATGCTGAAAACGGTGTCTAGCATCAATCGACGTTGGACGTCGCTTGTAGCATCAGATAACGATGTATCGATGATCAGTTTTTTCCATCCACTCCTTTGTGAATGGACAATTTTGTTTGACAGGTTAATTGAAGTCTTTACACTGGAATGTTTAAGGCTGACGCGGTGAACGACGTATTAACTCTTCCCAGAGCGCATATGCGCCACGTCAGGCGTCTGAGAAACCATAACCGCTTATCGGCCGCATGCAGCACTACGCAGTACGCAGCCTATAGCATTTATAACATCGCACCGCCTAAGAAATAAACTACAGAAACCAATCATAAATATTTGTACACCGTCATAATTTATACCGCGCCTTCTGTACAGTCGCTTTGAAATATTCTTAAAAGGAAATCAAACACAAATGACAAAAGCGAAAAAATATTCAATAAATATTGTGTGGCTTTACGCACGACTTTGTTTAGGCCATTACTTTATTTCTGTCAATAGGCGAGTACAAAAAAAATATCAACAGGCACTCAATAGAGCCAAGGTTCTGGAATTCTGAGGGTTGTCCTTGGATCCATCGACGCGATATATCGCGGTATTCAATAGGCCCTGTTGTGAATTCATGAGCTATCGGTATATAAAGAGACGATCCCAGCATTGTTATGAGCCGCTCACGCACCAACCGTTGGCGATGTGTTCATTCGCTTGTGTACACTGACTTCGCGAAATATCTATCGTTTTAATTTCATATGTGCAACCTTGCGATGGTATATCGATAGAACGATTATAATTATAGACATCATAACCGATATAATCCTTCTTTTTTTTTTTTATTTACAACAATAGTAACCAAAGGAACTGAGTCTATACAGCATAGCAATGATCACATTACGCCGGGTTTCTGTAACTTATCTATTAATTTACCTGGTTAAAATTTAACATCAATCCATTTCTATTTATATATTAAAATCAGGCTGTAAAATATTATCTTTTAATAATTTTAAATGATCACGATAGAAGTAATTTTAATTACTTTTTAAATAATAATAAATGCGCTATCTGCCTCTTTTGCTTGTACGAACAAAACTACGACATCATAATTTTATGAGGCCATGACATTTTGTAAGATGATTAAAATATCTTAGTTGGTATGACTATCTGCTTTCCTATTCTAGCTTTTAGACTGATTCCAAACAAAACAGTTCTTTTATCTATTCGCTAAAGATTATTTTAAAGTTTGCATAATCCTGAGTTGTGGTAGCGTAATGGCTAGGGCACGCGTCCCCAACTCAAAGGGCGCGGGTTCTATCCTGGCCGGAACGCATGCACCACTTAGGCAGTTTTCTGACTTAATTTTCATGTTGTTACAATCACCACGTGATAATAACGGTGAAGGAAAACACCGTGATGCAACCTGCACATCGAGATAACCGATATGTTAATCCTGCCAAGCCGCCTTGGACAAGCGTGTCGGGTATACTGTCCGTTCGCCCTATAGTAGGAGGCCCGAGCCCAGCAGTGGGACATTTACGGGTTGTTATTCTATATAATCCTGAGTAGGATCTGACCACACATATGTACCATAATTGCTGGTCCTGCCACTTTATTCGCGCGGGTCTTGCATTTATCCCAGTATGTGGAACAGTATACCCGCCACGCATGTCCAAGGCGGCTTGGCAGGATTAAAACATCGGTTATCTCACCGATGTGCAACAATATTATTGATTGATTATACAAATAACAAAATAATAATAACAACCCGTAAATGTCCCACTGCTGGGCTCGAGCCTCCTACTATAGGGAGAACGGACAGTATATCCGACACGCTTGTCCAAGACGGCTTGGCAGGATTAAAACATCGGTTATCTCGATGTGCAGGTTGCATCACGGTGTTTTCCTTCACCGTTATTAGCACCTGGTGATTGTAACAATATGCACATTAAGTCAGAAAACTGCCTAAGTGGTGCATGCGTTTCGGCCAGGATAGAACCCGCGTCCTTTGAGTTGGGGAAGCGTGCCCTAGCGATTACGCTACCACAACTTCTTTATAATTAAGTAAATAACAAATTTTGATAAAATGTCTTATTTATTTTTTATTTGTTCTTACAGATATAATATTAAATAAGCTTATATCAGAATCTTGTCTAATTTTTTAGGAGGTGAAATTCGAAAATCTTTTAGACGTCGTGTATGTGTAAGAAAGTTTCAAACTTCGAAATTAATTCTTTGAACTTTGTTATATATTAAAATGGCTTGGAATTACCCATAGTACATATTATGTAGGTAATATATGTGAATTAATTAAATGTTTGTTAAAATTGAGTGTGTTCTGGTGTTTGTCTTTTTCACGGTTTTCAGAATTAACTGAATTATGTTATTATGAAATTTGTTACTAAATGAAATTTGTTATTATATTGTAGGGTATTTAATAAAATTCATTTTAACGCTTTTAAGCGAGTTATTTTAATTGATTTTTATTCCGACTTAAGGAGGTTGGTAACATAATTTGTAATTTCTCATATTTTGAAAGTACGCTTGAAGTTGCCTGAATGCAGGGATGAAAACAGAACTTTTCGTTCCTGGGATACGATTTCCCTTGCTGTCAAAATTTTAAAAACTATGCGAACCATAGATAATACATGCGACTTATGTCCCAACTTCTTTTACAGCCTATTAAATCGCGGCATAGAATGTAATAAAAATATCAATAATTTTGTAACATTATTTTATACTTATAAATTACTTTTCACTAAATTATTATTTAATTTAGATAAATTTGAGCTAAATATTTACTATGATCAGTGACAAAAAAATAGTGGCTGGTGGAATGCTACAGACAAAAAAAAAATGCTTAACGTTTAAGATGTGACGTATTAAATGAGTTCATCAGATTTAGATATGGATATAACGCCTGATTTCGTTAAAGAAGTAGTTGTTTTCTTAACTAATTAGGTTTTAATTTACTTTCCTTATATTTGAAATGAAAAGCAGAATGTTAACCTCGGGTGTAAGGCCTATTTAGGCACTCGAACTATTAGCGCGAGAGCCAAACCATATCGTGCTTAAATAAGTCACTTTCACCTCTCGTGTAACAATCTACTATTTACCTTCCATCCATTTTAATATTATGTAAGATTATTAGAACTAGGCTAGGGAAGATCTTTTGCGCCTCTTCTTCTCTTCAAACCACAACATGTTGCGAGGTGGTGGTAAATTAGATTAGGATTCCATAAAGTAAATAATAACCATAAACAAAAATGAAACTAAATAATTAAAATGAACAAGTTGGCGGTAGGCTAATTAAAATCTTTAACATTGCTCATTGACGTTTGATATCTTTGTCGTCCGTGACAACTGTTACTATAAATTAGCCAAAACGTCAGAATAAAAATCAGATAAAATAATAACACCCTTAAAACAGTTAAAATATAGTTTTATTATGTATACTAGTTTCGAAAATTTAAGAAAATACTATATAGGATATTTATATTTACGAAAAATGAGATAGTTTTTTTCGGATATTTAATGAAAGAACCACCAATTATTATTACGTGACAAATTTTCCACATGTTTCTTTTCTTAAATTTATTTATTTTTCCTTGTTAGCTGTTAGCAGCAGCTCCATTAATTTTTGGAAACAATTTTGTGTTTATCTTTATATACCTATATAAAAAAGCTGAGATAGATAAAATTTAAATATTTTTGGCTAGGTGCATTGCTGGAGATTTTCCTGCCACTTCTCTTTAAAACAGCTATAAAACTTTGCGAATCGATGTAAGTATGGCTTAATTTTCAGCTTGCATGCATGGCTATCAGAAAACGTTTTTCAGTTAAACTTAGTCAATAAATGCTTTTGAATTTGGATATAGTAGTGTTTCAAACCCATTTATATAAGCTAGGCTGCAATACAACTTCTAATATTAAAACAAGATGACAACTTGAAAACATAGACAATTATTTACTTTTTTTATCTTTGTTTACGAGATTATTTTACATATAAATTTACAAGGAAAATATCCAGGGAATGGCTTCCTCCATAAAAAGTCCCGGAGGAACATGATATAAAACAGGATTCACTTTGTTGCGAATAGACGTTCGTCACGCTTCTGTTGTCATGGGAATAAACTCAATCGTAGTTCAAAAAGTGAAAACTAGATAATTTCTTTTTACTCATTGACTGTGACACTTAAGACACTGATAGCGTAGCTTGGATTAATATGTTCATAGCGGCACTAATTTGTTTGGACTTTCAATTCCTGCGGTACGGGGCGTTTAAGACCTCGTACTAAAATTAACACAGTGGCGACACGAAATTTATTGAGCCCTGTAACGTTTTAAATTCAAATTCAAATTAATTTATTTGCACAAAACATGGTTTAAAGGGTGTTATATCAGTTATGATTAAACTTAGTACACATGTTTTTGCCAGATTGGTGGGCAAGTTTATAAAGTAAAATCCTTTTTTTTTAGCTTATATATAAAATAGTTTATGGATTTTTGTTTTGTGTTGTGCGGTAATCGGTCAAGGTAACCCCGTATTAAGATAGGTATACTACGGAACTCTGGTTTAATAAGACATCTTAGTTTAAGAGCATGGTTTAATAGCATTTTTTTTTCTACACTGAACCAAATTGCAGTTGCGCCGTGCGCACCACAAAAGAGTATGTTTTTCTTAGTCGCCCCGCAAGTGAGACACATTCGGGGCCACTTAGACCTCGTCTCGCAGTGAACGTGGTAAGGTCAGTAAACTATCTAGACTTATATATAAATATGAAAGTGAGCTTGTTTACTTTGTTTTTTCTTTACGGCCTTGGTAATGGATCAATTATCGTGTTATCTGGTATATGTTTGCGCAACTACCAATAGCTAAGCCAAAAAAAAACTAAAACATGACATGTCATTCTGATAGTTAAGAATTTTCCAGCACTTTTTGACCTCGTGAAATTTGCTCTCAGTTTTGTTGACTATTATTAAGTTCTCTTTTTTATTAAAATTTTAAATATTATTTGTACACCACACGCCACTGATAAGCCGATAATAATATAAACTACTAGCTGACCCGGCAAACGTTGTTTTGTCATTTAAATTATTTCTAGTAATTTTAAGTAAGTTAAATTATTAAAGTACTAATATCGCTATTAAAAAATAGGGGTTGATCCTAGAAGGGTGAAAACTTGAAGTTGCATGTATTTTTCAATGCTTAATCAAAATAAAACATAAATAAGAATTTTTGTCAAAAAAATAGAAAATATATAATTAGGGGTGGGTCACCCTTATCATTTATAGGTATGAAAAATAGATGTTGGCCGATTCTCATAGATACCAGATAAGCACAAAAAATTTCGTCAAAATCGGTCAAGCCGCTTCGGAGGAGTATGGCAACGAAAACTGTGACACGAGAATTTTATATATTAGATGTAACAAATAGCTTCTAGAGCTGCCGCACTGTTCGGCAATGCTGATTCATTGCGCGAAATATAAAGCAGCCTTCTGATCACGTGTGGCATTAAAGAGTTTCTATGAATAAAACCTTTGCCGATGGACCATTCGGACCTAATTTCAACTCCAAACGGCATAAATATGTTACCACTTCCTGCGGTTTCGTTATTGAATACTTAAAGTTAAATAGTTTGTGGAACAAGCTTTACTCAGAGCGTTACAACAGAGCTCGCTTTTTGAAGAACCCTGTTGTAACGCTCTGAGTAAAGAGCGACTAAAGAGAACCTAAGTCCTAATAAGGTAGGCAATGCATCGACTGGAATGGTGTTACAGATGCCCATGGGAGGTTTTAGCCATTTACTTTCAGGTGGACAGTATCTCAGTTTACTTACCTGCACACATAAATCTGGACCTTTCTTGGTTGTGAAACAACGTCTGAAGACTAATTTATTTTTCTATTTTTTTTCTATGTTTGCTTGGTCACAATCTGGCAAACAGTCCTCTTGGTGATAAGTGATTACCATGGCTCCTGGACATTTGCAATACTAAGGGAGCCGATGCAGTGCCTGCCTCGCTGAGACTTTAAATATCTGATGACGCCCTTTTTGAAGAGCCCCATATTATTGTAGCGCTCTGGAAAACCCGCAGAAAGGAGTTCATTCCACAGCTTGCACACGTATGGCACGAAGAAGCGTACGCCATGCGCAGTGGTTAACTTCTAAGTATCTAGCAAATGTGGATAGACTCCCAATCACCGGCGAGTAGTGCGATAGCAAAATGGCGACAAAGGTGCCAAATAAAATAGCTCAACAGAGCACTTCCCGTTATACAGACGCTAGAACACGCTAATTCACAACTCTAATTAACAACTATTAATAAAATTAGTTATAATGCCACTCAACAAATGCTATAATTGTAGTTATAATAATGCGCTATTTGACCTATGTGCTGTCTGATATTAATTATTTTATAACGTTGAAAGCGTTAATGATAGGTTATGCCGTGCTCATGATCACAATGAATTATGAGTTAGGGAACGTAGAAAATTGCTCTAGTGTTGCAATGAAAGATGAACAGCTTTGTGATATTGTAATCGCAATACGGTACATTAACGGGTCTAAGTGTAACTGGCTTGATGCTTAAGAAATGCTGCGTATTGTTTTATTTTGTAAATAATATTAGAACATATGTGGCGGTTACGCCCACTTTACTTTGAATATGCATAATATAGGTTAATTGTCATTTTTAGATATATTTCACGGTAATTTTCTTTCATTGCTAAGCTGGCAAACGGGCAGACGGCCGAGCGCATGGAGGGTGGTTACCGTCGTCTATATCATCATCATTTCTCATATTCTGAAAGTACGCTTGGAGTTGCCTAAGCACAAGGATAAAAACTGTACTTTTCGTCCCTGGGAAATGATTTTCCCTGCTGTCAAAAATTTAAATAGTCTACGAACCACATATAATACACGCAAATCATGTCCTTTTTTACAGCCACTGTTAAATCGCGGCACAAATTGTAATAAAAATATATCAATAATTTTGTAACATTTTTATACTTATAAATTACTTTTCACATTATTATTTAATTTATGCTTTGAGCTAAATATTTATTATATCATCAGTGACAGAAAAATACAGGCTGGTAGAACGCCACAGAAAAAAAATTACTTGACGTTTCATATGGGACGTATTAAATGAGTTCACCATATTTATATATGGATTTAACGCCTGATTTCATTAGAGAAGTGGTCGTTTGTTTAACTAATTAGTTTTTATTTACTTTCCTTGTATTCGAAATGCAAAGCAGAGTGTTAAATTCGGTGAAAGGCCTATTTAGGCATTCGAACTATTAGCGACCTAGCTACGCTCGTGCGCCAAACCATCTCATATCTAAATATGTCACTTTCATCTCTCGTGTAACAATCTACTATTGCAACACCAGTGGCGAAACTAATGCGTCGCCATCATTGAGTATGGGATAAAAAGAAGAGGATCAGAAAGAGGGATCAGACAAGAGGAACAAGGTAGAAAGAATGGGGTATGGGATTGGAAGAGGGATGAGATAGGCCATCGGAAATCTAAGTGCTCATATCTGTTGTTAGTATGCGATAGACGCAATAATTTTCAAACTTATTCTACGTTTTGTGACACAATACATTCAATAAATTTCTACTTTATTGAAATTCCACAGGATCGATGTTCACTTTCTCTCAATTACACCTCAGAATATTTATTTGTTTTGCCTATTTGATAGTTGAAATTTTTAGACTGTGACTAGTATGTAGTAGGACCCTTTAAGATTTTTACTATGCTTAATACATATTTCATCTAATATAATTCAATTTATGTAAGTGGTAGGCTTTCACTGAACTGTATAGTGCCATATTCTATGATAGATATATTCTAGATACCACCACCACGAAAATGCCCAAAAAGGCTTTATTACTTATAGAAGTCTTTATGACAGCGAAAAAGTATGAATGAATGAATGAAAACCCTTTATTGTTCACCAAAATTAAAACTACGTTCTTAAAATTAGATACAATAAATGTTGAACAAAGGGCGGCCTTATCGCTTAAAGCGATCTCTTACAGGCAACCCCCTAAACTAAGGAAAATATTAAAACATGACAGTGGCGGTGTAGACAATAAATAATATAAAACATTCAAAATATATGAAATAAGTAAATGTTAAACTTTTTCTGAATTAATCTAAGTCTTAAATAAATTTTGACTATATTTTACGAGTACGCCCTGTCTAGCAAAGTGGAGAAATCTTAAGAGCTGAGTCTAGCTGTATAGGTGGTCGTCAAAATACTTAGCACAGTAGTTAATCAGAATTAAAATCGAAAAAGAAATTTGATTTCAAAGCTGCACTAGGAAACTCTTGATAAGATTTCCGTATGCATTCGTGCAACAAAATTAACCTTGTTTTCCTTGCAAACATCAAAGCCACTTCTTTCATGAATGGATGGAACAATGCTTATATCGGCTGGACGCAATATCCGGAGCAAGGGAACACCTTCCTCTCGCGATTTATGGTCCGTGAATGTTTGAAATACATCAATACATTGAACATCTGCCTGATCTGTTGATTTTTGCCTTGATAAAGATTGGTTGAAACAAATTGCTATGATGGTTTTTGGGAAAATTGTTTACTTCAATTTTTTTTCAATAAACAAAATATACCAATTACATTTCAATACACTTACAGTAAATGTATGTATAATAGCGATTTTATTCGAAATTACTTTTATTTATCAAAACTACTCAAGTTTACTCAACGTATATTGCGGGCGCGATGCGATGGCCGGAAGAAGGCAAAGGGTCGTGGAAGAAGCAAGGGGAAACTTACCTCTCCTCCAGTCCACCACCACACTGCGCCGTCCTCCGGGGGGGTTACACACTTCACTAGGGTTTGATTAAGGCTAATCAAAGTTATTTAATTCGCCTTCGCCGATCTTTGAAAGTTGCACCGGTGACTGAAAAATTGAGAGGAAGAAGGTCAAGGTGGTATGGGCATGTAATGAGGAGGATTGAAAGTCACGTGACAAAAAATGTTAAACTACAAGATTGATGAGTACAAATGTTCAAGTAGACCGAAAAAGAGATGGATGGACTGTATGAAGGATGACAAGATGATTTGTTGTGTGACAGAAGATGTATTAGGTTGGGGAAAAAGTTTCTTCGCATTTTATATAAAAATTCAAAAGTTTTTTTATAAAGTTTATTTACATTTGACTAAAGTATGTAGGTGCCATTTTGTTGGATAACTTTTTGCCATCTTGTAGTTAGGGACGTGATCCCATTGCTATAAAAATTTTGGGGCTTCTGATCAAAAAACTGCGACAAATGGTTTTGGCAGTCCTTTCGTGATGCTGACCTGACACTGCCTAAGGAATTCTGCAGAGACCGAAACAGGTTAAAATCTGAAGGTGCAAGGTCAGGACTATACGACGGATGCTTTAACACCTCCCACCCAAACTCTCGTAATTTTTGCTGAGTGGCTAAAGATGTGTTATCATGGCGAAAAACCACACCCCTTCTGTTGATTAATTCCGGCCGCTTTCTCTCAACTTTTTGCTTTAATCTCATCAGTTATTCGCAGTACAGTTCAGAATCGATGGTCCTGCCTAGCGGTAACAGCTCATAATGAATAATGCCCTTCCAATCCCACCATACACACAGCATCACCTTGTTGCGAGTTAACCCGGGTTTCGCCACAGTCTGTGAAGCCCAACCGGCCTTTGACCACGATCTTTTTTGCACATTATTGTTCTACGTGATCCACTTTTCATCACCAGTTATCAACTTCTTCAAAAATGGATCGGTTTCATTACGTCGTAATAAAGAATCACAAATGAGTACACGGTTCATTAGGTTTCTTTCAGTGAGCTCATGAGGCACCCAAATATGGAGTTTTTTTCTTCAAATGCGACAAAACCGTTTTGGTGGTTAATTCCCAGTTCTTCATCTACATCGTAACTACTGATATGCCGATCTTGCTCCACTTTTTCAAAAATGGCATCAATTTTGTCCGTAATAGGGCGACCAGAGCGACGTGCATCTTTGATATCAAAATTTCCGGATTGAAAACGCTTAAACCAAATTTGCGCTACTCTCACAGATACTGCATAGGTCCATAAACATCACAAATTTTTTTCGCGGCTTGTGTTGCATTTTTACCTTTTTTGTAGTAAAATTTTAAAATGTATCGAATTTCTTCATTAGATTCACTCATTTTAACAATAAGAAAAATAAATGAAAATCACACATTTTCCTAATTTGAATTTGGAATGGTCTTCTTTAAAATTAAAACTTTTTAATGATACCAAAATCAGCCAGATACAAATGGTATAGCCAAAGAAATCTTATTACAAGTTCATACATACTATATGCGAAAAGACTTTTTCCCCAATCTATTATGTCAGATTAGAGGAGTGTACCGACCCCAAATAGTTGGGAGAAGGTGAAAGAGAAGAGAATGAAAGTTATTTAATTAAATTATAAGTGGTTTTTTTTGTGTCGTGTTCTAACTATATATATATTTTTCAGAGATAGCACTAACACGATGTGTTTATCTTGTTTGCGCATTCTTCATTTAAAGTTTATTATTTTTCTTGACAGCGAGGACAGGGAGGGAGAATTTACAAGGAAGTGTTCCTCGGCGCAGCCATATATTGATTTAGAAAGTTTTTACAAAAGTGTTTTTGGCTCATAGCTCGTTAAAGTCACCCGGCTGACAGACACTGTTATGATTTTTTTATACGTTGTGAGCAATATTTAATTTTGTCTACCACTCATGTATAAAGGATAAAAACGTGTCACAATCCCATTTACAGTCAATTTAAACTGGAATTGGGTTACTATTGTTTCCCTCTGTTTGCTGAACACATATATTAGATTTATTGTTTTTGATGGAATGATAAGATTGTCCGTAAACATGTTTATTTAGTTTCGGTTAATCTTTGGATTTTGTTTATACAGAAAAGTTCACCAGTCAGTTTCTGATTAATGATTTCTGTAGTTGCTGTTGTATAATATTTGTTTGGAAGTTAATGTTGGGAAAGAAAGACAGGCAACTGACAGTTGTAGACATTGAAGAATGGTTGTTTTGGATGAGTTTTAATCAATCAGATATTAATCAATTCATACTACTACTACTATGATTACAGATGACTGCTGTAAAAAACCAATTGCTAAGTAAAAAACGACAGAAAGAATACTAATTTCTGCGGACGGGAAGGTTAGAGGTGACAAAACAACCCAGAGCCAGATGGTAGGGCATTTGCCCGACTGCCAGGCTACATACCCCTGGTTGTTGTATGTAGAGCCTTTTAAAGTACATGTTATTAGAAAAAATGTTAAAAAAAGAAACCTAAATTGTACTGTAAAACAAAGTAAAATAAAAACACCGAAGACTGTAAATAATCTTTAATTAAAACTATTAGTGAGGTAAAATTTCATTGCGTGAAACCCGTCAATACGTCTTAGACATGCGAGGAAGGAATACTAGCCGTTCCCCGATCTGGGAGAGTAGTATATATTTTCTGGGCTAATATTATGCATTGTTTTAAAACTCTCTGCATTAAAAGGCGTGAAATTAAACACCATTGCAACGCTAGTAAAGTTATTTCACCTACATGCTTGCAATCACCTCATTTCTAGTGCACTTGGCAAAAATAAAAGTAATCCAAGTTATGCATGGCTGACGGTACTTTTGCAAAAAACTGTCTGCGCACCAGTTTCTTAAGCCTTGTATTACGGTAACATTTCTAAGTTATATTCTTTTAATTTTGTTGGTATGTAGTAATGTTGCATATATCCATAAGCAACAGTTAACACTTTCCATTAGGTTGGTCGTCAGCCTGTTTATCTGCTTGTATTAAAAAAGAAATCAATATAAAATCTATGTTAAAAAGAATTTGATTGTTTAATATACAATAACAAACCCACAGCGGGGCAAACGCAGTGATATATAGGAGGAGATTTACTGCATTGGAGTGGTAATAGGAATCTCTGCTACGTACATCCGAGTCGAGGATATGAGGATATTGCCTGCTTTAGGCAATAAAAAACTAAAAACCTAATAATTTTAACCTGTAAGTTCATTTTTATATTGGTATATAATAAAGTGTTATCTATCTATCTATAACTACCCGGCATTCCTTTATTTTGCCTTGTATCAGAGACACAGGCAATACGGCATAACTGATCTGGGAGGCCCAGCAGGAAATGATCAAATGATTTCATCTACTGCCAAAGAACCGAACCCGTGGCGCCTTTCTACTCACCCGTGTAGGGTTTATAAGTTAAGCCCCACGGGAGTACTACGATTTCTTCAGCGAAACCTATCTTTGACTTTGCGTAAGTTGCCAATCCACCTGGATTTAGCGTGTTTTACATTACATTTGGATAGACGCGAACACCACTCCAGGACTCGTCTGCCCCATCAGACATCGATCCTGCGACAAATATGATCGGTTTATTTTCACTTCAGCTTCTAATATTTTTAAAGTTGCATTCTGGTTGCGTTTGGAACGTCTATTAAGAAATCCGGATTCCACTTTCCATCTATATATTTCTTCTCCTTCTCGCAGATTTCGATATTCCTCATTATGAGACTATTGGCACACATATAATCTCACACGACGTTAGTTATAGCATTATATCCAGATTCTACGGTCGACTAAGAAAACCTTTACTGGCAAAACTAGCTTTCCCAAACGAACTTAGTTTTACTAGTTCTTAAAAACAATTTATTGAAAACTCTTGTATAAATCAATACAGGCCTTAATGAGATATATTGCAATCCAAACTCCTGGTTAATGGATAAACATTCGAAGTCTTGCAAAGATATTTCCTTTATAGAATCGCTTTTGTGTTGTCCAAAACTTCGAGAACTGGCGCGCCTGGTACTGACGTCACATAATAAGTTGTACTTTCCTTTGTACGTCGATATCAATTAGTATTATCCTAAACGACGAATAATCCGATGGGTTCGTTTGTCCGTGAAAATGAAACCTTACATAGTCTTATAAAAGAGGTTTAATAACAGTCGTTATATTTTTGTAACGTTTAGATTTGAAATATTGAGCCCGCGGTACATAGATAAAACTGATATATACGTAGTCCGTGGCCAGAGATTTTCCTGAAAGTATTTAGAGAACTTGTGATAATTATACTTATTCCCCATTATAATACATGACCATGCAATCTATCACAGAATCATGCAATAATGATTCTGTGGAGACCACGTAAACTGTATTTACAACGTAGTGGACATGAACAGAATACGTTAATTTTCTTATTATAATAATATTTATTATATAATGATACGATACAATCGCAAGAACAAATATATAATGAAGAATAAAACAAAAGAACTGCAATAAATGTCAAACTATAACAAGTAAATTGCAAACAGACAGACGGTCCATCTGATCATAGATAATACTATATATATAGAACATCTGACTGTAAGTGATTATCGTCACCTATGAATGCTTCCAACACTAGAAGCAATGATAACGATAATTGACGGCCTCTGTGGTTGAGCGGGCTAAGCCTTTGCTGGCTTACCTCACTGCAATGCTGAGGCTCCGGGTTCGATTCCTGGTATAGTAAATTTCGGAAACGTATTTTTTCCGTTATTGACTATGGTCTGGGTATCTGGAATCGGCCCCAGAATGGTCGGTTGTATATTACCCATAACACAAGCGTAACTTGCTTAATTTGGGGTTATACAGTGTGTGTGTGTTTGTCTGCCGATTTATTTATTTATTTATACCGCTATGGATCATTAGAGGAGATATATATAGAGGCATAAGGGATAAGAAAGACGGGAAAGCGGGCTATCGAAGCTATTAGTTACCGTACGAAACAGGGCTAAACATATCACGCCGATATTTTGTGAGAGCGTAGTATCACACCGACCAAACCGTCTCAACGAAGTGTATTAAAGATGATGATTACAGCATGGCTTTAATACGTCTAAACCACATGAATCTAAATAGCAAGAAAATAACAGCCTATGGTGGCACCATCTAGGTACTTATGTAAGTTTTATAAGCTTTTTTGAGCTATATTTTTTACTGGGCGATTGGCACTCAGTCAAAGACAATGATATCCTGTAGTGACTTTCTTCTCAGTATTCTTCTTCTATCCTAACAAGTCATTCACCATTCATGAAATTATCATTCTCTTATAGCAATTTCAAATAATTTAGCAACGAATTGGATCTTTCCTAGGGTGCATGTTTACCAGAGACGGAAAGCATGAAAGTAATATTGAAAGGAGAGTAATGGCAGGTAATAAGGTGAATGGAGCGCTGAACTCTTTTATGAACTCCCGGAAAGTACCTGTAAAGGCACGTCTGGCTATCAATCAAGGGGTATTAGTACAAACGCTAATGTACGGCAGTGAAAGTTGGGTATGGCAGAAGAAGTATGAAAGTAGGATAAATGCAGTTGAAATGAGAGCTTTGAGAAGTATATGTAAGGTTAATGTAAGTGATATGATAAGAAACAGTGTGATAAGGGAGCGTTGTGCAGTAAAAGAAGATGTAGTGACAAGAGTTGAAAAAGGAATATTAAGGTGGTTTGAGCATGTACAGAGAATTAGTGAAAGCAGAATCACAAAACAAATATATGACAGCAATGTGACTAGTAGAGTCGGCGCCGGTAGACCGAGACGTACTCACCATGATCAAATTGAAGATATTTTGAAGAAAGGTCAGTTAAAAAGTAGTTTAAATAAGCGTGTATGTAAAGCGTGTATGAAAAGATTAATGAAAGTTGATGAAGTGAAAAGTGTTTGTCAGGATCGTAGTAGGTGGAGATACATCGTCTCTGCCTACCCCAATGGGAAACAGGCGTGACTGTATGTATGTATGGATCTTTCAAACTTGATATTTGATAGTATACGAATTGTATAAAGCTTTGTGATTTGATGTCAATTAAAAGACCCCTACATATTTCACGAACAGTTAGCTTACATCCTGTTCTTTGTGAATCCCTTTAAAAAGACTATTCATATGCAATCGCTTTCCTTCGTTTAATTATATTGCCACGAACAGCATGTGAATTGAATGTCTATAACTCGTGAACTAGTGAACCGATTCATTGTAGAACGGGGAAATATGAATCATAAGCTTTGTCTATGTAGTTGATAGTCAAGTGATGGTCGGTTCTTATCTCTACTAATATTATAAAGAGGAAAGATTTGAATTATTGTATGTTTCTAACGAATGAACTCAGAAACTACTGGACCGGTTTCAAAAATTCATTCACCATTCGAATGTTACATTATCCCCAATTAATAAAAAAAATAAAAAATATAGGCTATATAAAAATTAGGGATCACTACTAAAACTGCAATAATGTAACCCATCAATCTAAACAAAATACTTGGAGCTGGAATCGGGTTCTACGATTTTGATGAAATTTTATGTGTGTTTGAGTGGGTCCCAGGTTGGTTTAGATTCACTATTTAGACCCGGTAGGTGGCGCTGGAATCGGTTTCTGGATTTTTATTTTTTCAGGGCAGGAGAACGTCTGCCGAGACCGCTGGTATCTTATTGTTCATTCACTAGCCTTACCATTGGTTGAATTTTGAAAGAAATTAAAGTATTATAACTAATTATTATTTACATTACTTGTATGGATCTTATGTCAAATTTTAAGCAATATTAAAATAAATGAACGGTTAGTGAGGTGTAGGAACGGTCCATGAGACACTTTTTATCATCTTTAAAAACGCCGAAACCTCTTCAATTTTGTTCAAGAATAGAAAGAAAGAAAATAATGTTTATTTAGAGTTATTTAAAATTATAAAAGTATACATAAGCAGTTTAATAGAAGCCAAAAGTTAACTAACTCTAAACAGGCCCTAACTCGGCAAATGCTGGTTGATAACAACCAACGCTGGTCTTCCGTTAGTGCCATAGTGAATAGCAAATTATGACGTCATAACTTAAGTAAGTCAAATAGGATATTAATTTTTTTTTTTATTAACAACTCTACGGACTCTAGTACCGTACTATTTTTTTACAATTAAATTTAAGAAGAGTTAAGAAGTTGTTACTTTGTTACTTTGTTATTGTGTGTGACATTTAATGAATGTATGTTTGTGTTGTGGTGTACCTTAAGAATAACTTATTATATTAATTTATACTAATTTTAATACTAATGTTGTATTAATTATTGTTTAAACAGTAATGTAGACTGATTCATGACACAAAAACAAAATCACCAAAATCGGTCCAGGTGATTAGGAGGATTCTAGAACCCGATCTCAGCGCCACGTACCGGTTCTAATTGTAAATCTAAACCATCCGGGGATCCATTCAAACATACAAAACAAATTTCATAAAAATCGGTTAAGTCGTTCTCAAGTTATGCGCGTACATACATATTGTTACGAGCTACAGGACTCGAATTAAAAATGCCGTTGGAATTACTATAGAATTTATTAGAACTGTACAAACACGTATAAAACAAATACAAATAAGACTGGATGCAACCAGTAAACACTGCACGATTCACTGCAATTCGACATGCGTAAAGTCCGTCGTCTATATCGCTAATCGAGAGTACTACAAACGTCTTACTCGTCTCGTAGTCGTCGCTTGACTGCCCGCCCCTCTATTCGGGCATCGTCTTATACTAACTACACAGTACAAAAAGATACACCACGCGCACTGAGTTTCCGAAAAATAGTAATTTGCACACCTGCGAACGGCTAACGAATTCGAAAACCATAACAATAAGGATTAGGTCGACGCTAATGATGATTATAAAACAAGTAGATAAATAATAGCATGTTTTTCTTAATTACAAATTCAAAAGATAAAAGAAATCCTTAATCCGGGAAGACAATAAACTGCGCATACAACAGGCAGCTGTGCGCTTATCTTTGATGGCATTTAACAATATCTACCATTCATATTTATATATAAGATTCCAGTTGTTTTTTTAATGGCTTTATTGTACAGACACGGCATGTTTAGAATTTTATAATATTAGAGATTTTAAGGTAAGATGTGTGGTATGTATGACATTTTAGGCATTCACTCTCTTATATAAAAATTATTGTGACGTGTATTTTATCATGCGTCATCTACCGAATTAGAGAAAACACGTTTTGGGGTTCCTGTTGGTTTTAAAACAGTGGACATTTAATTTTTCATCCCTACGAAACCCTTTATGGTTTGTGGATACGGACTTGTACAAATATATTAGTTAAAGCATGTTTTTAGATCAAAACCTGAAAATTCTATGTTTCTTTTAATTTCACATTAGATCTCTTAGGGGCGACGCGGTTGGAGTGATACGCTCTTGATATTGGCGTAGAACGGCTAGTATTCAGCTAATCGACTTTCGTAATATGAGAATAATAAAACCTTACAAAATAGAGTATGAGTTCTTAGAAATAGAGATATATAGTTGGATACATAGAGAACAATGGAAATAATCAGAGCACAAAATTATAAAGGTCATTATCCTTTGAAGCGTCCGTTTACAATGTCAAAATAACAGCTATTTACTAAATACATATGAATATATACGGTACTTATATCAAAAAAACAATTTTAAATTTTTTTGTCTGTCTGTATGGATGTTTCGTCTAATCTCTGAAACGGCTGGACCGATTTTGACAGGCCATTCACTTGCATCAGCTATCAAGTTGATGTTATAAGGAGTAACTTAATCTACTTCTTTTACGGTTCCACGAAAAAAGAAATCCACACGGATTAAGTCGCGGGGACAGCTAGTTTTGTATAAGTAAAAAGAGCTGCATGAATTATTGTTTAACAAGTAATCAAAATTATTTTACAATGATATTTTAAAATGGCATTTTAATCTATTTTTTATATAAAATATGTAAATAAATATTTACATATTTTACATAGTTAGATGTTAGAGTTTATCGTAGTATGTGTTATCTACTCTTTTATGGCCCGGTTCTATATCTTATTAACCGTTCGTTTACTTTATTATCGGCTAAAATTTGACATAAGCTCCATTCAAGTAATATCAAAAGTCAACTGAAAGTCAGGCAAGTAAACGAATAGTAAGATATAGGAACCAGCCAGATAGTCTTTTACTATAGCAGAGAGAAAATTACTTTCTTTATTTTTCGGAAGATTCCTACCGAACCAATCAATCTTTTTTTTAAACAAGTTAAGCTTTTGAATTCTTAAAGAAGAATTAATGATTCCTTTCTTTTGTGTTATTTGGATTTATTTTGTGACAAGATTGTTTTTATGTGACAAAATGCGTGCTAGTTGCCAACACGACGCTCTTGCCAAAGTATAATTTGATAAAAGTGTATGAAAATTTTCTGCTAGATATGCTATTCAGAATTGCTCCTTTATCTCTTATGATATAAGTTTCTTCGTACTTATTCGGGGTGTTAAGAATATATTTTATGTATTATTAATCTGAAGAGAATACGAAATGTCTATAAGGCCCCATCTGTTTTTATTTTCGTTTCTGATTTCTTTTATAAATTATTTCAAAAAAGGAATAGGTTTCATATTCCGCCAGTAAATATATTTTTTATGTACGCTCACGCATAACTTTTTTATGAACCGATTTTTATACTTTTTATTTTGCGTTGGGCTCGGTAGTTTAGTTTTAATTTTTTTATCGAATAACACAGACAGGCAGACGGCCCACCTGATGAAAAGCGGCTACCATCACATATAGACATTGGTAACACCAAAGGTGCTACCCACGTGCTGCCGCTCTCTAAAGGGAGACTGGAACTTGGCCACTAATGCTGGAACACAACTCAAGGCTGTTATGGTGGCATACTTTAGATCAGGGGTGGTAGCCATCCAATGGGCAAATGGCAGTGCCCTGGTCCCCACCAGGGTAGGCAGATGTTAATGTTAGTTTTCAGTATCTCAGATGCATAACTGAACGGAGCAGTGGACACAATTCACAAAATTCTTAAACAACATTCATATAAAAAAATGGGCCTTAGAATACCTTATTACCATAATTTGCGGGGTTTTGTAAGATTATTAAAAAGCTGCTCAGTTGATTTGACTTTCAACTACCCTCAAATATTATGAATATGTAGATTAAGGCATTATGGGTATTATTTTAGTACTATAAATACCTTAATATGGAAATAAGGTTATATAATCTTTACGTAATGTTTATTGGTTTTTAACATTTTTCGTCTTATTTTTTCAGCCAGTAGGCATCTATCGCGGCAAATACGAGTGGGCAAATGAAAACAGCCCAGTTGGAGGCGACTGTTCGTTATGGGTTCGAGCAGCAACTCTTCAACTCGACGATGGACAGTGGCAATGCCAAGTCACTGCTAGCAATTATGATGTTCAGGTAAGAACTTCTGCTTAGAGCACCTCTTAGAATTATATAAGACAAAGTCGCTTTTTGCGTCTATCTGTGAGTATATCCGCTAACTCCTCCTCCACAACGGATTTTTGAGTGGTTTTTTCCATCAGTTAGATAATTTTTCACTGAAGTTTTATATATATAAAAACCTAATTACGTTTTTATTTAATTAGGAAAAAAAGATTGTAACCAAATTGCCGAGGCGCGCCTAGATAAAAAATTAATGCAGTGTAACCTGTGTGAAATTTTCTGGCAAAATAAACATGGGTTACGTACTGGTGCCTGACCCGCTGTGAAACCGCAGGGAATAGTCTAGTACAGAGATATGATGGGCACAAGTAGAAATAGAATTATGAATATATTAATACTTATATACATTTGAAATTGTATGTAGTTATAAATCCATCTCGACTCTCTGTATTCGATTAGTCACTATATGCACTTGTAAGCTCGTGTCGAGTAAGCATTCTCCAACTGAAGGCCCACAGATGCTTCAAATCAGCAATAATTTTTTTATTAGATTCAAATATCACCCATATTTTAAATTACTTAAACTAAAAACCTCTGTGTGGGTCGAACCTAATCTTGTATTCTAAAAACCCTTTCCGCCCAAGCCAAGATTGGACTATGATCAGCCTTTTCGTTTTGTATAAAACAAGTCAAATCAAATCAAACAATTTATTGCATAAAACATGGTAGTTACGCAAATAAGTCTTGTTATTGGTGCATCAAGTATTGCCCATGCATATATATATATATATATATATATATATATATATATATATATATATTATACTTGCCATTATGTCTATTATACTTGCCATTTCAAAATTTTATATGTATTCTTTTTAAAACTTAAATAATAAGAAAAGAAGAAAGAAAGAAAATATTAAACTAAATACTTAAAAATAAACTAAATTATATATATATATATATCTCTCTCTTAAGCTACGTAAAAAGTATGTTTCTTTTAAAAGGAGCTTTCATCCTACCAGGACGGTTATGACGATTTAATAAGGGTTCCGTTTTCGCAAAATGGCAAACGGCTATTGATCTATCTAACGATACCCCACACGCCTATGCACGTGTATACATATATGAATGTAACTAGGTATACATATTGCTCCCAAAGACCATCCAAATTATATCCAATAGTTTTTGAAAATATGTGATATACTAGACGAGAAAGATTAGACTCCATAGATGGATGGACCAACATGTTGGTTTTATAAGCTTTCGTTTTCGTCAAGATGGTTACGGTTCGGTATCCTAAAAAGAACAAAACGACGGTTATGAAAGTTCAATCAAACTAAACTAAATCTTAAGTGATTTGTCTGGCTATTAACAGTTTAATTAATGCCTAGAAAAAGTTTCTTCCTCCAAGAGCACAGAAACGATGTCCGAGAAAGGCAACGAGGAAATAATAGTGAGGAAATCTGCATATTGAAACAAAGCCATGACTTCGCTAGCAAAGTGTAAAGGCTTGTAGTATTATAACTGGAGCACCATACTCTTAAAATTTACACAAGATCGATTTTACTATAATGTATGGAAATGTAAATGCATTTCCAGCCATACAAATCTGAAAGAGTTATCGATGAAGCAATTCTATTCGGATGACCTTTTTTATTGCGGTCCTTTTCTCATTTAAAGAAAACTTATAGAAAAATGGAAAACAATTTATATTTAAGATATGTATAACGAAAGCTAAACTTCAGCATAGCATTGATGTGCTTGTATCGTAGACGATCTCTCTAGGTTACTGATTTGTGTGAAAACTTTATTGCGCACCAATCTATTGTCAAATAAAAGGGCTATAAAGGAACGGACTGTACGCTTGTAATGTCGCGCTACTGGATAGCCGCCTCACGCTGTGAATTAGGCGCCTTATATTCTTAATGAGGAAATGTCGGTGTACCTCGCGCGCGTGTAGGTAATAGAGACATAACTTTGATTATTTCTGATTTAAGTACAGGCTTGCCCTTTATTATCTATGGACCTTCAGACAAGGTTTCGGTCTTTGCAATGTCTTTATTCCCATGACCCTAGTACATGACGAAAGGAGGAATACCGGGGTTTTATAGTCGTTATAACAGCCTAGCTGAGAAGTCGCACGATACCCCAGTTAGAGCTGTGCAGTGTGCGAGTGTGCGTAAACTACATTTCTCCTCGACAAAATAAATAATTTCTACGATCATGGAAACTTTCATAGTAGATTAGTAGCTATATAACTTAATAAAGACCCGCGGTATGGAATGAGGATATTTTTTAAGTTTACTCCTTAAGAATTGATTCTCATATAAGCCCGGCATGGAAATTTAATGAGGAGTGAAATTAATATAAGTGTTAACTCCAAAGCGTTACATTTTACTACGCAAAATACCTTGCGCACATTTCACTTCGTATTTAAGGAGTAAACGCCAGTCGTACGTCGGAGCTGACACACATTTTTAATATTATTCACTCAAGACTTGAATACATTTAGGCTGTAGAAATCATGAAAAACATTATCTGGCCGTGATTTACATTCTTTTGCGATGTGTACTTGCCAACAGTACAATCAGCCAACTTGCGCACACGCTCCGTAGCTATTACACATATCCTCGTTGCGCTGCACATTTTCCATGTCTCGGTTCTCTGTTAAGTTGTATAGCTATTGATACTAAATACGTAAATTATTAATAAAAATAAACTGTCAAGAAAAATATTTGTATTCCAGGACGCCTTATCAAGTCCTCCAGCAGCTTTAGCAGTCAGAGTTCCACCACAATCACCCAGGATTCTCTTCAACGGTACCCACGTGATGCCTGGACAGAATATCACAGTGCCAGCTGGTTCAAGGGCAACAGTGGTTTGCGAAGCTAGATATGGAAACCCACCTGCTTATATTGAATGGTATCTAGGTAAGAAAATAACGTTCCATAGATTCATCTTTTAGATTCAATGTAAATGTAAATCCAATCGAAAAGTGGGAAAGTGAAAATTTAACTATGACTGAACTAGTTACTTGATGCAACTTTCAACTCTACAAATCATATAAGGTAAATGACAACACACTATAAGAATCCTCGCTCCAATGGCGAACGAAACACACTTCCATTATATTTATATAAGTACTTTATTAATCTGATACCACGTGCCTGTGACTTCGTTAACGAAGAGCAAGAGGAAAAGCATATAAAGTAAAAAAAAGTCGTCATTCCGGCTTCACATAACGATTGAGAGTTTTGAGTCTCGAAATCAAGTGTACCAATTTAATTTTTACAGAAAAAGAGCGTCTAACAGCATGGAGTCAAACCAACGCATCGGAAGTAGAAAGACCTCGAGTGTGGGCTGCAAGATCTGTGCTGGAACTTGGTGCTACTAGATCTGCACATGGTAGGCAACTGGCCTGCAGGGCACACCACCCTTCGTATCCTTCGCCATATTACAGGGATTCATATACTATGTTGGATGTAACATGTAAGTATATATATATATATTTATTGATTTCTATTATAACGCAACTTCGTCTGAATTTGTCTTGAAAATTTAAAATATGGAATAACCATCAAAGAAGTCTACAACCACGCATCGGCCTGCCTTAGGGACGCCTAATAAAGTGCCACGCAAAGAATTATAAATGGATTTTGTTATTTCTATGGCCGTTATTCGTGAGGTAAATCACAGCACACATATGATTTAATAAACGCCACACACAAAAACAAAAATTACCAAGAAGCGTGTATAAATACTTAACACTTTCTTCAAAATTAAGTTATAAAAAAGGGTACGGATCTCGAATCCGTAGAATTGTTGAAAAAAATCTATGGCCAAAAATGTACCATATTTAAATAAATATGTAATAATGTATATTAATCACACGTGCTATTCATAGGAGTAGGCACAGACAAATGGATCTCCACTTAATAAGATATTGGCACACATTTCGCTTTATATACTTCCATTGATGTCTTCATCTATACTATAATAAATGTGTAATAGGTTCGAGTTTTTACAAAGCGTTTAAAAATGTGAAAAAAAAAAAGAGGGCTAATTTGGACCAGCAGATTTCGAATTTTTGTCTGTCTTTCTTTCTGTCTGTCTGTCTGTTAGAGCATCACGTGAAAACTACTGAACAGATTTAAATGAAACTCGACATATATTTATCTTATATCCCGGGGCGTAACTTAGGATACTTATTATCACGATAAATGACGTGGTTTTCGTGGGATAGACGAAAACAGCGAAAAAGATGGCACTGCGATCGCACTCTTTTTGGAAATTACTGAACGTATGTGATTGAAACTCGACATAGAGCTGGCTTATAACCCGACTTAGCACTATATCTTACATACATACATTTATCCTGATAAATTACGTCGTTTCTTTAAAATGGAGGCAAAATAGATGGCACTACACTCGCGATTATCAATTCACTAACAAATACCTACGTTGTCACAAACAACACGTCATTCATTGTATTACTTCAAATCAGGTTGGCCGAGATGAGTCGAAACTCATGTCTATGTTTTGCTGAGCAGTTGTGTAGACTATAAATATATGGACTTGGTATCTTTGTTATTATTATATGTAAAAAACCGAATCAAGTTTTTATATAAGTAAAATAAAGCTATTGCCTAGGGTTTGACACACGGCGCAGCCGCGGGGCAAACTCTACTATGATATATGCACGTTATGAAGTACTTAAATAAAGCATAAAAGCTCTCACTGTTTTAGCTATTTTTGTTCCTATTTTTTTTATTATTATTGTCTAAAGGTCCCGGAAAACGTTATTGTCATTTTGATAATGACAAGACCGAAAAACGTGTCGTGCACTCTTGAAATTATCCAGGGCGGCGTACAGTGAAACTTAAAAGCTTAATGTCATCCCAAGAGATTATCCGGGATTTCCGAAGTTTGAGAATGTCTCTTTACCATTCGTTTATCGCGGTTCAAGTTGTGAGCGTAATCTAGTAGCTACCTGCTTATCTATAAATAAGATATCTGTTGGGGGTGTCAAGTCTGTACAACGAAGAAATTATCATAAGAAATAAACCAGGGTTTATTAATTCGGAGAAGCAGATTTGAAAAATGCACCTTTCAGATATCTTGACTGTCTCTATGTTAGAGCATTACGTGAAAACTACTGAATCTGATAGATGAATATTTTTTTTATTGCACGAATTCAGCAGACGGGCAGACGGCTCATCTGATGGAAAGCGGTTACCGTCGCCTTTGGACATTTGTCACACCGAAGGTGTTACTAATGTGCTGCTAATGCCGGCCGGAACACAACTCAAAGTTCTTATGGCGGCATACTTTATACCCAGGGGTGGTAACCATCCAGTCAGGCAAATACTCTACCTATATATATTTTTTTTTTTAATAATAATCGGCAGACCACCACACATATTGTATATCCCCAAAATAAGCAAGTTACGCTTGTGTAAGACACCCAGACCATAGTAAATAATGGAGTAAATTCTGAAATTTACCATGCCAGTAATCAAACCCGGAGCTCCTGCGTTGCAGCGAGATAGGCCGGCAAAGGCTTAGTCCGCTCAACCTGGCTGTGGGTTATTTTGTTGCCTCTTACGACAGGCCGCCTAGCCGCAGGAAATTATATTATTTCCCCATTCCTGCACTGGTAAAATCTCTATACATATCTGATAAATGCAATTTGGTACAGAGCGGACTTATATCCCGACTCAAACATAAGATACTTTTGAGAACGTTACACGGCGTCGTTTTGATTTCTTGTTTTCATTGCGAAGCTGGCTATCAGGCAGACGGCCCATTTAATTTGGTTACCTCCGCCTATAGACGCGTGCAATACATAAATGCTTTCCGTGTTTTAGCAATTTTTTCCTGTTTTTTTATTATTATTGTCTAAAGGTCCCGGAAAACGTTATTATCAATTTGAAAATGACAAGATCGAAAAACGTGTCGTGCGCTCTTGAAATTAGCCAGGGTGGCGTCCAATAAAACTTAGAAGCCAATGCGTTGCCAGCCTTTAGAATGGAGTAGGATGGATGGGATATAAGGGTTGGAATAGAGGGATCAGACAGGAGAAATAGGATACAGGGGATGAGATATGGTATAGGAATGGGATAAGGACAGGTATATGAAGATGCTTATATTGACACAAGTTAATGGACTGGAATAATGGTAACGGAAAAAGAATATATATATATTTCTGCGGCCGGGCGGCCTGTCGTAAGATGCGACAAAACAATCCACAGCCAGGTGGTAAGGCATTTGCCCGACTGGATGGCTACCGCCCCTGTTCTAGAGTTTCTCCTTCAAGGCCGGCAGCACATTGGCAGGACCTCTGGTATTGCTAATGCCCATAGGCGACGGTAACCACTTTCACCACGTTGGGCCGTCAGCCTATCTGTTGTGCTCCATCAATAATAAAAAAGTTTACAGAAATCTGGATGAATATTGTTTTGGTTTGTTTTGCCATACCGGTCATAATATATTCTCTGTTAAACATAAATTTATTAGAGGCCAATAAACTTTAGCTAGTTAGTGGGGGTCGAACGCAATATATTCATATGAAACTTTAAAAACTCTACTCTCGACAGTGCATAGTAGCGTGCAAGCCCGCATGTTCATATTTCATTCGGTTTATTGGAAAGTAGAAAAGCAGTAATTAATTTAAGCCTGGGAAGTTGGGAGCCGATTGGCGGCCTCTTGAGAGTTTTTTGTGTGTGTAGTTGTTAATTAGAGATCGACTTTATAATTATCTATGATAGGTAGGTTTTTAATCAGAGTTTAATTACTTATGTGTAAGTGTGTAAATGAGTCTATATGGTTATTTGTTCAATATATTTTTATCACTCAAACGATACAAATATGCAACCCTAGGTGAAAGTTGTGTTTCTACCGTTTGCTGTTGAAACGCCTGCATCAGAAGTCCTGAGTCCATGAGCCTGTATAAAAATCTGTCAAGATAACTCATTGACTCTTCGGATAATCAGAGAGCTAGTTCCAAATTCGGAAAAAGGATCAGTATGGTGATCAGCATTACATACATACCATACTATCACTATACATTAAATTATAAACAATACAATTAATGGAAACGTAACGTAACGTAAATTAACTTTCCTTCATTGTATTGTTTATAATTTAATGTATAGTAAAATAGTATTTTTATGATAATATATTGTTTTATTTTTTGGAAGGGCAGAAACTCCAAGCTAAACAAATTACGCTTCTGTTACAAGTTATATAGGCTTACAACGAATACATTGGGGCCGATCCCATACACCCAGACCAGAGTAAATAAGGGAAACTTCGTTTACAAAATGTACCCCGATGGAGTTTCAATTCGGAAACTACGTTCTAGTACACGCTTGATCGTTATACCACAAGGGCTATTTATTGCACTACATTCATATAAATTTACCATGCATATAATAACAGCCTACAAACGCCCCACTGCTGAGCTCGGGCCTCCCATTTATAGCAGAACTGAAAATATACCCGTCACGATTGTTCAAGACGAATTAGTGCAATTAGCACATGAGTTATCTTGACGTTCAGCACGTGGTAATTGTAATAAAATGC
Organism: Dendrolimus houi; assembly: GCA_039645545.1. NCBI lineage: Eukaryota > Metazoa > Arthropoda > Insecta > Lepidoptera > Lasiocampidae > Dendrolimus > Dendrolimus houi. The sequence goes on from CM077122.1 coordinate 5,837,403, forward strand.
ACATTAGATCAAAAAACGTCTTAAGTGGTACTGTGACGGCCAGCGGTTTCAAAGCTGACCGGGATCTTTATCTTCAATGAGAGACTGGTTTAGGATATAAGTTTTTATTAGCAATAGAGACACTTTTACACAAGATGTGTTCTGCTCGCAGGCCGATACAATGTATTCATGTACAGAATACATTCTGTGTATGTATTCTGTTATTTAAGGAGGCGTTCCTCGATTTTAAATTCAAAAATATTATACAGTAGCATCTCGATATCTCGAATGTCAAGGGAAATAGAAAAAACAACGACTTACTGAGTCTTCGACTTAACAAGAAATTCGAGATATGAAGTATTTCATGGCCAAAATTTCGACTTAGAAAACGCGATTTTTGAGTATATTTTTCGAGGAGTCAAGAAAAATTAATAATCATAATTGTTCATTACCTTGTACACAGCTGTGTGACTTAGAAAGTTTAATCAATAGATTCATTTATTGCACATGTACTAGACAGGAACAATAGAATAAACGCACCAGACATACCTTTTCAATTTTATTTCTTCGAGTTCGGGGAATTCCAAGTAAGATGACTTTTTAAATTCGAGTTATCGAGTATAAATATGTACTAAAATGCCTACGCAGGGAAATAACATTTTGTTCAAGTTATAAAGTCTAAATAATTCGAGATACCGAGTATTTGGGGGTTTAGTGGAAGGTGACGGCATTTGTTTTTCGACTTACTGAGGATTTTGACTTAACAAGATTCGAGTTATAGAAATTCCACTGTATATTTTAATTTATTATAACGACTAAGGAGGTTAGTCGTACAGTACATACTTTCCAGCCAGAATTCGAACGAGTTTGGGACACGAGTGCACTAATCATTAAAGTACCATGGCTGCCATATACGGGCAATAAAATTGCTTTGAAAAAGATTTAGGTACTTCTAGAGATAATGTATGTTTTTGATTATTTTGAAATACAATTAATTACATATTTTGAAATTAGTATTCTATTTACAGTTGTTCCAGTGGTGTCAATATTTGGTGGGGATGCCAGCACACTGGCAAATCTCGAAGAAGGTTCTAGTGCATTGACATTAGAATGCAGGGCAGATGGCAACCCGAACCCATATGTATGGTGGACCAAGAACGGCCAGATCATCGCAACGAATGGACCTAAACTGATATTAGCTCCAGTGCATCGGAATCATTCAGGTCAGTAGAAATTGTATAACATAGATAGACAGATAATTAGACAGATAACTCTTTATTGTACACTATTATAGAAAACTTATGGTGTAAACATATTTATGTATTCCAAAAGCCAAAGTTGAGACAGATAAATATGAAATAAAATTAACATTATTTTAATTTTTAAGTTATTTACACAACGTAATATAAATCTATCTGTTTGCACTGCACTATTTATTATTGTAAAGCTACTTAGTACATAACAGACAGACTGGCTGACAAAAACACGTAACTATAGTTTAGAATCGCTTGACGCGTTTTATTAACCCAGTAGCCATAACAAACGACTTGCATTGCTCCGACTTTTGTCTCAAGGGTAGTCTTGAGACGAAAGTCGGAGCAATGCACATATTATAAATAATAAACTAAATTCATTCGAAAACAAATAAAACATTAAATATTACAATAATAAATGGGCAGATGCGCTAATAGGTATAAATGTGTATTAAATGTAACTAGTTACTTCTCTGTAAGTGAATTGTAAATTCTTTTGAGAAATAAATGTATTAAACCTATAAAAAGATGCGCAAGATATGTTGCGAAGAAAAACTTAACGCTTCACTCCTTTAAAATTGCCACACCGGGGTCCTTATACGAATTGAGGAGTAAACTCCAATCACTTTGAGCTAGATGTGTCGTTGAGGAGAATCTTGTTACTTCATCTCTTTAAAAGAACAATAACATTGCCAAATAGTGTACATAAAGTAAGAAAGTAAACTTAATTTTTAACTTGTATGTGCCGTGCCACTTTCAAAACGTTCTCTAGTGCAACCTATTTTTAATTAAATCTTTTGAATTATTAATTACCAGTCCATGACACGTCACAGTCTATCATCATACTATCTCAACTGTGCAATTATATAAACCTAGAAAGTAATTCCTTCCGATATTTCACAACAAATCAGAGAAAAATCATGAACTTCAACGAGATGCGATTTACTGACTATTTATTAAATTTATAAGAAAGCGATACGATACTTTGATATAGTCTTTTTGACAAGCACAATATATCGGCAAATGAACAGGAAGACAATGACTGCCAAAACATTAATTTAAAAAACAATGTCAATTGCTAGGTTTACGATTGCAATCCGATCTGGCGGTTAGTTAGCTACAATAATTCAGCCAAGTATCTGTAGAGTCTAAAAAACTCTAAGAAAGCATGTAATCAAAAACACCTAATATGTTTGATTTCAGGAATATACGGCTGCCAGGCAAGGAACAGTTTGGGCGTTTCAGATTCGGTCAAAATTGAAATTGATGTGAAATGTAAGAATAATTTAATACCTATTGCATATCTACATATAAAAAGAAATTTAAATCTTCATATGTTCCAAATCTTAAATCTTTTAAAAGTTTATTACAGATTGTATTGAAAAAACAACGTTACATATTATATAAATACTTAGGGCCTTTTGAACTTAAAAATCGACTCGTACTATTTTATCCGTGCAGGAACGGAGATAGAATACAATTTCCTGCGACCAGGCGGCCTGTCGTAAGAGACGACTAAACAACCCACAGCCAGGTGGTAGGGTATTTGCTCGACTGGATGGCGATCACCCCTGGTCTAGAGTATGCCGCCATAACAACCTTGTGTTGTGTTCCGGCATCGGTGACCAGGTTCCAGTCTCCTTTAAGAGAGCAGCAGCGCATTTGTAGCACCTTTGGTGTTGCAAATGTCCATAGGTGACGGTAACCACTTTCCATCAAGTGGGCCGTCTGCCTGTCTGCTGAACTCCTGCAATAAAAATTTTTTACAAAATATTGTAACCTTCATCTTTTAACGTAGCATCAAACGTAACGCACCTACTAAACATTGACCATGTTTGAATCTAGCCTAGGTTATCTTATTCATGAATATATTTACTTTTAGAATAATCATCAAGCAAAATGTGGTTGTGGACTGACAAGAATTGTCCGATTAATTATTAAATTTATGTTAATATATTTGTTCTTTCAGATCCTCCTAGAGTTACGTGGGTAGGTCCAGATACGGTGGTGGAAGCGAATCTCTTCTCGCAAGTTACTTTGGAATGCAAAGCGGAGGGTAACCCTACGCCCAGTTATCAGTGGTACCACAAGTAAGCATAAAAGCATAGCTCTGTAATTTTTATCTGTGCAAGAACGGAGAAAGAATACAATTTCCTGCGGCCTGGCAGCCTGTCGTAAGAGTCGACTAAACAACTCACAGCCAGGTGGTAGGGTATTTGCTAGTTTGGATAGTTACCACCCCTAGGTCTAAAGTATCCCTCCATAACAACCTTGAGTTGTGTTCCGGCATTAGTGGCCGGACTCCAGTCTCCCTTCTGATAGCGGCAGCACATTGGTAGCACCTTTGCTGTTACAAATGCCCATAGGTGACGGTAACCGCTATCCATCAGATGGGCCTGGCTGCTGAACTCGTGCAATATAAAAAAATTAATATACAAATGTAAAAGTGACTTTTTGGATGTTTCCATATTAGACTATGCAAATAAAAACATTTTATTACCTGCTATCTTCTGCCCGAGACTTCGTCCGCGTGGAATAGTTAAAAAAAGTAAGTTAGCGTGATGATATATAAATATTCCTCGATAAATAGGCTATTTAACACCGAAAATTTTTTCAAATCAGACCAGTAGTTCCTGGGATTAGCGCGTTCAACCAAACATACAAACAAACTCTTCAGCTTTATATATTAGTATAAGATTCACTATGAAGATGAGTTTCTCGAAATTAAATACTTGGACAAGGAGCTAAAGCCGATATTAAACTATTCATTCCTGCCTTTCATTTTGGATGAATCAATCGAATTGATCATTATAAGCATAAACTTGAATCATTCAATCACTTTGAATACCGTTGTGTCCTTTCAGATCAGCGCCTTTCAAACAAAATGATTCATTATAGTTGATTCGTGTAATGTCAGTGTTATTGCTTAAAGTAATCTCTTCCAGGCTTCCTCAGGCAAGGATTAATGGATTTTTTAAATTTTATAGATGAGTTATATATAGTTAGTATTGTATATGAGTTATGATTTTCCGGGATAAAATGTAGCCTATGTGCTATTCCAGACTCTAATCTATCTTTCTGACACATTTCATTCAGGTCTGTTCAGCCGTTCTGGCGTGATTGAGCAACAAACATCCATCCAAACTTTCGCAATTATAGTATAAATTAGTTTAGATGAGTATTTTTCTCGTAAGCATTTTACTTTGAATTTATTATTTTAGCCCATCATCATCAGCTCGGATAAACTCTCTCCAAGATGATGCATATCCTGTATCTTCCACACCGCAGCTGCAGTTATACAACGTGTCATATACGCAGCACGGACGGTACACTTGCGTTGCCATCAACCAAATTGGACTGCAAGACAGGTGAGTTGATTCATAGTTTTCTTATCATTTCTACTAGTTTTAACCTTTTTTTTATTTGGAGTGCTGGAGAGCAGCTTTCATACATATTGCATTAAATTTTTATGTTTCGTCTACAGAAAATTCGGATTATCCCAATAAATAAACTTTTCCTTTTTTCGAGACAAAAAGTCCATTTTCAGTACTTAAACTACATACATACGAAATTTCAGCGAAATCAGCACCGTAGTTTTTTTTTAAAAGTGTAGCATACAGAGTTACTTTCACATTTATAATAATATTAATAATATCATGGAAGAAATGATATGAACTATTTTTATTTAAGATGAAAAAGTCGAAATTATGCCATCATCATCATCATAATCATCCGAGTGTTAAATCCCGGTTGCGTTCAGAGATTTCACTCCGACTCCCAGGGTCCGCTTTCCTCCTTTTTCTATTCCACTTCCCGCGGTCTTCAGCATCGCATGGTTTTAAGACCATTGGTACGCATGTCATCCTTCACAACGTTAAGCCAGCATTTCTTGGGCCTTCCCTTTCGACCGGGACTTTGTGGAGGCGGCATGGCTAGACATTTGTTCCCCACATAATTAGCCGGTTTCTCCGTAAAATGTGGCCGCACTAGCGTAAGCGACATTCTTGCTTGCAAAAAATCGGAATTATGCCATCTATTGATACTTTTTCGTATCATCGTCAGTTTATGGATTGGCTACTATACAGAGGAGCACTGGTAATCCCGGTAAATGATCTGTCTTGATGGTTAGGTAGTTCCGCTTTATACGCTAGATGTCACTAGTAACGATTCATCATAATCTTACCTAAAAATATAAAAACTTTGGAAAGTTACTTTAATTTTGATACTTTGTATGAAATTAAATAGAAATTTATTAAGATTATTAATTTTTAACTGATTTGTCATGTAACATGTATAATGTTTCACATATTAAATGTAAGTTGAAAATTATAGTGGTGTTTTCTTTCATATCTATAAAAATCTTATGGCTTCTTCTGGTCAATATTAAAAATTTAGGATTCAGGGGCATTTTCAGACATAAATTTCTTTTTCTCTGGGTAAAGTTATGACTGATACCTACTCTACTCCTATGTTAATAGTTACATAATAAATACTTTTGGAATATTTTATTTCAGAACCCACCAATCGGAAGCCATAACCCTCAACGTATTGGGCCCACCAGTGGGAGCGGAGTCAGGTACTGCCCACGCATGGAGTGGTGGGGAATCTAGATTGCATACCACCGTCTGCGCAGACCCACCACCAAGACGAGCATATTGGTCATGGGGAAGTCTCAGGTTGGATGTCCCATCTACCATTGGTAAGTTTTTCTTTAATTAAAGGCCGATTTTTCAATCATGAAATAAAAGTTATTCATAATAAGAAAAAGAAACACAATATGGAAAAATTAAAAATGACATTTGCATGAATAAAACAATTGAATTGTTTCAATTCTGAATTCAGTCAGGTTATAATTTATTCGACTGTTAACTTTTATCTGGTGATTGAAAAAGCAGCCCTTAGTATTGTAATATATTTGAACAGTGCTCTCTTCGGTCGGTTCTTATATCTTACTTTTCATTCACTTTCCTTACCATGGTTAGAGATTTAGATAAGATAGCTCTATGTCGAGTTTTATTTAAATCCGTTTAGTAGTTTTCGCGTGATGCTCTGACTTAGTCAAATAAAATTCTAAAAATTGTACTTATGGTATCTGCTGGTCCGAATTAGGTTAATGTTTCCTCTTTTTTCAATTAATTGCATGAACTCAACCCGACAACAAATTTAGATGATAGATTTTAAATATCTCAATTATTGATAATATATCAGCCTATAAACGTTCTTCTGCCGGGTAGAGTCCTCCTCTTTTTAGAGGTAGTCCGACTAAATAAGGTAAAAAAGGGGTATACGTCGGCATGAGAATAAAATTTTGATTAAGGTCCGAATGAAAAAAATGACGGACACAGAAAAAAAATAGGTTTGGACTATTTAATGTTATATTCAGGTCGTTATCGAGCCCAAGAACCTTCGATGGATGGCGGTTGCTACAGGTATACTCTGCTGATCTCGAACACCGGTACAGCGGACGCCAGGGTCTATGTTCTGCACGTAGAAAACGAACGGGGTGGATCCACGCATGCAGTTTCTCTTACAGTCCATGGTAAGTGTGCTACAAGAAAATATATACTGCTTGCAGATAACATTTATAAACAAATCTTAAATGCGTTCTTGAAGTTCATTACGCACAACACTATTTTAAGGTTCACTCGCATACTATCTCTTTCGCACTTTATATTTCACGTGTAATAAATACTTGATTAGATTTGCGTAAACCCACGGAGCTAATTTCTCTCGATACGCATTTAAGATTTGCGTGTACTGTTCGTATTCAATTACAGGTTTAGTCTAAAAAAATGTTTCAAATAATATATAATTAAAACCGTAATAAAAATTAAATATTTCCTTTTTTTTTAGTTATGTAGTATTTAGTAGGTTAATCTTTATAACTAGGTGATTCAATTATCAAGGCATTCCCAATGATTTTCTTTCATGATGATATAATTTTGCTCTTTCACAAACTAAAAAAAATGTGTTTATGTTTTATTAGTACAAATTCCACGTATAGATTACCGTTTATAAAGTAGGAGGATATTATTTCCTTAAATTGCTATATGCGTTTCATTTACATGGCTTCTTTAAAATATGTTTTGTTACGAGTTACGGGACTCGAATTAAAATGCCGTTGGAATTATTATAGACTTTATTAGAATTATACAAACACGTATAACACAGGTACAAATATAACCGAACACAACAAATCCAAATGTAATGCAGAAGGTCGTAATTCAATAAAACGAGCAAAGTCCGTCACTATTACATTCCCGATTGTAGTACACACGTCTCGCTTCAATCGTGGTTCTCGCTCGACTGACCTCCTCCCTCCATCAGGCCATCGTTTTATCCTGCACAAGTGCAATGTGCCCGCCTGTCCACGTGCACCGAATTTCCTAGAATCAGCTTGTAGTTTTAAAATCCGTAACACCTGGCTAATGATTACAATACAACAATAGGCTCTAGAAACGAATGCCAATAAATAAGTAAACAAAAGAAGACGATCATAAAAGAATTACAATAGTTTCAATGTAATTAGTACAAATGCTGATGGGTAATAAATGTGCTTCTACAAATCTGTACGGGGAATTTATCTTTGTTGACGCTTAGTTTGTAACAGTATATCAATTTGTAAACAACCTTCCTGCAACGGAAACATCGGTCGATAACCAAATGACCCTTGCAATTAGCTTCAAATTGTTTACGTTTGTAACAGGATATTCGATTATTATGTTAGGGATAAAATAACTCAAAATTAAGAAGCAGTATTTATCATATTTAGTCTGAACCACATGCAGGCTTGAGATAATTCCATAAATAACATGTTTTGAGTTGCTATGTCTAATGAAGGCTATGTATATAATATGAATATTTTAGTTTAAGAATAATTATACTATTATTAGGAGTCTTATTAGTATTATTTTGATTGTGATCTTTTTTTCCTGAATTTATTATAGTTTTCGAATTATATTTTGAGATCGGATTGGGTTTATCCATTTTAAGGCGTTTGTAAAGTGGCTAATTTTGCAGCACTTTCTTGCTGCAATGCAAGAGATTATGCAAAAATTGTTTAATATCTAGCCGGTTACATTTTAAGACTGGTGTGCATAAACATTTAACCGATGGTTAAATAAAATAATCGCTATTTAGGCCTATATTTTTAGCAATTATTTTATTTTTACCATCTGTGTTAAATGTCTATGCACACCAGACTAAGCTGTTTGTTACTGTTTTGAAATATATTGCAAAAATAATGTTTGTATAATCGCCCGTTTACTGAGTCCTTTAGGGGCATGGACAGTGTATCCGTCATGTTTGCTTGCTTGAGTTCAGCAAACCGGCATAAGGCCCACCTGATTGAAAGCGGTTACCACCGCCTATGGACATTCGTAACACCAAAGGTGCTATCAATGTTCTGCCGCTCTCTAAAGGGAATCTGGAACCTGACCACTAATGCTGGAACAGAACTCACGGTTGTTATGGCGGCATACTCTACACTAGGGGTGGTAGCCATCCAGACGGGCAAATACCCTACTACCTCGCTGTGGGTTGTTTTGTCGCCTCTTACGACAGGTCGCCCGGTCGCAGGAAATTGTATTCTTTCTCCGTTCCTATATATGTAATTATGATGTTTTCTTACACTGTTAGCGAGTGGTTATTGTAATAAGCACATTTAAAAATTGCTTAGCCAATGCGTGTTCTATGCCAAAATTCAATCGGTCACGAAATTAAATATGTGCCTTAGCAATCAAGGAACCTAACTACAAATCTCACTATGATTAAATTCTGTATCTGTTTTTTAACTTGCTTAGATATACCTGTACAGCCAGAGCTTCGGTTATTCATACACCGAAAATGTATCCCCGTTGGGATCTATAAAGCATTCCTATTCAGGGATGTCCCGACTAGGTGGAGGAGCGCGATGGAATATTCCTCCGTCTCAAAGGAAGATCTTTCAGCGAGGCCATCTATTATAGTAGTACTCGTAGTTGGAAATTTGTATATATTCTTTGTGTCGGAAATCGTTTGCAACCTCAATTATTGCACAGCGTCATCTATTGGCTTGTAAGTGTTCCACTACCTATTTTAATACTAGTAGGTCCGGCAGAGGTCCTGCCCTAAAAAAATAGAAATCTATAATCCGATTGGAGCGCCATCTACCAGATCCAAGTCTGAATTTAAGCCACCCAGAGATTCACTCAAACACTCACAAATTTTCTTCAAAATCGGTCAAGTCGTTGTTGACTTTTAGGGAGACTAACGAACAGCAATTGATTTTTATATATAACTAGCTTCTGCCCGCGACTTCATCCGCCTGGAATAGTTTAAAAAAAACCCGATTTTAAAACCTTATTCATTGGTGCTCCGGTCCTATTGGTTTTAGCGCGATGAGCCTATAGCCTTCCTAGATAAATTAGCTATCTAACACTGAAAGAATTTTTCAAATCAGACCAGCAGTTCCTGAGATTAGCGTGTTCAAGCAAACAAACTCTTCAGCTTTATATATTAGTATAAGATAAGGAGAAGTAAATAGAGTCTATAAACGAGGCAATTTTGAAATAAAAGGTGAAAATTTGCAAAATTTTGAGTACATTTTTATTCTGAGACGAAAATTATTACACATTTTTAAAGAAACTTAATTGATGATTGATGGATTATTAAGTGATGTTAAATTCATTTCTGTGTTTCAAATTGAATGAATGAACTAAAGTGATCCCGTAAACTTGAAGCATTCAATTTAATTGAATACTGTACTGTCCTTTCAGTTCTGTACCTTTTAATCAATTTGGTTGATACATCTTATATCAGCATTAGTATGGTTGTTTGCTGAGAAGTGTACAAAAACATGTAATAGTATATTGTTACAAGAGAGGTGAAAGTGACCTATTTAGGAACGAGATGTTTTGGCGCACGAGCGTAGCGAGGGCGCTACTAGTTCGAATGCCTAAGTAGGCCTTTCACCCGAGGTTAACACTCTGCTTTTCATTTCGAATAAAAGGAAAGTAAATAAAAACTGATTAGTTAAACACACAACTACTTCTCCAATGAAATCAGGCGTTAAATGGATATCTAAATCTGATAAAGTCATTCACGTCACTCACGTCACGTCACATATGAAACATCGAGTCAATTTCTTTTTCTGTGGCATTCAACCATACAATATTTATTTTTTTGATACTGATGATAGTATGTAGTTCAAATAAATGTAAATTAAATATAACTAGTGGTCGCCCGTAGTCGAAATTCGATCATAATAATTAATTTAAATTATAAGTTTGAACATTATTAAGGTTCTGTTGTCAAAGACTTCTAATTCTATAAACACAGATTTCGCCCAGGCTACACTGTTAATTTGACTTTAACAATAAACAAAAGAGTATATGCGTTGTGTCAAGTACATGGTAGTGTGCGTCATGTTTTTTTATTGATTTAATGTATTTTTATGCATAATTTAAAAAAAAAATATTAGCATTCTGCACTCCGTTTCTACATAAACTATAAGTGTGCGAAATTTCTTAATCCTCTGTCCGCGCAATTTTCGTAAAAAGGGGTAAAAATCGTTTCCCAAGGACGAAAAGTACTGTTTTCATCTCTGTGATCAGGCAACTCCAAGCGTACTTTCAGAATATGAGAATAGAAAAAGCATTGTCTTGCTATTTACGTAAGGCAAGGGACGTTCGGATTATAGTGGGGTACGGATATGTAGAAGTTTAGAATATCGAGGCTCTACTGTATTAGGTCTAGTAATAATGACTAAACTATGTAAAGTAATAATCAATTAAACGCATGTGTGTAAAACAATTTATTGTTGTTTACGCAGATAATTTTTCGCTAACAGAGACTGCGCACGTCGCTCCGTTAATCGCTGCTGCATTGGTGATCGCCGCTTTGCTGGTTATCGTGTTGTGCCTCATCATAAGATGTCGAAGACGAAGAGGTAGGTCGTTTCTTATTTATCATATAGAAAGAGTTGCATGTTATGAATGATGCACTTAGGCGAGCATAATACTAAAACATTTTCTTCCAATAAAACTATGCGTCTAGTAGTAAGAGGGGGAGAATATGATGATGATGGGAATTATATATCTGACGAAGACACTACTTATTTTTATAAGATGATCCAAAGAGTATTAAATTTTTTTTGTTTATTGCTTAAGTTTGGCAGACAGGAAGACGGCCTACCTGATGGAAAGTGGCTATTATCGCCTATAGCCTTTTGCAACACCAAAGGTGCTACAAATGCTCTGATACTCTCTAAAGGAAGACTGGACTGGAACCTGGCCACTAAAACCGGAACACAACTCAAGGTTGTTATGGCGGCATACTCTAGATCAGGGGTAACCATCCAGACGGACATATAGGTACCCTACCACATGGTTGCGGGATGTTTTGTCCGTAGGTTTATGGCCGCAGGAAATTATATTATTTCTCCATTCTATACAGATAAATCAAATTAGAGTGTCTGTTTGTAATTTCTCAATAAAAATGTGAAATAACTTAGTGAGAATAATTCGGACCAGGAGATTCCGAAAATGTAGTTTTTAGAATTTTTGTCTGTCTGTCTGGATGTTCCGGCTAATCACTGAAACGGCTGGACCGTTTTTGACGAGCTTTTTACTGTGAGATAGTTGATGTTACAAGTAACTTATGCTGGTGTGCGTCGACATTAAACCAACGATTAAAATAAAATAATCACTGCTTATGGATACATTTTTAGCGATCATTTTATTTTAACCATCGGTTAAAACTCGGTGCACATTAGCCTTATACTACTTTTCTAAACGGACGAAATTGCGGACACGGCTAGTAATTAATTAATAATAATAAGGGTTTGTTAGTAAATTTCTTTATGCCAACTTCTAAACGTATGAATAAATTTTGGTGTAAACTTATTTATGAAGCTGTTTTTTTATAGCCAACGTTAGAAGCATTAATAGGAAGTACCTATATATATATATATAATTAAAATTGTTTGCATAATTATGTAAATAATAGAAATAATTCAGTAAGACTCGTTATCATCGCAACAAATATGTATAATATGGCGTGAGTTGGTGATACTGGTAAATCACAGAGCTGTGTTCTATTTTAATAAGTACTTATAATAGTGAATTTATTTATTGTTGGTTTCAGAAAGCGTTGAATACAAGACTGAAGATCTCGATAGGTGAGTTTATCGTCTGAGAATTGTTTTTATTTTCATGTATAGTTTAGGAAAAATCTATCACCATGACTTCAGTGCTAGAGATTAGAGTGTTTTGCTGGGTTTAATTACCGCATAGTTATTATTGTTAAAGTATGCATTCACACAACTAAATTAAAATCGCAGACTAAAACTAATTATTAAAAATTACCTGATGTTATCGAATTTAAATATAAAATACATTTTCTTCTTTTGCCCATTGAAAGATAAGGGACTATATGTAATCTTCTTTACAAGTATAAAACTAAGTCACTAGCCGCATATACCTGTAATATCCGTACTACTATGCAACGTATTTTTAAGCGGGTTTCACCATCACTTAGACAATTTTTCACTAAATTTTTATATAGATATATAAAACCTAAATAATTGTTTTATGTATCCATAATAATCTCGAACTAAAAAGCCCGATTTGACCCTTAAGAATGTCTATAGAACGTAACTTTGAATAATGAAATCAACAAAACTGAAAGCCAATAACAGATAATTTATTTAGTTGATAATATACATATTTTTTATACTGATGCATTATATAACGTTATAAAACATATTTCAATTATTATTTTCCTCCAAATAACAAAATAACAAGATTTTTTCATTAATTCTTTTATGTTGTATTAATTATGATGAAGTCCCAAAAACAGATACCTTCTAAGGCGTCTTATTTTTAATTCTAGTGTTGCTACCATATGGTATTGTTGCAGTTAACTCAATTCGATTCGATAAAAAACTATATACATATTTATTCCAAACCTTACATTATTTATGTATTTATACTAAAACAACAGTACATAAATGTAAATACATGTATTGAAAACAAAAACGATTGAATAAATATTAGGTTGGGGAAAAGTTTCTTCGCATTTTATATAAAAATTCAAAAGGTTTTTTTATAAAGTTTATTTACATTTGACTAAAGTATGTAGGTGCCATTTTGTTGGATAACTTTTTTCCATCTTGTAGGTAGGGACGTGATCCCATTGCTATAAAAATTTTGGCGATTCTGATTCTGAAACTGCGACAAGTGGTTTTGGCCGTCCTCTCGTGATGTTAACCTGACACTGCCTAAGGAATTATTTAGAGACCGAAACAGGTTAAAATCTGAAGGTGCAAGGTCAGAACTATACGGCGGATGCATTAACATCTCCCACCCAAACTCTCGTAATTTTTGCTGAGTGGCTAAAGATGTGTGAGGTCTAGCGTTATCATGGTGAAAAACCACACCCTTTCTGTTGATTAGTTCCGGCCGCTTTCTCTCAACTTTTTGCTTTAATCTCATCTGTTGTTCGCAGTACAGTTCAGAATCGATGGTCCTGCCTAGCGGTAACAGCTCATAATGATTAATGCCCTTCCAATCCCACCATACACACAGCATCACCTTGTTGCGAGTTAACCCGGGTTTCGCCACAGTCTGTGAAGCCTGACCAGCCTTTGACCACGACCTTTTTCGCACGTTCTTGTCGTACGTGATCCACTTTTCATGTCCAGTTATCAGCTTCTTCAAAAATGGTTCGGTTTCATTACATCGAAATAAAGAATCACAAATGAGTACACGGTTCATTAGGTTTCTTTCAGTGAGCTCATGAGGCACCCAAATATCGAGCTTTTTTGTGTACCCAGCTTTTTTCAAATGCACCAAAACCGTTTGTGGTCAATTCCCAGTTCTCCAGCTACATCGTAACTACTAATATGCCGATCTTACTTCACTTTTTCAAACATGGCATCATTTTTATCCGTAACAGGGCGACCAGAGCGACGTGTATATTTGATATCAAAATTTCCGGATTGAAAACGCTTAAACCAAATTTACGCTACTCTCACAGATACTGCATTAGGTCCATAAACATCAAAAAAAAAATTCGCGGCTTGTCTTGCACTTTTACCTTTTTTGTAGTAAAATTTTAAATTGTATCAAATTTCTTCATTAGATTCACTCATTTTAACAATAAGAAAAACAAATGAATATCACACACACATTTTCCTAATTTCAGTTTGGAATTGTCTTCTTTAAAATTAAAACTTTCGCGCTCCATTTCCATTTTGTGAGGTATTTGTGTGACACAAAAAGTAATTAACTTAAAATAGATCAAACGATTACACAGTCGTATAATTTTAAATCAATTTCTCGTGATTATCGGTTAACTTGGTTAACGACTTAAGAGGTTTCACTCCCTATATATATTGTTATGAGAACTATCAAATAGGGCTTTTTATTTTGTGATTATTATATGTGATACAGAGGTTGACTCTAAAACTCTAGTTATTTCGCTACTGTCCATTCGCTGCTGCAGTGCGGTACGGAGCTGTGGGCGCGCGCTGCCGACTGGCAGCGTGCCTTCCGCATGCAAAAAAGGGCCGTACGAGCAATAGTGCGGGTGCGTAGATGAGAGTCAGCAAGACCGCATTTTAAAAAACTGGGTATACTCACACTACCCAGTATACTAATATATCAAGTTGCGGTGTATGTGCGACTTGATGTTCATACCTATGCTAAGTATAGCGACCTGCATACGCACTTCACTCGGCATAGGAATAACATGATTCATGTAAAACACAAACTTGAGAAATCGGGGAGATTGACGCATGTCATGGGTCCGCTAATATACAATAAACTACTGAGTTGGATAACGGAGTCACCATCCGTCGGCTCATTTAAAACAGGACTCAGGAAATGGTTAGTCGAGCACACCTTCTATAATCATGAGGAGTTTATATCCTACAATATGACATAATTTTAATTTAATTTTATTTTTGTGACATGTGTATTTAAATGATGTAGAAATTGACGTGTAACTTTGTTATGAATAAATGATTTCTGTTTTCTGACTTCTAGTAATAAATAGGTATTGTATTAGAAGGAGACACTGTAAAAAGGAATTAAGTAATATAATTTTTTACTTTTAGCGAAAAAACAGTTCTACCAGCAGACGCTGTGTACAGCCCTCGTGATACTGCGACACGAGCTACCCCTTCGCAGGTACCGAGCTCAGGGTCACGGGGACAAATGACCCCAACTGGCGGAGCTATGGGTTCGAGTGGGGTTGTAGTGTCGGGCGGGGTCATGGGGCCAAATGGGGCGATGGGACCAACCGGGGCTATGGGGCCAACCGGAGCTATGGGGCCAACTGGGTCCATTGGGTCAAACCCCCGGTACTCCCCCGGGGCCCTGCAGGTGCGCCGCGCCGCCGTCGTGCTGCAGCCGCCTACCACCGTGTGATGTGTGGGCACAGGTGTGATATCACATACTAACTACACTTGTATGAAATAAGTATGTTAGATACACCAAATTCATAACCGTTACCTTTCATAAATGATAATTAAATATATCATCAAATAGTACAGAATTTGTCAGTCTCTAACAAATACATACACAACTGATAATCTTATTATATAGAAAATCATTAAAATTCACCACGAGGCTTGAAGACATTACTCTAAAATTTCATATTATGTATAATGCTTTTAGAAATATCAGTATTTTTATATATATATATATTGGAACATAGATATATAATTATCTAAATGAAGAATTTGAATAATAAAAATGTATATTTAGGCATTATTTTCAAGTGAATATGTTGCCGTTACTGATAATTATGTCATGAAGCTCTCTCTACGAAGCCAACTGATTAATAATAAATTGAATTACAAGCCCATAAAAGAAATTGGGTGCCAGTATTCCTAATTGATTGGTCACATTTTCAAAGACAATACATGTTATTGAATTAGAACAAATATTTTGTCTTTTATTTGAAGTATTGTTTAGCGACATATCACCGACAGTAACAATTTTTGTTTATCCAAAAACTTTTGAATAATAGACAACAATTATAATCATTTGTACAACGAATATATAGTTAATTTAACAGTTATATTTCTTTAGCAGTGAATGGTGTTTGAGTCTTAACTAATCGAATGAGTTTCTGATACTCCGTATATTACTTCATCAGATCCCATGAAAACTCAACATTTATTACAAACATCATTTTAAGTGCATGTTAAACACACTACTAACGTTTTACGAATATCATTGAGCACTGCACAGCACAACAAATAGTGTAATTATAATCATAAAAAGTAAAAAAGTAAATCTTTTTTCTAGGCGGTCCTGTCTTCGCTGGAACGAGAAGCCAAAGAGAATGTATATGCGGTTTTGGATCCGCATATTCAATACGAAATAACAATTAATAAGCATGGAGAACCGCCTAAATATTTATCTCTATCTAAACCTATAACACACCAAAGAACGCACGCTTTTGATCCGAAGAACATAGCTGCCAATGAAATTAACAACAATGAGTTTGTTAATAAATTTTCTACTTTCAAAACTGGACCTCCGAAAGTTCGAAGGTCTAATAAAAGTAATGGAAGAAGAAATTATGATAGGAATTATATTAGTAAGACTAATAATGATGTAAAATACTCTAAAGATCCAAATTTTGGAATGCCAAGAGGTTTCAATAATAATGTAGATATGAACGCACAAACTACAAGGCACAACGAAATCAGAAATTCTAAACACTCTCGGAAGTTTGAAACGAATGGATTCAGAAGAAATCATGATTACAGTCTAAATTGGGTTGAAGGTCACAAAAGTGATACTAAGCGAGCTTCAAATCGTAGCTGGAGATACGAAGAAGCAACAAGTAAAATTGATAAGGATGACAAAAAACAATCATCTGACGATGATAACAAGAAAGAAATAATTGAAAACGATTGTAAGCCACGACCGGGTAAAGTAAAGGAGATAGCGTCAAGATTCAACAGGCATAGTATGGAAAATATACAGCCTCAAAAATGTAAAAAGGAACGCCCAAAACCTTTACAGAGTTACGGATACCAAGCCTTATTTAGATCACGTTTTTCCGGATGCAGTTGAAATTTAAATAGTGATTATGTGTGAGACTTATGAACATGACAAAATGTAGATCTCTGATTAGTGTAAGTGTGTTTGATAAGAATAAATAAAGTTATCGTTATATCGTGTTACGTGTACAAATTAATATATAGAATTTTCAGTAGCTGAACTGTGAAATGTCTAAACATGGAATTATAGCTGCCGTGTTGAAATTTCGTATGAATTAGAGCTGCCAGTTCTAAATAAAGTTGTTTATTCGCCGAAGACGTTATTTTTAACGTTATAAATAAGACGCATTTGACCACAATTAATAATTATAACACTATGGATTATTTTAGATTTATGTGATATATTCAAATGTCTATGATGATTATTCATAAATTGACACCACCGAAGCGAATACAGCAACGCTCTTCATTTCACAGATAAGTACTAATATACAGTGTGTATAAGTTTCTTAAAATGTACCATACTTTAGTTGAGTGCTGTTGGCATAAAATATCTGATATTGAATAATGTTACAAAGGGACATTTATTCCCTAAATTTTGAAACTTTATTTACTTTTGTCAAACTGGTACAACAACTATTATATAAGTATTAATAGCCTATTAAAATTATTTATTAGTAGTATATGCCATACTCTTAATTATATTATTATAAAACTAAGTTTTCATTCATCAAGCTTATCACTCCATTGACATTAAAACCATAGCTATAAGATTTTTTTAGAACGAACAAGATTATTATTGTGGATTAACGCGTGGTGCAGCAGTAATTTCGATTAAACAGTAATTATTTCAAAATTAAACTGGCTTGAGATCTGATGAGCAAAAAGTTGCTAATGAGTAAAATTGTTTGTTAATGAGAGTCTACTTTACTATTGTAAAGATGTAATTTTTGCTAATCGTAATTAATGAAATTATTTTACAACATTGTGCCTTCGTACAATGTATTGCGAACTACCTGGACACTGTTATCACTGTGTAAGTGATTGATAGCTAAAATAACAGTTTTTTAAGTTTCAAATAAAGATTTCAGTGCCTATTTATATAATATAATAATTTTGAAGAATTAAATTTTCTTTTTATTTCTAATACAAATTTACAATTGTAGGGCTATGGTGGTGGTAGTCTATTGCTACTAATGTCATTCATTTTCTTCATCACGCCTAATAAATAGTTACAAGAAAACAATGCACTTGCGGTGCTATGGAAATATAGAAATATTGTAAAACACTGTAGAATTGCCTAGACAAATGTAGTCATTTATGAAAATTAAATATAGGAATCTGTTTTAATCTAAACTTTTTGAGAATTTAATAAAGTAAAATATCGATTTTTCTGTAACACTGAAGGTTATTATGATATTGCGAATTTGTACTTATATTTTTTTAAACCACATTTTTGTACTTATATTTTCTTTTGTTATATGAAAAATTTTATACATTTAAATATTTATATTGTATATAGTTTTATATTTAAACAATTTATCATGATAGGTACTTTCAGTATTAATATATTACGTGTAAGCATTTTTCGCCAAATACAGCTAAACTATAATATTAACAGCCAGCTTTTGTGGTACGCTTTATTTTATGTAAGATACACCATTGAGTATCAAATTTGGCCAGAATTTTAATATTTTATAGTTCAAGACATCTGAATTAAACTTGTGTACAAAAGCGAGGTGAAAATTGACCTATTTTCAACCTTGCTTTTGTATAAAAAATATTGTTTTATTTAACTACTGTTATTGTTAACATATTTACTGTATCAATTCCAGTAACAACTGAACAGAGATGTGATTTTGGTTCAAATTAAATGCTTTTCTTTATAGCAAAAACTCCAATAGCGATATAAATGAATGAATATGGATAATTAGCTTACTTTAAATATGTTTATTATAAGGCCAGTATAATTCTTGTCGTGAATTAGCAGCGATTTATGAAATATATTTTTTGTCTATATTTTGTTATATACTGATTTCCTTATGTACAAATTCTATTACTTAAGTTTTATATTGTTGAATTTTAACAGTATTAAAAAGTCATCATTTTTAATTTTGTTTTATTTTTATCGAGGCCATGCACATAATTGGAATTTATTGTTGTCCTGTCTATACCTTTATTTATTCGTGTCTGTAATATTTGGAATAAATAATTAACTGATAACTTTCTTAACATAGTTTAAATACAAAATTCTTGATAGTCATTGAATTAGCTACCCTGTCAAGAACTCGTAATCTAAAAATGTTAATTTTTGTAGTAGTTAATTCTATCGCAAAAACGATCCCATTCTCCGAGATGAAAAGTGTCCTATGTCCGTTCTCAGTATTGAGACTACATCCACACTAATTTTCAATAAAAACGGTCCCGCAGATTTTCCATGAAAGCGTGACAGACAGTTACTTTTGCATTTATACTGTTATACATATAAGAGTGGATTTTACCATAAATGGACACTATGATAATATAACACCTTGTGGCTATCTTCTAATAAACTTTACTCAATCAGATCTTGACATCAGACAAATTATATCAAACACTTAAATCTCAATAAAGTGGTGCAGTCATTCGATTTGTCAACTGTTGCTCGATATAAAAATAGAGATGATGTTCTTCATGTGTCTAGCTAGACTTACAAATCTATTTCTGATTTTAATCGTGTCTTTTGGCTTTTGGATGATCTTTTATAACGATATAGAAACTAATATTTAGGTATTCTTATTATTATTAGGTATTCTT
Organism: Dendrolimus houi; assembly: GCA_039645545.1. Taxonomy (NCBI): domain Eukaryota; kingdom Metazoa; phylum Arthropoda; class Insecta; order Lepidoptera; family Lasiocampidae; genus Dendrolimus; species Dendrolimus houi. The sequence goes on from CM077122.1 coordinate 5,857,431, forward strand.
ATTATTATTAGGTATTCTTATTATTATTAGGTATTCTTATTATTATTAGGTATTCTTATTATTATTAGGTATATCTTTGAAGACCACTGGCTATAAAAATGGCCCGAACTTTTTGAGAGCTAGAGGCCCATTGACAAATTTAATCTAAATGTGGTGTGACATTGACCGGCATTTATTCCTGTCTACGCCATATAAAAATGCACCCAAGGATAAGCCCCGGTCAGTGTAGGACTACTGTAGGGAATGAGAACAAAAGGTACCGGGCTATTGGGATGAACTGCTAATGGAACTAGGGGTCTAGGATTATGGGGGTTATGGCGTCTGCTCGTCGCAATGGTCGGGGAACATGAAAAAATGGGAAGACGGTGACTCGCTACTCATTGCATGGGCCCCTAAAAATGCCTAACAAGATTGGCGAGGGGCAACATGAGTGTGAGTGGCTAAGGGATGTCGAGAGGTGGGCTGTAGGTTCACCGAAGCTACTTCTGACGTTATGCCATTTATTACTTCCACCCCTGTAGCTAGAGTGTTAGCTCTAGCGATGTCCACACCGTGCCGGCTGACTAAGGCAAGCACGGAGGCGGGGGCCTTGCCTTGGTCCCCGGAGTCAGGTTCGAGGTGTCGCTACTCATCCTAAGGCTTCGCTACAAAGCTCCCCTGCGGGTGGTTAGGTATTATTATTAGGTAAACTGTCAAACGCAGTGCCGGACGGCCTCCAGCCCGATTGACTAACGATTTGCGCAACGTCGCCGGTAGACGCTGCATGAGAAGGCGGAGGACCGTGATGAGTGGCACTGACTTGAAGACGCCTACGTCCAGCAGTGGACTGTGATTGGCTGACGACCAAACAGTCAAAAATATTTCATGTTCAATTAAAATTAATTTATAAAAGATTATTTTAAATCTTTGATTGATTTTAGACTTGCCAACCATTTGTAGTCCCCATCCCGCATTGCTTTAAGATGAAAGTTTTCGAGCAGTACATTCTCCCCGTTCTGACCTACGTACGGGTCCGAGACGTGGACACTGACAGCTGGATTGATCCATAAATTGCAAGTCGCTCAGCGATCTATTCAACGAGCTACGTTCGGAGTCTCTCTTATGAATAAAATCCCAAGAATGATGATTAGGATATTTGTCAGAGAACATAAGTAACCGACAGTGCTCATAAAATTAGAAAGCCGAAGCACCTATGGACCGGTGGCCCAATATCTTGGTGTTGCAAAGATATTTTACAAAGTACGATTCTATTGCGATAGGGTAAACAAAATTGTATTCTACTAAATCCACAATATCCTCTAGATATCGTCGCGGCGGAATAATAGTCATTTTTTTATGTATTACCATTAGCAGAAATGGAGTTAGCCGAAATGAACATTGAAAAGCTACCAAAATTTTAAATATTGATTTCGCGAGTTTTCGCTTATATGTATTTATAAAGATAGAGTGGCGTGCCCGCTCTTCGGCCACGCCACTGGAATTAACAGAATACCAAAATCAGGCAAACTTACGATTGAGACGATAATGTTCGGCGATTTTGACAAGATGGTAGTAATAAGATAAATTGGGCCCAGTTACGTCTGTCGCAGGACCGATGGCCCACGAAGCACACGAGACCTGTAGTGGAGACCGTGTCTGAGTAAACCTACTGTTGTATGCCCTTCAGCCCGATGGACCGACGATCTGCGCAAGGTCGGCGGTAGGTGCTGGTTGAGGACAGTGGAGGGCTGCATATGTGGCGCAAACTTGGGGCCGCCTACGTTCAAGAGTGGACTGCGATTGGCTGACGACGATCCATGTGTAGGGATCCATTTTCATTTTAGCCAATACGTATCCTTTATAAAGCGTCATGTCCTTTCATCCATCTGCTCGTATATATCTGTCTATGCATTTTACAGCCATTGTTCTCAAAAACTGTTGGGTTTATATTATGGATGATATTTGACAAGAATGTGTAATTTAGACTCTGTCTTATGTAAGAAGCCTCGTAGACGGGGCGCTATGATCGTGTAACGAAATATTGAAAAGATAAAATGATTTAAAGATTCCGATTTAATAGTACCTATTAGTAAATAGAGAATAATTTAACAGTTACATTAAAACACTTGATAAAAACAGCATAACAACGTGCTTGGGCTGATCTGTTTACAATTAGTACCATTTTTTGCCGCGACACTTGTTTCGTGAAACGCAGTCTGCCTCTATATGCTGTTATATGGGCATTATGCATTGAAATCGAAGAATTGCTTTCACCATTTATGCGATTGTGTGATACTTTGTTATATCGTTTAAAAGTGTGTATGTAATTGTGTAAAGTTTTATTGTTGCAAAATGAAGGATGTTTGGGTGTCACAACATTTTTAGATAATTTTAGCCTTATCAGCTTATGCTAAAAAGATTGACGAGAGCTTAACGGATATAAGTAATCTAAAGTGGAAACCGGCTAATAAAATAATCACATATCCATACTAATTTATAAATGCGAAACTAAATAAATAAACAGATGACACTTTATTATTCTCTCTATCTCTATAAAAAAACAATTTCAAAAAATAATTTTGATAAGTAATTATAGTGATTATCTAGACACTAGTTACACACCCACCACCATTACACTTCTACGTAAATAAAACCAATGACACCTACATTTATCGCGTTGGTATAACCAAGAATATAATAATAAATAGAAAGAAAATATTTATTTCTAAAAAAGCGAAACTTAACAATAATTAATAATAATAACAATAACTTTTTTAAACAAAAAATTAGTGCGTGGGCCAACCGATTACGTCGGTCGGTATAAAGAACGTGCAGATCGGTATAACTTGAATCGCTTCTTCCAAAGAGATCAAAAACGAGTGTATAGAGGATGGGAGCGTTCAAGTGACTCTGTGATTGATGGTAACTGGCCAGATATCGACTCTATGAGAATGTTCTGGAGTAATAACTGGTCGGTGCCTGTCACCCACAGAGAAGGCGACTGGACTAAGACGGTCGAGCAGGCTTGTGAAACGATTTCAGAAATGGAACAGCTGGCTCTTGATCCAGTTGTAATTGATTGTGCAATTCGTATAGCTCAAAACTGGAAAAGTCCAGGACCAGACGGATTACACAAATTCTGGATTAAATGTTTCAAGAGTTCACATGCTTGCTTGGCCTCTCAATTCCAGGAAGCCATAAACATGGGTTCGCTTCCTTCTTTTATGACTACTGGAGTCAATCATCTGCTCCATGAGCCAGGTAGTACCACGGAAGCAAAAAACTATAGGCCCATGACTTGTTTACTAACTATATACAAGCTACTTACATTTGTTTTGAGATCTAAATTACTGAAACATTTGACAAATAATAACATTTTGGCCAATACTCAAAACGGATGTAAGGATGGGTCCCGTAGTAAGCCTAAGGAGCTCCTCCTCGTGGATATGACCATTAATCATCAGGTAAGGCGAAACAAAAAGAATCTATCTGTAGCCTGGATTGACTACAAAAAAGCCTATGATTCGGTGCCCCATACATGGCTGGAGTTGTATATAGTAAATGCAACTCTTCGTGCTTTACTCAGTTCATGTATGGTGCAGTGGACCACGGTGCTTAGGCATTCAGGGGACAGTGGGAATCTTTCTGTTTTGCACGACCCAATAAGGATCAAGCGGGGCATTTTCCAGGGTGACAATTTGAGTACATTGTGGTTCTGTTTAGCTCTGAATCCATTAAGTACTCTACTTAGGGAATCAAAGCTGGGCTTTTGACTTCGGAGAGGTGGTGAGACTATATCACACCTTATGTACATGGATGACGTAAAATTATTTGCATCGAAAAAGCCAGATCTTTTGCATTTGCTAAAGATTACTGAAAGCTTTAGCAACTCCATTAGTATGGAATTTGGTGTAGATAAGTGTGCCGTTATGCATGTACAATGATGGAGAGTTGTAAATTCAGAAAATTTACAACTTTCTGAATATATATCCCTCAAGACCCTCTCTGAAGGTGAAACCTACAAGTATCTTGGTATGTCAGAGTCGTTGGGTATTCCTGATGCTGATGTGAAGCAGACGATGAAGGATCGTTTCTTTTCCCGCCTGAGAAAGGTCTTAACGAGCCTTCTCTCAGGTGGAAATAATGTGCGAGCCTTCAACGCTTGGGTCATGCCAGCATTAGCATACTCCTTTGGCATACTAAGATGGACTCAAACTGAATTAGACGCCCTGGATAGACGGGTTCGTTGTCTACTGACAACGCATCGGATTCACCACCCACGTTCGTCTGTGATGAGACTGTACATCCCACGGAAGTATGGAGGTAGGGCGTTTTTAAATACCAAGGACTTCCACAACCGTGAGGTGTACAATCTCAGAGAATATTTTCTTAAAGCCGGCACCACCGTGGGTATGCATTACGATATAGTGTCAGTCGACAAAGGGTTCAGGGCGTTGGTAATGAGTGCCTCTGATCGTATGGACGTATGGAAGAGTAAGGAGCTGCATGGCAGGTTCTATCAGGCTTTAACTGGGCCTGATCAGATCCAGCGTCGGTGAACTGGCTACGTTTTGGTGACCTATTTGGGGAAACCGAAGGGTTTATCTGTGCAATTATGGACGAGGTTATCAAGACGAACAACTACCGGAAGTACATTCTGAAGGACGGCACGCTTGACATTATGTCGGGCGTGTCACCGCTCTGGTGAGTCTCTCAGACATGTTACTTCCGGTTGTTCTCGTCTTGCTAATAGCGAGTACTTGCACAGGCACAACCTAGTAGCCAGGATCATCCACCAGCAACTTGCTCTTAAATATGGACTTGTCTCGTCGGATTTACCTTATTACCAATACAAGCCCGAGCCAGTTTTTGACAATGGTCAATATCTGCTCTAATGGGACCGGTCAATTATCACAGATAGGACTATTGTCGCCAATAAGCTTGATATTGTGATAGTTGATCGGTCTGCGAGACATGCTATAATTGTAGATGTCGCGGTTCCCCATGATGGTAATCTCGTGAAAGCCGAGAAAGAAAAACGAATAAAGTATATTGATGTCGCTCACGAGGTTGCTGCCATGTGGAACTTGGATTCTACAATCATAGTACCGATAGTGGTGTCAGTGAATGGACTAATAGCGAAGAGCCTTGACCGACACCTTGAAAGGCTCTCACTTGGTATCCTGTCTCTGGAGCCTTAACCACCGGTAGCTTGGACGCTAGGCCATGTTGCTGGCGGATATCGATTTTTTACATTTTTTTTAATATATGTTATTTTTTGTATATAGTATGTATACAAAGAAAAATGTAAAGAATTTGAGGCCAAATAAATATGTGAAATAGACAATAACAAGATTACTGATATGTGGCATATGGAGTCAACGATCATCGTACCGACAGTGGTGTCCGTTAACGGTTTAGTAGCAAAGGGCCTCGACCGACATCTAGTAGAGAGGCTCTCGCTCAGTAAATGGGTGAACGGCCAGATACAGAAGGCGATTCTTCTGAGCACGGCAAGCATTGTGAGGAACTTCCTGTCTCTGGAGCCTTAACCACCGGCTGCTTGGACTCTAGGCCCCGCTACCGACGGACTTCATCTTTTTATATTTTTTTAATATTTGTTTATTTATATATAAATATATTAAAAACATAAAAAAGAATAAATAAATATAAGTGTGAAATAACAATAATAATAAAAAAGTGTGCCGCTATTTGCGAAATGAGGTTGGCACTCAGTATTTTGCTGTGCCGAAACATAGTCCGACCCAGCACTGATTTTCAGTGCCCACCTTCTTAATCACAAAAGTCATGCGACCCACGGTGAAAACAAGCAAAATTGAATTAAATTGTAGTCAACTTATACGTAAATAATATAGATACCAGAGTAGTGCCAATAGAAGGATTCAGTAAGGCTGAGCGACATTTGGAAAACTCCATCGGGTCTTCAAGTCGAACATGTCACAATATCATCCACACTTTTTCGACACCTGGAAGTTTTCAACTGTACATGATGCACGTTCCTTCATGCCTTACGACAGCAAGCTAGAAATGAAACCTCCCGCGGTTTTCCTAGAGCGCTGTAATATGGGGTTCTTCTTCAAAAAGGGTGTAAACAGATATTTAAAGTCTCAACGAGATAGGCAACGCATAGGATCCCTTGGTGTTGCAGATGTCCATGTCCACTTGCTATCCAATAGACCCGTTTGCAATTTTACCTACAAGCAAACAAAGAAAAAAATGTCTACGAGCAGTAAATTTGCGCGCGGTGTTTTGATTTTAGTGTTAAGTATAAAACTGGATAATGCAGTTTAGTGGATTGAAATAAATATACTTATGTATAGTTTGAACTGCAAAAGGACTAAAAAGAACGTGATTAAGTTTTAAATTGTCGTGTTACCTTTGTTCTTTAGATAAATATTTTTTTCATTGTTTTTGAAATTGATGCAAATTTAACATAACCAGGTTGCATGGCAACCACAAAGTTATTATGTACCTACAACAGCAAATTATAACTTAAATTCAATAGAGAAAATTTAATATAAATGAGTCTAGGTATTTTTTTATATAGCCCCTTAAGATTATAAGTATGTCGCAGATCGCGATATAATTGTAAAAATTTCGTTAACGACTTTAAATTGAGGGTACTTATGTTTTTCTCAAAGTACCTGCACTTGATTTTATTAAGTGGTGTTTTAGTTTAATAAAAACTGGGTTGTATTTATATGATGGGATTTATATTGTTGAGCACTTTATAAATGTTTTAGGATTTTTAATAACCTTTGTAATAAGTTTCAGTTTACCAGATTACTAAAGTGTAAACGTTGTGTTGTTGGTTCGACAGTATAAAAGGAGGTGAAATCGCCTAAACGCGACATTCGACATTCTACATTCGTCGGTTGAAGAGCGCGAAATCTCTGTTGGACAAGGAGCACATATGTTGTGGTCAATAATTACTACCCGATAATAGCAGTATTCTTTGAGGGCAAATTGCTGCTCGATACCTGACAAGCGTGGATGCAACTCTTGGAATTGTCCTAATATTTCTGTGTATTATTTTGCTTATAATTAATTGTAATAATTCTAGTGTAATAAACTTTGATTATAATATTTCAGATTATCATTGTTATGTCTCGCGCTTGAGCCGACAAGTAGAATATTGAGCTTGTATCATCATACTGTATATTTAAAGTGCCCAAAAGAAGAGCAGCGTGAGAATAGCATCAGCAATAGAGATGTGGATACAAGTTAAAATAAATTCAATATTATTCATGTATAAAAGAAGGGGTTAAAATAATATTTTTTCAAAATACAGTAGACTCTCAATAATTTGAAACTCAACTCAATAATTTAAACACTCAATTTGAAACTTAAGTTCAAAATAACAAACTTACTTACTTATGGAACTTATGGAAAGACATTTGTGCTTTCTTAGATTCATTTTAATAGCACAAGTCAAACATTAACATGACACATTAACGTTTGAAAGAAGACTGGAATTCGAACGTACTCAAATCTCATTTATGTAAACAATTGACAGGTCTGTACATGCATGTAAACAAACGACAGGTATGTGCACAATAAACGCTTCAAATTATAGAGTAGGACTTAAAACTTAAAATTAAAACCCAGGCATGTCTATTTTCTGCAAAACGGAGTCTATTTGATTTGATTCCCACTTTCAGAGATGTTTCCATTACATTGACTGATAGACTCCAGCTTCTGGGCATCTCTTTGATTCCAACACTCAATTTTGGCACGTACATAGTCTTTAGCGCAAGTGGCGGTCAAAAAGCTGAGTGTACTCGCAAAGGTGAGACAGTACTTCACGTCGAAACAACTGCTGAACTTATACCAAGCACAAGTTCGGTCCTGCATGGAGTACTGTTCACATCTTTGGGATGGATCAGCCAAATACCAGTTAGAAACGTTGGAATCAATTGAAAAAAGAGCCAGGAAGCTGGTCGGCAACGATCGTGTTTTTTATGCTCGACTTCAGAGTCTAGAGCATGGACGCAAGGTCGCGGGGCTGACCGTCTTCTATCTGATACATTTCGGGGAGTGTTCCTTAGAATTGCAAGTGCTGATTCCTCCATCCCCTTTTTACCACTGGACAACCAGACGCACCGGTTTGCGCCACCGTTACATGGTGGAAACACAACCAATCAGAACCAAGCGTTTCGCTTCATCTTTTCTGGTGTGCACTGCCGAAGAGTGGAATAATTTGCCGGAGTCTGTTTTTCCTGACAAATACAATCTTGAAGTCTTCAAGTCACGAGTGAATAGGTATCTTCTAGGTAAGCGTGCTCCATCCTAGACTGCGTCATCACTTAACATCAGGTGAGACAGTGGTCAAACGCAAACCTATAACTCCGTAAAAAAAATCCTTCAACTTCAAATTACCGAAGGGACCAATTAACATTGATTTTATTCAATTTATCAAGTATTTTTCAAGGGACCGGAAAGAAATTTCAAATTATCGAGAGATTCAAATTATCGAGATAGACTGTATCATGATATAGATAATTTAAATTACTGTTTAAACAATAATTAATGCGATATTTGTCTAATATTTTACTTGTACAAAAGTTATGACATCAGTTTGTACGCTCGTACGTAATGTAATAAGGCTGCGACATTTTGTGCTTACGCTGATACAAAATATCCCGAGTGATTTATTTGTCTGTTCCCGAAATGAGGCACTACCTGTAGACATCTGAGCCGTCGGAAATTCCGTCTAAACTCACAGTAAATTGGTAAACCGTGAGGCATTAGTTCACTGCAGCAGGTAAGAGAGGGATTTCTTTTTTCTAGCTCGTCACGGGTATTTTTGGACATAATTTTAGTCATCATATTCTTGACTTGACGTCATTCGGTATAGGAATAACATAAGATATTTTAAATACAATCTTGGGAAACCGGGCATATTGACGCATTTCATGGGACTATTGATATACAATTAACTAATCAAAAGAATAACTCTCTCACCATCTGTAATTTCATTTAAAATACGGCTCTGGAAGTGGCTAGTCGAGCACACTTTTTGTTGTATATAAAAAAATGACTGTTCGAGTTATAAAAAAAATTAGATACAAAGAAACCGACTTCAAAGGTAACTAAAAAGTAAGTTTTTCTACAACATCTTATAGTCGGTGTCATGTAAAACAAAAATGACTACACACAATGTTACAACGAGAAATGTTTATTTTTATGATTTAACTACACTCTAGGTCGGTACCTATTTTTCCAAAAAAATATATATTGTGATTTATTTTAAATTCAGTTCAATTTTATTTATTGGTATAAACTAAATGTTTAAGAAAAAAAGATTTAATTTTCTTGTTTCAGTTCAGTTTCATTCGTCCCTTCGTTATGATGGTAGGCTTCATCGGCTCTGGGATCATGAGCGACGCTTTCGGAAGAAAGAGCGGCCAGCTAATCTTCATATTTCCATTCATCGTCAGCTGGCTCATAATAGAGCTTCGCTCAGAACAACAGTCGTGCTCCTTGGGCGATTTCTCAACGGTTTCTACACTGGTACCGTGAGACCTACTATTGGGGAGGTTATCTCACTGAAACATCGAGGAGATGCCTTAGCTTGTCCCACCTTAGCAGTCCAAGTCTTTAATTAGTCACCTCGTTGAATACGCATATTATTGGCGGACGAGTTGCTTAATATTCGCTGTTCCAAACATATTATATTTCATAATTTTGTTATGCTTAATAGAAAGTCCGTTACGGCTTATATCTAAAGGGAAGATTGAGGAAGGAGTAAAGCCTTACAAAATATTTAGAGGCGAAGGAGAAGCGGCTTCTGCAGTGCTAGCATTGGTTTTAGAAAGTTATTTACACATAGACTAAGGATAACGTACTTACATTGTGCCTTTAGTTTTAAGACTGTTATGACATTGTAATTGAATCGAATAAAAAAATCGAAATGTGTACTGGGACACGTTTTTCCACTTATCCGTTGCCATTCGTTTTTCCATTTGTCCGATGCGATTCATTTTTCCACTTGTCCGTTGAAGTTTCAATTCTATTATGTATACTAACCCCCGTCTATATAGAAGTTTCACTTCAAGAAACATAGCTTATGAATATTTGCAGCAACAAAGGTCCTAAGGTGCTACCTCATAGAGTTGATTTTAGTATGTAATGGTTTTCTACTATCAAGGACACACTACTTAATCTACAAAAATAAAAGGTGTGAATTCCTTTTTAAGCTTACCAATTAATTATGTAAAAGCTTCTCCATAACAAACGCCACTAACACGACACTTGATAAATCGTTAAAGTGAAATTAAAATTACTCATGCTGGTTTATTCTGATCTGTTTTTGTATTTTTCTCCCCCCTTCCACCTCCTGCTTTTAAAATATCGGAAATTTTGAGATCGTTTTTTACTATGTATCTATCTATGTTTGTACCATTTAGTATTACTATCTACGTACATATCGCCTCTTTGCTTCAATAATGTCTTATCTTGAAAATTGAAATTTTAGAAGAGTTTCGTTAAACTTCAAAAAGTAATTGAATCGAAACAAATAATGATTTTTCTGTCAATCTAAAATGTATTTTAAAAAATACGTTATTAGATTCAGTACAATTAATTTTTTTTAGTTAAATAAATTCTCTTCTAAATTTTCAAGATTATTCGAGCAAAGAAGCAAAAATATACTGTTCTAATTCTTTATTGTAATTCTACTACTTACCTTCTTTTATATGATTTGTTGTGTATTTTAGTTACTTAAATCTGTTCTGAACATGACTAACGATAACAGTTTGAACTATTTTATGTTTGGGGATTGTTAGAAATGCAAAACTCTGTCAAACTGACGGACATGATGATTTCATAAGGATTAATACCTCGTTTACATTATGCCCACTTCGACGGAAGCAAATAGGAACGTGTCAACGGAGTATTTAAACCCAATATATGCGATATGGGACATTGTTGTTGTTGTTGAGTTATACATAATGTCATCTTTGGGACGACTCGACACCCATTCGCAGTTGTGCCAACAACCATGGGCATGACAGCTGTGTCATACCTGACAAAAAACCGGTTTCTCTAATGGCAGCACATTTTATATGAAGACCCGCTTTTTTGTCTGCGCCGACCAGAAATGTTGCGCATTTTGCCACCCTTTACGTACGTAAAAAATCGTGGCGGGTCTCGTTCATCTGAGTAAGTATGACGCTGTTCACATTTGTTGCATGTCGGGCCCGGTAAAACTCTTCTGCTCAACATAGGGCTAGTTGCTCTCTGCCGCAAATCGCGCACACACACATCACGTCTCCAGCTTCAATCGGGTCCAATAGCCGACAATTGGGAATAAATATACCGATACTTGCATAAATCTAACAAGTAGTAACAAGTTATCAGCCAAATACCAGTTGGAGGCGTTGGAGTTAATTAAAAAAAACCAAGAGGACGGTCAGCAATTACAGTCTTTTTAATGCTTACTTGAACAAAGACTGGAGGTTGGTGGACTGTCGGTCTTCTATCGGATACATGTCGGGGAGTGTTCCTTAGAACTACATGAGCTAATTCCCCCATCCCCGTTTTACTCATCAAATAACCAGACGCACCGGTTTTCGCTACTGTTACATGGTGGAAACACCGTCAGTCAGGACCAAGCGTTTCGCTTCATCTTTTCTATTGCACACTACCTAAGAATGAAATAATTTGAGGGAGTCTGTTTTTCCTGACAAATACAATCTAGGGCTCTTCAAGTCGTGAGTGGAATAGGTATCTTCTGCTCCATCCTAGACTGCGTCATCACTAATATTAAGTGAAATTTACGTTTTTTATATTACGTTTTTAAGGGTTTTAAGCGTGGTATTTTATTTGACTTTTATTCCGACGTTTCAGCCTTTTGTACCAGAGTTTAGGCTCCCATATAATAAATAATAACCATAAAAAAATTAAATATTTAAAATGAATAAGTGCTAAACAATAACTTTGACATTACTAATTGACACTTGACATCTTTGACTTCCATGATCTGGACTACTGAAAGTAGTGGCCGAAACGTCGGAATAGAAATCAAATAAAATGCCGCGCTTAAAACCATTAATACGTAGTTTTGTTATGGGAACTAGTCGCAAACAGTTAAGAAAATAAAATAATAAAGGCGGATATAAACACCACAATAATAAAGTAATTATTTATTAGTCGCAACAATGCTCTACGTAGACGTACTTCCCAAGAGGTACCAATTTTAGTTACCAATAATTTAACAGGTGAGTCAACAATATAATTTTAGTACATATTTACAGACCAGTCCACTGTCAGAGGTGCAGTAGAGGTGACAAACCCTCTCGGTTTAGTAAATTAGAATTTGACTACAGAACCATATAAAAAAGTCGAAAATACGCTATATAATTATTTTTCAAAACTTTTAACATGATAGTTAAAAAATTAAGGCGTAAGAAATATTTTTAAACTCAATGCAATAACTTTATGTGGAAGACTGTAGTATTATACAACATTGCAAAATGAAATTGAATATTTTTACACTTATGGAAAAGAGTCGATAAGAAATATCATGGTAATTTTCTAGTTGAAAGTGTCGGATGGCCTCCAGCCCGATGGACTAACGACCTGCGCAAGGTCGCCAGTAGGCGCTGGATGAGGTAGTCGAAGGACAGGGATGAGTGGCGCCGACTTGGGGAAGTCTACGTCCAGCAATGGCCTGTGATTGGCTGATAACAATGGAAAGAGTTGACCATGACCCTCCCCCGATTAGTAGTCGGCGGCGCGGAGAAATGTGTTTTGTGATCCTAGTTCATTTTAAGTTTTAGCAACTTATTTAAATAATATTTATATATATTAATAGCCACCTAAAATATGATAAAGCCTTTAGCAAGCCTATGCCTGTACCTGAGAGCGGGTCACATTCGGCTGAGCTAAGCAATTTCTTATGAAAGCTTTTTTTTATTCAACTCGGATACAAGGAAAAAGACCTAAAGAGCAGCTTTTACGTTATTTTATCTGTCTCTACCAAAACAGATTCATAAAATATTTTTTTAAATAATATTATATTGTATCCTGTTATGATTCAATAACAAACGTCTAAGTGACGGCAATATACCTATTTAAGGATATACCACATTGTTTTTTTTACCAACAGTCTTTACTCAAACAGCTTTCATTATTTGCTTCCGTTCGAGAAATTCAATGAAATTTTAGAAAGACCAATGATTTATTTGGAACTCAAATAATAAAATAAGTATACATAAAAAACTAAACTATTTGGGGGGGTCGTCAGGAACGAAGTTCCTTGCGCTAAAAATCGGCTGGAGGGAGGGAGCATAACGCTTTTTTCTAGGTGAAGATTCCTGCCACCTCACTCTACTGTGAAAGTAGATTAGATTGGTAGAATGTAGTAAAAGTAGAGTACAGTAGATTTAAGTGTAAAAAGTACTCTACTGCCGCGTAAAAGAACGTCATTTAAAAAACCAGCAAAAGAAGTTTTAAAACGAATGATAAAAATGTTTGAGAGTAATGCTATTAGCCGGATATATTAGATATTAGATGGATCAAATTGAATCATTTTGGTTGAAAAGCACAGAACAGAAGAAACTGTCTATGTCTATGTCTAAATGTCATAGAAGTTTATATAGATAATTTTAGTTGTTTCATGCAAATTGAAAGACAGAAATGAATTGTTTAAGGCTTAGGTTCTTTGGTTAGAAACTTGCTTCACTTTTGGAGTGGAATGAAAAAGTAAAACAAACAGAATACTATTCTCTTATCAAAACAAACCGAGCAATTAATTTACACACGCCTTCAGCTTAGGGTACGAGGAGTGGTATTTTTAGGTAAATTACTTATCATTCCCTAGTGAATTCATTCCTCTATGTATGACTAAATTCGTCGTATAAATAAAACTTGTATGATGTTTCTACGCCAGTATTAAGCGTAATATCGTCAAAGTAGGTGGCTTGCGCCACGCACTGATTTCAATAACTGGTTTCGTACGATGTTATCTGGGCGCATTTATTAGAGCTCCCCGCGAACTCTTAGTTAACATATCGTTTATTAATTATGGTCAATGGTTCTGTATCCTTTATATTAAATACATCTATGGACTTCTAAGTGTCTAGTGAAGTGAAGTGTTGATAGTATAAAAACACTTTGATAAGTGTTATGCTAAATTATATATAAGTGAGGAGTACCGATAGAGCGTGATATACCCAATGGCATTGTTAAATCCTTTCAAAAATTTAGTTTGCATTTGTTAGTTTATAATTTGGTGCTTCTTTAAAAATAATAAATTATCGGTCATAGAAAAATTTATTTGACTCTTTAAGTGATTTGTGAATAGTGAACAAAGATTTTTCAGATGAAACGTCTCTCGTCTAAAATTATAGAAGCATACTATGAATGACAATTGTCAATTAAAAAGCTTAACCCCGAAGCTTCTAATCCTTACACTAGTCATTCGTTTCTCGCTTTCTGACGTTTTATTACTTAAAAAATACCTATTTCTAGCGCACATCAGTAAAAAATTAAAAGTCCAATTAAGCTTTTTTTAAATTTTTGATTGATTTAGTCTAAGAACACGTGTCTAGTAAAACGCAGCGGTAAAGGAACATTTAAGAGTTTTTCACATGAAAGTCATTCTGAGTACCTATTCTTCTACTATTTCAATATTAATAATAAAGCAAATACTTATCCACTACAGCAATTAGACTGTTATTGATAAATACCTTAAGAAAGGTAACAGTGGGTACAATTAATGATCGAGCTTCAATTGACTGTTTTATCCGTACTAAGAATTGACTCTACCAAATTTGATAAAAAGCTGACAGAACATTTTGCAAACATGTTTTGGATTCTACTACTACTGGCAGTTTCTGTATATGCTGATCAACCGTGTACAGACGAAACCAGCGTGGAAGTAACTAACGGAACCTTCTTACATGATGGAACAGTTTTAATGGATGGTATAACATACCCCAAGAAGTACTTATACACTAAGAATGATAATGGAACTGTGAGAACTTACGGGTGCTTGTGCAAACTGAGAGATTGTTTCAGAAAGTGTTGTCCAGTAGGATCTGTTTTGTATAATAAAGTTTGCACAGAGATGCCTGATAGTGATATGATATTAAAATATGGTATGAATGTGTCCTTCTTGTCGACATTCAAGTTTAAAGTTGGCGTGGAGAATGGCAGTTTCAGTTTAATCTATGGAAGACCTTGTGACCAAGTGTACATGGAAGATACGCCGTGGTATCTGCAAAAGGTAATTATTAAGTTTATATTCACAATTTAAAATCATCGAATCATGACGAAATTTGAAACTTCTTTATTCAAACTAGGTTCTACTGTAGAATAATTTTGAAAATTTGTATTTATAAATAAATAAGTTAGATCTAGTTCTTACTTTATGTACACCGCTTGGAAACTATGTAACGGGTTGTACAAGCTCTTAGTCAAAACGTGTTTCTGCTGTTTTATGGCGAAGAAGATAAAATACACACCCAAAATTTTTAAAAATTTCATCTTTTTCTCTTTATATGCCTATTTTTTGTATAGCATGAGTTCAGTATACAGGCAGATTGCCCACCTGGTGGAAAGCGCTTACCATTGCCTATGGAGATTTGCAAGATCAAAGGTGTTACAAATGCGCTGCTGCTCTGTTAAGGGAGACTGGAACCTGACCCCTAATGCCGGAACTCAACTCAAGGTTGTTATGGCGGCATACCCTAGACCAGGGGTGGTAACCATCCAGACGGAAAAATACCCTATCACCTGGCTGTGAGTTGTTTTGTGGCCTCTTACGAGAGGCCCAGCCCCAGGAAATTGTATTCTTTCTCCGTTCATGCACGGATAAAATTCTAATCTATTTCTATTTTTAAACACCTAAACATTATACTTACAAGTTCTATTCACGCCGGAGGCTGTACGCGATCGATGACTGCTTGTTATAGCTTGAGAGCCAGTGAAAAGCACACATTACCTATTTCAGTAACCTCTAAATTTTGCCCAATGACTATTAAGTTTACTATACACGAGGTGGGAACTAGCTAAGCCCGATTATAATAATAATATAATTTAAATTATACAAACAGCAACTTTGCTGAAATACTTTCGAAGTTCAACGAATTTTTGTACCTGATACATCTGCGCACTACTAAACCTACCGCGATCGGGCTTAGCTAGTTCCCACCTCGTGTACAGTAAACTTAAGAGAGTCATTGGGCAAAATTCAGAGCTTACTGAAATATATAACGTCTGCTTTTCACTGGCTCTCTAGCTATTATGAAAATTCACTTTACTAGTCTATCTCAGACGCCTGACGCGGCTCATATACGCTGTCAGCTGCGTCCATACGTCGAATACCGCGTCCACAGTTGTTCTTGAGCTTTCAGAGTAAAGGCGTTGCGCTTTTGCCATGTCAATTAATCATGAAAGCACGGGAAATGCTGACCCGAACGTAGACGTTTCTTGATTGATGCTAGACGTCGCGTCCAGCATCTGTGACATTGTACCAAGACAAATGAATTCTGATCACAATATATCTGCATAAATTCCTAAAAATATTATTTAATTTTTTTGTGAACTAAGAAATTCGTATCTTAAATACAAGGGGTATCCTTGGCAGGATTTGAATCCTGGTAGAAAATATCCACAACTTTTACAATTTTACTATCCCAATGTGCATTATGCATATTGTTTAAAGATATAAAGATATTTTAGGATATAATTTGAATATTTTCGTACTTCAACTTCTGCTTATTTATATAATAACTAGAGTTTACCCCGTGCATACCTCTTGTTTAAAAAGCAGGTGTTAAAACAGTTTGCATTGTATTCTATTTTTATGTTGGTGCTATTTGCTGTCGGAAGCTTTACTTCATTTTATATCGCAAATTATCCCATCTCCCGGGATGAAAAGTATCTATGTCAATTTTTAGTATTCAGACAGACAGATCGAGTTACTATCGCATTTTTTTATAGATTATGATTTTTAATATGTATAAACTTGAGAAATAATTGGTCTTCCATACAAACTTTTATGCTCTATTTCAACCCGTTCTAGTTTTATTTATATATGGGGGATATATAAATCTATCTATCTGTAAACTACATAAACGACCACAACTACCAAAAACTACCAAAACTACTAAAACCACCAAAACCACCAAAACCACGAAAACTACCATAGCAACCAAAACTAACAAAACTACCAACACTATCAAAACTACCAAAATATCAAAACTACCGAAACTACCTAAACAACTAAATTGACCAAAATAAACAAAATGACAAAAATGGCAAACCATAAATAAAAAAAACTTATCTAATTTTCTGGGATAACCTTTACATAAATCTATCCCAAAATTTATCTCATAATCAGGGATGAAAAGTATCCCATGTCCACCCTCGGTATTAAATTTACATACATATCGAATTTCAGCCAAATGTGTCTATTAGTTTTTCTGTAAAAGCATAACAAACACAGAGACAAATATATTTTTATCCTGGAAGCTGTCCCATTTTTCGTGATAAAAAGTATCCTATGTGTTCATCCTCGGCCTCGAAAATATATATATTGAGTTTCAGCCAAATCCAGTAGTTTTTCCGCGAAAACGGAACAGACGGACAGGCAGACAGGCAGACAGACAGACAGGCAGACAGGCAGACAGATAGACAGAAAGGCAGAGTTACTTTCGCATTTATAATATTGTTACAATTTGGGCCACCTGCATCTGTAAACAAAGCACATTTATTACCCGTCGGCGTTTGAGCTAATAACATTAGCTCGTAGCTTTTGTTTAATTATTTATTGGTTGTTGCGGAGAGCATTCTATTGTACTCATTTATGACCGTTCGCAGGCATAATTAAGTAGGTGTGTGGATTACAATTTCTGGGAAATTGCGTCTAAGATTGCCAGGTAGACATATTGCATGGTGCATTATAAAGCAAGGCCCCAATGGAGAGATCGTTAGTCAAGTGATAACCACTAGCGAGACAAGACGTGTGTACATTTGATAATCTATATAGTGACGGACTTTGCGCGTGTTATTGAATCGCGCATTACGTTTGGACCGATTGTGTTAAGTTATATTTGTACCTGTGCTATACGTGTTTGTATAGATCTAATAAATTCTATAGTAATTCCAATGGCATTTTAATTCGAGTCCTGTAACTCGTAACAATATTAATAGGGATTAAATCTGAACTGCTATTATTGACCAAAGAGGTCATCACATGATGATTGTGTTGTCGTTCGGCAAGTAAGTCAGTAACATAGACTTCTAGATTAATAATTTATTTTAAAGTTTAACTCGTGTCGAATAAATGATTAAAAATCACGTGAAACGAAATCTTTACATGTAATGTCTATAATGGAATTGAATTTCATGATATACTGAAACAAAGTATATATTGTATTTTAATGTGTGACAGGCATATGCTGCCATAACAACCTTGAGATGTGTTTCGGAATTAGTAACCAGGTTCCAGTCACTCTTTAGAGAGCGACAGCACATTGGTAGCACCTTTGGTGTTATAAATGCATAGGCGATCGTAACCGTTTTAAACAGGAGGGGCCGCCTGCCTGTCTGCTGAACATACAATAATTAAAATTACTAATAATAAATGCGTTCAATTAAAGGAATATATATAAAATTAACAGCATAATAAGAGGATATCAGACAGGATGTTATGGAACAAGCTCGCACGAGATACAAGGTCGATTATGTTCTGTAATTTTATTTTTATAAATAATACGCTTTGTTATGTAGGTATTGTTAGGGTAAATCTATAGCATTCTAATACAGGAATTTTAAGTAGTGGGGTGGTGAAGTGGGGAGGAGGGGAGGCATACTTACTTTTACTAAAACCCCAAAGGTCCGGAGATCTTGAAATATATTTTGTTAATAAACATAACCTCACTTATTTTCACTGATTTTTTTGCTAATATTGCACTTCTATTATTCCAAAATTGAAAAATCCTTTCAAAGTTCAAAAAAAAGTCAGTAATCAACATAAAAAGAGCCAAAATAACCAAAAATCAGCTTAATTGGATAAAAATTGAGAAAAAACACAATAGAACACATTCATATACACTACAAGAGTAACCATTCAAAATGGCGACCAATAAAGACGATGTTTTTTTACGTAATCGCATTAATTTATAATAACCTATATAAAAAAAAATTGTTCAGAAATGTATTTAAAAATTGATATCATTAATATATTGATTCATTGTCATATTTAAAACCAACTTGCTAGTCGTACACTAAATTGATAAATAAAACAAATGTTTCATACGAGACTTTTAAGGCGTCGTACTGTTTGTGTGTATAAAATAATAGTAAATGGTAATAGTCGGTTCTGGCACTCGCCGGCTGTTGCCGCGGCACGCTCGCTTCGCTTTGGTCTGCATATAACCTAACCTAACCGACTGTTCTTGTGTTATCAGGTAAGGGATCTCTTTAAATAAAATATGGTGCCTATATAATTTAATTAACTTTAAAAGCGCATTCACTTAACTGCTAGAGAAAGGGAATAAAATGGCGGCAATAAGAATTGCAAAATATTTGTCAATATTTTCTTTTTATAAAAATATGTCGATTTTCGAAAATTATATGAAACAATATATTAATTAAAACTCAAGATTTCGAAATTCTTCATTAAAAATCGGTAAGTATTATTGACATATCGATTAATTTATTTTTATCATCACTCCCTGTTAGCCAAGCCATTAAAAACAAGGGATCGTAAAAACTGTCACTTTTTAATCAATCGATTATATGTCTAGCATGAATTTTGTAGTTATGCCTCAATTAAATTTAAAACTTTATTTCTACATTAAAAATAGTTTTAATGTTACAAAAAGTTCTGGCGGTTAGATGTAATTCGTCAGTACATTCATAAACTCAAATCATGGTTTGTTATTATCAAAATTGACACAATTTTATAACAAAAATAAGTGAGGTTATGTATATTAAATAAAAAAATTAAGACCTCCGGACCTTAGGGGTTGTAGTAGGGGTAAGTATACCTCCCCCCTACCCACTATGCCCACCCACTACTTAAAATTTGTGTATCAGATTGTTAAGTCGCAGCCATTATTAGTTAGTCATATATGAAGGTAGTTAATAAAGAATCACACGTAGAGATGTTTGATTTACGCGAGCTCCCACGGTGTCAAGTGTGAGCATAGTTATAAAAAATAAGTTTAAAGTGTAGTTAAAGCTATATAAATAAGTTATAAATAAAAGATTAATGAGAAAATATCAATATCTCAACCTCAGCCGATGGACGAAACAGGCAACATGGCGGACGATTGGCGCGACTGGAATAAAACATTCGACTGGTATTTAATCGCATCGGGCAAAGACAGATGCCCTGATCGAGAAAATGTGCATTATTTTTACATGTTATTGGTAAAATCGGTCGAAATATATTTGAAGAGTTCGATTTGAGTGCCACGGAACAAACAAATTACGCCGTATTATGTGCCAAATTCAACGAACGTTGCGATCCACAGCAAAATATCGGTAATAATAAGTAAATAATACGCTTATAATATAAAATAAAGAACGAGATATTTCTTATATGTATTTATATACATAATCTTTTTTATAATGTTAAGTTTTTGATATTAGTATTTACACTACCATCAATTTAAATTCACGAATGGTAATGAGAACATGTTTGGGTCACTTATAATTTAGTCGAGGCTGCAACTGAAAACTAGCGCTGTGTCAGCTCTTCTTGACACAGCATAATGCTGAGTTGTGGGCGTCATTGCTGTGAATGTTATGTAATTTTTTTTTCAAATATTTTGTTTGTATAAAATACTTGTCTTTGTTGCATTGTTCTAGGTGTGAATCCTGTTTTATTTACGTTTTTTTTAGTTCGATGTACATTTATTCACGCCAATAAATATTACTTTCTTTCTTTTTTTCTGTAATTAATTATTTTCCGACCACTTATTCAAATCAAATTAGAATAGCACGATTTATAAAATAGTTATAATAAATAACATAATTACGAAAATAGTACAAAAATCAAAATATTTAGCCAAGTACATGGTTGTCTAAGCACAATAAAGGGTTCCGTAGAGATTCCGTAGTTCCTGCCATTTGCCTACGGAAACATAAAGACATTTCATCAAAAATATTTCATAACTCACTGTGATCCACTTTCCCACCTCCCTATGCCATCACCTTTATTTCATCTCCCTATACCATCATTTCTATACTAACCCCTCTATGATATCCCTACTATCTTATCTTCTCTTTTTTGTTAATTAGGGGAAATCCGTTTGAGGACTATCCACCGCGGGGGAGACGCAGTGGGGAGTGCGGGATTCGCAACGGTGGGGTGGCACTAGCACCGCAAGCAAGAAGTGTATTGCCACACCACGGTCAGGGATACCCACTAAAAACCCTCGGTGTTCCATCCTTCGTCTTTATGCCAGGGTCACAAGTAAGCCCCTGGCCGCTTCGTATCTTTCTTTGGCGTGGGAAGGTCTGTAACACACCCCACAGGAGGAGAGATGAGCGCGTGTGGAACACCGACGCGCCTCCATCTCCGCCGGCAATACGTTGGTTTCGCTGTTGCAAACTCCTATGGTTGACGGTAATCACTTTCTGTGGGCCGTCTGTTTGCCGGCTTCAAGTAATTAAAACTAAAAAAACTACTCAACTATATAATAATAATGGAACGGGGAAAGAATACAACTTCCTGCGGCTGGGCGGACTGTCGTAAGAGGCGACAAAACAACCCACAGCCGGGTGATAGGGCATTTGCCCGACTGCATGGCTACCACTCTCGGTCTAGAGTATGCCGCCAAACAACCTAGAGCTGTGTTACGGCATTAATGGCCAGGTTCCAGCCCCATCTACGAGTTCGGCAGCACATTGGTGGCACCTTTAGTGTTGCAAATGTTTATAGGCGTCCGTAATCACTTTCCATCACAGTTGGGCCGTCTGCCTGTCTGCTGAACTCATGCAATAAAAAAAAATATTTTTGAAGTCTCTTTTTTTCCGAATTTCCTACTTCATACTTCCAACGTTAGAGTGTGGGGACAAAATTTTTATTACTTTGTAAGCGAATGACTATTGACTTACATAAATAATATACGGAGTAATATTTTTTTAAAGACGGGTACACCTATAATAATGTGTTCTCAATTACAACTTCAAATTAGAGCGTTACAATAGAACTTCACATTTAAGATTTCTCACAACTAAATGACGTCATTGAAGATGTGCGTTTTGAAAAAAACTTCGAAGCAGACAACGCCTTCACCACACCAACGATGTCGAAAACATACATAAGCATGTGACCACATTCCATGAGGTGGGGTTTGGCACGATAGCACTTTAAAAAATTAGGTATACTGACCCTACCCAGTCTACTAATATAATAAGTCGCCGTGTATGCGCGACTTAATGCGAATTCCTATGCCAAGCATTGTGACGTGTATTCGCACTTCACTCATAAGAATAATATGAGACATAAAATGCTATCTTGGGAAGTCAGGCGGATTGAGACGATATAATAAAAATAATAATAATAGCAGCCCATAAATGTCCCACTGCTGGGCTTGGGCCTCCCACTATAGTGAACGGACAGTATATATATGGGGAACGGACAGTATACCCGCCACGCTTGTCCAAGGCGGCTTGGCAGGTTTGACACATCGGTTATCTCGATGTGCAGGTTGCATCACGATGTTTCCTTCACCGTTATTAGCACGTGGTAATTGTAACGATAACATGTGTATAATAAACTACAGGTAAACATAATGGAATCACCATCTAAAGCTTAAAATACGGTTCAGGAGGTGATTAGCCGAGAGCACATTTTAACGAGTTTATGAAATACATTTAAATTATACAATACACTAGCTGTGCTCGCGACTTCACCCGCGTGGATTTTTTTTCAAGGAACCCTAAAAAAATTATTTATAAAAGTAGCCAAAATTACTCCTTATAATATCAGCTATCTATCAGTGAAAGTCCTGTCAAAATTGGTCTAACCGTTTCAGAGATTAGCCGGAACATCCAGACAGACAATTTTTTTGTATTGGTTTTTTGATATAAATACTGTACAAGTATATACTATTCATATGCATTTAGTAAAAAGCTGTTATTTTAACATTACAAACAAACACTTCAATTTTATTTATCCGTATAGATCAAATTGACGTATAACATGGTTACCAATAAAATAATTTCTGGGCCGTCTACCTATTTGACAGGTTTTAACAGTAAAAAAAATCTCTTAAACGATCAAAAGATTAAAACACTAAGAAATTTAATGGAATGCGGAGCGTAACGATTGTACGAAAATATTGCTAGGCATAAAGAGAGCGGGTAACGCCTTAACAAAAAAATCTAGATCTCAAGATTGTATATTTATCCGTTCATTCGACGTATGTTTATATCGCTAGGCCGAATAATGGTTTCTGGCGAAAATTCTACGCAATATTATGTAATGTTACAAATAGAATCTGCCAATTCACCGGCCGACAAAAAACAACGTGGTCTGTTCTTTTGATCAGACCCATCTATTCTTATGTATTTCAATACGCTGAATTGAGATCAGTTTGGTCCATAGACCCTCAAAATTTTGTGAGTGTATGGACCAAACTTACCCTGTAATTTTGACTAGAATCTATTGTTATGTATTTCAATGCGCTGAATCTTTGATCTCTGGATCAGTTTGGTCCATAGACCCTCAACATTTTGTGAGTGTATGGACCAAACTTACCCTGTAATTTTGACCAGACCTATCTATTCTTGTGTATTGCGATGCGCTGAATCCGACTCTGGGGTCAGTTTGGTCCATACATCTTCAAAATTTGAGAAAATCCATAAGAATAGATAGGTCTGTTCAAGTATAGACTGCTTTTTTTGTGGAACAGTCTTTCATTCTCTTTAAGAGGGTACGAAGAATATATTTGGATTCTGCTGCATGCTGGAATCATTTAATTTGATTACAGCTCTCGGGGCCGGTTCAATCGGTGTGATATCACACTCTCACAGTATAGCGGCGTGAAAAGGTTAGACTTGAGCTAATTGTGTTTTCTGCAGCGAGAGTTTCGTTGACGCACTTGCCATTGCATTGTTTGATGAGGTATAATCCATCATGGACGCCCCACCGCCCAGGGATAGCAGTAAGGTAGTGTTGGATTCTTGATAGCGTGCTCCGACCTACCAACTAAACCATCTCGGTGTTCCATGCCAACGCCACGTCAATTTTAGTCTCGGGAACAACTTGCTACTACTCCTATCACATTTTCCCTATTTTACCCCCCTATTCCAATTCTATATCCTATCTCCTCTATCCTATCCCTTCTCTCTGATAACTCTATCTAAATCCTCTATCCTATTCTCATTATCCCATCCTAAAGGCTGGTAATGCTCCGTCTACTCCTCTGGTGTGTAACCACTTTCCATTAGCTGAGTCGTTTGCCTGTTTCCCAGCTTCGCAATTTTATTGCTATTTATAATTTTATTAAATGTATTTTTAAAGGAACTAGTGGTTGCCCGTGCTCGAAATTCGACCATAATAATTAATATCAAAGACTATACTTCTATAATCACAGATTCCGCCAAGGCTATACTGTTAATTTGACTTGAACAATAAACAAAAGAGTATATATGCGTGTGTGGTATCAAATACATGGTAATGTGTGTAATGGTTTTTTATTGATTTAATGTATTTTTATGCATAACTAGCTGATGCCCGCGACTTCGTCCGCGTGGTGCGGTTTTTAACTATCCCACGTGAACTCTTTAATTTTTCAGGATCAAAAGTATCCTATATGTTGGCCAGGGATATAAGCTACCACCATACAAAATTTCATTGAAATCGGTCCAGTCGTTTCGGAGGTTAGCGGGTACAAACAGACAGACAAACAGAGAAACAAAAATTCAAAAAATTCAAAATTAGTTCTATTTCACTTCTTACATCCCCCCGACTCGGTTTTTAGCATTTTTTTTCATTGTACAGAAATTTGACCTCTACAATTTTATTATATGTATAGATAAAAAAATATTAGCATTCGTCAATTCTTCTCTATATATATAAACTATAAGTGTGCAAAATTTCATACGCCTCCGTCCTCACAATTTTCGTAAAAAGGGGTACAAAGTTTTTGCTTCACGTGTTAATATATAGATAAAATTGTTATCAGCCCATAAACAATGGAGATTTTCCTCTGTGTTACGATATGAAGTCGTTTAAGAAGGGCGTTATATAATTTCTTAGAGGCCAGAAACGCGTTGGCTACGTTTTTGAGAAAGCTGATGTTACTTGTTAAAAAATATTTTTTTCATTTCTCATACTCGGAAAGTACGCTGCAAGTTATCTGATCAGAGGGATGAAAACAGCACTTTTCGTCCCTGAGAACGATTTTCCCTGCTGTCAATAAAATTAAAAAACTATACGAGCCATGTACCAAATTTACATCCGCTATATACTATACAGCCACTCAATTAAATTTCGGTATTAAATTGTAATTATAAAATAAAAACAATTTTTAAACATGAGTTTGTACTTATAATTTAATTTTCAATAAATAATTATTTAATTTACAACGATGTAACATATTACAATAGTAATATGTGATATTGATGATAATCAATGATAAAAAATACTGGCAGGTAAAATGCCATAGAAAAAAATATATAAAAAAGCGGGAAATCGGCAATTCGATCGTCAGTTGTTTTGTTGAGTGTTAACTTAGATCATATAAACGTCACCTTTATGAGTGCTAATTAGGATATTTGTATAAAATGAGTTTATCATAATCAGATATGGATTCAACGCCTTATTATATTAGAGAAGTAGTTGTTTCTTTAACTAATCAGGTCTTAATTTACTTTCATCCTTGTGGAACAATCTAATATTAAAGAGAGAGAGAGAGAGCGAGAGAGAGAGAGAGAGAGAGAGAGAGAGAGAGAGAGACCACTTTATTGCACACCAAAATATACAATTACAAAAACAGACCATATTTACAATATTTTCTAGGCAATACAATGGGCGGCCTTATCGTTCAAAGCGATCTCTTCCAGGCAACCTAAATCAAAGAAATTTGAATCAGGCGATATAGGTGGTGCAGGAAAAAGGCAATAAATATATAAACACTCAAACTAATTTAAGAAATAAATATACAAATACATACATATACACATAGTCATATATATATACAATAAATTATTTCAAAATACATAAGTTATTAAAATAAATGTATTAGCATGATTATATTGTGTTAGTCAGACATAGCTATTTGTGGACAAATAGTGTTTGCTGAATAAATTTCTAAATGTTGGTAAGGATTTGGCCTTTCTGACAGTAAGAGGCAGCATATTCCAAAGTTTGACAGCCTGCACTGTAAAATAATTATCATAATATGATGAAGTGTGAGCTGGTGTCATAAGTTTGTCTTTAATTTGATTGACCTTTAAACTATCTGAGTGCGACATTTAGTACTGTTCTGACAAAATGATATACCAACGTAAAGATATCGATTTCATGCGTACGTAGGTGTCTGGCATATGCCAATACATACCACACATATATATTGTATACATTTAAACAACTTTTTACATTAATTTCAAATAACTGGTACTGGACCTTGTATACACCATTATGGTAAAATGTTTTATGAAGTACTCTAAAACAGTAAATGGAAACAGAATAAAACGAATTCACTTATGATTATTTATATTTCAATCGTAAATATTATAACAGATATTAAGTACTAAGAGTTCTTTTTATAAGTATTATATATTCTTCACTCTTATAGTCTAAATTTACTACCTGAAATTTATTAGATAGACAGCGAACAGTCTTATTTGTTGCTCAACCTATGGTTATGATAGATTAATGTACCTTCATACCTATATCTATACATTATGTTCAGTCGCGGTATGAAAAGGTTCGGCACCTTAAAGTCGATTTTTGCTTGCACAAGTACAAAAAACAGTACTACCAACATTTAAATTAAATTTTACTTTTATAAAATAGAGAAACGTGTAAAGAGAAAATTGCAATGTTGGCAATGACAGACACTGAGATTAACAATAGTTTTAATGATCAGAAACAAAGAGGATATAACCATTATGCTTATCATAAATATTCAAACCAATAAAAAGGTTTTACACCTGTAAACACCCTTCTT
Organism: Dendrolimus houi; assembly: GCA_039645545.1. Taxonomy (NCBI): domain Eukaryota; kingdom Metazoa; phylum Arthropoda; class Insecta; order Lepidoptera; family Lasiocampidae; genus Dendrolimus; species Dendrolimus houi. Next base: position 5,884,577 of record CM077122.1, read on the forward strand.
AGACACCCAGTACCGAGTGTTACCCGCATGAGGGTGACATCCAACAGTGAACATCAGTTATAGTGCCACCTATAAAAATTCATAAAACTGTATCAGTTTGCATAACCACCACTGATACAATAATTATGTAGATGCCGACTTGCCTAGTAAGTTTCCTTCATTCAGGATCATGTTTCACAGTGAGCTCAAATAGGTGCCAAGAACACAATAATTTTTTTTTTTCAGTGTACACACTGTTATTCGATCGGGGATTCCCCCAAAATGTTATATCCCATTCGCGCATAACTGTCGCTAGTCAGGAGTCAGGGGATTCCCTGGAAATAGAGATTGCTCGCCACCTGTGGGCTTGGCGGATTTCTTTTGTTTCCGACCGTATTCATTTCAACATTTCTTTCGTGAACGTGTGTTTAATGCAAAGTATTTGTTATTAAGTTATTATAAACCACAATTATAGAACATGGAACAACACAAAATATAAATTTCGATGACGTGACTTCGGAGTTTGCAAGTGCAAGTTGCAAGCTAGAAGGTAGAAATTTTATTTTTTTATTAACTAAATTTCTTTCACATAATATATAAAAAATATTTGTAATACTCGTATTTTAATAAAACGTAAATTATTATTAGGTCCTTTCCTTTTTGCAGTTTTCATTGAATTTGTAATTTCACCTACAATATCCGCCCAGGGTGCCACCCATGCTAGAGCTACGCCACTGCATGGGTCGTATATTAAGCTTTATTCATTAGAAGTTTATCTGAATAAAGTCTGTCAAATTTTGAATATAATGACATAGAAATTGAATCTTTATATATAATTATTCTGTTCATGTGTATGTCACTGTACTCTTCCTAAACGGTTGAGCTGATTTTCTTGAAATTTTGTGCTTGTGGTCAAGTGTATCCCGGGATAGTTTATAGACTCACAATTGGCCCCAATTTGACCAATAGATGGCGCTGCAATAGGGTTCTAAGTTTTTTTTAGGATATAACAACGTCTGTTGGGCCCCTAGTATTTGCCATCCATGCTATAATATATATATAGTATCGTACTATATTTTAGCCAATTGTACTATATATCATATAATAGAAAAATAATATATTACAAAGTGTACTATATTATAATCACTAATTCAATTTTTGTGCTTTTTGTTCCGATTTTTATGATTATATTAAAAATAATAGATCTTTGCTGGTTAATGCAAAAAGCAGTAATAAATACACATGAAAAATTCAATATTGAATTAATTAAAATATATAAAGAAATAATTAAAAATAAATGTGTACTACTTTTTCCCCCAAGTTTCCCAAAATTACTATATTTTTACACCTTAAAAACAAAAGTACCTACTACATTTTATTAAAAAAAAGGTGGCAGCCCTACCTAGTATACATATATAATTATTTGAAACGAATAAACGAAATTACGTAAACCCTAAAAATGCGTAATATCACTACAAAAAAATGTACAATATATTTTAAAGCTTCCTGCTTTTTTGTTATAAGAACGATATCATTGCTTACAATGATGACAACATATATACGTAGGAGCATTGGATTGATAGTCCGATAATCGAAGGACACTACATCAGTGAATTACGTGACTCGAATCAAAAATTTATTTTCAAATAAACACTTATACCATGTAAAACAACAATAGGTATCACGGTCGCTTAATAAAAATGCTTGTTCAAGAAGCTCCTATACTGATTTTTAATTATTTGGACTAAAATGACAGCTGCCGTCGACTTTTTTTAGTTGCAAGCGTGGGGCATATTGTTGTAGTATGGCTCATTCATAAGTGAGTTGTTGATTCAACATCACCATTGTGAGTTAAATCCAACTCTACCAACTAACAAAACAAAATAACTCGATCCAAATCACGGTTGTGGAGTTGAATCAACAACTCACTTATGAATGAGCCATACTACAACACACACACTATATGTTTATAATTTATTGTATACTATAGAAAAACCCGTCTTCTCTCCCAGGACTGATCTGATTAATTGATTATAAAGTAGCAATTTGAATTGTAATCAGGGGTGCCCAATTTTGTCATTTTAATATCTTGGCGTTGCAAAGGCAAAGATCAAAGATATTATTACGACTTCGCCAAAATTCCACGAAGCACAACAACAAATGCGAATGAACACCTGCGGTCATAAACCCCAAGCTTATTACCACCCACCCGCATTTGCACTTCTTTTGTTTTCTTTGTATTTAATATTTGTAATTAGAAAAGCCGCCTATTGTATATTGTAATCTGTTCCGGTAGGCAGTGGCCAGGTGTGATTCCGGGAAATCGGGTGCACGCGATGAGGTAGACATATTGCACCGTGCAGTATAAAACAATGCCTGAACGGAGGAGTGGGGCAGTCAAGCGAAGATTACAATACGAGCAAGTACATTCGATAAGCGATATAGTGACGGACTTTGTGCGTGTTATTTAATTGTGTATTATTTTGGGACTTATTGCGTCCGGTTATATTTTTATATACGTGGATATACGTGTTTGTATAGTTCTAATAAGTTCTATAGTAATTCCAACTGCATTTTAATTCGAGTCCCGCACTCGTATCAATATTGAAAATACGATTCCATTTCAATAGTGTGAAGTGTCAAAAATTTGTATTGTACTAAATCCACAATAGCTTCTTGATTTCATCTCAGCAGAATAGTAGTAGAAAAACATTGGTGTTACCAATCATCATCATCAACAGAAATGGCGTTAGCCGAAATGATTTTTTATTTTAATTTTTAAAAAAGAATACCTAGGTCAGACGAACCTACGATTAAGACGATGATGCCCGGCGATTTTCACAAGATAGTAATAGCACAATTGGGCCCCAGGTAGAATGAATAGTAAGATAATTATAGGAACCGGCCTGGGACACATAATTGCTATTATCGTGTCAAAATCGCCGGACATAATCGTCTCAATCGTAGGTTTGATTGATTTCGGTATTCTATTAATTCCAATGACATGCCTGTGGTACGCCACTCTATCTTTATAAACATTTATAGACGAAAACGCGCGATATAAATGTTTGTAGTTTTCAATATTTGTTTCAGCTAATAAAAATACCAATTCTTCTAATATTATTCTGTCGCTACGATATCGCGAGGTTATTGGGGATTTAGTAGAATACGATTTACGAATAGCATAGGTGATTGGACTCCTAGTGTATGGTCTGTCTGTTGTACGAGGGTGAATCAAAAAGTTCTAGGAATCAATATAAAAAAATTATACAATATATTTTATTTTCCTACATAATCTCCCTCCATCTAAAATAACGTTTCTAACTTCCTTAGTCCTTGCGAAAAAAAATTTTTTCTCGAGTCTCGAAAATCTCCTCTTCGGCAGCCATAATCACGTCATTATTGTGAAATTTAGTTCCACGAATTTCCTATTTTAATTTTGAGAATAAATGAAAATCCTTTGAGGCTAAGTCCGGACAATATGTTGGGTGGTCAAGGAAATTGAATCCAGCACAGCGAATTGCGTTGAGCGCAACTTCCGATCGATGAGTAGGAGCGTTATTGTGAAGAAACAACACGCCCAGCGACAGTTTTCCACGACGTTTTTCTTTAAACGCTTCACGTACTTTCAGAATTAAATTTGCATAATAGGGTCCAGTAATCATCTGGCCTTTAGGCATGTAATCAATAAAAAGGATTCCTTCACTATCCCAAAGCACAGAGGCCATAACTTTGCTAGTGGTAGAAGCAACTCGAAATTTCTTAGTAGATGGAGAGGATGGTCGTTTCCAAGACATGATTTGCCTCTTAGTTTCAGGATCGAAATGGTGGACCCATGTTTCATCCATGGTGACAAGGCGACGGCAAAAATTGTCCGAATCAAGCTGGAACATTTCGAGATTACGCTTAGAAATTTCTAAAAGTCGCTTTTTGTTTTCGTTGGTTAACATACGTGGCACCCATCTTGCCGACACGTTTTTGAACTCCAGTGAATCAATTAAAATGGATTGAATGCTACCAAAAGATATCTTTAGGATCTCAGCTATATGATTTATAGATATTCTTCTCTCTTCCAAAACCAGTTTCTCAACCTTTATGACATTTTCTTCCGTAACGGAGGTTCAAGGCCTCCCAGAACGCAGGTCATCTTTACAGCTTGATCTACCTCTTTTAAATTCAACTACCCAATACGCAACCGTAGAATAGGGTACAGCATCATCCCTTAATGTTTGCTGAATGTCCGAAAACATTTCTTTCGTAGACATTTATTTCAAGCTGAGATATTTTATCATCGCACGGATCTCACTTTTACCCATAATTTTGCGTTTTTAGCAACTCATTGCACAAAACAATTTATTACGTGCGAACGAACTGACAAAAACAAGTTTGGCATAAATATTGTGTGATTGACACTCTTTAATTTGAATATCGAACTTCTCCCAAAAAGGTTTTGTTTGTATGTATAATATGCACTTCTAAGAACTTTTTAGTTCACCTTGGTATGTATGGTCTGTATTTCTAAATAATCTTCATTTAATGCGCATAGCCTTTAATATTCCTTCTGAAATTGGATATTTCACACATCTTACACTAATTTCTCTACAATATACACAAAAAAGAACATGCGTTGAAATACCTTTTTTAAAGTGCCTCAGAATAGGTAGGTGATATTAGATTTTTAATAAGGTAAATTTGACAAATGACTTTTTCTTATTTACTCTGGTCTCAGTGTAACTAGAATCGAACCCATAATTTATTTCTATAATAGTTTCTTGGAAGGTAGCATATTACCAGTGTAAGTTATGTGTTTTGGTCTTAGATTAGGTATGTATATTGTTTGTTTGCCAAATTACAAAGAAAATATATAATCGCGTCCATTGATTCGTAGAAACTCAAAACTGTCATACTTTTAACGAAATTCACTTGAAATAGATCTAATTTTTTTGTTATAATTATCTTATAATGGCTCTGATAAACCTGGGATAATGTTAGTTATAGTGACTGTATCACCGTTATTTGAAATGTGACAGACTATAAGCTGGAAGTCACATTTTTCACGTCACCAACACTAACGCAGGTGGAGCAGGGTGGTATAATCTGGTGAATGTGCAAACGAGCCGACAGCCCGGACAAGGGACGTTTGAGGATCGGCCAGGGGTTTTAGTAGGTATCCCCAACCGTGGCGTGGCAAAATAGCATTCCTGCGTCGATAATAGTGCCAGCCCGAGGAGGCGAATCCCACACCCTGGCCGCGACATTTCCTCCTCGCGCGGCTAATGTTCCTCAATCGGAATTCTCCTGTTAAAAAAACCTCCCTTGTATAGGAGAAAGAACAGTACATAATATATCAGCCACGCTTCCCCAAAGCGAACTGGCGGATTTGACATATCGTTCATTGGCCGGTTACTATAACTAGTGGTCGCCCGTAGTCGAATTACGACCATAATAATTCATATCAATGACTATACTTCTATCATCACAGATTTCGCCAAGGCAACATTAAACAAAAGAGTATATGTATATCTCTCAAATACATGGTAGTGTGTGTAATGGTTTTTTTATTGATTTAATGTATTTTTTATGCATATTTTGTTTAAATATTAGCATTCGTCGCCTCTTCTCTATATAAACTATAAGTGTGCGAAATTTCAGTACAAAGTTTTTGCTTCACGTATTATATATAATATATATATAGATTATCTCACTATTCATTCGATTGCCTTACCAACGGTTGAAGACATTACTTGTATGGAGCTTATGTCAAATTTTAACCGATAGTAAGGCAAATGTTTGAAAATATATTGGAACGGGCCATAATTATTATATCGACATGCATTTTATCCGCTTCATTTTTTCGCTTCATCGTCAGCACCTGGTAAATGCAACAATATGCACATTATATCAAAAAAACTAATTGGTACATGGTTACCGACCAACACTCAAACATACGACTTTTGAAACGCAAGTGTGCTATCCACTAAACTACCGTGACTGTAAACTGTTTGATCTTAAAAATACGAGAATTATTAATTCAAAGTAGATGCCCTTCGCCTAAATTCTTTGATAAAATATACGTAGAGTATTTTCCTCCCGAGCTATTTATGAAGAGGTGGGTCATGTTCGCATGTTAACTGCCATTAGATTGTTATTTATTTGTTATATTAAAACTAGATTTGATTAATAATTGTAATTCCTTTTTACGTTCTAAAATTATGCTGGAATCATTATCATGATTATTATAGCTCTTAAGGCCGGCTCGATCGGTGTGATACCACACTCTCACAGAATATCGGAGTGTAGTGGAATACTTACAAGCCAATTGATGGCGCTGTGCAATAATTGAAGTCACAAATGATTTACGACATGTACAAAGAATATATACAAATTTCCAAGAATAATAGATCGGCCTCGGCCTGCGATCTTCCTTTGAGATGAAGGAGCATTCCACTCTACCTCGCTTCTGTGGAGAAGTGAGGTAGAGTGGAATGCTCCTCATGCTGAAGCTAACCCCGTACTGAATAATTATAATAAATACTAAGTACTAAACAGGATTAGCTCAAGCTAATCGTGTTTAGTACTCTTAGGATGGTGGTTCGCGGTTCCTTTTGCAAGTGAAACGCAGTTTTGCGACTAATACCTGGGTTACACAAGGCTAGTTTTTCAAAGCTAAAAGGTACTTAGTTTAGGCATCTTTAATTTTAGCTTCACCGACCACACAAAGAAGCCAGGATAGTAAAATCAGGGATGGGGGGCGCTACTAGCTCATAAAATAGAATCCCATGCGATTAAGCTATCCTAGCTTGTGACGCTGGCTTACTAGTTTTCTCACTAGCTTACTAGTTTAGAAATAAGCTAGTTCTGTATACACGAAGCCAGAGTTACTAGCCTACTAGCACTAGCTAGCTGGCTGGCTTAGCTTGAAGAACAAGCCTCGTGTAAACCGGGCATTAAGGTTTAATATGGACGTATTGCCGCGAGAGCAGGAAAACCGACTCTCTTGGTAAATCGATTTACAGTTGTAACACAAAGTAAAATGCTGAATTTGCATTTACAAAACAGTATGATGAGTGAGAGATCCGATGGCCCGCTTGTCCCTCCCCCTTCTTCATCTTCCACATCCTATCCCCCTATTCCACATTTCTCTATCCTATTCCTCATGTCTGATCCCTGTATCCCGTCTCCTGTACCTCATTCCTCTTATCCGACTCCTCTATCCCATTCCTGGGATAGGTCAATGCTAAAGGCTGATAACGCGTTGTCGTCCCCTGATTTGCATGAGTCTATAGTCGACTGTAACCACTTTCTATTGCTCTGTTTCTCTAGCTGGCTAATTTCTCAAATAAACTTTTCGTTACTTGTGACTGGATGTGTAAGTGTACTCCCAGAATACTCCCGTATATATATTAGCCAAAAGATAAGCATTTTATCTGTGCAGGAACGTAGAAAGAATATAATTTCCTGTGGCTGGGCCTGTGGTAAGAGGCGATAAAACGACCCTCAGCCAGGTGGTAGGGTATTTGACCGCCTGGATTGCTACCACCCTTTATCTAGAGTATGCCACCATAACAACCTTGAGTTGTGTTTCGGCATTAGTGGCCAGGTCCCAGTATCCATTGAAGGGAGACCCGTATAGGGTGGAGGAGCGAGATGGAATGCTCCTCCCTCTTAAAGGAAGATCTTCCAGCGAGGCTAGTGTTGTTCCTCGAAGGCCTAGGCCCGTCTATTACTGCTGGAATTTTGTTTATATTCTTTGAACGTGTCGGGAAGCGTTTGCGACCTCAATTATTGCATAGCGCCATCTATTGGCTTGTAAGTGTTCCACTACACCCTTAAAAGAGCAACAGCGCATTTATAGCACCTTTGGTGTTGCTAATGTCCATTAGGCGATAGTAACCAATTCCCATCAGGTGGGCCGTCTACCTGTCTGCTGAACTCATGCAATTAAAAAAAGCATAGCTTACTTAGCTTGGGGTCATATATGCCATGAGTGTGATTGTCTCGGCCTCTCTGATTTAAAAAAAATGGTCACACTTCCGACAGGTCAATATGCCACCACAATAGTTGTAGGTTATGATAATATATATAATAGTAAGACTGGCCTTTTGACATCAAGCTCTTTTGTTCCCTTATGTTTATTGTTAATACTACGCAAGTGTACGGAAAAAAATCATCTCTCAATTATAATGTATCATAGACGACCAGCCTTAATTATTTTTTTTATTTCAAAATAGCTTTGTGTAGCGGCATATAAGATACGACTTTGTCAAATTTCATCCATAGAGACCCATTACTTTCACAGATAAATAAATGGCTGTGACATAGGCAGACAAATTAATGCAAGGACAACATAATTTTAAATTTTCTATTTTTATAAAAGCGGCTACCCTGAAAAAAGGAAACATAAAATATTTAAAATGTGTTCCAAATGAGACTCACTTCTTGTTATAAAAATATCATGGATTATTTTTCATCACATAGCTAAAGTATTTATTATACAAAAATATTAAATAAATGTTTGCGCCTACAAAAAGATTAAAGCAAATTTTTTCTATTAAGTTAATTGCTATTCAATCTTATTTATCTTATTTATGCAGCCAATAAGGAAATTCGTCTGTTCAGATCATAAACTAAAAACTCATTCACATAAATATTTCAAATACGATGGTAATAATTAGGTAAGTTCATAGTAATTTCGTACATTATTTCTTTGTAAAGTGTAATGTTTGGTGCCTGTAGGTACTATTCAGGTTGGTTTTCTTGAATTTTTGAATACGGAGATAGCAGCACTCTTCTTTTTTTATTATACGAGTTACACAGACAGGTAAACGGCCCACCTGATGGAAAGCGGTCATAATCGCCTATAAATATTTGCAACACTAAAGGTGCTACAATGTGCTCTTTTGAGGGAGTCTCAAACTTGGCCACTAATGCCAGTACATAACTCAAATTATTATAGCGCCATACTCTAGATCAGGGGTGTTAGTCATCCAGATGGGTAAATACCCTACCACCTGGCTGTGGGTTGCTTTGTCGCTTCTTACGACAGGCCGCCCGGTCTCAGGAATTAGTATTCTTTATCCGTTCTATAATTTACTTATAACATATATCCTCCTAATTTAGGCATTTAATTAGTAGGACCTCCTATAGGAGATCACGCCGAATTCATATAGTGGTTTGAAGCTTTATGTATTGTTAGCATGGGTAAATAATAATAATAATTTATTTAAATCAGACTTGTGTCCATAATGTGTTAGCATATGTTACAAGATGTCCACCACAGTAGTCATGAGAACCATAGTGTATATTAATATGACATAGACAATCGTGATAGATAATACTTTTAGTCGATTTATCAGATGATTCGATTTACAATTAAATTATCATTTTCTACCGGTTAGTTAATTTTATAAGCCCACTAAATTATCGTCTAGATAATTTAGTGCATCAGTAAATAATTATTATAATTGTTTTTATGATCCTGGCAACACTATGATGTAATTGTTATTTTTAGCAATGATGCAATGTTATTGTTTTGTAGGGTAGGATTTTTCGTATAAAAGGCGTATAGACGGTGTTCATTGCTTACTGTGCTGTATGAATATTCACATCAAAGGCTGAACAATAAAGGGAAAACCTGCCCAAATAGTTAATATTTGGTATATTTGGTACTTTCTTACTCAAATCTTTCCTTGCATTTTACACATACAAGAAACTCAATAACTAATTGTTAGTGTTAGTAAAAAACAATTGCCAAGTATAAAACGTAACTCTGATCATCCAAGCACGATTTTACCTAATACCAAACAAAGTTGGGACTCATGCACACATGAGTTATACATGTGAGTTAACAGCACAAGACTTTATCTAGGTAATATTCAGCCACGTCAAAAAAAAAAATATTGCCTGGTCCCCCTTTAACACTGGCTTTGGTTAATAACATTTTATCATCATCGATATCAAGCATAGAAATCACTTAGTGAACCAGTCAATGTAAAGAGACCAAATAAATGAACAATCAAACTGCATTATTATTAAAAAAGTAAGGATTTGTGCTTAATTAATTATTTATTAATGACGTAAGTACACCAGAAAACATTGACCTATTTATTTATGATGACATATTGACTACAATAAAGCATTCGTGTTATTCAAAATTGAGCGCGAGGTCATAATATGCAGTACTTATCAATATAGGTAAATGAAAGGACAAACATCCACATATATGACAAATTGCGAGTTTCACCCGCTACTTGGTATCATCGTCCAAACTCATCAGTCAAAATACTGATGAATTAAACAGTGGCGGCGCTAGACCTGCGTTGGCGACACGGCAACGTTGACAGCCACGCGCATGAGGGAAACTCGCCAAAAAGTTATTAAAAGTTTAGTTAATGCTATATTTTTTTTTGTATGCATGAGTAGTATTTCCATGTTGCTCCATAAAGGATGTCTTTGTGTGGTGATTTCCCAATTGTTCATGCCTATAAAACCTGCAATGTCGTCACCTTCGGTGTCGTGATTTTTTAGCTAATCTCATGTTGCGTGCCCACTGTTGGACAGTGGTTAACCAAATCGGCTAACTCCACCAAATCGACCAAACCGACCAAATCATCCAAATCAACTAAATCGGCCAAATCGACAAAACGACCAAATCTACCAAATCGGCCAAATCGACCAAATCCACCAAATCGGTTAAATCGACAAAAACGACCAAATCGGCCAAATCAAAAATGACCAACATGCCCAAAATAACCAAATTGACGAAAATGACAAATCACAAAAAAAACCTATCCTACTTTCTGAGATAACCTTTACATAAATCTATCCCACTATTCGGGATGAAAAGTATCCTAACGTTCATCCTCGGCATAGAAAAAAAATATATATTATATATACTGTGTTTCAGCGAAATCGGTCGAGTAGTTTTTCCGTGAAAACGGAACAGGTATACAGAGCTACTTTTGCATTTATATATTAATAGGGATTTAAGGAACATCTAAATTTATGCATCACCTACATCGCCATTCTCCATATTAGCTAAAAATATCCTATAGGTAAGTAAGGTTGCCTGGAAGAGATCGCTCTGATCTAAGCGATAAGGTTACCTATTGTTTTAGCTAATAATATGGTAATTAATTTGTTGTATCTGTTATTTTGGTGAGCAATATAGTGTTGTCTATCTATCTATCTATCTTAATATAGTGTGGTAGTGTATGTTAGTACTTAAGTACTAACATACACTACCACATTAGTTATGGTCTATATTTTTATAAATTAAAATTAATTAATATAAGAAAATATTTTTTCAAATTTATTAAAGCTGAATACGGTTTAATTTTTCAATGTTTTATATTTATTCATAATAAAAAGATCATAACAGTACAGTAATAAAATTTTACAAACGTTACATTTTGTTATAAAATATAGAAACGTGAAAAAAGAAAATTGTAATGATGAGAATGACAGACAATGAAATTAACAATAAGAAACAAACAGGATATAATCACTACGCTTATCATAAATATTAAAACCAATAAAAAGGTTTTATATCTCTAAACAATATTCTTAGACAACATAGAATATCAAACAACTTTGATCTAATTAAGTAATTGTAAAGTTTATTGTCAAACAGTCTAATATAAGTTTCTATGGAACAGTCTGTTCTATGATTTAGTTTGGAAAGGGAACATGTGCTCGCGGAACATTAGATGAATCAATTTGAAAACTGGCGAACCTTTTCATACCACGACTATACAATGTGACATTTTATTGTAGAAAACATATTTGAGAATTAAAATGATTTTTATGCTGACAGATCCGTCAGCCGATATATGCTATTAGATATATGCTTTTAAAATTATCAAAAAGATTTCTATTGTTTTTTACAAACAGAGAAAACTTTTGGATTCGTTTGTATCTAGAAATATAGAGCACACACTCAAAGTCGCATTGACGAAGCTAAATGCATAATAAGTACGTATTTTCCTAAATCTATGTTTCTCATGTTCTCTGTAAAACCCTTAGATTTAGAACAATAAGTTAAATTAGAACCTGTGCTAAAATGTATTATGTACCCATTTTTATACGGTTTCTTAAGTTTTAGTTGTTATTCTGAGGTAAAACCCACAATGACATTTTCATGTCACGTCGGAACTATATTTAAAAAAAATATATACCTATACATTCTGAACCTGATCACGTAGAGCAAGTCACTGCTCCTATACATTTTGTGATGTGTCGAATCAGGAAAAGGTAATATATTCAATCATTCTAATATTGTAGTTATCTAAACCTCGGCTACGCTTAGCAGTGAGTCAATTTCTTTGTGTTTTGTAAAACTATGTTCCTCAATCATATCAATATAATAAATCCAATCGTATAAATATAAATAATCGTCCTCAATCGTCCTCAATCGCGCAGCTTGTGGTTCTCAATCGTATTTCCCTGTATAAAAAAGGATACCTACATTTTTTAAATATTTTTTTTGTTACATATAGTAAACAGTTGTCAACTTGTCAATAATTTGACGAAAAAATAATATCATCAAAAAACGTAGATTCCAGATCGTGTACTAACACCCACGATGTGTAAAATTATCTCCAGGTGTTAATGAAATAGTCTGGTGTATTTTGAACTTTGTATTATATGCAAATTGTTCACTTAAAAAATGGTACAATTATTGTGAAGATTTTGATGGTTTCGAGACGATTGTGTTCGCTGGCCCTTTCCTCGAAGTAGAATATCCCCGCCGCCCGCGCCGCACGCCCCACTCCTGCTTCCAGCGTGCAGAGGTTGTCTGGAATAAGTCTCTATTATAAGTCATTGTCAATTCTAATGTATTCTGTTTTCATGTGTGCAATAATAATAATTATTATTATCTATTTTCATTCAAATATTACATCGACTTGATAGTTACAAATATTACATCTATGTTAGTCGGACAGACACTACAGAACAAATAATACTAAAACAGAAAGAGTGGTCCCCCTTGGCCCCCACACCTCCTTCGACACTAGATAAGTAGCGTCACTCACCCATCCACTCTCTGCGAATACCCTAAGGATACTGCTGGTACTAGCCCGGACTGAACAATAAAAACACAGCTTTCTTACACCTGATGGCGTAAAAGCCATCAGTGTGCGCCTCCGCGAACATTATGGATACACTGCAGAATCGAATCCTGAAGATGTTATTATATTGAACACGGATGGCCCTAATAGCTCTCAGTTTATATAGTTGTTTGCTAGCATAAAAAGATTAACAATAAAGAATATTTTTTATTGTATGAGTTCAGCAGACAGGTTAGCAACGCCTACGAACGTTCCAACTATTGGAACACAACTCAAGGATGTTATGGTGGCACCTGTTGACCAGGGGTGGTAGCCATCCAGATGGGCAAATACCCTACCACCTGGCTGTGGGTTGTTTTGTCGCCTCTTACGACAGGCCGCCTGGCCGCAGGAAATTATATTCTTACTCCGTTCCTGTACGGATATTTATTCTATTCTATGCATAAGACTCGATATACAGGATGGGCCCAACCTACCCATAGATTTCGACTATTCTGTTACTACACCAACCTGATTTAGAGAAAGTGTCCGTGTATACGGCATGGTGTAATGACCGCATTACTAAATATTAAACGACAAGCGCTAAACAACTGGAATCGCTCCAACAGCGATTACTTCACAGTAAATTACAAATTTCGCGTATGTATGTTACTCTACGTAAAATATTATGCGTATTCCACAATACTCACGAAATAAAGGCCGTTGAACTAATAAATGCCCACCAGAAAGAATGTATGTCCCAGGACTAAACATTTTCAGGGCACGTCGACATATTAACGCATCAGCCCGTTTTTCTTCGAATTGATATTACATAAAAAAAAACATTATTAATCACAATCAAATATAATCTATGTCACTCAGGAATAATATAGTTTTCTATTGGTGAAAATTTTTAAAATCTGTTCAGTACTTCATACAATCTTTACCTATCTAAGTATCTATATTCTACCAATTATCGGCAAAATGCATTCCTAGTGCGGGCAAGCAACTATTTAAATACCTAATATAAATAACCAGTACAATCTCGACCCATTTGGAATTATTATTTCGGGAGCCAAGTGGTGTCTAAGCCATAATTTTATGACTAGTTTTATAAACACGTAGCGCGGCTCAATGCTGATAACCTTGTTTTTGTAGATCAACATGCGATGATGCTTTAATAATTGTGTCAGGTTCATATGTGAAGTAATTTCATAATCTCTTGACAGAAAAATCGCGTTTCATGACGTATTGAATTCCATTGTGAAATGCAAGCCTTTGTGATATGATATATATGATATATTATTATTATTATTATTTTTCGCTCCACCTATTTCACCAGATTAGTTAAGAATTTCTTTTAAGCTAGGTTGCTTGGAAGATATCGCCTTTAGCGTAAGGCCTGTTGAGAAGTATTGTAATTATGCCTTATTTGTAATTTTGTATTTTAGTGAGTTCTATTGTAGACTATTTTAGTGGTTTATTCATAACCAAAGTTAAACTATCAACAGTATAAACAAAATAATAGTTAATCAAAACTTTATTGCCAATTTTCTACATCTTTGTCAATGTATCATACATATCCCTTTTATCCAGTCATGTCCTTTCTTCATGTATTGCACCACCTGATGCAAAACAGTTACTGTCGCTTATGGACTTTGCAGCACTATAGCCGCCAGTCATCTTTATATTTACGTAATCATGTTTTGCCGGTAAAAGTATTAGGGTTTCGCTGTGTTCTATTTTTATTTACTTACAAAATGGATATGAACAAATTAAAAAGTAATTAAATTAATTCTTAATTCGGTTTTTCAATTAATTTGTCTTAGTCGTATTGTTGCGACTCCAGAAATCACATGCCTTGACTTTTAATTATGTCATCATTTGTAGTTGTAAACAGGCAGACGGCTCACTCAATGGAAAGTGGTAAGCGTCGCCTGTATACATTTGTAATATCAGAGGCGAAACCAATGCGTTGCCATCCTTTAGGGTATGATGGCTGGATAGGAGAGGGGATGAAGGAGGTGGGGTGGGATAGAGTAATGGAATTGGCGAGTGGGACAGGGAAAATGGGATAGAGAGGGAGAAGTAGTGCGCTCTACTAAATCTATCCATAGCTTCAACAGATTTGTGAGGGAGCACTATCTAACTGCATGATATGTATTATGTGTTGTGTATGTTTATGTCTGTCGCGGCAGACGTTGTCCTGCCCTGAAAAGATAAAATCTATAATAAAATCCAATTGTGAATCTAAACCATTTCTCGAATCTACTTGAAAACACACAAAAAATTATTATATGGCTATTATAATACTTGTCTATTATATTATATTATATATCATTTGTATAATCGTGGAAGAAGAATGCTTTTTCCATGATATAATCTTAAGCTCATCCATCCAAAGGTTGCCTGGAAGTGATTGCTTATTGAGTAGCAATAAAGCTGCCCATTGTACTACTACCTCCTATTTTTAGGACACGAACAGGGGGTTACTGTTTTTATGTTGGTGTATAATAATGAGTATTGTTGTTGTTGATTAACTCAACGCTAACCGTTTCACGTCTTTACTCTGTGAGAGTGTGGTACCACACCGATCGAGCCGGCCCAACGAGCTTTAATCAAAATAAGTGAACTATATTCCTAAGTGAGTACAATTTCGCACACTTACAGTTTAAATGCAGAAGAAGGGCAGAATGCTAATATTTAAAAAAAAAATATGCATAAAATACGTTAAATCAGTAAAAAAAACATTACACACCCTACCATGTATTTGACACACACACGCATATATACTCTTTTCTTTATTGTTAAAGTCAAATTAACAGTGTAAGCGTTGGCGAAATCTGTGATTACAGAAGTATAGTCTTTGACAACAGAACCTTAATAATGTTCAAACCTATAATTTTAAATCATTATTATGGTCGAATTTCGACGACGGACGACCACTAGTTAGAATAAATAAATGAATAATGATGACGATGAAATATTTTAAAAATATAGAAATATTGACTATATTCGTATTTTTTTTATTTCATGAGTTCAGCAGACAGGCAGACGGCCTACCTAATTGAAAGCGGTTACCATCGCGTATGGACATTTGGAACAACAAAGGTGCTATCATTGTGCTGCAGCTTTCTAAAATGAAACTGGAACCTGGCCAGTAACGCCAGAACACAACTCAAGGTTGTTATGGCGGCATACTCTAGACCAGGGGTGGTAGCCATCCCAATCCTGCTATTAACATCTGTTGAAAATCGCCGGACACTATCGTCTCAAATGTAGGGTTGCCTGGTTTCGGTATTTACACCAATGTCATGCACGTCGCACGCCACTCTATCTTTATTAATATTTATATGCGAAAACTCACGAAATAAATGTTTAAAATTAGGCAGCTTTTCAATAATCATTTCGGCTAACGCCATTTCTGCTAATGATAAAACCATATTTTTTATCTACTATTATTCCACCGCGACGATATCGAGAAGATATAATGGATATAGTAGATTACAAATTTTTGACTCTATCGCAACGGAATCATACTTAGAATATGTCCACAACGCCAATTGAAATAGCATAATTGGGCCCCAGGTTGGCAAATAGCCTAACACCGGGCTGTGGGGAGTTGTTGCCGCCTCTTACGACAGGCCGACAGGCCGCAATAAATTACATATTCTCTTCGTTCCTGCATGGATTGATAGTACGAATAATAAACTAAACTAACTACTGTGGCTCAACGACCCAAAATGAGCTTTAGCCTCCGAAATGAGAATATTCCACTTTTTTCTGTTCAGCGCTGTGAAACACGCGCTGGCCCTCACGGCGTATGGGGAGTGTCCCCTGGGTGGTGGATAGGGGAACGGTCGGCGGTACAGCATAGCTACGCCACTGGCTAAGACAGATGGTCTTGCTGACCGAATTAGGGTGTGGTCTCCAACATTTTGGGGGTTTTGCAGCGGGATAACAACTCTCCCACGGGAAATACCTTTGTTACGAAACCGAAAAGGAGAATAATACTTAGAATACTAATATTAATTCCAATATCATAATTGCTAATATGACTATGTTTGTGACGCGTTCACACTTTATTAACTACGCAATATACTGTCTCGTAATTTTGCTTACACGTTGTCTGGGGTAAAGAAACCACATACCTTTCGTCCAGAAAAAACAGCCGTCCCAGAGGGTTTGACAAATTAAACGAAAAGCTGACACTCCGATCGAGTTTTATTACATGCATACTAGGATATGCCCGCGACTTCGTCCACGCTTAATTTAAAGTTGCCGCGGGATTCCCAGGATATAAAGTACCGCAGCATTTAAAACAGAATGTAATCTATCGCTTTAGTGAAAACTGTGTTAGAATAAGCAAATTTTTATGCACCCGAACAACTACAAACCGCTCCCGGGAAAATTCCCGCGGGATTCTCGGGATAAAAAAATCACACATTTTACTACGTAAAAATTGCTATCGATCAGTGAAAAAATCACATTGGAATTTGATTTTTTTTAATCTGGCCATTTTAAATTATTGCTAGAAAATTTCCCGCGGGATTTCCATGATAAAAGGTAGTGCAGGTTTCAAGTCTAAGAATTTGCTGTCAATCAACTGAAACCGCATCAAAATCGGGTCAGTAGTTTTTACGTGAATCCCGAACAAAAGACAAACAAACAAGAAATCTAAAAAAACGCATCGTGTTCTCCATCGTTTGTATACTTTTGTTGTTTAATAGTTGTTTTTGACGTGATAACTTTTTATGGGAGGGTAAACCGCTTCGTTACGTAACGCGTTACGGCGCCAGTCTATCTGGCTTCCCTTTCTCTCACGCACACGGCAGCGGTAGGCAGGCTCCTCCTCTCTCACTCTAACCCACCCGCTATATACATAAAATTTAAGTAATAACCTAAGCTTCTCTCAAGTTAAACAATTTCAATATTAAATAGTTTAACTTAGATTAGTTTAAGTTTTAATTATGCCCCGTACGAGGCACGGATTCAAAACTTCACGAAGATTTTATATGATGCAGTTCATGCTATACCGTGCGGCGTCCGCGTCCTGGACGAGGCTCGGACGCGCCCTTCTCGACTCGTCGCAACAGGAGCGGTCTTCCGTGGCGTGTCCGAGCAGTGAGCAACGAAAGTTTAGGGAAGAACCACATATTTTTGAGTCGTAATGGATGACGAAAAATTCTTTTGTTACCTGAAACATACTGCTAATCTTTGTTCAGGTGAATTCAGGTGATTGGTGACGGAAATTTTGTCTTCTGTCTTTTAAGAGTAGGCTTTAACTTATGTAGTTAAATTTGAAAGTTATCCTTAGACATTCTAAAATATCCAAAGAATTTGTCTTCATCATCTGGTAAATCTCTACATAGGGTAAAAAATTCTCCTTCATAACGGCGCTTTCTCCAAATAGGGTGCACGCCTCATTTTCTTCCATTTTTTCTTGCTATTGATTCCTCTTCTTCATCAATGGCAATGCCATCTCCGGTAGCGAGAAATCCATCATTTATTAATACTTTTCTTCCGTGCAGGAACGGGGAAAGAATATAATTTCCTGCGGCCGGGCGGCCTGTCGTAAGAGGTGACAAAACAACCCACAGCCAGGTGGGAGGGTATTTGCCCGATTGGATGGCTACCACCCCTGGTCTAGAGTATTCCGTCATAACAACCTTGAGTTGTGTGTCCGGCATCAGCGGCCAGGTTCCAGTCTCCCTTGAGAGAGCAGTAGCGCATTTATAGCCCCTTTGGTGTTATAAATGTCTATAGGCGATGGTAACCGCTTTCTATTAAGTGGGCCGTCTGCCTGTCTGCTAAACTCTGCAATAAAAAAAAAAAAAAACTTGTGATAAATCAATAAGAAGTCACAACACTACGTCCGTAAACGAGTCGCCGCGGCGGAGTAATGACTCGGCACACACTTGGTATAATATGAACATGTAGCCGTACGGGGGTTCGGACACCGATCGCGCCCGCCACGGTCTAGCATAATTCATCCTTTATTTTATATTCCCTCGTCAAGCGGTCGAGCCTAGCTCCCGTGGCGATTGAGCGACGATAGTGGTGCGTCACCCCACCCAACGGGGTAACTATCATCGACGCACCACACAACTTATTAAGCCCCCACAACATACATATCTATTTTTTGTGAACTATCTCTAGGTCCAGCAGAAGGTTACCGGAGGGCGTGTGGGAATCCGAACGCCCCGTATTCTACTCTGTCTACAAAAATTTTATTAACGCGAGCAAAGCCAAAGCTAGTATTTGATAAAGATTATTCCAATTACTTAAGATTTCAATGTCATGCATAAAATAATAATATACCACAGACTTGACTTGTTTGTGTAAACTTAAAACGAGTTTTTGCGAAGCCAAAAGAACGTGGAAGGAAAAAATGCATTGATACTTTTTGCACTGTTTTTATTTTGGTATAATATAAAAGAACTATAGTGGTTTACAGGCTGGTGGTTCGGCGGTTAAATAATAATTTAGTCATTTATAATTTATGATTAATACTGGAAGGTATTTTGTTAGTTTTTAATTCCACTTTTATTTATATTAATCTTTCAAAACATCATAGGGTTAGCTATATTACGGCATCTTCATTTTCTCAATGTACTCTGATCTGGATATCGTTCTCGGAGTTCTTCGTTACTAAACAGAACACAAGCACAACTTCCTTCTTAGGAAAAAGTAGTGTGTGTTTTTCTTTCAATTTACTATGCACGTTAATTTCCTTAGAGTTCAATGATTTTATTACCAACGTGATTCGCCACTTGCGTATGACACGTCATCCCGAAATTTATTACAATTGCATCCAAATTGTTTATTGAAACTTTTGAGTTCATTGTAAATCAATTTACGTTGTTTACGTGTTACCTAGCAGAGAACCTGTTAGTGGAATTCCCTTGATTAATAAAGTCTACAGACGCGGCCAGTGTGTAGTCAGTGTAGTTGTAGCGAGACCATCGACTGTGCCGGTCTGCTTTATAAAAAACTAACAACCAAAAATAGACAACAGATAAAATATATATCACAAGAAATAAATGACATTGAATTTTGTAAACAGAACTGTGATAAAATATTAGTATAAATTTAAAAATGGAATCGTTGTGATTCCCTCTTTACAGATAAATAAACCTGTTCTATTTGATGACTGATTATAAATAAAAAAAGTGATATTTAAAAATGGAATTAAGAGCATCGATTCTCCTTGTGTTGATATATTGCGGAAGTTTGTGCGCTAAAGATGATACATACATATGTGATGAAGAAACAAGTATTGACATTAGTGACGGGAGCCGTTCGTCCAACGGTGATATAAATTTTAACGGTATTACATACAAAAGTAGTGAATACACAGTGGACAATATCACAGGAATTAAAAGAGGTTGTATATGTGCTAAGGAAAAGTGTATAAGAAAGTGTTGTCCTTTAGGTTATGGATACCATTCAGAAAAGAAGATTTGTGTTGCAGTGAATGATACATTTGATCCGCCTATTTGGGATAAATATAAATTTATGCCGGATACGAACGCTTCGGACTTATTCAAATTTATTTTTGGAACTGTTAACTGTTCTGGTGAAGTAAGGGTCCGTGTTGGTAAAGCGACGAAGGGTTATCATCTCGTTAATGTAAGTGATCTTATACCCTATTTCTGGGTAAAAGAGTTGAAATTTATATATTTAGGCTACTATTTGACACATCAATACAAATTCGATTTCTTGGATATATATTTTTATATTTTGAACAATATTTTTATATCATTGATGTTAATAATATACATGTTAACCACCTAACAAAAAAAACTTAACTTCGAAATACCTGAATCCGACATAACTAGATGGAGCCACAGGTTATTCTTCCCTCGTTCTCTTATTTAAAACAGATAATCTTCGTCCACGCCGTTGTCATGACGACGAAGTATTCGTTAATGAATTGCAACGGCAGCGTCATAAAAATGTAACCACAGCGCCACCTGTTTCGCTGTATTCGTCTTTCTCACGGAAATACGTTATTTATCGGGAAAATGAGTATCATAAATGTTGATCAGGTATATGCTAGCTCCTTGTTTAGCTTCATTTTATATTGTTTAGTAGTTTCCACGTGATGCTCTAATAGACATACAAACATTAAATGTCTATGCACACCAGCCTAAGTTGTATTATTGGAATCTGCTAGTCCGAATTAGCGCCCCTGATTTTTTCTCTTTTCATTTGTTTCTTATTTAATTTATTATTTTATTTATAATTGTTTAAAAACAATTTAGTCCAATACATTCAAGAATGTCGTCAACTTTTTCAACTAGACGCTGCAAAATAACAAACAGAAAATACACTGAAAAACATTAATGTTTGACAATTTACAGTTAAAAACAAAGAAGGTCTTTGAATATTATTTATTTTAAAGTATTCACGGAAATAACGATTTCGGCACATTTTCTAAGATGCTAAAGGTTTATTGTGGTTTTATATTGTAATTATAGATCTGTTAGTAGTTTAGAATACTAGTGATAAATTATGAAGACTTGTTTCGAGAACTGATTTTAATTTAAAATGTGCGATTATTAACAAGGCATGATTAAAAATGTGTTATTAACGCTGACAGTATTTGCCTTTTATTTTCATAATAAAACTACGTTTTAACAGGTTTAGGCGCGGTATTTTATTTGGTTTTTCTTATTCCGACGTTTCGGTAACTTTTCAGTAGCCGTAATCATCGAAGACAAAGGTGTTTTAGCCTACCGCCAACTTGTTCATTTTAATTGTTTAGTTTGAATTTTTGTTTATGATTATTATTTACTCTATGGAAGCCTAATATAATTTACCACTGCTTCGCAACATGTTGTGGCTTGAAGAGACGAAGCGGTGCAAGAAACTCTTCAGCAACATGCCTAGCTCTAATAATATTCTTATATAAATAAAAATGAATCTTAGAAATGTGTGTACGCGTATAACTTGAGAACGACTTTACCGATTTTGATGATTTCGTTTTTGTGTATTTGAATGGGTCCCCGAATGGTTTATTTAGATTCACAATTGGGAACCGGTAGGAGACGCTAGAATCAGGTTCTAGATTTTTAGTTTTTAAAGGCAGGACAACACCTGCCGGGATCGCTAGTTTTATGTAATATTTAAATGGGTGAGAGATAAAATAAAAAAAGAGAAATTGTCATTCAAGTTGGTTTGTGTTCCGGTGCAAGCAGAAACATCATATTTATTTTCATGCTATACATGTAACTGTAAAGAAAATCCCTATCGCATCCCTCTATCCCATCCCATACCAAAGCCTCCATCCTATCTCATCCTAAAGCCTCCATCCCATCGTCCCTGGTGTTGCAAACGACTATAGGCGACGTTAACCACTTTGCATTACGCGAGTCGTCTGCCTGTTTGCCAGCTTCGCAATTAAAAACATGACATTACAAATAAAAATATAATCTAAGAAGAAAAAAGAAAAAAAGACTTTATTTGAAGAAATAGCGGCGCAAATACATTGCTTACATATTATGATTATATATGTAGCATATTTTGAGAGTTTAAGCTTATGTACTAATTAAAAACATATATCAAAAGAAATGCTGATTGACGTATATTAATATTACAATAATTAACTAAATGTCAAAGTACATAACGTGACGTAAGTAAGTAACTTTATTCGGATAATAACTATGTACGTAAATATATTTGTGTTAGCCTTACGAATGAACCTATTATCATAAAATTCATTCTCCATATATATTTCCTGTCGTTTAAAGTATGTATATGTAAACTTACTTTCTACAACGGGGATGAAAAGGGATATTTTTATCTCGTTTAATATGATACTTTTTGTGAGATCGGTACAAAGTTTACGCGAGTGAAGCCATCTATACTACACAGTATGTAGTAAGGTTCGCCAACCTCATGATCGCGGCTATAGTCCAGCCATCATGGCGAGGCAAAAACATTTAAAAAATTACTACATACTATAGTATTTAGTAATGGTCTAGTATAGTATACTATACTAGATAGAGTCTAAACAAGTTGGCCACCCCTGGTGTATAGATAGCTCTAAATTAGTAGGTATTTTCCCCAAGGTCTTGTTAATACCAAATTGTATTAACAACCACAAACTATACAAAAAATATGTTTATATATTTTCCAAGTCCATTATGTATTTTTGTATAATTTGACATAAATATTAATGACTTCTAACGTAGACTTGAGATGTATACTTGATGTATACTACTTGATCATATGTAAATCACTTACATGGATATTTATAATGGCATGTTAATGACAGTTACTGGGAATTGTTTGTAATACTAGTTACTACCCACGACTTCATTCGGTTTATTATGACTAAGTCATTTTTACAGAAACGTAGCAAAGGGGTAGAGCGAAAAAATTCTGTCAACAACATTTGGTTTGATCCATATCCATTACTAGTTTTTAAGATACGCTTAGAGTATTTTTGAGCCATTTCTACGGAACCCTTTATTATGCTTAAATTCATAAGCTCTTACCCAATTTATTACAATTTTTAGTTGTAGTATAAACGCAACCTGAAATGCTGAAACGCGTACTTCTTTATTTGAAATCATACAACATTCAAAAAACCAACGTGAAACCCGCAAAGGCAAACGTGAGCCGCTGTGATACGATAGATATGAACGTGGGTCCAGCGACCTCACAGCGCGCTAACGTCGGGTTGTAGCCCGATGAGTGGAAGCCGAGGTAAAGAGCTTTAATTCGAAACCTCAACCTTTTTTGTGTGGTAGAGCCAGCATAATAATAATAAAACCGCAGGGGGGCTTTGTGGCGAAGCCTTAGATGAATAGCGACACCTCAGACCCGACTCCAGGGGCCAAGGAAAGGCCTCCACATCCATGCTTGCCAAAGCCAGCCGGCACGGAGTGGAGATCGCTAGAGCTAAGACTCAAGGTCCAGGGGTTGAAGTGATAAATGGCATCACGTCAGAAGCAGCTTCGGTGAACCTGCAGCCCACCTTTATACACCTCTTAGCCACTCACTCCCATGTTGCCCCTGTCTTCTATGGCATTTTTGGGGCTCATGCAGGGAGTGGCGAGTCCCAGTCACAGTCTGCCCATTTTTCTATGTTCCCCGAACATTGCGACGGGCAGACGCCATAGACCCCATATTCCCAGACCCCTAGTAGGTACCACTAGCAGTTCATCCCAATAGCCCGGTACTTTCTGATCTCATTTCCCACAATAGTCCTACACTGGTCGGGGCATATCCTTGGGTGCATTATTATATGGTGTAGACAGGGATAATCACCGGTCAGTGTCACGCCACATATACATTAAATTGGCCATTTTTATGATCCGTGGTCTTCAAAGACACACACTATGATAATAAATTTTGCTCACGAGGTTGCCGCTATGTGGCGTCTGTAGTCAAAGAGCATTGTGCCGATAGTTGTCACCGTCAATGGTCTAATAGCGAAAATCCTCGATCATCTAGAAAGGCTTTCGCTAGGAAGCCGGGTGAAGGGCCAGATAAAGAAGGCAGCACTATTGGACACGGCATGAATTGTGAGGAGGTTCCTGTCTCTGGAGCCCTAACCACCGATAGTTTTGGACCCCAGGTGCGATAAGTGAGAATTCCGATGGCCCACTTTCCTCTTCTGCAATCTGGTCCCTCTATGTTGTCCCCTCATCCTATCCTCTTTATCCCATACTATAGACTGGAACGCGTTGGCTTCGCCATTAGTGTTGCAAACACCTACGCGCCTAGGTGACGGTAACCACTTTCCATGAGCTAAGCCGTTTGACTGTTTGTCAGCTTCGTTTTAAAAACAAACCTGCGTCAATCTACGAAGAGAAGGCAACAAGACTTGCGTGTCAGACAAAAGAAACTCAGTAGCACACGCACTACAATTTAAAATATTGATTACGTATGCGTCTAATAGTTTGCGAGTGGTTTCAAATAGTTTTAGTAAAGGCCTATATTATATAGCTTTGACGCTAGTTTCCAAATTTAAATCGTGTGTAAAACATTTAATAGTTATTAGTGTTTAACATCGCGTAGCGAGAAAAACGATATGTCGCATTTAATAACCCTTTATAGCTCGAAGGCTTAACTGCCTAGAGTTAATTGCAGATGAAGCGATGTTTGTGTACCAGTGATTAAGTACCGTTCTGGTCTGACGAGCAAAGTATGATATAATCATTTCAACGGTTGGTTCTTGCACATAAGAAAACAGTCTGAGTAGGTATGTAAGTAACACGAGTTACGAATTTTATAAACATCAAAAATTAACTTGAAGCAATCATTTTTTTATTTGGGGAAATCCGTTTTAGAGATACGCACTAAAACCCCTAGATGTTTCTTCCTTCGCGTTTATGCCAGGGCCACAGGTATTTGGCCTTGCCATATCACAGGTCCTGGCAAGCGGCGACCCAAAGGTCTCTACAACTGTCGGGGGAACTAAATCACCGGCGTGTTCGTTCACTTGGGGCGGTGTACGTCCCGCCCCACGGAAGGAGAGTTAAGCGCGCACGAAACACCGGTGTGCTCCCATCTTGACGGCATGAACGGCGAGTGGAGAACCCTTTCCCAGAGACACTTGAGATAACTCTTTTTTTACGAGGGGAAATCCGATTGAGGATCATCAGCAGCATGAATGCGGTGACGCGGCTGGTGTGTGGGATTCGCCACGTCGACGTGACACTAGCACTGCAAGCAAGAAGTACTGTTGCCACACCATAGTCAGGGTAAAACCTCTCGGTGTTCCTTCCTGCGCCTTATACCAGGGTTACGGGAAATCCAACACCGGGCGGAAACATGACCCCGGTGTCGTGCTTCTCTGTCCGGCTCGGGGTGGCTTAATGTTTTGCCATACGGGAGGGGAGATGAGTGCGCGTGAAACACGACGTTTCCTCCTCTCGACGGCATTACTACATTGGCGAGTGAAAACCCTTCCCCAGGGGACCACCCGCACCGCCCGGTCACGGGGCGCGGCGGCCGAAACACGAAATCCGCCCTCCCGCGCCGCCATGTCCTCCTTTGGCGGGAGCGGAGCAGGCTGGTGCGCTCACGCTTAAGCTAACTTGAGATAACCCTACGCCCCGTAATACCGCTGCAGGGACCCTCTAGCATCTAGGGAGCAGATGAGTCTTCCTGTCGACGAAGTGAGTTTGCCTTTCTCGGGGCATCCTCAAGCACTGATGCACTAGGATCAGCGTGGGCGTAACTACGTTCTAAGTCTCACGCTCTTCCTGTCATAAGCGTGGGAAACTTGGGAGGACGGTGGTTTTAGTGGAGTATTGAGTAGTCGAGTCTCCACACAAGCCGGCGATTTGACTCTGGTGCCCATTCGTGGTGTCACCTCTCGTCGCTTTGGTCTAATCCCTAGTAAAGGCCCCGGTAGTGTGCGAAATGCATTTCCCCCGCCTCAAAAAAAACCCCTACACCAATTGCTATCAGAAGAAAGTTTAAAACAAACTCAAAAAAATGTTTGTGTAACTAGGGTTGTGTATAAGATATTTTTTTTTGGTGTTTTTGTAATTAATAAATTATAGGATTTCCAAGACGCGATAAAGTCTGAGGTAGTATGGTCCAAGATCTTTGTCTATTCTTCATGTGAAGAATACCGCGTATAAATATATGGATTTTCACCATTAAAACCTGTGTTCAATTGGTTTTCCTTGATTTTTTTCATAAAGCTGCATTGATACAATCCAAGTACGCTTAGGTGTACCTATTTATGTATATTATATTGTCGTACATAAGTCGTGCGCAGATTTGCCGATGACAGCCCTTCCCGCCTCCCACAACTGCGACATGCGGTCGTCTAGTTTTTAGTACTACTTAGACAAGCCGCGGTCCCATTCGTAGGTAGCGGGAGGGGCGACCATTGGCAAACTTTCTACACACTACTTATAGATGCGGTTTATACTATTATTTTTTTTTTTAATTTAGTTTTTATAAACACTGTGTCAGTAAAGTCTATTGTAATACTTGCAACAACTCAGAAGGGTTTATGGTAATAAAAGAACAGCAACTGGTCACATATTTATAATCAGAGAACCTTACGGTTTTAACACATTGAATACAGTGACTTTTTACACTTTACAAGCATTTTTAGAACACCTCGCCTAATAAGATATTTCTTATATAAAACATTATCAAAAATTTCCTAACAAAAATGTATTTATTAAATTCATTTCATTCATAACCCTTTAATTAACATAGTTTATCAATGACTTCAATGATTTTATATAATAATATAAAATATTATACTTCAAGTTTTACATGTAATAAAATAAACCGAACACAGTAAAAATATATCGCGTCTGCCAACATGAAAATAAAATGTAATGAATACCGTCTATATAAAATTGAGAGATTTTGAATTATAATCATCTACACAATTACTTCATCATATAAAGGAAAAATATTGTTACATAAAATTATGATAAATCGTAAACAACTACTCTATCTATACAAAACAGGCACTAATCACAGAATAAATAGAAATATAACATTATTCAATTAAGGAAATGGCCGACTGTATCGCTTAGAAATAAGAGGGTACATAACAAAATTAATTATTAACTTTAAAAAGAAACATGACAAGAACAACTATGCTACTAAATAACTGTAACACTATTTCAAATAGGACGGTATGGCTGACACACCTATAAAACGTAATATGTAGCGTTATCGTAAACTTTCCTACGAAATAAATATTGGTTTTAATTATATGAAAACAAATTTTTAAACCCTTTACTGTTTAATAGTATAATAATAATAATAATAAACCCGCAGGGGGGCTTTGTGGCGAAGCCTTAGGTGAGTAGCGACACCTCGTACCTGACTCCGGGGACCAAGACAAGGCCCCCACCTCCGTGCTTACCTTAGCCAGCCGGCACGGAGTGGAGATCGCTACAGCTAAGACTCGAGCTCCAGGGGTGGAAGTGATAAATGGCATCACGTCAGAAGTAGCTTCGGTGAACCTGCAGCCCACCTCTCTACACCCCTTAGCTACTCACACCCATGTTGCCCCTGTCTTCTATGGCATTTTTTGGGGCCCATGCAGGGAGTGTCAAGTTACCGTCTGCCCATTTTTCCATGTTCCCCGAACATTGTGACGGGCAGACGCCATAGTCCCCATATTCCCAGATCCCTAGTACCACTAGCAGTTCACCCCAATAGCCCGGTACTTTTTGTCCTCATGTCCCACAATAGTCCCACACTGGCCGGGGCTTGTCCTTGGGTGCATTACTATATGGTGTAGACAGGGATAATCGCCGATCAGTGTCACGCCACATTTACATTAAATTTGTCAAAGGGCCTCTACGTGTTGGCCTTCCCATGGCCCCACGCAAGCCCTGCAAAAGTCCGGGCCATTTTTATGGCCCGTGGTCTTCAAAGACATACAATAATAATAATAATAATCGGCAGACAAACACACACATCCTATATCCTCAAGATAAGCAGGTTACACTTGCTATGGGTGATATACAACTGACCACTCTGGGGCCGATCCCAGACACCCGGACTATAGTAAATAACAGAAAGTTTGTTTCCGAAATTAACCATGCCGGGAATCTAACCCGAAGCCTCTGCGTTCCAACAAGTTCGGCCAGCTACGACTTAGCCCGCTCAACCACAGAGGCCGCCTTATAATAATAATCTTTAATTAAATTAGTAGTAATCATATACTTGAATCACGATGTCTATTTCTCTATTTACGTAATTTCTCCCATACCGTCCTGTTTGAAATAGACCAGTGACGATATTAGCCTCATGGGAGATAATAATATAGCACTTGTCTGTTTTTTTACATATTTTTTTTAACTATAAGCTTAAACAGTAACTTATTTATACATTCCTTGCTTAATGGGGCACTTACAAAATTAATTATTGCTCTATGGTACCGTGACGAGTCTGACAAGCACGTGTTTCTATATCGTAGGGTTTGGCCACATTCCAGAACAATGTGTAGTTACAGAATCTATTGTTCTAGAATAATCATAAAGAGAAATAGTATCATGTGATAAAATTTGCTAACAGGAATGTGGCTAGACTTTATCGTAAATATTACAACCATACTCTCCTGTGATAACAATTGTTTTTTAATAAAAATGTGGTCAAACCTTATCGTAAAGTTGAGACTACATTCTTTCGGGAATAATATGTGTAGTCCTATTTTTTTATTTCATAAGTTCAGCAGACAGGCAGACAGTCCACCTGATGGAAAGCGGTTACCATCGCCTATGGACATTTGTAACACCAAATATGCTACCAATGTGCTGCCGCTCTCTAAAGGGAGCTTGGAACCTGGTCACTAATGCCGGAACAAAACTCAAGGCCGTTATGGCGGCATACTCTAGACCAGGGTTGGTAGCCATCCAGACGGGTAAATACCCTACCACTTCGTTGTAGGTTGTTTTGTCGCCTCTTACAAAAAGCCGCCTGGCCGCAGGAAATTGTATTCTTTCTCCGTCTCTACACAGATTCCTGTTTACTAGCTATTGTCCGCAGCTTGATTCGCGTAGACAAAAAATATTCGTAGTTTAAGAATTCAAAAAAGGTTAAAACGTAGCCCTTTTTCACCACCTTAGAGGTAGAGTTTCCAAAATCACCGACATATATATGCAATTATATCTAATCAGAAGCAAGTATATAGAATTTCATTTTTCTTACTTTGAAAACTTTTATCCCTCTTTTTACCCCCTTTACAATCTTTGTTCTTTTTTATTTTATTTTGGTGGGATCTTTTTGAAGGACGTTTCGTTGTGTAGGTATTTATGTACTCTCATTTTGAAAACACACGACAGCGTCGTGAGCAGCCAATCATGGTCCTCTGTTGACATAGGCCCCCCCAAAAAACCTATATTTCCTGTAATATTTTGTGTAAATTATTGTGTACATCATTAGTTGTAGGATATTGTTTTAAACATAGATCACCTCTCTATGGATTTAAATCAAGAATTGTATGTTCGTTCAAAAAATCGTAATTGCTTAGTAACCGACTTTTTGTTCCGCATGTCGTTTTGTATGAGTCAAAGATTATAATGATCAAAGATTTATAATTTATCTGAAGCTGCAGTGGGGGATATATGAGACCGGGTTTTACCTACTTTCTATTTGCTTAAAGATTATATTAAATTAAATATTCATGAATACCTAGACTGTATAAATGCATAAACCGTCCAAAACTTTATTAAAACTACCAAATCTACCAAAACTACTAAGCTTACCAAAATTACTAAAATTACCTAAGTGAACGAAATGGCTAAAATGACCTGAGTGATCTGAGTTACAATTATTTAATACAAACAACACAATAATACAAAATTACCAAAGTGATTAAGTATTAAAAAATAAAAAAATAGCTAATAGAAAAAGCGACACTAACCATTAGGTTAGTATGAAAACATACTAACCTAATGATTAGTGTCGCTTTAACTACACTAACCATTAGGTTAGTATGTTTTCATACTAACCAAATGGTTAGTGTTTCATGTTTTCATCGAGTTTCAAATCCCGATTCT
Source organism: Dendrolimus houi (assembly GCA_039645545.1). Classification (NCBI taxonomy): domain Eukaryota; kingdom Metazoa; phylum Arthropoda; class Insecta; order Lepidoptera; family Lasiocampidae; genus Dendrolimus; species Dendrolimus houi. The sequence continues at coordinate 5,915,112 of CM077122.1, forward strand.
AAAGAAGTTTCACATCAAAATAGAATACTTTTCTTTTTTGGAGTAAATACAACAGACAGATTGGCGGTTTACTTGATGGAAAGTAGTAACAGCTGTCGCAAATTAACAACAACAAAGATGCTACTGTACTGTAAGATTCGAGGGAGAGACTGGAACTTGGTCACTAATACCGGAACACACTCAAGGTTATTTAGGAGACATACTCTAAACCAGTGTGATAGCCATTCAAACGGGCACCTGTCCACCTGGCTGTGAGCTTTACAAGATGGTTAAAATTTATAGCTTCTGTGCTCGAGTGAGCTAAGCCTTTGCCGGCGTACCTCACTGCAGCGCAGAAGCTCCGGTTTCAATTCTTGGCATGGTAAATTTCCTAAGTGATCTTTCCATTATTTTCCATTTACATTATTGTTCGTTATACAAGTTGGAATTTTTTAATGCCACCTGGAGGGAAAGTACTCTAAATAATAGAGATAGCAAATTTTACTCCAAAGAAAGATTTCTTTATTGTTGAAAAGGAATAAAACTGCATTCAAAGATTTTTGAAAATTCTCTTGCTTCACCCGGTAATCGAACCGACTAAAATCTGTAAAAATTACACTCTTTAATTTTATTGCATCGATCGTTAGGGTCAATCACAAGGATGAAATCTCTCTAACAGACTTGGTAAATTTAATGAAAGGAAAACCTCGAAATGTGTACAATTACAATATGAAATATGTACTGTAATTTTTACAGATTTTCGAAAATCCAGAAATTCCCGGGTGAGGAAAGAGAATTTTCGAAAATCTTTGAATGCAGTTTTGTTTATTTTCAAAAATAAAGAAATGTTTCTTTGGAGTAAAATTTTCTATCTCTACTATTTAGAGTAATTTCCCTCCAGGTGGCATTAAAAAATTCCGCCTTGTATATTACCACAACACAAGCTTAAGTTCCTTAGCTTAGGGATATATAATGTATGAGTCTTGTCTGAGGATTATAAAAAAAGATAATTTTGATATTCGCTCACACTCAGCGATTGGTCAACTCTAATCAAACTAAAACATCCTGTATTGAACTATTGATTTTGGCTTCAAAATTAATTATAAAACAATTTATGGTATCAACAGAACCAATCATTGCGCTTGCCCACGGAATTCCCTGGTTGAGTAACGTCTAGTTTGTGAACGGCCATGCGGTGTAGTTGGCTCAAGTCCTTCGGTGATACCGGTCCTCTTATAAAGAATGTCTTACCAACTGTTATTGGTGACGATTAACTAAACATATAAGAATTAAATAAATTTTATTAAACGAAATATAATTAATATTCCTTTATATAAAAGCTAATGACTCTTTAAGATATTTACACAAAAAATTTTAGTTAGTTTAAACTAGAAAAAATACTATAACCGGTCCAGCTCATCGGAAAGCTGTCACTGTATTAAATAATAATTTAGTGTTTTGATTTTCTTATTAGTATCTAGCAATGGAATTTAAGATACTGTTTATAGTGCTAATAATTTCTTCCGGAAGATTGTGCGCTAATAATGCTATTATATGTGATAAAGAATCTGGTTTTGATATTAGTGAGGGTTCACGTTTAGCAAACGATGATATGTACTACAAAGGTGTTACATATAAAAACAGTGAATACATTGTGGATAATAATACAGGAATTGCAAGAGGTTGTTTATGTACCACGAAGAAATGTATACGAAAGTGTTGTCCTGTAGGTTATGGATATAATACTATAAAGAAGATTTGTGTTGAAGTGAACGATACATTTGATCCACCTATTTGGGATAAATATCAACATATACCCGCTGCAAATGTTTTGGAGTTATTTAGACTAGATGTTGATATAGTTAACTGTACAGGTGAATTTAGAACTCGTGGATCATCGTTGAAAAGTTTTCATCTTGTTAATGTAAGCGATTTTATACCTTATTCTAAGATTGAAACAGGTTATATCTACAACCTACCAAATATGGTCTTGTTAGTCTGTTGTTAGCTACAAGTATACAATTAAAAGTAATTTTAGTATTTTTGTGTGCATCAATTTTAACCAAATTCTTCACGTTACATTTTGGAAATTTGAAAGAAAAAGAAAGAAATTCTATTTATTTAAGACAAATGACATCACTATATCATTGTTAAAAAATTTAAAACTAAAGTAAAATATAATAATGAGCAGAAATAAAATTACGCTTGTGTTGTGGATCATATACAACGGTCTACTCTAGGGCCGATGCCAGACACCCAGACTATAGTGAATAACGGAGAAGGTTCGTTTACGAAATTTGCCATGCCTGGAACCGAACCCGGAACTCTGCGTTGCAGCGAGGAAGGCCGGCAAAGGCTCAATCTAAAAAGAGCCACCGTCTCAGCAAAATAGTTTACCCAATTTGATGAATTAATTATGCCAGAAGTAACATGACATCTAGATAGTCGTCAATATTAGATAGATACATTTTAGTGCTTGGCTCGAATTTTTACATTCCAGAGACTTAATTTTATTCCTACCCCAAAACATTTTGACGCCAAACAAAAATTTTTGGAAAGATAAATTCAACTCTCTATACAACTAGTATTTTTTTTTATTGCTTGAGTTCAGCAGACTGGCCACTTGATGGAAAGTGGTTACCATCGCCTATGGACATTGGCAACAACAAAGGTGCTACAAAAGCGCTGCTGCTCTCTTAAGGGAAACTGGAATCTAGCCACTAATACCTGGACATAACTCAAGTTTGTTATGGCGGCATACTCTGGACCAAGAGTGGTAGCCATCCAGATGAGCAAAATCCCTACCACCTGGCTGTGGGCTATTTTGTCGCCTCTTACGACAGGCTGCCCGGCCGCAGGAAATTGTATTCTTTCTCCGTTCCTACATGGAAAAAACTAAATTCTCATTTTCGATTTACGAGACTTTTTACTTGATTAAATTATAATATTAACATCAAGATACTTTTTGTTTTGGAAAATGTGTTAGTTCTCGTGGGAACCATAAATTACTCGAGCGGATATGTGACGCAAACTACGATTGTATGGAAAAATAAAATAGTAAGTACCAATCAGGAAGGATTTCCCCAAGATACAGGTAGCCCTAGTTTGGGGACCAATGTATACAATCATGATTTATGCAATACACGATTTTATTATTATAGTGGCCTAATATAAAATGTAACTGAAGAGATCTGCGCTCATATACTACATATCCATCATTCTACCTTACCACTAGTAAAAAGATATTACTTGTATAGAGTTCGTGTAAATTTTTTACCAGTAAGGCAAATGAATAGATACTATCTACTACTACATTTATCAACTATACTCATACAACAATATAAAAAAATCTATTTCTTGATGGATTCAGAAAATAAGAATATAATGCACAAATTCCACGCGAGAAATGGTGGGCAATAATAGTTATCTATAGAATTTTAAAGATCTATTAACTTTAATTCACGAATTAAAGTTGTTTCAAATAAAATAACTTTTAATGTTTGTTAAATGCTATAAAGGTATAGGTATATACGTTTATGTGATCTAAGTTTAATGCTTAATTGCGTTAAAAACTGCTATAGTTTTTTGTACATTTATAATTGTGAAAAAAGAAGGCGCAAAGAACTTGTCCAGGAAGTTTGCCGTCGATTTTTGTGGGTTATCCTTGTTCTATATATATATATATGTTTTTACTACTTGTATTAAAATTGTATGTATTTTATAATATCCTAAAGTGATACGATTATAGCGACCTGAACTTGAAATCTATATCCCGTAGCAGCTTTTTTATTTTGGGGGATAATAAGTATTCTATCTAAATTTACTTAAAATAAAAGTAGTATAATATAATAATGTATAATTTAACCATTGAGTTATATGTAGTTATATCTCATTGAATATAACATGATCAAATTGTTCCACGAAACGTGACGTAATATATGAAAGCTCAATCGCCGTGAGGGGGGTGTACCAAACAAGACGATTGTTGTACTTTTGTCGTTTTTGATTTCTTAATCTTAATTTAAATTAGACTATATTATTACGAGCTACAGTACTCGAATTAAAAATGCCGTTGGAACTACTATAGAATTTATTAGAACTGTACAAACACGTATAAAACAAATACAAATAAAACTGGATGCAACCAGTTCACACTGCACGATTCAATACAATTTGAACGCGCAAAGTTCGTCGTCTTTATCGCTAATCGAGAGTACTAGAGAACGTCTTATTGGTTTCGTAGTTGTCGCTTGACTGCCCCCGCCCCTCCATTCAGGCATCGTCTTATACTAACTGCACAGTACAAAGAAATTGGACGCGCACACTGAGTTTCTAAGAAATATTAATTTGCACACTTGCGAACGTCCACAAAGTTAAAAACAATAACAATAGGGATTAGTTCGACGCTAAAGATGGTTATAAAACAAGTAAAAAGACAATAGCATGTTTTTCTTAACTACAAATTCAAAAGACAAAAGAGTTCCTTAATCCGGGAGAATAATAAGCTGCGCTTACAATAGGCTGTACGGCTTATCTTTGACGGCATGTAACAATATTATACAAAAATCTTTTAAGTCTCGTGATTCGCAAACTGTTCTCCCATAAATAATAAATGTTATTAATGGAGACAAACATAGTCTTATCGACATCGGCGATATCTATTAAAATATACTTACGTTATAACACTTTCGTGGACTGATCAAAGTTTTAACTGTGTTAAATTATACAGGGATATATGTGTACATGAAACGTGACGTAATATATTATTGTGAACCGATAATAATCCTTTATAGGTGTTTTATTACCCCTTCGAATTTAAACGATCAATAGTTCGCGTTAATCCCTTTGTATGCCTCTCGGTAAGACGTAATAAATCCTTTTTCTTTTGTTTGTATATTGCTAGGCGGCCATAGCTATTTTACAAACATATAAGGTTGGTTAGTCAAGACTAAGTTAGTTGAGTTGCAACTGCGATCGAGGCGTTTCTAAGTATACATTCGGAACGAGAATCTCATATTGATGGAATTTGTGCGATTTAAATTATTACTATTTTCTGTGTAGTGGAACACTTACAAGCCAATAGATGATGCTGTGCAATAATTGAGGTCGCAAACGATTCCCGACACGTACAAAGAATATATACAAATTTCTAACAATAATAGATGGGATTCGGCTTGCGAGGCATGCACTAGCCTCGCTGGAAGATCTTCCTTTGAGACGGAGGAGCATTCCTCCTCGCTCCTCCACCCATACGGGTCATCGTAAATCTACTTTGCAGTTTAGACTTGTTTTATTCGGTTGTGTTTGCAAGAACTGTGAATTACGTGGATGTACTTCTAACAAAGATTGTGATAATTCCAACGGCATTTTGAATCGACATCCACTAATTCGTAACAATATTTAAACAAAGTCACTTTCACATAAGTAAATGCGCTTACGGTCGCATAGCGCTCCCTCCAAGATATCACTTGAGTTTTATATTTAGCTACGCTATAAGAATCCTAGAATGGCAAAACTCAGTAAAGACAGAATTCCAATAAACTCCTAACCTGACAAATATCAAAATAAAGTGGAACTTTAGCCTATTTTTAATAAATACCAATATATCTAGACATGTGACATAGATTTTTCATACCTACCTAGGTAGGTCATACCTAGGTATCACGATAGATCATTCTTCCCTTGCTTTTTGCTGTTTTATTATTTAAAACTTACATATATTTTATCAAATCCATCAAGTATCATTAGCGGGACTTCTCCAGACGTCTTACTTTAAAAAGGGGCTAGCGTATATTACAGGCCAAGAATTAGCATAGCTATCCAACGTCGTAACGCTGCAATCCTTTAGGGAACGTTTCCAATAAGTGACAGTGATTTGAAACTAATTTTATATCTTTAATTTTATTGTTGGTATTATTTACTTTCAAAGATAGTTTAGATTAGTATTAAGACTTGTGTTTTATTTAATTATCAGGTATCAATTAATTTTACTTTTGATTATCATTTTGTACTTTTGAACCACAACATTTTCCGCATAATAAAACGGTATACGTGCGTAAGTCATACGCACTGTGGTTTTTTTAATGAGGAAGTGACTTATGTAACTCGCGAATTACTATGTTTTGGAGATATAAACTGACAGAATTTACTAACGACAAATTTGTATTCTATGAATTTTAATAGTAATATTAACAAACCATGTTGCAATCTTATACGGCATATTTAGGGCTCCATGCGGTGAGTGGCGAGTCACCGTCTGCCCGGTTATTCCACGTTCCTTGAACATTGCGACGGGCAGATGCCATAGTCCCCACTCCGTAGTTCCACTAGTAGTTCATCCCATTAGCCCAGTACCTTATGTTCTCATTCCCTAGAATAGTCTTACACTGGCCGGGGCTTGTCCTTGGGTGCATTTTAATTTGGTTAGAAAGGGATAATCGCCGGTTAGTTTCACGCCACGTTTAGATTAAATTTGTCAAGGGGCCTCTACGTGTTGGCCTCCCCATGGCCCCACGCAAGCCCTCCAAAAGTCCGCGACATTTTTATGGCCCGTGGTCTGTAGAGACATACATTATATTAACAATATTTATTAGGCTTTTACGATTTTTTTTAACGCTATAAGTAAGCATTTGGCCATAGTGACTAACACTAGTCCTAAGAACACAGGTGGAGTTGATTCATTTAAAAAAGAATATATTAATTTCATAAAAAAGATGCTCTATATATTTTTAGTCAAGATTAAAACCGAGTCAATAATTAATATAACACAATAATAGGAAAATCTCAGAGCATTCAAATTTAGTTACCATCGTAAATAAATGAATCATACGAAGTAAAAATATAAAAAAGTTGACGAAAGCTTTATAACGGTTGATTACACTAGTGGTATTTTTAGTTTTTTTTAAATGTATGACTTCAGTAAACAGGCAGACGGCCCATCTGATGAACAGCGGTTACTATCGCCTATGGACATTTGTAATACCAATGGTGCAGCCAATGTGCTACGGCTCTCTAAGGATAACTGGAACCTGGCCACTAATACCTGGACATAACTCAAGGTTGTTAAAGGGGTATGGCATACTCTGGACCAGGAGTGGTAGCCATCCAAACGGGCAAAAGCCCTACCACCTGGCTGTGGGTTGTTTTGTCACCTCTTACGATAGGCCGCTCGGCCGCAGAAAATTGTATTTTTTTCCGTTCCTGCACGGATGAAATTTTTTATTTTCATCCGGTTATTTTCCTAGTATAGATTTATTGTTGATTCGTCTACTTCAAATGTGTTCTGACAGTTGGCAGTACCTACTCTGCCGTCAAGTTTAGTGCCTTCGTGTCCTGATGCCCTAGCAACTAGCGATGGATAAGCGTGTTACTTTAGTTTGTAATTCGGAGCGTACTATCGGGAGTACAACATTATCTAATGAAATTAATCCTACAGCTGTCCACGAGTAATAGTATCCACGAAACATTACACCTAGTTAAAAGGGCTATCCACTTAAAAAAAATTAAAACGTGACTCTATTTTAAATAATGTTACGAGGTACAGGACTCGAATTAAAAATGCTGTTGGAACTACTATAGAATTTATTAAAACTGTACAAACACGTATAAAACAAATACAAATAAGTCTGGGTGCAACCAGTTCACACTGCACGATTCAATGCAATTCGACACGCGTTAAGTCCGTCGTCTATATCGCTAATCGAGAGTACTACAAACGTCTTACTCGTCTCGTAGTCGTCGCTTGACTTCCAACCCCTCCATTCGGGCATCGTCTTATACTAACTACACAGTACAAAAAGTATTGGTCGCGCGCACTGAGTTTTCGAGAAATAGTAATTTGCACACCTGCGAATGGCTAACAAAGTCGAAAACAATAATAATAAGGATTAGTTCGACGCTAATGATGGTTATAAAACAAGTAGAAAGACAATAGCATGTTTTTCTTAATTAGAAATTCAAAACACAAAAGAATGACTAAATCCGGGAAGACAATAAACTGCACTTACAATAGGCAGCTTTGCGCTAAGCTTTGACGGCATGTAACAATAATATGAATGACAACAGCGTGGATGATAGATTTAGGGCCGGTAGACCGCGACGTATTTGCCACGATCAAATCGGAGATGTTTTAAAAGATGGTCATGTAAAAAGTACATATAATAAACGTGTATGTATGAAGAGATTAATGAAAGTACATAACGCAAAAGAAAAGTTCGTAGCAAGTAGAGATTCGTCGTATTTATGTTTAAGCTTTTCAAAGTAACTTCGTGCTGTCATAGTCGAACCTTTTAGGTGATATAAACTAGAGATGCCACGAATAGTTGTTTGGCGGAATACCGAATATTCAGCCACGCTCTTGGTCGAAGCGCCGAATATTCGGCTACCGAATGTTCGGCATAAGATATGTGCAAATCGCGCGCAAAATGTTAGTATTGAAGCAATTATTTGTAAAGTATTGTTCCGACCTAGACGCCGACAAAAACAAATTCACACCTGCTTACCTGTAAAAAACACATTTTATTACCTTTCGGCATTTGGACTTCTGTTGTTTACTTTGTGTTTAGAAAACAGCCCATTGTATATTGTAATCTTTTATGGCAGTCATTAGACATGTGTGTCGGATTTAAAGTACAAACTGATTCTAGGAAATTCGGTCCACGCGGCCGGGCAAACATATTGCATCTGTGCAGTATAAAGCAATGCCCTGATTGAGGGACGCGGCAGTCGAGCGATAACCACGAGCGAAGCAAGACATTCGGTAATCTATGTAGTGACGGACTTTGCACGTGTTATTGAATTACGTGACCTTCTGCATTATGTTTGGACTTGTTGTGTTTGGTTATATTTGTACCTGTGTTATACGTATTTGAATAGTTCTAGTAAACTAAATTATTCCATGTACGTGACGTAATACTTACAAATAATAATATAATCCGAGTGGAGGCTGGAAGTACCTACAAGTAATAGTCATATTATAAATTCAGTGCTTAAGAAGACGAACTACCCGTCCATCCAATTTTAAAAACAGATAGAACAATAATTCCAGCGGCATTTTAATTCGAGTCCTGCAACTCGTAACAGTATTTTATTATATTCTCGCGAATGAGAGGTACATATAATCAAAACTATGTTTTAATGGTTTGTTATATATATATATATGTATATATATATATATATATATATATATATAGATAGAGTTTACCGCCGCGGGTCAATCTCTAGTGTGTGCCTCTTGTTTAAACAGCAGGCGCTAATACAGATTACATTGTATTAATTTTTTATGTTAGTTCTATTTGCCCCCGAAAGATTCACTTCATTTTATTTTGCAAACTATTCCATCTCCCGGGATGAAATGTATTTATGCCCATTTGCGGTATTAAAACCACATTTCAACAAAACCGATCCAGTACACCTATTGGTTTTTTCGAGGAGGCTTAGCAGCCAAACAGATCGAGTTACTATGGTATTTTTTTGTAGATGCAAAATTTTTATATCTATTAACTTTGGAAATGATAGGTCTCCCATACAAACTTTCATCCTTTATTTCAACCCGTTCTAGTTTTATTTATTTATCTCCCATCTATCTATCTGTAAACTACATAAATTACTAAAATGACTAAAATGACCAAAATGACTAAAATTACCAAAATTACCAAATAACCTAAATGACTAAAATGACCAAAATAACCAAATTGACCAAAATGACCACAATGACCAAATTCGCTCTAATGATCAAAAGGGCTAAATTGACCAAAATGATCAAAATGCCCAAAATGGCCAAATTGACCAAAATTACCAAATTGACCCAAATTACCAAAATGGTCAAATTGACCAATATGGTGAAAATGACCAAAATGACCTTTTTTTACTTAAATAAAAGGTTATTTCAGATTTCTGTATCGGGCCTGTATCAAGTATTTATAAATATTCGGATTTTAAAATAATTGTCGAGCAAATAAATAAGCATTAGGAGAAAGCCGGACCTATGTAACAGATGCCTCGGACAACTTCCAAGTCAACTGACACCAAACGAGTTCTTGTGCCACTTCATAAATGCACATTCCTATAGACGCCTGATATTTTCCAACACAAACATTACAACTATTGCTATTTTGTTAACCAATATTATATTTAAGAAAACAAGACTACATTCTTCTTCTTCTTCAACCTTCAACCGAATTTTTTATTATCCTCTTAGGGCCGGTTTTTCAATCATCAATCGAATAAATTATAACCTGACTAAATTCAAAAGTGAAAGAATTCAACTGTTTTGTTAATGCAGCTGTCACTTTTAATTTTTCCATGTGTTTTATTCTATAGAATAAATTTTAACTGTTGATTGAAAAATCGGCCCTTAAGTCTAATTTATCTAGTCCAATCCTAAGACCATATATACACATGTACAAAAGAAGTCATTTTTGTAATAAATTCTATAATATCTATATAAGAAATAAACGCATATACTGATTAATATAGTGGTCTGTTTTTCATGCTATCATCCATGAAATTCATAACATATTAAATCGAATGAAATAAACCATTGATGTATCTTATTACTTGCGATAATAATAATGTCATTTCATGATAAGGACATTTGTTCTGCAGTCTGTTAAAGTGTTTGATAGTTTATATTTTTAATCACACATAGATAGCCCTCGTTAACTTTATAGATGCTCTTCGTTAGCAACAGATTACCAGGCAATAGATGGTAATAACTTAAAACTTGTTACGGCGCAGACATTTTTAACTAATCTAGAGAGGCTATAAAATATATGTTAGTCTCAATATATGTCATTTACGAAATAAGTATATATATAAAATTTTATCATCATAAAACTATAATGGAGAGACTAAGCTGAAAAGTAAAGAAGACTAAAGAAGAAGTACTGATATGGTAAAGGTGAAACGCACACTTTTAAAAGTTTGGAGGAAAGAAGGGGAAGAGGTTTGGCTATTTGCTACGACACGACACCTTGTTATGCACGTTAACCGAAGGCAAAGTGGAAGCAAGGAGAGGGAAGGACAGACTAAGGCCAGCTTTCATGGAACAAATAAAAGAAAAAATGGGTGTCGTGTCGTACAAAGACGTAAAACAATTAGCCCATAATAGAAAAGATTGGAGCAGGCTGCACCGACAAGAGCATAGCTCTTAAATGATATATAGATATTACAAAACCCAAATATATAGGTAATATAATTTACTCAAAGTATCCAAAATTACGAGATGATACTTTTATTTTCTACTCTGATTCATTATTTCTAGTATTGATGTGGTGTCGGGTCACAAGTAATTGTACGTATATAAAAAATGTAAATATAAATATTTATAATAATTGAATTAATTAATTAACATGTTAGCTTATCCAATTATACTGCTGGTTTAGTACAATATAATGCCTCATATTACGAATCTGAAAACTAATGGCAAAGATGAATTAAAATCGTCCATTCTACCATAAAATTATCTAGAAAAAACCAGCGGGCTATGGCGTTATGTTAAGTGTCTCTTATAGCTATCAATTCACTGTTGTTAGAACCTGATACTTGTATCAATATGCACATTAGATCGAAATACTGCCGAAGAGGTGCACACGTTCCGACTAAGATTCGAAACCGCGCCCTTTGAGTTTGGGACATGTGCGCTAGCCATTACGCTACCACGCCTTTGAAACAGCATATCCGCAAGAAAATCAACCGACGTAGCTAGCAAAGTTGAAATGGTAGTAAGCCGGTTACATTTGCGCAGACCAGTCCTAGATTGGACACCGCGTCTCGGAAGATGTATAGAGTATGAGAACTTCCAGTTAGAGGAACGACGATCTATGTAAAGCCGCGTACACATCTGCAAGCCCTAACCGCAACCGAGCGGATGTAGTAACCTGCTCTAATATGTGCTCTTCAACAAAATCCCAATAAAGGTTCGAGAAGATTTGGTAAACGAGTTTAAAAAATTAGTAAAACAACGTTTGTGCGAGTAAGCTTATTATACGACTTAAGATTTTCTAGAGACGACCGCACCGAATGGGAATAATGTAATCTCTACCAAGCTCTTCTAGTAAATTCTTCTAGTTAATTATAAAAATTACTTTGATAAACTTAGTATTAGTATGTAAACTACATTTTAAAAATAGATGAAATAAAGATATGTTCCTGGGGAGTTTATTGCGTCGCTTCTTCCCTTTAACAGTAACTAAAATTTCTTTAAAAGCGATGGTAGACTCATGACTTTTAATAAGTAATCTTGAAGACTCCATTTTGAAATAAATACATTCATTTTCATGTACGCCGAAGTTGATCTTTGCTTTGTCGTCTCGTGCTTTCGAGCCTCATGTATGCTATGATTTTTGGTTACAGTAGTTGCCATGGTTACGGTTACGGCTCGCAAGTACGCAGCTTAAGGTACCAGTAGGGGCTGGATTGGAAAAGCGAATGCCTTCGTTCAGCGATGCTGAGCGGTTGTATAACCACGATGACTCAGTTATCTACTTTAAAAAATAGTTTAAAGACATGAAGGTCAACTTTATCACTAAGAACACGAAACTTATCGTAAAATAAAAAGGCACGAAAATATTCGTGCTATATTTTTTTCTTGGGTTTTCCATCACGAAAGTTTAGCTTAGTATTGTTAATAACCTACATTATCCGCAATAAGGAATTCTAAGTGATGAAATGTACATTAGACTTTTACCTGTATCCAAGCCGCTGAGTAGTGGGCGCGTCGGTGTCTCATGTACGCCCGTCTAAATCACGGATTGTAGCGGGAGAGGCCTGTCCATTGGGATGAGCTCACGCCAGTCGAGGTTGCGGCGAAAAGCTCGCGCTCGTTCCGGGGACCCCGACATACGGTGACAGGAGGGTTTAATTTAATGGGTATTCCGACAGCTCACCTGGCCGGCGAGTCCTACACTGCTCCGCCGTAGTCTGGTGTCCGCAAACGGATTTCCCATTGAAAAAAGTGCTAAAAAGTGGTCCCCAAGAGATATAAAAATTAATATGAAAATTTATAGTCACCTCAATCTCTTTAATATACCCTATTTCATAATATGGATTATGTTATTTGCAGAATAGATACAATATGATCTGTTTCGAGCTGCGCCCAAACTTGTATTTTTAATTGATCTGATCATTGTCGCCTTACATGATCTCATATCTTACTTTAATTACTCCCGTTCCCTCCATTGTTTTAGACATATAGATTATTTTTATTTCTCTTTTTTTATAAATTATCGTTTTTCCTGACGAACTATAGATATATATAAAGTCTGCTTTTTTTTACTTTTATTTTCCCTTCAATTACATTTCTGTTTTAATCTAGCTTTTTAATAACATAACATACCCTTCCATAAGTAATTTTCCTATTTATATTTAAGTTTAGCTTTCTTATATTACGCCTATGATATCTTTATTTGTTATCAGATAAGTTATCCATCGAATAAATTATAAACTGAGTATAAAAGTGAAACATCTCAACTGTTTTATTTACGCAACTATAATGTTTAATTTTGATATGTTGTATTTTATTCGACGAACAACTTTTATCTGACGATTTAAAAAATCGGCCCTTAGTTTTTTACTAGATTTCAGGTCTGTTGTACTTACAATACAATTCTTTCATCTTCTCAGCGAGCATCTCAAGGATATATGGATCGACTAAAATAATATAGATTTATATGTATCTTTGACCACGAAATGTCACGAATTTCGTACGCTTCTAACTATTCGTTTTCCGTCCATCCATTTCGATCATAAATTAAATCAGATATGACAGGCATGATTTCAATGACAGCTGTTCCAGGAATCATTTTACATTTGAAAATTAGTATATATTTGTTTTGTTCTATTTAATTTTAGCCGGTTTTTATATGTTACTACACAATTATTTGCCTTACTGTTTAGTTAAAATCTGACAGACATATATAAATACTATAATTTTTCTATCAATGGTAGTGTTGCGGCGGCTCTGGATTAATGATAAGCGAACTGTGTCAATTTTGCAGGAAAAGGAATGTGGGACAATTTGGATGAGAATTTGAGAATGAGCACGCACGTACCTGGTTAATGGGCATAAAATGCAGCTGCTCCTCACTTTCACTTCCTCTTCACAAATGCACTTGATAGTTTATTTATCTTGTACATATATATATTTAAATGGCGAAACGTGGTTTATATCATAGTATTTTGTCTATCTATTTTTTTGATAGTATACATTTTATAATTGCGGTACGGAGCGGGTTATTTACATGATATACACATTTCTGTGTTGCGGGCGCGGTATATTTTATGTAATGTTATTTTATTAAATATGTACAATTTGCGGGGCGACGTAATTTAATTTATTTGATGATACGACAATGAATGCCTGACATGTGTGCGAAAAATGAAACACGCCGCCAGATTTAAATTAAGAATTTAAATATGTCAGAAGAAAAGTATGAATAGGTCGAAAGGAGGTTTCATGGCGGTACCAGGTAGAAATTCACTTTAAGTGTCGTAAAACAACGATTTCAATATGAAGACTTGACAATATAACAAGCAATGAAAATTACAATACTGTCATTTTGCGTATGATACTAAACCGGAGCTAGACGATTAAAGCTGATATTAGACGAATAAACCAAATTGAATCAATTTAATTAAAGGCACAGAACTGATTGGACACAACGGTATTCAATGACATTGAATGATTCAAGTTTGTGTTTAGTTGGATCGCTTTGGTTAATTAATTCAAATTGAAAGACAGAAATGAACCATGTATATATGTGTATATATATATATATATATATATATATATATATATCTATAGCTTATTGTTCAATAGTATATTTTTATTAATTAACTAGCTGTTGCCCGTGACTACGTCTTCGAGTAATTTAATTTAATTTGCCTTCTAGTACGGCGGCGGCCTGCGGATGGGCCTTTCAATTTTTTTCTATAATTAGAAGTAGCCTAAGTTAAAAGGCGTTCGTTTCAAAGATTAGCCGGAACAAACAAAAAGGCAGACAAAATTTTTTAAATTTGAAAATTTTTTATACAATTGCCGTATATTTTGACATTACAAACAGACACTTAAATATTATTTAGTTGTATAGATTAACATTTAAGTTTTTAGTAAATAGTATGTAGTTTCAATCAATAATTTATAAAAATAGTTTCTAATAAATATAGTCTACTATAAAGCTATGGTTTCTGCAAAAGTAAATAATTTTGTCATATCCTTTTAATTAGAATGTTTAAATTAAATTCTCTGTGCTTGTATTTTTTAAAACGACGTCGATTATAGCGACCGCTACAGAGTTTAAATTATTCGTAATTTTTCAGGATGGTAACTTATATCTCGAGTTACCGCACAATATCCCGCCATGGATGATTCGGCCGCCAGATAAGTACTGCCTCGACACCTTCGTGTTCGAAGATCCTACTACTGGGGACAGGACCACGTGGCTTGATGCATTGATATGCTTCGCCGAGGAGCAAGATGACAACCACTACATTTTGAGTACCACATGTTAGTATAAAATCGATACTAAAGAATAATGCGCATTTTGCCGCCGAAACCTTTCTAAAATCTCATATTATTTTTTTGTAGTAAAATTATGAACGTTCTAACTTTGAATTAATGGTTTTCTTAGAAAGATTACTGTAGAAAAATTAGGATATATATTTAATGTGTATGATAACTATTTAAATTTTCTACAAAATAGTAAATCAACCACGAAGGCTCGTGCAATTTTGTATGAAGCTCAACTCTCCTAAGAAACTGGGCAATGATCTGTAGTTGAAAGGCGTAGCACTAAAAGGACACGATGCTATTCAATAATATTGAACAATTCAAGTTTATATTTATATGGATGAATGGGTGATTCATTCAAATTGAAAGACAGAAACTGTTAGACAATCAATATAAACAAATATATTTTTCAGTTTAATTAAAGTTTGTACCACAGACAGGGATTTCTTTCTCTGAAAAATTTAATAGCTTTTGAATCTATAGGGTGAAGCAGAGACATCCAAAAGGACGGTAGCTATATTTTGGGAAGATACGTCGATTCTGGTTTTCTAAATATTTTTCAGACTCGACCGATGTTTGAAGTCTAGGCTTAGCAGTAAAGATATAAGCAAGTGCTTACTGAAGACAGCTGCTAACACCTCTAGATTGTAGTAGTATTGTTTTTTTAGATTTGGCGGGACTTATCCTTCACTTGCACACGCATGTAGAGTATGATTTGTAGTATTCACTTCACTGACTGAGTGACACATAGCTCTCGACTTTGACGGATAAAGACGTGCTAGACAATCAAAAAATGGTGTCTTTGATACCGCTAGAGCCGCGATACTCGAACATCGATTATTCGAATAATAGTAAATATATGTGCAAACGAAACATAGGGCGCTTACTCGGTAGTGAGACACTGTTAACACATATCGGTAGTCTCAATGTTTTCTTTCAACATCAGCAAGTTGTAAAAATATGCATATTGTACGTCAGAAAATTATATTATCCAAGCATACTTCCCGGGCAGGATTCGAACCTGCGTCTCGGAATGAAACGCGAGTGCGTTAGTTATTAAGCACTAACATTCCGCTTAGTTTAAATCTCAAATAAATTAAAAAGGTAGACCAAGCACCGAGCTCTTAGAGTGAAGCCGGCTAAGGAAACTGATTTTGTAATAGGAAGCTGATCGCGCTGCAGTGCGTTATAAGAATTTAGTATTAAATAATTGAATTTGTACGGATAAAGGTGAAATAGTTTATTATAGTGTCCAGTAGATTACTATTACATTACTATTACCCACACAGACGTAAACCACGTGTATAAGTGAACGAACACAAATTTGTAAATAATGCTTCACTTCATTTTACGCTTTTGTCCATACGCTCCGTCTATATTTCTATTAATCTGAGATTTAAATACAATATAACATTTTTAACGTCCTCTTCCTGCAATAAATTGTATCACTTAAATACTAATCACTAAATTAAACCACCAAAAAGAATAATGAATGATCTTTTGTAAAAGCAATAATAGCGCTTTGTTATTCTAAACAATAGATAAACAATTCAATGTGGCCACGCTAGCGATGAGATCGGTATAAAATTAAATAGTCTTATCAATTAGTATAATCACTAAGAATAACGCCAACAACTGTTCACAGGAACCACAATTAGTATAATAATACACAGTGTTACACACTCCTATCCAGTAGGTTAACTCGCCGCAGATGTTCTTGGGTTTAGCGGCTACATTTAAAATTCTCAATACAACACAAACGTAACTTTTATGCTGTAGTAAGCTCATTACCGTCCTTTTACTATAACATTATGCTTTCATATTTTTAAGGCAATTGACAATATACTCATCATCATTTGTACTCAAATATTGCATAAATTGCAGCTTTCTCTTAAACTTACGAAATTTTTATTCGTGCAGGAACGGAGAAAGAATACAATTTCCTGCGGCCGGGCAGCCTGTCGTAAGGGCTAACAAAACAACCCACAGCTAGGTGGTAGGGTATATGTCCATCTGGATGGCTACTACCCTTGGTCTAGAGTATGCCCCCATAACAACCTCGAGTTGTGTTCCGGTATTAGTGGCTTGGTTGCAGTCTCCATTAAGAGAACACCAGCACATTTGTAACGGCTTTGGTGTTACAAATGTCTATAGGCGAAGGTGAATGATTTCCAGCAGGTGGGCCGTCTGTCTGTCTGCTGAACTCATACATTAAAAAATAAAAAAGTATAAAAACTTTCGCATTTATATTGTAACCATAGAAAAACACTTTACTTTTATTACGGCGAGTGAAGGTAGCACTAATCTATGACGTGTACACGTTTGTGGTACACTTTACGAAAAAACTATCAGACCTCTAGATTTAGAATTTCATATAGTAATTTAAATTCTTATCTAGATGTGTTACCTATCATTAAAATATCATTTTGTAAACAAATATTCAAAAGAATATACAACAATGTGTTACACTTATTAACTAGACTAATGTACTAACGCCATCTGTTAGAAAATATAGAATTAAAATCGACGTGTATACAATACATGTTTACTTAGAAAATTGATGGTTATTTTTTTATTAAGCTGAAATTACGCGGTTCACATCTTTCTTTTGATAGAAATGCAAAATAAAAAATCTCGCAAGCCCTCTCAAAACTTCGCCTTTGCTACTTGATATAGTCTATATTGTCGTTTACAATTCCAAAATATATGTCCCATCATACCGAGACATTACAGCCATTTTATCGTAAGCGACATTTGTACCTCAATATATTTTTGCTGTAAAATGTATTTTAAACTGTCATTTTATCATGAAACTTTAAATTTTAGTTAGCTTAGATCCTATTGAAAAAAATTTAATGTCTTAAAAGAAAATAATAGTTTAAAATACCTTTTGTAACATCCTACTAATATTATAAATCTGAATGTTTGTAAGAATGTATGTTTGTTACTCTTTCACGCAAAAACTGCTGAATGGATTTTGATGAAACTTTACAATAATATAGCTTACACATCAGAATAACACATAGGCTATAATTTATAAAGATATAGTGTGAATTGTCCAAAATATAACGATTTTCCATCACCACGCGGGTGAAACCGCAGCTAGTAAAACATATTTAGATACAACCGTCGCTTACGATAAAATGGTGGTAAAGGCTCGTACTATCATATCAAAAATTGGTCTACTACAATGTATAAATTACTCTGTGGTGATTACTACACTCAACTTTCTGTCCCTGTAGCTATGTAGCGAGTACTATAATTTATTCTTCGGCCGTGAGAAGTAGGAATTATTATGAAACATGAAGGATTTTGCTTACTAATATATTTTATGATTTTATTCTAACAAACAAATGTGACACATAACGATAAATCATATTCTAGTAAAAAGTTTTAAATAAAAACTAAAAACAGTACTTTCTGAACCAAAAGCGTATACTTCGCTACGTGAACAATGACGTAGTGTTGACGGAAAACTATAAGTGCCCATCCTTATTACAGGTAGAAGGAAAGGGCATACTAAAAAATATATCCTTAGGTTATTCTTGTAATAATATTTTCACAGAAATTGTTGTTGTGCGGTAGTGATCTAATTAACTATGGTTTTAAGGTACTTTACTGTTTTACTGCAATTCGTGACTAACTGAATAATATAGGGCAACCAGTTACCTATTAAATATATGACTAATGTTTGAGTAGGCTTAGGAGTATATAATGGGTCTGAGGTATGTTGTCATGTTTATACTTCAACTTTTTAGTTTATTTAAATTCGGATGGTTTATGGATTTACCCAGTAAGACATAAGTATTTCTTCTTCAGTCAGTCCTTTTCCAAAGCTGAACGTAAGCCTCCGAAAGTTTGCGCCACATACACCACAGGACTGACGACCAGCGCAAAGTCGCCGGCAGGGGCTGGATAAGGAAGCCGGCAGACTGGGATATGTGGCGCAAACATAAGTATTTAATAATTATAAGGAAACAGACGGTAGGTATACCTCCGCTATGATTGTAACGCAGATTAACGACATTCGCAAATTATTATTTCGATGTGCAGGAAATCAGCATGTTTTTCCTCCACTATCAGCACTTGGTAACTATATCAAAAGTTACATAAGATAAAAAAAAAAAAATGGTTGTTTCCTAAGTTAACTTTGTTTTTTCAACCACCATATAAATGTTATTCAAAGGTTAGAAAACAATCTACAGCAATTCAAAATGGCAGTTATATGAATAATTCAATTATTTAACTTCTCTATTCAGTTATATTATAATTTGATTGACAGAAAATTTCTGATAAATGAAAAATAGGAATCTTAAATGTCTCAATCTGGGGTCGCGTTTGTAACTAAAGGAGGTCGCAGTCTGTTTAAAAAATAAGACCTAGGTATAAGCCACGCGCAGAGGTTTGCTGACTTACTATTATTGTATTGTATTACTTACTATTATTGTATATACTTATATAAAGTATAAAAAATAAAAATTAAAATAATAAATTTATTGCAACAACTGTTTATGTAACCTTTTTTGTCTACCCTACTGACCATCGACGCGTGACATCATGAGGCTATCGGCAAACCTTATGCGCACCGGTGGTATATACTAATCAAACGCGTAAATAAACTTAAAATATTAAATAAAATATTATTGTAATTTTGTAGTGAACACAAGACTTTTAGATAACCTTATGGTTTTTTCGTCGCTCGCGATAGAAAAATCCTTAAGAAACGATGCTGTCGAGAAATAATACATCACTCTCCAAACCATTCTTAGCGAGCTTAAAACTATTATTTCATTTTATAACTACACAGTCACTGTGTGTGTTAAGACAGAAATGTATATTTATTGTCAAAATGTAATTAGTTGTGTCGATGTGTTAAGTTAATAACTGCCCAGGGTCGGTCAAATTCTAGCCAATTTAAATAATGACTCATACCAGAAGAGAATAACATTATGTAATTTACGATAGTAACTATACAATAGTCAATACATTACGTTTGGGAAGACATTTATCACACTTTTTATGAGTACCCTATTACCGAATTAAACTGACTATCAATATCAACTTTTTAAGCTATCAGCTTAATTACGTTCAGTAAACAGAGTTGGCTGAGTTAATATTGTGATAATGTTACTATTAACAGCAATAATTACGTCATTAGTATTGTTACGACTTAGCCAAAATTCCACGAAGTACAATAACAAATGCGAAGTAACACCTTACCACCCGCATTTGCACTTCTTTAGTTTTCTTTCTATTTAATATTTGTAATTAGAAAAGCCGCCTATTGTGTATTGTAATCTGTTCCGATAGGCAGTGGCCAGGTGTGATTCCGGGAAATCGGGTGCACGCGATGAGGTAGACATGTTGCACCGTGCAGTATAAAACAATGCCCGAACGGAGGGGTGGGGCAGTCAAGCGAGGATTACGTTATGAGCAAGACGTACATTTGATAACCGATACAGTGACGGACTTTGCGCGCGTTATTAAATCGTGCAGTTTGTACTGGTTGTGTCCAGTTATATTTGTACCTATGTTATACGTGTTTGTATAGTTCTTATAAATTCTATAGTAATTCCAACGGCATTTTAATTCCAGTCCCGCACTCGTAACAGTATCGTATATATTCAGGTATGAAAAGAGGCTAATTAAAAATTTAGTTTTTAGCCGCATTTTCTATTTATAATAGGTTAATTGACAGTCAAATCAACTGGGATACTTTTAACTTACCTTCAAGTTAACGCAATTTGTATGGCATGATTTATGTTTCCCTTCACGCTCACGACATGGCGCTACGTCACTCATATACAAAATTGCGTTAACTTTAACATGTTCGAGTAGTAAAAAAACACGTACAAGCATACAGGTATAGAGTACTTATCAGAATATATAGTTTCAGAAATATGTATTTTATATTATAAGAATGATAATTATAGTATGTATTCCCAATAAAATAAATTGAATTGTAGAATGTCCCAGCTACCCAATAAGGGATCGGACATATCATGTATATTATCTATGGATCGGACAGTCAAATCAATTGAGATATCGTTTATCATCTTATGAACCCTCGAAGCCAATTAGATTTTGTACGAGCATTTACTTTTTTATTGCAGAAATTCAGCAAACAGGCAGACGGCCCACTTGATGGAAAGCGTTTACTATCGCCTATGGACATTTGCAACACCAAAGGTGCTACAAATGCGCTGCTGTTCTCTTAAGGGAGACTGGAACCTGGTCGCTAATGCCGGAACAGAACTCAAGGTTGTTATAGGGGCATACTCTAGACAGGGGTGGTAGTCATTCAGACGGGCAAATACCCTACCACCTGGCTGTGGGTTGTTTTGTCGCCTCTTACGACAGGCCGCCCTGCCGCAGGAAATTGTATTCTTTCTCCGTTCACGGATGACAACAACAACAATGAGCATAACAAGTTATGATATCATATTTCATTTTAATAAGTCAAGCGTATTAATTATTGTTTAAACAGTAATTACAATCATTTTTATCATATTTTAAAACTATGACTATAATACGGTATTTTAACATCCACACTTTTTTATGAACATTGTTTTACATTGTTTTAGAATTCCCCTTTGTGTAGCTGGCAATTCATAAAAAAAGTGTGGATGTTAAAATACATTATAGCATACTGTTTAAACAATAATTAATACGCTTGACTTGAAAAAAAGTCAGATCAACTGAGTAATTTTTTATCATTTTATAAATTGTCACAGCGTCATAGATTTTGTGCGAACGTATAAATTTTTGACATTCCAAGTTTGTATATAAAATTAATCATATAGCTCATTTTTGTTTAGACTGTTGAAGAGGGTGCCCCGAATAGGGTGTAGGAACGAGATGGAATGCTCCTCCGTCTCAAAGGAAGATTTTCAAGCGAGGCTACTGTTGTTCCTCGCAAGCCTTTTTCAATAATAACAGAAGGGCCCTTCTGTTATTATTGAAAATTTGTACATATTCTCAATTATTGTACAGCGCCATCTATTGGCTTGTAAGTGTTCTCCTACACTGTAATTAAAATCATTCCTATCATATTTTAGAAGTGTTATTATAACGCTTATTTTTTTTATTTAATGCTCATATTGGATAAAAAGAAAAAAAGTTTATTTACCAAAAGCGACACAGACAAAATATAAAATAAACGAAACAAAGCATTTTATAGTTGTTTGCCACAATTCGACAAAAGAGGTTGATTCACAGTATATTGCTGTGTACGAAGATTCTACGCCACAGCACTGATTATAGTAAAATTTTATCTAGTTTGTAATCTGGTTACTTGTATTTTAGCTGATATCTCTCCCAAATAAAATAAAGTCCACTATATTGAATCAATTTGGTTGAAAGGCACATAACTGAAAGGTCACGACGGTATTTAATGACATTGTATTACATATTTTTGAAGATATAAATTCATAGAATTTATATACGACATATAGGTATCACAAAAAACTTAATAAAAAAATATTAATTATGTGTGTTGAAAATAGTATATTTATTAATAACTAATAAGAAAAGAAAAAAGAAAAAAAATATTAAACTAAATACTTAAAAATAAACTGAATTATAAATAAATTAATATAAAGTATAAAACAAGTCGTGGTAGCGTAATGGCTAGCGCACGCGTCCCAAACTCAAAGGGCGCTTAGGCAGTTTTCTGACCTAATGTGCATATTGTTACAATTACCACGTGCTAATAACGGTGAAGGAAAACATCGTGATGCAACCTGCACATCGAGATAACCGATGTGTTAAACCTGCCAAGCCGCCTTGGACAAGCGTGGCGGGTATACTGTCCGTTCCCCTATAGTGGGAGGCCCGAGTCCAGCAGTGGGGCATTTATAGGCTGCCATTATTATTATTATATTATATAACAAATCGCTGCCCGAGGGAAGCGTGCCCAGAAGGCTGGCTGCATTGCCACGCTATATGGCAATGCTGATTCGTTGCGCGAAATATGAACCAGCCTTCTGATCACGGGTGCTATCAAAGAGTTTCTTACAAATTTCTTTGAAGAAACCCTTTGCCGATGGGCCTCACGGACCTAAAGTTTCAACTCCAAACGGCACAAATATGTAACCCCTTCCTAGGGTTCCATATTTGCGCCGTGTGTGTTTATATTTTCAAAAATGTATCAATGCGCGAGCGAAATAGCGAACTCCATTTAGGTAGGCCCTTAACACATGCTGATGAAGGAAAACTTCTTGAAAAAACCTGGACATTCAAATCACCGATGTTTAAAACCGAAATAGGAAGTTTCTCTCATAAATGATTACATAAGTGGATCTTTGAAAGTTGCACTGGTGACAAAAATATTGAGAGGAAGAACATTAAGCATTAAGGTGGTATGGGGATATAATGAAGAAGGATGAAAGTCACGTGACAAAAATAATGTTAAACTACAAGATGGATGAGTATAAATGTAAAGGTAGACCAAAAAATAGATGGATGGATTGTGTGAAGGATGATATGATGAATTGTGTCGCGACAGAAGATATAAGTATATGTCAGAATAGAGGAGTGTGGAAGGGAAAGACATATTGTGCCGACCCCAATAATTGGGATATGGTGAAAGAAAAGAGAGAGGACTTTCTTATATAGATATGGACCGTGTATGGGTTATTATTATTTTAAGTATAGTTTTACACAAATTATAATTCCGATCGGCAGTTTTCGTTTGCGCAGAAAAGTGCAGACCGGTTTCAAACATGTAAATAATCTATATTGAACTTTATTCCAAGCGGAAATGGTTGAGTGTTGCTTGCTATGCATTTTTAGTTCTGTTCCGATTACACGATACACTGTCCAGCTCTACTAAAATATGTCTATTGTGCAGGTACATGGGGAGGAATTAAGTTGTGTAAAATTGTATATATCAATGTAATTTCTTACAGGTATGCTGATTTCCTGCCTCTTCATTTTGGCAACACTGGCGGTATATGGATGGCTGCCCGAGCTGCGCAATCTGCACGGCAGGGTTTTGATGGTATACCTGACCTGCCTCTTCGGCACGTTCCTATGCAGCGCGACTATGCAAATCTTACTGTACCAAAACAACATATCACCAGAGTGCTGCCAAGCTTTAAGTGAGTAGATATTTATTGAATAGGAAAGATCTCGCGCCGCTTTGCTCGCGTAATTTAGAGTTTTAAATCACGAAAAAATTTACAAGTTCATTTATAGAGTGTACTGTATGTATAGTCTCTCTTCTGTTATCTTCTATAAAATCTTTGAGTTCCGCACAATATGTCTTTTCTTTCGCCTACGCCTTTTCATACGCCTTTATTCTGATATACACCTTCTAACACACCATAAATCATCACGTCATCCTTTACACAATCCAACCATCTCTTTTTTGGTCTACCTTTAATAGTTTGTACACTACCGTCATTAAGCAGTCGACTTCATAAAAATGTGAATTGCCTTGAAAAAGTTTCACGGTTCTTACATGTTATTAACATAACTTGAGTTGGAATGCTGGCCGGAGAGTACACCTGTACCATACCTTATTTTTAATGTATACTTTTTGAGTTCAGCAGTGAGATAGAATAAAAAAGATATAATATATATAATATAATAATAATAGATATATATATATAATCCTTAAGTATAAATAATTTATATCAATAAATGAAATTTAAGTTTCGAACTGTGATTTCGAAATAAATGGTAATGTAAATTTAAATATAGTAGTATTTAGATTCTTGTCTATCGATCTATCTGAAAGTTGGATTTGAATAAATTCCAAACCAATTCAACGGATTTCATTAAAAAAATTCAAAATAGAAATTTTATATTAAATATTTGTGTGTTTGAAGTGGAGAGAACAACTTATCTTAAATATAAATTTTGCATAGAAATAGGAAAATCAGTTATTCATAGAATTACAATAGATTTAATGTATTATAGATAGCCAAGTTTCGTTCCAATCTAGTTTATATTGTGGCCGGCGATGATGGAACGATCTAGTTGGTTTAAGGAATTTCAGAACAATGTAGAAGTTTCTGGAAGAAAAGGACAAGGACAGAAGTTTTAGAAAGGGATTGATGATGAAGAAAAAAATAACGAACAGAAAGAAATTCTAGAATAGATGGTTCAGGATGGAATACAGAGATAGATAGATGTTTCTAAAGGGAAAGACAGTAAATAAAATAATAACGAAAAGAAAGACAGCGAAGCAATAAGTGCGATACGAGAGAGTTGGAAGAGAAGTTTAATAGAAGATAGTGACGAGTTTCGAGAGTTGGAAGAGAAATTTAATAAAAGACAGTGACGAGTTTAGTGTATAGTTTAGTGAAAGGCTTAATGAAGAGTTTAATGGGTAGTTCAGTGAAGAAGTAGTTTAGTGCAGTTTAATAGGAGATCCAGAAGCGAGTTACGCGCGGTAAATTCGAAGGTGAGCACCGAGAGATGCTGGTCTACGCAATATCGGCGACGGTATTGTGAGTAAACATCTCATCGTCAGGACAGTGTGTCGTGAATAGTGCGTGAAGGAGCAACCCTGCGGGAAAGTATCATGTACAGCTTTGTAAGATAATAAAAGCGTCTAGTTGAAAAAAAACTGGTATTTTCTTCCAATCCTAAGCACATACCCCCGTTTGAACGTAACAATATAATGTTTGTCTGATATTGCTTAAAATTAATGATACACATGTGTAGTGGTCTAAAAATAAAAACGTATTTCAGACGGGAATTTGTCTCATTCGACTAGATTACGCGCTACAAGAATTTTGAACCAAAAATCTATCCGGATTAACGTTGATATTCATAAAAAATCTTAGAGAAGTTCTGAATTTTCTTTCCATACACAACGCTAAGTGTGCCAACGGTTTTACTCAAGTGATGATATTCTGTGACAAAAATGCTATCACTTTTGTAAACACGCGAGACTTCTGTATGTGTGTTTAATTTCATGTCTTGAGCCTTAGTAATTTTTGATACAACCAGCTATGATACATAAACAGGCGAACGGACCGACTTCAGAGTGAAATTATAAGAATTCTTTATTACCTTTAGAGCTTAGAAACCTAAAAAATCATTAAGGAATATTGTTAGTGATTGTTCCATGATTTTTGAAGATCTCTCTAACAATACCCAACATGGTTATGTGCAGTAATTTATTATTATTTATCTCTCGGTTACTAACATTATATTCAAATTCAAAAGTTTTTGTTCAAAATAAGTTCCACTGGGGAACATTTTTTGAAGGTATATAAGTAAAAATTTAAATTTACTGCCTATACTATGTACACTACCCAGCAACACGTCTAGCTAAAAATTGTTTTTCTTCATATTTCTTATTCTATTTATATCTCAAGCTCTTTTTTTATAAGTTTTATACAGAAGTATGTTGTAGTATTACTTTTCGAAGAATTAATGGAGTTGTAGTAAACAGACGATAGTATAAGAGGCTGGAGCGAGCTGTTATATAAATGAAGTTTTGTCATTTAAATATTATTCGATAGTGTAATATCCCTTTTTAAGCAAGATACTTTTTAATTTGGTTTTAAATTCAGTGAAAGGCGAATATAAGATTTCATTCGGAATCTTATTGAAGAAGCGTATACCAACCTCCAAGATTTTTATTATTATTTGTAGGCACACAAATTATTACGAATATAAATTATATTACTAAAAATATATTGACTGGCGTAATATTTTTTTTTATATTAGATTAGAGATGATAGCTTACTATAGATAGATAGAAAATACTTTATCGTTCACCACATACACATAAAGTAAATAATTTAGTCATTTCATGTTATAAGGTAGGAAGAAAGGGTGGCTTTATCTTTTTAAAGCGATCCCTTCCAGACAACCCGAGCTGTGGATTTTGTGAAAGGAATCGAGAGTTTACGACGGTGATGTGCAAATCAACATATAAATAATAGGACTGTAGTCTGTAATACAATATTTTTTTTTGTTTATAACAACAGAAATGGATGGATTGTGTGAGAGCTAACATGATGATTTATGCTACAGAATGTATGTCAGAATAGAGGAGTATGGAAGGAAAATACACGTTGTCCGACTCCAAATAATTGAGAGTAGGTTAGAGGAAAGTAAAAAAATACTAACATTATAATTATGTAAGTAGTCTTTTCCATTTCACTACACAGTTACGTATCGGCGTATAGAATACAGCTTCCTATCAAATATCCATTACACCAAGTAGTTTATGAAAGAAACAACAGGAGACAGACAGACTGACGTAACGAATTTATATTATACTAGCTGCTGCCCGCGACTTCGTCCGCGTCGAAAGGTTTTTTATTTATCCCACGGGAACTCTTTAATTTTTCGGGATCAAAAGTATCCTATATATCCATCCTATATGATGACCAGGGATATAAGCTTCCACCATACAAAATTTCATTTAAATCTCTCCAGTCGTTTCGGATATTAGCCGGTATAAACAGACAGACAAACAGATAAACAGACAAACAGAGAAACAAAAAATTAGATATTACGTGAATACCTCTTTTCGTATCCTTATCCGAGCAGTAACGGAGAAATAATACAATTTCCTGCGACCGGGCGGCCTGTCGTAAGAGGCGACAAAACAACTCACAGCCAGGTGGTAGGGTATTTGCCCACCTGGATAGATACCACCCCTAGTTTCGAGTATGCCGCCATAATAACCTTGAGTTGTGTTCCGGCATTAGTGGCCAGGTTCCAGTATCCCAAGAGAGCGGCAACACATTGGTAGCACCGTTGGGCTTACAAATGTCCATAGGCGATGGCAACCGTTTTCCATCAGGTGGGCCGTCTGCATGTCTGCTGAACTCATGCAATAAAAAATAATATGTGCAATTGCTACAATTTGGCAAATTAAACACAGAGTCCTTGGAATCAACAGACCAGTCAGATGTATAATATTTTATATCTACTCTAACTACGCTAATTTTATTATAGATTACAATTAGCATGTCTGTTCAATTGTTACAATACAAAATATAAACCAATCTATATTTTTCTTACATCATACTTTTATATCTTAACCGCATAATAAATTTAGCCTTGTTTTCGGAAATTCTAAGTTATGTACTAATAAATTTTATAATAATTGATGTACTCCCAAGACCGTGACCAAAAGAAGAAACTAACAAATATAAACATATATAGTCGTACGGTAACATAATTAACAGTGCGAGCAAAGGGAGCCCTAACACTATCCCACAATCTATGCATTTTTGTGGTACACTTTACTATCACACTTTCAGATTTGAGCTTTGACATAGTAATTTCAATTTATTTCTAAATGTGTTATCTATCATAAAATATTATTTTATACACATTAAAAAATAATAGAAAATATAAAAAATTTCATTAATTAGAATTTTGTTATATTCCTAACGCCATCTGTTCGAAAACTAAAGAACTAATATCGATGTAAATATGTAAACAGAATGTTGTTTAGGTAAAAATACGCCGGATTTTTTTGGTTAAGGACAAATAAATAATCAGTAATTAATTAATTATTAGTAGGCAGAAAACTTCGCGAGCCCTCCTAAAGCACCGCTTTTAATTTTTTATTAGACAGTTTCTATCAATATTTATTGTTTGTTTTCCATACTTATCTAAAAGTCTAAGGTTTTAATATCCGAAAGAAGTATACAATCTATACTATAATACTATATATAATACTATAAACACTCGCCTGTAATGTAATGTTACAGATCCGAGTATTACATTAGTGAAGGAGGAGAACCGAGCATTACAGTGCGCAACCTGTAATGATACAATTGTAATGTTTTGTTACAACATGTAACACTGCTTTGTCTGACATTGTGGAATCGCCTAAATGCTCAAAATGGAATCATAGATGTTTCATTACAAGTAGCTGCTTGTTAGTCAGGGAGGCAGTATTATAACTTAATCGAATTATAATTAATTAATAATTATTACTTTAAAGGCGAATGCTCGTCAGTCAGGAAAGCAGTATTATATAACGTAATGCTCAAAATCGAATCATAAATGGTTACATGACAGGCGAATGCTCGCGGTGGAGGAAGCCTTTATAAATGCGAAAGTTTGAATGGATGTTTGATGCTCAATCACGCCAGAACGGCTGAAAGGATCTGAATTAAATTTGGTGCAGAGATAGATTACAGTCTGGAATATCTTATAGGCTACTTTTTAGCCCGTAAAAATGTACGGTTCCTGTGGGATAACATTAGCGTTAGCGAAGTCGCGGGCAAAAGCTAGTATAATATAAACGTGTAGAAGGTGCTAGTTTGTACAATGAATTTTTAACAGAGCAAGAAAAATCAGGACCCAATTCGGAGCAGCAAATTTCGAAATTAGAATTAGCATTACATGAAAACTACTGAACGGATTTAAATGAAACTCGACACAAAGCTAGTTTGTATCCCAAAACAACACATGGAATACTTTTATTCCGATAAATGACGTCCATTTTTTAAATAGCTACTTTCACTTAAATTACAGTATTCATTTTGATTAGCACACTACGGTGTTATCAGTATAGATTATGTGAACAAAAATTTTCTAGCCAAAAAAACGATTTCCTAAAAAGAAATACTTTTTTCAACATTTGAAGTCGGTGCGAAGTAAAACATAAAAATTACTATATTTTGCGTGACACCAACTTCGTGATGTTGTGGAAAACATTGATTTTGCCTTTTAATTTCTCTTGAAGTCGGTTTCTTTTTTCCTAGAAAATATTTATTTTTCACTTTTAAGTTCCGTATTTAATAAATCCGACGCAAAAAGAATGATCAAAATCGATTCAGAAACAAAAGAATGGCTGGACATATTTTTACATAAAAGTAAAAATTTTAATCAATTAAACGACGGATCGAGAATTTCTTCCTTTTTTGACGTTGGTTAAAAAGAACGTCATCCGTTAAAAAATGTCAAGGCCGAAGGTAAATAATTAAAGATATTAAGTATTTGGCACCTTTCACTACCAACGTTCCACATAACAGCAATAATTAACTTGCCTCAGACAATTTTGTTGCTTGTTTGCCTACATCATTATTACATTGGCCTGGATATCATAGTTGAATTGACCGGGTTAGCATCTCGTAATGTGGAATATATTGAGTAATAGGCCGCACCTCGGAAATTCGGAATTGATCTAAAAATCCCTGAAAACACTATTTTGGATTGTAGTGTCGTTTTTATTTGATGCGTGTTTGCTTTTTCTTCATATTTCTGAAAATCAACAAATTGACATGAAATTTGTTGTATAAGTATTTTAGAGACAGAATTAATCTATGATTATTTTTTAATTGTTTGACCAAACAAATACTTTAAGATTTAACATGTTATTATTATCAGAAAGTCATTAACAAACTTTTGTTTTTTTTCAGCTTTTATCATCTACTTTTGCTTGCTGTCGGCGTTCTTCTGGCTGAACGTCATGAGTTTCGATATATGGTGGACATTCAGGTATACATTTTAAACATTACTAGATACTAAATGCTGTTCAAAGGTCACTTTTTTGACAAATATACAATAAGAGAAATCAAACACTATATATACGTGGGCTGTCGCGCAAAACCGATATGGAAGAGTATTCTAACTATTCGTTTAAGAAACCGGTTAGTCGCAATTTGGGCCGTATAATAAATTTAGATACAATTTTAAAGCTGATTTATATTGTTTATCGTGTAACAGAACACCTGTAAATTGATTTGAATTCAGTACAGCGCCACCAAGTCTGACTGACTTCAATGTTCCCGATTTGAATATTTTGAAATCAGTCCACTCCCCAAGTCAGTAGCTAGATCAGTGTATATAAGCCTTTATGTACGATTTAGCACTAAACGTCACGGGTATAGGCCTTGCGATTGTGTACACCGATTGGTAGAGGGCCGAGCTTAGACGACGCAAGGTATAGCATGAATAGGTTGACGGTTAAATCTACACACCATTTTACCATTTTACAAAAGGCCGAAATCGTCTAGATTTTGCACAAAAATAACAAGTTAAGATTAACGTTGCTTCAGATTAGTATTTAGTGTAGAAGACTGTGTTACCAAACATTTGGCTTTAGAAAATGTTCTTGAAGTTTTAACGCGTGCTTCGCCTGGGCCTCGTAAGGAGCACGGCTCGCGCCCGCACGGTCTAACATAAATCATCCTTTAGTAGAATTTGTAGTTAATAATCTTTTTACGCGTACTAAATAGCGGGTGCATAATTTAACCTTAAAATAAATCTTACATTATTTACTTTTTTTAAATTTTCGTTACTTATTCAGCTTCCGGCATAGTCATAAAAGTGGGAAGAGGCGTCTGGAATCAAAATACGATAGTAAATCAAACACGAATAAATATTATAAGTCAAAAATAGTTTTTATTAGATCTTATTCATTGAGTGAAAACATCAGCTGCAACATTCCTAGATTTTCAGAATTGATTTAAAAATATCTCTCTGCGATTCATATTCTAAGCCCCAATTCACATTCTGCCCACCTCTATGGCACCAAGCTGGATAATGGCGACGGAAGTGGGCAGCGCGAGTATTAAATGTACAATTAAGTTGTATTTACATACTCGCACTTAAACTTTGCGGGGGTAAAGTTTTAACAGACGATTTAAAAAAATATATGTTCACGTGTGCGCCGACAGCGGCCGAATGCGGCCGACCAAGAAATCAATTGCTATTCGTTAAAGCTGATTTACATTGATTAAGCTACTGACTTCAAATTCTAAGAAAGCCAGTACTGGCTTCATACTGGCATTGTGTAAATGGCTATTGGCTTCATGTAAAAGGCAGAAGTCAGTTTTCGTCGCCTGCACTGGCGACGTTTCAAATCAGTAGCTGGATAAACGATCAGCCTTTAGTCTCGCTAAAACTCAAAAACGGCCTGACCGATTTGAATTTTGTTTTGTTTTGTTCGCTGTAATATAGGGGTGATTTAAAAGAAAAAAACGTAACGCTTTTAACGCTCAAAAATTTCACTTCTGATAACATTTCCGGCCTTGTATGAAAATTGATTCTTAAGGAGCAAACTCCAAGAAAAGTTGAACTTATTAATAATTACTCGGCTTTGAAATGTGGCAGTTGATCAAATTGGGGCAGTGCTTAAGTGATATTTTATTTTTCAGTGGCAAAAGAGGTATGACATTAGAGAAATTGTCTGCTCGTGCGCGATTTTATGCATACTCTTTGTATGCTTTTGGCGTTCCAACGATGCTTACAATATTGGTTGCTGCTCTCGAATATTCTGATCTACCTTTGAACCCCTTTTTACCTCTGATAAGGCATCAAGGCTGCTTCTTTGTCGGTAAGACTTTAAATGTTCATAATAATAAATTAATAAGTACATTGAATAAATTTTATACTAACTATACTCATAATATTTCTTTAGTTATATTGCATTTTACCTATGGTCTATAAGTAGAATACTGAGTCTAGATCATCGTTTTCTATAGGTAAGGTCCCCAGAATGTTGACTCGTTTACGTAGTTGGATTGCTGACCTTAAATACAATTACCATGCGTCCCAAATCAATTGGCACTAAAGTCCCCTGAAAGAAGTGAAAATATACATGTTACGTGCGAGAGGGGGTACGCACTTAGGATTGGAAGTAAAAACCATTTTTTTCCAACTAAACGCTTTTATTGACTTACACAGCCATATCTGATTCTTTTCTGTAGGGTTGCCCCTTCACGCACATTTAATGACGCACTGCCCCGACGATGAGATTTTTACTCACAATACCGTCGCTGATATTGCGTAGATCACCTTTTGCTCCTGCGATGCTCACCTTCGAATATACCCCGCGTATCTCGCTTCTGGATCTCCTCTTTAACTCCACTAAACTCCTCCTTCACTGAACTGCTCACTAAACTCTCCACTAAACTCGTCACTGTATTCTACTAAAGTTTTGTTCTAACACTGTATGCCCGTCGCTATCTTCTATTTAACTTCTTCTCAGACTCTCTCGTATCGCACTTGGTGTTTTGCTCTCTCCAACTGAACTACTCGGTAGGCGCACCTTACGCTGCATATATACCCGGAAGAATATTCTGGAATCCATAATTTCGATCTTCTTTTCGGTATTCTTTTATGTAGTGTCTTGCCCTTTGTAAACGTCCATCTCTGTATTTTCCTTTCTGAACCTTCTATTCGGGAATTTCGATCTTCATTTCGTTATTCTTTTGTTTATCATCTATCCCATTCTAAAATGTATCTGTCCTTGTCTTTTCCTTCCAGATTCTTCTACATTTTTTTAAAACTCCTTAAACCAACTAGATCGTTCCATCATCACTCGCCACAATATAATATAGTTATAATATCAACGAATTTTAATAAATATATGATATGAACATAACCTTCGATCTTTATGTACCCAACTAAAAATAATTGTTGTTAAAAAAGATTTTTCATTCTTGATCTAACGACAACAAGTTAAACACTATTATTTGACGCCAATAATGTTCGCAATTCGTATCGACAAAAAAGCAAAAAAGTTTGATATTAATTTTTAGTCCGTGCTGGACATGTGTCTAAATCCGTTCATTTCATGTTATTTAATGATAAGCTTGAAAAGGGTTATAGTTTCTGTGACGTGACATTTATAGGAGAGAGCCAGAAAGTGCGACCCAGAGTTTCGAAGGGGGAGAGGAGTACAAATAGGCAAAATTTAGCATGACGTACTATAACCGTATAAGTAGAGGATTATTTTGTTTTCTAGGAAATAGCAAGTTAATGTACTTATACGGTCCGATGGTGTTGGTGATATTGGCGAACTTAATATTCTTCGTGCTGACGGCATTGAAGATCACCCAAATAAGTCGTCAGACATCGGTGTTGAAATCTAAAGATAGCTCCACACATGATCAACACAGAAATGATAAACAAAGGTAACAATACGACTCTCCTGTCCACGTCTAACCACAAGAATGCGGACACATGTTGTTATAAATTCGAAAATTTCTTATATATAAAAGAACAGGCGTTAAAAACCACCTTACTTTAAAATATCACGATGGGAATAATTACTATTAGTGATTAAAAAATAATTAATACTCTATTTAACTTCTATTACTTGTACCAATTTATGATGTTATTAATTGTACGCTCGTATAAAATGATGTCGCGACGTTTTGGAAGACGATAAAGATGTCTCAGTTGATTCGACTGTCCGTTTCCCTATTATGTGGCCTAGACATAATATAGCTATAAGTTATGGTACAAATAAGAATACACATATATTTTAAGAAAACGATGCAATAAGATTTTTTTTTGTTTTTGATATATATTTGTCAAAATTTAAATAACAGATTGTTTTTTTAATTTACTTTTAGTCACCGCTTTTGACTTTGATGTAAGCCTGCAATCTCCCTGACCACTAATCTATGAATATACGCGCTGTCTCCATATAATGGGGAATTTATTTCAATACTCGATAGAAAAAGCTTTTAGAAGACCGAATCGTATACTCACGTTTTGAGCAGGCCGGATCTCATAGTACTAACTAAAATATATAATCCATGTGTTCTATAGTGGAAAAAAGACCAGGGCTTTTTCGGGGTTTTGAATTAGACTTTATAAATTCTGATTTCAGACTGTTCCTGTATGTGAAACTTTTTACCATTATGGGTATTAACTGGATCTTGGAAGTGATCAGTGCCATCTATCCGGAATTCAGTGGGATTTGGTCATTCACCGATGCCTACAATGTGCTCATTGGGGTTTTCGTCTTCATTATCTTCGTCTGTAAAAGAAAGA
Organism: Dendrolimus houi; assembly: GCA_039645545.1. NCBI lineage: Eukaryota > Metazoa > Arthropoda > Insecta > Lepidoptera > Lasiocampidae > Dendrolimus > Dendrolimus houi. The sequence goes on from CM077122.1 coordinate 5,950,321, forward strand.
TATTCAGGCTTATTAAAAAGAGGTTCGTTGGAACATAGTTTTAATTTACTTTTAAGAAAATTGTATATCATTTACTAGACTGATAATATTTCCACATTATCTCTTCAATGCATTTACTAGTTATATAATTAAAACTGTTAGAAATATTTTACTCTTCATTTATCATGTATGTATATGTATTTTATTAAACCTTTTCAAATGAACTAAATCAACGATTCATGTTGAAACTGATTTTGAAAACTCACGCAATTGTATAAATCTTTAACAATTCAAATATTGAGATACATCTTATATAGTATCACTATATTGGGTTTACCTCCTATCTAATCTCTAAGTTACATAAATTGTTGTATCTTAATTCATAAAGGGTACGTATCAAGTTTCATAATAATTGGTCCATTATCAAGGCCATGAAGAGAAACAAACGTGCAAAAAAGTTTCGTAAGTGTACATAATATATATTTAATTTCTACTGCGCCCAGGATTAAAGAAAGATTTCGCCAGCCAATGAACAACAACAATGAATTGAGGAGTGTTACTAACAGAGACGTAAGTCGATGGAGAGTGAACCAAAATCAGAGAGCTAGCCGTGAAACTATAAGGACAACCGTTATCAATGACACAGATGGTAGTAGCATTAATGCTAAAGCTATTTGAAAAATAACTTTGGATACGACTGCCTGAATAGAGATATAAAATAGAAATAAAGAAATTTGAAATAGGAAATGTGATGGTAATAAACACCACAAGGACTGCATTTAAAGACTTAATAATAATAAACTGCCAAAGGAATTAGAAAATCTAGTATATTAGCATGGAACACGCCTAAAAAATATTGGCCTAAAAAGAGGAAATACTTCTCTATGGAAAAAGAAAATATGTGAATATGAAGATAATGCAGAATAAACAATTCCTAAAGAAATTGTAGTTTTAGTGATTCAAGGTACATGAATTTTGAAAGATAAATGGTTGGGTTGACTAAAATTAACGCCAGATTTATTTTAATATCTCTATGGCACTTGCTTGTTTGATTTAAATGATTTTATTCATTGAAAGTCAACAATATAAGTTGATCAGAAACAGTTTTAATTTGTCAAAAAAAATAACATTTAACAGAAATAATTGACTAAAACGTGATCTGAAATTTCTTATCACACACTCATGTGTGATAAGAATATTCAGATGGAAGTGTAATGTTATGAAAATTTCTCTAGAATCGATAAGACGCGAAATGATGAACATTAAAATGATATTCGCATGTGATAAGGGAGGATGTATCAATATATGTACATTATATTATATTCATCAATCTTCCAGTATATTAATATTTTTGTCACAATTATAACTAGACATTATACTGGAAGAATGATGAATATAATGTAACCAGAAAAGTGATGGATGGGTTGTGTGGATAACATGAATATGATGTGACAGATGATGTACGCCGAAATAGAAGAGTATGAAAGACATATTATATTGATCCCAATTGATTGAAAGAACGTAAAACAAAGCGCAGAAAAATCATTGGCTGAATAGAAATACATACGTGTACTATGTAGAGATACAAGAAATAACAAATTTAATATGCTGTAAACATGAACATGATTCAAGTAACAGGAATTGGCATTTGGAAATCGGCAAGGCTAAGACTATCTAATTTTATAATAGTAACCAAAAATTGGTCAACTTCTTTAAAAATTTAAACTGTAATATAACTGCTTCTGATTGACTTCAAACATTTGATCACCAACGTTTTAAAACGCTATCATGAAACAATTTTCTTTGGGTACATTTTTTTTTATTAGTGTAATCAAATGTTTAAAGTTCTTTATCTTTAACAAGTCTTGAACTAGTGGGTTTTACTTTAGAATTATATAGGCTGTCCTTACTTATTTTTGCCAGTGATGTAGATGTTACTATTTTACAAATTGGTATTGAATTGTAATAATATGCTTTTATGGGTGTTGCATTATTTGCACGACCGGGCTTCGGAAATTTCAACACTGTACTAACATGGGATGGTAATTACTTTCTCTAGAATGTATCATAGGATTAATACCTTTAAAGAAGAATATTAGAAATAATCCCCTAAATAAGTAAAAACACCTAAATCCTAACACCATAAGTCAATCTTTCGGTTTGATGTTTTATTATTTTAAATATATTTTTAGACCAAGTCAGCAAAAGTAGTTGTTAAGACTTTAGTTTTTGATTGATTTGGTCTAAAAATGTTTTAGGATCAAGAAGAATGACTTGTGTCATTATCTACTCGTAATTGTTTACTTTAAGAGTTTTAAGAGCTCCTTTTTAACTGGGTGATTATAATTTCTAATATTCTTCTTCAATCATTATAACATAATCAATAAAAAAATGATTACAAATTGATTGAAGAACCATACTGACACTAAAATCAAATTATTGATAATTTAAAGCAAAATAGATTGATCTGCTGTACACGACACTACAGTACGCGTATATTGACATTAAATTACATGATACTCTCTTTACAAATTCTTTATACTTAAATGAAATGTAGCAAAACAGATCTATCTACTGTACATGACATTCCTATGCGCAAACAGGATCATTATGTACTACTAAATAAGACATATTAAGACCTGCATGTAAAATTCATAAGATGTGCAATAAATGATTAGTAGTTAATTGTTAATAAATAAAGTAAAGTAGCTTTATGCTGTCTTATACCTACTACCAATATATCTAGACACGTATATATTCACTAATGGCTGGTTCCTACATCTTACCGACCGTTCATTCTCCTTACTATCGGTTAAAATTTGACATAAGCTCCATATAAGTAATGTCGAAATTCATCCGATGGTATGGCAAGTGATGAATAGTAGCCGGCCATAAGTGATTCTCCGAAAGCGTTCACTTTAGGCCTCTCCATCGTTTAAAACGATTTCTTCCAAGCAACTTGCGATACATGTAACTGAATACATATAATTTTGTTTTTTTTTAATTACAAGTAAGCTATGTTCAGTAAGTTAAGGGTCTATTACAAAGATTAATAAAGTAACTAAATCTTAGTTTAGAAATAACGGTTATGTACTTACAATTATTCTTTTCGGTTATTTTAATGATTTAGATTCACGCAATGACAATCAATCATGTTGCAAAGTATTAAACAGCTCAAACAAGACTACAGGAAGAATAAACGTATGTTGAAACATAAAATTTGTTATGTGTGTGGCTTTTACTAAAGCAGCAAATTGAACAGTTATTATAATTTGTGTCTAAAAATGTTAAAAATGTAATTGCTATAACTATAATTGCTACTAATCCATGTTTCGCCTCTTAAATTATATTAAGACTGAGTATCTGGCGTGGAAGAAAAATATACACTATGAATGGCTATTGCTGTTTATTAGGTTATTATTTATTATTTATTATTTAGTGACTACTAAATAAAAAACCTAATTCTAAAAATATTATAAATCCTACATGAATAAATGAATCGAGTCTTTGTCGTCATTTTATCGTAAGCGATATTTGGATCTAAATATTCATTTTTTGCAAAAATAGTTATAAGCTATTATTTTGTTTTAACTTAACTTACTCTAACTCTCTATGAATAAGACCGGTAGGATTTAAGTATTGTACCCGAACGTGTGGACTTAAGTCAATCTATCCATATGTGTCAGATAATTCTATTCACTAGCTCCTCAATCCGCTATTTTGTTGAACTGTTTGCTCTTCCTTTAAGAAATAAAAAATGAAAAAAATTAATGATAAAGCTTTTTGAAAAATATAACAAGAAGATTTCAATATTACATTTTCTTACTTGGCGCTTGTCATTCCTTTATTTCTTCCACGATTTATTGTGCTTTTTGTTATTAATCAAGTTGCATGTAAATACGAATTTAATCTTACCTACTTTGTTAAATATTTTGTCTACATGTACGGCCTCTAGAGTGATATTTGCATGGCCGCGGTAACTAAACTCAGAAGTCTCGATTTTAAATCTTGATAGTGTCTCTGAAACTAGGTTTTCAGTATTTAGTTTGGCCTGGTTGTTGTTCCAAATTTAGTCATTGTTTGTTACTCAAGACTTATAAAACAAGCGTGATACATAAATCAGCTTGAAGATTTGTTTTGCGTTTGTAGTAGTGTGATACAAGGTGATTAAAAGCTTTGCGTTAGCTATCACATGCCTCGCATTCTCTAATCAGTCACTCATATGTGCTAGAAGTTACATAAACAGACAGTGGCGTAGCTTGCCTTAGACGGGCCCTGTATCAAAATGTGTTGGGGGGGCCTAAAGGAAAAGGGTAAAGTGTTTTCATAAAAGAAACAGGAAATGTTCGAATTGAATTAAAATAATTATGTACAGATTATAAGTTATTACTTATACTTAATGCTTCTAGGAGGCCTCTTATTCGGCAAACTTATTTATCGAATCATCCATAGCTGAAGACGATTTCTGTTTTTCTACATTTATTGCCTATATAGACAACAATGACAAGTCTGATAACAGTTATTTTGACCCAGAAGTTATTCTCAAAAATGTTATTAATCTATAAAAGATTGTGGATAACATTTTAGGAATTTTTGCTTACTCATTTTCGGGGCCCCGCATCATTGATACGGCTGATACGGCGGTAGTTACGTCCCTGTATAGACACGTACATATACAAACGCAAAAACGTCTCGAATCTCAGTGTTGTGTATTTGCTTAGACTGCGAACATACAATGTGTATATTATATATTCGTCTGTCGATACTACTACTATAGACCTACTAACAGTGACGGATTTATGTGCACATTTACCGCCAGTAGGTTATTCAAATTTTGTCGACCTTTCAATACTGCGATATACAATCATTAATTACAATTTTTTTGTCTATAAAATTTTAATTTTGTGATTTGTACACAATCGTCATAATTATACCGCCTTTTCGCGTAATTACTATGATTATTGCAACTACACAAATTGTAGCGACATATATCTACAGGGTAAAATATATTAAATGTTAAATTATTTGTTTGGGCTTATAACATATATAATATACATATGTTAGCTTCCTTCATTCCTTCCTTCCTTCCTTAGGGTTCCTTAAAAAGGGTATAAATTATAATTCTTACCAACTTCCAAATAGGGTAGCAACGCATCAGCTCCCTTTGGTTGTAAACGTCCATAGTATCCACTTACCACCGGGTGGTCCGATTGCAAGTATGCTTATGTGCTAATAAAAAACTGTACTTTTAAATTTTTTGTGCTTATTATACGTAATTTCTGATACAGATATCATCAGTTACGAGGGGATCCCATGTCAAGAACCCACACGTCAGTCTCCACCCGTACATTCAGCAGCCGCGACGAGGTTCAGATGGGCTCCGTCAAATCTTCAAATAACTTCTCTAAGAATAATAATACAGAAGTCAAATTTAACTGAACACCAAAGATGCCTTCATAATACTTATCCAAATCTACTTCTGTTACAACAACAATGTGCTGCTATAAGTATCGTTGCCCTAGCTTTAAAGTCACTTGCTTGCATGGGGGTTATATAATCTTCTAACCGAGTCTGCACGATAAAACCTCGTTATCTCTATAAAAGTTTATGAATAAAGATGGCGGCAATGTATGGGTACTAATATTAAAAATGCGAAAGCTAGTAGGGCTGAACAGATTTTGATGAAATTTGACACACAGATAAATTATAGTCTGGTATAGCACATAGGCTATCTATTTGTCCGGGATAAATGTACAGTACCCGTGCGATAACATTAACGCGAGCGAAGCCTCGGGCAAAAGCTAATAAAGGCCATAAATCTATCCTGTATTCTTTGCAGACCAACACTCATGCGCAAACCGTCCTGTGATATGATAGTCTTTCATTATAAGGTTACATAGCCCCATAAACAGTCGTAAATTCGAAAATACTTTTCAAATTGATTGAATTATCATCTCAAGCTGTGTCGCTCACTGTCGGTTATGGTGGGACTTCATCTGCGATAGTGTTACAGATATAAGCCGTTTCACGCAGATATGGTGATGGGTTTAATGTGTTATTTGAGATGTGACATTGTTAAGGACGTTAAATATAGAGATAACATATGTATGTATAAGAGTGGCTATACGTTAAAGGCGTTGTTTTTTAACAATTTAAATAAGACACATTCGGCCACAGTCTAACGGTTCTATTTATATTGATTTAGAGTAACTTTGAGCGCTTCTTTGAGAACCAAACAGAAGCCTTCAAACTTACTCTAATTCAATATGAATAAGACCGTAAATTTTTAACACTAACGCAGGTGCAGGCTCAGGATTAGGGTCTGTGTTATATTAAAATACAGATCGCAACGCTTTTTAAATTATATGTAATTTTTGTATACATTAAATTCACAGCTTAAGAAAAAATCATAACATGAAACCAATAACTGAATTTTACATTTAAATATAAATGCATATTTTAATTTTAGTAAACGATAAGGATGTAGTTAATAATAATATGATTTATTAAATTTTATAACACTGGATAATTTAAAGTGGCTCTACGTTTTCAGTGTTAAAATAACTGTGCATATGATCATGAATGTGTGCTTATACTATTTTTTAATCGGAATTTAACATTTAATGTTTTATAATTTATATTACAAAAATACAATTATAATAAATAGACAGAGTAACATTACCACTCACAATTTTGCATTTACAATTTTTTTTTACAAAGAGTGGATTTTAGATCTAGTTTTACTTATAAGAATTCATTTTGTGTTTATATAAATATAAACATGACATAATTGTTTAGACATATTATAACCAACTTTTAGTATATATATATAATGATTTATTTATATAAATAATGATTAATTTTTTAACAAATAATACCCCAAAATGTAGGTTGGAACAAGGATAAAGTGGTATTTATTATCACAAATAAATAATATATCATAAATTGCGTTTTAGCATGAGTACAATAAATAGTAGGTATTTAATGTTATATGCCAATTGTTTCCATAGTATTATATATTCCTTTTGTTGTCTTAGTTAAAGTCGATAATGATCTATTAATCCACAATGCCAGTTAATAGGAATATAATGAATAAATTGTGAATATTATATTTAGTACGAAATTCTAAAAAATGTCGAAGAAGATTTTGGCGATATGTAGGTATAGGCATGCAAGTAATTCGGAGGGATAAAAATCATGTGACATAAAAAGTATGTTAAATTGGAAGATTAATGGATACTACATTGAAAATAGACCAAAAAAAAGATGAATGAATTGTGTGAATGACATGAACATTTGTCGTTTGGCAAAGGGCGTAATTTAGAATAGAGGAATCTCAAAGGAAAATACATACATGTACGCTGTGACAGATAGTATGCCGATACCAGATATCTGGAAAGAGGTGAAAAGAAATAAAAATGCTTAGTTTCAACAGAATAGATAATTCGGCCCACAAAAAAGTGGTTTGTACTTTTGATCCATCTATTCTCAAATATTTCGATGCACTGAATACGAATTTGGGATCAGTTTGGTCCATACACCCTCAACATTTTGTGAGCGTCACTTACCCTGTAGTTTTGACTAGACACATCTATTCATAAGTATTTTGATGCCCTGATTCCGAATATGGAAATCTGGGAGTCAGTTTGGTTCATACACCATGAAAATTTTGAGGATGTATAATATGGACCAAACTGATCATACAGTCGAATTCAGGGCGTCGAAATAAATACGAATAGATGGGTCTGATCAAAAGTACAGACCACTTTTTTTACGGGAGCCGGTGTAATAAATGTGGAGATGTCATTTACATTATTCATATAGTTTTTTAATTCGGCGATTATGATTCGTAGTATATTTTTCAGGCTCTATATCACATTTTATTAAATAATAATTATATTTATACTTTGGGACCATTTTAAAGCCACCAATACTCATATTTGTGGTGGATATAGATTACATTTTATCTAGTCTTTTAGTTTTAAGCACTATGTAAATAATAATGACATAGAATTACAAATTATTATAACTTTATTATAATAACGAAAGTTATACTTTACTCTCAATAAAAGTAGTCGTTGTAATTATGTTTTAATTTAACACCCCCAAATCTAGATTATACTAGAGTCTACTACAGATATACCTATATGTAAAAGCTAAAAGATTCAAGTGCGTATCTCGGATGAATTTATACATCTGGGCTAAGCAAGAACTCCAACACAGCTATAAAAATGGCTATTACGAATATCGAGTCGCAATGGCGTTGGCAGATAACATTTAAGCGGGCAAATAGCAAAGGTGTTTTATATATTATATGTGTCCTACAAGGCCATATATAAGCGTGACTTGGCCATACATAATAAACCCCCACCCCCTCCATACATCCTAACGCTACTTAAATTATGATTGCCATATTCATGCTTAATGAGAACAACAGTGGGCCGGGCGCCCATAGGTGGCGCAAACTTGGAGAGGACTACGCGTCCAGGACAACGGTTGGCTGACAACGTCGATGTACTACAAAAGTTTATTGAAGTGAAACTTCTTTAGAATCTTTGTGATTTGAAACTCAATAAAACGCAAAAGCGAGACTAAAAAGAGATAAACACATAAATCTGTAGGACTAAGCCTGCGAGAGAATGAGGTACGAGTTTTACACTGTGCAGCACAGATTAGAGAGGCAATAAGACCGATGATTAAACATAGATCCAATTGGGACTGAAATAATACTAATAATATTTTTTAGACTAAAACAATGAAAATTTTAAAGTGATACTTAAGAAGTTTATTTTGAATTATAGTATGTTGACGGATATAGACTAAAGGAATTATATTTGAATTAATAAACCGCAATAAAAGATTTTAAATGAATAAACAGTACTATCAGTTCTCGATGTGATAATTTTGTAATTAGTTGAATTTTTACATCAAAATATAAGATCATAAATAATAAGACATGAAGATATTAAATATAAATACATCTTTCTTAAATATAATAATAACTTTAAATTATTATCAAAGAAAATAATCTAATAAAATGAATCTGTTAATAGTTGGAAATGACCTTAAAATATCATTTGAATATAAGACTAGACAAAGGAGTACAGACTGTGCCTGATATTCAGAGCATGTTTAATATGCTTAACGTGTTTGGAAAAAGTTCGATCTTGTGCATAATCTAGATCGTAAACATTTTTAATTTACGCGCTATGTAACACTAAAATAAATACTAACCGTACCATCTAGTGGTATAAAGCGTAGTTAATGTATTAAGGAACAACTAACAGCAATGAAACTACTAGTTGACACTAGATGCTACTATTAACATCAATAGAAATCTATTACCATTTCGAAACGTCTTTTCAACAATAGAGGAAGCAATTAGTACCAAAATAAAACGATAAACCAAAATTTTATTACTGGACATGAAAAGAGATATTGGTCACAATAATTTTCGACAATGGAATCTACATTATTACATACGGAAGGCACAATCACTGAAAGCATCAAACTAGAATAGAATATACTTTATTACATAAAATTAAGATACAATTCAAGAAGTTTAAGTACAGAAGACAATAAACGGTCTTATCACTAAAAGGAATTTCTTCAACCTTAGGATTGATTAGAGAAAAATTGTGTATCATGTAGGTTTTGCAATATAACTTGAATAAAAAAGAATATATACAAAATTTTGAAATGGCAAGTATAATAAGACAGAAATAAGACAATATATATATATATATATATATATATATATATGTGGGATACTAGATAAATGATTTATAAGTCTTTAAACTCGTATATTAATTAAGACAATAAAGTCAAGAAATATTACAATGCTCGTCTGACAATCCATCTATCAACAACTAGTTTCTACGCAACCACCATCCTGCAGTCGGCTATCCTATAAATTATCTGTCCTCAGATATTCTATAAGCTTCCAAGAACATAAAATTAAACGTACTTAGAGAATATCCTATCGTTACAAATGAAACACAATCTAGACTCACATATAGTTAGTTAACATACCGTTAACACTAAGTTTTAACGGTTCTAAGCGCGGCAATGACGGCCTCTATAGTTGAGCAGGCTAAGCCTTTGCCAGCTTACCTCACTGCAACGCAGAGGCTCCGGGTTCGATTCCCGGTTAGTATATTTTGGAAACGTATTTTCTCCGTTATTTACTATGGTCTGGGTGTCTGGGATCGGCCCCAGAATGGTCCGTTGTATATTACCCATAACACAAGCGTAACTTGCTTAATTTGGGGATATACAGTGTGTGTTTTGTCTGCCGATTTATTCATTTGATTTTTATTATTCCCACGTTTCGGCCACTTTTCAGTAACCGAACCTAATTTTCAATAGAGAAGATGGTTGGCAAGTACCACCTGATTGGGATCCGATCATAAAAAATATTCAGATCCAAACCCAACAAAAACCAACTGCCAAACCTCAAGACACTGTGAGCTTTTTTTGCGAGCACCAGAACACAAACCAGCTTGGTTGACAATTTATTTTATTTCATCCACCCACCCATTTTTTATTCCCACCTATATTATAAACGCGAAAATTTGTAAGAATGTATGGATGTATGTATGTTTGGTACTCTTTCACGCAAAAACCATTAAATGGATTTTGATGAAACTTTATAATAATATAGCTTACACATCAGAATAACACATAGACTATAATTTATAAAGATATAGTCTGAATTATCCAAAATATAACGATTTTCCTTCACCACGGGGGTGAGACCGCGGAGCGTACGTAGCTTATATAAAATTATTGGAGCCAAGCATGTTTGCTGAAGTGTTTCTTGCGCCGCTTCTTCTCTTCTAGCCACAACATGTTGCGAAGCGGTGGTAAACTAGATTATGCTCCCATAGAGTAAATAATAACCATAAACAAAATTAAAACTAAATAATTAAAATGTACGAGTTGGCGGTAGGCTAAATAAAATGTTACAATACTCATTGACACTTTACTTTGATCTTTGACTTAGTCTTGCGTGATCACAGCTACTGAAAAGTGGACGAAACGGAAATCGGAATAATAAAAATCAAATAAATTACCGCGCTTCGAACCGTTAAAAAGTAGCATTATTATGTTGACTTAGTTATATTGTATAACTCCTTACGGCTATAAGTAGAATACCGAGTGTAGGTCACCGTTTTCTATAGGTAAGGTACCCAGAGGCCTGCCTACGTTACCATCAGCCGTCTGATCACCGGAAGAGTGGATGAGCATTTTACTATTATAATTTATATATATACATATCGCGTCAGTGAACATATATCTATGAACATAATAACATATTATTGTTCTCAACATTACTCTTTACAATCGTTGTACTATGACAAAAATTAATGCGCAACATCGCCACCTACCGGGTCCAATTGTGAATCTAAACCATTCTCGAATCCACTTGAACGCATACAAAAAATATCATCGAAATCGGTCCAGCCGTTTAGGAGTTCAGTCACTATATATATATATATATATATAAATAATATGGTTATTATAATACCTATCTAATTTATTATTATTATCACACTTATTAGTATATTATAATATAGTATAATCCGTTAGTATAATCGTGGACGAAGTATGCTTCTTTTTCCATGGTATAATCTTAAGCGCATCCATCAAAGGTTACCTGGAAGAGATTGATTCTCAATAATCAATCTCTTCCAGGTAACCTTAATAAGGTCGCCCATTGTACTACTATTTTACCTGCTTTAGGATACGAAAATGTGTTACTGTTTTTATGTTGTTGTCAGTATGTCTGGTTATTGTTGATTAACTCAAGACTAATCGTTTCACGTCGATATTCTGTGAGAGCGTTGTATCACACCGATCGAGCAGGCCCAACGAGCTGTAATCAAAATAAGTGATCTATAATCCTAACTAATATTATAAATGCATATGTGAGTCTGTGACGATAATAGTAATAATCGGCGGAGAAACACAAACATTGTATATCCCCAAATTACGCAAGTTACGCTTCTGTTGTGGGTAATACATAGACTACTCTGGAACCGATGCCAGACATCCAGACCATAGTAAATTGTTAATTTGTCGCAAGAAAAGTAATCTGCAAAGATTGTGAAATTTAAAAATTAGAAAAATAACCAATGACGATGATGACGATGAATTATTACAATTTATTTCATCACTTCAGCAGACAGCCTACCTGTTGGAAAGCGGTTACAATCGCCTATGGACATTTGCAACACCAAAGATGCTATCAATGTGCTACAGCTCTCTAAAGTGAGACTGGAATCTGGCCACTAATGCCGCAACACAACTTAAGGTTGTTATGGCGGTATACTTTAGACCAGGGGTGGTAGCCATCCAGTGGCCCAATCCTGCTATTAACATCTGTTGAAAATCGCCGGACACTATCGTCTCAAATGTAGGGTTGCCTGGTTTCGGTATTTTGTAAATACCAATGTCATGCACGTCGCACGCCACTCTATCTTTATTAATATTTATATGCGAAAACTCACGAAATAAATGTTTAAAATTAGGCAGCTTTTCAATAATCATTTCGGCTAACGCCATTTCTGCTAATGATAAAACCATATTTTTTATCTACTATTATTCCACCGCGACGATATCGAGAAGATATAATGGATATAGTAGATTACAAATTTCTGACACTATCGCAACGGAATCATACTTTGAATATGTTCATAACGCCAAGATATTGAAATAGCAGAATTGGGCCCTAGGCTGGCAAATACCCTAATATCCGGCTGTAGGGTGTTTTTGTCGCCTGTTACGACAGGCCGCAGGATATATATTTTCTTCATTCCTTCACGGACTAATAGTACATAATATAATTCCAATATCATAATTGCTAATATGACTATGTTTGTGACGCTTTCACGCTCTATTAACTACGCAATATACTGTTACGCAATTTTGCTTATACGTTGTCTGGGGTATAGAACCGACATACCTTTCGTCAAGAATAAAAGAGTTGTTCCAGAGGGATCGACGAATTAACCGAAAAGTTGACACTCTGATCGCGTTTTATTACATGCATACTTATAACTAGCCGATGCCCGCGATTTCGTTCGCATGGTGCGGTTTTTTAACTATCCCACGGGAAAAATTTAATTTTTCGGGATCAAAAGTATTCTATATGTTGACCAGGGATATAAGCTACTACCATACAAAATTTCATTTAAATCGGTCCAGTAGTTTTGGAAATTAGCCGGGACAAACAGAGAAATAAAAATTTGAAAAAAAAACTAAATTATTTCTATTTTAATTCTTACATCCCCCAAGTTTTAAGCATTTTTTTTATTGTACAGAAATTTGACCTCTACAATTTTATTATATGTATAGATAAAATATAATGGGCGATTTTGGACTTTAGTCACAAAGTACCAGAGCATTTAAAAAAGTATGTAAGATATCGTTTGAGTGAAAATTGTGTCGGAATAAGTTAATTTTTATGCACCTGAACTATTACAAACCGCTCCCGGGATAATTCCAGCGGGATTGTCGGGATAAAAAAATATCACACATTTTACTACATAAAATTCGCTATTGATCAGTGAAAAAATCACTTGGAAATAGTTCATTTTTTAATCTGGGCATTTTCAATCGTTCCCAGAAAATTTTCCGATAGATAGAATATAGCGCAGGTTTCGTGTCTAAGAATTTGCTGTCAATCAGCGAAAACCACATCGAAATCGGCCCGGTAGTTTTTATCTGAATCTCGAACAAACAGACAAGAAATCTAAAAAGAAATTGCATCGCGTTCTCCATCGATTATATACTTTATTCCAGTTGTTTTTTTTTTAAATTAGCTTTAATGACAGATTGACGGTATGCTTAGAACTTTATAATATTTTAGATTAAAAATTAAGTCTATCATTTCTAAGAATTACAAAATGGTAACTTGATTGGTGACACATGTTACGTCACGTACATGGAATATTTTATTGCTAAATAATTAGCAAGGTTAAAACTGAACAGTCCATGCGCCAAAATCTGTCGATACAGAAAACAGACAAAACCTTCGAAGATGCATCAACGAACATGATTAGGTTTTAAATATTTTGAAGTAGCTAGTCTGTATATACAGTCTAAGTTTAGTGTTAAATTAATTAAGCCAGTCTAGGGTACAACACTCGTCGTCTGACTTTGTACTCTCCTCTCAAACGGTCGAGCCTATCTCCCGCGGCGATTGAGTGGCGATAATGGTGCGTCACCCCACCCAACGGGGTATCTACTATCGACACACCACACAACTTATTAAGCCCGCACAACATACATATGTATTTTTTGCGAATTATCTCTAGGTCCAGGAGGTTACCGGAGGGCGTGTGGGACTCCGAAAGCCCGGTCCTATACTCTGTCTACGAAATTTTTATTAACGCGAACAAAGCCGCGGGCCAAAGCTGGTTATTAATAAAGATTATTACAATTATTTAAAATTTCAATGTTACATGCCGTCATGCTTACAAAGTTATGACGCGAATCAACGACCTCACGTATCGGATAAAACAAGGAGTAAGAGGAAAACCGAAAATCGTACATATAGATCGGCTCGCCCGCTACCACAGAAGCAACGATGCTCGGGACAAACATAGCTAAGAGGAAGACAGTGTTACATGCCGTCAAAGATAAGCCCCATAGCCTATATTATAAGCGCAGCTTATTGTCCTCCCGGATTAAGGAACTCTTTTGTCTTTTGAATTTGTAACATGCTATTATTTTTCTACTTGTTTTATAACCATCATTAGCGTCGAACTAATCCCTATTGTTATTGCTTTCGACTTTGTGGACGTTCGCAGATATGTAAATTAATATTTCTTAGAAACTCAGTGTGCACCTGCAATTCCTTTGTACTGTGTAGTTAGTATAAGACGATGCCCGAATGGAGAGGCGGGGGCAGTCAAGCGACAACTACGAAGCGAGTAAGACGTTTTCTAGTACTCTCGATTAGTAATATAAACGACGGACTTTGCGCGGTCGAATTGTATTGCATCGTGCAGTGTGAACTGGTTGCATCCAGTTTTATTTGTATTTGTCTTTATACGTGTTTGTACAGTTCTAATAAATTCTATAGTAGTTCCAACGGCATTTTTATTCGAGTCCTGTAGCTCGTAACAATAAAATAATAATATACCATAGACCCGACTTGTTTGTGTAAACTTAAAACGAATTTTCGCGAAGCCAAAAGAACCTGGAAGGAAAAAATGCATTGATACTTTTTGCACTGTTTTTGTTTTGGTAAATAAAAGAACTATAGTGATTTACACACTGGTGGTTTGGCGGTTAAATAAGAATTTATTCATTTCTTATTTGTGATTAATACTGGAAGATGTTTCGTTAGTTTTTAATTCCGCTTTTAATTATAAATGTACTCTGGCCTAGGTATCGTTGTCGGAGTTCTTCGTTATTAAACAGAACAGAAGTACAACTTCCCTTTTAGGAACATGTAGTGTGTATTTTTCTTTCGATTCACTATGCACATGAATTTCCTTAGTGTTCAATGAATTTATTACCAACGTCATTCGCCACTTGCATATGGTCACATCATCCCGAAATTTATTACAATTGCATCCAAATTGTTTATTGAAACTGTTGAGTTCATTATAAATCAATTAACGTTGTTTACGTGGTATCTAGCAGAGAACCTGTTAGTGGAATTCCCTTGATTAATACGGTCTACAGATGCAGCCAGTGTTTAGTCAGTGTAGATGTAGCGAGACCATCGACTGTGCCGGTCTGCTTTATAAAAGGTTGTTACCTACAACCAAAAATAGACAACAGATAAAATATATATCACAAGAAATAACTGACATTGAACTTTGTAAACAGAACTGTGATAAAATATTAGTATACATTTAAAAATGGTATCGTTGTGATTCCTTCTTTACAGATAAATAAACCTGTTCTATTTTATGATGGACTATAAATAAAAAAAGTAATATTTAAAAATGGAATTAAGAGTATCGATTCTCCTTGTGTTTATATATTGCGAAAGTTTGTGCGCTAAAGATCATACATACATATGTGATGAAGAAACGAGTATAGACATTAGTGATGGGACCCGTTCGCCAAACGGTGATATAAATTTTAACGGTGTTACATATAAAAGTAGTGAATACATAGTGGACAATATCACAGGAATTGAAAAAGGTTGTATGTGTGCTAAGGAAAAGTGTATAAGAAAGTGTTGTCCTTTAGGTTATGGATATCATTCAGAAAAGAAGATTTGTGTTGCAGTGAATGATACATTTGATCCGCCTATTTGGGATAAATATAAATTTATGCCAGATACGAACGCTTCGGAGTTATTCAAATTTATTTTTGGAACTGTTAACTGTTCTGGTGAAACAAAGGCCCGTGTTGGTAAAGCGACTAAGGATTATCATCTTGTTAATGTAAGTGATCTTGTACCCTATTTCTGGGTAAAATAATTCAAATTCGGATATGATGCCTACTATTTGACACATCGATACAAATTCGATTTCTTGGATATGTATTTTTATATTTCGAACAATATTTTAATATCGTTGATCTTAATAATATACATGACAATCATCTAACAACAAAGTCTAAGCTTAATTTTCGGAGGGCTTTTTCTTAACCGCGATTGTTTGCTTGGTTACTTTATCAGTGGAGTCAGTTTTGACCTTTTTGGATAAACCCAACCAATATATCAGGTTCGATAGCCCACAAAACCTCGCGAAAGAGAATCGTTTCATACCTAGAATGATGCGTGAGGCTATTGAATTCAAAAAACACCCAAATTTCATAAATAGAGAAGATGGTTGACGTGTGCCGCCTGTTTGGGATCCGATCATCAAAACTATTAAGACCCAAACCCAGCAAAAACCCAACTGCCAGACCTCAACACACTGTGAGCTCTTTTTGCGTGCACCGGAACACAAACCAACTTGACTGGTAATTTCTTTTATTTTTCCTTCAACCCATTTTAATAATATATAAAATTATTAAAGCTAGGCATGTTTGCTGAAGAGTTTCTTGCGCCGCTTCTTCTCTTCAAGCCATAACATGCTGCGAAGCAGTGGTAAATTAGGTTAAGCTCCCATAGAGTAAATAATAACCACAAACAATATTAAAACTAAATAATTAAAATGAACGAGTTGGCGGTAGGCTCAATAAAAATTTATCAATACTCATTGACACTTGACATCTTTGTCTTCAGTGATCACGTCCACTGAAAAATGGCCGAAACGTCAGAATAACAAAAATCAAATAAATTACCGCGCTCAAAACCGTTAAAACGTAGTTTTATTATGCATACAAGTCGCGAAAACCTAAGAAAATATTCCATTGTGTATTTTTGTATGATTTGACATAAATATTAATGACTTCTAACGTAGACTTCAGATGATCTTGATCATATTTAAATCACTTACATAGTATTTGATCATATGTAAATCACTTACACTACATATTCATAATGACATATTAATAACAGTTACTGGAAATTTTTTGTATTACTAGCTGCTACGCACGACTTCGGTCCGTTGATTACGACTAAGTCATTTTTGCAATAACATAGCCAAAGAGGTAGAGCGAAAAAATACTATTAACAAAAATTAGTTTGATACATATCCATTATCTAGTTTTTGAGATACGCTTAGAGTATTTTTGAGTCATTTCTACGGAATCTTATATTGTTCTTAAGTTACTAAGCTTTTACCCAATTTATTTCATTTTTTTAGTTGTATTATAAACGCAACCTGTAATGCTGAAACGCGTAGTTGTTTATTTGAAATCATACAACATTCAGAAAACCAACGTGAAACCCGCAAAGGCCACTGAAAGCCGCAGATAGGCCAACGAGAGCTGCAGTGAAGCCAACGAGAGCCGCTGTGACACGATAAATATGAAGGTGGGTCCAGCGACCTCACACCGCTCTAACGTCAACGTCGGTTCGTAGCCCGATGAGTGGAAGCCGGGGTAAAGAGCTTTCATTCGTAACCTCAACCCTTAATATGTGGTAGAGCTTTCATGGAATCACAATCTCGATTCGAGTACCTCGGGCGACCTTGATAGGTATGATACCATGCTCTACACTTATAGAATATGGCGTAAAACGATTAGCCGTAAGTTCATCGTTTCATGCGATAAGTGAGACTTCTAATGGCCCACTTCCCCCTTCTCCTGTCTGCTCCCTCTATCTTGTCCCCTCATCCTATCTTCTTTATCCCATTTTATAGGCTGCAACGCGTTGATTTCGCCATTGGTTTTGCAAACGCCTACGCGCCTAGGTGACTGTAACCACTTTCCATGAGCTAAAGCGTTTGAGCCAGCTTCGTATTAAAAACAAACTTGTCTCACTCTACGAAGAGAAGGCAACAAGTCTCTTGAGTGACAGAGAAAAATCAGTAGCACACGCACTACAGTTTTTCGATTGAATATATTTATTACGCATGTGTCTAATAGTTTGCGGGTGGTTTCAAATAGATTTAGTAAAGACCTATATTATATAACTATGACGCCAGTTTTCAAATTTAAATCACGTGTAAAACATTTAATAGTCATTAGTGTTAGCGAGACAAACGATAAGTCGCATTTAATAACCGTTGATAGCTCGAAGGCTTAACTACCTAGAGTTAATTGTAATGAAGCGATGTTCGTGTAGGTACCAATGATTTTTACACCGTTCCTGGTGTGTCATTTCAACGGTTGCTGTTTGCACATAAGAAAACAGTCTGAGAAGGTATGTAAGTAACACTAGTTACGAATTTCATAAGTATCAAAAATTAACTTGAAACAATATTTTTTTTATTTGGGGAAATCCGTTTGAGGACTGCCGACCACAGGGAATGCTGGGCTGCGGTGGGGAATGTGGGATTAGCACTCCTGAAGATATGGTATTATAACTCGGTTTAGAGATACCCACTAAAACCCCTAGATGTTCCTTCCTTCGCCTTTATGCCAGGGCCACAGGTATTGAACTTTGTCGTTCCACAGGCCCTCGCAAGCGGCGGCCCAAAGGTCACTACTACTGTCGGGGGAACTAAACCACCGGCGTGTTCATTAACTTGGGGCGGTATAAGACGCACCCACGGGAGGGGGGGGAGGTGAGCGCGAGCGAAAAACCGGCGTGCCCCCATCTTGACGGCATTAACGGCGGGTGGGGAAGCCTTCCCCAGGGACACTTGAGATAAAAAAAAATTACGAGAGGAAATCCGATTAAGGACTATCAGCAGAGTGAGGTGACGCAGCCGGTGTGTGGGATTCGCCACGTCGAGGTGGCACTAGCACTGCAAACAAGAAATGATATTTCAAATAGGACGGTATGGCTGACACATCTATAAAATGTAATCTAGCGTTATCGTAATCTTTCCTACGAAATAAATATTAGTTTTAATTATATGAAAACAATTTTTTTATCTTATTACTGTTTAATAGTACTTTTGTACTGTGAATCACGATTTTTATTTCTCTATTTACCCAATTTCTCCCACACCGTCCTGTTTGAAATAGACCAGTGACGATATTAGTCACGTGGGAGATAATAATAAAACAATTATCTGATTTTTACATAATTATTTTAACTATAAGCTTAAACAGTAACTTATTTATACATTCCTTGCTTAATGGGGCACTTAAAATAATATTTATTGCTCTATGGTACCGTGACGAGTCTGACTGACAAGCACGTCTTTCTAATTCGTAGGGTTTGGCCACATTCCAGAAAAATGTGTAGTTACAGAAACTATTGTTCTAGAATAATCATAAAGAGAAGTAGTATCATGTAAATTGTTTAATTAAAAGTGTAAATTTACTAACTGGAATGTGCCCAGACTTTATCGTAAAAATTAAAACCATACACTCCTGTGATAACAATTGTTTTTTAATAAAAATGTGGTCAAACCTTATCGTAAAAGTTGAGACTACATTCTCTCGGGAATAATATGTGTATTCCTATTTACCTTTTTGATTGCATAAGTTCAGTAGATAGGCAGACAGTCCACTTGATGGAAAGCGGTTACCATCGCCTATGGACATTTGCGACATCAAAAGTTGTGACCAGTATATTGCCGCTCTCTAAACTGAGACTGAAACCTGGCCACTATACCGAAATACAACTCAAGGCTGTTATGGCAGCATACTTTAGATCAGGGTTGGTAGCTATCCAGACAGGTAAATACCCTACCATCTAGACGTGGGTTGTTTTTTCGCCTCTTACAACAGGCCTCCTGGCTGCAAGAAATTGTATTCTTTCTTCGTTCCTGCACGAATTCCTGTTTACTAGCTATTGTCCGCAGCTTCGCTCGCGTAGACAAAATTTTTCGTAGTTTGAGAATTCAAAAAAGGTTAAAAAGTTGCCCTTTTTCACCACGTTAGGGGTAGAGTTTCCAAAATCGCCGATATACATATGCATCTATATCTAACCAGAAGCAGGTATATAAAATTTCGTTCTTCTTACTTTGAAAATGACCTATTTTCCTCCCTCCTACAATAGAAGATTTGGGATCTTTTGAAGGAAGTTTTGCTGTGTAGGTACTTATGTGCTTTCATTTTGAAAACACACGACAGCGTCGTGAGCAGCCAATCATGGTCCACTGTTGGACATAGGCCTCCCCAAAAAACCTATATTTCCTGTAATATTTTTCACCAACTATGTACAACATTAGTTGTAAGATATTGTTTTAAACATAGATCTCCTCTGTATGGTTTTAAATCAAGACTTGTATGTTGGTTCAAAAAAATCTTAATTGCTTAGTAACCGACTTTTTGTTCCTCCTGTCGTTTTGTATGAGTCAAAGATAATCATGATCAAAGATCTACAATTTATATGAAGCTGAAGTGGGAGATATATGACGCCGGGATTTACCTGGTTTCTATTTGCTTAAAGATTATATTAAATTGAATATTCACGAATACCTAGGCTGTATAAATGCATAAACCACGCAAAACTTTATTAAAACTACAAAATCTACCAAAACTACTAAAATTACCAAAATTACTAAAATAACCTAAGTGACCAAAATGACCTGAGTGATCTAAGTTACAATTATTAAATACAAACAATACAAGAATACAAAATTACCAAAGTGATCAGCTAATTAAAAAAAAAATTAACTAATGGAAAAAGCGACACTAGCCATTAGGTTAGTATCGCTTTTTCCTTTCATCGAGTTTCAAATGCCGATTCTAAAGAAGTTTCACTTCAAAATGGAATACTTTTTTTGTTGTTGGAGTAAGTACAACAAGTTGGCGGTTTACTTGATGGAAAGTAATAACCGCGGTCTATAGAAATTTGCAACACCAAAGGTACTGTACTGCCAGATTCGAGGGAGAGACTGGAACCTGGTCAACAATGCCGGAACACACACAAGGTTGTTTAGGAGACACACTCTGAGCCAGTGTGATAGCCATCCAGTGTGCAGTGAGCTAAGCTTTTGCCGGCGTACCTCACTGCAGCGCAGAGGCTCCGGGTTCGAATTCGGGCATGGTAAATTTCGTAAACGATCTTTCCATTATTTATGCTCATTTACATTATTGTCCGTTATATATTATCATAACACAAGCGTGAGTTCTTTAGCTTAGGGATATATAATATACAAGTGCTGTCTGATGATTATAAAAAAGACAATTTTGATATTCGCTCACACTCGGCGATTTGTATATTGGTCAACTTTAATCAAACTAAAACATCGTACATTTACTTATTGATTTGGGCTTCAAAATTAATTACAAAGCGATTTATGGTACTAACTGAAGCAAGCGTTGCGCTTGCTCCCGAAATTCCCTGGTTGAATAACATCTAGTTTGTGAACGGCCGTGCGGTGTATGTAGTTGGCTCAAGTCCTTCGGTGATACCAGTCCTCTTATACAGAATATCTAACCAACAGACACTTAAATATTATTTAGTTGTATAGATTGACATTTAAGTTTTTGGTAAATAATATGGAGATTCATTCAATCATTTATAAAAATTGTTTCTAGTAAATATATTCTACTATAAATCTATGGTTTCTTCAATGTAAATAGTTTTCTTATAGCATTTTAAATAGAATGTTTAAATTAAGTTTTCTGTACTCGTATTTTTTAAACCCATCTCGCTACAGAGTTTAAATTATTCGTAATTTTTCAGGATGGTAACATATACCTGGGGCTACTGCACGAAGACCCGCCATGGATGATTCGGCCGCCCGATGAGTACTGCCTCGACACCTTCTTGTTCGAAGATCCTGCTACTGGGGACAGAACCACACAGCTTGATGCATGGATGTGCTTCACTAAGAAGCAAGATAAGCACCACTACGTTTTGAGTGGCACATGTTAGTATAAAATCGATACCAAAGAATAATTCCCATTTTGCCGTTCGGCGGCAAATGTTTTCAAAATCTTATATTATTTTTTATGTTATTAGAGTGAAATTATAGATATTTTTGTAACTCTCGATTAATTGTATTCTAAGAAAGATTGCTGTACAAAAAAAAATTAGAATTTTTCTTATACCTGGTTTAACTATTTAAATTTTCTACAAAATAGTAAATCAATCATAAAGGCTTGTGCAATTTTATATGAAGCCTAACTCTCCTAACAAACTGGGCAATATTTTTTAGTTGGAAGGGGCGGAGCTAAAAAGACACGATGCTATTCAACGATATTGAACGATTCAAGTTTATGTTTATATAGATGAATGGGTGATTCGTCCAAATTGGAAGACAGAAATGAACCGTCTAATATTGGCTTATGAGAACTCTGAATATAATTGTTAAGCAATCAATATCTATGTATAAACTTACATATTTTTCAGTTTATTAAAGTTTGTATTACAGACAGTTTAGGGATGCCTGAAGTTATTTTTGATGTTGTTAGAATTTCTA
Organism: Dendrolimus houi; assembly: GCA_039645545.1. Taxonomy (NCBI): domain Eukaryota; kingdom Metazoa; phylum Arthropoda; class Insecta; order Lepidoptera; family Lasiocampidae; genus Dendrolimus; species Dendrolimus houi. The sequence continues at coordinate 5,973,150 of CM077122.1, forward strand.
AATTAGTAGGTATAGCATTTCAGCGACAAGGTGTAAATTTTACTATATAATTTACACAAAATAACGCTGCTTCATTATTTCACAAATTCTTGATTCGGTCTCTATCGTATATTTGCCTGATTTAGGCACGTATTGTAGAACCTACAATTGAAATTTTTCGGGGATTAAAATAATAGTATCGGGGATTTTATGACGCCCCGTACATTTGAAAGTGTTTATATGAATAATTTTCTCAACTCGTCGAGAACAGTCGATTTTTTTCAAGCTCCGCGGCAAAAAAATCAAAGAATAGGTTTTTCCAATCGTACGGTACGGAGCGATACACCAAATTGTGCGCACTTGTGAGGCGCATGCGCCAGTGAAATCGGTGTATTTTAACTAATCCGAGTAAAAAGTTATAAGTGAAAAAGAACATTTTTAAACTTTGAACTGAATTATTTCGGTAACAAGATAGAAGTGACCAAGTTTTTAAGGGCAGTTTTTGTGGGGGCCCTGGGCCAGACAGTGACTATGAAATTTGCAACTCCGCCATCTAATGGGCCATATACGTGAAACGTTGTCGGAAAAGCGAATTGTGACTTTGGTCTCATTGAACATAGAGGGAGCATTCGATAGCACTTGGTGGTCTATGATTAGCATCCGGCTGGCCGATAATAATTGCCAGTAAATATCCAAAAGGTGTTGGGCAGTTACCTGCAGCCAGATACGCAGGGGATCAGGTCACCAGAGCCACACAAAAAGGATGCTTATAAGGCTCAATAGGAGGCCCGATCCTTTGGGATTTATTACTGGATCCACTATTGCGTGAACTGCAGGAGATACGAGTCTACTGCCAGGCCTATGTCGATGACGTAATGCTGCTTTTCGCGGGTGATATCGGATTGGCAATAGAGCGGCAGGCCAACGCCACGCTCGCCTTTATCCAGGAGTGGGGTGTGCGTAGTAAACTGTGCTTAGCACCGCACAAGACTAAGAAACTTAAGTACGACAACCCACGCCTGCACATGGGCAAGGGTTGATATTGGCATGTTCCTCTGAGATAAAGATCCTCGGCTTGACTATAGATAGGGCACTGACGTTCAATGCTCACACAACTAACATCTGTACCAAAGCCCTAGCTATCTATAAGCAGCTAGCGCGCGCTGCCGAAGTCAGCTGGGGGCTTCACCTGAAGCCATCCGATCCGCCTATACCACCGTCGTCAAACCAACCATAATGTACACAGCAAGCGCCTGGGCTCCGGCGATTGCCAAGCTAGGTGTACGGAAGCGGCTAGGCGTGGTACAGCAGGGCTTCGCTCAGAAGATGTGCAAGGCCTACCGAACAGTCTCACTAAACGTATCAATATTGCTGGCAGGAATACTCTCTCTGGACCTCCGGATGTAGGAGGTAAAAACCTTGTATGAGGCGAAGAGAGGAGTAGTCCTGCCAATACTAGTGAACAGGTAGGTTGAGAGGAGAGTTGTCTACGTACACACGCCCCACCCCGCTAAACATATCTAGCTGGAGTTCGTCTGCCTGGTAGACCAGAACGAAGTCGACGACCACTGCGCGCAGGTAGTAATGATATTCACAGACCGGAGCAAAATCGACGGGAAGGTAGGAGAATCATTGTTCATATGGGAAAATGATGGCAGGACTACAAACCGTCGGTTGAAGCTCTCGTCTTACTGCACGGTCTATAAGGCTGAAATCTCTGCCTTATGTAAGGTCCCGAAGGAGATACTAGCAAGCCCAGAGAATAGCTTTGGTATCTACAGTGATTCGCGTTCGGCACTTCAAACTTTGGTGAATTGGAGTAGCAACCACCATCTTGCCGTCACGGCTAGGTGGAACATCACACAGACAATGGCAGTGGGCAAGGGGGTATCTTTGTTCTGGGGAAAAGGTGCATGCTGAGGAAAGACAAAACGATAGAGTGGACGCTCTGGCGAAAGCCGCTGCTCTCAAGCTAAAGACAAAGCCGCGTTATGACCGATGTCCGGTCTCATTTATTAAGAGCATGATCTACATGGAGACCTTTGACAAGTGGAATCGGTGCTATAGCAAGGAGCCAACAGCGTCTGTAACTAAGTTTTACTTCCCAGATACGGCATGTGCCTATAATATAGTCAGAAGCAATCCACGTCAAACCTGACAATCCAGATATTTACAGGCCACGGAGGGTTCTCTGAATATTTGAGCCGGTTCAAGTTGAAGGAGGACCCATTGTGTGTCTGTGAACCTGAAATGCTGGAGAGCCCCTTACATGCAATCTTCGACTGCCCCCTCTTTGCCGTGGACCGGTATAATGTCGGGTGTGCCCTAAAACTGGAAATTGAAAGGAAGAACATCAACGAATTACTTGGCAAACAGAAACGCGAGGAATTTTTAAAGTACGCACTTTGTTTTTACTACTTTCGCGATTCTTAATCGCGAAAGTAGTAACAAAACGGAATGGGTTAACAAATAACACTGGTGATATATAATTGTATATATCCACACAATGTTAGTAGCACAGTGTTAAAAATGTGAAAAACCTCAAAAGAAAACAAAATAGAAAATGTAAAATAAAGTAATGAAAATAGATTAAGTTAATGATAGGAAAACATGCACGAAATAGATAAATAAGTATAAATAAACAAACGTACAATAGATACAAAAGACTAAATATATATGTAACGATTGATATTAGAAAAAAGAGTTGTTTAAAAAAGTGTATTAGAATTAGATAAATAAAACAAGACAAGAAGAGAAAAGACTCTGTCTTGAACTATGATGGAGGAGTAGGCGATAAAAAAATGTACAGGGTGTAGCATAGACATCCAAAAGGACGGTAACTATAATTTTGGAAGATTGTCGATTCTAGTTTTCTAAATATATTTCAGAGTCGACCGATGTTTGAAGTCTGGCTTAGCAGTAAAGATATAAGCAAGTACTTACCGAAGACTGCTGACACCTCTAGATTGTAGTAGTATTGTTTTATTAGATTTGGTGGTAATTATGCTCCAGTTGCACACGCGTGTAGTATTTATTATTCGTAATATCCACTGAGTGACCCGTAGCTCTCAACTTTGATGGATAAGGACGTGCTAGACTGCTAGACAATCAAAAAATTGCTGTCTTCGATACCGCTAGAGCCACGACACTCGAACATCGATTATTCGAATAACAGTAAACATAATAATAGGTTGGGGAAAAGTCTTTTCGCATATAGTATGTATGAACTTGTAATAAAATTTCTTTGGCTATACCATTTGTATTTGGCTGGATTTGGTATCATTAAAAAGTTTTAATTTTAAAGAAGTCAATTCCAAATTCAAATTATAAAATGTGTGATATTCATTTGTTTTTCTTATTGTTAATATGAGTGAGTCTAATGAAGAAATTCGATACATTTTAAAATTTTATTACAAACAAGGTAAAAATGCAACATAAGCCGTGAAAAAAATTTGTGATGTTTATGGACCTAATGCAGTATCTATGAGAGTAGCGCAAATTTGGTTTAAGCGTTTTCAATCCGGAAATTTTGATATCAAAGATGCACGTCCCTCTGGTCGCCCTGTTACGGACAAAAGTGATGCCATTTCTGAAAAAGTGGAGCCAGATCGGCACATTAGTATTTACGATGTAGCTGAAGAACTAGGAATTTACCACAAAACGGTTTTGGCGCATTTGAATAAGCTGGGTACACAAAAAAGCTCGATATTTGGGTGCCTCATGAGCTCACTGAAAGAAACCTAATGAACCGTGTACTCATTTGTGATTCTTTATTACGACGTAATGAAAGCGAACCATTTTTGAAGAAGCTGATAACCGGTGATAAAAAGTTGATCACGTACGACAAGAACGTGCGAAAAAGATCGTGGTCAAAGGCCGGTCAGGCTTCGCAAACTGTGGCGAAACCCGGGTTAACTCGCAACAAGGTGATGCTGTGTGTATGGTGGGATTAGAAGGGCATTATTAATTATGAGCTGTTACTGCCAGGCAGGACCATCGATTCTGAACTGTACTGCAAACAACTGATGAGATTAAAGCAAAAAGTTGAGAGAAAGCGGCCGAAATTAATCAACAGAAGGGGTGTGGTTTTTCACCATGATAACGCTATACCTCGGACAACTTTAGCCACTCAGCAAAAATTACGAGAGTTTGGCTGGGAGGTGTTAATGCATCCGCCGTAGAGTCCTGACCTTGCACCTTCAGATTTTCATCTGTTTCGGTCTCTGTAGAATTCCTTAGGCAGTGTTAGGTTAACATCACGAGAGGACTGCCAAAACCACTTGTCGCAGTCTTTTGATCAGAAGTCCCAAAATTTTAATAGCAATGGGATCACGTCCCTACCTACAAGATGGCAAAAAGTTATCCAACAAATGGCACTTACATACTTTAGTCAAATGTAAATAAACTTTTTGAATTTTTATATAAAATGCGAAGTAACTTTTTCCCCAACCTAATATATGCAAACGAAACATAGGGTGCCTAGTCGGCAGTGTGACACTGTTAACACGTATCGGTAGTCTCGATGTTTTCTTTCAACATCAGCAAGTTGTAAAAATATGCATATTGCGTCAGAAATATTATATTATCCAAGCATACTTCCCGGGCAGGATTCGAACCTGCATCTTGGAATGAAACGCGGGTGCGTTAATTATTAAGCACTAATATTCCACTTAGTTCAAATTTCAAAAAACTAAATAGGTTGACCGAGCACCGAGATCTTAGAATTAAGCCGACTAAGAAAATTGATTTTGTAATAGGCAGCCGATCGCGCTGCAGTGCGTTATAAGAATTTAGTATTAAATAATCGATTTTTTACGGATAAAGGTGAAATAGTTTATTATAGCGTCCATTAGATACATTGCTATTACCCACACAGACGTAAACCACGTGTATAAGTGAACGAACACAAGTTTGTAAATAATGCTTCACTTCATTTTACGCTTTTGTTCATAAGCTCCGTCTATATTTTTATTCATTTGAGATTTAAATACAACATAACATTTTTAACGTCCTCTTCCTGCAATAAATTGTATCACTTAAATACTAATGACTAAATTAAGCCAGCAAAAAGAATAATGATCTTGTGTAAAAACACAATAATAGCGCTTTGTTATACTAAATAATAGATAAACAAATCAATGTTGCCACGCTAGCGATGACATCGGTATAAAATGTAATAGTCTTATCAACTGGTATAATCACTAAGAGTAACGTCAACAACTGTTCACAAACCACAATTAGTATAATAATATACAGTGATACACACTCCTATCCAGCAAGTTAACTCGCCACAGATGTTTTTAGGTATAGCAGCTACATTTAAAATTGTCGATACAATTAAGACACGAGCGTAACTTTTACGCACTAACAAGGTCATTACTGTCCTTTTGCTATAACATTAGGCTTTCATGTTTTTAAGATAATTGACAATATACTCATCATGATTTGTGCTCAGATATTACAAAAATTGCAGCTTTCTCTTAAACATACTAAACTTTTATTCGTGCAGGAACAGAGAAAAAATACAATTTCCTGTAACCGGGCGCCTGTCGTAAGAGGCAACAAAACAACCCACAGCCAAGTGGTAGGATATTTGCCCGTCTGGATGGCTACCATCCTTGGTCTAGAGTATGCCGCCATAACAACCTCGAGTTTTGTTCCGGCATTAATGGCCTAGTAGCAGTCTCCATTAAGAGAATAGCAGCACATTTGTAACTCGTTTGGTGTTGCAAATGTCCATAGGCAATAGTGACCGATTTCCACCGGGTGGGCCGTCTGCCTGTCTACTGAACTCATGCAATAAAAAATAAAAAAGTAAAAAAACTTTGTCATTTATGTTGTAACCATAGAAGACACTTTAGTTTTATTAGGGCGAGTGAACCTAGCGCTATTATTCGACGCGTACACGTTGTGGTACACTTTACGAAAAAACTATCAGACCTCTAGATTTCGAATTTCATATTTAAATTCTCATCTACCATTAAAATGTCATTAAAATTGTTTGTTACTACCTATCATTAAAATATCATTTTATAAACACATATTCAAAAGAACATACAATAATGTGTTTGCCAGAGATAGTGCCATACTTAATCCAATAGTTTAGTCAGCACAAAACTAGATGGCGCTGTCTCCTAATTAAATCCACTATTATTTGTAAGATATGTTTTGTCAAACTGCTTCGCATTTTACGCATAGTCATTTCATTCGCCCGATCATAACATACGCGAGTGTGGTCTTCGGCCATGCCAAGCCTTCCCTTTTAAAGAAACTGCAAATCGTTCAGAATAAATTCATGCGCAGAGCCGTCGGTGCTCCCCTCTATATGCGTAACGTCGACATCCACCGCGATCTGGAGCTTCCCTCCATCAAAAACTACATTACGTCGCTCTCGCGTAAGTATTTCGATCTAGCGCCGCACCATCGAAATCCCCTCGTCGTGTCCGCGTCCGATTATAAGCCTCGACGAAAGGCTCTCGTGCGACGACCGCGTAACATCCTCACGGACAAGGTCGACGATATCACAAAACGGCTGGCTCGGATCAGCCCGCCCGCGGTTAGGACGGCAGGCTGGCAGGCACCGACAGACAGACACAGACGGCGGCGTCGACGCCGCCAATCACGATCTCTCCACGTCCCCCCGAGGGACGCCAGGAGACACAGCCCTCCCATAGGATGACTAGGCGTGTTGCTGGGAAGTTTCTTTCGCCGTTTCTTCTCTCCCAGCCATAACACGTTGCGAAACGGCAGTAAGATAGTATAGGCCACCGCGAACCGCCGATCCCGGTCCGCCGGGATCCTTCCTCTCGGGCTTTATATTACCCGTCGCCCGCTCTCAATTAGTGCATTGTGTCGCCCTATGGTGGGCATCATTAGATTCATCCCCCCTCTCATGGCAACAGTCCAGCCGAGGTGAAACTCCCTAAGGAGCCCCCTCGAGCAAGTTGCCCCCCGGGCTCGAGCGCCTTCGCTTCGCAAAGGCACTCGCCCCGAAAACCCCGGTAAAGTTGTGAGGTCTTCGGACCAACAACATAAAGTCAAGTCCAATAAAAAAAAAATAGTCAGTTCAGTACAATAAAACGGTACATCAAGTTGATAAGTGTTAGTACAATATTGGTCATCTAGGACAATATTATACTTATTAACTAGACTAAAGTACTAATGCTATCTATTAGAAAATATAGTGTGTTAAAATCGATGTGTATACAATTAAACATGTTTACTTAGAAAATTGGTGGTTATTTTTTTATTATGCTGAATTGCTGAAATTACGCAGTTCATTTGACTTTTGATAGAAATATAATCGCAAAGTAAAAAATCTCCCGAGTGCTCTCAAAACTTCGTTTTTTGCTACTCGATATAGGTAGATTCTATATTGTCTTTTACGATTCCAAAATATATGTCCATCATAAACGAGCCTTTACGGCCATTTTATCCTAAGCGACATTTGTACCTAAATATATTTTTTATTGTAAAAGGTATTTTAAACTGTCATTTTATTATGAGACTCAATTTTAGTTAGATTAGACCCTACTGAAAGAAAATTTAATGTCTTAAAACAAAATAATCATAAATGGGAGGGTGATTACAGGATAATATTTAAAGGCGAAAATAAAGGCGCTAATGGTACAGCCATAATATTAAACAGAAAATGGGGAAAACTAATAGAGAACATAATACATTATAGTGACCGTTTGACGGCAATCAAATTAAAGATAAACAACAGAAAAGCAGTTATAATTCAAGTTTACATGCCTACAGGTACCCATCCTGACGAAGAGATAGACGATATGTATGAAATTTTAAATACAATAATTGATAGATACAGTTAAAGATAGTGAAAATGTAATCATTATGGGTGATTTCAATGCCGTTATAGGAGAAGGCGGAGATGGTGATGAAATAGGAACATTTGGTTTAGCCAAAAGGAACAAGCGGGGAGAAAAGCTTGTACAGTTCTGTAAAGAAAGAAAACTAACAGCATTAAATACAATTTTCAAACAACCTATAAGAAGGCTATATACCTAGAAAATGCTTGGAGATATAGCACGGTATCAATTGGACTACATTTTGGTAAGAAATAAATATAAGAGATATGTCTCAAAATGTAAAACACTTCCGGGAGCAGATTTCAATACGGATAATAATATTCTAATAAGCATCCATAACTTTGATCCTCCTAAAAATAAACGTAAATATAAACCAAAGGATCCCGATCTCACTAAACTTAAGCAAAAAGATAGCGTGTGCAATATAGTAATAAGTTAGGGGCTAAGCTTATGCTGTATAAAGAAATTACAAGAACTAATTCCACAAAAATAGATATAGATAATAGATGGAAAAATATTAGAGATATAATTATGACTAGTGCGAAAAAATCTTTAAACAATAAAAAAATCGTACCAATAAAGACACAAATAGTACAAAAGAATATAAACGCCTAATAAATAAAATAACCCTCGAATGCACAAAAGCTAAAGAAAAATATATAGAAGAAGAATGTGAAAATGTAGAGAAATATATCAAAAAAGGAAAAATTGATAAAACATACAGTGTCATAAAAAAACTAGATATAAAATACAAATCTAAGAGTACAGCTATAACAGACGAGACTGGAAAAATCTCACTTGATAAGGTAAATATAGTAAAAAGATGGAAAAGATATATAGAGTCACTATATAATGGCAATGGTTTAAACGACGAAGATATAGAAGCAGAACAATCAGTAGAAAAGGATGATCTAGGACCACCTATACTAAGAACAGAATTAGATAGAGCTTTGCATCAAATACAAATGGGAAAAGCACCCGGAGAAGAGGGTCTAGAAATAGAACTAATAAAATATCCAGTATGCACCACATTATTAGATGAAATAATCCATTTAATTCAAGATATGTATTTAACTGGTAACATTCCTAATGATTTAAAAATTACTAGAACTCTTATATTGCCAAAAAAATAAACAGTCTCAATTGCAAATACTACCGCACTATAAGCCTCGTTTCACACGCATCGAAAATATTAATCCAGATAATTCAAAATAGAATGAGACCAAAAGCCGAACGCTATATCAGTCCAGATCAATATGGGTTCAGGAGAGAAAAAGGTAGCAGAGAAGCCATTTTAGCCTTAAGACTTATATGCAACAGAAGAAGAGATTTAGATATTGACACACATATAGCTTTTATAGATTTAGAAAAAGCATTTGATAAAGTGAACTGGAAAGGAATGATGGAATATTTAAAACACGTAGGTCTAGATTATAGAGATAGGCGAATCATATACACACTTTATAAAAACCAAGAAACTGCTATACAAGTGGGAATAGAGAAGGTAAAAGCAATAGTGAAACAAGGAGTTAGACAAGGTTGCCCCCTATCACCAGTTATTTTTAATATTTTTATTGAAACCGCTATAAAAAAAATTATAGATTTTAAACACGGAGGAATAAAAGTGAATGGAAAAAAATACATTTTATACGTTTTGCAGATGATAGAGCCGCCTTAGCAGATTCAAATTCAGAATTAAAAAGTTTAATAGAATACATGGATTCAGTATTTAAAGAAATAGGCCTAAAAATAATACACGAATAAAACAAAAATAATGACAATAGCGAAAAATATATACACACCAAGCCCAATAAAGTTAAGGGATCATACATTCCAACATGTAGATAGATTTAGATATCTAGGTAGCCTCATTGCATCTGATTCCCGATGTTCAGACGACATAATAGCAAGAATAACAATTGCAAAAAGAGCTTTTATTAGTAAAAATTATTTATTTAGGTCTAAAATAGCACAATCCGTGAAAAAAAGTTTAATTAAAATTTATATCTGGAGCATGGCTTTATACGGGTGTGAAGCATGGACAATGACACAAAGAGATCGCGATAGATTAGAAGCATTTGAAATATGATGTTGGACGCATGGAAAGAATAAGTTGGAAAGAAAAAAAGACCAACGAAGAAGTACTGTCTATGGTAAAGGAGAAACGCACAATTTTAAAAACCCTGGAGGAAAGAAGGGGGAAGATGTTTGGCCATCTGCTACGACACGACACCTTCTTACGTACATTAATCGAAGGCAAAGTGGAAGCAAGGAGAGGGAAGGGAAGACCAAGGCGAGCATTCATGGATCAAATAAAAGAAAAAGTGGGTGTCGTGTCATACATAGAAGTAAAACAACTGGCCCATAATAGAGAAGATTGGAGGAGGCTCCACCGACAAGAACATAGCTCTTAAATGATAGATAGATAGACAAGAAAGACCTACTGAAAGAAAATTTAATGTCTTAAAACAAAATAATATTTTAAAATACTCTTTGTATCATAAAATATATTTAGATATAAACGTCGCCTACGATAAACTGGCGGTAAAGGCTCGTACTATCATATTGTTACGGGTGCGGGACTTGAATTAAAATTCCGTTGAAATTACTATAGAATTTATTGGAACTATACAAACACGTATAGGTACAAACAGGTACAAATATAACTGGACGCAATAAGTCCTTGTGTAATGCACAATTAAATAACACGCACAAAATCCGTCACTATATCGCTTATCGAATGTAACGTCTTGCTTTTATCGTAATCTTCGCTTGACTGCCCCACCTCTCCGTTCGAGGATTGTTTTATACTGCACGGTGCAATATGTCTACCTCATCGCGTGTATCCATTTCCCGGAACCACATCTGGCCACTGCCTACCGGAATAGATTACAATACACCATAGGCGGTTTTTCTAATTACAAATATTAAATACAAAGAAAACAAAAGAAGTGCAAATGCGAGGGCCGGTAATAAAACTTGGTGTTTATGACCGCAGGTGTTCATTCGCATTTGTTGTTGTGCTTCGTGGCATTTTGGCTACGTCGTAACAATATCAAAAACTGGCCTATTATAATATAAATTACTCTGTGGTAGTTACTAGACTCAACTTTCTGTCCCTGTAGCTATGTAGCGAGTACTATAATTTATTCTTCGGCCTTGAGACGTAGGAATTATTATGAAGCGTGAAGGATTTTGCTTACTAATACATTTTATTCTAACAAATAAATGTTACACTGAACGATAAATCATACTCTGGTAAAAGTTTTAAATAAAAACTAAATATGTACGAAACTTTCTGAACCAAAAGCGAGTACTTTACTATGTGAGTAATGACGTTATGAGAGCTGTATAGGTCTTGTCTTCGCAGCGAACAACGCACTACTGACTATTTATTTTATTGGACTTGACTTTATTTTGTTGGTCCGAAGACCTCACAACTTTACCGGGGTCTACGGGGCGAGCGCCTTCACCAGGCGAAGGCGCTCGTCCTATGCCCATCCCCTGGTATGAGCAGCAGCGCATTTGTAGCACCTTTGGTGTAGCAAATGTCCATAGGCGATGGTAACCGCTTTCCGTCAAGTGGGCCGTCTGCCTATATGCTGAACTCCTGCAATAAAAAAATCCACTCTTATAAGTGAACATTGTTTTAGAATTTTTTGTAGAATATGTCAGCTACACAATAAGAGAGCAAACAGTCAGATCAATTGAGATACTTTTATCATTTTATAAAATGTCACAGCCATGTACAGATTTTGTGCGAACGTATAAACTTATATAAAAAATGAATAAAATAGCTCATTTTTGTTTAGACCGTAATTAAAATCATTATAATCAAAAATATCATAATGATATTTGGAAAGTATTATTTTAAAGCTTATTCTTCTGTATTTAATGATCATATTAGATAAAAAGAAAGAAAAGGTTTATTTGCCAAATGCGACACGAACAAAATATAAAATAGACGAAACAAAACAATTTTATAGTTGTATACCACAATTCGACAAATGAGGTTTGTACTCAGTATATTGCTGTGTAGAAAGATTCTACGCCACAACACTGATTATAAACAAATTTTATATAAAATGAAGTCAACCATATTGAATCAATTTGGTTGAAAGGCACATAACTGAAAGGACACGACGGTATTTAATGACATTGTATTACACATGTATGAAGATATAAATTCATAGAATTTACAGACGCCAAATGAGTATTATAAAAAACTTAATAAAACATTGTTAATTATATGAATTCACATTTTCAAAAATGCGTTAAAGCGCGAGCGAGATAGCGAGCTCCATTTAGGTAGTCCCTTAATACATGCTGATGAAGGAAAACTTCTTGAAAAAACCTGGACATTAAAACCACTGATGCTTAAAACCGAAATGGGGAGTTTCTCATATAGATATGGAACGTGTATGGGTGGGTTGTTATTATATTAAGTATAGTTTTACACAAATTATAATTCCGATCAGCAGTTTTCGTTTGAGGAGAAAAGTACAGACTGGTTTCACACATGTAAATAATCTATATTGAACTTTATTCCCAAGCAGAAATGGTTGAGTGTTGCTTGCATTCTTAGCTCTGTTCCGATTACGCGATACACTGTCCCGCACTACTAAAATATATCTATTGTGCAGGTACATGGGGAGGAATTCAGTCGTGTAAAATTGTATATATCAATTTAACTTTTTACAGGTATGCTGATTTCCTGCTTCTTCATTTTGGCAACACTGGCGGTATATGGATGGCTGCCCGAACTGCGCAATCTGAAGGGCAATGTTCTGATGGTATACCTGATCTGCCTCTTCGCATCGTTCCTATGCAGCGGGACTATGCAAATCTTATTGTACCGAGAGAACATACGTACAAAATTGTGCCAAGTTTTAAGTGAGTAAATATTTATTGAATGTTGTGTAATAAATAATAATCTTGGTGGAGGTAGCTCAAAATATATTAGTTGTTGTCTCGCGCTCCTTGTTTTAATCATAACATAACATGGTGAGAGGTTTTTTAAAGTTATTTGGAGTAAATAATAATTGATAGGCACTAAACTGTGTTTTAAAAGTAGTTAAAGATAGATAGATAGATACATAACACTTTATTATACACCAATACAAAAATGAACTTAAAGACTAAAATTATATCTAGTTAGCAGTACAAAGGGCGGTCTTATCGATAAAAAGCGATCTCTTCCAGACAACCCCAAAATACACAAGTTATATATAAAATTAATAAGTGTGGTACAATATCAAGTTAAAAGTGAGATTTAACAAAAGTGAATTACAAAGCAACAAGGAACACGCACGACCGCCATCAGAACTTAATATGGACGGTGCTAGCGGGCCCGTCGGCCGGGTCGAGGCGTGGAAGAAATGGAGACAGCAATTCATGCTATTTTTGAAGGCGTCGGGTGTTCAGGCGGAGCCTTCGAGCGTATAAGCTAGTCTTTTAGTAAATCTAATCGACTCGGATGGATTCGATATATATCAAACATTTATATTCGAACGTGAAGCCGACCGTGATGACATTACTGTACTTTTAAAAAAGTATGACAGCTATTTTAGAACAAAATCCAACATAACACTAACAAGGTACAAATTTTTCACCTGTAGTCAAGAGGAAGGTAAATGTATATTACAATACCACACCATTGCGTCTTTTAAGTAAGAGTGGCGAATTTTCTACATTGGAAGATGATATGATCCGGAATCGAATTGTATGTGGCGTTCGTTATGCAACGGTCAGGGATCGATTGTTGAGATGTGATGACCTCAATTTGGATAAGACTATAAAAATTTGCCAAGCAAAGGAGGCTTCTCAAGAGAGTGAACGTCAAATAGTAAGTACGAGCAGCAATGCCGCCGGTACATCGGACGTCGATGGCGTAAGCGTGCGTCGAGGCGGCCGTGGTGCGTCGCGGGGCCGTGCAACGCGCGCATCCACATCGGCGTCAGCGCTGCGCGGGGCCCGCTTAGGGCGTCTGGCGCGTAGCTCCGTCGGTGCGTCGGGGGGTGCGTGGGCGCCCTGTGCGCACTGCGTATTAAAATTGAAGTGGAGTGTAATGATATTAATTCCAAATATGAGGACGATTCTATATTTCAACTATTTTGAAAGTAGAGAGCCGGCCTAGCAATTGGTTCCAAGAACTTAAATGTGAAAACGTGTCGGAAATTTTCAAATTAGATACGGGAGGCGATTGTAATATAATTTCTTTATATTACAATACGTAGATTTACCGAACTAGGTTTTGATGATTCAATAATTATAAAAACGCAAATAGGTACCATTATTATCGTACACCCAAAATGTTATATCGATTAAAGGAATTTGTACTATAGTACAAATTCCTTGAACAACTTCCATGGTCTTACAAAAATGTTACATACCAATTAAAGTTTGTTATGGCAGATATGGAATGCACAAGTGTGCTGGGACAAAAATCATGCGAATATCTAGGTTTAGTCAAACGTATCTCCTCATTAATAAGCCTCACAAATTATAATGATTTATTTAAAGGCTTAGGATGTTTGCCCGATAAATATCATACAGTCGTTGATCGTACTGTGTCGCCAGTAATTTGTGCGTCGAGAAAAATTCCACATGGAATGCGGGATCGTTTGAAAGAGTAGTTGAAGAAAATGGAACAATTAGGCGTTATTAGGAAAGTATCTCACCCCACTCGGTGGGTTCATCCACATGTATTATCCTCGTGAATTAAATCGAGCAATACAACGATCTCACTTCCGACTCCCTACGGTCTCCGAATTAGCATCACGGCGGAAAACGGAAAGATAATTGCTGGCGTTGGGAAGAAAGTGAGATTGAAGCTTTCAAACAATTGAAAGAGGCTGTTAGTAGGGCCGGGGTTTTAACACTGTATGACGCTTCTCAGCCTATAGTCATGTCAGTAGACGCATCCCGTGATGTTCTCGGCGCGGTACTCATGCAGGCGGGTCACCCGGTCGAATATTTGTCTCGAACGCTTACGGATACTCAAAAACGATACGCGCAAATTGAGAAAGAAATGTTGGCAACAGTGTTCGCTTGTGAACATTTCCACCAATATATTTATGGTCAAAAGGCGGTAACAATAGAATCCGATCATAAACCGTTGGAAAGCATTTTCAAAAAGCCTCCAATGTCTGTCCCGATACGCTTGCAGCGGATGTTATGATTTAGTAGTTACATATGTACCTGGTAAGCATATGTATATTGCTGACATACTGTCTCGAGCACCGCATCCCGATTTATACGGTGAAGAAGTACATACAAATATTGTTTACCAAATTAAGACGATCGTAGAAAATATTCCAATATCAAACGATAAGTTGTCTATGGTAAAGAAAGAAACTAAATGTAATCCGCAGTTTAGTATTTTAATTGATTATTTAAATAAGGGGTGGCCTGATCACAAGTGTCAGGTATCAAATGAAATTAAATTTTATTGGTTAGTTAAAGATGATATATTTGTAGTTGATGGAGTACTCTTCAAGGATAATTTAGTTCTAATTCCTAAGAAAATGCGAAATGAAATGTTAAAGCTTGTACGTGAAGGTCACCTAGGTATATAGATCGGTGCAAGCGACGCGGAAGACAGGTGATATTTTGGCCTGGAGTGACACGTGACATAGGATTGTATGTAAAACGATGCGTTACGTGTAAGAAACATTCTAACTCACCTAGTAAAGAACCCCTTATGCCTATTCACATCCCCGAATTGCCCTGGCATAAAGTTGGTTCAGACATTTTTTAACATAAAAATAAACATTTTCTTATACTTGTCGACTATTGTTCCAATTTTGTTGAAGTATGCAAATTAAACGATTTGACATCAAATACAGTTATACAGAGAATGAAAGAAATATTTTCCCGTTACAGTATTCCTAGTGAACTCATGACTAATAATGGCACGCAATTTTCTAGTAGGGAGTTTAAAATTTTTTATTATGCACAATCTAATGGCCAAATTATGCACAATCTAATGGCAAAAGTGAGTGCTGTACAGATCGTCAAAAATTACTGAAAAAATCAAACCAGAGTAATAGTGATTTTAATTTAGCTCTTCTTAATTATAGAAATACTCCCAGAGATGGCTCCCCAGCACAATTATTAATGGGTCGAACATTGCGATGTCAGTTACCAGTACATCCCAACATACTAAAGCCTAAACTAGTCGACCCGGCCGAATATCAGACAATGTTAAAAATACAAATTAATAGTAAGATAAATTATGATAAACACTGTAAATCTTTGCCAATTTTAAAAGAAGGTGATAATGTTATAATTGTTAATGTAAAAAATAGAAATAAAGGCATAGTAATGGGTCATGCCATAGCTCCTAGGTCATACATTGTCCAGAGTAAATTAGGAAGGCAATACAGAAGCAATCGGCGTCGTTTAATTAAATGTGAAAACGATGTCAAATCGCCTTATGACGGCAACAGATACGAGGATGCAGATTGTAATCGTATGAATTTTGAAACTCCCACACAGGAGATGCTAACTGAAAATGAGAAGAGTTTAAAATCTGCATCCCCGCTGCCTCAAGTACGACAAGCTAAAAAGATTGCCAAACTTCGTATTGAATATAATTGAACTAAATATTATCAAACTTATCAACTGAGGAAATGAATTTGTTTTTTTTGCTGTATATGTATAAAGTGTGTATGTGTTTTTTTTGTATTGTGTGAGGATGGGGCTTGAGCAGCTAGTTCCCAAGCTCGTGAGGTCCACAGGCACCCTCTCTCGGCTTCTTCCCAACGTGGGGGGACCGGGGGGACGACTAGGAAACTCTACATGGGCATCCGTAGGAGTATGGCCCTGTACGGTGCACCCATATGGTCCACTGCACTTCACCGCCACAATAGGACTTTGTTGTGCCGCGCACAACGGGTCCTGCCGGTGAGGACCATCCAAGGATACCGTACAGTGTTGTGGACGGCGTCGACACTCTTGACGGGCGATCCGCCCTGGCCTCTCCAGGCGGACGTGATTGCCAAAGTTCGACACTCCCGACAGGATGCCCTCGCCCGTGGCCTGGTCTAGGGCCAGGCCAAACTCCAGGTGATCAGCACGCGGAAAACCGCGGCCATGATCCAATCTTGGTCAGTAGAGTTGGAAAACCCTGTTGCTGGCATTGACACGGTGGAAGCGGTTCGACCGCAGCTATTGCGATGGCTCTCGCGGAAACGCGGGACCCTAGCCTTCAGAATGACACAGATACTTACCGGGCACGGTTGCTTCGATAAATATCTGTATCAGATTGCGGGCTGCTTGCCTTTACCCCAATGCCGCCAATGTGGCGCGCTAGACACGGTGTTACACACGCTAGTCGAGTGCGCAACATGGGCACCTCAGAGGTTTGAACTCGAGACACTAATAGGACCGATCGATTCGCTGAGTGATCTGGTGCAAGCCATGCTGCACAGCGACGATTGGTGTGGGCGCGGCCAATTTCTGCGAGACTGTAATGTCTCAAAAGGAGGCCGCGGAACGAGATAGGGAGAGAGATGGCAGTGCGCATGCGTCTCGCGAGCGCCGACGTCAGTCGGGAGCCCGGAGGCGCAGGTTTGCGCATGATCCCCCCCCCTGAAATACCGCTGCAGGGGCCCTCTAGCATCAAAGGAGCAGAGGAGTCTTCACCCCTGTTGACAAAGTGAGTTTGCCTCTCCCGGGGCACTCTCAAGCACTTGTGCGCTAGGATCGGTGTGGGCGTAACTACGTTCTGTATCTCATGCCTTTCCTACTCATAAGCGCGGGGCACATGGGAGGAGGGGGGTTTTGGTGGGGTATTAGCCCATGTACGTTCATGGGTTCGAGTCTCCACACAAGCCGGTTGATTATTGTTTGGATTGCCTCAGTGGAAAGCCTCCATGATCAACAATGGTCTAATCCCTAGCAAAGGACCCGGTATGTGCGAAATGCATAACCCCGCCTGAAAAAAAAAGCGTGTATTATTAAGGACTGTTTGTACTTTTGTATTCAAACATTATATACTTTTTATACTTTATATTTTAAGCGGGAAATGTTGTGTTATAAATAATAATCTTGGTGGAAGTAGTTCAAAATATATTATTAGTTGTTGTCTCGCGCTCGTTGTTTTAATCATAACATAACATTGAATACGAAAGACCTCGCGCCGCTTTACTCGCGTCATTTAGAGTTTTAAATTAAATTAATTATTGAATTATAATTAATTAAATTTCACAAGTTCATTTATACTTATAGACTGTATTTATAGTCTCTCTTCTTTTACCTTCCCAATTATTTGCGTTCGGCACAATATGTCTTTTCTTTCCATACGCCTTTATTTTGATATACACCTTGTAACACACCATAAATCATCATGTCATCCTTTACACAATCCAACCATCTCTTCTTTGGTCTGCCTTTAATAGTTTGTACAGTACCGCCACTAAACAGTCGTATGTATTAAACTTCATAAAAATCTGAATTGCGTTGAAAAAGCTTCGTGGTTCTCACATCTTATTGCCATAACTTGAGTTGGAATGCTGGCTATATGAGTGTATAGCTGTACCATACCTTTTTTTGATGTGGGCTTTTTGAGTTCAGCTGTGGGATATTTATGGTCTGGTCTTATCTATTAGTGGTATAAAATAAAGAATGATTATCCGTAAGTATAAATAATCTATACCAATAAAGAAATTAAAGTGTGATTTCGACATAAATGTCAAAATTAAAATATAGTGAAGTGGTCTTTAGATTCTTGTCTATCGATTTATCTGAAAGTGGTATTTAAATAAGCCCCGAAATAGTTCAATTGATTTCAATAAAAAAAATACAAAAAATAAAATAGAAATATTATATTAAATTTCGTGTGTTTGAAGTGGAGAGATCAACTTATCTCAAATATAAATTTTGCATAGAAATAGGAAAATCAGTTATTCATAGAATTACAATACATTTAATGTATTATAGATAGCCAAGATTCGTTCCAATCTATTTTATATTGTAGCCAGCGACGATGGAACGATCTAGTTGGTTTAAGGAGTTTTAGAAAAATGAAGAAGTTTCTGGAAGAAAGAGATAAGGCAAACATTATAGAAAGGGATAGAGGATGCACAAAAATGTGGGCAGTTTAGTTCAGTTTAAAAGGAGATAAAGAAACGAATTACGCGCAGTAAATTCGACGGTGAGCACCGTAGTAGTAGGAGCTAGTTACGCAATATCGGCGACGGTATTGTGAGTAAACATATCATCGTCAGGGCGGTGTGTCGTAAGAAGTGCGTTAAGGGGCAACCTGGTGGGAAGGAATCACTTTCGGCTATGCAAGATAATAAAAGCGTTTAAAGTTACACATGTGTTAGTGGTCTAAACGTAAATACGTATTTCAGACGAGAATTTCTCTCATTCGACTAGATTACGCGCTACAAGAATTTTGAACCAAAAATATATCCCGATTGACGTTGGTATTCATAAAAAATCTTAGAGAAGTTTTGAATTTTCTTTCCATAGACAACACTAAGTGTGCCAACGGTTTTACTCAGAAGGAGATATTCTGTGACATAAACGCTATCACTTTTGTAAACACTTGAGACTTCTTTATATGTGTTTAATTTCATGGCTTGAGCCTTAGTAGTTTTTGAATCAACCAGCTGTGATAAATAAACAGACGAACTGACTTCAGAGTCAAATTGTATGAATTCTTTATTACTTTTAGAGCTCAGAAACCTAAAACATCAGTAAGGAACATTGTATATTATGATTTTTCAAGATCTCTCTAACAATATCCAACATAGTTATGTGCACTAATTTATTATTATTCATCTCTCGGTTACTTACATTATATTCAAATTCAAAAGTTTTTATTCAAAATAAGTTCCACTGGAGAACACTTTTTGAATATTCTATGTACAGCGCTTCGCAGCGTATTATTGCTGTTAAGGATAAAAAGCGGCAAAAAAACCCCAACAACAAGTCTAGCTAAAAATTGTTTTGCTTTATATTTCTTATTCCATTTATGTCTCAAGATTTCTTTTCTAAGTTTAATGCGGAAGTATGTTGCAGGATTACTTTTCTAAGAATTAATGGAGCTGTAGCAAATAGTGCATACTCAGTAAGACAAAGACATAATAAAAGAAAAGAACAATATTACTATCGTAATAATAGCGACGAAATGTACTAAAAGTTTATACTGCAACATATCTCCATAAATTCCTTATATGTTTGGTAAGATAAAAACGTTATACAGACGATAGTGTAGGTACGAGGCTGGAGCGAGCTGCTATGTAAATGAAGTTTTGTCATTTAAATATTCTTCGATAGTGTAATATATATATATATATAATGTGACTACTATAAATTGTTTATTTTAAGTGTATGTGGTGAACAATAAAGTGTTTTCTTTTCTATTTCTATTCTATCCCTTTTTAAGCAGATACTTTTTAATGTGGTTTTAAATTTAGTGAAAGGAAAATCTAACATTTCATTCGGCATCTTATTGAAGAAGCGTATACCAACCCCCAAGATATTTATTATTGTATGTAAGCACTTAAATTATTACGAATGTAAATTTCATTATGAAAAATATATTGACAGGCGATATACTTTTTTATATTAGATTAGAGATGATAGCTTAATATAGATAGATAGAAAATATGTTATCGTTCACCATATACACATAAAGTAAATAATTTAGTCATTTCATGTTATAAGGCAGGAAGAAAGGGCGGCCTTATCTTTTTAAAGCGATCTCTTCCAGCCAACCCGGGCTGTGGATTGTGTGAAAGGAATCGGGAGTGTACTATAGTGGTGTGCAAATCAACATATAAATAATAGGATTGTAATGATTTTTTTTTTGAATATAAACAACACAAATGGATGAATTGTGTGACAGATGGCATGATGATTTATGCCAGATGATGAATGACGGAATAGAGGAGTATGGAAGGAATACACACATTGTCCGACTCCAAATAATTAGGAATAGGTTAGAGAAAAGTAAAAATTTACTAACATTGTAATTATCTAAGTAAAGTCTTTTCTTAGAGAATACAGCTTCCTATCAAATAGTGCCCATTATACATCTAGTACTTTATGAAAGAAATGACAGACCGACTGACATAACGAATTCATACTATATGTAAGCCTAAGATATGGCCACGACTTCGTCCATGCGTGACTTGATATTCCCGCGGTATTTCCGGGACACAAAGTACCATAGCAAATAAAAAAATAATGTAATCTATCGTTTTAATGAAAACTCTGTCGGAATAAGATATTTTTTATGCACCTCAACAATTACAAGCCAGTCCCGAGAAAATTAAAAAAATACGTGAATCCCGAACAAACAGATAAACAGGCAAGAATCTAAAAATCTAATCTAATCTAAAAAAACTGCATTGTGTTCTCCATCTTTTATATAGTCTATTCAAATTGTTTTTTTTAAATAGCTTCAATATATAGACATACATTACATGTTAAGAATTTTATAATATTGTTACGTGCGAGCGGGGGTACGCACTTAGGATTGGAAAAAACACCAGTTTTAAACTAAGCGCTCTTATTAACTTACGCAGCCGTACGTAGTTCCTCTCGCAGGGTTGTCCCTACACGCCCGACTAACGACGTTCTGTTCCAACAATAAGATGTCTCACTCACAATACCGTCGCCGATATTGCGTAGACCACCTTCTGCTACTGCAGTGTTCACCTCCGAATTTACCGCGTGTAACTCACTTCTGGATTTTCTCTCAAACTACGCTACACTCCTTCACTGAACTGTCAACTAAACTTTTAACTAAATTCACCACTAAACTCATCACTGTCTTCTATTAAACTTCTCTTCTAATTCTTTCGTATCGCACTTGTTGCTTCGTTGTCTTGACCTAAACTCAACTGCTTGGTAGGTGCACCTTACGCTACTTAACCCGGAAGAATCTTCTGGAACCCGTAATTTCGATCTTATCGTTATTCTTTTATTTACTATCCACCCCTTTCTAAACATCTATCTATCTCTGTCTTCTATTCCAGAACTTTTGTTCATCGTCTATCTCTATCTAAAATGTATCTGTCCTTGTCTTTTTCTTCCAGAATCTTCTATCGTTTTCTAAACGTTCTCAAACCAACTAGATGGTTCCACCATCACTCGTCACAATATTATAGATTTATTTTCGGTCCTGCTTTTGCCAAAATGGCTATAGAACCCTAAAATGCTGAGCTTGTCGTGCCCCTGAACATTTCCGTAAATTAAATCAGCGACAAGTATCGTTGGAAATTCAGAAACCTATTAATTGTTTTGTTGTAAACAACACATTAAATTGATATTAAAGAATTGGAAATATTCATTAATTTTATTATCACTACGTACACCTATTAATTCTTTTAATCGTTTGTGGCACGACTCGAATTTTCTAATTCTGTGGGTTTTACACTAATTAATTTGTTTAAGAACAAAATATCTGGTAGTATATTAATTTAAACATATACATCAATATATAAGTCTTGCTGTTGATTATAAGGTACTCTTGTTGTTTAAAAGCAATGATTGAATCTCTCTTTTCCTGAAAGAGATTTTAGGTACAATATAACATAACTAATAAACATTAAATCAATTTTTGTTTTTGCTTGTATGGTTTATAATTTTGATGTAAATATATTAGTATCCTTATCCGAGCAGAAACGGAAAAATAATACAATTTCTTGCAGCCGGTCGGCCTGTCGTAAGAAGCGACAAAACAATCCAGGGCCAGGTGCTAGGGTATTTGCCCATCTGGATGGCTACCACCCCTTTTCTGGAGTATGCCGCCATAATACCCTTGACTCGTGTTCCAGCATTAGTGGCCAGGTTTCAGTATCCCAAGAGAGTGGCAGCATATTGGTAGCACCGTTGGGCTTACAGATGGCCATAGGCGGTTGTAACCGCTTTCCACCAGGTAGGCCGTCTGCATGACTGCTGAACTCATGCAATAAAAAAATATGTGCAATTGCTACAGTTTAGCAATATAAACACAGAGTCCTTGGAATCACCAGACCAGTCTGATGATTCAAAGTCTGATATTTTATATCTACTCTAACTACACTAATTGTATTATAGATTACAATTACCATGTCTGTTCAATTGTCACAATACAAAATACAAGCCAATCTACACTTTTCTTACATCACACTTATATCTAACCGCATAATAAATTTAGCCTTGTTTTCGGATATTCCAAGTTATGGACTAAACAATTTTATAATAATTGATGTACTCCCAAGACCATGACCAAAACAAGAAACTAACAAATATAAACATTATATAGTCGCATGGTAACATAATTATCAGGGCGAGCGAAGCGAGCCCTAACCCTATCCCACAATCTAAGCTTTTTTGTGGTACACTTTACTGAGAAACTTTCACACTTTCAGATTTGGGCTTTGCCATGGTAATTTCAATTTATTTCTAAATGTGTTATCTATCATAAAAATATTATTTTATACACATTAATAAATATTGAAGATATAAAAATTTTGATTAGTTACAATTTTATTGTATTCATAACGCCATCTGTCGGGACGTGAAAATCATAAAACCAATAAGACATGTGTAATATGTAATATAACTGGACTGTTACTAATGACACCATCTCTTCGAAAAATAAAGAACTAATATCAAGGTAAACATGTAGACAGAATGTTGTTTAGGTAAAAACACGCCGGTTTTTTTGGTTAAGCACAAATAAATAATCAGTAATTAATTCATTGTTACTAGGCAGAAAACTTCGCGAGCCCTCTTAAATCACCGTTTTTAATTTTTTATTAGGTAGTTTCTGTCAATAGATATTGTCTGTTCTCCATACTTATCTAGAGGTAAGGTAAAGTAAGGTTTTAACATTCGAAAGAGTATACATATAATCAATATGCATTCTGTAATATTAGGTTGGGGAAAAAGTTTCTTCGCATTTTATATAAATTTCAAAAGATTTTTTTTATAAAGTTTATTTAAATTTGACTGAAGTATGTAGGTGCCATTTTGTTGGATAACTTTTTGCCATCTTATAGGTAGGGACGTGATCCCATTGCTATAAGAATTTTCGGGCTTCTGATCAGAAAACTGCGACAAGTGATTTTGGCAGTCCTCTCGTGATGTTAATCTGACACTACCTAAGGAATTCTGCAGAGACTGAAACAGGTGAAAATCTGGAGGTGCAAGGTCAGGACTATACAGCGAATGCATTAACACCTCCCAGGCAAACCCTCGTAATTTTTGCTGAGTGGCTAAAGATGTGTGAGGTTTAGCGTTATCATGGTGACAAACCACAGCCCTTCTGTTGATTAATTCCGGCCGCTTTCTCTCAACTTTTTGCTTTAATCTCATCAGTTGTTCGCAGTACAGTTCAGAATCGATGGTCCTGCGTGGCGGTAACAGCTCATAATTAATAATGCCCTTTCAATCCCATACACACAGCATCACCTTGTTGCGAGTTAACCCGGGTTTCGCCACAGTCTGTGAAGCCTGACCGGCCTTTGACCACGATCTTTTTCACACGTTCTTGTCGTACGTGATCCACTTTTCATCACCGTTACCAGCTTCTTCAAAAATGGTTCGGTTTCATTACGGCGTAATAAAAAATCACAAATGAGTACACGGTTCATTAGGTTTCTTGTAGTGAGCTCATGAGGCACCCAAATAGCGAGCTTTTTTGTATACCCAGCTTTTTTCAAATGCACCAAAACCGTTTTGTGTTCAATTTCCAGTTCTCCAGCTACATCTTAACTACTAATATGCCGATCTTGCTCCACTTTTTCAAAAATGGCATCAATTTTGTTCATAACATGGTGACCAGAGCGACGTGCATCTTTGATATCAAAATTTTCGGATTGAAAACGCTTAAACCAAATTTGCGCTACTCTCACAGAAACTTCATTAGGTCTATAAACATCGCAAATGTTTTTCACGGCTTGTGTTGTATTTTTACCTTTTTTGTAGTAAAATTTTAAAATGTATCGAATTTCTTCATTAGATTCATTAATTTTAACAATAAGAAACAAATGAAAATCACACATTTTCCTAATATGAATTTGGAATTGTCTTCTTTAAAATTAAAACTTTTTATTGATACCAAAACCAGCCAGCTACAAATGGTATAGCCAAAGAGATCTTATTACAAGTTCATAGATACTATATACGAAAAGACTTTTTCCCCAACCTATTATTTTAGAGACAGAATTACTCCGTGATTCTTTTTTAATTTTTTGACTAACATGCAAATACTTTAAGATTTAACATGTTATTATTATCAGAATGTCAATAATAAACTTTTTGTATTTACTTTCAGCTTTTATCATCTACTTTTGCTTGCTGTCGGCGTTCTTCTGGCTGAACGTCATGAGTTTCGATATATGGTGGACATTCAGGTATACATTTTAAACATTACTAGAATCCTAAATGCCATTCAAAGATCATTTTTTTGACAAATATACAATAGGAATAACCAAACAGTATACCTATATAGGTATACGTGGGCTGTCGCGCAAAACCGGTATGGAAGAGTATTCTCAATTATTCGTTTAAGAAACCGGTTAGTCGCAATTTGGGCCGTATAATAAATTTAGATACAGTTTTAAACTTAATTTTCAAATTTAATTTCGGGATGGTCGACAACCCGGACCGCTCGGCGCTGCAAGGAGTCAAGTGGGAGCAGCTGATACTGAGGTGCACCAATCCAAAGATGGGAGCAATACTCCACACGGGGATGGACTTGAGCTCTATATAATAAAAGCCTATATTCCGGTGTGAAAACTGCTTAGCCCTGTTGAGCACCCCAAGTTTTTTGAAGCGATTTTCGCTTTGCTCTCCAAGTGACCCCTAAATTGCACCTCACTCGAAATGTCGACGCCCAGGATCCCAGTGTATGGGCCTTGCCATTGTGTACATCGATTTGTAGAGGGCCGAGCTTAGACGACGCAAGGTATAGTATAAATAGGTTGATGTTCAAATCAATTGAGCTTTTATCATTTTACAAAAGGCCAAAGTCGTCTAGATTTTGAACAAAAATAACAAGTTACGACGTTACATCTTAAATGAGTCAAAGAGCGTATTAATTTTATTATTTAAACAATAATTAACATTTATATTACCAATGATATTTTAAAAGTACGATGATATTAAAGTACATTAACACTCATTATTTATATTAACGTTGCTTCAAATTAGTATTTAGTCTAGAAGAATGTGTCATCAAAGACTTGGCTTCAGAAAATGTTCTTGAAGTTTTAAACGCGTGTTTCGCCTGGGCTTCGTAAGGAGCACGGCTCGCGCCCGCACAGTCTAACATAAATCATCCTTTAGTAGAATTTGTAGTTAATAATCTTTTTACGCGCACTAAATAGCGGGCACATAATTTAACATTAAAATAAATCTTATATAATTTACTTTTTTTTAAATTTCGTTATACATCCAGCTTCCAGCATAGACATAAAAGTGGGAAGAGGCGTCTGGAATCAAAATACGATAATAAATCAAACACGCATAACTATTATAAATCAAAAATAGTTGTTATTAGATCTTATTCATTGAGTGAAAACATCAGCTGCAACATTCCTAGATTTTCAGAATTGATTTAAAAATATCTCTGCGATCCATATTCTAAGACCCAATTCACATTTACATTCTGCCCACTTTTAAGGCACCAAGCTGGATAGTGGCGACGGAAATGGGCAGCGCGAGTATTAAATGTTCATTGTTAGATTGTATTTACATACTCGCACTTAAACTTTGCGGGCGTAAATTTATTATCAGACGAACTTTAAAAAAATATATGCACGTGCGCGCTGACAGCGGCCGAATGCGACCGATCAAGAAATCAATTGCTATTCGTTAAAGCTGATTTACATTGATCAAGCTACAGACTTCAAATTCGAAGAAAGCCAGTGCTGGCTTCATACTGGCGTTGTGTAAATGGCTACTGGCTTCATGTAAAAGGCAGAAGTCAGTTTTCGTCGCCTGCACTGGCGCCGTTTGAAGTCAGTAGCTGGATAAATTATCGACCTTTAGTCTCGCTAAAACTCTAACGGCCTGACCGATTTTAATTTTGTTTTGTTTTGTTCGCTGTAATGCAGGGGTGATTTAACAGAAAAAACGCTCAAAAATTTTACTCTTCATAAAATTTCCGGCCTTATATGAAAATCAATTCTTAAGGAGCAAACTCCAAGAAAGGTTGGACTTATCAATGTATACTCGGCTTTGAAATGTGGCAGTTGATCAAATTGGAGCCGTGCTAAAAGCGATATTTTATTTTTCAGTGGCAAAAGGGGTATGGCATTAGAGAAACTGTCTGCTCGTGCGCGATTTTACGCATACTCTATGTATGCTTTTGGCATTCCAACGATGCTTACAGTATTGGTTGCTGCTCTCGAGTACTCTGGTCTACCTTTGAACCCCATTTTACCACAGATAAGGCAACAAGGCTGTTTCATTGAAGGTAAGACTTTAAATGTTCATAATCATAAATTAATCGGTATAATGAATAAATGTTATACGAACTATACTCATAATATTTTCTTAGTTATGTTTTATTTTACCTATGATCCATAAGTAGAATACTGAGTCTAGATCATCGTCTTCTATAGGTAAGGTCCCCAGAATGTGGACTCCTTTACCTAGTTGGATTGTTGACATTGAATACAATTTCTATGCGCGCCAAATCAATTGGCACTAAAGTCCGCTGAAAGTAATGAAAATATACATAATGTTACGTACTTAAGATTGGAAGTAAGCACCAGTTTTTCCAACTAAACGCTTTTTTTTATTGGCTTACACAGCCATATGTGATTCTTTTCTGTTGGGTTGCCCCTTCACGCACAATTAGTGACGCACTGCCCCGACGATGAGATGTTTACTCACAATACCGTCGCCAATATTGCTTAGACCACCTTGTGCTAACGCGGTGCTCACCTCCGAATTTACCACACGCAGCTGGATCTCCTCTTTAACTATACTAAACTCCTCATTCACTGAACTGCTCACTAAACACTCCACTATACTCGTCACTGTCTTCTACTAAACTCTTCTTCCAACACACTAAATTCATCGCTATCTTCTATTTAACTTCTTCTCAGACTGTCTCGTATCGCACTTGTTGCTTCGCTGTCTCCAACTGAACTACTCGGTAGGCACACCTTACGCTGCTTATATACCCGGAAGAATCTTCTAGAACCGATAAAATCGATCTTCTTTTCGTTATTCTTTTATTTTCAGCATTGTCCTTTCTAAACATCTATCTATCTCTGTCTTTTCCTTTCTGAACCTTCTATTCTAGAATTTCGATCTTCAATTCGTTATTCTTTTGTTTTGTTTATTTCTTTTGTTTGTTTATCCCTTTCTAAAATGTATCTGTCCTTGTCTTTTCCTTCCAGATTCTTCTACATTTTTTTAAAACTCCTTAAACCAACTAGATCGTTCCATCATCACACGCCACAATAAAATATAGGTCTAATATTATCGAATTTTAATAAATATATGACAGGAACAGTAACCTTCGATCTTTATATACCCAACTAAAAATAATTCTTGTTAAAAAGATTTTTCATTCCTGATCTAACGACAACAAGGTGAAGACTGTTATTTGACGCTAATAATGTTCGCAATTCGTATCGACAAAAAAGCAAAGAAGTTTTATATTATTTTTTTAGTTCGTGCTGGACATGTGTCTAAATCCGATCATTTCATGTTATTTAATGATAAGTTTATAGAAGGTTATAGTTGCTGTGACGTGACATTTATAGCGGAAACCCAGAAAGTGCGACCTATTGTTTCAAAGGGGAGAGGAATCTAAATAGGTAAAATTTTGCATGACTTACTATAACCGTATAAGTAGAGGATTATTTTGTTTTCTAGGAATTAGCAAGTTAATTTACTTATACGGTCCGATGGTGTTGGTGATACTGGCGAATCTAATATTCTTCGTGCTGACGGCATTGAAGATCACCCAAATAAGTCGTCAGACATCGGTGTTGAAATCTAAAGATAGCTCCACACATGATCAACACAGAAATGATAAACAACGGTAACAATAAGACTCTCCTGTCTACGTCTAACCACAAAAATGCGGACACATGTTGTTATAAATCCGAAAATTTCTTATATTAGGTTGGGGAAAAAGTTTCTTCGCATTTTATATAAAAATTCAAAAGGTTTTTTATAAAGTTTATTTACATTCGACTAAAGTGCGTAGGTGCCATTTTGTTGTATAACTTTTTGCCATCTTGTAGATAGGGACGTAATCCCATTGCTATAAAAAATTTGGGGCTTCTGATCAAAAAACTGCGATAAGTGGTTTTGGCAGTCCTCTCGTGATATTAACCTGACACTGCCTAAGGTATTCCGCAGAGACCGAAACAGATAAAAATCTGAAGGTGCAAGGTCAGGACTATACGGCGGAATCATTCACACCTCCCAGCCAAACTGTCGTAATTTTTGCTGAGTGGCTAAAGATGTGTGAGGTCTAGCGTTATCATGATGAAAAACCACACCCCTTCTGTTGATTAATTCCGGCCGCTTTCTCTCAACTTTTTACTTTAATTTAAATCGATGGTCCTGCCTGGCGGTAACAGCTCATAATGAATAATGCCCTTCCAATCCCACCTTGTTGTGGAGTTTCGTCACAGTCTGTGAAGCCTGACCGGCCTTTGACCACGATCTTTTTCACGTCCTTGTCGTACGTGATCCACTTTTCATCACCAGTTATCAGCTTCTTCAAAAATGGTTCCGTTTCATTACGTCGTAATAAAGAATCGCAAATGAGTACACGGTTCATTAGGTTTCTTTCAGTGAGCTCATGAGGCACCCAAATATCGAGCTATTTTGTGTACCCAGCTTTTTTCAAATGCGCTAAAACCGTTTTGTGGTCAATTCCCAGTTCTCCAGCTACATCGTAACTACTATATGCCGATCTTGCTCCACTTTTTCAAAAATGGCATCAATTTTGTTCGTAACAGGGCGACCACAGCGGCGTGTATCTTTGATATCAAAATTTCCGCATTGAAAACCCTTAAACCAAATTTGCGCTACTCTCACAGATACTGCATTAGGTCCATAAACATCACATTTTTTTCGCAGCTTGTGTTGCATTTTTACCTTTTTTGTAGTAAAATTTTAAAATGTATCGAATTTCTTCATTAGATTCACTCATTTTAACAATAAGAAAAACAAATGAAAATCACACATTTTCCTAATTTGAATTTGGAATTGTCTTCTTTAAAATTAAAACTTTTTAATGATACCAAAACCAGCTAACTACAAATGGTATAGCCAAAGAGATCTTATTACAAGTTCATACATACTATATGCGAAAAGACTTTTTCCCCAACATATTATATAAAAGAATAGGCGTTAAAAATCATCTTACTTCAATATATTATGATGGAAATAATTACTATTACTGATTAATAAATAACTAATACTTTATTTGACTTCTATTACTTGTACCAATTTATGATGTCATAAATTGTACGCTCGTATAAAATGAGGTCGCGATATTTTGGAAGACGATAAAGATATCTCAGTTGATTCGACTACCTGTTTCCCTATTATGTGGCATAGGTATAATATAGCTATAAGTTATGGTACAAATAAGAATACATATATATTTTAAGAAAACTGTGCAAAAGACTTTTTTGTTTTTGATATATGGGATATATTTGTCAAAAATCTAAATGATAGATATTAAACATTTTTACTTGGAGTCACCGCTTTTGACTTTGATATAAGCCTGCAATCTCTCTGACCACTAATCTATGAATATACGCACTATCTCCATGGTTACATGGAAACAGTGCGTATATAGCGCGTATAACAATAAATTTCCCATTAGGGGAATTTATTTCAATGCTCGCTAGAAAAAGCTTTTCAAAGACCGAATCTTAGAGTCACAATTTGAGCAGGCCGGATCTCATAGTAGTGACTAAAATATATAATTCATGTGTTCTAAAGCGGAAAAAAGACCAGGGTTTTGAATTAGACTTTATAAATTTTGATTTCAGATTGTTCCTGTATGTGAAACTTTTTATCATTATGGGTATCAACTGGATCTTAGAAGTGATCAGTGTCATCTATCCGAAATTAAACGCAATTTGGTCATTCACCGATGCCTACAATGTGCTCATTGGGGTTTTCATCTTCATTATCTTCATCTGTAAAAGAAATATATTCAGGCTTATTAAAAAGAGGTTCGTTGGAACATAGTTATAATTTACTTTTAAGAAAATTGTATATCATTTACTAAACTGATAATATTTCCACATTATCTCTTCAATGAATTTACTAGTTATATATAATTAAAACTGATAGAAATATTTTACTCTTCATTTGTCATGTATGTATATGTATTTTATTAAACCTTTCCAAATGAACTGAAATCAACGATTCATGTTTAAACTGATTTTGAAAAATCACGCAATTGTATAAATCTTTAACCATTCAAATATTGAGATACATCTTATATAGTATCATTATATTGGATTTACCTCCTATTTAATCTCTAAGTTACATAAATTGTTGTATCTTAATTCATAAAGGGTACGTATCAAGTTTCATAATAATTGGTCCATTATCAAGGCCATGAAGATAAACAAACATGCAAAAAAGTTCCGTAAGTGTACATAATATATATTTAATTTCTACTGTGCCCAGGATTAAAGAAAGATTTCACCAGCCAATGAACAACAACAATGAATTGAGGAGTGTTACTAACAGAGACGTAAGTCGATGGAGAGTCAACCAAGATCAGAGAGCTAGCCGTGAAACTATAAGGACAACTGTTATCAATGACACAGATGCTAGTAGCATTCATGCTAATGCTATTTGATAAATAACTTTGGATACGACTACCTGAATGGAAATATAAAATAGAAATAAAGAAATTTACAATAGGAAATGTAATGGTAATAAACACCACAACGACTGCATTTAAAGACTTAATAATAATAAAAAGCCAAACGACTTAGAAAATCTAGAATATTAGCATGGAATAAGCCTAAAAAACATTGGCCAAAAAGGGGAAATACTCCTGTATGGAAAAAGAGAATATGTGAATATATAGGTAATGCAGAATAAACCATTCCTAAAGAATTCTGGTTTTAATAATATAACTTACATGAATTTTGAAAGATAAATGGTTGGGTTGGCTAAAATTCAACGCCAGCTTTATTTTAATATCTCTATGGCACTTGTTGGTTTGATTTAAAAGATTGAATTCACTGAAAGCTCAACAAAATAAGTTGACAAGAAACTGTTTTAAGTATTGAAAAAAAAATAACATTTAACAGAAATAATTGACTTAAACAGAATCGGAATATTCTCATCACTCACCTGTGGTGATAAGAATGTTCAGATGGAAGTGTAATGTTTTGAAAATTTGTCTAAAATGGGTGAGACGAGAAGTTAATAACATTAAGGTGATATTCGCATGTGATAAGGGAGGATGTATCAATATATACAAAATATATTATTATTCATCAATCTTCCAGAGTAAAAATATTTTTGTCACACAATTCTGACTAGATATTATTATAACATAGTACTGAACTTTACCAACCAGAACTGGCTGAAACTGAGACATTGCGTCTAATAAACCTGTGAACAAATTAGAACATAGTAAACTAGCTTGGCTTAGACTGGCCCCACCGCCATGACCGGCTACTCTCGCAACCTCAGACTCCCTATACTGGAAGATTGATGAATGTAGTGTAACCAGAAAAAGGATGAATGGGTTGTGTGGATAACCTGAATATAGTGTGACAGATGACGTACACCAAAAAAGAGGATAATGAAAGACATACTGTGCTGACCCCAATTGATTGAAAAAACGTAAAACAAAGCGCAGAAAAATAATTGTCTGAATAAAAATACATACGCGTACCATGTAGAAATACAAGAAATACCAAATCTAATATACTGTAAACGTGAATATGATTCAAGTAACAGGAATTGGCATTTGGAAATGGACAAGGCTAAAAGCCTTTCTAATTTTATATATAATAACCAAAAATTGGTCAACATTTTTAAAAATTTAAACTGTAATATAACTCTGCTTCTGATTGACTTCAAACATTTGATCATCAATATTTTATGTCGCTGATATCATGAAACAATTTTCTTTGAGTACATTTTTTTATATTAGTGTAATTAAATATTTAAGGTTCTTTATCTTTAACAAGTCTTGAACTAGTGGTTTTTACTTTAGAATTATATAGGATCTCCTTACTTAATTTTATTAATTTTGCCAGTGATATAGATGGTACTACTTTTACAAAATGGTATTGAATTGTAATAATATGCTTTTATGGGTGTTGCATTATTTGCACAATCGGGATTCGGAAATTTCAACACTGCACTAACATGGGATGATAATTACTTTCTCTAGAATGTATCATAGGAAATATTACCCTAAATACGTAAAACAACTAAATCCTACAGACTAGATAACACCGCAAGTCAATCTTTCGGTTTGATGTTTTATTATTTTAAGCATATTTATAGACCGAGTCAGCAAAAAGTAGTTGCTAAGACTTTAGTTTTTGATTGATCTAGTCTAAAAATGGTTTAAAATCAAGAATCTAGAGAAGAATGACCTGTGTTACTTATCTACTCGTAACTGTTTACTTTAACAGTTTTCAGAGCTCCTTTTTAACTGGATGATTATAATTTCTAATATTCTTCTTCGATGATTATACTACAATCAATTTAAAAAAATTACAAATTGATTGAAGAACCACACTGACACTAAAATCAAATTATTGATAATTTAAAGAAAAGTGGATTGATATGCTGTACTCGACATACAGCATATATTGACAGTAAAATGACATGATACTCTCTTTACAAATTCTTTATATTTAGATGAAATAAAGCACTAGTACAAAATAAGAAAACACTACTAAATAAGACATATTAAGACCTGCATGTAAAATTCATAAGATGTGCAATGAATGATTAGTAGTTAATTGTTAATAAATAAATTAAAGTAGCTTTATGCTGTCTTACACCTACTACCAATATATCTAGATACGTAAATATTCAGTAATGGCAGGTTCCTACATCTTACCGACCGTTCATTCTGCTTACTATCGGTTAAAATTTGACATAAGCTCCATATAAATAATGTCAAAATTCATCCGATGGTAGGGCAAGTGATGAATAGTAGCCGGCCATAAGTGATTCTCCGAAAGCGTTCACTTTAGGCCTCTCCATCGCTTAAAACGATCTCTACCAAGCAACTTGAGATACATGTAACTGAATACAAATAATTTTGATTGTTTTTAATTACAAGTAAGCTATGTTCAGTAAGTTAAGGGTCTATTAGAAAGATTAAGTAACTAAATCTTAGTTCAGAAATAACTGTTATGTACTTACAATTCCATTCGGTTATTTTAATGATTTAGATTCACGCAATCAGTTATGTTGCAAAGTATTAAACAGCTGAAACAATACTGGAAGAATAAACGTAAATTGAAACATAAAATGTGTTATGTATGTGGCTTTTACTAAAGCAGCAAATTGAGCAGTTATTACAGTGTGTGTCTAAAAATGTTAAAAATATAATTGATATAACTATAATTGCTACTAATCCGTGTTTCGCGTCTTATATTATATTAAGACTATGAGTGGAAGAAAAATGGACACTATTAATGGCTATTGTTATTAGTATTTATTAGTAAGTCTAAATATATTATAAATCCTTCATGAATAAATGAATGAATGAAGAATTATAAACTATTATTTTGTTTTAACACTTTCAGTTTTAGATTCAGAAGGATCTAATCTGACTAAGATTGAAAGTCCTATAACAAAATAATAGTTTAAAATACACTTAGGTTCAAATGTCGCTTACGATAAAATGGCGGTAAAGACTCGAAATATCACTATAGTCTCTTTCTTTCTTCCCTCACTTTTTCGTGTTTTGCTATTTAAAATATATTTTTAGACCAAATTACTGAAACATTAAATATCTTCATAAAATACGTTAATTTCCAATGTTAACTGATTTGGTCTAAAAATATGTTATCAATATTAAACATCAAAAGGGAGAGAAGTTTGAAGTGTGGTGTCATAGTCACATGCGGTCTTATTCATTTTCGGGCGATAGCGGGGATTCCATAGACGCAGTGGCTTTTTAGATGCCTTATTATTTCGTTGTGAAAATATAAAATAGTATTTAAAAAATAATAAAACCAAATTGTTTATTTCTCTTTTATAAAGTTGAAAACATATTTTTTGTCCTGTTTTATTATGTCTATAATTTGGAGGAGATTTGGCAACATTTTTCTTTACTTAAAATAACTATAGAAAAATTACAAAAAATCCACTTTAGGTCTCATATCGTGAAGATTTATGATAATTGTTTTGGTAAATTATTGATTAATAATTATCAACAAGAAGTTGTTTCGTTTGAACCCATTTTTTGGCCTTATGCGGTAATTAAAGCCTTAAGAACTATAAAAAAGCCTTCAAACTTCTCTAACTGTCTATGAATAAGACCGGTAGGATTTAAGTGTCATATCCGAACGTTATGGACTTAAGTCAATCTATCCAAATGTTAAGTCGATCTATCCAAATGTGTCGGATAATTCTATTCACCATCTCCTCAGGCCGCTATTTTTTTGAACTGTGTGCTAACAATTTCCTTTAAGAACTAAAATAGAAAAATGAATGCTAAATCTTTTTAAAAAAGGATAAAGACAAGGAGATTTTAATATTACATTTTCTTACTGGGCGATTATCATTCCTTTACTTCTTCGATGATTTCTTGTGCTTTTTGTTATTAATCAAGTTGCATGTAAATACGAATTTAATCTTACCTACTTTGTTAAATATTTTGTCTACATGTACGGCCTCTAGAGTGATATTTGCATGGCCGCGGTAACTAAACTCAGAAGTCTCGATTTTAAATCTTGATAGTGTCTCTGAAACTAGGTGTTCAGTATTTAATTTGGTCTGGTTGTTGCTCCAAATTTGGTCATTGTTTATTACTCAAGACTTATAAAACAAGCGTGATACATAAATCAGCTTGAAGATTTTTTGCGTTTGTAGTAGTGTGATACAAGGTGACTATATAAGCTTTGCGTTAGTTACATACGCGAGTATATAAAATCGTTCTTTGCGCAGAGCCGTCGGTGCTCCTCTCTATATGCGTTACGTCGACATCTAGCGATCTGATGTGCCTCGCACTCTCTACTCAGTCGCTCATATAGCCTCGACTACGAAACATCCTCACGGACAAGGTCGATCACATATACAGACAGTGGCGTAGCTTGCCTTCCCCGCGAGGGACGCCAGGCCCCCCCATAGGATAGACTTTGCTGGGAAGTTTCTTTCGCCGCTTCTAAAATGTGTTTTATAATCCCGGTCCGCCGGGATCCTTCCTCTCGGGCTTTATATTACTTATAGTGCATTGTGTCGCCCTATGGTGGGCAATGATTCTTCTAGTCCAGCCGAGGCCTTTCGAGCAAGTTGCCCCATTCGGCAAACTTATTTATCGACCATCATCCATAAAAAAAAAAAAAACGTGCTGAACTCAGACGATTTCAGTTTTTCTACATTTATTGCCTCTATAGACAATAATGACAAGTCTGATAGCATATTTTAAGCCAGCAGTTATTATAAAAAATGTTATTAATCTATAAAAGATTGTGGATAACACTTTAGGAATTTTTGCTTACTCATTTTCGGGGCCCCGTATCATTGATACGTCTGATACGGCGGTAGTTACGTCCCTGTATACACACGTACATATACAAATGCAAAAACGTCTCGCATCTCAGTGTAATGTATTTGCTTAGACTGCGAACATACAATGTGTATATTGTGTATTCGTCTGTCGATATTACTATCATAGAGCTACTAACAGTGGCGCATTTATGTGCACATTTACCACCACTAGCTTATTCAAATTTTGTCGACCTCTTGATACCGTGATACACAATCATTAATTACAATTTTTTTTTCTATACAATTTTATAATAGGTTGGGGAAAAAAACTTTTCGCATATAGTATGTATGAACTTGTAATAAGATCTCTTTGGCTATACCATTTGTATCTGGCTGGTTTTGGTATCATTAAAAAGTTTTAATTTTAAAGAAGACAATTTCAAATTCAAATTAGGAAAATGTGTGTGAGATTTTCATTTGTTTTTCTTATTGTTAAAATGAGTGAATCTAATGAAGAAATTCGATACACTTTAAATTTTTACTACAAAAAAGGTAAAATACAACACAAGCCGCGAAAAAAAATTGTGGTGTTTATGGACCTAAAGCAGTATCTGTGAGAGTAGCGCAAATTTGGTTTAAGCGTGTTTCAATCCGAAAATTTTGATATCAAAGATGCACGTCGCTCTGGTCGCCCTGTTACGAACAAAATTGATGCCATTTTTGAAAAAGTGGAGCAAGATATTAGTAGTTACGATGGGAGAACTGGGAATTGACTACAAAACGGTTTTGGCGCATTTGAAAAAAGCTGGGTACACAAAAAAGCTCGATATTTGGGTGCCTCATGAGCTCACTGAAAGAAACCTAATGAACAGTGTACTCATTTGTGATTCTTTATTGGGACGTAATGAAAGTGAACCATTTTTGAAGAAACTGATAACTGGTGATAAGAGTGGATCATGTACGACAAGAATATGAGAAAAGATCGTGGTCAAAGGCCGGTCAGGCTTCACAGACTGTGGCGAAGCCCGGGTTAACTCGCAACAAGGTGATGCTGTGTGTATGGTGGGATTGGAAGGGCATTATTAATTATGAGCTGTTACCGCCACGCACGACCATCGATTCTGAACTGTACTGCGAACAACTGACGAGATTAAAGCAAAAATTTTAGAGAAAACGGCCGGCATTAATCAACAGAAGGGGTGTGGTTTTTCACCATGATAACGCTAGACCTCACACATCTTTAGCCACTCAGTAAAAATTACGAGAGTTTGGCTGGGAAGTGTTAATGCATCCGCCGTATAGTCCTGACCTTGCACCTTCAGATTTTCACCTGTTTCGGTCTCTGCAGAATTCCTTAGGCAGTGTCAGGTTAACATCACGAGAGGACTGCCAAAACCACTTGTCGCACTTTTTTTTATCAGAAGCCCCAACATTTTTATAGCAAGAAAGCACGTCCCTACCTACAAGATGGCAAAAAGTTATCCAACAAAATGGCACCTACATACTTTAGTCAAATGTAAATAAACTTTATAAAAAAACCTTTGAATTTTTATATAAAATGCGAAGAAACTTTTTCCCCAACCTAATATTTTATGATTTGTACACTATCGTCATAATTATACCGCCTTTTCGCATAATTACTATGATTATTGCAACTACATAAATTGTAGCGACATTTATCTACGTAGTGAAGTATATTAAATGTTAAATTGTTTGTGTGGGCTTTATAACATATATAATATGCATATCTTAGTTTCTATAAGGCATAAAAGAAAACTCAGTCTAAAATTGCTGCCCTAGCCTAGCCTTCTAGTAAATCGGCCATTGCATACTACAATAGGAGCATTACTTGCTTCTTTCTATACTCTGGCCAATTATTTATTTTAATTTTGACGTATGCACGCCTATATTTTTGACAGTCAATTTCACATGCTATAAATTCATTGCTTATAGGCGACGTAATAGTGAAGTTCTGTGAGTCATCTAATGCACAGACTATCAACTATCGTTGTCATACCTGAGTTTAATCGTATTGAAAATGTTTTAATTAAAAGAAAATAACACGGCATTTATTTATATTTAAAAAGTCATAATTTTGCATTTATTTAACTTTTAAGTATAAACATGTGAGTTATATGGCTTATTACGCAATGCAGTATTTCAGCAAATTATATAGGTACACTAAATTGATTAAAATGTATTAACAAAGAAACTCGATTTTTATCTATTATATTATAAAATTTAAAAAATGCCGTGTCTGTACATTGAAGCTATTAAAAAGACAACTGGAATAAACTAATTGAACAATGAAGATCAAGATGATTTTTTTTAGATTTCTTGATTATTTGTTCGGGATTCACGTAAAACTACTGCGCTGATTTCGATGTGGTTTTTGCTGATCGACAGTTAATTCTTAGACATAAAATTTGTGATTTTTTATCCGGGGAATCCCGCGGGATTTTTCCCGGGAGCGGTTAGTAGTTATTCAGGTGCATAAACTTTAGCTTATTCCGTCACAGTTTTCACTAAAACGATATATTACATTCTTTTTTAAACGTTGCGGTACTCTTTGTATCCCGGGAGTCCCTTGGGAATTTCAAGTGAATCGTGGGTGAAGTCGAGCATACCATATATTAAATATAATTGGTAACGCTTTAGGTCATTACTTATTGTTCAACGACAACTAATTTTGACCTGTCAAAATTAAAATAAATTGTTGGACAGGGTATAGCTATTTTTCCAGAATTATGTAGTGATATGGAGTTCCTCAAAAAGGATATAAATTATAATTCTTACCAACTTCCAAATAGGGCAGCAACGCATCAGCTCCCTTTTGTTGCAAACGTCCATAGGAGTACTAACCACTTACCACCAAGTAGTACGATTGCAAGTATGCTGACGTGCTTATAAAAAACTGTACTTTTAAATTTTTGTGCTTATTGTACGTAATTTTTGATACAGATATCGTCAGTTGCGAGGGGATCCCATGTCGACAACCCACACGTCTGTCTCCAACTATACATTCAGCAGCCGCGACTAGGTTCAGATGGGCTCCGTCAAATCTTCAAATAACTTCTCTAAGAATAATACTGAAGTCAAATTTAACTGAACACCAAAGATGCCTTAATGACACTTATCCAAATCTACTTATGTTCCAACAACAATGTGCTGCTATAAGCATCGTTGCCCTAGCTTTAAAGTCACTTGCTTGTATGGGGGGGGTTATATTATATAATCTTCTAACCGAGTCTGCATGATAAAACGTCGTTACCTCTATAAAAAATTATGAATAAAGGTGGCGGCAATGTATACTAATATTATAAATTCTAAAGCTAGTAGGGCTGAACAGATTTTGATGAAATTTGACACACAGATAGATTATAGCCTGGAATAGCACATATCTATTTGTCCGGGATAAATGTACAGTACCCGTGAGATAACATTAACGCGAGCGAAGGCTCGGGCGAATACTAATGAAGTCCATAAATTTATCCTGTATTCTATGCAGACCAACACTCATGCGCAAACCGTCCTGTGATATGATAATCTTTCAAATCATAAAGTCACATAGCACCGTAAACAGTCGTGAATTTGAAAATACTTTTTAAATTGATTGAATTATCATCTCAAGTTGTGTCGGTCACTGTCGATTATGGTGGGCCTTCATCTGCGATAGTGTTGCAGATATAAGCCGTTTCACGCAGATATGGTGATGAGTTTAATATGTTATTTGAGTTACGACATTGTTAATGACGTTAAATATAGAGATAACGTATATATGTATAAAAGTATACGTTAAAGGCGTTGTTTTTTAACCCTTTAAATAAGACACATTCGGCCACAATCATACAAACAGTCTAACGGTCCTATTTATATTGATTTAGAGTAAGTTTGAGCGCTTCTTTCAGAACCATAAAGAAACCTTCAAACTTACTCTAACTCAATATGAATAAGACCGTAAATCTTTAACAATAATGCAGGTGCAGCCTCAGCATTAGGGTCTGTATTATATTAAACTACAGATCGTAACGCTTTTTAAATTTCATGTAATTTTTGTGTATATTAAATTCACAGCTTAAGGAAAAATGATAACATGAAACCAATAACTGAATTTTGCATTTAAATATAAATGCATATTTTAATTTTAGTAAACGATAAGAATGTAGTTTAACTACATTTTTATCGTTTTAATTCGTAATCATATTATTAATAATAATATGATTTATTAAATTTTATAAGATTATGGATAATTTAGAGTGGCTCTACGTTTTCAAAGTGTTAAAATAACTGCGCACATGATCATGAATGTATGCTTATACTATTTTTTAATTGGTATTTATCATTTAATGTTTTATAATTTATATTACAAAAATACAATTATAATAAATAGACAGAGTAACATTACCCCTCATAATTTTCCATTTACAATTATTTTTTTACAAAGAGTGGATTTTAGATCTAGTTTTACTTATAAGAAATCATTTTCTGTTTATATAAATTTAAACATGACATAATTGTTTAGCCATATTATTATCAACTTTTAGTATACATAATAAATGATTATTAATTTTTTATCAAATAATGCCCTAAATGTAAGTTAGAATGAGGATAAAGTGGTATTTATTACGACAAATAAATAATATATCAGAAATTGCGTTTTAGCATGAGTACAATAAATAGTAGGTATTAAATGTTATATTCCAATTGTTTTCATAGTATTATATAGTCCTTTTGTTGTCTTACTCAAAGTCGATAATGGTCTATTAATCCATAATGTCAGTTAATAAGAATATAATGAATAAATTGTGAATTTTATATTTGTACGAAATTTTAAAAAATGTCGAAGAAGATTTTGGCGATTCGGAGGGATGAAAATCATGTGACTTAAAAATAATGTTAAACTGGAAGATTAATGGATATTAGATTGAAAATAGACAAAAAAAAAGAGCAATGAATTGTGTGAATGACATGAACAATTGTCGTTTGGCAAAGGGCGTAATTTATAATAGAGGAATGTCAAAGGAAAATACATACATGTACTCTGTGACACATACTATGCCGATGCCAGATATATGTAAAAAGGTGAAAAGAAAAAGAAAATGCTTAGTTTCATCAGAATAGATAATTCATCGGCCCACAAAAAAGTGGCTTATACTTTTGACTAGACCCCCATTCTTATCTATTTCGATGGGCTGAATCCGAATTTGGGATCAGTTTGGTCCATACACCCTCAAAATTTTGTGAGCGTATGGACCAAACTTACCCCGTACTTTTTAATTTTTTTATTGCAGGAATATAGCAGACAGACAGGCGGCCCACTTGATGGAAAACGGTTACCATCGCCTATGGACATTTGCAACACCAAAGATGCTATGAATGCGCTGCTGCTCTCTTAAGAGAGACTGGAACCTGATCATTAATGCCGGAACACAACTCAAGGTTGTTATGGCGACATACTATAAACCATGGGTGGTAGCCGTCCAGTCGGACAAATGCCCTACCACCTGGCTGTGGGTTGTTTTGTCGCCTCTTACGACAGGCCACCCAGCCGCAGTGTATTCTTTCTACATTCCTGCACGGATAGAACGATAGACGGATACTTTTGACCAGACCCATCTATTCCTATATACTTCGATGCACTGAATCCGAATATGGAAATCTGGGGGTCAGTTTGGTCTTTATATCATGAAGATTTTGAAGATGTATGGACCAAACTAACCCTAGAGTCGAATACAGGGCATTGAAATACATACGAATAGATGGGTCTGATCAAAAGTACAGACCACTTTTTTTTAAGGGAGCCGGTGTAATTAATGTTGAGATGTCATTCACACTATTCATATGGATTTTTAATTCGGCGATTATGATTATGATTCGTAGTACTTTTCCAGGCCTTATATTTTTATCAAATAATAATTGTATTTATACTTTGGGACCATTTTAAGCCACCAATACTCATATTTAGTGGTGGATATAGATTACATTTTATCTAGTCTTTTAGTTTAAGCCCTATGTAAATAATAATGACACAGAATTACAAATTATTATAACTTTATTATAATAACGAAAGTTATACTTTACTCTTAATAAAAGTAGTCGTAATTATGTTTTAATTTAACACCCCCAAATCTAGACCATACTAGAGTCTACTATAGATGTACCTATATGTAAAAGCTAAAAGATTCAAGTGCGTATCTGGGATGAAATTATACGTCTGAGCTAAGCAAGAACTCCAACACAGCTATAAAAATGGCTATTACGAACATCGAGTCGCAATGGCGTTGGTAGATAACATTTAAGTACGCAAATAGCAAAGGTATATAAAATATGTGCCCAAGAATGTCATAGACAAACGTGACTTTTTGATATCTTCTATAGGATCATATTAGAAATCATGACACCCATTTCTCATTCGTATACTTAATAAACCCCCACCCCCTCCATAAATCCTAACGTTAAATAATTATGATTGCCATA
Organism: Dendrolimus houi; assembly: GCA_039645545.1. Taxonomy (NCBI): domain Eukaryota; kingdom Metazoa; phylum Arthropoda; class Insecta; order Lepidoptera; family Lasiocampidae; genus Dendrolimus; species Dendrolimus houi. Next base: position 6,016,088 of record CM077122.1, read on the forward strand.
TTCATGCTGAATGAAAACAACGGAGGGATAGGTGGCGCAAACTTGGAGAGGACTAAACGTTCAGCAGTGGACAACGGTTGGCTGACAATGTCGATGTACTATAAAAGTTTATTGAAGTGAATCGTTGTGATTTGAACCTCGATGAAACGAAAAAGTGATACTAAAAAGAGATAAACACATAAATCCATAGGACTAAGCCTGCGAGAGAATAAGGTACGAGTTTTACATTGTGCAGCACAGATTAGAGAGGCAATAAGACCGATGATTAACATAGGTCCAATCTGGACCGATATAATACTGATAATAATAATGTTATGAGCTACAGGACTCAAATTAAAATGCCGTTGAAACTACTATAGAATTTATTAGAACTGTACAAACACGTATAAAACAAATACATATAAAACTGGATGCAACCTGTTCACACTGCACTATTCCATACAATTCGAACGCACAAAGTCCGTCGTTTATATCGCTAATCGAGAGTACTAGAAAACGTCTTACTCGCTTCGTGATCGTCGCTTGACTGCCCGCCCCTCTATCTGGGCATCGTCTTATACTAACTGCGTACACTGAGCACAGTCCACAAAGTCGACAAAACAATAGCGATTAGTTCGACGCTAATTATGCAATGCATGTTTTTCTTAACTACGAATTCAAAACACAAAGATTGCCTAATCCGGGAAGGACAATAAAGTGCGATTACAATAGGCTGTGCGGCTTATCTTTGACAGTATGTAACAATAACTATAAATAAATAATTTAAAAGTAAAACAATGAAAAATTTAAAGTGATACTTTAGAAGTTTATTTTTAATTATAATATGTTAACGGATGTAGGCCAAAGGAATTATATTAATATTAATAAACGTTATAGAAGAATTGTTGTGAGTATATTCTCTGAAGTTTCACTTCTACTGCGTGTGAACTGAACACATATTTTTTTTTATACTTGGCCACTATCTAGCCCAATTCCCAAATAGCCAAACAGTTTCGGTAGTGCCGCATCTTGCAAGACCTGAAAAATTTGTCTGGAAGTGCAAGCTCTGAGGCAACATATCTACATATGAAATCGGGCAAGTGCATCTCAGTCCACTCATCATCAGAGTGCCCTTCATTTATATAAAACTAGAAGTCCCGGCAGACGTTGTCGTGCCCTGAGAAAATAAAATTCTAGGACACCGATCCCAGTGCCACCTACCGGATCCAATTGTGAAATCATCAAAATCGTTCTCAAGTTATGCGCGTACATACATATTAGGTTGGGGAAAAAGTTTCTTCGCATTTTATATAAAAATTCAAAAGGTTTTGTTATAAAATTTATTTACGTTTGACTAAACTATGTAGGTGCCATTTTGTTGGATAACTTTTTGCCATCTTGTAGGTAGGGACGTGATCCCAATGCTATAAAAATTTTGGGGCTTCTGATCAAAAAACTGCGACATGTGGTTTTGGCAGTCCTCTCGTGATGTTAACCTGACACTGCCTAAGGAAGTCTGCAGAGACTGAAACAGGTGAAAATCTGAAGGTGCAAGGTCAGAACTATACGGCGGATGCATTAACACCTCCCAGGCAAACTCTCGTAATTTTACTGAGTGGCTAAAGATGTGCGAGGTCTAGCGTTATAATGGTGAAAAACCACACCCCTTCTGTTGATTAATTCCGGCCGCTTTCTCTCAACTTTTTGCTTTAATCTCATCAGTTGCTCGCAGTACAGTTCAGAATCGATGGTCCTGCGTGGCGGTAACAGCTCATAATGCATAATGCCCTTCCAATCCCACCATACACACAGCATCACCTTGTTGCGAGTTAATCCGGGTTTCGCCACAGTCTGTGAAGCCTGACCGGCCTTTGACCACGATCTTTTTCGCACGTTCTTGTCGTACGTGATCTACTTTTCATTCATTCATTAGGTTTCTTGTAGTGAGCTTATGAGGCACCCAAATATCGAGCTTTTTTGTATACCCAGCTTTTTTTCAAATGCACCAAATTGTATAGCCAAAGAGATCTTATTACAAGTTCATACATACTATATGCGAAAAGACTTTCCCCAATCTATTATCTGCGATTCGTTTTTAATTATATAGGTATTTTTCTATTTATATAGGTAGGGCGCGATGAGGTTTCCGTGGGTTTTCCCCAAAAATAAGAAGAAATAAAAATCTAAATTAAATATGGCAAAACAATTGCCGGTCACTATTCTTATATACATATACACATGGTGACCGCCCCTAATTTTTATTCTAATAATGGCATAAATACACATTGAACCTTACAATGATATCAAACACGAAAAAGATAAGTAATGCCATATGAATGATGGTAACAATATAATTTAAAAAAAAATTGCGATTTGGCGAGATATCACAAGCTTCCGGGAAATATGTATAAACATAATTCAGTGAATATGATATTATATTGTAAACACACATTTTGTTGCTTTTTGTGTTATAATTATTAAATCATTTAATAAGTTAGTGCTTCTTAAACATTTGCATACAATTTTTATTCACCTTAAAATCAGTGAATAATATCAATTGAATATTTAAAAAAAAAGCCAATTTCGAAGTGCTTTATAATATATTTGATTTTGTGGTCAAAATAACAATACCGATTGACTTTAATGTACTTAAGTGTTTTCTTAAATTTTCTAGAACTTTTTCTATCCGGCAGTTATTATTCGTCTTAGATAGTAATATATTTCTGTGGACAGTGACGACGAGCCTAGCCCACAAACCGAAAATCAGTCATAGAAAGAATGAATAATGAGGATTTCTGTAACAGACCTAAGGTAGCTATGGCTAGTAAAATTACTAAGGTGAAGCATCAGTGAGCTGGTCACATTTGTCTCATAGTCGATGACCGTTGTGGCCCACGAGTACTGGCTACCACAAGCACCCGCACAAACAAGCTTCCACGAGCGGGAGGCGAGTGAGCCACTCGGTGACAACCCGCTTCTCGGAGTGGTCCAGTACCAATCACCGACAAACTTTTTACTAGTTGACCACGCGAGGCTCACTGGTTATCCACCCGTAAACGGCGGTGCCTGTCGGGTGCCAGGAGGCTCTAATGAAATATGATGATTTGTACATTGTCACCATTGTGAGTTGGATAAGGAAAGCAAAAAACGAGAATATATTGCTCAAACATTAGGGGCACTACGTTCACAGTGAACGTCGATTCTTAGATAAATGTGAGTATTATTCCTAGTTAACCATCCCATATTGTGAGAACATTGACAAAGCAGTATTTCTTAAATCTATCCCTTCTACGAGGGACTCAATTCTGCTATTTTTATGTCGTGGCGTTGCGAAGTTATTCAAAGTAAGATACCATTGCGACAGCGTTTTCATCCGTACAGGAACGGAGAAAGAATACAATTTCCTGCGGCCGGGCGACCTGTCGTAAGAGGCGACTGAACAACCCACAGCCAGGTGGTAGGGTATTTGCTCGACTGGATAGCGACCACCCCTGGTCTAGAGTATGCCGCCATAACAACCTTGTGTTGTGTTCCGGCATCAGTGACCAGGTTCCAGTCTCCTTTAAGAGAGCAGCAGCGCATTTGTAGCACTTTTGGTGTTGCAAATGTCCATAGGCGACGGTAACCATTTTCCATCAAGTGGGCCGTCTGCCGGTCTGCTGAATTCCTGCAATAAAAAAAAAAAAAACACGTCAAAAATTCGTGTTCTACTAAATACACAATATCATGTCGATATCGTAGCAGCGGAATATAAATAATTAATATTACCATTAGCAGACATGACCTCAGCCAAAATTAATATTAAAAAGCTACCAACATTTTAAACATTTATTTCACGAGTTTTCGCTTATAAATTTTTATAGAGTACCGTGCCACGGGCACGACATTGGAATGAACAAAATACTGAAATCAGGCAAACGTACGATTGAGACGATAGTGTCCTGCGATTTTGACGCGATAGTAATAGCAGAATTGGGCCCCAGAGCTTGACGGGCTCATAACTAGCCGGTTTCCTAAAAACAGCAATACCAACGCAAGCGAGTTTCGCAATTTATTTTCTAAATACAACATTATAGTCTACAATGGTGGTTAGGAATGGAAGACCAATGATTGGTAACAAGATGTACTTCTTATTAGAACACTATAGACTATATATACCACGGGGTACTTGGAGATTATTGACGTCCTTCTATTAAATTAGATCTAATGAGATTTAACCCAAATTTTCAGCCCTTATTTATAGGTGACAATGTACAAACTCTTATTGTTTAGTTTTATTTATTAACTAGGATATGCTCGCGACTTCGTCCACAGTTGACTTGAAATCCCCGCGGAATTCCTGGGGCACAAAGTACCACAGTATTTAAAAAAGAATGTAAGCTATGTGAAACCTGAGCCGGAATAAGCTAATTTTTATGCACCCGAGCAACTTCAAACCGCTCCCGGCAAAATTCCCGCGAGATAAAAAATCTCTCACACTTTATTACATAAAATTTACTATCGATCAATAAAAAAACCATATATAAATTCGATTTTTTAATCTGACCATTTAAAATCATTCATAAAATATACATATATATATATATATATATATATATATATATATATATATAAAGTAGCGCAGATAATAAGTCTAAGAATTTGCTGTCGCTCAGTGAAAACCGTTCCGAAATCGGCCCAGTAGTTTTTACGTGAATCCCGAACAACAGACAAGAAATCTAAAAAAGTTGTTTTTGTTTAAATATCTTTATAGTACAGACACGGCATGTTAATAATTTTATAATATCATAGATTTGAACTTGATATCGATGTCCTAGACGCAGAATTCTACTTATATTCTTAAGGGTAGGTAGAAAACAAAAAAATTATTTTCATTACACTAGTTTATAATTTACAAGCGGGCCCAGCAGGCGTTGTCCTACCCTAGAATAATAATAATAATAGTAACAGCCCATAAACATCCCACTGCAAATTAATAACCTAGGCACAGAAAGGAAAAACAACACACATGGCACTAGTTAAGATATATATATATATATATATATATATATAAGTATAGACAAGGCTCACACTGCACATGCACTTTCTCACAACACCAGCATGTAAAAGATACACTCTACATTAGTGTAAGTTTAGTATTAAAATTAGAAAAAAATAATATTATAAGTTATTCTTAAGGTACACTACAACATAAAAATCACTAAATTAATGTCACACACAGTAACAAAAATAAACAATAAGCGTGTAGGAACTCTAAAAACTTTCATAGAAATTAAGTTGTAAAAAAGGGTACGGACCTCGAGTCCGTAGAGTAGTTAAAAAAAATCCCACTGCTGGGCTCGGTCCTCCCACTATAGGGAGAACGGAAAATATACCCGCTACGTCTGTCGAAGATAATGTTTGTGACTGTGGTCAAATTCGAATCTTGTTTATAGCGTTAAAAATAATGCCGTTAATGAATAGCTACATCTTATATAGTATAATACGTACAAAGAAAGCTTTCCGCGTCTGTCTGTATATCTATTAACTCCTTCTAAACCACGCAACGGATTTTAAACTGTTTTCAACATCAATTAGATAATTTTTCACAGATGGTTTACATATTATATAAAAAAACCTAATTAAGTTATTTATGTAAGTAAAAAAACAATATTTTACAACCGAATCGCTGGAGTTCGCCTTGCTAAAATTTTAATGCAATATAACCTATATGGAAGAAAGCTTGCAGGCTAAACAAACAAGCATCACAGTCTATTATAGTGTATGTACATACATACGTTATCTGTCAATGTTTAAATCATTAGCAAGTAATAACAATATAGCATCAATATATAGAATAAGGCATTAAACCCATCGCTACATCTGCATGAAACGATCACTAACACTAACATTGTCCCATATGTAGCAAAGGCATTAAGATTTAAACTATGTCATTCGATTTAGACTCGAATACCTATAGAGGAAAACTGCTTTGTGGTCACGGCTGAACACAATACTCCACATTGTGGTCAAGCGTAAATAGCCATTTTTATTTATCCATTTATAGGTTCACGAGTTATGTGCTATTAAACTAATATTCTTATTCTCATTTTATTCTAAATTGCTCTACACCAGACTTTAAAGGACGGTTTAGGTACATTTTTGGTAAATTTCCTCCAACGAAATAAAAGTAAACGTGTGGGTGTGCGCAGTTCACACGGAGTGGAAGTGAAACAAAGGGGTTTATGTAAGTTGTGTGTGGTGCGTCGACGAGATTACCCCGTTGATAAGGGTGACGCACCACTGGCGAGAGCCCATGGCTCAATCGACATACGGGAGTTAGGCTCAACCGCTGGAGGAGAGTACAAAATAAGACGACGAGTGTTGTACTCTAAATGTAATTATTACTTAATTCATTTAACATTAAAGGTACTATATATACAGAAATCTTAACTGCTACGTAAAACTATGTAAAACCTAAACATATTTGTAGACGCATCTCCAAAGGTTTTCTGTTTTCTGTAGTGACAAATTTTGGCACGTACATGGACTACTCAGTATTAACCTTGCTAATTGTGTAGCAATACATTATTCCACGTACGTGACGTAACAATATTCCTTGACAGAAATTGAACTTATGAGCTACATTTGGGCTACGTTCCACAAGAGACTCACAACGACGTTGCGTCGTTACAATCATAAACTCTAGTGGAACGGATTATGGAGCGTTGATGTCATTAACGACGAAACGCATAAATTGATTGTTTGTCATTGGTTGGAGTCATTGGTTGATTTGCAAATCGCGCCTTTTTCATTGTCAACCCACAGAAAGAATTAATGCTCTGTGGTCAACGCCCACTTCGACCCAGGTCTTGACATGGGTCGTTGTGAGCGCTGTGTGGTGGAAAATAATGACGTCATTGGTAACGTTGTCACCACGACCATAACGACAGGAAGCATTTTGAGCGTTGTGAGATACTAAAGGAACGCGCCTTTGATGTATAATATACAGCGTGTTTTTTCCTAAATTAACAAATTCGATTCTTGACAAGGGTAATTTATTTTTCAAAAATCTAATGATACCGTTTTAGTTTTCATTAAAATCGGCCCCGAGTTATTTTTACTATATCTTATAGTAGTTGCGGATTTCGACATGGAGGTCTATTTAAAAAAAAATCACCTGTCGGTATACATAAAATGATATAAATGAATACAATAAAGAACACATGACTTAGTTATATTGTATATGTAACTATATAACTCCTAAAAGCTAAGTAGAATACTGAGCCTAGGTCACTGTCTTCTATGGGTAAGGTGCCCAGAAGGCTGGCTACGTTACCACCAGCCGTCTTATCACCGGAAGAGTCGATGAGCATTTTATCATTATAATTTATTTAATTTATTTTATACATATATTCAGTGGACATATTATTATCTATGAACGTTAAAACATATTATTGTACTCAATGTTACTCATTACAATAGTTCTACTGTGACAAAAAATACTGCGCACCAAAACATTAGTAATCTTTATAAATAAACAAACCGCTGCTCCGTTTTTTCTTGGTATAATTATTCTCAAAAGAGTAAAGTGTAGGGTTCCGTAGGATCTAATTAAAAACGATGATGTCTGTAGTAGATCAGAATAGAAAATGAGAATAAAAAGTACCGGGCTATTAGGTTGAACTGCTAGTGGTAGCAGGTGTCTGGGAATATGGGGACTATGTCGTCTGCTCGTCGCAATGTTCGGGGAAGATGGAAAAATGGGCAGGTGATTCGCCACGCCCTGCATGGACCTCAAAAAATGCCATAGAAGACAGGGGCAACATAGGTGTGAGGAGTGGCTAAGGGGTGTCGAGAAATGAGCTGCAGGTTCACTGAGGCTACTTCTGACGTAATAACTATTATTATTATCATTGTGTAATATCAAAAACTATTATCTGTATAAAATTCGAATAAAACTTGTTTCTTTATTTTTTTTTATTGCCTGAAGTAGGCAAACAGGCAGACGGCCCACCTGATGGAAAGTGGTTACCATCGCCTATAGACGTTTGCAACACCAGGGGTGTCGCTAACATGTTGCCGACCTCTAAGAAATTTTATAATGCCTTTCTTAAAAAAGCCCATATCATAACGCAAGGGGAAAGCCGTGGCGGGAAGTTCCCTCCAGATCATCGTTGTACGCGGAATAAATGTTCTAGAGAACCCTTGCGTAGTTGAGCGTAGGAGCTCTAAGAAATGGGGGTGAACATCCCTTCGTTTATTGCTGAAGCACAGCAGACAGGCTGAGGCCCAACTATGACGGAAAGTGGTTACCGTCGCCTATGGACATTACCAATACCAGAGGTGTTACCAATGTGCTGCCGGCCTTGGTCGGAGGAGAAACTGGAACCTGGCCACTGATACTCGAACAAAAGTCAAGGTTGTTATGGCGGCATACTTAAACCAGGGGTGGTAGCCACCCAGTCAAGCAAATGCCTTACCACCTGACAAAGTTGTATTATACATGCCATTATAAAATTGTGCAGTAAAATCGCGAAGGAAAATAAATAGTATGTATGAAAAAATAACGATGTTTCTATATAACTTCCCCTTTCTGTAACTTTTAAATACTCGATGAAGATTCTGAAAAACCTCAAGACAATAAATAATTGAGTACAACTTGAACAAAATCCGTCCAATGGTTTTGAGAAATGCGACATCGTCGATAAATGTTTTTAGCGTTCCATATCCGAATGATAAAAACTAAGCATTTGATTTTATTCATATTGAACAAGTTTGTAAGCTTCTTTAAGAACCTTAAAGACGCTTTCACTTCGAAGTGACGTGTGGAGACTCGTCGGCCTGTTACCGGAACACCTACTAAAACTCCCCCACGTCCCCAAGGGCCGTTGGAAGCGGCTATCGCCTGCCCGCATAAGCCCTGGCAGATGCCTGCCGCGATGACCTCGTCCATTGTCACTCGACAGAATGGGGAGCGCGGAACAACTCCGCTCTCTTATCCGACACCCTTAGATGCGGGCGGTCCCTCCTCTGGGTTTCCCCCGCGGCCGTTTGCCCACGGCGCTGGAGGTCATCCAGGCCAATCCAGCGCCGGAGCCTTCGTCTGCGCAGGGGCGGAGCTAAGGCTCGAAGCCGCCGCTCTCGTCTGAGATGTCGTCTTCCGGGTAAACCTACAATCTTACTCTAATGAGTAAGACCGTTGATATTCATTATTTTTACAGTACCCTTCATATGTCGTCAGCCGCACACTTGGCCGATTTTTATAGTTATTTTTAAGCCAAATGTTGTACATACTCTAATGGCTATAAATGGATATCTATGTATTATAAGTTTTGTGTCTGTGAAACTTTATACGTTATGTGTACGAATGACATTATATAAATATGTATTTTATACATCTTTAACGTGTATTTTATTCTTATTGTTTTTTATTATATTGTTACGAGTGCCGGACTCGAATTAAAATGTCGTTGGAATTACTATAGAATTTATTAGAACTATACAAACACGTATGAAACAGGTATAAATATAACTAGACACTACTAGTACAAACTGCACAATTCAATAACACGCCTAAAGTCCGTCACTATATCGCTTATCGAATGTACGTCTTGCTCGTATCGTAGTCCTCGCTTGACTGCCTCCCCCTCCGTTCGGGCATTCCTTTTATTCTATACAAATATAATATGCCTCGACGCAAAACAATAACTTCTTAGAATTAGTTTGAAACACCTGCCTAATTATGCCTGCGAACGGCCATAAACGAGTACAATAGGCTGCTCTTCACAACAACCAATAAATAAGAAGAAACAGAAGGGGACGATAATACAAGCGTTTCTATGTAATTATCTCAAACACCGAGCGGATAATAAATGTGCTTTGTTTTCAATCTACAGGTGGCCTAATTGTAACAATATTATTATCTATATATAAACATTTAAATAATGAAAACAATTCTTTGCCTTTGATATAATAATAATATTAGGTAAATTCATTTTCGAACTGTCGGTTATGTATCATAATTTTTATGTATTTTACACGCCTCTTTGCGGCACTAATAAACCCATGAGGTTTCTCTACCACAGTCGAATATATGTGTATGAATATAAGCATATTGAAAAAAATCTAAAAAGTTACCTTTAACCATGGCTTTAATTGATCCTAATTGATTAATTTTAGTTATGTATTCTACTTACAATCCCTTGGATTATAATTAGAATACTGACCCTAGATCATCGTCATCTATGGGTAGGATACCTAGATTCTAATAAGAGAACTAGTCACTGTATCGAGTCGATTAAGTGTTTTGAGAGATTTTTCTAGGGGCTCATGGCCTCAGGATCCCACGGTCTAAGCAAACAGCACAACCGTAACTCTCAATAAGTGTTACATAATCAAAATGGAGCATGCCGTGTTAACCTAAACAGAATATAGTGTTAAGCTATGAAACGGTTTAGTCAATTACCTAATATAAAAAAATGTTTATAATCTATATTCAATTTTGCAGATTAATAAAAAATAATGTTGGAAACCTGTTAAGTTTGAATTGGACCATTCACATTTAACGATACCCCATTCGTGAATCTGTCAACCAAAAAGTTTTTTAATTCTATTGCTTTGAATTCATACCATTTTCCTATTTTATTTTAATAGTTTTAAATTTAGAGAAGTTAAATTCGTGAAATTTGTCCACGATATCAATTTTCACGCTTTAATTCCAGAAGAAAACGCATATTCAACAACAATTTACTAAAACAAAATATCACCTTGCCTTATAACAACCTTATTTTTTAAGACCCACTATAGGTAATATAAGAATCCAATTGCTTATTGTAGGCCAAACTATTTTTCGTCTCTTAGTTTCACGTACGATACGAAAATTAAATGAGTACAAAATTTTATTTTACTTATTTTTGCAGTAAGCTTTTACTTAAAAACTTTAAACGTCCCTCCTAAAAATTGTTTTTTTTGTTTAGTAACGGTTTGATTCTATGCGTGCTTTAACTACGTATATAAGAGACGCCTTTCTTGAAAAACTCATCTACTTAATGCCAATTAATCTCCCAGTATGATGGCTGTAATACATACGGACAGACAAGCAAATGTACATGACGTAATTCTACAAAATCCTATAAAGTAATAAAAACTTTAAATACTCCAAACAAAATATACGAAACCTGTGTAAATAATAATTGAAATGAATACATGTACTAAACTGAAGTTAACAATAATTTATTAATTAATATCCTCATATACTTGAATAGGTTAAAACTTTAACGAAGATCATTCCGCATTTAACCATTGTAATGAAGAACAATGTGGTCGTTACACCTACTTTTGTTGACACCATTATTTGTAATACAAATAAATGGACGCGATATACAGCCAAATAGTTTTCAACCATTGGGGTTGTCGAGAGAAAAAAGAGCTATAAATTGCAAAGACAAGCCATGCATAAGGAAATGTTGCGGTATTGGAGAATATACGAAAAAACAGGAATGTTACAGTGGTTTGTCTTACAACTACAGCGATATACCCGTTTACGACGAGAATTTAAATATGATTGATGATATCATACCGAATGTTTTTGAATTGATCCCAAGAAGATTCAAAGATGAAATGTTCCACGCGGGCAGTTATAGCGCTCAAGCAGCCGGTTTTAGAACTTACTTGATGAAGGTATGACTTTTTGATTTTTCTTTTTGCATGAAATTTTTGCAAATATGCAAACAGCCTTCTGAACACAACTTTCCTGTGGTAAAAATATGGTAATCATAGATTTTTTGGAATATATTAAAAATGTTTTTAGGCTATTATTCTGTGGTGAAATAATAAATATAGAAATATTTTATTTTACTATTGTATTCAGATAAGTTATTTTATTTATTACCTGAAGCAAGCAAAGAGACACAAAATCTACCTGATATTGATAGTGGCTACAGACCATCATGCTCACATGTGCAGACCTGGGACTAAAATGAGAACCATGTACTAGAATGATGATAACCCCGCTTTTACTATCAAATCAGAACTAAACACTAGAATGATGATAACAATTACTCGCCTCTGCTCCTATTTTTGATATAACAATATTGTGTACACGACTTCCTGCGGCACGAATAAACCCATGAGGTTTCTGTGCCACAGTTCAAATGTGTTTCTAGTGTATATGAATGTAAGCATATTGGATAATAAATAAATAAAAAAACCACAACCAAATTGAAGAAAATAACTCTCTGAGTTTTGGCACGTTTTTTAACATTTCAGAGAACCCCCTTTCTACGAAGTTTTGTACACGAGTATTAAGGGAGATACAACACCCATATTAAGATATATATTTTAAAAGTTATTTCCACCTGTTCCTTCTTCATGGTTTTAACAATAATCCGAATCTCGGTGAAATATCGCGTATGTATATTTTCAATAACAGGGATTGAGGAATTTGTATCTCAAATATAAACATTTTTATGGAATATTTTATATTTATTATTCAGTAATGGAAACTAACTTATATTGTATTCTACCTATAATCGTTTAAGACTATAAGTAGATTACTGAGCCTAGGTCATCGTAGTCAATGGGTCAAAAGTTCCCAAAAGACTGGCTACATTACCTCGCTGGATCGCCATACTGTTCCGTTGGCCGGTGTAGGAACCAGCCCTCTGATCTCCCGAAGAGTAAATAAGTCGTTTTGAAATATCTTTATAAAGGCTCATGGCCTCAGGACCTCACGGTCCAAGCATTTCAACAGCAAACGGCACAGACATAACTCAGTTGTCACTGTATTCAGCCAATCTAGACATGTTTGGTAAATGGGATGCGCGAATTTAACCAAATTGAAACAATTGGCAAAACTTAAGGAATTTTTTCGCCTATGCGAAAAATAGTTTCGACAATATCTGTCTGGAGTCTGACATATAGTATGTTTTAGATTAAATGCCTTTTTTTAGCTAAATTAAAAAATACACTCGATGCTACTGACCTATACGAAACCCATCGTGGATCTTAGTGGCGTCTAATGTAGCAAAACTATCCTAAACCGAAACTATGATCAATAGAGAAAGTACTCAAATAAATCTCGGAGTTGATTATGACGAAAACTAAACGCATTTGGCTAATTTTATTATTTACTTGTAAAATCATGTTGATTTTAGAGATTCCTTAAAGAGAGCTAAATCTATTCTAGGGACACACATCCCCATACAGTTATATAAGTATAACACTAACGTAACTGTATCTAGTGGTGTGCATCTTTCCCATTTTCCGTCCATTATAATTGTATACAGTCAGTCTGCGCCGGCACTCTGCAATGCCCATTGGTGTACGAATTAAAGATTAAAGTATTACAAGAATACACTCGTTTTTGCCTTATCTCCACGACGATTGGAACCCACATAGGCGGCACATATAACTGCCCCACATCTATATTTACAAGAACGATTCTCTAGACTTACATATGCAATAATTCTAAAACCATAATAAAAGTGCGGACTTTAATAACCTTGCTATCATCTTACTTTTTTTTAATATACAAATTATACACGTAATACTTGAACGGACTGCACTAACTTAAAAAATGCAATGAAGTAATAAAATAATGAAAATTACAAACAATATATAAGTCCCAATTTGCAATTACTTGAGAACGTTCCCAAAACGCTGGCCGCGTTTTTTTGTATGGCAACGATAATACGCTGCCCTAAATAAAGGCCAGCCCTTTGGCCACGCGAGACCTCTATTAAGCGAGTTGTTAGGTCTCGATAGAGTCGGTGAGCTTCGGGACCCCAAGGCCCTAGAGTTGCGACACTGAAAGCTACATTTTACTTTTGTAATCTATAATATTGCAAAATTGTAAAAGTGTAGTGTTTTGTTTCTTGCATTTTTGTGTTTGTCTGTTTATTCCGGATTCACGTAAAAACTACTGGGCCGATTTCGATGAAGTTATCGCTGATCGATAGTAAATTCCCGGACTTAAAATTTGCGGTACTTTATACCCCGAGAATCCCACGGGAATTCTCTTGAAAAAGGTTTAAAGTGGGCGGGCAGGTTGAAAAAAAATGATTCCGATGCGAAATTTTTACCGATCAATAAAATCGTTAGTAAAATACTTGTAGTTAGGTATGCCTTTAGTAAAATTACTTATCACGAATTTCTACGGGAATTTTCGGGATTAATGTTTTCTCATACTAAAAAATTCCATAACCCTGCTGAAAATAATATTTGATGTTATATTTAGCAAAATAACTGTAATCTTTGTTACCTATCCAACGTGGACAAAGTCGCGGGCAAATGCTAGTTAGCTATTGTTATAAATATAATTTTCATAACTGTTTAAACCAGGTATGAGCAACCATTGACATGTTGAGGGCCAAACTTTAGCGTGCAAATACGTTCGCGGGCCGCGTTTAAAACTACTTAGTGCATTTTAAAGTAATGATAATATTTTTAAATAAACTAGTTTAGAATAATTGAGAAGCAATAAATATTTTGATGTGTCGCCCGTGAGGCGGTAAACCTCAAAGAATTCGATCGAGTAAGCCGGGTGGCGGAGATTATCAAAGAGTGAGGCGGCAATCATCAAAGCATTTGATGTTTGCGGCCTCACTGTCACTCCCGTGAGTATAAGTATCAAAGTAATATTTTTTTAATTGGGTTTTCTCAAAATATCTCGCGGGCCGGATCTTGTCTTACAGCGGGCCGGTTGTTGCCCATATATGGTTTAAACAGTAGTAAATATGCTATTTGACTCATTGAAGTTAGACGTCATGTTTTGCTAGGCTCATACAATATTTAGGCGGCTCCGACATTTTTCAAGACGATGAAAAGTACCTCAGTTTGTATGGTTCTCAACTACTCTATTCAAAATACGTACATATTTTCAGTACACAATAATGTTTGTGACATAGTAAAAAACAAACCATCTTTATATTCTTATTCTTGCTTATTTTGCATGCATGAAATATACTTTGAACAATAAACTTCCATTTTAAAAACTTATTTCTAAAAAGCTTCATAACTATGGCACCGGAGTTGTTGTTCTCGGAAATTGACTCTTTTTCATGTGAAACATGTTTTTGAGTCCAAAAGTCAAAATCTGAGTGTTACTAATTTACTTATTAGAAAAAAATTAACAATTCATTTTGGTATTACAAAGCTACTAATATAATATAACAGAACAAATGAAAATCAAACAAATTGCGTCAATTATTATTATCTTACAAAAAGACGCAGCCCCTTAGATTTTGTGCGTGCGTAACAAATTATCTGCAATCTGTACTTATCTATATATTAATACGTGAAGCAAAAACACAGCAAAACTTTGTACCCTTTTTACGAAAATTGCGCGAACGGAAGGGTATGAAAATTCGCACACTTATAGGTTATATAGAGAAGGAGTGCAGAATGCTAATATTTTTTTTTAATTATGCATAAAAAATACATAAAATCAGTAAAAAAGCATTATACACACTACCATGTATTTGACACACACACGCATATATACTTTTTTGTTTATTGTTAAAGTCTAATTAACAGTGTAGCCTTGGCGAAATCTGTGATTATAGAAGTATAGTATAGTTGACGTTAATTATTATGGTCGAATTTCGACCACGGGCGACGCTAGTTATTATAAATGCGAAAGTTTGGATGAATGTTTCTTGCTCAATCACGCCAGAACGGCTGAAGGGATCTGGATGAAACTTGGCACAGAGATAACAGATAGAAAAGCACATAGGCTACTGTTTTGTTTTGTTTCCGTGGGATAACATTAACGCGAGCGAAGCCGCGGGCAAATATTACTGACTCGTAACAGTAACGAAGCACAGCGTGCGAGATCTTCCCAAAACTGACGAATATAGTGGAACTAACCATCAAGGGCAGTACATTAAAATATTCATCTATGAGTAACATCAAGCAACCTAGCTACTGTAAATCTTGTTTATTTTCCTTATACATATTTATAATCAACTGTTTTATTAAAGTTCTCGGAAAGAGACGTCTGTGTTATTCAGGTCAATTAAGCTAATTGTTATTATAACTGTGTAAGGAAATGTTGAGATCACAAGTATTGAAATATATAATAAATAAATTTGTATTGTTAAACCAAAACCTCCTAAATCAAACTAAATTTATCAAGAGCCCTAATCTTTACATAGCATCGATCAATGTTAGATGTCTACTAATGGATTGCAAACTTTCACTGTCTTATTCATAGAGAGTTAGAGTAAGTTTGAACGCTTCTTTAAGAACCATAAAGAAGCATTTAAACATATTCTAACTCTCTATGAATAAGGCCGATAGAGTATAGCGATGCTATAAAACTACTAATGGGAGATAATAGGTTTGTGTAAAACAAGGAGGCCAGAAGAAATATAATATAATAATAAAAATACGCGAGCACCATACTTTTTCACACAAGCATTTCAAATGATGGAAATGCCGATGGGTTTTTTGATAAAAAAGTTGTAATGTTGTAAGCAATAAGTAGAAGATAAGGGTGTTATTGTAGATGCTGAAAAATCTTTCACTATAAGTATTTACGACGGCCTCTGTGGTTGAGCGGGCTAAGCCTTTGCTGGCTTACCTCACTGCAACGCAGAGGCTCCGGGTTCGATTCCTGGTATAATAAATTTCGGAAACGTATTTTCTCCGTTAT
The DNA here is from genome assembly GCA_039645545.1 of Dendrolimus houi. Taxonomy (NCBI): domain Eukaryota; kingdom Metazoa; phylum Arthropoda; class Insecta; order Lepidoptera; family Lasiocampidae; genus Dendrolimus; species Dendrolimus houi. The sequence continues at coordinate 6,032,703 of CM077122.1, forward strand.
TTACTATGGTCTGGGATCGGCCCCAGAATGGTCCGTTGTATATTACCCATAACACAAGCGTAACTTGCTTAATTTGGGGATATACAGTGTGTGTGTGTTTGTCTGCCGATTTATTTTATTATTATTATTATTATTTTCACTATAATTATGAAACCTTAGTTAGCTAAAGATAAATAAAATTGAAGTGTCTGTTTGTATTGGTAAAATAACATCTTTTTGCTAAACGCATATGAAAGTATATACGTTAACTATATCAAAATCTCAATTTTTATAAATTTTGTCTGTCTGTCTGGATGTTCCGGCTAATCTCTGAATCGGCTAGACCTGGATTTTGACGTGATTTACAATGGCAGATAGCTGATATTATAAGGAGTAACTTAGGCGACATTTATGCCTTTTTAGGGTACCGCAAAAAAAAACCACGCGGACAAAGTCGCGGGCAAAGCTAATTATCTTATAAAATCAACATAACATGTGTCCATTTATTTTTGATTTAGGACCACGAATAATTACAGCAGGTAAAAAAATAAATATAAAAGTAAATTATAGTACACTCGCGGTATGAAAAGTTTCGCCAGTTTTCAAATTGATTAATTTAACGTTCCGCGAGCGCATGTTACCTTTTCAAACGAAGTCACAGAGCAGATTAATCCATGAAAAATATGATTTATTAACTGTTTGACAATAAAGTTTAAAATTACTTGATCAAAGTTGTTTAGAGATGAAACGATAAGATAAAGAGATAAAACCAATAAAACTTTTTTATTGGTTTTAATATTTATGATAAGCTTAACTCTTTGTTTCTGATGATTAAAACTATTATCAAACTACGTTTTAACGGTTTTAGGCGCGGTAATTTATAAATTACCGCGCCTAAAACCGTTAAAAACGTAGTTTTATTATGAAAATAATAATTTAAACTTTTCACTTACATAAAAAATATTTCATTATAAAAAATAGGGTAATATGTTTTAGCTGATATTCCAAGAACACGCTTTGCGTTTTCGATGCCGTTTTTGCGGTGTTGTTTGTTAGCAATGCTCTCTCTAGACATGTTAACGCTTTTAGTCGTGACAATAACCAAAAATATACCTCTTGGGGCAAATATTCGTAACTACAATTTTTCATAAGTCCATTGTTTTTCGAAAAGTGGTCTTTGGAATATCATACATAAGTCTTTTCAGGTCGTCTAAGAGTTATTTCCTTCTTCTTTCTCTCATGAAATCTCTATAAATATCTAGCTAAGAAATATTTAACCACCTTACGTTTTACTTTATCCAAACCAATTTTACCTGATATAAGAAAGCATTCATTCAAAATTCTCATAGTTTGTTGTTCTTGCAATACTTTTTAAAACGGATACAAAGATTTCCCTTCGCGTATGTTATTAATTTAAATAATATACACAAATATATTTTGTTCTAGAATGGATTATTAAAATTGGAACTTCCAAATGCCTACGAGAGATTTCGAGTATTAAATAGAAGTCAATTTTGTGTAGAGTACAGGGTCAAAAAGAACTCGATCACAGAATTGATGCCAGTATATTACATTGTCTTACCACCCCAAGAACAACAACAAAGCAGCGCATACATCACAACAGGTAAGTTAATTGATTTTTTTTATTGGATGAGTTCAGTAAACAGACGGACGGCTCACTTGATGAAAAGCTGTTACCATCGCCTATGTAGCGCCTTTGGTGTTACAAATACACCAAAGGCGCTACCAATGTGCTGCCGCCCTCTAAAGTGAGAATGGAACCTGGCCACTAATGTCGGAATACAACTCAAAGTTGTTATGGCGGAACACTGTAAACCAAGGGCGGTAGCCATCCAGGCGGGAAAATACCCTACCACCTGTCACCCGGCTGTGGGTTGTTATGTCGCCGCTTACGACAGGCCGCCCGGCCGCAGCAAATTGTATTCTTTCTCCGTTTCTGCACGCCTAAAACAGCCTATACTTTAAAATCGCGTTGTTACCCGCATCTTAGCGCTTATCGAACTATGCGGTTGGCCGCAATCTGTTCAGCCATCCGATTACCCGCCGTATCTTATAATTAATGTATCTTTTGTATCTTGGAAACAGCTCTAACGATTTAGATCTAATTTTGTATTTAAATAATATTTTTCTCGTTAAATTTATGTATAGATATCTGTTTACTTTAAAAAAAATACGCGATTTTATACAAAAAAACTCATGTTAATCTGCTAGCGCCATCTCGTAAATTTTATAGTACTTGCATTGTTACCAATAGATAATAATCTACCTGGAAATTTTGTGAAATAACGCTATATGATGCTACACTATCCGAAAACCGCCAAGCGAAGCTTGATCGCGCCCGGGTACCTGTCGTTAAATTGCGGTTAGCTAGACGGTCAGGCGCACATATGTTTTGTAAACGCAACACGCGGTTGAGAAACCGTGTGTTTGTCCGGTAACAGCCGCAATGCTTTGAGTGACCAGCGTAGTCGAGCGTAGTACGTGACAGTTTATGCGCTGCCGCAGCGTAGTATATATAAAAATGACTCATATATATTATATTTTCTCACTTGCTAGACTACAAGATTATGGCTAGTGCGTATAATGTTTTAAGGTTCTGATAATAAAGAGTTATCACATTCCTGTTCTCTGCGTTACATGCATAACTGAGTTGTAAATCAAAACTATTGATCTATGTTTTACAAGACGCCAATGTTCCAAATAATTGCGATGAGGTCATCGCACGTCCCTTAATCACTCAATAAATATTTGCTATATGTAACCATTTAGTTGTTTGTAAAAAAGATCTTGTATGAAGTATGCAGTATTGTGTATTAAGATATACTTACTACACCATTGGCTCAGCAATACAAAGTGAGTTTTGGCATCCGATACGGGAACACGCCACTCTTCCATATCCTGTGCTATTTTTTGCCAATTGTTAGTATCGGTCCGAATTTTACACAGGTCAGCTTCCAATCTATCCTGCCAGCGATATGTTCGCATTAAAATTCAAGAAATATAAGCAAATGCAAAGGAATAATAAATTTCCATCGAAGAATAAAACCTAGTAATAATAAACAATTTTAGATTACAGATATATTTATAAATAAATCCTGTGTAATAATATTACTATTTTATTTAGTCATTTATATATGAATAGCTACATAGATAGAATATACTTATACAGTTACAATTCTGGTTACAAAAAAAACCCGGTAATAATTTTATATATTTACTAGCTGACCCGGCGAACTTCGTACCGCCATATTTTCAGAATTCCTAAAAGACATAAAAACAGAATCACCAAAATCGATCTTGGTGATTACGAGAATTCTAGAACCTGGTCTCAGCGCCACCTACCGGTTCCAATTGAGAATCTAAACCATCCGGGGACCCATTCAAACACACGTCACTGTCCACACACGTACAGAAGAATTATATATATATATATAGATAATACTAATCATGTTCTTTCTTCTTTATATGTTGCCCCTGTAAATCAGTTTTACAAGCATGTAGGTAGACTTGGTAATATTAGTACCTAAATGTCCAATCTCTTATGTTATTCTTTGTTATACATGCCATGCCAGGTGGTAGGGTATTTGCCCGACTGGATGGCTACCACTCTTGGCTTAGAGTATGCCGCTATAGCTCTTCCAATAAAATAAATACGCTTACGCCTCTCCTCCCCGCGTTCAAGAATATTTTCTGTTTCAAGCGTCTCCTGATAAATATACATGATTAAAATAATTTGAATATACCACGTGAATACTGTTAACTTTGTCTTTTTCTTTCAGCGATATATGTCTCATGCTTCTTTTTGCTATTGGTCTTGATAGTCTACTCTTTGCTGAAGGAGCTTAGAAATTTGGGTGGCAAAATTTTAATGGCGTATGTGGCGAGCTTATTGATGGCATTCTTTCTTTTGGCACTGATACAATTACCAGATCATGAAGTTAGAACCTGCCAATGTCTAAGTGAGTATATGCGCTTTATAGTTCATACCACAGACTGTTACGTATCTGTATGTATCAATTATACCTCTCTCTGTCCCTAAAAGATGTAGTAAAACGACTGAAAGGGACAGAGAAAAGCTTAGAAAAATTCTACGAACTCAGTTTAGCTTCAAGATGGTTCCATTTTAATTTCAAAGATATATAGACGTTTCTCATATCTGCGAAAGATACTAGCAGTCTTTCTAGGCTCGATTTTATTAATTACTAGAGTTTCACCTGCGGCTGCGCCACGGGTCACCCTTTGGTGCCTGCCTCTTGTTTAAGAAGGCCAAAAAGGACAAAAAGGTCAAAAAGGATAAAGATTACCCAAATGACGAAAATGGCAAATCACAAAAAACCTATCTTACTTTTTGGGATAATCTTTACATAAATCTATTCCAAAATCTATCCCACTATCCGGGATAAAAAGTATCCCTTATCCACCCTCGGTATTAAAATTACATATATACCGACTTTCAGCCAAATCGGTCCAGTACTTTTACCGTGAAAACGGAACAGACAGACAGAGTTAATTTCGCATTTATAATATTATAAATAGGGATAAAAAACTTGGTTTTAAAACAGTCATATAAGAGCTGAAGAAATAAGTACTTTCAACGATGTTGATTTCAACAAGATCCGTTCAGTAATTTTTGAGATATGGGATAATTTTATGGTTAGACAAAAACAATACTACTTTCTAAAGTAAATATTTGTATAATTAAATATGTAATACCCTATGCTGTTGGCAGGGAAAGCAACACAAGTAATAATATAATTTTTAGATTTTAAATATGACATTATATATTCTTTATCTAAATAAGAGTAGTCAGTAAGTAAATAGTCATTTATATAACTGCCAGTAGTAATTTTTAAACTACAATACCTCTTTCCGGGGCTGCACCTGTTCAGTTATTGGCAGTGGCCAAATGCGTCTTGTTTATAGCATAAATATAACGCCGTTAATGATTGGCAAAATGAGTGTATATACAAACGTTATCTGTCAACATGTAACGTCATTAACTATTAAAAAACAATATCGCACCATGAATTACGCGGTACACGCATCGCCACATCTGCGTGAAACGGCCTATATCTTTAACATTGTCGCAGGTGTGGCCCCAGTAGAAGGGGGCTATGTGTGTGGAAAATTTAAAATCGTTTATTGTGTTAATTATAACAATGACACAATTTAATACACGCATTTAATCCACATTTACTGGTAATATAAAATTCCGTATTTTTGCATTACTTTTCTTAAATAGTAGGCAAATAGGTTTAAGGATTTTTTTTTATTCATAATTAAAGGGCTTTGTCGCATAAGCGACCATGCTGCCCTGGTAAGTACAATTACGTAGTGTAACAAAACATAGTACCTAATCACTGATTTCTTATATCTACCAGTTTATACAGAATTCTGGCGTCATTCAAAGATGGGTCTACCAGAATACTATTAATTTGACCTAATAGCCTTAAAATGAATCCACAACTTTGTCTAAAAGTGTCATTCTGGACACATTCTATCAATATATGATACAAATCATCCATAGTGTTGCAAGTTTCACAAATTGGGGAATTAATTTTGCGAGGTTTAAGGATTTTTGTTTTAACATGAATAAGTTGTAATTTTATTTTCCTTTCAGCTTACTCTATATATTTCTTCTTTATGTCAACATTTTGCTGGATGAGTGTGATGTCATATGATATTTGGTGGACGTTCAGGTATAAATATAATACAAATTATCTTTATTAATTATTAAGTCTAATGCGCCTGCTTCATTTGCGTTAGTGTGAGTGACTGTAACCAAATGTGAACTTATTTCTTTAAAAATAACACCGTTAATAATTAACTACATTAGAGTATGTACATGAGTTATCTCAGTGGCGTAGCGTAGCGGGGGCGGCAGGGTCGGCCCGCCCCGGGCGGCACTTATTAGGGGGCGGCAAAATTTCACAATTTATTGTGAAATATTGCCGCCCCCTAATAAGTGCCTCAAAATATGAAATGGTTCAAATATTTGTATTATAAATAATACAAATATTTGAACCATTTCATATTTTTATCGCAACTACAAATTCGAACCGATTGAAAAGAGCACAGAATTTTTCATTATTTACTCGCCCGGCTCAACACGGGCAGATTTTTCATTACTACTTCGCTCCTAGTGTGATGTTATATAGCCTATAACATTCCCCAATATGTAGGCTTTCCAACACAAAAAGAATTTTCGAAATCAGTTCAGTAGATCCAGAGATTACCTCCTACAACGTCACAGACAGACAAACTTTACCTCTTTATATTATTAGTATAGATATAGTATGCATTAAATTGAAATATCTAAATAAAAGCGCGGGAAAATTGTCTTCGGCCCCGGGCGGCCGTCACCCACGCTACGCAGCTGTGTTATCTGTCAATCTTTAACGACATTATAGTAAACGCATTATGAACTGAGGCTTTGGGTCATAAATCATATTTATCTGTCTGTCTCGCTCGCACTTACAGGTCTTATGCAGAGGTGTAGTGATGTGCGTAAGAATTGTAGAGGAGCATATCGATAACGGGATAAGTAGGGTCGATATGCTAAATTATGTTAAGTATTAATAGGAATAATTTTTCGCGAAAATAAAAGTTTTTAATTTGTAAGAGCCAAAGGTTTTTTTCAACGTAATCATAGAGCAACTGTTTAGATCGTAATGTGCCCCTAAAAAAGGCCGTTTTTATCTTTTCTAGAGATATTTCTTAGTTCTCAAAAATTCTCATCCGTATCTTCCCCATCTGTGTCATCTTCCTGTAGGTTAATTATCAGAGGTGTTGCTTGATCTCTTAAAACAGTTTTCCTTTATACTAGAGCTCCTCGGCATGCCTGACACATTTGGCCCAGTCTTCTTGAGTAACATTATCAATAGCGTTGTGGAGAAGAATTTCAACATCAGCAATGTTAAATGTATGATTTTTTGCAGCAATTTCTCGTTTGACTTAAGCCCAGATGAGTTCAATGGGGTTATATTGACAGTGATATGGAGGCAGTCTTATTACTTCGTGACCCCTTTCATGTGCCAGCTGATCTAATTTTTTTTTGGGTTACTCTCCTTCACTTTTCTTAACAATTCTTCCCTTATGTCTGCATTTGAGAAAGGAATGTTCTTCTTTGTCAGCCATTCTTGAATGCCACTTTTCTTTGTAGGTGATGTGGGTATCCTTTCTAATTGCATGGAGTGGTAGCTGGCGTTATCGATGACTATTACAGAAGGTTCTTCAAGAACATTTAATAAATCAGAAAACTATGCCGTATATGTATCACCATTGATTTCAAGTGTGGTAGTCAGCGTTATTAGACTTAACAGCTTTGAAAGTAAATTTTGCCTCCGGCACGAAGCCAGTCTTTCCAGAACCAGCATGATACACGATTAATATATGGCCCTCTTCCCTACTGGCTGATTCTTGAAACCACCTTCATCATTCGTTCCAAGCCGTATACATTTTCTCGAGTGGTTTTGATTGACCCAAGTCTCATCAATATAAATTCGTGGCCGTTGATCGTTGGTTTTCCTGAGAAAGTCCCCTTTTCGTAAAAAATCCACTCTGGCACAAACTATACCCGCTCTTTCCATTAAATACTTTCGTCCATCGGCATCTTTTTTTTAACTTGTAGCCGACCTTCGTCAAAATTTTTCTCATTGAAGAACATCCGCACTTAAAATTAGGCATCTGTTCTTGGTATTTTTCTAGAATTCTAGCCAGCGGTGGATATTCCCCTTGTCATAAAATGAATCAATGGTACGTTTTAGTACACCGACATCAAAGCTATCTAGATCAGTGACAGTCGCTGTCTTCTTAACATTTGCTCTTAGTATATTCGGGTTGCCTGCCTGTGATACTTCGATTTTTATTCGAGCCACGGTCGCTCTACTAACTCCACAAATCAGTGCTGCAAGTTCTCGTGGCTTATTGAAATTGAGGTAAGCTTTTTCTCGGGGTCAGTTTTCAATTCTTTTAAAAACAGGAACACGTTGTGAATTACAGCCCGAGCTTGAGCATTGATGTCACCATTTAATTTCTTTAAAACCACGTTAGAAAATAAATTCTCCATTGTGCGTATTGCGTAACGAAGCGTAAGTAATGAGTGTCATAACAAAAAATATTATATTTATAGAAAAACAATAACCCTTACTCATAACGACCAATCAGGAGTCAGAGTGCTAATGAAGGTCACAATGACGCATTGACCCCGCGTGCACATATAGCTAAATATTGATAGCGGGTTGCATTGCGTGCACATTCCTACTGTCAGTGACATTTATTGCCTGACGACTCAGTTTAAAATGCGTCGACTATAACAATATCGTATTTCAAATAACGCATTAAACTCTTGACTACATCTACGTGACCAAATCATTAACACGGCATTGAAATGAAACGCGGGAGTCTTCTTACATAACGCTGCCATTCAAGTGGCACTGCTAGTGCTGAGAGTGATATTGTTTTAAATCTGGTTTATTTAAGGGGTGTAAGTGACATTGTCAACATATTAGCTTTATTATACCCTAAACAAGCATTACATTCTTATATAAACGTTTTTGCCATCATATAATTATATTAAAAGGGCAATATGAGAGAGACCGGGATAGAATGCTAAGGTAATTATCAAATTAATCCCAGAGCATATCAAACCCTTCCTGTTGTCTGTTGCTCGGACACATTCCACTAGCAAACCCTGAACATCTTCAACAGTACCGCATAGTAAGCAATATGGATTATTGTTCTTTCCCATCAGATAATATTTTTAAACTAAGATATGCCCGCTACTTTGTCCACGCTTGACTTGAAATTCCCGGGGGATTCCTGGAACACAAAGTACCACAGGATTTAAAAAAGAATGTAAGCTATCGTTTTAGTGAAAACTATGCCGGAATAAGTTAATTTTATGCACCCGAACAACATCACACATTTTTTACATAAAATTTTCTATCGATCAGTAAAAAAATCACATTGGAATTCGATTATTTTTTCAATTTGGCCACTTTAAATTATTTCCAGAAAAATTCCCGCGGGATCACCAGGATAAAAAGTAGCACAGATTTTAAGTCTAAGAATTTGCTGTCGATTAGCGAAAACCGTATCGAAATCGGCCCCGTAGTTTTTACGTGAATCCCGAACAAACAGACAAGAAATCCAAAAAAAAATCCATCGTGTTCTTCATCGTTTATATAGTATATTCCAGTTGTTGTAATACTTTTAATGTACAGACACGGCATGTTTAGAATTTTAATATTATTATGGATGAATGTCCAGAGTGCAATCTATGAGCTTTGATACAAAGTTGTCTAACAGCATCATAATATCATACCGACAAACTGATGGTAATATATAGAAGCATGTGAGGAGAAGAATATATGTAGCATAGCTAAAGTGGAGACAAGTAACCTGTGTAACATGCGACAAACTTATGCCTCTCAAACTAAAAGGTCAGATATATAATCTGTTGTACGACCGGCCATGTTATATGGGTCCGAATATTGGGCCACTAAAGTACTAAACCACAAACGTCTCCACTCAGCTGAGATAATAATGAGATGGATGTGTAGTATTACAAGATAGATAAGGTAAGAAATGAGTACATAGGGGATCTTTGAAAATTGCACCCGTGACTGAAAAATTGCGAGAAAGAATATTAAGGTGGTATGAGCATGAAATGAAGTATTCGTATTTTATGTACCCCAAATAATTGAGGGAAGATGAAAGAGAAGAGTATCATATTGACAAATCTATTTACTAGCTGATTTGCTTAGCAAAGTTTTATACCATGTCTTGGTCTTTTAAAGATATCAAAATTCTTTTCGTGTTCCTGATTCCATTATTTTTTTCTTGCAGAGGTTACGCTAAAGCTCGACCGATACATCGCCGTGGGGAAAACTTTAAGTTTACTATGTACTGTATTTACGCGTGGGGACTTCCGTTTTGTATGGCAATTGCATTCGGTATCCTCAATGAGGTTCCTATGAGCGATTACCCTTGGCTTGTTACACCGAAAATACCACAGAAAGGGTGTTTTCTTGAAGGTATGTTTTAATCAATAATTTATTTTAATATTGACACAAAACTATGTAATTTTATATTTTTAAGAGTTATTATCCATTTTGGACAAAAATGCCGTCATGAAATCATCATGTTCGTCCGTCTGTTCATCCGCATTTGTAACACAGTAATTTCTCTCGAAAACTGTTGGAACTATATGAATGTTTAATAGGAAAGCATAGTCTGTAAAGTGCGGTATTTATTTATACATACAAAATTCCGACAGCTGTTTGGGACTTATTGTCATTTTTACAATATTCATGTTATCTATACCACATATCCTCAGAGGCCCATGTTCCAAGAGTCTCTGAGAGAGCAAAAGGTACAAATAAATAACTTTCATCGAGGGTTATATATTTGCGCCGTTTCATTGATTCAACTGTTTGCACCGCTGAATCGGCTGATCTGACCGTATTTAGTCAATGGGATCTGACAAACGTATCTATGCAGGTCGCATCCCATACCAGAGATTTGCCACAACGTCAGAGAACTAGAGTCATTCCCTCAGGACGCCTACCATCGTTACCTGCAATACCCTTTGGTTCTAAGAAAGCTGGCATGTTAGCGAAGGGCAGCGGCCTCTATAAGACGTCATTCAAGGCGGCGATGTGACGTGTCCATCTGCTGGCACTACGGCGGTAAGACCGCAGTCTCACAGACACATATGTGTGGTGCACATAGGCCAGACCCAAGACGCATATTTATTGTTAAAGAAAATCTGTATTTGGGGAGAGAATAGTTTGGGTCCATAAACCAAACTCTACGACAAACGACAAGGATGCGAGCGTCGTGCCTTATACAGTTAATTGTTTTGTATTTAATCCTCTACAAATGAGTTCATCCCAGCATCATTATTCTCAAATTCCAACTCGTGAGAATGTATTCAACAGGGCAGGCCACTTTCCAGGCGTTATTCCACGATTAGATTTTTTAAATAATACACTAGTGCTATTCTTCGAAGAAATAAAAACCGGTAGAGTTACGCTAGAGTGTTTATGGATATTCAATATTAATTAATTAAAACGATAAGAAGTTCTAAATTCTAATAATGCAAATCACTAAGCATGACGCTGGAAAATGAGTCAGTAGAACAAAACAAGTTATTGTTTCCCATAACTTCAGTAAATAATGATAACGGCTTAATAACTACAAGAGCTTAAGTTGAGTCATCGAATTTTCAAAGTAGCTAATACAAATCAGAGCAAATTACTTTGTTATAAATAATACGCAAAATAATTTCAAGTTCAAAAGTAAGAATTTTGACTGTCGTTCTTTCTGCTTGTTTGTTTTCAATGGGCTCTAAAACCGCTCCAATATTTTTATAAGGAAAAGTTCGTACCCCATTTTAAGCATTTTTGTGGGATAAGGTATAGTGAATAAAAAAACTTCTCCATATTGTAGGCAATTCGGGATAGAGGTTGGAGGAATTTCGCCATAGGAGCTCTCACCTCCTTGTAGGAACGGAGAAACAATACAAATTCCTGCGGCCGGGCGGCCTGTCCGAAGAGGCAACAAAACAACCCACAGCCAGGTGGTAGGGCATTTGCTCGACTGGATAGCTAACAACCCTGGTCTAAAGTATGCTGCCATAACAACTTTGAGTTATGTTTCGGCATCAGTGGCCAGGTACCAGTTTCTCCTTCAAGGTCGGCAACACATTGGCAGCAACTCTGGTATTGCTAAAGTTCATAAGCGACGGTAACCATTTTCCATCACAGTTGGGCCGTAAGTCGCACGAAATCCGATTAGCTCCAAGGCTAACCATTTCACGTCGACATTCTGTGAGAGCGTGGTATCATAGTCACTGCGCTCGAACTGGCCCTAAGAGTTGTAATCAAAATAAGGATACCAGCATGGCTTTCCACGTCAAAAAGTAAGAATGAGTGCGAAGACTATGGAGGGGTATATCAGATTATACTATATTATGTGTTAAAATATTGGCACAAATTCCAAATATTGTATCATCCTTTTGAACCAACCAGGTAATATAGAAATCATACAACGCTTCCAAAATAAAGTACTGAAAGGCATTGAAAACGCGCCATGGTACGTTATATCGAGCGACCTCCATCGGGATCTGAAAGTGGAGTTTGTCACCAGCAACATTAGGAAGTACGCGGAAGCCCACGAGCATCGGCTTCATAGTCATGTGAATATTGAGGTGATCCAGCTCCTCGACAACACGGACATAACGATAATGTTCAAAAGGACAAAATCATTTGAACTAGTGCTATAAACAAAACAAAAGTGTAGTGTAATGTGCTAGCTATGAATAAAAAACATGAACAAAGTATCTTCGCCTTAATAGAGACAATAAGAAAAGTGTCAATTGACACTTTCTTAGTATGAATACTCTTAGTTAATTTAGCTTCTATTTAAATTACTTATTAATCCTTTTAGATGGTAATATTAATGAGGTATTTCTTCTTATATACTTCATTTATAAAAAAAAGTATTCGCTTTAAGGCAGCCTGTGTAGTCGCTCGACACTGCCAATGTGGAGATACGTAAAGTAGACCGCTTGGGACATCATAGAATATCCTGCAGTAGAAGCACCGGCAGAATCCCCCACCATACAGGTGTCGACAATATCAACCGCCGAGCTCTTGTCTCATCTTCCAAAAACGCGTACTATGGCTAGCTCTGCCGCAGCCCAAAAGGACTTTCCTGAAGCAAGAATATGCCACCATTAGTAATGCTTATGTGTTTGCGGCGTTTGGGGGCGGAAACCCTGGATCCATGTAGTACCTACGCTATAAAACTTTATCGAAACAACATCAAATGCCTCGTAGAGACCTCACGGGACCAAAAGGCTGGCCTTTATTTTAGCTAAAGAATTCGCCTTTCGGGAACGGTCCCGATATCAATGTCATCAATTGAGTACGCAAGTACTTAAGAACCGTGACATTGTTCAACATTGTGAATAATAATTTTGATTGTATTGATAGTGAATAAACTATGTTACGTCGTACCTAGAAGTGTCCATCAACGTGAGATCCTATCTAAGAAGCTGTTTGCATTAGGCAAATGTCGCACTAACTCCGGATTACGTTGTCCATTACGTCGCATGAGTGATTCATATAACACTCTATTTATAAATGTTGATATTTTTGCATGTTCTCTTGCTAAATTTAAAAGAGAGATAAATTGCACACCAAAATATACAATTACAAAAACAGACCATATTTACAATATTTTTCTAGGCAATACAATAGGCGGCCTTATCGCTCAAAGCGATCTCTTCCAGGCAACCTAAATGAAAAAAAATTGAATCAGGTGATATGGGTGGTGCAGGAAAAAGGCAATAGAAACATAAATACTCAAACTAGTTTAAGAAATAAATATACAAATACATACATATATACATAGTCATATATATATACAATAATACATAAGTTATTATAATAAATTTATTAGCATGATTATATTCTGTTAATCAGACATAACTATTTGTGGACCAATAGTGTTTTCTGAGCAAATTTCTAAATATTGGTAATGATTTGGCCTCTCTGATAGTGAGAGGCAGCATATTCCAAAGTTTGACAGCCTGCACCGTAAAAGAATTATTATAACAGGATGAAGTGTGTGCAGGCGTCATAAGTTTTCGGTACGTATCATGGCGTAAATTATGGGCAGTGGATAGGCGAAGGAATTTAAAACGCTCCTTAAGGTACTAGGGACTATTAGGAGTAAATAATGTGTTATAAAGGAGAGTGAGAATGTGAGTATTCCGGCGAAAATGACTAGGAAGCCACTAGAGTCTTTTACGAAATTTGGAAAGATGGTCATACTTTCGCAATCCAAATACGAACCTGATACAAAAATTCTGAAGCCGCTCAAGCTTGTTCAACTGTTCTACGGTTAAATCTAGATAGCAGGCGTCAGCGTAATCAAGTATGGGAAGCAAGAAAGACTCATCAAGCGTAATCTTGGTAGCATTGGGCAAAAAGTTTCTTAATCTTCTGAGGGATCTAGAAGATAAGAAGACTCTGCGACTTAAATCGGTGATGTCCAAAAAAAAAGTGTATGTGTTAAAAGGCCCATTTTACGTGTATTAACCGACTTTGATAGTACACTTGAGATAGAATAATTTTTTATTTTTATTTTTCTAACTTTTGTATATCTCTTATCATTAATGAATAATCTTACATTTTTTTTTGTAATATGTTCTGTGAATTATTTTTGTATTCTTATTTTTACTTATTGTTAATATGTTTGTACCTCTTGTATTTTTATTAATCTTGTAAATGTTTTCATGTGGACAACGTTGTTGGCTTCTATATTATTATCTGATCTTATTGTACCTATCTATTTCGTTTATTATACTGTAGCTGTTTGTTGTTCCTTTAAATAAATTTAAAAAAAAACAATTTAATATATTACAGTTGAATTTCCGTTTTTTTTTTGTGAATGTGTTACTCTTTTCTTGTATTGTTTGCGTTGTTTTCATGTTGATACAAATCTCTTCTGTGTTTTCTTTATTTCCTGCACTTGATAATTCATATACATATATTTCTAAATGTTTTACTTAAACTTTTTTTCAGGTAGTGAAAAATTCCTTTACCTTTATTGCCCGATGTTAATCTTAATTATATGCAATTGGTTCTTTTATCTGATGACGGCTCACAATTTGTGGAGGCTAAGTCGAGGCACCTCAGTGCTAGACAGCGCTGCTGCTGGTACGCCCGCAGCCCATCGCTCCCAAAGGCACAGGTATGAAAAACAAATATGTTTTTAGTCTTTACTAGCTCTACCCACAACTTCTTTTGTGTAAGAATTTAAACCATAGAAAATATATATATATATATATATATATATATATATATATAGTAGTAAAGAATGGTAATCGCATTTTTGTAAATCTCGTGAATTTCATCCAATTGATAAAGAAGGTATTACCTCGATATATATAATATTATAAAATTCTAAACATGCCGTGTCTGTATATGAAATCTATTAAAAAAAGAAATATCTGGAATAGATGAATAAATAGTTCAATTTTCATTTTAATTGGAATAGACTATGTAAACAATTGAGAACACGTGTAATTTTTTTTTTTACATTTCATGTCTGTTTGTTCGGGATTCATGTAAAAACTACTGCGCCGATTTCGATGCGGTTTACGTTGATCGACAGCAAATTCTTAGACTTAAAACCTGCGCTACTTTGTATTCTGGGAATCCAGCGGCAATTTTTCTAAGAGTGGTTTGTAATTGTTCGGGTGCATAAAAATTAGCTTATTCCAAGACAGTTTTCACTAAAACAATAGCTTACATTCTTTTTCAAATGCTGCGATATTTTATGTACCGGGATTCCCGCGGGAATTTCAAGTCATTAGTCAAATCAAGTTATTAATAAAATTATACACAGGCTTAATGTAAGGAAAATAATAAGATAATTTGTCAAACTAAACCTTTTCACTAACCCATGGGTTGATGTAATAATACAGTGGTTTTTTTCTTATTCAACCGATTGGATTCGTAATCAGGGTAAATGATTTTTCGAAAATCTAATGATACCGCTTCAGTTTTGATCAAAATTGGCCCCTTTGACTATTTTTCGCTATTTCATATAGTTTAGAATATCGTCTTGGAGACCCATTTGACAAGTGAAAAGTTCACCTGTATATATGACTAGAAATATCTGAAATCAAAACTTCAAAGAATCTTGTTTCTTCGGCCTGCAGTAATTCCCGATTATTTCCAAACACATTACCTACATGAAAACGTTTTCACAAATTATTATATTTTATGTATAGGTACACAATAATAAACAATTAATTGGATTTGAAACGTGTCCTCTCTGTATATAGCGATAGTTTGCGTGTGTGAGAGGATGTGTGAAAAACTATAATTTGTAGGTAGTTATTATATAAGGGTACTATACACATATATTTCATCTGTTGAATACTCTTCAATCTATACTAATATTATAAAGAGGAAAGATTTGTATTTTTGTATGTTTATAAAGAATAAACTTAAAAACAACTAGATCGATAACAAAAAAAAAAATCACCATTTGAATACTACATTATCCATGATTAATATAGGTTATATAAAAATTAGCGATCCCTAATAAAACTTTAATAATGTAACTAATCAATCTAAACAAAATACTTGGCGCTAGAAACGGGTTCTACGATTTTTGTGAAATTTTATGTGTTTGAGTGAGTCCCGGGGTAGTTTAGATTCACAATTAGTCCCGGTAGGTGGCGCTGGAATCGGGTTCTAGATTTTTGTTTTTTTCGGACAGGACAAGGTCTGGTACATATTTATGGTTTACTAGTATTTTTAACATGAGGTTAATACTTTTCTAGATTTATGGTGTATCTGAAATTATCTATCGTCATGGGTCTAAACTGGCTGCTAGAAGTGGTTAGTTTCATTTATCCAGGGTTCAGAGTATGGAATCTCACGGATGCTTACAACATGTTCATTGGTCTCGCTATATTCCTCATCTTCTGTTGTAAACAGAAAATATTTAGGAAATTGGTGAAAATGTAAGTATTCAATTTTATTTTATTTGTATGTATCAGTTATATTTTTAACCGAATTTATTCGAAAGGAGGAGATTCTCATTTCGTCATCTAATTTTTTTTATGTATGTTCAGCCATTACTTATTCTTTTGTAACCCGATTTCGATGTTTCTTTTTGCCTTTAATTTAATAAAGCGCCAAAATGGTCCTATATAAATTTTATTTCTATAGCTTCATAATAGTTTCATATAAATTGCTATGTCATTGAATAACATATACATACGTAACTTAAAAACAAACAATATATATTTTCTACAAGATCTTGAAGTCGGTTGGAAGTAAAACATAAAAATTACTTTTTTTGTCAATCAGTGTCAATTATAATCGCTACCATTGACTAGGTACTTGTAGAGACCGGCAATGCCTTGACAACACCTGGGGCCCAATTCTGCTGTTGCTATCTCGTCAAAATTGTCGTCACAATCGTAGGTTTGCCTGATTCCGGTATTCTGTTAATTCCTATGACGTGCTCGTGGCAAGACACTCTATCCTTATAAATATTTATGAACGCAAACTCGCGAAATAAATGTTTAAAATTTTGGTAGCTTGTCTATATTAATTTAGGCTAACGCCATTTCTGCTAATGGTAATATGATTTTTTTCTACTATTTTTCCGCCACAACGATATTAAGAAGATATTGTTGATTTTAAAGAATACGAATTTTTGACATTATCGCAATAGTACTTTTAATAGTTTTCGCAACGCTAAGATATTAATATAGTAGAGTTGGGCCCCTGGTGTTGTAACAGTCTATAGATTACAGTAATTGTTTCCACTGGCTGAGCCGTCTGCGGGTTTGCCTGCTTCAGTCAATATGGACACACATAAAAAAAATATATTTACGGGACGATTTAAGAACATTTTCTTTTTTAAAGTCGGTTAAAAATATTAAATAGAAATCCGGTAACAGTTATATAGGAAAATAATGCGTTTTTACTCGGAAATTGCCATTTTAGTGTTCTTATTCCGTTCTATCAGTGTGAAATGTGTATAGAAGACTAAAGTTATTAACAACATTTTTATAAAACATTTACAGATTTAAAAAGAAGAGGATTGCATGGTCCCCATCAACTCACAGCTCAAGTACAACTTCTAACAGCAGTTCAAGCCAAGAAACTACACTACCTCCGCTGATATGCAACAATCCAAAAGGACAATCATTACAAATGAAACCCTATTGAAGAGACCTCTGAGTCGATTATCATGATGTATGATGAGAAATGTACACAGATACCTTTTTGCTCAAATTAAACCAGATCACTAAAACGCCATCATATCAATGCCAACTTTTTGGGTTACAGGTTATCTGTCAGGTTAGAGGCGCTGAAATTTAGAATTAGTTTAAGTATAAGTGTGTATGATTATTTATAAACTAAATATCTGTTTCCGCAATAAGCGCTCGCAAGAACGCGAGAGAGGAACGTTTTTATTATGTTTGCTTATAGGCAAACTGGCAGACGGGTGTCCACTTGATTACAAGTGGCTACCGTCGCCCATGGACATCTGCAACACTAAGGGAGCCGATGCGTTGCCTACCTCGTTAAGACTTTAAATATCTGTTTACGCCCTTTTTGAAGAGCCCCATATTGTAGCGCTCTGGGAAAACCGCGGGAGGGAGCTCATTCCACAGCTTGCTCACGTATAGCATAAAGGAGCGAGCGCCACGTACAGTGGATAACTTCGAGGTGTCAAGGAAGTGTGGCTGAACTCCCAGTCGCCGGCGAGCAGTGCGGTGGTAAAATGGCGACGTAGGTACCAAACCAAACAGCTCCTCAGAACACTCCCAATTGTACAGACGGTAGAACGCGCTTAGAGCGCCAACGTCTCTTCTGAGACTTAAAGGTACTAAACCTATTATGGCTACGTTCCAATAGAGACTTACAACGAGCACGTTCACGACCGCGATTTTTCCCGTTCCACTTGCTTGCCAGCTTTACAATCGTAAACCCAAGTGGAACGGTTATTCGACCCACCTCTTGACATGGGTCGTTGTGAGCGTTGTGATCGAAAATGATGATGTCATTAGTGACGTTTTCGTCACGACCATAAGGCGACCGCGGTCGCCTTGTTGAACGGCTAACGGAGCATTTTGGGCTTTATGAGCTACTAATGGAACGCGCTGTATATAAAACGACTTCTCTTGAGACTGTGGCCGGTCCTTTATAAAGGAACCAGACGCTAGAGCCATCCATAAATTATGTCACACGTGAGGGAGTCGTCATAAATTTCGTGACGTCACATTTCCAAATCTATATACATATATTAATATTTAAGATTTAAAACGCAAAATTGGAACTATTAACGAAAGACATCAAAATATTTTCAACTCTATTTGTATGAGCTATTAATGTTTAAATTATTAAAAAAACAGTTAAATGGAAATAGAACTAATTATGGAACTGCTGTTTTAATTTCGTAATTTCTTGATGTAAAATTAAAAAATATCTGATGTCACACTAGGGAGGGAGGAGTCTCACGAATGTGACCAGCTGTGACAATGGCGGGGGAGGGGCGAGACGTAATAATTTGTAGATGGCCCCTACTTATCTACAATGATTATGGAGGCGTTCTGGGGCCCAATTCTGCTAATACAATATCATCGATACTTTCAACATTTCATTACAGAAATAATTTAAATCATAGTTTAAACAATAATTAATAAGTTATATGATTCGCTAAAATTGTGACGTCATGAGACAGTATTCTCATATAAAATCAAGGAGGATGTGACGTTTTGTGCGATGATAAAAAGCATGTCATTTGATTTGACTGTTAAATACCCAATTCACCGGTCGGGCCTACTTTATTATAGCTTGTGAGCTGTTAGACGGTTTTGAACAGGTACTTGAGACGTTGTGAAAACGTGTACAAACTTCATTTATGATATCTCAATACAAAAATTCAAACTTGGCTTAAGGTTAACAAGTATTACGACTTACGAACGATCCCTTAAAGTTTTAAAGTGGTTCACTCACAATTTTTCCGTCTATTCACTGAAACACAAATGTGCTGTATCGATTCCCGTCATATTAAATTTCATGTTTCCTTTATTTACTATGGTATGAGTGTCTGGCTTCGATATCTGCAATATAATGCTTATTATTAAATATATAACTTACATAATAAATTTGTGTCTATTCAGATTTTCAGATGACTTTTCAATCACTAGATAAAAATTATTCGAAGTTGAAATTAAGGCCTAATTCTTCGTTCATCACATATAAATTATATATCAATTAAATTAATATTAACATATTCATAAAAATGTCGTTTAATTTTTTTCATATTGAATTTTATCCTTCGAATGAGTTTTATTTTTATGTAATTATAGAAAAAACAGCTTTAAAAAAAATAAAAAGACAGTTGTAGAAATGATAGTTCAATATGTATTACTTTTGTAATCAGCCGGGATATAATTTAGTTGACCGATAACTATTATCTGATGATTGAAAACCAGCCATTAGTAGTAAATAACGAGAATAATACAAAATGTAGTCATAATGAATTACAGTTAGTGCGGAATTTAATATACAAAATAACAGGACTTTTATTTCCACGTATTAATGTTTTGATTGTATATCTTTGTTATATAGACAAGTCATTTGTATAACACAATCGTATTTTATAAGACTCAATGGTAAATAAGGTAGATAATAAGATAAAGAATACTCATAATAAATTACCGTGCCTATAGAATTTGATATATAATAAATACAACAGGAGTTTTATTTCCACGTATTAATCTTTTGATTTTATATCTTTGTTATATAGACAAGTAATTTATATAACAGAATCGTATTTTATAAGACTCAATGGTAAATAAGGTAGATAATAAGATAAAGAATACTCATAATAAATTACCGTGCGTATAGAATTTGATATATAATAAATACAACGGGAGTTTTATTTCCACGTATTAAAGTTTTGATTGTATATCTTTGTTATATAGCCAAGTAATTTATATAACAGAATCGTATTTTATAAGACTCAATGGTAAATAAGGTAGATAATAAGATAAAGAATACTCATAATAAATTACTGTTCGCATAGAATGTGATATACAATACAACAGGAGTTTTATTTCCACGTATTACCTAATGTTTTGTTGTATATCTTTGTTATATAGACAAGTGATTTATATAACAGAATTGTTTTTTTTTAGATTTAATGGTAAATAAAGTAGATAATAAGATAAAGAATACTCATAATAAATTACAGTTCGTATAGAATTTGATATACAATACAACAAGCATTTTATTTCCACTTATTAATGTTTTTATTGTATATATTTGTTATATAGACAAGTAATTTATATAACAGAATTGTATTTATACGCTTTAGTGTTAAATAAGGTAGATAATAAGATAAAGAATACTCATAATAAATTACCGTTCGTATAGAATAATAATAACAATAACAACAGCCCACAAATGTCCCACTACAGGGTTCGGGCCTCGGAACGGACAGTATACCCGCCACGCTTATTCAAGGCGGCTTGGCAGGTTTGACACATCAGTTATCTCGATGTGCAGGTTGCATCACGATGTTTTCCTTCACCGTTGTTAGCACGTGGTAATTGTAACAATATGCATATTAGGTCAGAAAACTGCCTAAGTGGTGCATGCGTTCCGGCCAGGATCGAATCCACGCCCTTTAAGTTTGCGTGCACTAGCCATTACGCTACCACGACGACATTATATACAAAACAACAGGATTTTTATTTATTACTAGGATATGCCCGTGACTTCGTCCACGATTGACTTAAAAATTCCGCGGGATTCCTGGGACGACAAATAGCGCAGTATTTGAAAAAGAACCTAATTATCGTTTTAGTGAAAACTGTGTCGGAATAAGCTACTTTTTGCGCACCCGAACACAACTACAAGCCGCTCTCGCGAAAAATCCCGCGGGATTCCTAAGATAAAAAGTAGCGCAGAGCTTAAGTCTAAGAATAAGCTGTAGATCAGAGAAAACCGCAATGTAATCAGCCGAGTAGTTTTTACGTGAATCCCGAACAAACAGACAAACGATCTAAAAAAATTCATAGTGTATATAGTTTATTTCAGTTGTTTTTTTTCAATAGCTTCAATATACAGACACAGCATGTTTAGAATTTTATAATATAGATAGATAGATAGGTAACCATAATAATCCCATAAAATAGGCCAAGTTGGTATTAGTATATATGTCACCGTCAATTTGTAAATACCGTTACATTATAATCTATCTCGCGAGATTGAAACTGTCGAAATATTGTGAACCGTAACATACTGCTTACAATTTAATACATTATTTTTCGGTGGATCTATCGACGTGAATTCGTCAAATTGTGAAATAGCATGCGATATAACGTACCTCGCGCGTCGATTGATCGGTCTTACGGGTAGGTCGTTCTGTGTCCATACAGTTATAAATGAAACACAGGTATCACTCAAATAAACTCAATGCATTTTAAAAACAGCCACATCAAGTATGTCTATACATACTGTCAAGAAAATTATTGCATTTTAAACTACGATAATGCTCCTACGACAGGGCCACCATTGTGAATGAATTTTTAACCAAAAACTCAACAAATACCATCGAGCAACCCCCTTATTCACCAGATATGGCTCCAGCCGTCTTCTTTCTTTTTCTTAAACTCAAATTACCACTTCGTGGCACCCGTTTCCATACCGTCGAAGACTTAACGGAGAATTCGTGACGAACACTAAACTCTATTCCGGAAAAAACGTTTAAAAAATGTTTTGATGATTGGATTATTCGTTGGCATAAGTGTATCGTTTTTGAAAGAGCATACTTTGAAGGTGATAAAATAAATTTGAATGAATAACTAACTTTTGTGTATTATTGACCTTTGTGGGTACTTTTTGGACAGAGTATAATATATATATGATGTGATTTCTTCCGTTATTTACAAACTCACGGTGACATATACAATCCCCACTCTGGAACCGATCTTTGGCACCAGGCCATAATTTGTAACGGAAAATACGTTTACGAAATTTATTATACCAGAAACAACTCGGGTCATCTGCGTTTCAGTAAACTAGGTCGGGAAAGGCTTTAACTCGGTCACAGAAGTCGTGTGTATTTATCTGGCGTTTAAGTTAATTTCATGTCATCATTATCGAGTCCAGGGCGCGCAGGTGTTCCGCGCCATCTCACTTAATAAAGCCTACCACATATTGACTTCCCTAACAAATTAGATAGACAACGTATATTACTCTAATACTAAAATTAGTCATATGAAAGAGCGGATTTTAAAATACCCGACATTCAAATTCTTAAATTAGCCGACTTAGCCACAGACGCGGTCTAATTTTTAATTCTTCTTAATTTCTCTACAACATTGTATATTAATTAGGTATTGTACATATGGTGGTAGGCATATAAGACACCTTTTTTAAATGTCATCTACATAGTGCCATGCAATTCCCCAGTAAACACATACAAACAATCGGACAGACAAACAAATGTAAATACCGAAATTCTACCGAACCCTAAAAAGTTACAGAAATGCTATAAATACTCCATAGCAAACATATGAAATCCTTGAAAATAATAATTTAATTAAATGCATGTATGAAAATGTGGTAAACAAAATTTATTGTAATTAATATCCTTATATACCTGAGTAGGCTAGAACCTTAAAGCAGGTCATTCGGTATTTAACCATTGTGATGAAAAGCAATGTGGTCGTTACATCTACTTATATTGACACCATTATTTATAACACAAATAAATGGTAGCAGTATACAGCCAAACAGTTCTCAACCATTGCGATTAACGAGAGAAAATAGAGATGAACACTGCAAAGACAGGCCTTGTATAAGAAAATGTTGCGGTATAGGAGAATACACGCAAATGCTGGAGTGTTACAGTGGAATGTTTTACAATTACAGCGATATACCCGTTTACGATGAGAATTTAAATATAATTGATGATATAATACCGAATGTTTTTGAATTGATCCCAAAGAAATTCAATGATAAAGTGTTCCACGCAAGAACTTATAGTGCTGATGCAGCCGATTTTCGAACTTACTTGATGAAGGTATGTTTTTTATCTTTGGATGAATTTTTTTGCATGTTTGTCGTCTATCCATTGTTTTTTCCTTGAAGCGATCTAATACATAATGTATTTTTGTAGGATACTAGCGGTCCCACAGACGTTGTCCTGCCTTGAAAAAATTTAGAACCCTATTATTTAAATTAAATATAACCTACGTTACTTAGGGATAGTATTCTAATGGGGAAAGAATTTTTGAAATCGGTCCAAACATACAAAATACAAATCTTTCCTCTTCATGATATTAGTAAAGATAAATATATTGTGTTCTAGAATGGATTATTAAAAATTGAACTTCCAAATGCATACATCAGATTTCAAGTACTCAATAGAAGTCAATTTTGTGTAGACTACAGGCTTAAAATCGACTCAAAAATATTGACACCAGTATTTTACATTGTGCAGTCAACCCAAAAGCCAGAAAAAAACAACGTATACATCACGAATGGTAAGTCTTTGACCATAGTCCCGCTCCTGTAGCGCGTATTCGCACTATGCGGTTAGCCGCAAGCCATCTGGTTGCCCGCAATATCTTATAATTCGTATATCTCGAAAACGGATTGAGTAATTTGGACCAAATTAGGTAAGGTTTGCTTTAACAACTTTATTGATTCATATTATAACTATAAGTTTCTACGCGACTTTAATTAAATGAAATAAATTTTAATATTGTAAACTATCTTAAATTAAACTATACTAAAAAAAAGAAACCTAAAATTAAATACTAGAACTAAATAAAAAAGAGGGTATAATTATAGATAAAGTATTGGTCCCAAACCACTGTCACTTACCGGCAACGTTCCCAAAAGACTGGCGGCGTTACCACGTTAAGGCAATGCTTGACCTTAACTTTATTTAAATGACAAATACTGACTCATCAGTTTGATGTAAAATAAACTACATATAATATTACTATCAATATGCTGACAAATAATAGATACATGCAAAAGGACATAATTAATATATACATATTCGTGAATTTATTTATATTATTACAGATTATATTTACTTAATGAAATATGAAATATTATAATTTATGTTGATATTGTATATGATGAATATCTAAATGCTAGTTAAGGGCCTACCTAAATAGCGTTCGCTATCTCGCTCACAATTTGACACAATAAAGACTTACATTTACAAAATACGCTTACCATAAATCCGTATTACTCAAATCCCACCAATAAAGTCATGCTGTTTCACATTATGTTTCACATAAATTTGATTTTTATTTCATATACATTTTTCTATATATAAAAACCAATTAAATATGAACAACGTTTTTTATTATGAGAAACCTTGTATGGTCCAGGTCGTATGGCATTTGCCCGACTGGATGGCTACCACCGGTGGTCTAAAGTATGTTGCCATAACAATCTTGAGTTGTGTTCCGGCATTAGTGACCAGGTTCCAGTTTCCCTTAAGAGAGCATCAGCGCATTTGTAGCTCCTTTGGTGTTGCAAATGTCCATAGGCGATGGTAACCGCTTTCCATCAAGTGGGCTATCTGCCCGTCTGCTGAACTACTGCAATAAAAAAATTAATAGAAATGATTTTTTGTGAAACATTCGCAATATTATTGTTGAGGTTTATGTAATAAAGAATTGTAAGTAAATTCTGTCGATTTATATTTTCAAGAATGTGGTAATTCGCGAGCAAGGTAGTGACAACATTTAGGTAGCTCCTTAAATAGGAGGCTTTGAAACTCTTTTGAGGCAGTGAAGGCCCACTTGAAAATTCAACTGTATACTCACACGCCCGTCCTTATTGCGTAAATAAATATTATGTGTTTCATGCGTGTCTTTTAGGGTAAAATATAGCTCAATTGTCAAAACAATATGAATAAACCAAGTGATTACAATTAACCGTTTTATTTTCAGGGTTATATGTTTCATGCTTCTTTCTCCTATTGGTCCTGTTAGTCTACTCTTTGTTGAAGGAGCTGAGAAATTTGGGTGGTAAAATTCTAATGGCATACGTGGCAAGCTTATTCATGGCATTCTTACTTTTATCAATAGTACAGATGCCAGAACATGAAATTAGGACCTGTCAGTGTCTAAGTGAGTATAGGCACTTTATATTAGAAATGTATGTACGCGCATAACTTGAGAACAACTTTACCGATCTTGATGAAATTTTTTGTGTGTTTAGTGGGTCTCCGGGTTATTTGCAGTCACATTTTGAACCGGTAGGTGGCGCCGGGATTGCGTTCTTTTTTTTTATTTGTTCAAGGCGGCTTGTTGCAGCTTGCGGCTGCAGGCAGCAGGCAAGGCTAACTTTTGCCGGTTCCTGTAGTTTTAAATACGTGTATACTTCTGTCTATCGCCCAAAGATTTTTGTTTTATTGCAAAAACGGCAAACAGGTAGATTGCCCAGCTCATGGAAAGTGGTTACCGTCGCCTATAGGCGTTTAAAATATCAAAGACGAAGCCAACGCAATGGCCAGCCTTCAGGATGAAATAAAGAAAATTTGATAGAAATGAAATAGAGGGATCAGGCAGGAGGAATGGAGTATTAGTTAGGAAAAAGGGGATGTGATAAGGGAGATTGGAAGGGGAGAAGGGAAAGAGGGCCAGCGGAACTCTAACTCATCGCACGAAACACGATCAGCTGAAGGCTAACCCTTTCACGGTGATAGTCTGTAAGAACGTTATATCACACAGATCGACCCAGCCCTAAGAACTGTAATCAAGCATCATAAGAAAACGAATTAATTATCTATATATACAAAAATTCCATGTCACAGTGTTTGACTGCAATGAACTCCGAAACTATTGAACCGATTGAGATGATTTTTTTTTCATTTTACTGAAGTTATGCCAACTTAGGACATAGGATAGGTTTAATTTTATTTATAATAAAAAATATTTTTTTTTAATACCGCGAGGTCGGTATGTATGAGTTCTGCTGTCAACTAAGTTACAGAAGCATCAAATAGACGGCGCCATACTTTAAGTCCCACTCTTTCTTTGATCAATAGTATGTCAACCATAATCAATATAAATATATACTAATATATAAAGCTGAAGAGTTTGTTTGCTTGAACGCGCTAATCTCAGGAACTACTGGTCTGATTTGAAAAATATTTCAGTGTTAGATAGCCCATTTATCGAGGAAGGCTATAGGATATATATCATCACGCTATGACCAATAGGAGCGAAGCACCATTGAAGAATGTTCCAAGATCGGGGGGTTCTTTTTAATTTACTTTTTTTTAACTATTCCACGCGGACGAAGTCGCGGGCAGAAGCTAGTGTAATATATAAATAAAAACAAATCGTAGAAATGTGTGTACGCGTATAGCTTGAGAACGACTTTACCGATTTTGAAGATTTTTTTATGTCACTGAGTGATTTAGATTATATTATATATATTATATAATATTATACATTAGATTCAAAATTGGAACCGGTAGGAGGAACCGGTACAATCGGGTCCTAATCTCACCCACCGTTAATGCCGCCGGGATGGAGACACCGGCGTCGGTGTTACGCGCGCTCACCTTTCCTCCTGTGGTGCGCGTTACAGACCGCCCCACGCCAAAAAGAATTATGAAGTCGCCGGGGGCTTACCTCCCCCACGGCAGTGGAAGAGGCCTTATTGGCCACTGTTTGCCAGGGCCTGCGAAACGGCTTGGCCAAATACGGGTGGCCCTGGCATAAAGACGAAGGACGGAACACAGGGAGGTTTTAGTTTACCCCTACCGTGGTGTGGCAATAACATTTCTTGCTTGCGGTGTTAGTGCTACCCCAACCTGGCCAATCCCACACTCCCCACCGCATTTCCCCCGCTGTGGATAGCCCGCCCTCAAACGGATTTTAAATTCCATTCCTTCGTTAAAAAAAAGGAACATAATGTACATACATGTTTAAATACTAAAACTAATAGTCATTTTTGGGAACATTATTGGGTGTGGTCTAACACGCATTTGGCTGTTTTGATTTGTATAGGAAAATTAATTATTTTATTGTGTGATTTACAACAGCGACACCATTTAAAAGACGCATTTAATTTCAATGTATGCCATGTAATTCCGAGTTTTTGCATTTTTTTCCTTAAATACTAGGAATGTACTATTAAGTATGTTTATACATGGATCAATAATTGTAATTTAATTTTCCTTGCAGCATACGCAATATATTTCTTCTTCTTATCAACATTTTACTGGATGAATGTGATGTCATATGATATTTGGTGGACTTTCAGGTATAAATACAAAACAAATCTAATAAGCATTTATTTTAAACATAGTTTATCTAAGTTTATTTTAGAGATTTTTTTTAAACTACACTATAAAATAAGGTGAAAGAAAAGAGTAAAAAATTAAGTACAGATCGCTGTCAGTGGGGAGTGGTCCCAAAATGCTGGCCGCATTTCCCCGTTGTATGGCAACGCAGATCCGTTGCCCTAAATATAGGCCAGCCCTTTGGTCACGTCAATACAAATTATCATTATTAATTTACTAGCCTTTGCCCGCGGCTTCACTGGCGTTATTGTTATCCCACAGGAGCCTTACATTTTTCCGGGATAAAAAGTAGCCCATTCCAGAGTATAATTTATCTACTTGCCAAATTTCATCCAGATCCGTTCAGCCGTTCCGACGTGTTCGAGCAACAAACATCCATCTAAACTTTCGCATTTATAATACTAAGTTTAACTTCAGGACTAGAAATGAAAATATTGTATTATCTTCAAATTATACATACAATATATAATAGGTTGGGGAAAAATTCTTTTCGCATATAATATATATGAACTTGTGATAAAATTTCTTTGGCTATACCATTTGTATCTGGCTGGTTTTGGTATTATTAAAAAGTTTTAATTTTAAAGAAGACTATTACAAATTCAAATTAGGAAAATGTGTGCTGTTCATTTGTTTTTCTTATTGTTAAAATGAGTGAATCTAATGAAGAAATTCGATACATTTTAAAATTTTACTACAAAATAGGTAAAAATGCAACACAAGCCGCGAAAAAAAATTGTGATGTTTATGGACCTAATGCAGTATCTGTGAGAGTAGCGCAAATTTGGTTTAAGCGTTTTCAATCCGGAAATTTTGATATCAAAGATGCACGTCGCTCTGGTCGCCCTGTTACGGACAAAATTGATGGCATTTTTGAAAAAGTGGAGCATGATCGGCATATTAGTAGTTACGATGTAGCTGGTGAACTGGGAATTGACCACAAAATGGTTTTGGCGCATTTGAAAAAAGCTGGGTACACAAAACAGCTAGATATTTGGGTGCCTCATGAGCTCACTGAAAGAAACCTAATGAACCGTGTACTCATTTGTGATTCTTTATTACGACATAATGAAACCGAATCATTTTTGAAGAAGCTGATAACTGGTGATGAAAAGTGGATCACGTACGACAAGAACGTGCGAAAAAGATTGTGGTCGAAGGCCGGTCAGGCTTCACAGACTGTGGTGAAACCCGGGTTAACTCGCAACAAGGTGATGCTGTGTGCATGGTGGGATTGGAAGGGCATTATTCATTATGAGCTGTTACCGCTAGGCAGGACCACCGATTCTGAACTGTACTGCGAACAACTGATGAGATTAAAGCAATAAGTTGAGAGAAAGCGGCCGGAATTAATCAACAGAAAGGGTGTGGTTTTTCACCATGATAACGCTAGACCTCACACATCTTTTATAGCAATGGGACACGTCCCTACCTACAAGATCGCAAAAAGTTATCCAACAAAATGGCACCTACATACTTTAGTCAAATGTAAATAAACTTTATAAAAAAACCTTTTGAATTTTTATATAAAATGCGAAGAAACTTTTTCCCCAACCTAATATGCATATATATATATATATATATATATATATGTGTGTGTGTGTGTGTGTGTGTGTATACGAGTTAATAATTAGCAAAAGTCGGGAGTAGTCTAAATAAAACTGCAATCCGCAGTGTTTTTTTTTTTTTGAGCCGGGGGAAATGTATTTCGCACACTACCGGGTCCTTTACTAAGGATTAGACCAAAGTGACGAGAGGTGTCACCACGAATGGCGCACTAGAGTTAAATCGCCGGCTTGTGTGGAGATTCGAAGAACTCAATACTCTACTAATACCACCCTCCTCCCGTGTGCCCCTCGCTGTGGTAGGAAGAGAGTGAGACTTAGAACGTAGTGACGCCCACGCTGATCCTAGCGCATCAGTGCTTGAGAATGCCCCGGGACAGGCAAACCCACTTCGTCAACAGGGGTGAAGAATCCTCTACTCCCTAGATGCTAGAGGGCCCCTGCAGCGGTATTTACGGGGCAATCGGCAGTGCTGTCTCAACACACCTCAACCACTCTTACTCCTTTGTGTCATCGCTGACAGTCTATGAAATGGTGGGAGCCATACAGTGAGTGACACATCACCATTTACCCATTTGACCTATGTTTTTCAACCTTACTATGGCCAAGCGCCATATTCCTCAATACCTAGATCATTTGTATTACAATCCAAACCCAGTATTCATTTATTCCATTTGTTACAATAGTAGGTACTAAACTATATTAACTAGGTATTATCCTTAAGTGCATTCCTATAGTACTTACAGTGTGCGATTTTTGTCAAGCCATATTATTAATCAATTTTCAAAGTGACTTCTACCTGTTGGTGTACCCATGACCCTATGTAAATCCCTAAAACTCGGGGTCATTTTATGGGTCGTCGGTGTAATATATAGGTATTATAAAAAACAATTTGGAACAGATCCTAGACCAGAGAAACAGCAGAAATTTCACTTACAAAAACATCCTACTCTTGGGTTACAATCGTCCCATTTTAGGCGACTAAAGGATTTTATAACCGTCAAGCTTGTCAGCCGTTTTGGGATTTGCAGATTTTCTAATAATGTATTCCTTCACAACAACCATGGTAATCTATATATACATACATATAATAAAACTGTAGAGGTCGAATTTCTGTACAATGAAAAAAAAATACTAAAAACCTATGTTATGGGTAATATATAACGAAGTACTCTGGGGCCGATCCCATACACCCAGACCATAATAAGTAACGGAGAAAATTCGTTTCCTAAATTTACCTTACCAGGAATCGAACCCGAATCCTCTGGGTTACAGTAAGGTAAGCTGGCGAAGGGTTATCCTCCTCAACCACAGAGGCCGTCAACATATTACCTCTATTATGCCTAAACACGCAGGTACATTACTATATAAACGCGTTTACCACCTTATATATGGGAGAGGGAAACAGAGATGAGGTAATCATCCAGTTAATTCCCACAGCATCCACCAGCCCATTCCTGTCTGGTTTTGTCCGCACACATATTACCAGCAAACGCTTAAATTTTCAATAATTGGCATTTTTGAAAATTGGAGGAATTTGGATCATTGCTCTTACCCGTCAGATGATATTCAATCTATGAACTATGGCACAAAGTAGACTGTCAGCAACATGTCATATTGACCGATTCGCTTAGCGGTTTTGTACGAGAGTCTGGCCAGCGAATCGTGTCACAAGCTATAATAATATTTATTGAGATTCTGCCTATGAGTTTCTGTTATACAAATCATCAAAAACAGCGCTGTCGGTGTTGTTTTTGTGGGTAAAATTTTCGATAAGCTATGGCGAAACCCAAAAGATGCACAGTTACATTAATATAAAAACATAAAAGGACCAAATCATGTTTCTCGTGTAATATTTAATGTTGCTAGTTAAAGATATTTTCAATTTGCCGCCATTTAGTTGTGCCACGATTCGCTGGCCAGACAGTGCTTATGCCTTTTTCTCTTGAAAACATGAACATACTCTTCTCATTCCTGATTATGTAAAATAAAAAAATTCTTGCAGAGGTTACGCTAAAGCTCGGCCGATACATCGCCGCGGGGAAAACTTTAAATTTATTATGTACTGTATATACGCGTGGGGACTTCCATTTATTATGACAATTGCATTCGCTATCCTCAATGAGGTTTCTATGAGCGATTACCCTTGGGTCATTACACCGAAAATACCACAGGGAGGATGCTTTCTTGAAGGTATGTTTTAATCAATAATAATTTTATTGCCTGAAGCAGACAAAAAGGCAGACGGCCTACTTGATAAAAGGTCGTTATCGTCGCCTATGGATATTTGTTACACCGATGGCGTTGCTAACGCATTGCCGGCTTCTAAAAAAAATTAACGCCCGTCTTAAATAGCCCCGTGTTGTTGTAGCACAGGAAAAACCTCGGCGGAAAGTAATAATTAATATCTTTTTACACTTCTAGGGTATTATTTTTTTTTTACATTTTCGGGTATTATTATATTGTTCAAATTTTTAAGGTTTCATAACCATTTTGGGAAGAACAGAACCCTCATAAAATCATCATGTCAGTCCGTCTGTCTTTATAATTCATTTTTTATCGGTGACTACTGAATCTACATGTGAAAAA
Organism: Dendrolimus houi; assembly: GCA_039645545.1. NCBI lineage: Eukaryota > Metazoa > Arthropoda > Insecta > Lepidoptera > Lasiocampidae > Dendrolimus > Dendrolimus houi. The sequence goes on from CM077122.1 coordinate 6,064,763, forward strand.
TTTAACAATATGTTCGAGTTTGCATATCACAGTATTTATATGTGCGTTTGTTAATTAAACTAAGAATACAAAAAGCTGGAAGTAGTTTGAGGCTTAGTTTTCCTTCCTTTAATATTGTTACATGCCGTCAAAGATAAGCGCACAGCTGCCTGTTGTAAGCGCAGTTTATTATCCTTTCCGGATTAAGGAATTCTTTTGTGTTTTGAATTTGTAATTAAGAAAAACATGCTATTGTTTTTCTACTTGTTTTATAACCACCATTAGCGTCGAACTAATCCTTATTGTTATTGTTGTCGACTTTGTGGCCGTTTGCACGTGTGCAAATTGCTATTTCTCGGAAACACAGTGCGCGCAGCCAATTTCTTTGTACTGTGTAGTGAGTATAAGACAATGCCCGAATGGAGGGGCGGGCAGTCAAGCGACGACTAAGAGACGAGTAAGACGTTTATAGTACTCTTGATTAGCGATATAGACGACGGACTTCACGCGTGTCGAATTGCATTGAATCGTGCAGTGTGAACTGGTTGCATCCAGTCTTATTTGTATTTGTTTTATGCGTCTTTGTACAGTTCTAATAAATTCTATAGTAGTTCCAACGGCATTTTTAATTCGAGCCCTGTAGCTCGTAACAATATTAATTCTCAACTGCTTGATATAATAATGGACGAATAGAAAAATTGTGTTAAAGATCTTAATTGTTTAGCAATAATAATAATGCAAGCATACCTATCACTTGGGCTCCAACTCTGCTATTACAATATAACCAGGTTCAAATCGCCATGGTTGAAACAAAAACAACCATTATGACGCCAGTGGTCGACCATTCTGACGAAATTAGAATTGCAGAATTGGGGGTCCTGGGGTCTATTGATTTGAAGATTATTTTCAAACTTGAATATTAATAAAATAAAATAGTAAGATGTTATTAAGTTCCAATCATGCAAATCACTAAGTAGGTACCTAGTACGTTGGTAAATGAGTCAGTGAACAAAATTAAGTTACTACTTCTCGAAACTTAAGTAAATATTGATAATGAGTTAGCAACTAAAAGTGCTTTAGTTGAGTTATGGAAAATTTGAAGCAACTGCTTTAAATTAGTGCAGTGTTTTATTACCTTATACTAATATATAAAGCTGAAGAGTTTGTTTGATTATTTGTTTGTTTGTTTGATTGATTGAACACACTAATCTCAGGAACTACTGGTCTAATTTGAAAAATTATTTTAGTGTTAGATAGCCCATTTTTCTTGTAATGTCTCCTTGGATACCGGGTTGCCTTAAAGAGATCGCTATAAGCGATAAGGCCGCCCATTGTTCTAATGGAAATGTATTTATATTAAATGTCTAGGTTTAAGTTATGATGAACAATAGAGAGTTTTAATTCATTCATTCATAAATTCATTTATCGAGGAAGGCTATAGGCTATATATCATCACGCTAAGACCAATAGGAGCGGAGCATCAATGAAGAATGTTTCAAAATCGGGGGGTTTTGAAAACAAATTCCACGGAGACGACGTCGCGGGCACAGTTAGTAAAATATAAAAAAAAAATTATTGTGTCAAGTTCAAAAGTAAGAATTTTGTGTCACTCTTTCTGAATGTTGTTCTTGCATAGACTCTGATTTTTTTTATAATCTACATATTATTACATAGAAGGAAAACGTTGTATCCCTTTTTAAGCATTATTTTGTAAGAGTAGGTAGGTATAGTTAAAGTTTATGCAATCGGCAGACAAGCACACACATTGTATATCCCCAAATTAATGAAGTTGTGTTATGGGTAATATACAACAGACTACTCTGGGGTCGATCCCTGACACCCAGACCATAATATATAACGGAAAATTCGTTTCCAAAATTTTTCATGCCCGAAATCGAACCCGGAGTCTGGGTTGCAGCGAGGTAGGCCGGCAAAGGATTATCCCGCTCAACCACAGAGGCCGTCACTATATGGAGAAGTAGCACGAAGAACTGTAATATATTATATGTTACAAATACATTACATTAACAAAAATAAACCAATACATTGTGTACGTTCATATTAGTAAAGTTAAACACATAATAGCCTGTAGTTGATTTGTACATTAACTAATACTGCCATATTCGAAAACGCGTTGTAAGTTCAATTTGTCCCATATTTCATATTTTTAAGGTGTAGTAAATTAACGAATAAAAAAATATTAAAAAATCATTATAATCTCCAATATCTCCAGTCTTAAGATTGTATACCCACCAAATATAAAATGTAGTGATTTTAATAAACTAAAACATTGTTAACTATATAAATAAAGAAAAATATCATAGTTTATTATATTCTGTTAGTTACTACAACAATTTGCAGTCAACATAAGTATTTTTAAATATAACGCTTCAATTGGTTTAAAAGTGTAATGGAGTAATCAGCAATTTAAAAAAGTACATTGTGCAACTATTTGAACAATGCCTGACATAATATGCGGAGCAATAAAAAATAAATATGTTAACACGTTTTAATTTTTTTTTTATAGTCGGCAACAAGTTTTGTCTATAATCTCTAAGATTAAGATTATAATGAATTCCTTAGGTTTTCTATGTGTAGTTGTCCAGGAGGCTGGCTACGTTATCTGGATGGGTTCCCATATTGATCTGCTTTCCTAGCTAAGCACCAGTCCGCTGATCACCCGAAGAGTCGATGAGCCTTTTTGAGAACTATTTATAAACGCTCTTACAGTAGTTAAAATACATAAAATAAGTTCAATTATTGTGTATTTTTCTTTCATTATTTGCAGCGTATTTTTACGTTAGTAAAAACATCTTTACTTCGAGTACTAGGCGACCATTTAAACATACAAATATTTCTCTTACACTTTTCAGGTGGCGAAAAACTCATTTACCTTTATTATCCAATGTTAATCTTGATTCTATGCAATTGGTTCTTTTATCTGATGACGGCTTACAATTTGTGGAGACTAAGTCGAGGCACTGCAATACTAGACAACTATGCTGCTGGTACACCAGCAGCCCATCGCTCACAAAGACACAGGTATGGAAAATAAACCAATTTAATCTTTAAGGCTTGTAGCAACGCCAACGTTCTTCAGAATTTTTCGGGCGATAGCGGAGATTTCATAGACGCGGTCGTTTTTCAGAAGCATTATTATTTTATTATGAATAAAATAAAGTATAATTTAAAAAATAAAACTATTTATCTCGCTTTAATAAAGAAGGTATTTATTATCTTGCTTTGATAAAAATTGCATTGTATTTTTTCTTAACTTAAAATAAGTATAATATTTTCTTAAGTTTTCGCGACTTGTATACATAATAAAACTACGTTTTAACGGTTTAAGCGCGGTAATCAAATAAATTACCGCGCCTAAAAACCGTTAAAACTTAGTTTTATTAAAATAAGTATTTACCAATTACGAAAAAATCGCATTACATCTCATATCATGGAGATATATATTGAATTTTCTGGTAAATTATTGATCAATAAATACCAACGAAAAATTGTTTCCTTTGCACCCCACTTTCGACCTTATCCGGTAATAGGAACCTTAAATACTAATTGTACCCACAACTTTTCTTTTTAGCTATTTTCGTGAGAGGGCAATTGTCTTTGGCAAGACGTTTTTGAATGTTAGCGAGTCTAGCTAGACTTTTACTATTCGAGTGTTTCTTGGCGTGAACATAAAGGGCGGTTTCAGACTAACGTTTTATACGCGCGTATAAGCTCGTTTTTGGAAGCGCATGTAGGCGCGTATAGGCGCGTCTTTTGACACACGCACATTTTGTTTTTAATGTATGTACACCGATTATTTCAATTTTCTAAACGCATTGTAAGAACTCGTACCATGTACAGATTTATTATAGTATATAGATAGATGTACATATTTATATTTTGTCTGGTGATTACTTTTCAATTTTCATTTTCTATGAGGAACATTTATGGTATTTCTATTATTATTAAAATAAAACTTCTATTTCTTTCCAGATTCATGGTGTATCTGAAGTTATCTATCGTCATGGGCCTCAACTGGGTGCTGGAAGTGGTTAGTTTTCTATATCCAAAGTTCAGAATATGGTATCTCACGGATGCATACAATATTCTCATTGGACTGGCTATATTCCTCATCTTCTGTTGTAAGCAAAAAATATTTAGGAAATTGGTAAAATTGTAAGTATTAAGGATGATTTCCACCAAACGGCTCGCATCGCATCGGATCGGTAAGGATATGAAGTGATGCGGCGACGGCCGATTGCGTGCGGCAGCATGTCGACGGATACGATCGGCTCCGTACCGTCCCTTGCGAACGTATCCGTTTTTGCGCTCAGTCAAATAGTTTCAGTCGTACCGTGTTGATGTGTTCTTATTTAAAGAACTATACGCGACGACAGCGGGCAGGATCTGATTGTATACGACGACAGACGAACGTCGTAGCATACTTCCGGCTACGATCGCGTGTCGCGAAAGACGCCCGCGATCAAGCTTGTGATTTAAAGATTTAAAGATTGTGAAATTCCTTCCGATCCGATCCGACGCAAGCCGTTTGGTGGAAATCATCCCTTATTCATTTAATTTTATATTCAGAAACTTAACAATATCATGCAAAATTAAAAATAGCGTAGACGACACTCACGTCAACTTAGATACTTTATATCTTCTATTTATATTGTTACCAAAGTTAACCTCTAGTGCGTGCCTCTTATTTAAAGAGTAGGCATTATTACACAGGTTACATTTTACAAAAATTTCATGTTAGCGGTATTTGCCCCCGGAAGATGCACTTCATTGTATATTGCAAACTATCGCATCTCCCGGCATTAAAAGTATTTATCTACATTTTCGGTATTTAAACTATATTTAACCATTCTAACCCATTCTAGTTTTATTTATCTATCCCCCGTCTATCTATCTTGTAAGCTATATAAATGATGAAAATGGCGAAAATGCCGAAAATGATGAAAATCACGAAAATGGCACAAAATAACCTTTACATAAATCTATCCCATTTTTCGGGATAAAAAGTATCCTATGTTCATCCTCGGCATCGAATATATATATATATATATATATATATATATATATATATATATATATATATATATATATATATATATATATATATATATATATATATATATATATGAGTGTATATGTATACTGAATTTCAACCAAATCGGTCCATCAGTTTTTCTGAGAAAGCTGAACACACAGACAGACAGAGTTACTTTCGCATTTATAATATTAATAGCGATTAATTGTGAATGACGTTAAATATTATCAGTTAATACATGAATATACACTAATGTAGGTATTCGTTAACGTCGTTATTTTTAACGCTATAAATAAAACTCATTTGATCCCAGTCAATAACTATAACATCACTCCAGGTGAAGCCCATGCATAATGCTAATTAGTCAAATAACTTATTAATTATTGTGTACAGTTACTACAATAATTAAAATTGATTCACATGCATTTAACGTTACTAGCTGTAAGAAGGTCAAACCATATGTACATTATATCCCCCATTGGTGCTGCCTTTGGTGGATCTTTTTTAAATTTTCAGCGGAAACAAGCTAATTGCAAAAGTTTAGAGGTAATTTAACCACTTTCCTGTGGGTGAGCCATTTGCCTGTTGTGCTGATTAAGTCAATATATAACAAAATTTAACTCTTCAACAGTTATATAAGATTTAGCGATTTATCAGACATAAGTTTTTTAGTGTTGATCCATACTGTCAACGTAACATTTAGAAACATTGTTAACAAAATGTTCATAACACATTTTCAGATTCAAAAGTAAGAAGATAGCGTGGTCTCCATCAACTCAAAGTTCGAGTACAACTTCTAATAGCAATTCGGGCCAAGAACAAGTATGCAGCAACCCTCGAGGATCAGCATACCAGATGAAAACCTTTTGAAAAATCCTCTTGTACTTTGACTATCACAATCTATTGTAAGAAATGTTACCAGAGACTGTTAAAATTCAACCATATAATACGTCATATGTTAAACATATACAGAGATGTGACTTATCTAAAATACAAATATCTGAAATACAGATACAAGATACAAAATATGTATCTTGTATCGAGATACTTTTTAAAAATGTATTTTTTATCTCGCATTTAGATACTATTCGTCTAGTAGCTTAGTATTTTGTAAAAAAATTGTTGCTAAAATACTTTTAGTCATAATTACCTAAGCATTTTTTACATTTACACCTTATAATGAAAATAAAATAGAACGCACCTTTCAAATGTAAATCAACCTATCAAAACACATCTCCATGTAGAACCCGATAGAACTCTTAATATATTCCATACAAGATCTTTTAGCAGTACAGGAATTTCTTAGTGAAGTCATGAATATGTAGAAATTACCTCTGTTGAAGGAAAATGATATATACTCTTTCGAAATGAATACGTGGACTGTTCAAAATCAAAAGCAGAAGGTATTAAAAGGACGCAAAGAAATAGACATTTGCTGTGGTCCATTAGGCGTCGTTTGTTCCGCACCATGTGGTATGGGCGTAATGAAACCTAATGGCTTTTTGTAACGCCTTTTTGGTGTCTCTGTACCCCTCGTATAAACTCATCTCCACAATCACTGCGTCGACGGCGTGGCGGCGTCTTTTCCTAAATCTGATGTATTCACTCTCTGTGTAATTGTGCTATTTCGTCACTCCAACAGTACACCTGGCTGTTGGGCCTGTGAGGGCTTACCCTCGGCATTGCCGCATCGCACGTTACCGGTATCAGCAACCATAACTGCGGCTGCTGGACTATCAGGGCCTCTTGGAACATCTCCCGCTCTAGACGTTTCAGAGCCCAGCGTGGGTAGTCCCTAGTTGAGGAAGTTTCAAGGGTCTGAGAGCCCGAGCTCCAGGTGGAGACACTAAATCGTATGTACCAGTGGTCGGATAGCGCTACCACTCCCGCCAGTACCCTCCAGACCTAGATACGTCTTACTACGGCGGGGCTAGCGAATGTGATGTCCATTGTGGACTCACCCCACTAGCGTTCACACATGTTGAGGACCACGAGACTCCTGGAGAGCTCGATCGCCCATTTTGCAAGCACCCTGCCACCATGAGACGGGGGTGGCTCTGAGCAACTATTGTGCCCACATCTTCCAACCACTCTCTTGAAATCGGCAAGACAGCGATTCGGGGAAAGTAGGCATCTAACACTATTGTCTCTTCGATGGTAGCTGCGACTAAGCTTCTTACCCTTACTACATCAGGGGGGGGGGGGCAATTCGTAGCCGTCCGGTCTCCCGCCCAGCTATCTCTGGACAGGATGCAATACGTCTACACAACCACCGATAAGATAACTGAATGTCCCACTGCGCCATGCTTTGGACCATTAGGTCCTGGGCTACGGCGCAATGGTTCAGGTTTGACTAGAGAAAGTGTCAAGTGCGATCCACTATTTTGTACACTTTTTTGCTTCCTTCGTACCGTGTGGCTGCGACTCCTCTCTTTTGGAATTATGGATATTGAGCTCTTGTCGAAGAAAAATAAGTGATAAAACGTTTGAAGGACTGGTCTCAATTCACATATTTCATGTAACATAGGTTCAATAAAATTTAGATTTCTTTAAAAAGTACTTTAGCTTTAAAAAGTATTTAGAAGCTACGTATTTAGTATCTAGTATTTCAAATACCATTTTCAAAAGTATCTTGTAACTGGTATCTCAAATACTTATTTTAATAGTATAGTATTTATATTCAGATACTTTGTATAGGGTATCTTGTACATCTCTGAACATATATCAGGGTCTAGTTTTTGGGTAAAGTGAGATGATTTGTATATCAGGTCAAAAGCACTGAAATATAGAGGTGTTATTTTAGTCTAAGTATAGAATTACTGATGAATTATAAGCTTTAAGCGATAAGGCCGCCTGTTTTCTTTACCATGATAATGTGCATTTTTGTAATTTTTTATCTATTGAGCAATAAAGTGTATTTATCTATCCATAGTACAGGTCCACAAAAAAGTGGTGTGTGCTGAGTGTTAGTTGAATGTCGAATCTGAAGTGAGTATTGGGGGTCAATGAGCAAATTAAATAGAGAAAAACCCAAAAAACCGATAAAAATTACGATCTTTTTTCGGTCGGGCGATCGATTTTGGGTTTTTCTCGATTGTTTGCTCATTGACCCCTATTCTAATTTCAGATTCATTTTCAGCGGGAAACAATACGCCAGTATATCATAGTCTGATACCCAGCACACACAATTTTATTGTGGCTCTGTGTAATTGGTCGATGTGTGCCCTTTATGAACGAACTAGACGCCAGACAACACAAATTCAATTCAATTATATTTTTTATTATCTAATTTCCTGTTAGCAAACAGGCAAGCGGCCCTTATAATTTAGTGTTTTTTATTTAGTTTTTATTGCTGAATCCCGGTAGACAGGCTGATGGCCCAACTCTGATCGAAAATGGATATCCGTCGCCTATGGGCATTTGCAACATAAGGAGCGCTGCTAATGTGCTCCCAACCTCGAAGGGGAAACTGGAACCTGGCTACTGATGCCACGGAACACAACGCATACTCGGCATACTCTACACCAGGGGTGGTAGCCATTCAAACGGGTAACTGTCCTACCACCTGGCTGTGGATTGTTTTGTCGTCTCTTACGACAGACCGCCCCAACGCAGGAATTAGTAATCTTTTTCCGTTCCTGCAAAAATTTTCCGTTGGTGCGGTATTAATATAACAAAAGACGTAGAACTCTCTGTTTTATTTAAATTCACGATGAAAACTACTCGAATCACAGAAGGTTTGTAGTATTCATACAGCGTTGACAGTCCAATAAATATTATGTTATTTACTAACACATTAGATTTTTACCATGTAGGACTTAAATTATGTCAAAACATTAACCATCTTATTCATAAAAAGACGCAAACGCAAGATTTAATCATTTTTAAAAATCAAATGCGATTTAAGCTAAAAACTCGTTTATTATTGATAATCGTGTTTCATGAACCTCAAATGTTGAATGTTGCCATTTCATAAAAAAAACAGTTTTGTCTACGAATACAAGCAAATAAGAAAACATGTTAAGTAATTAATATTTTTTTCGTCACAAGGGCAGACAAAAGTACTGAATCTATATCTCATTATATCTCATATTATTATATCTCAGAGATACATTTTAATTCCCATCTAACACTAACAAAAAATGTATTTTCACACTTGTTGAAATTTAAATCTTTAAAATTCGCAAACCTCTATTAGGACCGATTTTTTTGCAGACAACCCTATATCAACGTGTTCGCAATAAAACAGCGCTTCTGTTGATATAAAAAAAATCTATTATCCAATCAAGTGAAAGTTACTAACATCGACATACCTGTTTATACCTGGCAACCCAGTAGTTCGTCCACGTTAATAATAGACAACCCAACGCCTGCACATTCTAATGTTTTAAGTCAGGATAAAATTTTATCTTCATTGAACCTTTGAACATTGATCTACAACTACTAAATAATAACAAATAAGCAGATAATCAGTTAAAAAATTACACATGAGACCTTGCTTAACAATTGATTAGTTTATTTTTTAAAGTTGACAATGCCTCTTATTTTTTTTTTCTAAATTGAAACACAAAATTAACAGTCCATTTTCGGCATTATGGCCGGCCACGGACTTGTCGCTGTGATGCTCGGGCTCCATCTAGAATAATGCTAAATTGACTGTGGCCAAGCACATATATTTGTAGCGTTACAAATAGCACTATTAACGAATAGTTAAATTAGTGTATACGTTTTCCGTCATTAACAACGAACAAAAATATCGCATCACAATTAATCCATTAAACCCATCAATCGCCACATTTGTATGAAACGGCGAATAACTATAACATTGTCCCAGACGAAGTAGCATCAGCGATAACGCAGCGTAACACGAAGCGACGTGTGGAAAAACAAAATATCTCTCGAAGAGAGTATATGTACCTTGCAAAAGATCTATGAAGAATCTAACGAGTCGTCTGGAGCGGCGCCAACCATTATCTGTGTAGCTCGCCTCTAATTCTGAATCCGTAGGCAGATCCTTAGCCAAATTGTTGCATAATATTTTCTTAAGTTTTCACGACTAGTATGCACAATAAAACTTAGCCTACCGTCAACTTGTTCATTTTAATTACTTAGTAAATTTAATTTTGTTTATGGTTATTATTAACTCTATGGGAGCCTAATCTAATTTACCACCGCTCCGCAACATGTTGTGGTTTGAAGAGAAGTTGGCCGTAGGCTTAATAAAACTTTAACAACACTCATTGACACTTGACATCTCTGTCCTCCGTGATCACGGCCACTGAAAAGTGGCCGAGATGTTGGAATAATAAAAATCAAATAAATTCCGCACTTAAAACCGTTAAAACGTAGTTTTATTACAAATGGTTGCAGTCAAAATTCTGCAATCATTGTTCACTTTTAGCCAGTATTTATACTTTATTATTAAATTAGTTCACTTATCTTTATTAAAATGTATGAAATATGGTTGCGCCGAGGAACACCTCCTCATAAATTCTTCCTCCCCATACTCGCCATCAAGAAAAGAATAAACTTTTAAATGAAGAATGCGCAATACAAGACGAGTGTCACTGCTGTCACCGCAATATATATAAAATACGTATCGTATACGAACTGAATTTAATGCACATTAAATCACCATTAATCCTAGTGAGTGTGTGAACTCCCGGGGGACGAGTGCAGTGTGGCGGCGGACTGGTGGCGAGGTAAGTGCTTCCTTGCTTCTTCTTCCACGTCCCTTTGCCTTCTCCCGGCCATCGCATCGCGCCCGCATTTGTTGGTTACCTTCGAGCCGGATATCGTATCCATTTCACGCTATACCGCATTAACTTTGTCGTCACATCATCCTAGGATTTGGACAGTTTCGTACCGCATCACACGTATTTCATAGATTGCTCGTTTTCCCCGCATCGCATACGTATGGTTTATTCGTTGCTCCAACAAGCCGCATCTCACACGTATTTTCTTACTTTCTCGCTTGCCCCGCATCGCATACGTGTTTTACTAGTTCCTCGACCAAGTCGCGTATTTTCATCGCATTTTGTATATTTTTCATAAATTCGCTTAATTTCGTAGTCTATAATGCCGCGTCACGCAGCCCCGGCTACACCGGAGCTCTCAAATAAGTTAAAGTTCCTCGAAGCGCTTCATACAGCACATGTGGAGCGCTTAGATGGGGTCTACAATGAGGGTCTGAGAACAACTATGGATCCTTCATGTATAGAAAGCTTCTTAAGTCAAGCTCACACTATAGATGACTTACGTGTCAGCTTTCAAGACACATTACAACAAATAAATATGCTCCGCATGCAATTAGACCCTGACTATACACCAGACCTTCAGTCTTGGACGGCTTTCGAGGACACTTATAGCCTTGTGAAACGTAAAGTCATACATTTATCCCGCGAGCAGTCCGATTCACCGCACGTTACTATATTAGAGTCAGACCGCCCTAAGAGGCATTTTCCAAGTTTGCCGCCTATGCCTCTCCCTGAATTTGATGGGGATATTAAAAATTGGCCTCTATTTTACACCGCGTTCTCAAATACAGTCCACAATAACAATAATTTAACCAATTCGGAAAAATTATATTATTTGATAGGCAGATTGACAAATAAAGCCAAATCTGTTTTCGCAGGGTTGTCACCTACGGGTGAAAATTACGATATAATTTTTCATTCGCTTGTATCCAAATATGAGGATAAACGTACGTTAGCCTCTTCATATTTGGACCAGATCTTTGACGTTAAGCCATCGAGCTCATGCTCACTCGAGAATCTGGAACACTTTCTAGATAGCTTTGTTTCGTCGGTACACGCCATAGAAACACTTAATTTTAATAAACTTGCAGAATTTATTTTCTTGCATACCGCGCTCCGGAAGTTAGACCCGGAGACAGTCCGTTCCTTCGAAATGGACCAGAGAGGGAATGATATTCCGTCCTTCTCTGACCTCGTTGATTTTATCCGCGATCGTATAAAGATAATTCAACGTTCTACTGTTGTCGTTAAACCCGCGAAGAAAGTGATCGAACATAGAGCTAATGAACCTTCTAAGCCAAGGCTTACATTCGCTTATGTCACTACGAATAATACAACGCATCCATCTCAGTCTTGTGATCTTTGTAATTCATCTAGGTGTAACAATCACTTGTATAATTGTTCAAAGTTTTTAATGCTTTCTCCCCGCGATCGCTTTGATTACATTAAAAATATTAACGCATGCATAAACTGTTTAAGTTATAAACATAAATTGCATAATTGTCGCTCAAATTCGGTTTGTAAAAAGTGTCGGAAGAAACACCACACTTTATTACACTTCGACAATTTTACCTTCGCCCCGCCAGCTACCAATGTCGAATCTCACGTGCCTGCACCTCTGCCACGTATTTCAGAGTGCAAATGCAGCACACGCACCACGCCGTCGATTGAACCCGTAAATCTACCAATAACCACCTCAACATCCACTGCGCCTAATGTTACGTTGTGCGCATTTTCCAGTAATGATGATTTGCGACAACCCTACAATCAGTCATCAACCGCGCAGCTAACGTCAGTTCTTTTACCAACTGCGCAGGTTGTCGTCTATGACAACAACGGACATGCGCGACATGTTCGATGTCTTCTTGACAGTGCAGCGCAGAGCAATTTCATTACGGAGGCATGCTTAGATCGTTTAGGTTTAAATTCAAACAAAATTCAAACTTCCGTCAACGGAATTGGGGGTTCGTCGAAAATAATCAATAGTTCCGCACATATTAAGTTTTATTCTCGGTTCAATAATAATGTTTTATATAACATGAATGCTTTAGTTGTAGACAAGATTACTGAACATTTGCCGACGCATTTCGTAAATAATTCTTTGATTTCGGAATTCAGTAATTTGCCGCTCGCCGATATTAATTTCGGTAAGCCTGGTGAGATCGATATGCTCATAGGTTCTTTGCTTTTCCCGCATTTATTACTTTCTGATAGAGTTTATTCGCGCTCTTTAGGTTTCCCATGTGCCATGGAGACTACTTTAGGGTACGTAATTGTAGGCAAAGCACCCGCATTTGTAAATAATAGGTCATCGGCACCTTCAGGTTGTTATTTCGCATCGCATTCTAGATGTAAATATAACTTTAATCGTTTTGGTCCACTCAAAAGGGCTACCGCGCCGCGTGCTTTCGAGACTTATAACCGGAAGTATAGAGATTCTTATCATACTACCCGCAACCCTTATGGTAGAAATACTTATGGCTTACCATTTAAGGGACATGTTTCATCATGTTAGCTCAGTCATCTTATTGAAATTGTAAATATTAATTTACTATTTATTTGCTTAATTTTCGCGCTGCATCTATTTGTTGAATTTTAAACAACTTGTTAAATATTTGTAACCTTTTATTATTAATATTGTTTATGTCCGCTTATAGTAGAAGTAGTTATCGCCGCATCGCAAGATTACTAATTGATTTTAAAATCTTACCTCATCTCAATAATGCTCTGTTTCCGGATTTAATTTTGCTGATAATGAAATATTGTCATCACGCGCACTTTGTTAATAAAATATATTAACTACAGGCTGGTAACTCTCACAGCCTCGCATTGCAACGCATCAAACCATCCATGGGTTATAATAATTTAACGCATAATGTCGTGCGCATTTTATTTATATATTTTATAATGCATTCGTCTGCGACCGCGTTACTATTTTCTTGAAAGATCAAACTTTCGCGAATGCAAAGTTAACGAAGCTTTGAAATCTATATATTGATCTCAAATTTTCTAATTCTTTCTAAGTATCTGCGTCATAAGATTATTTTGCTCGTTTTGGTTTTATCATGCCCGGTTCTTATCGAACTTGTAGGTGAATTTACTACTGATGGCTTCTTATCCGCATTATATTTATCTCGCAGAAGCTCAGTAGCTCAAGTTCTCTTTAATAGTCGGATATATTTTATTGGAGCTAAACGAATTAAATTTCGTACAAATTTCTTCTATCGCATAGTTTTACTTAATTTTAACCGCCAATCGTAGTTATCGAATTACTATCGCAATACTTGTTGTCGATTAAACAGGATCAAGGAGATAGTAAAACAACGCGCTTTTAGTGGGGAACTAACTCTCTCCTATAATCTTTTGGACCCTTGAGGTCTGACGCTCGCGCGTTTTCTAAATTTAACGCTGCTTATTTTAACATTTTTCCGCGTCATATTTAAATCTCAACATGCTTTTCTTTGGCGACATTGGAAGAGCGAGATCTGCACACATTGCCGATGTTTTTAAATGGTTTACCACGTAAAATGCAACATGCATCGGTTACGTTGTAATTTTAAACTTAAATAACATCCCGCTTCTACAATGACCATTCGGCATTGTAGGTGAAATTTTCTCGTGGAAAGATGCTGTGTTTAGGAACAGCTTAAGTTCGCACTGCTAGCGGATCGTTTTGACGCCCGGTTGTGCGACTCTGTCCATTGCCTAAATCATCTTGATCACCACTTGAGGATTTGTCTTTTGTTTCAATTAGAATTAACTTTTGTTTTGTTTTATCATTTTCATCTGTATTATATCTACTGCATTTAACTTGTTAAACCCGCTTCCACATTCATTTTCGTATTGCATTTTCGCTTCGTATACTCTTATCGTGTTCCCGCATCGCATTCTCGCATCGCATTCTTGAACCGCATACTCGCATCGCATATTCGCATCGCTTTTACACCGCTTTCTTGCATGGCCGCATACATATTCGGTTTTGAAGGGAATCCTTCAAGCGGGGGAGGATGGTTGCGCCGAGGAACACCTCCTCATAAATTCTTCCTCCCCATACTCGCCATCAAGAAAAGAATAAACTTTTAAATGAAGAATGCGCAATACAAGACGAGTAGTGTCACTGCTGTCACCGCAATATATATAAAATACGTATCGTATACGAACTGAATTTAATGCACATTAAATCACCATTAATCCTAGTGAGTGTGTGAACTCCCGGGGGACGAGTGCAGTGTGGCGGCGGACTGGTGGCGAGGTAAGTGCTTCCTTGCTTCTTCTTCCACGTCCCTTTGCCTTCTCCCGGCCATCGCATCGCGCCCGCAAAATATTTTATTATTATTACTCTGGTTACAGTCATTGAAAATAAAATTACACAAAAAATATCATTCTCCAAGGTCCCGTCAAAAATATTATACAATATAAAACCCTCATTAGTGAAAATGTTTTTTAGCCTAAACGTTCGATAAAAAACTTTAGTCACAAACGCTTTTCAAATCTTTTTTAACTAATATGCTTCTATTGTATATGATGTTGTCACTTCATACTAACATATTATAGTATATTTACATAATTTAAAATTATTAAGTTACATATAAATACATCGAATACAATAAAAGAAAACTTATTTTTATCGTATTCTACCCATAGTCCCTCAAGACTATAAGTAGAATACTGAGCCTAGATCACCGTCTTCTATGGGTAAGGTGCCCAGAAGGCTGGCTACGTTTCCTCGCTGGATCGCCATACTGATCCTTTGCCCGAGGTAAGCACCAGCCCTCTAATCACTTGAAGAGTCAATGAGTCGTTGTGATAAATTTTGATAGAGGCTCATGGCCTCAGGACCCCACGGTCCAAGCGTCTCGACAGCAAACGGCACAAATATATAACTCTGACTGAGGGTTGCATATTTGCGCCACTTGAGTGATTCAGCTGTTTCTGCTGCCGAACTGGCTGATCTAGACGTGTTGGTAAATGGGATGTGGCCAACGTGTCTACTCAAGTCGCATTCCACACCAAAGGCTTGCCACGCCGCCAAGGAATTAGAGTCATTCCGTCAGGACGCCTACCATCGTCAAATGCAATACCGTTCGGCTCCAATAAAGCCGGCACGTTAGCGGTGGCAAGCGCCCTCCGTAAGACATCATTCAAGGCGGCGTGGCGTGACCATCTGCCGGCACTGCGGCGGCAAGAAAGACCGCGGTATCCCGGGTTGATTACCTCTATTCCACAGAGGCATGTGTGTGGTGCACATATGCGAGAACCCAAGCGCAGATTTATAGCCAAAGAAAAGGAAGTATTATCCATCAATGTACCTATATTTGGGGAGGGGATAGCTTGGAGCCAGAAACCAGACTCTTTACGGGAAACGGCAAGGATGCGGGCTCGTCCTGTAGGTTACTAACATATATTTTTATCAGGGATTTGTCTAAAAAGAGAAAGAGCTAATAAAAAAAATATTAATGTCAATATGATGCCCATTTGCAAGGCGGCGTGCAGAAAAGTGGTGAGGGAAATAGACAGCGCGAGTATGCCAGTTCGATATAATTAGTGCATGGGACCTCTATAGTTTATGGACATTCTGGTACTAACCACATAGAAACTTGAACATTAATGGAAAGTTCGCACTGGCAGGTTGCACAAATAGAGAAGAAGAATACAGTTCTGATAGGTCAAATGAAAAATAATAATCAGCTAATCTAATATGTGTGTATATGAATAATAATTTTTGACGATTTATTTTAAATAAGCCTTCAAACATATTTTAACTTTCTATGAATAAGGCCGTAAATCTAATACTTAATCTCTTATCAATTCGATAAGAATTCCATAAAATAATGTAAATCAGATGACATCCATTTGAGGAAATCTGTTAAAAAATATATTTATATACTTTCAATTGAAAATCCTAAATACGTACTTTCCAAATTCATGAAAGTTTATATTATGCCAAAATCCTAAAAAATCTCATTAAATGAATTTATCTGTTCATCAAAATGATATTGTATTGTCTAGGTAAAGTGGAAATAGGGGAGAGGACAATCAAATCAACCGAGGTACTTTTTATAAACTTACAAGTCGCGGCCTCATAGATTGTGTACGAGCGTACCTGCTTAAAAATCATAAGTAGGTATAATAAAAGGAATCAAATAACGTATTAATTATTTGTTTAAAAAGTAATTAAAATTATTTGCTGATAAGGTGTTATTTTTATGCATGTGCTTTTTTTATATGTAATAACATTATTTATTGTAACATGTATCCCCATACTTTTATGGATAAAGAAGGAAAACCAAATTATGAAAATGACAAAGAGACAGGGAAAAAGTTTAATAATCACGTATTGTATTGGCTCTGTTTAATTAAATTACAATATTGTATATATTTACAATTATATTATTGTATATTTTTTATATATATTTTGTTTATTAATGTAGTGGTTCAAAGTTGCCTACATACTTGGGGTCTTAAGACATATGAGGTTATGGAGGTGGGCACTGAAAACCAGTGCTGTGTCGGAACATATTTCGGCACAGCGAAAGACTGAATGCCAACCTCATTTCATATATTGCGGCTTTCTTTTATTGTTATTTTCTTATCAGCTTGTATTGTGTGAGTCGCAATTTGAAATAAATATTTTCTTTCTTTTCTTTCTCATATTACTAAATCTTTTTAGCATAATGTTTTAAATCATTCGAAATGGGATATTTCTGTAGCATCTACATATTGTGAGTCAACTAACTTCATTCTCATGTTACTATATCCCAGAGATAACATTTTAATTTCCATCTAAAAGTAACAAAAAACGTGTCCATCTAACACCCAGCACTCCAATACCTATAGCAATCAGCTATGGTTCAAAATGCCTTGCAGCCAGAATCACAAGAAATTCTAAAAAAACATTCAACAAATATTGACTATGTTTTTTTACCTAAGTAAGGTACTTTCCTTCTTTTTTAATGGTTTTGCACGATCTGTGTATCTTCTAACTGGAATCAAACAATCATGAATATTTCATCCAAAGTCAAAGCTGAAATTAGACGGGCTCATTTCTATATTTCAATTTGTATAGAGAAGAGACAAAAAAATAATAAAATACAACAATCTCAATATTTAAAATGTTTCTTATGTAAAATAGCTTTTTCGTTTTTTAATTTTAGTGTACGAAAATTTATTATTTGTATTAGTAACACAACAATATTTTATACTTTAAATACAAATTTGCCCTAGAAAATACTCCATAATCTAAGAAACACCATTGTCAGTGCACGTTAACCAAGGCAGGTACACACCGCTCCAACCGAGAATGAAAACAGTACGCTCGCGCCTGTGTGTACACGCAAGGTGAAAACTATCGATGAGGAACTACGTATTCTACAGACAACGGTCAATATTCTGTTTTACATACAGTTTTATCTATATTCTAATCCACGTCTGAATGCAAATCCAACGATTGTACGAGCAACAAAATTATTATATATTTATTACCTTGAGCATCCAGCAACGGGTATGTGGGAATAGTTGTGCGCTACAGAACTCGGTTAATGCAAGTCCGTGGCGTGTTCGGAAGTCCGGTCAATTATATTCTCTCATATCTCTCCTCGCCAAGTCTTCACGGTCCCCAAAACCTAGGCTGTTAAGGCATTCAGTTTAGTTTTGAGCGCCGGACATCTGGTTCTGGCCTATAAGCAACGTAGAGCGCGCTCACGGTTGATATCTTGGCTTACCCAGGCTGGGAACTCTAGACGTTTATTTTTCTGCCGTGTGAACATCGTGGTGTTGGTTGCCTTGGCAGCTTTTATCTGCCCCATGACTAGCAATGAGGCGGCCTCCACGTCTTCTAGTGCGGATAATTTGCCAAGATGAATATCTTCTATGGCGCTAGAGTATGACGCACTGAAGCAATTCGCTTCTGCATCTTCGAACAGCTCCCTACCTGCTGGATTAATAACTCAAGAGCCTCATGTGTGATGCTTGGCGTTAAGATCTCCAGCAGGCAGAGTGGGGGTTGTCCCATCGAAAACGTTGGCTAAGTCGCTGCGGCGTTATCGGGGGCCCGGAGCCCGGTAGCCAGCAAAAAATGTCGACTCTCTTCTGGCCACTTTGACTAGGACACCGGTAGAATGAAATTCTTCAAAATTTGGAATTGCCAGCTCGTCATGTACGACGTCCTTCCGCACCAGGACTGCGGTACCCCTTAATTTAACTTGCCCTAAAATTACACAAAAATATCATCACTCTCCAAAGTCCCGTCAAGAACCTTATATAATATAAATCCTTCATTAGTTAATTTATTTTTTAGCCTATTAAACGTTCGATAAAAAACTTTATTCATAAACGCTTCTCAAATCTTTTGTAACTATAGTGCGTTTCATCAAATAGTTCCTTTGCCGTCATATTGGCATCCCTGTCTGTCAATTACGTCAACACGGTAGATACGTTCTGCGAGTTTTAATTAGTTTAACTGTGATTTCTTGAGAAAATCATGCCGAAAACATTGAAAAGTGGTGAAAGAATCATGGTGTTGAAAGCGAAAGACTTTTGTGAATGTGAAAAACGTAACGAGGCCCCAATTATTCCATTAAGATGTGTACAAACTCGGGTTGCCGCTATTACAGGTTAGTGAAATAGGGTTACCAGCATCAGTTTAATCTTTCCACCGTTTATGCCGCTAGTGGCTAAAATTAGACACTTTTTGTAAATGCAAATATATAATATATAAGCTATATTATAGCTTTCTTTATTGTCAAGAAAGATTTATGATTTTTCAGTGAATTAGTACTATTCTTATTAAAATTAAGACTATTTTGATTGTAAATGTATAATGGATAATAATAATTTCAAACGATATTGTACGAATTTGAAAAATTTCATATACCTACGATATCATGAATTAATAATAATAAATAATTGAATTTTGTTTTAGGTATGTATGTATGTATTACCAAAGAAGGTAAGGAAGCAGCTTCAACATCGAAAAAAGTTACAACACCGCGCAAATTTGGTCCTCGACGAAAAACTCACGAACTGGATGATTTTGAATGAAGTGCCATAAGGCATAAAATACACGAATCTTATGCCGTAAGAAAGGAATTGCCTACATTGGCGAAATTGTTACATGAAATGCGAAATGAGATAGACTATAAAGGTAGTCGCACCACTTTGTGGAGGATTATAAAAGAAATGGGATTTTACTTAAAAAAATGCAAATCCAAAAGAAAGATTTTGATGGAGAGATACGACATTGTCACCTGGCGCCATCGATACCTCGAAGAATTAAGAAACAATCCTCTTGAAGCCCAGCGACCAGTCGTGTATTTAGACGAAACATATATACACGCCACATATTGCGCTGGAAAATGTTGGCAAAGCGAAACTGAAGAAGGTGTTTTATCTTCAGATTCTAAGGGACCATGGTGGATAATTGTTCTCGCAGGTGGCGCCATGGGCTTTATACCCAATGCTCAGCTGATTTTTAGATCCCAATCGAAATCAGCGGATTATCATGATGAAATGAATAAAGTGAATTTTAATAAGTGGATTAAAGAAAAACTAATACCAAATCTGCCTCCACAGTCTATTGTCGTTATGGATAATGCCTCATACCATACCGCGCAGATTGATAAGGCACCCACAATGTCAAGCACAAAGTCAGAAATGCAATCTTGGATAATAAATAAAGGACTTTCTTATTTGCCGACAATGTTAAAAGCACAGCTATTTAAAATTATTAAAGAACACAAACAACCACCTGTATATGAAGCAGATGTGATGTTGGAAGAAAATGGCCATAAAGTGGTAAGGCTTACACCTTACCATTGTGACTTGAACCCTATCGAACTCATATGGAGCGTATTAAAAAGAAGGATAGCTGAAAAAAATTTAGGTCAAGAAGCTAATAAGATAGTACAAATTACGGAAGAAGTTTTAGCTACTATCACTAAAGAGGAATGGAAGAAAGAATGCGAGCATGCAATAAAAATTGAATAAAAATACTACGCTGCTGGCCCAGCCATAGACAATGAAATGGATAAATTCATAATCAAAGTAGGAGACGATAGTGATAGTTCTGATGATAGTGACTATGAGTATGAGGAAATGTCAGATGTAGACTTTGATGAACACAATTATTGTGTAAGACTATAATAAAAATATATTTCGAACTCGTGTTTTGTTTTTTTTTAATTAATGATTCTGACCTTCCCAATAGCTAAGTATTTTTCTAAATACTAGGGAAAATATTACAAGACTAAAAAAACGAAGTCTTAATACATGACCATGTGAAAGTCCTTATTCAAAGTATAACCGAAGGACATCGTTGGCACTTTTAGTAGAATAGTAAGAAATCAAAGTAAGAAGAAGAATACATTCTTCAGGGAAATATCAACTGAATTAATCAACAGAAAGGGTGTGGTTTTTCACCGTGATAACGCTAGACCTCACACATCTTTAGCCACTCAGCAAAAATTACGAGATTTTGTCTGGGAGGTGTTAATGCATCCGCCGTATAGTCCTGACCTTGCACCTTCAGATTTTCACCTGTTTCGGTCTCTGCAGAATTCCTTAGGCAGTGTCAGGTTAACATCACGAGAGGACTGCCAAAACCACTTGTCGCAGTTTTTTGATCAAAAGCCCCAAAATTTTTATAGAAATGGGATCACGTCCCTACCTACAAGATGGCCAAAAGTTATCCAACAAAATGGCACCTACATACTTTATTCAAATGTAAATAAACGTTATAAAAAAACCTTTTGAATTTTTATATAAAATGCGAAGAAACTTTTTCCCCAACCTAATATAATAAATAAAGTTCGTAAAATAATTTTTTCAATCAGGATAATGATCGTGAAAATACATATTTTAAATTTTCAATAAGGTAAATTAACAATAGTGTCCAATACGGACTAAAACTGTGTAATATTCATTCTGTGTAGAATGTGCACAAGTACAAGTAACATAATGGATAATAAAATATATATTTTTCTTTTATTTGGTGTAGTTATTTGTGAACCTCAAAACATGGAATTTTATAAAATTGAAAATAATACAAAAGTAATTATTAATCTAACTGAAATACGAGTATGCAACGAAAGTAAACCCTGTGTAGCTAAATGTTGTGGTTTAGATGAAGCTTTGTTTCGTGAAAACAACATTACAAGTTGCAAACAAGCTAAAGATAAGCTGGATTATAGAGCGATTAAAATATATGACCATGTAAAAAACGAAACGATTACAAACGAAACTGTCTTGGATGTGTTTACCATAGTACATACTGATTGGTTTATATCGGCCAGAGCAAAGATATATCGATTAGGTGAAAATGACTCTATATTTAATGTGAGTATTTTTCTTCTTTGACCTGGATTATGGTTCTAATGCTTTCAGTATTAATTTTGCCAAGTATTTTATTTAGTAATATTACAATTGATAATAATATTTTTTTTATTACAAGAGTTCAGTGGACAGGCAGACGGCCCACCTGATGGGAAGTGGTTACCATCGCCTATGGACACTTACAACATCTTAAAAGGTGCTACAAATGCCGCTGTTGCCCTCTAATGGGAGAGGGGACTTGCATGGCTAGAACTGGAAATTGGAAATTTGAATTTAGCGTCTCAACATTATGTACGGATTTTTATAAGGTTAGAAACGACACCTTTCATTTAGCTGTTTAGCCATTTGCTAAACCATACTAAATGAATAGTAAAAAAATGTTATTACACTCATAGTGTTTTAGAAATTTACATGACCCTCATAGTATACAAAAATCAATATCATTCTGAGGTAAATATTTACGACTAGAGTTTTCCCCGTGGGTGCGCCGCGGGTTTAACACTGGAATGTACCTCTATATTACTTACATAAAAGTTTTTTATTTTATTTTTATTGCATGAGTTCAGCAGACAGGCAGACGGCCCACTTGATGGAAAACGGTTACCATCCCCTATGGATATTTGCAACACCAAAGGTGCCACAAATGTGCTACTGCTCTTTTAAGGGCACTGGAACCCGGTCACTAATGCCGGAACACAACTCAAGGTTGTTACGGCGACATACTTTAGACCAGGGGTGGTAGCCATCCAGTCCGGCAAATGCCCTACCACCTGGCTGTGAGTTGTTTTGTCGCCTCTTACGACAGGCCGCCCGGCCGTAGGAAATTCTAATCTTTCTCCGTTCCTGCACAGATGTGTTATTTAGGGTTTATATATATATATATATATATATATATATATATATATATATATATAGCTGTGCCCGCGACGTCGTTCGCGTGGAATTTGTTTTCAAAACCCCCGCTATTGAAACATTCTTCATTGGTGCTCCGCTGCTATTGGTCTTAGCCTGGCGATATATGGCCTATAACCTTTCTCGATAAATGGGCTATTTAAACTGAAACAATTTTTCAAATCAGACCAGTAGTTCTTGAGATTAGCGCGTTCAATCAAACAAACTCTTCAGCTTTATATATTAGTATAAGATATACCTTTAGTAAAAAAAAAGTGTTGGTAAAAACTGCATGAAAATACGTTACGTGGTTCACGGGCAATTAGCGGATATACAGACAGAAGTAAGGAAATGAAGAGGACAGAAAAATCTGGTTAGTATACAACATTAGAAGAACTTGAACAACGCCTATCATAGTATTAGGAGTAATAAACGCTATATTTATTCATTTTAAATATAACTAGAATATGCCCGCGGTTTTGTCCACGCTAGACTTGAAATTTCCGAGGGATTCCCGGTACACAAAGTAAATACCGTAGCATTTAAAAAGAATGTAAACTATCGTTTTAGTGAAAACTATGTCGGAATAAACTCATTTTTATGCACCTGATCAACTACAAACCGCTGCTGGTAAAATTCCCGCGGGATGCCCGGGATAGAAAAATTATATATATTTTATTACATAGAATTTGCTTTCAATCAATGAAAAATCAGATCAATGAAAAAATTACTTACATTGGAATTAGATTTTTTTTTAATTTAGCCATTTTAAATAATTTCCATAAACAATCCCGGGATAAAAGTAGCGCAGATTTTAAGTCTAAAAATATGCTATCGATCAGCGAAAAGCGCATCGAAATCGGCCCAGTATATATATATATACGTGAATCCCGAACAAACAAGATACCTATCTAAAATAAATTACATCGCGTTCTCCATCGTTTTATAGTTGGTTTTTTTTTAATACCTTCAATATACAGACATGGCATGTTTAGAATTTTATATTAGAGGTTATATTCCGTAATTTTTTAGAACTAAAACTTTACTGTTTCTGGTTCAATTCAGTATAATAATAAAGAAACCAACGGCCATAGAGAGTTAGAATAAATTTTACGCTTCTCTAAGAATCATCAAGAAGCGTTCAAACTTTCTATGAATAAGACCGTTAGTCCATATAGTGTAGACAACTGCACAGCAAAACACAAAGAAACGTCGAAAGCAGCCTGATTTGAAAAAATCGTAATGAATGGACATGTGGGCAACATGACGACGTATTTGTTAATCAATTGCAGCGATAGCGGCAAAAACGCGATTGCAGCGCCATCTATTTTGCTAATCTGTCTATTCTAAGGAAATGACGTCGTTTATTGGGATAAAATGTATCTTAAGTGTTAAGTCGGGTTATAAGCCAGCTCTATGTCGAATTTCATTTAAATCCGTTCAATAGATTTCACGTGATGATCTAACAGAGCGACAGACAAAAAATCTTAAAAATTATACTTTCGGAATACGTGGGTCCGAACCCCCGATTTTTTTACATTTTTAAACGCATTTTACAAACTGGAACCATTTTCAGATTTATTATAGTATAGGTTAAAGTAATATGCTATATGAAAGCATCTGAAAGTTGTATTAAATGATAGACAGAGGCAAGTTATCTTTTTAAATTAAGGACTTCAAATTTCAGAATGGTGAATTAGAGACTGAGCGGACAACACCAGGATCACTAAGTATGGTTAAAAGATTAGATTACTGCATTGATTTCTGGGAGGGTAAAAAACCAGTTTTTAGACTACGCCCATTACTCGAGGTAGAGAACCAATCGAATTTAGACGAATGGCTGTTAAATGTTGGTATGTCGAGTTCACTTTACATAGTTCCTCCCCAGCTTCGGGCTGGCAATATAGTCAAGATTCAGTTTGCCAGCTGGGCCCTAGTCTGCGCAGGCCCCCTACGGGTTGGTCTGCCGCAAGCTAGACAGTAGGTAGGGTAGGTAAGTTTTGAAACGTAGAATTTATATTTCCTCCAAGATGGCATTTCCAAGCCGGACCCTAGCCTGCGCGGGCCCCCTACGGGTCTAACTTGCGGGGCTTGCCGCAAGTATTGGTAGGTGCTGTTTATATAGTTTCTTCCCAGCATCGGACTGGCAATATAGTCAAAAACAGTTTGCTAGCCACGCCCTAGCCTGCATGAGCTTCCTAGGGGTTTGATTGGACGGAGGTTGGCCGATCTGGGGTTTGGAACAAGCCATACATTAGGGTATGGGGCTTCCATAAACTAGAGCCCAGCTCTTACGACCTACATGAAAAATACATGCATATTTGGGGGTTGATTAAGTGGAGTGGTGCGTCGATGATGGTTACCCCATTGGATAGGGTAACGCACCACTGGTGAGAGCCCATGGCTCAATCGCCCGAGAGGGGAGTACAAAATAAGACGACGAGTTGTTGTACTCTCGCAGTATATTAATTTCTTCATTGTTCCTAATTTAACTTAGACTATATATACAGAAACCTTATCGTTTACGTGATGTGCACACCAGTATTCTAATCAATATAAATTATTATGTTACACGTTTATGAGATAGGACATTTTTGATGATGCAGACAGATGCTCAATATTATCGACACTTCTAGCACCGATATTTATTATTTGTATTTACGTACCATCACGTTCGTGTATTTGCCATGGTTTTTAACTGTGCTAAATTATACATCAATAAATCGGTGGATGAAACGTGACGCAACACATATATACTTAGAGAGAGATGAAACAGAAAAATTGAAAAATCTTGGATTAATAGTATCCTATCTACCATAATACCCAATCCCCGGGCTTATAGGGTCCACTCTGTCCCTTCTGGCTCAGCCCGACCGTTTCTCCCTGACACGTCAATGGCAAACTTTATTAAGCCTACCTGCGAGAACGCAGGTGACTGGCGAGTCGACAGTTAAGACTCAATTCACACTACACCATTTACGGTTCAATCTCGCAATGGTCTCGATCCGTTCTCGGTCTGGTCAAATATTCTTAAAAAAGAAAGAATCTGCTTGCGCCGAGGAACACCTCCTCATAAATTCTTCCTCCCCATACTCGCCATCAAGAAAAGAATAAACTTTTAAATGAAGAATGCGCAATACAAGACGGGTCAGCTAGTGTCACTGCTGTCACCGCGATACATATATATATATATATATATATATATATATATATATAAAATACGTATCAATAAATGGTTGGAACACAATAAAGAAAATAAACTGTTGGAACTGAATTTATTGCACATTAAACCATAATTAATCCTAGTGAGTGTGTGAACCCCCGGGGGACGAGTGCAGTGTGGCGGCGGACTGGTGGCGAGGTAAGTGCTTCCTTGCTTCTTCTTCCACTTCCCTTTGCCTTCTCCCGGCCATCGCATCGCGCCCGCAGAATCGGAGATTTTTCACCATCGTATCGCTCTAGTTCCGATCCGATATCGCACCGTCACTGGTTCGTCGAATAGAATATTTGACTGAAGCGACATTGAACCGTGAAACACATCACAGTTGATCAAATACTATAATCATACACTGTATTTATTACAGCAATGTACATCACTGCGTTTTTATTGTTGCTGATTTTTATCATCTATTGCATCCTACCCGATCTAACCATAACGGAGATGATGCGAGCAGCCTACGTCGCAAGTATGATGTTATCATTTACTTTTAGGGCGTCAATAAATCTAAGTCTGTTGACGGACAATCTGTCATCATCGATAAATCAATACATATGTAAGTAAACCAAGGCTTGGAACCAATTTAAATAACCGGTTTTAATCTATACTAATATTATAAAGAGGAAAGATTTGTTTATTTGCATTGAATGAGCTCCGAAACTACTAAACCGATTTGAAAAATGATTTCACTGTTGGATACACTATCAGTTTCAGGTTTCAGTCAACTGTTTCGTTCGGAGTGTACACCTTAAAAAGAGTGTTACAGAAACCTGCATTAACCAGTTTATATTGTGCAATTTCTTTCTTCATATGACAACTTTTTCTTATATAAACCAGTTAGCGGTTTATTCGGCGAGTATTAGTTTCTCATTCCATCTCTCTCAACATATATTTGTATGCGAATAAAAATTTACTGTACCACATGGCTGCAGTTTGAAGTTTACTGCAAAAACCGTTCGAAAACGGTTTATTCAACAAAAACTATTTGAACTTTTGTTATTAAAAACCATTTCATTGAGATTAAAGTTCCTAGGTATTTAGGGCATAACCGGTTCGACTTTTTTACCGGTTTTCAAGCCCTGACCCCTGGGTGAGATATATAAAATTAAATGTATTTATTAAACAACCTGTCAATGACACAAACGTCTCATAAATAGCCATAAACTTAGATACTTTTTACATCTAAATTATTTAATTAAATTATACCAATAATGAAATAATGTGACATAATAAATCTATAAAAGTAAACATTTAATGTAAAACTATTATTATTTATAAGGTAAATAGCTAATAAATAATGACAAACATAATATTGAAATAATTAGAAGTAAATATCACAAACATTATTATGATAATACAAATTATTGCATAATAATGGTTAAATTTAGCTTAATAGGGTTACTATATCTACCATTATTCCCACACGCCTTCAATGATTTGCACCCTATAATTTGTACAAAATATTTTTTTATTGCACGAGTTCAGCAGATAGGCAGACGGCCCACCTGATGTAAGGTGTTTACCAATGCCTATGGGCATTTGCAACACCAAAGGGGTTATAAATGCGCTGTTCTCTAACGAATAGATTATACATTAGTGTATACACACGTTATCTGTCAATATTTAACATCATTATCAATTAATAACAATATCACATCACAAATTACGCGTTAACACATCGCTAAATCTGCGTGAAACGGTCTACCTATAACTAGAACATAATCCCAAATCATGCAGTAAGGTTATACTTACCATTGGCAGATGATTAATATTACTTGTATGTAGCTTATTTCAAATTTTAACTATAATGAGACAAATGAATGGAGAGTAGAACTGCTTTCTAATTTGTTGGTGCAGTAGCGGTACGAAATCCGTTCGCTTGGTGTATCCAGGATCGGCATAAACTGAGTGAATCAAGACACGCCCATAGAAATATAGGCGATTGGTGAGCTTTGGACACCATTTATATACAGTGCTGGTTTTACGTATAGGCCAGCGAGGCCGGGTCCTAAAGCGGCATCATTTTAGGGGCAGAAAATTTTAAAGACAAGAAATTAAAGACCTAGATTAGCCTAAATACGCCACTGAGTATACCGACTTCGCCGAGTATACCGATTCCGCTGCTATAGAGATCGAGACAGAGGACAATACCGCCATCTGACGGATTGCTAATGTACTATTAAGTGTCAAACAAACAAAATAACATTCATAATTTTTTTTACAAATATTTAATTATTATCAAGTTCTAACTAACCAATTAATTGCACCGATTCCGTTGGGCAAATGAAAAACAGACATGTGAGTGACGTGAAGTTCTATAATTTCCCAAAGTCCAGTGTGCATGTGAAATTGCAATTCCAACAACGATAAAAGTGCATTGAAATTTACGAATAAAGGAATCCTAATCCAGAATTATACCGTCATAAATTTCATTGAGTTTCTTCATTATAAATAATTAAACATTCCGCAGACAATGTATTTAACAAAAAACACAAAAGACACTAAACGTTACTTTAACATAATTAGAGGCTAACCTATAATAATCCGCTTTAAGTGTGGTGTTTGGAGTTCATCGTACAAAAATTTAATATATATATATATTTTAAAAGAATAATATCATTATCAAGAAACTCATTACAAAAGTATATCATATGGCCACCAACAAATATTGTAAATTCTTCCTTGCCAGAAATAATTAAAACAACATTACAGAAACATGAGTTGTCATTGACTGCACAGAGATTCCTACTGAAACTTCACCACAGGTCAAAGAATGAGTACCTATTGATGTATGTATGCAGAATATAAACATGGTTATTTAATTAAAATTATATTCTGCTGTACGCTATGTGCATTTATAAGTTTTGTGTCAAAAGGTTTTGGTGGACATGCAAGTGATAGTTTCGTTACCAATGACTGATTTCTTAAATTTACTAGAACCTGGAGGTACTTTACTAGCAGATTTTCCATTAATCGGGTCATCTATTGATAAGAAAAATGCAGTTATTTTTGTGCCTCCTTCCTTACCTTCACACTCCACAGTGTACAATTTACTTTTGAATTTGAAATATTTTCATATTTTAAACCAACCACCTATCATTTTTTATATTAATATTGATGATATTCTTTACGTTAGTTGTGCTCTAGTTAGAAAAATCAATATGAAGTAAGAATCTATTTGAGGGTAATAAATAAAAAAGTGTTTATAATTATACCTATAATTGTTGTAAATATGTAATAAAGTTATTCGTTTATCGTATGTTTCAGCGCCGATAACGTATTTCGCGACACTTTCCACTTTTTCCTGGTTGAGTATGATGAGTCTGGACATCTGGTGGACACTAAGGTATATAACAGCTGTTAGCTCTCTTCTATATATCTTCTTAAATGTGCGTCATTTGTAAATATCTGGCCAATGTATTTTTCAAGTATCTATGACGATTAAAATTTTAATTTTTCGAGCTAAAGCTTCAGACAGTATTCATTGACTGGTGCCAAAAGTGGGAGATTTTTTTAAAATTTATTATCACAATTCTTATATTCATATACCTTCGACTGCGGCACAGAATCTCATGGGTTTATCATACGCAGAGAGTCGTGTGGCAGTTCAAAAAGCACATTTTACTAAATGTGTGAGATTTTCAACTCAAACACACAATTCTTATTTATTAAATAAAACAATCAATATCTTTCATCCCTCCATTCAAGTGGGTAGTAGGACACAATATTATTATGTTAACACAGTAATCTGCAGATGTTTTATACAGCGTACATTTTTCAAGTGCGTCGTCAGGGTCAAATCCTAAACTCAAAGAACACTCAAAGGAGTCTCGAGGCCGATTTTAACGAAAACTAAAATGGTGTAATTAGATTTTTGAAAAATCAATTACCCTTCAATTTCGCACTATCTTCCAGATGTGTGAGTGAATGTAGAAAATATTGATTTTTTGCTTTTTGGTTACGGTTGAAGTCGGTATTTATATATCGCTAATGAAGCCGCAGGAAAAGTTAATATATATATATATATTAGGGTGATTTTTTTTCGACTTTTCTTTTCCCGGTCCCCCGCCGAAAGTACTTTCCTTCAGCGTAAAAAAATTTCCATATAAAATACACGTAAATCAAGATTTTTTTTATATTTCTATAATTTGCCGCATTTTGTGTTATCACATCGGACTTGGTCGCGATTTACTCAGAATTAAACAATCTACAATAGTGTCCACTGCGGCGAAAGTGTAATTTATACTGGTGAGTTGGCAACCGCACTGAAGTTGATTTTCACCTTAAATTCTAGTATTTTTTGCTCTTATCTTCAAAGCAATGGACAAAAAAAATGTAAATAGAAAAGTTGGAAATTTAATTTATTACAAAGTCTTAGAGACCTAATTGCTTAGATAAATATTTTCTGAGATATTGAACTTTCACTCATTAGTGGTATAATTTTTTTATGGTTTGGTTTATGGAGACGCGGAAAGCGACTTTCATTTATGTAAAGATTCTTTTCAAGTCGCTGTTGTTATTTATCCGACTTCTTAAAGGAGGAGGTTCTCAATTCGTATATCTTTTTGTATGTGTATTACGCGATTACGGAGTTAATTGAGTACCGATTTGATGATTTTTCTTTATTCGTAAGTGTACACTCCCGCGTTGGTCCATGGTCACCAAGTCAGGATCTGATGAGTGAGTCCCAGGTAAATTGAGAGTAACTTTATTAAAGAACGCCGAGCGCCTACAATCTTAGAAAAAAAACTTGTATACGCGTGCCAGTAGTTACATTTTCTAGAGGCGCTTAATTTTTTTTGTATGCATGTTACGCGATTTCTCAGTCAATTGTAGATCAATTGATTTTCTTCGAAAGAGTATACTACCGAGATGGTCCTATAGTCACCAAGTCAGGGTCCGATGAGTGGTTCCCAGGGAATCCGAGAGAAGCCCTCTATAATTGTTAATCAACCTCTTTGTTACACGTTATCTATTGTGTACCGGTTTCCAAATATTTTTCTTTATTCGTAAGTGTATACATACTTCCGAGGTGGTCCCATGCAGTGCCGTAAATAGGGCGGTGCCACCGGTGCCCAGGCACAGGGCGTAGACTCTTGGGGGGCGCAAGAATGGCCAGACCCGGCAGGACTATTATTTTTTCGGTTTGCTCCTGTAAGTTCCCGCTGCGCCCCTAGTGCTCGATTCCAACACATACGTACCTACATGCCAGTATCATCAAAAACGTCTGTTAAATTTTAAAAATAGATTTTTCTTCCAAAATATTAGATAATTGGTCCACCAACACCAAGGTCCTTGTGCGTTATTTTATCACCCTGAATGAAATAAAGTAGGCCTATACATAGCATTGCTCTAGCTAGGGTACCTATAATATCTAAAAAACACAAGGGCGTAGTTATAGAAGCTCGCATAGGGCGCGGAAAAGACTGTTTCCGGCTGGTCCCATGGTAACCAAGTCAGGATCTGATGAGTGGATTCGAGGGAAATCGGGAGCAACCCTTGTTGACGAGCATCTACATCGAAGAATGAGATAGCAACCTTTTATACGCATGCCAGTAGTATAATGTACACAGGCGCTGAATATATTTCTAAAGCTATTCACATATTTGTGCAACTTCAAACTAAAAATATTTTTTTAACAATACAAAACAGACTTCAAATTAAAAAGAAAAGAAATATACTTAACCCACTTCTTTCTACAACATTT
Organism: Dendrolimus houi; assembly: GCA_039645545.1. Classification (NCBI taxonomy): domain Eukaryota; kingdom Metazoa; phylum Arthropoda; class Insecta; order Lepidoptera; family Lasiocampidae; genus Dendrolimus; species Dendrolimus houi. The sequence continues at coordinate 6,096,697 of CM077122.1, forward strand.
TGAAGTCGGTGCGAAGTAAAACATAAAAATTATTTTGCTCATTTCTTGTTATTTTTTATGTTTTACTTGGCACCGACTTCAAATTGTTGAAGAAAGAAGTCGGTTAAATATTTATATTTTAATTTTTAAACAGAGGGCCCGTTTTGTTTTTGTTAAAAAAAATTTATAAAAAAAATTCAAGTATCGAATATTTCGATTAAAGGCTTTTTTATTTACAGAGGTGTTAGAAAGAATAGAAAAATACACCGAAAAGGCATAAAACATAAGTTTATGGTCTACTGCATATATTGCTACGGATTTCCAGCATTAATCACCATCGCCGCTGTTTGCGTAGACTTTGTGCCAAGTATACCCCGCGAAAGTAAGCCCATCTTCGAAGATTTCTTTACAGCTTGTAAGTGTTTTTCAACTAAATTTGTTCCTTTTCACTAGTGTTTTTCGCGCGTGGAAATGTTACATACAAACAATGTATAAACCTACAATGAAAATGTATTGTTTTCAGCATCCACTGATAGTCTCCTGTACTATTTACATATACCTTTGCTCATATTGATAATTTTCAATTGGGTGTTATTCGTAATGACTGTCTACAACATCTGGCTGGTAAAAAGGGCCATAGGCACGTATAATTCATCTGAAACTAGGAACACTCAAGAAAATCAATACAAGTATGCAATTTTGTTTAATTTTGTATAATATGCATATACATAAACTATAAAAAACCTAATTGAGATTTTATTATGTTACGTAACTTTATAAAAACAAATATATTATAAATACAACTATCCTATAAGAAGAAAAGTAAATAAAAACGATTTTATTTGAAGAAATAGCCACCCAATTGTTTATATATTTTATGTACATAATAAGTTCTGTCATAACTTTGTTTCTGTTCTGTTTCGATTTTAAGCATTCGTATAAATTTCGTTGTTATTGGATACGACATATGCGTAACTTAAAAGTGAAAAATTAAAGCTTTCTAGCAAAAAAGAAACCGACCTCAAGAGTAACCAAAAGCATAAAGTAAATATTTGCTACAATATCTTGAAGTTCTATATAAATTAATAATAGCCTATATAATAAAAACATATACTTTTATCGAATTAAATATGTCCATAAACCTATACTATTGTATAACGCCATCTCTTGGTTATATACAAGTTACAATACATTTGTATTTTATATATTCTTAACATTTCAGATTCAAAATATATTTGAAGTTGTCTCTCGTAATGGGCATAAGTTGGGTTTTGGACTTTATACAGGCGACCATGTTGGTTCAACCCTGGTTCAAGATCACAATGGATATCTACCATGGTTTATCTGGCATTTTAATTTTTTACATATTTGTAATTAATAAATCAATCTTCAGGCGTTTAGAAAAGAAGTAAGTATATATATGAATTACATTCATTTAGAAGATATATAATTTTCGTCTTTTGGTATTTGGAAAAACTGGGTATGGGTGCGGGTTGCTATTGGTTGGTACATGTATATAATTCTTCTGTACGTGTGTTGAGAGTGAACTCCTCCTAAATGGCTGGACCGATTTTAATGATATTTGTTTTTTGTGTTTGAATGGGTCTCCGGATGGTTTAGGTTCACAATTAGAACCGGCAGGTGGCGCTCAGATCGGGTTCTAGAATTCTCCTAATCACCTAGACCGATTTGGTGATTTTATTTTTACGTCATGAAACAAAGTCTTTTAGGAATTCAGAAAATATGGCGGTACGAAGTTCGCCGGGTCAGCTAGTTATTTATATTTATTAAACTAGGCAGTAGCTTTATGTTACTTACATAGAAACTAAATTAGGTTTTTTTATATAATAGGTTGGGGAAAAAGTCTTTTCGCATATACTATGTATGAACTTGTAATAAGATCTCTTTGGCTATACCATTTGCATCTGGCTGGTTTTGATATCATTAAAAAGTTTTAATTTTAAAGAAGACAATTCCAAATTCAAATTAGGAAAATGTGTGATTTTCATTTGTTTTTCTTTGATGTTTATGGACCTAATGCAGTATCTGTGAGAGTAGCGCAAATTTGGTTTAAGCGTTTTCAATCCGGAAATTTTGATATCAAAGATGGACGTCGCTCTGGTCGCCCTGTTACGGACAAAATTGATGCCATTTTTGAAAAAGTGTAGCAAGATCGGCATGTTAGTAGTTACGATGTAGCTAGAGAACTGGGAATTGACCACAAAACGGTTTTCGTGCATTTGAAAAAAGCTGGGTACACAAAAAAGCTCGATATTTGGGTGCCTCATGAGCTCACTGAAAGAAACCTAATGAGCCGTGTACTCATTCGTGATTCTTTATTACGACGTAATGAAACCGAACCATTTTTGAAGAAGCTGATAACTGGTGATGAAAAGTGGATCACATACGACAAGAACGTGCGAAAAAGATCGTGGTCAAAGGCCGGTCAGGCTTCACAGACTGTGGCGAAACCCGGGTTAAATCACAACAAGGTGATGCTGTGTGTATGGTGGGATTGAAAGGGCATTATTCATTATAAGCTGTTACCGCCAGGCAGCACCATCGATTCTGAACTGTACTGCGAACAACTGATGAGATTAAAGCAAAAAGTTGAAGAAAGCGGCCGGAATTAATCAACAGAAGGGGTGTGGTTTTTCACCATGATAACGTCCTATGTAGACCTCACACATCTTTAGCCACTCAGCAAAAATTACGAGAGTTTGGCTGGGAGGTGTTAATGCATCTGCCGTATAGTCCTGACCTTGCACCTTCAGATTTTCACCTGTTTCGGTCTCTGCAGAATTCCTTAGGCAGTGTCAGGTTAACATCACGACAGGACTGCCAAAACCACTTGTCGCAGTTTTTTGATCAGAAGCCCCAAAATTTTTATAGCAATGGGATCACGTCCCTACCTACAAGATGGTAAAAAGTTATCCAACAAAATGGCACCTACATACTTTAGTCAAATGTAAATAAACTTTATAAAAAAACCTTTTGAATTTTTATATAAAATGCGAAGAAACTTTTCCCTAACCTAATATATAAACCGTTTTTTTATATACATGGGGTCTAAAACTTTACCGTTCCTTTTTAAATTCACTACAATAACAAAGAAACTAAGTCCATATAGTCTAAATAACTGCTCAGCAATACAGAGATGAGTCGAAGCCAACCTGATTTAAATTAATACAATGAATGATTTGTTTCCTATGACAACCTAGGTATTTTTTTATTGCATGACTTCAGCAGACAGGCAGACGGACCACTTGGTGGAAAGGGGTTACCATCGCATATGGACATTTGCAACACCAAAAGTGCTATAAATGCGCTGCTGCTCTCTTAAGGGAGACTAGAACCTGGTCACTAATACCGGAACACAAATCAAGGTTGTTATGACGGTGTGGCGGATTGGTGCAATGAAGAAGATAGGCTTTGTTTAAAGACGAATTATTTACTTTCAAGTTTTTTCAATATAATACAGAAAATAATTTCGATGGCTAACATTAGAATGACAAGGTCAATAATATGTAAAAATGTATAGAAAAATAAACGTATAAAAAGGTTGTCCTACAGGGCTCCCCCCCAGAGACCATCGTAGGATGGGCGATAATAGTTAGGGAACAAAATTCTCCTTCCCGATCGCGTTCTTGTCCCAGGTTCATCCTTTTGCTGTGACGGCGTGACGTCAGAGGTGCGGTATCCGTCAGCAACCATATAAGCTGGCTTCAGCCTTTCTATAGTCACTGTTTGCTCTTTACCTTTCATATTCAGCTTGTAAATCTTGTCGGTCCTATCTAGAACTTTGTAAGGACCTGAATAGGCTGGCTGAAGAGCTCCGCGCACGGTGTCATCTCTGACGTAGACATGCGATGCAGTAGGCAAGTCTCTGAAGATGAAAATGTTCCTGTTACAATGCCTTGAAGTTGGTGTAGGACGAATGTTATTTAAAATGGCGCGCAGGCGCACTGTGAAATCAGTCACATCAAAGGTGGAATGAAGAGTGTTGTCTGGTTGTAGGAACTCACCAGGCAAGCGAAGTGTCTCGCCATAAACAAGTTCGGCAGGTGAGGCTTGAATATCGTCTTTGAAGGCCGTCCTCATGCCCAATAAGACGAGTGGTAAGCTCTCAGTCCATCTTTGGTTATCATGACATACAATTGCCGTTTTTAACTGGCGGTGCATTCTTTCAACTAAACCATTACTGGCTGGATGATATGCCGTAGTCCTGCAACGTTGAAAGCCTGCAAGTTCTGACAACCGCTTCATAAGCGCAGACTCGAACTGTTTACCACGATCCGTCACAATCTGCTGTGGGCATCCATAACGAGCGATCCAGTGAGTGACGAACGCTTTGCTACAGTTTCGGCGCCAATATCTTGTAAGGCTATCGCCTCAGGCCAGCGCGTGAATCTATCGACGGCGGTGAGGCAGTAGCGGAAACCGTCTGATATAGGCAAAGGCCCGATTAAGTCAATATGAACGACCTGAAATCTTCCGCGAGGTAGTTTAAAATTGCCCAGCGGTGGTGAAACGTGTCTTGAGACTTTGGTCCGTTGACATGACTGACAGGCTCTGGCCCACTCACGACAGTCTTTGTTCATTCCTGGCCAAACATAACGCTGTGCCACTAATTTCAAGGTGGTGTTAGCGCCTGGATGGCTGAGGGAATGTAAGCTGTTAAAACTTGTCTCCTTAAATCAGCTGAAACATACGGGCGAGGTGACTGCATCTTCTGATCGCAGAATAACTCCGTCCGTGTGCCTGGTATATTAACCTTGACGAGATCTAGGGCTGTATTGCCTTGTAAAATTGTCTGAAGCTCAGTGTCGGTTTGCTGAGATTCCGCCAAGATGTTAAGATCGACAGGCTGAGCTATCTCCTCAATCCTGGAGAGAAGATCAGCGACGATATTGTTTTTTCCCGATATATGCTGGATATCCGTCGTGAATTGCGAAATAAAATCCAGATGTCGGAATTGGCGTGGAGAGCATTTGTCTTTGCGTTGTTGAAATGCAAAGCAGAGAGGTTTATGATCAGTAAACACAGTGAAATGACGAGCTTCAACGAAATGTCGAAAGTGACGAATGGCTTCATAAATGGCTAGCAGTTTTCGGTGAGTAATTCTTCTGCGTCAAGCTGAGCTTACGACTGAAGAAAGCTAATGGCTGCGTTTCGCCATTACGATGCTGCTCTAATACGCCACCGATGGCAACGTCCGATGCATCTGTCACTAAGGCTAGTTTTGCGTCGATATCCGGGTGTGCTAAAAGTGTTGCGTTACATAGGCTTTGTTTGCACGCTTTGAATGCCTCTAGTGTCTCTCCGGACAAAGTCATGGGATGTGAGCCTTTCACAGAGCCGGTAAGCAGATCGTGAAGTAGAGCTTGTAATTTAGCGGCATCTTTGAGAAACCGACGATAAAAGTTGAGCATTCCTAAGAAACATCTCAACTCCTTAACAGTCTTTGGAGGAGGAAAATTCTTAATGGCTTCGATGCTTTCGCCAGTGGGTTTGATGCCAGCTACTGAAACATTACAGCCAAGAAAAGTGACTTCTGAGGCTCCAAAAACGCATTTGCTAGAGTTAATGACCATGCCATATTCTTGCAATCTAGCGAAAATTTCACGTAGATGTTGAAACTGAGTGGTGGAATCTGGTGAAAATATTAAAAAATCATCAAGATAACAGTAGCAAAAATCGAAATATCTGGTCATTTCATCCACAAATCTCTGAAATATCTGACCTGCGTTACGTAAGCCAAATGACATATATGGAAATTCATACATCCCAAAAGGTGTGGTAATCGCCGTTTTTGGAATATCTTCAGGGTTTACTGGAATCTGGTTGTATGCCTTAACGAGATCAATTTTAGAAAATATGGTACAACCAGATATACAATGCGTAAAATCTTGAATATGCCTGACCGGATAGCGGTCGGGTATTGTGCGAGCGTTCAACATACGATAGTCTCCGCATGGACGCCAACCATGATCTTTTTTAGGAGCGAGATGCAATGGTGACGACCACGGGCTCTCCGATGGCCTGGCAGTTCCGTTTTTGATCATCTCACTAAACTCCTGTTTGGCAATCTTCAGCATTTCCGGCGATAGTCGTCTTGGCGTGCAGTGAACAGGTGGTCCAGGTGTAGTCCTGATGAAATGGACTGTGCTATGGCTAATAACCCGTTCGGTACCCGCTGGTCGAGTTATCTCTGGAAATTCTCGAAGGAGGTTAATATACTCAGATTTGCCAAAGACAGTTTTAACTGATGAAATTGAATCTGATGTAGGAGCTGGAGATGCAGAGGATGTGAGCGTCGTCATATTGTCAATAAGGCGGCGATTCCGACAGTCGACAATCAAGCCATAATGCGAAAGAAAGTCGGCGCCAATTATTGCCTTACTAACGTCCGCAACGATAAAACGCCATGAAAATGCGCGACGGAGGCCTAAGTCAAGTTGTAATTGAGCGAAGCCGTATGTATGAATAGGTGTTCCGTTCGCAGCAAAAAGATTATAGCTCGTTCTTGGTCGTCTGGGTTTGGCAGCGGAAAGTGGAAAGACACAGAGGTCGTTACCTATATCGACCAGGAACTGCGTCTTTGACTTACGATCCGTTACAAAAAGGCGACCTGAGGAACTTGGGCAGTCATTTGTCGCCATCAATGAGCGCCCCTCTCGTTTCCCTGCTGATAGTCGCAAGGTTTCAAACATATCCTGGCTTTATCGCCGTATCTATGGTGATAAAAGCAATTGGGAAACTTACGGTAACTTGAGAGAGACCTGGTACGATTTTTACTGTGACGATTGCTTGGGCTACGAGAGCGTTGACTATCCCTGATGTTCCTCTTAGAGAGTTCTTGAACTTCTAGTTTGAGCTCTGCTATTTCTCTAGTAAGCTTGTCGAAATATAATCTAGGTGCGTCAGTTGATGCAACTTGTGGTGATAACGGCACTAAGTCATGGACTTTATCGGCAAGATCCGCGAGCGCTTCCAATGTAGACTGAGGTTGCGATGCGATAACTGCTTGCAAGCTGGTCGGCAGTCGGCTGGTCCATACGGTTCGAATAAAATCATCCAAAACATCCTTGCCCGCTAGATGGCGTAAGTGTCTCAAAAACTGTGATGGCCTTCTGTCACCAAGTTCTTCATGCATGAGAAGTTGTGTTAATTCTTTTTCTTGCGAAGCTGACAGGCGTTTGATAAGCTCATTTTTCAAAAACTCGTATTTGCCGGTCGGTGGAGGTTTAATTATAATGTCTTTGACTTCTGCAGCAAAACGATGTTCAAGTTGAGCCGTGACGTGAAAGTATTTGGTATTATCGTCTTTAATACCAGAAAGAGCAAAGCTGCCTTCTATTTGCGCAAACCATACCGCTGATTCTGCAGCCCAAAAAGGTGGTAGTCGCACTCCGACTCGGCATAAATCGGGAGGTGTGTAATTACCTTTATTTTCGTGCTCCATTATCGATAAGGTCACCAATATGTGGCGGATTGGTGCAATGAAGAAGATAGGCTTTGTTTAAAGACGAATTATTTACTTTCAAGTTTTTTCAATATAATACAGAAAATAATTTCGATGGCTAACATTAGAATGACAATGTCAATAATATGTAAAAATGTATAGAAAAATAAACGTATAAAAAGGTTGTCCTACAACGGCATACTCTAGACCAGGGGCGGTAGACATCCAGTCGGGCAAATACCCTACCACCTGTCACCCGGCTGTGGGTTGTTATGTCGCCTCTTACGACAGGCCGCCCGGCCGCAGGAAATTGTATTCTTTCTCCGTTCCTGCACGGATAACGGTACGGTATTTGTAAGTGAATTTAAAAAAACGCGATTGCAGCGCTAACTATTTAACTAATCTTTCTATTTTATGGGATTTAGAATATAAGCCAAGTCTGTGTAGAGTTTCATTCATATACGTTCAGTAGTTTTCAAGAACAATGCGATTACAGCGCCATCTTTTTCGATATTTTCGTCTATCCCGCGGAAACGACGTCATTTATCGAGATATAAAGTATCCTAAGTTACGCCCCGAGATGTGAACTAGCTGCGTCGTGTTTCATTTAAATCTCTTCAGTAGTTTCACGAGATGCAAGCTTTTAAAGCTTGGTGTGCTAAACCGGTCCAAGCAGTCTTCACACCGCGGCAACGACTTGCACTCTACAAAGCGCAAGTCAGACCGCATATGGAGTACTGCGCACATGTATGGGCCGCGGCACCCGCTTACCAGACTGACCCCCCTCGACTCCATCCAGCGTCGCGCCGTTCGTTTCGTCGATGATCCCATACTCACGGGCGGTTTAGAACCGCTTAGCCTTCGGAGAGACTTCGCGTCCCTCCGCGTATTCTACTACTGTATAACGGGGACAACCGCACAGCTCGCCAACGACGGGATGTTCACCCCCATTTCTTAGAGCTCCCACGCTCAACTACGCAACGGTTCTCTAGAACATTTATTCCGCGTACAACGATGATCTGGGGGAACTTCCCGCCACGGTTTTCCCCTTGCGTTATGATATGGGGTTTTTTAAAAAGGGCATTATAAAAGTTCTAAGAGGTCGGCAACACGTTGGCGACACGCTTGGTGTTGCAAACGTCTATAGGAGACGGTAACCACTTTCCATTAGGTGGGCCGTGTGCCTGTTTGCCTACTTCCGGCAATAAAAAAAATTCTCTAACAAACAGACTAACAAAAATTAAAAATCACATTTTTGGAATCCCCTGGTCGGAGTTATCCCTCTTGATTTTTTTCACATTTTTAAGCGCAATGTATAAACTCGAACCATTTACAGATCACCAATTTAGCTAAGATGATCCTATAAGATAGTTAAAGAAATTGTAACTGTTATATTACAATTTTGTTATTTTGATGAGCGATAAAGTTTATTGATAGTGCGGGAATTACATGTATAACGAAATACCTACAACTTTGAGAACTGCTATATTTGAATTCAGAATGAAGACTACTTGAATCACAACAGGTTTACAGTATGTATACTGCGTTGAGTCCAATAAATATTATATTTACTAAAAACACATTTGAATCTTACAATGTAGGTCTTACTAAATCTTAATACCTAATTTATAATCACTTCGACAAGAATTCCATAAATTACTGTAAAGCATATGACATTAGTTCAAATGAATTTGCTGTGAGGCGGCGCCACCAAACAAACTGAACATATGGTTGCTAAAGTTTACCTTCATTATTTCAAAATACAAATAACAGCTTTATAATTTATTCTGATTAGTTAATACACAAATTTCTAAAAGTTCATAACGCAGATACTAGTTTAAATATTAATAATAGAGATGGAGCCACTAATACTAAGCTGGTTAGGTGGCGCTACTAGTAACATGTGCTATATCTAATTTACTTTTATTTACAGGTTAGGTATAAAACTGCCAGGAGATGTTATGACACACACAGGCCAAAGTTCGAGACGTGGCCCCAACAAACCCACAGACAAAAAAACGACAGAAATAACTACTGAAGATAACATTACAAATTCAACAAAAGTTTCCGTTTAAATGGTAGCACAGGGATGTTGCAGATGAATTTAATTGTTTTGCGAGACAGCTAAGGGCCGATTTTTCAATCATCAGATAAAAGTTAGAAATAAATTATAACCTGACTGAATGTAAAAGTAAACCGCTGAACTGTTTCATTCACGCAACTGTTAGCGACGTTGGGAAGTCGTAAAATATATGCATAAATGCCTTATATCGTAACATCAGAAGTAAGAAAATAAATAGATAATATTCGATAATTTGTCATATATTGTTGAGATGATATAAAAATTGGGCCTAACCTGGTCCGATTGGCTTCAGCCATCCCATGGCTCGCAATTTTTAAATTACTGTTTAAAAGATTTTTATACCATCTCAAATATTCATAATAAGATATGATATCATTGGTATATTAATATGTAAAAAGTACTTACACCACCGTTAGTGTTAAATGTCCCCCTATATTAATCACTTTGCCAATGAAGACCGTAACGTCGGGCGGTAGGTAATATAACTGTGTGCTCCTCATTTCGCCGGCGGGATTTATACTATAAAATATCTAAAACTACCGTCAATTATATTATTATATGTGTAAAGTGTAAAATGTCTAGTAACTTGTAAATAGTTGTTTAAATATTAATATGAGTATTCAGTAAATAGTAAAACGTAGGTTAAACAATATCTTGAACAGGAGTAAGCAAGGGCTATTTGCTTGTTATTTATTATACTAATTATCTCTACATTCCTTTTTAAAGAACAAGACGAAGTTTACGTACTGTACAATTTCGATGTTTGTAGATAAATATTATAAGGCAATATTTCAAATTTGTAATCTTTGTAGAAATGTAAAATATATCTCGTAATATTATTAAATAAGCGTTCATAGGCGCAATTTTATTTTTGCTAAGGCCCTAGCGTGTTGGAATCTCCAATAAATAGTTTTTATTAATTTGGTGCGGCATGGTACTGGCCACCAAACATACTAAATGTTTAAATTTAGAACATAGATGTTCTTTTGTGTTTTTCCCGTATTATTATAATCGTCATACATTACGCACGTGCAGTTTTCTTTTATAAATAAAATAATTACAGTCCACATTAAATTAATATTTAAAGAAGTGTTTAACATATTCTTCTTGGTACAAAAGTCTTTGCTTTTATTAAGACAGAATTGCAACTGTGTTATGGAGTGTTACATTCCTAACTCTGTAGTGCCAATCGGTGGCTCTAGCCAACCATGGTTCGATAAGCTGTGCGCTGAGGCTGTAAGCCAAAAGCAGGCAGCTTATCGGGTGTGGAAGGCAGCTAAACAATGTCAGGATCCGCAAACTCCCGATCTAAAGAAGATATACAATGCCGCCACCAGGTCCCTCAAAAAGCGGCTCGCGAGAGCAAAATTTGAACACATCGGCAGAATTGGCGAACGGTTTGCTCACTTTCCTTCTGGAACGCAAGCATTTTGGTCGCTCGCCAAAGCTGTCGAGGGTAATTTCTGTCGGCCGTCCTTTCCATCGCTGCACACAGCGGACGACCAACTGGCGCATACCGCAAAAGATAAAGCCGAAGTCCTGGGCAACATCTTTGCAGCCAATTCAACTCTTGACGACGGAGGAGCAACCCCGCCTACTATTCCGCGGTGTGGGAGCTCTATGAAAGAAGTTCGTTTTACGCAGAAAGCGGTTCGTAGAGCTCTTAGCTCCCTCGACGTCAAGAAGTCGTCCGGGCCGGACGGTATACCTGCTGTCGTGCTGAGGACTTGTGCACCAGAGCTATCTCCAGTCCTGGCCCGTCTCTTCATACTCTCCTATACTACCAGCTGTGTCCCGTCTTCGTGGAAAATTGCCCTAGTTCACCCTATCCCTAAAAAAGGTGATAGGACCGACCCATCCAACTACCGGCCTATAGCGATAACTTCCTTGCTCTCAAAGATGATGGAGCGAATCATCAACGTGCAGCTTCTGGGTTACCTTGAGATTCTCAGCTACTCAACGATCGACGATATGGCTTCCGCCATGGTCGTTCTGCTGGGGATCTCTTGGTATACCTAACACACTGTTGGGCAAAAGCCATTGAGAGCAAGGGAGAAGCCTTGGCAGTTAGCCTTGACATCGCTAAGGCCTTTGATCGAGTCTGGCATAGGGCTCTTCTCACGCAGCTGCCATCATACGGGATACCCGAGGGGCTTTGCAAGTGGCTATCCAGCTTTCTTGGTGGTCGCAGCATCAAAGTCGCTGTCGACGGCTGCTGCTCATCCACCAAGCCTATCAATGCTGGTGTGCCACAAGGCTGCGTGTTATCACCGACACTGTTCATCCTGCATATCAATGACTTGTTGTCTATAGAGAATATTCATTGCTATGCGGATGATAGTACCGGTGACGCCAGATACACCAGTCGCGCTAATGTCCCTCGGACGCTAGTAGAAAAGAGTTGGGTTAGACTTGTGTCTGAAGTAGAGAACTCCCTGGAGCGAGTTTCTGAATGGTTTAACCCCACGAAGACACAGGTCTGCGCGTTTTCTGCCAAAAATACCCCATTTGTCCCTGCGCCACAGTTCCAAGGAACACATCTAACTATCTCCAATAGTATCAGGATCCTTGGCGTCGACATAACAAACGACGTGCAGTTTCGGGGTCATCTGGAAGGCAAGGCTAAACTTGCCTCTAAAAAGCTTGGTGTGCTAAACCGGTCCAAGCAGTAATTCACTCCGCGGCAACGACTTGCGCTATACAAAGCGCAAATCAGACCGCATATGGAGTACTGCTCACATCTATGGGCCGGAGCACCCGCTTACCAGACTGACCCCCTCGACTTCATCCAGCGTCGCGCCGTTCGTATCGTCGACGATCCCATACTTACAAGCGGTTTAGAATCGCTTAGCCTTCGAAGAGACTTTGCGTCCCTCTGCGTATTTTACCGCCTGCATAACGGGGAGTGTTCCGAGGAACTGTTTGATCTGGTGCCAACACCTCACTTTCACAACCGCACCGCTCGCCAGCGACGGGATATTCACCCACATTTCCTTGAGCTCCCACGCTCATCTACGCAACGGTTCTCTAGAACATTTATTCCGCGTACAACGATGATCAGGAGGGAACTTCCCGCCGCGGTTTTCCCTTTACGCTGTGACTTGGGGTTCTTTAAGAAGGGCGTTATAAAATTTCTTAGAGGTCGGCAACGCGTTGGTGACAACCCTGGTGTTGCAAACGTTCATAGGCGACGGTAACCACTTTCCATCAGGTGGGCCGTCTGCCTGTATGCCTGCTACTGGCTATAAAATAAAAAAAAACTGTAATTTATTCGTATTGTATTTTAGTCGAGGAATAACTTTTTCTGACTATTGAAAAATCAATCCTAAATAGATTTTTTTTTTGCGATCACGTAAAACGAATCGGTGAACAATTTCGAGATTTTATTTGTACATATATAATAATAATAAACTTTACCTTCTGTAAAAACAGGTAGGTAACATCACAGATATTTTAGATATTTTTATTTCATGAGTTCAGAAGACAGGCAGACGGCCCGCCTGATGGAAAGCGGTTGCCATCGCCTATGGACATTAATTAGTAACACCAAAGGTGCTACCAATGTGCTGCCGCTCTCTAAAGGGAGTCTGCAATTTGGCTACTAACGCCGGAACACAGCTCAATGTTATTATAGCGGCATACTCTAGACCAGGGGTGGCGGCCATCCAGATAAGTAACTTTTAAATGTGAAATGCAGTATTTAAAGAGTTTCATAATATATTTCACAAGTCGTTTGAACCATAAGATCCTATGCTACAAGCCTCGATAAAGAGGTAATTAAACTCAAAATCGACTCTTAAAGTCATCAGAGAGCTGGTGCCTACCTTAGACAACGGACAAGTATAGCAATTCAACGAGTAAACATAGCCAGCCTTGGGCACTTTACCCATAGAATAAGGTGACCTAGGCTAAGTATTCTACCAATAGTCTGAAGGGAATATAGGTTTTCTAAGTACCGATTTTTCAATCATCACATAAAAGTCATCACTTTAATAAGTTATAACCTGAGTAAATTCTAAAGGGAAACAATTTCACTCTTTTATTCCTGCAACTGTCATTTTTATTTTCCCATGTTGTGTTTTATTGTACAGAATAAGTTTTATCTGGTGATTGAAAAATTGGCTCGTAACGTTAAGTTTTCTTTATTGTATTATTTTACTAGGATATGTACGCGACTTCGTCCACACTTGACTTGAAATTAGAATTATTAAAAAATAATTTACGCTATGTTGTTAGTGAAAACTGTCGGAATGAGCTAATTTTTATGCACCCGAACAACTACAAACCGCTCCCGGGAAAATTCCCGCGGGATTCCTGTGGAAAAAATATCACACATTTTATTTTATTTCGCTATTTTATATCATTCCAAGAAAAATTCCGCGGGATTTCCAGGACAAAAAGTAGCGCAGATTTTAAGTCTAAGAATTTGCCATCGATGAGTGAAATTCCTATCGAAATCGGCCCAGTAGTTTTTACGTGAATCCCAAACAAACAGACAAGAAATCTACAAAAACGTTCATTGTATTCTCCGTTTATAGTCTATTCCAGTTGCTTCTTTTTAATAGCTTCAATGTACAGACACGGCATGTTGAGTATTTTATAATATTATAGATTATAAAATTATAAATATTCTCCTTTATCTTCATCATAATATCTATAGATAATTAGATATATTAATAACGTTAAACACTATGCTCATACAGATAAAGTTGGAAATGTTTTGAAGTGAAACTTATTTATACCAATACATGCTAGCAAAACTTTTGCGTTTGGGTAACGACGTGTTTGTTAGTAAAAAATAATGGCACTTATTTGAGGGTCATAAGTACATATAATTTTGCTTCGAGTTGCACTCAACATTTTCTAAATACTCTTCTGTTTCATATAGCTTTCGTTTTCGCATTCGAGAAGCCACCTTATTAGGGATAGCATACCTATATGTAAATGAAAATTGGAAAATAAGAAATTTCTAACAAGAAACCGACTTCAAGAGTAACTAAAAAGCAAAAAGTAAAATTTTCCACAATATCTAGAAGCCAGGGCCAAGCAAACCATAAAAATTACCATATACTTTGTTACAACAAAATGTAGTAATTTTTATGGTTTACTTGGCACCGACTTCAAGATGTTGTAGATTTTTTTATTGTTGCTTTCAGTTACTCTTGAAGTCGGTTTCTTATTTTGTTAGAATTTTTTATTACAAATAAATACTATAAAAATTTGTAATTACTTGTTTTAATGCAGATATTTTATTTATCTCTCAGTATACCAAGCCTGAACTTTAATAATTTTAGGGTGTAGGTTAGTAAATAAGGTCTAGTAGGTAGTAGTAAGTTTGTTAGAAGTATACGCACGTAATTCACAGTTCTTATGAACACAACCAAATATAACAAGTCCAAATCGTAAGACAGAAGATCGTAATAACATAAAGAGCGCAACGTTTATTGATGAGATATTTCCGTTCTGTCTGTACAATAATATCTCAATCGTATTTCAAATGTAGCTTACTCTAATTCATCAGGATAATCTATATATTACCAAATTTTACATATACCCCCCAATAAACATGAATATACTATTATATTTATAGGAATTCTCAACTTTATAAAGCTTTGATGAAAACCAACATGACTTCTAAGAACTTCAACGCGAACGGTTTATACTGTCTTGCACGAAAGTTGGTTATGAAAACAAAGGAATTGGTGATTAGTAACCTAATATAATAGTAGATTACATTATAATACTTAAAATATTAATTCAGATAAACGACAAGACAGCCATTTAAAACGGATTTTACAGACAATTTAAACTTCAAAGTTAATAAAACATGTGTTGCTGCAAGGGGTACAGGATTATAGGTTCTCAGAATACGCTAGTTGTAATAATATTTTACGATTATTTTATAATGTTGAGCTTAGAAATCCGACTTACGTTCGTCTGACAACACTGACCACGATTTTTCGGGTGATAGTGGGGATTCCATAGAAGCGGTTGTTTTTCATGTGCATTATTATTTTATTGTGAATAAAATAAAGTAGTATTAAAAAAAAAGATAAAACTGTCTTATTTATCTATCTTTTATTAAGATGTACATATTGTTTTATCCCGTTTTGATAAAAATTTGAGGAGTAAAACGGTTTCATGTCAATGATTTAGAGGTGATTCCGTGATTTTTTTATAACTTGAAATAACTATAGAAAAATTATGAAAAAACCATGTCACGTATTCGTATCGTGAAGATTTATGCATTTTTTTTTTTTTGGAAAATCGTTATACAGTAATTACCAAAGGAAAGTTGTTTCGTTTGCGCCCCATTTTGGACCTTTTGTGGTAACACACTTCAAAGGGCGGCCGCCATTTTGCTTGTTTAAGCAAAACTCAGTGAACTCGCAAAAAGTTATTGCAGAACACGTCTGTCTTTTAGCATAGCATTGGTCGAAGGGGTGGCGACATCTTCTTGCCACCAACGAATTTTAGGGACAGGGATAGATATAGTTGCACACAATTATACAGAAAGAGAAGAAGTATAACAAGTAATGTGTGGAGATTTAAACATGGGGCGACAGCCACATGAAAGACATGATTCGGTATTAAATATTTTTCTTCTCTATTAAATAATAAACAATGTCATTAACAAATAAAAACAAAATCGCATCACAAATAATGCGTTACACCGATGGCTACATTTGCTTGATGCAGTCACTGACAATAACATTATCTCAGACGGAGCAGTAACGTAATATAATAATAAATGTCTGTGGATTGAGTGGGTTACAATCTGTTTTTGCTAATTAGTTGATTTTCAACTTTTAATTACTATTTGCATGCCTGAAAGGGCAAAAACATGTGAAACAAAATAACATATTGCATTCTAATGTTTTTACTAACCATGTTTTTTTAAGCAAATAAATGATTTGATTTGATTTGATTTAAAGATTTTATTCTATGTCGGTTAATATTAAAGTTTTCGAAACTGTTATCGTAAAATTGGTAATTAAATGTAATTATAATAACATCCATTCCATATATAAAACATGATATTTTTTATCGTAAATTGGGATATCTCGCTTTTAAGTCATTCCCTCGTTGCGGAGGATGATGGTCATTATCATAATCTTTATTTTGCCAGAATGTAGTACAGAAGTAGTTACATATTTGAGTCACTATACATTCTAACATTTTCATGGTGTGCAAGAATAAATCTAAAACTAATTTAATATTTATCCTTTACATTATTTCAAAACTCTTGTCCAACTTATTTTAATACATCTTTATTTAGTTATAATATATATGTAGTTTCAAAAAGTAGCAGGTTAATAAGTCTACAATGTCTGTATTAAAAATAATTTCAATAAAATACAGTCTGCTCTCTCGATAATTTAACACTTAATGGACTAGATAAAAATTTCAAATTACCAGTAGTTTATAACCAAGAGGGAGTGAGAAAAAATCAAGTAAAGAAGAGTTTGTTCAAAATTTGTGATGTACGTGGGACACTCAGAAATTTTGCGAAAATAAAAATAGAAATGTTCTATAGATAAATATTTTTTTATTACATCTTTTCAAAGTACTCTCCACCAGCGTCTATACAAAGTTTCATGCGTCTGAACCAGTTTTCGAAACACTTTTTCCAGTCCGCCGCAGACACCTCTTTTACAGCTTACCCGAACGCTGACAGCACATCTTCCGGCGACGAAAATTGTACCCCATTAAGCTGATTTTTTATTTTCGAGAATAAAAAGAAGTCACACGGCGCTAGGTCAGGACTGTAAGGAGAGTGACTCAGAAGTTTGACAGGCTTGCTGTCCAGGAAGTCCCTCGTTTTGAGCGCGGTATAGGTGGGCGTTGTCGTAATGGAGCAGTAGCCCGCGGAGCCCTGTGTTTGGTCGCTTAGTGCTCATAACAGAGAAAACTTCTGCCTAGCATTTGGTAGTATACCATTCGGCGTTGATGCTTCTTTGGTTCCGTAAAAGAATTGACACCAAGTAGCCAGTCAAATTGAAAAAACTCGCATTCAAAATCTTCCCCCCGCTTCTAGATCCCTTCACTTTGGTAAGCGTTGATTCGTTTTGAAACACCCAAACCGTCGACTGGCACTTCGTTTCTGGATCATATTGATAAATCCAGGACTCATCACCTGTAATAATGTCGTAAACATGCCGAGACGAGCCTGCTTTAAATTTGTTTATCATATCACGGCACCATTCCACCCACCCGGGCCTGCTTCTGAGGATCGGTGAGGTTGTGTGGCACTCAGCGTGAAACTATCCTCCTCACGCGAAGATGCACGTGTAGAATCTCATGAAGGCTTCCCGATCCAATCTGCAGTACGTGTTGAATCTTTTGATTCATAACTCATCTATTGTCTTGGATTAAATTTTTCACTGCTAGCACGTTTTCTTCCGTAACAGCCGTCAAAGGGCGACCACTTCTTTCTTCATCCCCCAAAGTTACTCGACCGCGCTTGAATTCGTTGTACCTACCAACGATACACGGTTGCCTTAGAAAGGCCATTCATCCATTAATGCCATTTGAAGTCTATCGTACAATTCGTCCAGTTTCAGGCGACACTTGAAATCATAAAAATCATAGCACGAAAATGTTCCCGGCGCAGATCCATTTTTCAATGAAACACGATAATTTAAATTATCTCGCAAACAATGTGGAGGGAAATTTTGAAATTGGAACGTAACTCTGTTTACTTATAAATAATCATATTTTCAAAATAGATTATAACTGGCCAATCTCTCATACATAAAAAACTTTTTTTCGCAATACTTTCTATTTGGCCTGGTATTGATTTAAATATTGGTACAATTATTCACAACTGTTCATTTTGAAAAGAAGTCTATAATTTTCGGTTGAATGAGAGCTGAGAAGAAATCGTCAAATGATAAAGAGTAAGGAAGCCCGGACTTCGAATTATTGCAGGTCGACGGGCAAGATACTATTCCTTCAACTTCAAATTACCGAGGGGACCAATAATATTGATTTTATACAATTAAGTATTTTTCAAGTGACCGGAAAAAAATTCAAATTATCGAAAGTCGACTGCAATGTCAAGATAATTACAATTTATCTCGCATACGAGCATGCGAAATAAATTGTAATTATTTTGACTACTTAATAATACGTTTTGTTGATCAAAGTTCTCGCAGTCTATTTTTAAATGTACTAATAATATTTTAAATAGTTTTTAATTATTTGAAAATTTATTAAAAATTAATATATTCATGGAAAAATTCTTTTTTTAAATAAATTTGTTTTATGATTTGTTTGAATTTGGTTTTGAGTAACGTGTAGGGCCAAATTCAGTAAAAAATAGGGATAATTGTTCTAAATTTATGATAAAATCTTTCGTGTTGCAAGTGTCCATAGGCGATGGTAACCGCTTTCCATCAGGTGGGCAGTCAACCTGTCTGCTGAACTCGTGCAATAAAAGAAATGAAATGAGTAACGTGCCACGAGCATCCCGTTGAAATTAACAGAATACTGACATTAGGCAAACCTACAATTGAGATGACAGTGTCCGACGGTTTTGAAGACATAGTAATAGCAGAATTGGACCCCAGGACAGTTGCGACAAATCTGTCCCGCCCACTACCACTGTGGCTGTACATTCATGTAGGTAAAAACCCAAATTAAGGTTAATTAAAATTCAACTGATATGACCAATACCACATATATACTTATACCGCGTAAAGGTGTACATGTGACATAATGCATATTAAATTTAAAATCTTATATTTGCTTAGTGTAGTTATGTGCCAAGCTGAAAACATCGAATTTTATAAAACTGTTAATAAATCGAAAGTAATTATCAATGAAACTGAAATATCTACTGCAGAGATACCATATTTAATTAAATGTTGTGGTTTAGGTGAAGCGTTATATCGTAAAAACTCCGTATTAACTTGTAAACAAGCTAAAAGTGAACTCAATTACACATTAATAAAAATATATGATCATGTAACTAACAAAACCATTACCCACAAAACTGTTCTGGAAGTTTTCACCATAATACATAGTGATTGGTTTATATCCAAAAAAGCCGATACAGGATACTTATTAAATGAAAGCGATACTATTTATGACGTAAGTACTGGAATTCTTCGTTTAAATGATATTTTGCTAAATTGTAAATAGACCTCCAACTTTGTGCTTGTTTTTGATAAGATTTCCCGGTAATTTAGAACATTGAATTTTCCTTATATTTTGATAACTAATTAATTAACATCTAAGACAATGTACTAGTGTTTGATAGCAATAGCAGAAGAGGTTGTCACCTCAGTGTCAATGATATCCTCCGCGGAGTTCCTGCCAGAATCAGGAGTGCCAACGATTTTAGAGCCAAATAGTTTATTTATCGATGTGGTATTACAAAAATGGATTTTGTGAGAAATGAGTACATAAGGCGATCTTTAAAAGTTGTAATCGTGACTGAAAAATTGAGGTGAAGAAGACTAAGGTGGTATGGACATGTAATGAGGAGCGATGAAAGTCACGTGACAAAAAGAATGTTAAACTGCAAGATTGATAAGTACAAATGTAAACCAAAAAAGAGATGGATGGATTGTGTGAAGTATGACAATATGATTCGTGGTGTGACAGAGGACGTATGTCAGAATAGAGGAGTATGGAAAGAAAAGCGAGAGAGAGAGAGTTTAGTTATCAATGACGACAAAAGATCGGGCGGTACGTCACTTAATCCTTCAAGATGACGATGAAGATGTAACTGCTGTCGACACTCTGGATTCTAATTATTCTAATGATTAATTCAAACTGGCAGTTACTGCTGGTGTGTAGGAAGTGGCTACATATTTGTGCCGTTTGCAATTGAAACCATGACCACTTTGGGTACCAAAAAAATAGTTTTAAAAAATATGTATAGGAAATTTGATGCTACGCGTGATCGGAGTGCTAAAAATTCTGAGGAGTCTTGTATTACTAATCGTAAGTCTTTTCTAAGAAATTATCAAAATTTTAATTTTTAGTCAAATAAATCAGAGCAATAAAGAAATCACTTTATTATATAAATACGAAAATATTTTTTAAGAGGAAAAAATAATTTAAAATTTTATTTACTGGTAACTGTGACGAATCAACTTCACTATGTGAGTCGTTAACGGGTAATTCAAATGAGTCAGACTGCAATTATCCATTCCTAAAACTGTAAATAATATCCCTCAAGTATGTATACACGCATAATGAAGAGTTCAGTATAGGGTTTAACGTCCACTGAGTTTTTATCCTACTAATATTATAAACACGAAAGTTTGTAAGAATGTATAGATCTATGTTTGTTACTCTTTCACGCAAAAACTGCTTAATGGATTTTGATAAAACTTTACAATAATATAGCTTACACATCAGAATAGCACATAGGCTAATTTATAATGATAGATAGATAGCTAACACTTTATTGTACACCATTACAGAAAACCTTATAGCCTAAAAATGTTTTAAATGTGCACAATGGGCGGTCTTATCGCTAAGTAGATCATTATCACAATTTTCCATCACCACGCAGGTGAAGCCGCGGGGCGCAGCTAGTATTTTAATAAAGGCGGTAACATATTAATTACTAACACGTCATGCGTCACCTGACAGCATGTTTCATTACACCATGCTAATTTATAATGATAGGTACCTGCCTATCTTTATAAATTAGCATGGTGTGATGAAATATCAGTTCACAAATGTTCGGTCCTATATCTTACTATTTATGCACTTGTCTTACCACTGGTTGAATTTTGACATGGAGTTGTATGGAGCTTATGTCAAATATTAACCGAAAGTAAGGCATCAACAGTCGGTAAGATATATCTTACCGACTGTTGATTGATTCCGACCGACTAAAATTCATGAAATCGTTTATCTATCAGTTTATTTAAAACAAAATCTAAAAAAGTAAGCGGTGACGAAGTCCGTCAATGGGGTAAGCTCATACCAGGTCACTCAGAAAGTATTGCGAAAAAAAGTTTTTATGTAGCTGTGAGAGACTGGCCAGTTATAATCTAAATTGAAAATATGATTATTTATAACTAAAATAGGTACGTGCCAATTTCAAAATTACCTTCCACATGGTTTGCGAGTTAATTTAAATTATCGTGACTCATTAAAAAATGGACCTGCGTCGAGAACATTTTCGCGCTATGATTTTTTACGATTTCAAGTGTCGCCTGAAAACGGACGAATCGTAGGATAGACTTCAAATGGCATTCCAGGATGAAGGCCCTTCTAAGGCAAACGCGTATGGTTGGTATAACGAATTCAAGCGCGGTCGACTAACTTTGGGGAATGAAGAAAGAAGTGGTCGCCTTTTGACGGCTGTTACAAAAGAAAACGTGCTAGCAGTGAAAAATTTAATCCAAGACAAGTTACGTACGCACAACCTCACCGATGCTCAGAAGCAGGCCCGGGTGGAATGGTGCCGTGATATGATAAACAAATTTAAAGCAGGCTCGTCTCGGCGTTATTACGACATCATTACAGGTGATGAGTCCTGGATTTATCAATACGATTCAGAAACGAAGCGCCAGTCGACGGTTTGGGTGTTTCAAAGCAAATCAACGCCTTCCAATGTGAAGCGATCTAGAAGCGGGGGAAGATTTTGATCGCGAGTTTTTTCAATTTGACTGGCTACTTGGTATCAGTTCCTTTACGGAACCAAAGAGTAAGAACGCCGAATGGTATAATACCAAATGTTTAGCAGAAGTTTTCTCTGTTGTGAGCAACAAGCGACCAAATACAGGGCTCCGCGGGCTACTGCTCCATTACGACAACGCGCCCGCCCATACTGCGCTCAGAACGAGGGACTTCTTTTTATTCCCGAAAATAAAAAATCAGCTCAAAGGGATACAATTTTCGTCGCCGAAAGATGCGCTATCAGCGTTCGAGCAGGCTGTAAACTAGGTGTCTGCGGCGGACTGGAAAAAATGTTTCGAAAACTGGTTCAGACGGATAAAACTTTGTATAGAGGCTGGTGGAGAGTACTTTGAAAAGATTTAATAAAAAAATACTTACCTATAGAACATTGTTTTTATTTTCGTAAAACTTTCTGAGTCCCACGTACACCGTTCGTTTTTTAACTTTTTTAAACGGAATGTAACACCACCTTCAATTCGAAGAAAAAATTCAATATCTTAGCTTCGCCGACTGACTTGCTGTCGCCGTAACTATGCGAACACGGTATATGAGAGGTGTATTCAGTTTCCTCACTGAGGGATTTCGCCACCTTGACTATAATTGACGCGTGGCATCGAGTGTTGTCCAGAAACACTCTGCGTGATGCGTCGGTTAGCGTTTTTACCCCCATTATCATCAACACGTCGACATGGAACAAGATGATCGCATCACTTATGAGAGAGTCAGCGGTGACACTGAAAAAGTAAAAGAATTAAGAGGCTCGAAACCACCAGTGGGAGGTGATTGAGGTGCTATTACTATTACGAAACAAATGAACGGTAGGTAAGCTATACAAACCGGGTGTAATTAGCTTAAAGAAATAATTTTTAACTCTTAGTTTTATCCATTTTTATTAAACATAGTATAAAACAAAGTCGCTTTTCGGATCTATCTGTCTGTATGTCCGCTAACTCCTCCTAAACCACTCAACGGATTATTAAACGGTTTTCACCATCAGTTACGTAATTATCTAAGGAAGGTTTATATATATATATATATATATATATATATATATATATATATATATATATATATATATATATATATATATATATATAGGTTGGGGAAAAGTCTTGTCGCATATAGTATGTATGAACTTGTAATAAGATCTCTTTGGCTATACCATTTGTATCTGGCTGGTTTTGGTATCATTAAAAAGTTTTAGTTTTAAAGAAGACAATTCCAAATTCAAATTAGGAAAATGAGTGATTTTCATTTGTTTTTCTTATTCTTAAAATTATTGAATCTAATGAAGAAATTCGATACATTTTAAAATTTTATTACAAAAAAGGTAAAGATAAAACACAAGCCGCGAAAAAAATTGTGATGTTTATGGACCTAATGCAGTATCTGTGAGAGTAGCGCAAATTTGGTTTAAGCGTTTTCAATCCGGAAATTTTGATATCAGAAGAAAGAAAGAAAAGAAAGAAAGAAAGAAAGAAAAGAAAGAAAATAATGTTTATTTAGAGTTATTTAAAATTATAAAAGTCTACAGAAGCAGATAATTTTTTTATTATTATTTATTTTTTAATAAAAGCCGAAATTAACTAACTCTAAAAAGGCCCTAACTCAGCAAATGCTGGTTGATAGCAACCAGCGCTGGTCTTCCGTTAGTGCCAAGAAGCAACGTCACCTTCACAGAAGAAAAAAAAATTAAAAAAAATAGCTAATGAACATTTAATATTACATATCAAAGATGCACGTCGCTCTGGTTGCTCTGTTACGGACAAAATTGATGCTTTTTTTGAAAAGGTGGAGCAAGATCGGCATATTAGTAGTTACGATGTAGCTGGATAGCTGGGAATTGGCCACAAAACGGTTTTGGTGCATTTGAAAAAAGCTGGGTACACAAAAAAGCTCGATATTTGGGTGCCTCATGAGCTCACTGAAAGAAACCTAATGAACCGTGTACTCATTTGTGATTCTTTATTACGACATAATGAAACCGAACCATTTTTGAAAAAGCTGATAACTGGTGATGAAAAGTGGATCACGTACGACAAGAACGTGCGAAAAAGATCGTGGTCAAAGGCCGATCAGGCTTCACAGACTGTGGCGAAACCCGGGTTAACTTGCAACGAGGTGATGCTGTGTGTATGGTAGGATTGGAAGGGCATTATTCATTATGAGCTGTTACCGCCAGGCAGAACCATCGATTCTGAACTGTACTGCGAACAACTGATGAGATTAAAGCAAAAAGTTGAAAGAAATCGGCCGAAATAAATCAACAGAAGGGGTGTGGTTTTTCACCATGATAACGCTAGACCTCACACAACTTTAGCCACTCAGCATACTTTAGTCAAATTTAAATAAACTTTGTAAAAAAACCTTTTGAATTTTTATATAAAATGCGAAGAAACGTTTCCCCAAACTTATATATATATATATATACATTAAAACCTATAAGTTTTTATAAGTGAAATAGAGAAAGGAAGGAAAAAGATTTATTGACTTAAAAAATGACGCTATACTTAAATAGGAATAATAACAATAAAAATGCTTTAGTCAGCCGGCACGATGCGGAGATTGCTAGAGCTAAGACTCAAGCTCCAGGTGTGGAAGTGATAAATGGCATAACATCGGAAGTAGCCTCGGTGAACCTGCAGAACACCTCTCCACATCCCTTAGCGACTCACACGCAGGTTGCCCCTCAACAATCTAGTACAGCATCTTTAGGATGGGCCCCAGAGATTGCCAATTTGGTGACCTGCCCATTTTTCCATGTTCCCCGAACACGACGACGGGCAGACGCCATAGTCCCCATAGACCCAGATCCCCAGTTCCACTAGCAGTTCACCAACAATAGCCCAGTATCTTATGTTCTTCCTACAATAGTCCTACAATGACTGGGGCTTGTCCTTGGGTGAATTTTTATATAGTGTAGACAGGGATAATAGCCGGTAAATGTCACGCTACATTTACATTAAATTTCAAGTCAAGGAGCCTCTACGTGTTGACCTTCGTACGACTCCACACAAGCCCTTCGAAATTCCGCGTCCATTTTTATGGCCCGTTATCTTGAGAGACATACATGTATTATAGAATAATAATTAAAAAAGCACAATAAATTTAACACAAAAACAATCGAACTTGATTCACAAAACACTAAGACATACATAATAAATAAGGTTAGTACGTCGAGTTTTTTTTTTTTAGTTAGTGAGGTTGGCAACTGACCATCCTGCTGCATCGGAATTTAAAGAAAAATCCCGACGTAACGCTATAGAGCTACTCAATATGGCTTGCTGCGGGGAAATCTCTAGTCTTACATAGGTACATTATATACACTTACCTCTCTGGTAAGTTTCATCCGTATAAACACAATAATTTCTCAGAAATATAAATTTGACAGACTGTTAAGTAATTTTAAAAAGATTTCCTTTTTGCTAAAATTGCAATGGAACCCTAAAAACTCAGTACTACATATAAATTGAATTCACCCATTAGTTAAACTATAATATGGTTGAATGAATTGTAGGAACATCTTACACGTAATAGGTGTTAGGTAGAAAAATGTATAAAATCCTTTGTAGTAATAAAAAATCATATTTATTTTTGTTTTGTTACATGCCGACATGTATATTGTTACATGCCGACAAAAAGTAAATGCATATCTGCCTGCCATAAACCCGGCTTATTACCTTCCCCGCATTTGGACTTCTTTTGTTTACTTTGTGTTAGGAATTAGTAATTAAGAAAAACATTATATTGTTATTGTACTTGTTTTATGGCCGTCATTAGGCAGGTGTGTTGAACTAATTCTTGTTGTTATTGTTTTGCGTTTAGGCATATTGTATTTGAAAAAAATAAAAGGGATGCCCGAAGGGAGGGGCGAGGCAGTCAAGCGACGATTACGATACGGGCAAGACGTGTGTACATTCGATAACCTAAATAGTGACGGACTTTGCGCATATTAGTGAATCGTGCAGTTTGTACTGGTTGCGTCCAGTTATATTTGTACCTGTGTTATACGTGTTTGTATAGTTCTAATAAATTCTAATGGCATTTTAATTCGAGTCCCACACTCGTAATAATATTATTAGATGTCATTATGAGCTAAATATTTACAATTAATCTACTTACAAGATGAGCTATCCATGAACGCATCCAAACAAATTTTGAAAATTTTTCACCCTCTCCCAAAACAAAAGTTGGAGTATTGTTTGCATTTTTAGTGTATTTTCTTGATTTTTCTTTTTTATTATGTTTATTGTCTAAAACTTAAATCAATACAGGGTTTTATGTTTTTTTTACTCTCTATGCATGTTTACTTGTTTATCAATGCGCACATCTTTACCTACTTATTTCTATTTTCTAGACAGAATCTTTCTTTCTCTCCACATTTCGAAATATTAGATGCAGTTTACCTAAAACTAAAAAATTAAGATTTTTCAGGCATTTACACTCTTATTTTTTGACAAGGGGAAATCCGTTTGGTGACTGCCTGGACGGGGACGAGTTTCGCGTCGCGTATTGTGGGGAGAATAGCGCCTTCGGAGAAATGCTAAATCCACACGAGTTGTGGATGCCCACTACAACCCCCCATGTTCTTTCCTTTGCCTTATATCAAAAGCACGAGTGAACAGCGTGATCAATCCGTGGGCTCTGACAGACTGTTGCATATCGGCCTCCTCCATTGCCGGGAGGAAACAAGCCCCTGGCGTCATCCCTCTCTCTTATCTGCATGGAACAGTTTGTAACTCGCCCATCGTAGGAGAGATGAGCGCTTGCGGAACACCGGTGTGCACTCATCTCGACAGTACTAGTAGCACATATATAATTTAGGAACTAGCATATCGCCAACAGCATTAATAGAGGTCATGATAAAAAATGAACAAAACTGTAACAATCTGAAGTGTATCTGAATCTACAGATATATGACAAGGAAGGCACATGACGAGGCTGAACGTAAAAAAAAACGTAAAGTAATAATGCCTCTCGGTATACTGCTGTAGTGTGAGGTATAATTTTAAAAAAGTAGACGATGGGAACCCTTTTTCCAGAGGTAGTTCACGGCGGCCGAAGATTAAGAAACCTTCCGGTGTCAGCAATTTCTCTTTGATGGGAGCGAAGCAAGGAGGTACGCTCAGGCTCTTGTATCGCGTTCTTCTTGGCGAATATGACGCGCTTGCAAAAGGAGGCGACTTTCCATCCCATGCGTTCTCGACTAGGAGCGAGAGGTCATGTCTAGTAATAAACTTTCCTCTCTAATTAGAGGTTAAATTACTTTTATTACTTTCAGACTGGTGAATTAGAGACTGAGCAGATAACTTCAGGAGTGCGACGGAAGATTCCAAAATTAAATTTCTGCATCGATTTCAGGCAGGGTAAAAAACCGGTGTTTAGATTACGCCCACTATCAGAAGATTCTTATTTAGACGAATGGCTACTAAGTATAGGTATGTGGAGTTATCTTTATATTGTTCAACCATTCTAATACAAATAAAGACTGTAGCGTTGTGGTCCACTAGGCGATAAGGGGACTAGTGCCTACTTCGGAACAACGGGTGATTACGCCGAACCAAAGGGGTAACGGTCTTTTAATCAAGACTATACTAAAGCAAAATGTAAAAGAGGCATCAATTAAGTTAGCTTCTCACGACGCGAGGTATCACAAGTCGCGCCGCGCCAGTTCGCGCCTACGCGCCGTGTGAAGGTACTGGCTCGAGGCGACAGCGCGAGCAAGGGCGTCCGATCCGATCGAAGTCAGTAACTTCAAAGGCGCGGGCCGGCGCGGCTCGAGCGCTCTCGTGGCGACTCGAGTGCGCTCGGGCTGGCGCGGGGCGCGGGGCGCGGGGTGTCGCGAGCGAATATGAGCGAAGCATTGATCATTCATTTCGTTTCGTGCCAGCGTGAAAGATACTCTTGCGTATTTAATTATTTTATTTAATTTATTTAATGGAGTGGACCAGTGAAACGATTTCCGATTTTTTAATTTTATATGAAAATGAACCAGCTTTATGGAATTCCAAAAGTTCAGAACACAAAAATAAAAACGAGCAGCACGATTCCGGGGTTACAATACAAACTAAATTAAAAGACGGCACCATCCCGATTATTAATTTGAGAAATTTCCAAATTTTTTTCTCGATTCTTTAACTAAATCAGTTAACATATCTCAACCGTTGTATCTGAAATAAAAAACGTGATAATTGGTGACTTACATACAACAGAATTTGACATCTACAGTAGTCATCAAAAGAACAACTTACCTCGATCGGCTCTTATTGAACGATGTCATCCACCAGCGTCTTTTTCTTTTCTTTTTTTTGTTAAGGAAATAATTTCCACTAAATAGCACAAAAGCGGCAACAGCGATGACTTCTTCTTCTTGCGAAGAAGAAGTCGTGACCAACGCACGCCGCACCGACGCACGCCGTCGTCCATGAGAACAGGTAGCGCGCACTCGCCTGTTGACGCATGCTCGCTCGTACAAATCGGCTCGACGCGGCGCGATATTCCGCGCCGTGAGAGGCTAGCTTTAGAATATAAATAATAATTTATAATAGACGTAACAATAAAACTACTCCTCGTCAGCGAAACGCAGTCTACTGTTGGACGTAGGCCTCCCCAAATGTTGCGCCTCATATCGCGATCTCGTTATCCAACACCCACCGGTGACCTCAATAAAATTTATTCAACTAGTGACCCAATTCTCGTGCCTCCTACCGGTTCCAATTGTGAATCTAAACCATCCGGAGTCCCACTCAAACACACTACAGCAAAATCATCAAAATCGGTCTAGGAGATTAGGAGGATCCTAAAATTCGATCCCAGCGCCACTTCAATTGTGAATTTAAACTATCTGGCGACCCACTCAAACACACAAAAACAAACATCTGTTATAAATAGGTCCAGGAGATTAAGAGGGTCCTAGAACCCGATCTCAGCGCCACCTACCGGTTCCAATTGTAAATCTAAGTAATCCGGGGACCCTCCGGGACTTAACACACTCAAAATTTTCATTAACATCGGTAAAGTTGTTCTCGAGTTATGGATGTACATACATTTCTACGATTCATTTTTAATTATATAGATAAAAATAGAGTAAGCTTCCATGGTTAAAGGGTGCAAACGTGTCATTTCCGTTATTAAGTATTGACTATTAATATTAAGCAATAATTATTATTATTCCGTTATTAACCATAGAACGAAAAAACGCGTTTATTCGAAAATATCCCATATATTTCATTATTTCAACACACAACTTTTTAGCATTGAATAGACTACACTTTCCTCTCTTTCATATAGACTCAGTAATTTCCGAGAAAAATCACTGTGACATACGTACACACGGCAGACGGACAGACATAACAATTCTCCGCTTTTGCCAAAACAGAAGCCTAAAAAGAACAATAAAAAAGAAATGTTATAAGCCAATATCTGTCTTAAAAAGTGATATAGATTTGGCGAAAAAATATGGAGAATATACAATCATTCTAATGTAGATCAAATAACGGAAATGGTCTGATTTTTTGTGATTTTAATAAAACACTGTTTATTACAGCAATGTACATCACGGCCTTTTTATTGTTGTTGAATTTTATCATCTACTACATCCTGCCTGATCTCTCGATAATGGAGATGATGCGGGCAGCCTACGTCGCAAGTATGATGTTATCATTTACTTTGAAGGCGTCAATAAATCTAGGTCTGTTGACAAACAATTTGCCATCATCGAGAATTCAGTTAATAGGTGAGTTGTATTATGATTAAAACATGTAGACTAAGAACACTTTCCGCTAGTAGCTCACAACGCCCAAAATGCTCTGTCAGCCATTCCACTTGGCGACCAAGGTCGATATGGTCGTGGCGAAAACATCACTATAGACGTCATCATTTTTGATCACACAGCGCTCACAACGACCCATGTCAAGAGGTGGGTCGAAGTGGGCGTTGACCACAGAGCATTAATTCTCTCTTTCGATTGACAATGAAAAAGGCGCGATTTTCAAATCGATCAATGACATTTGTGTATTTCGTCGTTTATGACATCAACACTCCATAATCCGTTCCACTAGAGTTTATGATTATAACGTCCTCTCCTCAAGCAAGTGGAAAGGGAAAAATCGCGGTCATGAACGTGGTCGTTGTGAGCCTCTTGTGAAACGTAGCCTAACTGGTGTGGCCATAAATACTGGTATACTTGTTGCCACGAAAAAAGACCCGCAACGCGGCGCTGAAATCGCCGTACATAACGCTAACAGAGTAGTTATCTGCTGATTAGTATAGCCATGTAAGTAATTACTGAATAATAAATATTAATTATTCCACGATTAAGCCCGTAAAATTATTTCCGGGCTACATTGGGAACAAAATTCAAACTAAAGGTAAGCTACCACTATTAGTTCCTTCGTTATCCGTGGGACTTGATTCATGGCGCGAACTCTTCATAAATATTTTTGCAACACTTTAATTATTTTAAAATTGGAACGCGTTCACCATGTTAAACTTCTTTCGATTTCTCGCCATTTCAGAGTTTTTGGCGGGAACTGAAAGGGGATGCTGTGCTCTGCAGTTTTATTTTCTAAAAATA
The DNA here is from genome assembly GCA_039645545.1 of Dendrolimus houi. Taxonomy (NCBI): domain Eukaryota; kingdom Metazoa; phylum Arthropoda; class Insecta; order Lepidoptera; family Lasiocampidae; genus Dendrolimus; species Dendrolimus houi. The sequence goes on from CM077122.1 coordinate 6,127,447, forward strand.
TTTAAAATTACTCTAAAATGAACAATAGTTGTAGGATATTGATAGTTTTTGAGTAGTAATTATGTGTTTTTGTGAGAAATGTAAACTGTATAGTGAAATGTGGCCTTTCGAGTTTTCACAAGAACTCCATTGAATGTTGTTAGTTGTAGCCTACAATACAACTGCGCTACTTGGATACGAAGAATTATACATCAGAATTTGCTATATGGACTAAAGATTCCTTTACCTGCCATTGTGGCGAATTCAACTACTACTACTACTCTCGCCATTTCACATATTTTTTAGGCATTTATTATTAAGTCACTATGTAGAATAGTGTGCTAAAGGACAATAATATTGCAGTGATTGCCTTAATCTGAACCCCTTAGACTACAAATTACGATCAGTTTCAGAGGACATGGCCTGCTCTAAACGACACACTGACACACTGACATTGAGTCTCTTGTTAAATCTCTGGAGCAAGCAGTAGCTAAATATCATCATCATCATATATTCATGGCCATGCAGATTAAAGGCCTGTATCAAAGCCAAAAGTGGTCATTTCGAATAAAATTATTTTTTATTTATTGCTAAAACTTCAATAAATAATAATTTTAATTTATATTTTTTAATTAATATTGTATTGTATTGTTTTTTATAAAAGAATATTTACTGAGTCTCTTTTTTTATTAAAAAAAATGTAAATTTTTGTCAAGCAATAAATACTTGTATAATAATCGACACACATAAATACACATTGTATAACCCCAAGCTAACCAAGTTACGCCTGTGTTTTGGATAATATACAACAGACCACTGTGGGGCCGAACGACACCCAGATCATCGTAAATAACAGAAAGCTCGTTTCCGAAATTTACTATGCCAGAAATATGTACATGATATTTTAATGAGATTACATTACTTCATAAAGCACCATCATTGTCATCTGTGGAACTGAACAAGCTGGTTAGAACTTAGGGAAGAATAAATAAAATTTGGGATACATGAATAATCTTGCTGTATATTGCCTCAAAAGTTACACGTAATTAAGTGAATTCAGTGCATTTTATACGTTGTACACGTAATACAAAAATTTTGTTGGCTCGTGTTTCCTCACCAAAAATATCAGGCTCCAACACAAGCGTTAAAATAACAATGTATGTATCATCTAACTTTTAAAAACGACGATAGATAACATTTTAATTAGGTACCTAACTTTCAAATAATATTTAATGCACTATATGACTCCTTTTTCTTGTACTACTTATAACGTCATAAGTAGGTATGCCCGTATAAAATCTATGAGGCTGCTACATTCTATCATTTTATATAAAATATCTCAGTTGATTTGGCAGTCTGCTCCCCTATTGGTAGTGTAAATATTGCCTGCGGCCGGGCGGTCTGTCGTAAGAGGCGAAAAAACAACTCACAGCCCGGTGGTAAGGTATTTGCCCGTCTGGATGTCTACCACCTCTGGTCTAAAGTATGTCGCCATAACAACACTGAGTTATATTCCGGCATTAGCGGCCAGGCTTCAGTTTCTCTCTTTAGAGAGCAGCTGCGTATTTGCAGCACTTTTGGTGTGGCAAATGTCTTTAGGAGATGGTAACCGCTTTCCGTCACGTGGGCTGTCTGCTGAACTCATGCAATATATTTTTTTTAGGAGAACGATACTTTATAGGTCACATGACTATGATTGGATGAAGAATACTGGAATAAACAATCCCGGTACTTTAGTGTGGCCTAGAGCCCAATTCTGCTATTACTGTCTAATCAAATTCCGACATCGTCTCAATCGCATGTTTGGCTGATTTCGGTCAGTCTATCTTTATGAATATTTTTATTTATAAGCGTAAACTCGCGAAATAATTTTAAAACTATTTCGAACATTTTGGTAGGTTTTCAATTTTCATTTCTGCTAACGCCATTTCTACTAATAGTAATACCCATTTTTTTTCTACCATTATCTCGCCGCGACGACATCGAAAAGATGTTCTGGAAGTAGAACAAGATTTTTTTACATTATCGCAATGGAATCTTACTTTAAATATCTCCGCCACGCCAATATATTGAAGCAGAATTGGACTCCTGGTCGCAACCACAGGTGATTGGAAGGATAGAGCTTACCTCGCTCGAAGAATTAACCTTTGAATTTAGCAAGGTAATGCTACCAGCCTTTTAGGCACGCTGCCCTATGACAGCGACCTGATTAGGCTGAACAGGTTATAGACGGAGTCATGTTTTCTCTGGTCTAGGTCAGTGTGCATAGACATTTACCAGATGTTTAAAATAAAATAATCGCTAAAATTATATGAGTAATTGTGGTGTGCATTTAACCGCCGGTTAAAATAAAAAATCCCTGTTTAGCCATGTAGTTTTAGCGATTATTTTAGTTTAACCATTGGTTAAATGTCGGTGCACACCAAGCTAAGTGTGGTGTGCATAGACATTTAATCGAAGGTTAACGTAAAATAAACACTGGTTAGTCATATAGTTTTAAAAAATTATGGCTAAACAGCGATTATATTTTAACCGTCGGTTAAATAAACACAACCCTAAACAGCGATTATTTTATATTAAAAATCGGTTACATGTCGGTTATGGAACACTTACAAGCCAATAGATGGCCCTGTACAATTATTGAAGTCGCAAAAGATTCCCGAAACGTTCAAAGAATATATACAAATTTCCAATACTAATATATGGGCCTAAGGCCTAAGAGGAACTAATATAATTGCCCCGCTGGAAGATATCCCTTTAAGACGGAGGTGCATTCAATCTCGCTAGTCCACCTAGTTGGGACATTTCTAAATGTCTTTGCACACCAATAATTAATTTAATTTTTAAGTGTATTTGTTAGGTAATCTTTTATTTTTACGTATATTTATGTTCTGTATTGGATTTAAAGGCATTATTTGATTGTTTAATTTAGGTATTTACCATTGTATTGATTTATAGCAATTGTGAAATAATAACAATGCTCTAATAATAATACGAATATATAATATGACCAATACATTATTAAAATAACTGTAGAGAGGATTATGTCCTAATTATTATTGTAAATGGGAATGTGAGTGTGTTTGTTTCTGATGTTTTCACGCCTTAACTATGCAACAAATCGTCACGAAATTTTGCACACACTTTGTGAGAGATATAGAAAAAACCGAAAAGATGTACATCGTCATGGCAACGATAATGACGATAAAACTAGTATGTTGCTCTCATGGCTAGTTCCACCTTCGCTAGGTAGCTTTACGGGTATTTATCATTCGTTACTTCGAATTAAAAATTAAATTTTACATTTGTAAGAATTATAAGATTCACCCACCACCCACCCCGTGCCATACATAACTTTTTTTAAAACAAACGAAACCGAGGCCTAAATCTAGTTTATGCTTAATCACACATTATAAACAAGTATTATCCTTAATATTCTTTTAGTTGGTATTTTCCGTTATCCTAATAATAATTCTCTTATATTATTTACTTGCCGTTTTCCCGAATTTAACTATGTACGTAACATAGTTAACACAGGGGGTGTTAACTATGTTACGTACATAAAAAAATTATTAGGTGTTTATATATAGGTATATAAATCTTAAATACTTTGGCTTCTTGTTCAATTCACTACAATCACAAAGAAACTAAGTCAATATATTATTTATTTAGGTTTATGGCTTGGCACCGAGGCCTTTAAGCCAGATCTTAGATTATAATGTAGTTTCTTCATTTTCTTAAGCCTATGTGTAGCACAGCTGAACTGTAGGTTATCAACTGGTGCCATTCAGCGGAGTTCTTGTGACAACTCAAAAGGCCACATTTGACTATACAGTTCACATTTCTCACAAAACACAATTACTACTCAAAAACTAGCAATATCCTACAACTATTGTTCATTTTAGAGTAATTTTACACATTTTTAGAAAATAAAACTGCAAAGCACAGCAACTTCTTTCAGTTATCGCCAAAAACTCCCTAAGTCAATATAATGTAGACAACTGCACAGCAAAACATAAAGAAAAGTCGCAGCCAACCTGATTTGAAGTACCTAACACAGGCTACGTTACACAAGATGCTCACAACGACCACGTTCACTACCGCGATTTTTCCCGTTCCACTTGCTTGCGGGCGTTACAATCATAAACTCTAGTGGAACATATTATAAAGCGTTGATATCATAAACGACGAAATACACAATTGTCATTGGTTGATTTGAAAATCGCGCCTTTTTCAATGTAAATCGATAGAGAGAATTAATGCTCTTTGGTCAACGCCTACTTCGACCTACCTTTTGACATGTGTCGTTGTGAGCACTGTGTGATCGAAAATGATGACGTCAGTAGTCACGTTTTCGCAACGACCATAACGACCGTGGTCGCCATGTGGAACGGCTGACAGAGCATTTTGGGCGTTGTGAGGTACTAAGGTAACGCGTCCGTAATGAATCACATGTGGGCAGCATGACAACGTATTTGTTATTGAATTACAGCGATGGTTGTCTACATTGCAATTGCATTGTCATCTTTTTTAGTAATCTGTCTATTTCACGTGAACGACGAGATTTATTGGGCTAAAAAGTATCCTATGTGTTGACTCGGGTTATACGTCAGTTCATAGTTTCCAAAAAAGATGCGACAGGATCTTTAACGCTATTATCGTCTATCCCGTTGAAACGGCGTCATTTATCGGGATAAAAAGTATCCTAAGTTACGCCCCGGGATTTAAGCTAACTTTATATCGGGTTTCATTTAAATCCGTTCAGTAGTTTTCACCTGCTGCTCTGACAAACAGAAATAAAGACAGATAGACAAACAAAATTCTAAAAAGTGTATTTTCGGAATCTGCTGATCCGAATTAGCCCCCTGATTTTTTTACATTTTTAAAAGCATTATACAAACTCGAACCATTTACAGATTTATTACAGTACTAGTTCTGCCCGCGACTTCGACCGCGAGGAAAATTTTAACTATCCCACGGGAACTCTTTAATTTTTCGGGATCAAAACTATCCTATATGTTGACCAGGGATATAAGCTTCCACCGTACAAAATTTCATTTAAATCGGTCCAGTCGTTTCGGAGATTAGCCGGTACAAACAGATAGACAACCAAAAAATTTGAAAAAATCTAAATTAGTTCTATTTCACTTCTTACATCCCCCTGACTCGGTTTTTAGCATTTTTTTCCATTGTACAGAAATTTGATCTCTACAGTTTTATTATATGTATAGCTAGATAGATGGAAGCCAGATAGACATAGATTGATAGATAGACAGATTATATGCATCAAAATGATTCACGGTTTATCGTTTGTTTCAGCGCCGCTTACATATTTCGTGACACTGTCAAGTTTCTCCTGGTTGAGTATTATGAGCCTGTATATCTGGTGGACACTAAGGTATCAACTATTAGTTCTTTTTCATCTATCTTTGTATGTCACAGACATTTCAGTCTAAAACGAATAGACATATATGGCTGAAATTCAGCAACAAGATCTATGTATGCTATTGTCAAATCTTTGAAATAAATACAAAGTTCAAAGATTTTTTCATTGCTAGAATACAGCAGACGGGCTGAAGACCCACTTGATGGAAAGTGGTTACCGTCGCCTATGGACATTTGTAACAGTAAAGGTGCTACCAATGTACTGCCGGCCTCGAAAGGAGTCACTGATGACGGAACGCACCTCAAGGTTGTTAAGGCGGTATTCTCTAGACGAAGGGTGGCGGTTATCTAGGCAAGCAAATGCCCTACCACCTGGCTGTGGATTGCTTTGTCGCCTCTTAAGAGAGGCCAGCCGGCCACAGGAATTCGTGTTCTTTCTTCGTCTTGCGGATTGCTGCCATACATGAAATTGAGAATTGAGTTTTTTTTTTTCAATGTACATACGCTTGTGAATTTAACTCATTAATCATTTTTTTTTTAAATAAAAAATAATGTTTCTTGATGGTTTTATTTATTTATATTTAAGAGACCTTCGTTTTTAAAGTCTTGAAGATTGTATTCTCCTATTTTGAACCCTTTTTCAGTGTGAAGTGGAAAATTCGGAACAGAATCGAAGGATTTGAGCTAAATAATTGTTTTGGAAAATATTTTAGAACACGAGGTATTTTCGATTAAATGCTCTTTTGTGGTTTAGTAACCAAAAACAACACAAGTTTATCGCCTCAAATATCTAATCCTTCATTGTGTATGCTGTACCATAGAGTTTAGTCGATGACACATATTACAATAAATTGTAGCATTATTTACATAATAATAATGCATTAAAATACCATCTTATCATTTTAAAAATACCATCATAGAATTAATATTAATTACTGTATTAACAATATGCGCTATTTAAATCCTTTTACTTGTACAAAATTATGACAGTAAATTTGTACACAAAATCTATCAATAAAGTCGTGGTAGCGTAATGGGTAGCGCACGCGTTCCAAACTCAAGGGGCGCGGGTTCATTCCTGGCTGGAACGCAGGAACTACAATTACCACGTGCTAACAACGGTGAATGAAAACATCGTGATGCAACCTGCATGCACATCGAGATAACCGATGTGTCAAACCTGCCAAGCCGCCTTGGACAAGCGTGGCGGGTATACTGTCCGTTCCCCTATAGTAGGAGGCCCGAGTCCAGCAGTGGGACATTTATGGGCTGATATTATTTAAAAAAAATAATACAAAATCTATGCCGCGATGTTTTGTAATGCTGATATTAGACAGAACAACCAAATTGAATGTTGAAAGATACAACTAAAAGGACATGATGTTGTTCAATGACATTGAATGATACAATGTTATATTTATATGGATCACTGGGTGATTCGTCCAATTTCAAAGACAAAAATGAACCCTCTAATATCCACATAAGAGGATAAAAAGTGTTCCACTTCATTCGCCTGTCTGTCATCTACCGTAGAGCCAGATTTATATTTTGATTATTTTTTATTTTAACCCACATAGGTACTAGAAAACATAGAGATATACACCGAAAAGGCATAAAACATAAGTTTATGACGTACTGCATATACGGCTATGGAGTTCCAGCATTAATGACCATCGCCGCTGTCTCGGTAGACTTTGTGCCGAGCATACCCCGCGAACGGAAACCCAACTTCGAAGATTTCTTTACAGCTTGTAAGTGTGAATGAACTTAACGTTTTAATCTCTTAAGACGATTATACACTCTACAGTTCACAATACAGGAGTTTAATTCTGCTATTTCAATATCTTGCCGTTGCGAAGATATTCAAAGTACGATTCCATTACGATAATGTAAAATATTCGTATTCTACTAAATCACATTGTTTTGATATCGTCGCGGAAGAATATCTATTTTATCCGTGCAGGAACGGAGAAATAATACAATTTCCTGTGGCTGGGCGGCCTGTCGTAAGAGACAACAAAACATCCCACAGCCAGGTGGTAGGGTATTTTCCCGACTGGATGGCTACCACCCCTGGTCTAGGGTATGCCGCCATAACAACCTTGATTTGTGTTCCGGCATTAGTGACCAGGTTCCAGTCTCCCTTAAGAGAGCAGCAGCGCATTTGTAGCACCTTTAGTGTTGCAAATGTCCATAGGCGATGGTAACCGCTTTCCATCAAGTGAGTCGTCTGCCTGTCTGTTGAACTGATGCAATTTTTTTTTTTAAAAGAATAATATTAGAAAGAAATTGGTATTACCATTAGCATAAATAGCGTATGAAAATGAACATTGAAGAGCCACCAACATTTTAAACATTATTTCGCGAGTTTTCACTTATAAATATTTATAGAGTGGCGTGCCATGGTCACACCGTTGGTATTAACAGAATACCGAAATCAGGCAAACATACTGTGGCGAATGATGGTGGAACCATCTAGTTAGTTTAAGAACTTTTAGAAAAAGCTAGAAAATTCTGGAAGGAAAAGACAAGGACGAATATATTTTAGAAAGGGATAGACAATGAACGAAAGTTCTAGAATAGAAAGTTCGGGAAGGAAAAGAGAGAGATAGATAGATGTTAGAAAGGGATAGATGTATAAACGAAAGTTCTTGAATAGAAGGTTCGGGAAGGAAAAGACAGAGATAGATAGATGTTAGAAAGTGGTTGGGCCGAGGAAGACCTTATAAATTCTTCCTCCCCATTCTCGCCATCAAGAAAGGAATAAACGTTTTTAAATGAAGAATGCGCAATACAAGACGAGGCAGCTAGTGTCACTGCTGTCACCGCAATACTCGTATGCTAATACATATAAATTATTGGAACACATTAAATAGAAAATAAACTGTTGTAACTGAATTTAATGCACATTAAACCATAATCCTAGTGAGTGTGTGAAACCCCGGGGGACGAGTGCAATGTGGTGGCGGACTGGTGGCGAGGTAAGTCCTTCCTTGATTATTCTTCCACGTCCCTTTGCCTTCTCCCGGCCATCGCATCGCGCCCGCAGAAAGGGATAGATGTATAAACGAAAGTTCTCGAATAGAAGGTTCGGGAAGGAAAAGACAGAGATAGATAGATGTTTAGAAAAGGACAGATAGTAAATAAAAGAATAACGGAATTATGGGTTCCAGAAGATTCTTCCGGGTATATAAGCAGCGTAAAGCGCACCTACGGAGTAGTTTAGAGTTGAGTTCAGTTCAAGACAGTGAAGCGATAAATGCGATACGAAAGAGTTGGAAGAAGAGTTTAATAGAAGACAGTGACGAGTTTAGTGGTGAATTTAGTGAAAAGTGTAGCGGACGGTTTAGTGAAGGAGGAGATTCGCGTAGTTTAAAAGGAGGTCCAGAGGCGAGCTACACGCGGTAAATTCTGTGGTGAACACTGCAGCAGCAAAAGGTGTGTCTACGCAATATCGGCGACGGTATTGTGAGTGAGACATCTTATCGTCGGTACAGTGCGACTTTCGTTGTGTGTGTAGGGGCAACCTTGCAGAGTGGAATCACGCACGGCTGTGAAGTCAATAAAAGCATTAGTTAAAAACTGGTGTTTTCTTCCAATCCTAAGTGCGTACCCCCTCTCGCACGTAACAATACGATTAAGACGATAGTGACTCGCGATTTTGACGAGATAGTAATAGCATAATTGGGCCCCAGGTCTAGCTGCGTAGGTTTGGCGCATTACATGCATTATTTCTATTCTAATTTTGAAATAATACAAGGAACCGGTTGCCTTGACGAAGTATTTGCTAATGAATTTCAACGGTGGGGCAAAAAAGCGCAACCGCAGCACCGTCTATTGAGCTTTATTTATATATCTTTCGGGAACAGTGCTTTTTCTGGATGAAAGGTATCTTATATACCTTTTTTACCTCTGACAACCTGTATTCAAAATTTCATGATAATGGCTTGAATGTCTAAGACGTGAAAGCTTTACAGCTACACATGCTAGGTTCCGGCGTAGGTAAACCAAAACACGTATAGGAATAGACTTATGTACTTTCTTTAACCTGCCTAGGAGACCGACGCAAAATCGAATATTAATTTACTATTTTGTCGGTACTCTCCCATACACGCTACCGATTCGGCATGACTTACGCAGCCATACATAAATAGGTAAACTTCTCCGGTAAACGTGTAAGTGCGTGGCCGCTTTGGCAAACAATCAAACTCACATTCGCTTTTATAATCCCGGTAGACATTGTCCTGCCGTGTTAAAATAAAATCTAAGACCCGATCCCAGCGCCAGCTAGCGGTTCCAATTGTAAATATAAATAAATCGGGAACCGACTCAAAAACACAAAAATTCATCAAAATTGGTAAATTTTTCAAATAAGACCAGCAGTTCCTGAGATTAGCGCGTTCAATCAAACAAACAAACAAACTCTTCAGCTTTATATATTAGTATAAGATATTATGATAATGTATATTTAGATTTATGCTTTATTTTTCAAGTACATAGTTTCGTATGTTAAATGAAGATTTATTTTTTTAAGCATCCCGTGATAATCTCCTGTACTATTTACATATACCTTTGCTCATACTCATAATTCTCAATTGGGTGTTATTCGCAATGACTGTCTACAACATCTGGCTGGTAAAAAGGGCCATAGGCACATATAATTCATCTGAAACTAGGAACACACAAGAAAATCAACACAAGTAAGCAATTGCGTTATTTATATTAAAATAAACTAAAAAGCAAAAAATAAATATTTAACCACCTTCTTTCAACAATATCTTGAAGTCTAAAGAAGTCTGAGCCTGTAGAAAACGTAATACTAGCACGCGTATACAAACTTTTTATTTTTAACTAACTTCTGCCCGCGACTTCGTCCGCGTGGAATAGTTAAAAAAGAAAGTAAGTTAAAAAACACCCCCATATTTTGAAACATTTTTCATTGGTGCTCCGCTGCTATTGGTCTTAGCGTGATGATATATAGCCTATAGCCTTCCTCGATAAATGGACTATCTAACACTGAAAGAATTTTTCAAATCAGACCAGCAGTTATTGAGATTAGGTAGCGCGTTCAAGCAAACAAACAAACTCTTCAGCTTTATATATTAGTGTAAGATAAGGGTTACTCTCGATTTCCCTAGCTTCCACTCATCAGATCCTGACTTGGTGACCATGAGACCACTTCGGGAGTCACCGCTTACAAACAAGGAAAAAAAATTGAAAACCAGTACATAATTGACGGAGTCATCGCGAAACACACATACAAAAACATGTGGAAGAATTTGGAAATAAGAATACCAGAAATAACCACTTATTCATAAAAGTTATACGAGGTTTATAGGCTCGCAAAAAAAAAAAACACTGTTACTCATTATTGTTGTACACCTCTTAATTTCAACAATGTTTCATTTTTTAAAATACATGTATTTTTACTGTACTCTTACATTTCAGATTCAAAATATATTTGAAGTTGTCTCTCGTAATGGGTATAAGTTGGATTTTGGACTTGATACAGGCGAATATGTGGGTTCCCTTCTGGTTCAAGATCACAATAGACATCTACCACGGTTTATCCGGCATCTTCATTTTCCATATATTCGTAATAGATCCATCAATTATGAGACGTTTAGAAAAAAGGTAAGTACGTGAATTGCATTTCGTGTAGTGACTTATTTCATCTCTGCACTGGTATAACAATCAGTTCTAATCCTAACTTTTTTGTGCCTGGGATTTCGTTTCTCTGTGAGGTTTTAACGCCAACCACGTAACAGATGTACACCAGATTTTACATACTCGTTGTCAGGGGTATAGAATAGGACATAGGGTATCTTTCATCCACGAAAAAAGTAGGTACTGTTCCCGAGAGATAGATGAATATAGCCAGAAAATCGCCGCGCTTTATTGGCGCAACCGTTGCAATTCACTAACAGGTATATCGTCATGGCAACGATAATGACAGCAGCAATTTAAATGTGTTAATCTCATAGCTAGTTCCACCTCCGCTAGATAGCATTACGAGTATTTGTCATTAAATACTTTAAGATAAATAACATCCCACTTCATGACATACATATTCTTTTTTAACAAGCGAAGACGCAGGAAAAAACCAGTCTATGGTAAAATGGAACATATGCTTTTTCTTATAACATCCATAACTTTTATTTTTCTAATAATATATTATATATGATTTATTGGCTTTTTACATAAATTCAAGTAAAGTACCTAAGAAATATAAAATAATAAAACTATTTTTTCTTTCTTCTTCAGCCACAGCATATTGCGAAGCGGTGGTAAATTAGATTAGGTTCCCATAAAGTAAATAATAAACAAAAATTAAATAAAATGAACAAGTTAGGATTAGTCTATATAATAACTTTAACATTACTCATTGACACTTGACATCTTTATCTTCTGTGATGGCGGGGGAAAAGTGGCCTAAACTTAAAACGTAGTTTTAACTATTTTTTGTTTACAGGTTAGGTATAAAACTACCAGGAAATGATTCATCTACTATGAATAGTAGTTATCTTAGGACACACAAGAGCGAAAGTTCGAGACGTGGTCGCCTCAAACACACAGACACACTAACGACGGACTTCATTACTGACGATAACATTGTAAATTCAACAAAAGTTTGAGCTTAAACTGCAGCACTGGGGTGTTGAATTCAAAACAATTGTATCACCGCTAAATACAGATGGAGCAAAAGTCATTTCAGATTTAAAATGGTCCCAAAAATAAACATGCTGTATAAATTAATGTCTATTTGTTGTATTCTAAAGTACAGAAATCGGGATTACATTTTTATAAATTGAAATAAATATATTCCGAAGCATTTAGAATTTGGTCTGGAATCGATTCTGGAATAAGACTTTTCATTACCAAATACGCTTTTTTGTGTATATAATATCATGTAGATGTCAGTGCTAATAATTTGTGTACTGATGTAACTTAGATCGGACTTTTTAAAGACCAGACACACAATTGGTCAGACGATTTGCACTTCATTGTATATGATTTCTTTAATTTTTGGCTTAGATAAATAAAAGTATAGACGTAGCCTACATCAATAATAATAAAAGCTTTAAATGAAGTGCAGTATTTCTTTAAATTAGGCGTAAAGTCATGCAGTGTACACGTGGCTTACTCGTCTAGTTAATTTTAATAGTAATGTATCCTGGAAACTATTTCAACTTTCGTTCGTACTAATTCGACTATTTAATATTAAGTTCTCGTAACGCACTGCAGAGTGATCAGCTAAATCCGTGCAAGAACGGAGAAAGGAAACAATTCCCTAGGGCCAGGCGGCTTGTGGTAAGAGAAGACAAAACAACCCGCAGCCAGGTGGCAGGGTATTTCCCAGTCTAGATAAGGGATGGCAATCAAAGATCGACTAACCGAAGAATTGATTTTTCGGACCAAAATAATCGATCGAATCGATATATAGCAACAAATCGATTCAGTGAATAAATATTTCACCCTAGAAAATAGACATTCGATTAATCATAAGATGAACTCAAACGAAAGCTAGCCTTACATGCCTCTATGGACCTCATCACGACGAATTAATACCAAGCACTCCGTTGGTCTCGTTAGTTGTTATGGTATCTTTCTTGTTTTTCATAAAATGGATTTAGATTTACATTTTAAATGCAGACTTGAAAAAAAATACGACTTTTTAGAAATTGAGCTTTTAGAGCTCGATTTTTTGGAAATCGATTTATAAGGTTACAATTCGAATCGATTTAAATATCGATCTTTTTCGGAAAAAATCGCCTACCCTAGTCTGGATGGCTACCACCCCTGATCTAGATTATGCCGCCATAACAAACTCGAGTTGTGTTTCGGTATTAGTGGCTAGGCTCCAGTCTAGGGAGATTAAAGGGTTAAAGAGCAGCCGCGCATTTGTAGTACCTTTGGTGTTGCAAACGTCCATAGGCGATGGTAACCGCTTTCCATCAGGTATGCCGTCTGCCCGTCTACTGAAATCATGCAATAAAAATAAAAAAGCTTCCTTTAGCTTCTTTCACTCGGAGCTTATAGCTCTGTCTACCTATATATATTTTGTTTATCTGAGATATTTGCATAGATTAGATTCCAGGTGTAGAATTTGCTTTTAAGATATCTCTCTCATTAAGAAATGTGTGTTTAATCAAAAAACAATGTTACTCAAGCTCTAAATTTGTTTTAGAGCTTCAGTAATTTTTTTTTCTAAATAAGCACATTTAGCGATAATAGGTACCGCTCTTTTTGCACAGTCAGATGTATTTGTAGTCTATAAGATTATTTTGTATTGGTGTACAATAAAGTATTATAAGATAGATCTATGAGTGAGTATTTGATGTGATGTGAGTATTATAATAATGTGACGTTATATATAAGTATTTATTATTATTGACTTTTATACGATGTCATAGTAAGATAAGAACGGAATTGTTAATTAAAATACTTAAGTAATTAATATATATAATTAATCTAGCAATTCATTCTATTTTTTCTATTTATACATTTTATCTTGATAATAAATTTGGTTATGTTTTAAATAAAAAAATAACCAAACCTATCAAGTAGGGTATCAAAATAAAGGAAATTAAAAAGGGATTACAATAATATATATATAACGCGGGAGGGACCTCCGTGGTGATCTTAAATAATGTGACGTTAGCAATGCCAACGTCATGATTGTTGGTTTCTTGGTGACGACCCATATTTGAGTCCTCGAAATAGAATTTCAAGAGTACTCGGTGTCGTATATTTCAAGAGCGTTACGACGTCCCAGAGAGATCCGTCGCGTTCGGTGACTCGAGCAATAATGACTGTTTTTTTTCTATTGGACTTGACTTTATGTTGTTGGTCCGAAGACCTCACAACTTTAGCGGGGTTTTCGGGGCGAGTGCCTACGCGAAGCAAAGGCGCTCTCAAGGACTGTTGCCATGAGAGAGGGATGAATCTAATGATGCCCACCATAGGGCGACACAATGCACTAATTGAGAGCGGGCGACGTGTAATATAAAGCCCGAGAGGAAGGATCCCGGCGGACCGGGATCGGCGGTTCCCGGTGGCCTATACTATCTTACTGCCGTTTCGCAACGTGTTATGGCTGGGAGAGAAGAAACGGCGAAAGAAACTTCCCAGCAACACGCCTAGGCTATCCTCCTATGTCTCCTGGCGTCCCTCGCGGGAACGTGGAGAGACCATGATTGGCGGCGTCGACGACACCGTCTGTGTCTGTCTGTCGGTGCCTGCCAGCCTGCCGTCCTAACCGCGAGCGGGCTGATCTGGGCCAGCCGTTTTGTGATAACGTTGACCTTGTCCGTGAGGATATTACGCGGTCGTCGCACGAGAGCCTTTCGTCGAAGCTTATAATCGGACGCGGACACGACGAGGGGATTTCGATGGTGCGGCGCTAGATCGAAATACTTACGCGAGAGCGACGTAATGTAGTTTTTGATGGAGGGAAGCTCCAGATCGCGGTGGATGTCGACGTTTCGCATGTAGAGAGGAGCACCAACGGCTCTTCGCATGAATTTATTCTGAACGATTTGCAGTTTCTTTAAAAGGGCAGGCTTGGCATGGCCGAATACCACACTCGCGTATGTCATGGTCGGGCGGATGCATGTTTTATATAGAGTAAGCTTGTGTCTGAGGGACATTTTGCTTCGTTTATCTATCATGGGTGCTAGACGACCCATCACAAATCGCGCTCTATTCCGGACTATAGTGATATGCTCGTTGAACCGCAAGTTCTGATCTAGGGTGACACCCAGGTATTTGGTGTACTTTGCCCAGGGGATCTCTTGTTCGTAGAGCGAGATGGCTTTTAAGCGAAGGCAAGCGCGTTTGGGAGAGCGAAGCGTGCCCGGGGAAAAGAACATTGCTGCGCTTTTCTCCGGGTTTACCTCTATCCTCCATTTGCGAAACCATTCGCCTAGCTCTGTTACAGCTACCTGTAGCCGGACGCAAGCCATTTGTCGGTTGTGATCTGATGTATAGAGTGCGGTGTCATCCGCGAAGAGGGCCAACTCTACATCTGGAGTTTTTGAGATGTCGCTGGTGTACAGCGTGAAGAGTAGTGGAGACAGGGCCGAGCCCTGTGGTACACCGGCTGTGAGTGGGTGAGGGGACGAGCGTGTTCCCTCCACTCGAAAACGGAAGCTACGGCCTAGGAGGAAGTCTCGCAAGATGAGCACGAGTCTGTCTGGCACACCGAACTGGTACAGCTTGTAAATCAAACAGTTATGCCAGACCTTGTCGAAGGCCTTAGCTACGTCAAGGAACAGTGCGGCTGTTCCTATAGGGCGAGGGCGATGGGCAAAGTGGGATAGTATGTGCTCCGTGATGCGGTGCACCTGTTGGACGCATGAGTGTCTGGCACGGAATCCAAACTGCTCATCGGGTAGTAGATGTTTGCTGATGGCAAAATCTCTAAGTCTAGAGAGGATGACCCTCTCGTAAAGCTTGCTGAGTGTGCTCAGTAGGCTGATTGGGCGGTAGCTGGACGGTTTATTAGCCGGTTTTCCAGGCTTGTGAATACCAATGACGTCTGCTTCCTTCCAGATCGCGGGGAAAGAGCAGTTTGTTATGGCGGCATTGAAGATGCTCACTAAGATTATAATCAAGTGGCCGGGGAGGAGTTTTAACACGCGATTGTTAATGCCATCGATCCCTGGGGCCTTTCGCGGTTTGAGGGACTTGATCAGATCTTGCACTTCTTCGACCGTGACTGGATCGAATGTGGTTTCCGCTGGTAAGGAGGATCTACGTTCAACCTCGGAGTCCACCTCCGTCAGGTGTGACTGGTCGACGTTTTCTGTAGTGGGGGAGCATTGAAGCTCTAGACTCTGAGCAAGGCATTCGGCTTTCTCCTCATCATCGAACGCCTCGGTGTTGTCGGCTCTTTCTAGCGCGGGTATGACAGTGAGGGTATCTGATTTGAGAGCTCTAGCCAGCTTCCAGTACGCCTGGTAAGTTGGTTCGATATCTCTCAACGTTCTGTCCCAATGTTGTTCCCTGACTTCCCGGATACGTAGTTTGACCTCGCGCTCTAGTTGGCGGAGTCGGACTCTGTTGTCTTCGGTGGGATATCTGTCGTGAGCTCTGGAGGCGGCTCTCTTTTCCCTCAGCAGTACCCTCACTTCGTCCGGCAGGCATAAGTGGCGGTCATCCTCCACTGGCACCTGTCTGGACGAGTTCCGCACTGCGGATTGAAGGTGGCTGGTAAGGGCCTCAATCGCCGTCTCCGTGTCTTGGTGGGATTCGATGTGGTCCGGGATGCGGTCCAGGTCTTGTGATTCGGTTGCCTTGAGGAGGTCCCCAAGTCTCAACCAGTCCACAGAGGTCCTAGTTTCAGATGTCTGGTCCGTCTGTTGTCCTAATTTGAGGATAACCGGGCGATGGTCCGAGTCTATATCGTCCATCGTTTCTATCGAATGGAACTGAAGAGTTACGCCCCTCAGTAATGCTAGGTCGAGAGTGTTTGGGGTCCCCCAGTCGCGGTTGGGGGGGTATCGTGTGGGGGTCATGGGAGTTATTATATCAAATAAATATATCAGACAATCTTTTGTTTGATATAATAACTCCCATGACCCGAGTTATTATATCAAACAAAAGATTGTCTGATATATTTATTAGGGCTCTGCCATTGGGGTTAGTGGTATTGCAATTCCACTGTTCGTGTTTACAATTCAGATCTCCGGCTATTATAACAGCTGGGCCTAAGTTGAATAGGGCTTCTAGGTCTTTCTTAATAAGGGTTTTCTGGCACGCGAGGTATGCTGAGACTATGACTAGAGGTTGGTGGCCAGTCATTGCTAGTCTGCAGGCGGATACCTCCATACCTACTAGTGGTGGGGTGACTAGAGGCATGCAGTGTAGAGATCTTCTGAAATAGATCAGGTGCCGCCACCACGGCCTATCCTGTCATGTCTAGTGACCCGATAGTTAGAGATCTTTGGATCTCTTTCACTCGGTTTCAGGAAGGTCTCCTGCACTAGTAGTATATCTACTTGATTGGTAACCAGGAAGTCATGGACCAAGTCGCGCTGGTTTCGAAGGCCGTTGGCGTTATAAGTCGCCAGAGTCAATGAGCGTGGTTTATTTCTACCTACATGCGCCATTTGTTACCGGTAACAATAATTTAACTAGGTTGTTTAGTTATAACGACCTAAGTACCTGGAGGAGGTACGCGTGATCCATTTCGATCACGAGTTGATCCCGGAGGGAGGGTTGATCAGACTCTGCAACTTGTCTCAGTTTTCGAGCCAAGAGTTGGACCTCTGCTAGGTCGAAAGGCAAGTTCTTGGCGAATTTAGTCGCCAAGCCTAAGTCCTCCGCTAAAGAGTGGTGGGGTGACGGCCCAGAAGGTGCTTTTAAAATGGGGGCGGGGGCAGGGGTTGCTGGGGGTAGGCCGGCCAAAATTGGGGCGCGCGTCCTTAGTGGAGGAACGCTTCCGTCGTGGGAGACCCGTCCAGTGATTTACCACTGGAGGGGGGGCCGCCACGAATGCGGGTTTGTTCGGCACTTTTCTAGTGCCTTTTTGGGCGTTGCTCTTGCCGACCTTACGTTTGGGTCGGGGGGCGGCAGGACAGCCTCTGTAGTTAGCGGGGTGACCCGCTTGGCCGCAGAGAATGCAGCTCGGTGGCTCCGGGAGTCCCGGGTGCGTGTGCACTCCGAGGTCCCAGGGTCGCCCAGGCACTTGACGCACCTGGGACGGGATTGACAATGTAGGGCAGAGTGCCCATAAAGTTGGCAACGATGACACTGCCGCAGTGTATGTTTTTCGTGTGGGCGTTCCACACGAAGGCCAGAGAGGCCACAGACCTTCTCAAGTTCGAAGATCTTTTTCCCCTCTGGGGAGAGGTCGAGGACAACCAATACTAGGTTTAGAGGAGACTTTGTTGCGTCGCCTCTGTGCATACGGTGCACTTCGTGCACCGGCACAGCTTGGGACTTAAGGTCCTCGAGAATGTAGGAACACTCGATTTTCTGTGGGAGTCCGCGGATTACAGCCCAAAGGCGTTTTTCTTCCGGCAGGGCATAAGTGTAGTAACCGATTTTACGGTCACATAACAAGGATGTTAGGGAGCGGTGGTCACTTGAAGACGTGACCATAACTTTGATGCCGTGTTGGGTATCACGGGCTTCTTTTATAGAGATTGCCTTACCTGGCAGCTCCTTAGCGAGTTGAAGCCAATGGGCTTTCTCGCGGATGATCAGGGGTGGCGGCGGGCGCTGTGAAGGTGGCCCAGGGCGGCTGGAAGGTGCCGCTGTTGGTTTTGTGCCCGCAGTAGGAGCGGGGTTGGGGGGGACCTCCCTCTGGGTCTTCCGTTTTTTGGTACGATTGACGGTTATGAAACCGTCATCGTCCTCGCGGTTTGAGGGGATGTTCGCGGGAGGCGCGACATCCGTGGGGGTGATTTCATCGGCCGGTGGAAGAAGAGCATCCCTGAGGTATTGCGGACCGTCAGGAGATAATTCGATTTCTCGTCGAGAATCGATTACGCGGTGTATGGGCGATCGCGAACGCGATGTCGTCGAACTCGCAGAGCTCGATCGCGGTTGTCCCGACGCGGAACCGCGAGAAAACGAGGCGCGTGATTTTGGTGCCACACGGTGGGCATCGTTGAGCGGGGGTGCGAGCGGCGGGCGCACCGGTAACACGGCGGGTACGGATGCGGGGGGCGCGGGCGCTAAGGCAGAGCGCAGGTGGTCAGCGATAAGCGCGGTGGCGGGGTCGCGGGGGTGCGGTGGTCGCGGCAGATGCGGGTGCGGGGGCCCCTTGCACGTGTAACTTGCAGGACACGGGTTTCTCGGAATTAAGTTCCGAGATAACGGACGCCATTGATTGGGACTCCGGAGTCCTCAAAAATTGGTCGAGCGCTTGGGGGAATTGCTGTCGTAAAAACGACAGCAAACCCTCCAACAGCAATGGAGAGAGCTCCACGCCGTCCATTGTCCCTGAGGGGGATGAACGATTTGGTGGAAAAACCACCTGATGACGCACTTTTCACTGCACTGTCACAGAAAAAACACAGATCGACCGGGTGAACGAACGAATACAACGAACACGAATAACGGACAGCCGAGGCGGAGCGGGAGACGTGCGCGCGCGACGAACGACAACGGGCGAATGAATGACTGATTGTCGACAGTGCACGTGTATTTATAGTGGTCGGTGCACGTGCACGTGTTCACCAATTTTTAGGTAAACTATTGAAATTAAAATATAATCTTTTTGTTTTACGTTAATTTCACATTACAATAAACTCCTAGTAATTAAATAAATTATTATTGTTTTTTAATACATTAATTGTCGTATTTGTATATATATATATATATATATATATATATATATATGTATGTATAAATTTAATTAGGAATAATAAATTAGTTTAAAAAGTTTTTGTTCATTACAGTGTGTCAGAGAATTAAATAGTCTATAATTACATTTAGAATAGAAAACAAAATTAAAATAAACTAGAAATAAAGTAAAGTAAGGTGTAAAATGTTGTCTAGATAGTTTTAATAGATAATTATTAAAATTAAAGGACTTTGAGATACGAGAAAAAATTATGAATGAATGAATGACATTCTAAATAAATGTACTTACAAAATACGCTACGTTGTATTTTATTTTTCGGATTGGTAACGAAGAATTTTAAGCCAAGTCTTCAAATTTATAAAAATCCACAGATAGTAATGTATAAACAAGAAGAGAATAATACATTTTAAGGCCAAGGTTTTACACCAAATACCTGATTTTATGACAAGCCTGCGACATGTAGATGAAACGATTTAAAAACATGACTGGGCTCAGTTTATGTCTGGAGTTTTTGGCGGGAACAGAAAGGGAATTTGATATGTAAAATTACTCTAAAATGCACAATAGTTGTAGGATATTTATAGTTTTAAGCTGTGTAGTCAAATCGGCCTCGATTCGCACTATGATGCCGTTCATGGTTCAATCTTGTTCCGGTCTCGGTCCGGTCCAAAGCTCGCTGTGTCTACACTATAAATCTGGAGTCTGGAGTTGGAATAAAAGCGTATTGACACTGTCGGTACAAGTCAAGACAGGTCTGATCTCACTTCAGTCAAATATTATTTTCGATGACGAAACGTCGATGGTGGAAAACTAAGTTGTATATGAGAAGATTTTCATTACTTGTGGATCTAAAATCTCGGGAAATAAGTGGCCAATATAGAAACTTTATCCGGATGTCGCCTACTGATTTTGATCGTTTGTTAACAATGATTGCACCTAAAGCCGGGTCCACACGACAAAACCGTCCCGAACGCCCATAAGAGCACTGCGAGCGCCTTTGTGATCGCGCTAAAAACTGACCGCCAATGGATCCCGGCGAGGGCCGTCGCAAGCGTTACATGTAAGCCTCGTAATGCCGTCTACACGTAGGATTCGTGTTTCATTACACGATAGATTACATTACGCGTTACATTTGTCTGGAACCGGCTTTATGTTGTCAGTGATCGAGTTGAGAAAATGTTTAATCATTTTCAAAACTAACAACTTACGCGTCGTAGCTATTGTAAGTATATGTCGTGGTAGCGTAAGCCATTAAGCTACCACCACGCACGCGTATAATAGATATAATAAACATAAAATATGATAATATATACACACAAATAATAAAATAACAATATAATAGAGTAAACAATACAAACAAACAGGTACTTTCATAAATTTATCACTTACTCAGTTTACTGAAGAATTGTGAAGAACTTAGAACGACTAAGATCGTCTTCTTTCACCTTAGGCTTAAATACTATAAAATATTTGAAAGTAAAGTCAATCATATGTTCGAAGTCTAAAATGACTAATATACTTGTTATAAATATTACTACGAAATTTTTGGTAAATTAATATAATCAGTACCTTGGCCAATAGCAAGCAAGGAATACTTGCTTACTATAAGGTTGTACTACATTAATTTATCCCTACATTCATTTTCAAAGTTGTATCTTTTAGTGTTATTAAGAATTGATAATAAATCTTTGTTATTCACAACAGATCAAAATATCTGCCTTAAAATATGTAATAGATACAACAACTCAGAATAGTTTATGGTAATAAAAGTACAGCAACTGGTCACTTATAATCAGAGAACCTTACGGTTTTAACATATTTCATATCGTTACGAGTTAGCGGGACTCGAATTAAAATTCCGTTGAATCTTTATAGAGTTTATTAGAACTATACAAACACGTATAACACAGGTACAAATATAACCGAACACAACAAATCCAAACATAATGCAGAAGATTGTAATTCAATAAAACGCGCAAAGTCCGTCAATATTAGATTCCCGAATGTACACATGTCACGCCTTGATTGTAGTTGTAGCTCAACTGCCCCCTCTCTCCATCAGGCCATCGTTTTATACTGCACAAATGCAAATGTGCTCGCCCGGCAACATCGAGATAATTTCCTATTATTAGATTGTACTTATACACCTGGCTAATGATGCAGCCTGCAAGTGGCCGTAGACGAGTATAATAGAACAATAGTCTGTTCTCAATAAATAAAGCGAAAAAAGAATACCATCGTAAAAGGATTACAATTAGTTCAAATGCCGACAGGTAATAAAATGTGCTTTCACAGATCTGTACGTGGAATTTGCCTTTGTCGGTGCCTTAGTTGTAACAATATATCATATCGATCGGACGGTAGTCGTTAAAAGTGGACGTGTTAATACTTACTGCGTGATATTTAATTACGAAAAGGTGTTAAATAGTTTTTTTCGATGCCTTAAAACGAGACCAATAGTTACTTAAACGATAATTGTTGCTTTTGTTTATATTAATCAACTTATAAGTGTTAAATATAAGGCAATATCAGGCAAATAACTTTCTTATTCAGCAATATTTTTTTAAATGCAGTGAGTAACATCGCTGTTCAATCATATATAATTTTGAGATCATATCACTGATTAGTTACATTCAAAAGTAACTAGATGGCGTTAGACGTTTTGAAATCCGCATAAAGTCGACTTATTCTCATACATTTTTAAAATATTTCATCCTACCTACATGACAGTTACATAAAATAGTTTTGTTCTGCCACAGCTTTGTGTTACGAGTTTTATTTTAAATTATAAATCCTTTGTTTAGTTTGCAAATATATAATTAACAGTGATAATTAAACGAGCTATTTTGAACATCTGGTGCCGAAACCCGGGTGTGTAAACTGAACAATTTAAATCAGTGTAAATTCGAAGTAAAATGTCTGAGAAACTAAAATTTGAACTGAGAAAACAAGACGACTTATTTGACCGTTTAAAAAAAGCATTAATTAACTACAAAAATCGCCGAAAGAGAGAATAACTGCTACATATATCGAGACTAAACTTGAAGCTTTGGAGAAATTATGTGAGACCTTTTTCGAGGGTCATAACGAGATTGCAGCTACTATAGAGAGGTCAGATAAATCCAAACTTGTCTATTTTGAGGATGATGTGTACTCACAATTTGAAGATGTTTACTCAGAATATAAAACTAAACTTAAAGATGATTTACGTGCATTTAAGCCTACTCGTGAATCTAGTTCTGGATCTAGCTACGTTACAGGCTATTCAGAGACGTCGGGATGTGAAGTGAAACTACCTCAAATTCACTTACCAAAATTTAGTGGTGGTTATGATGAATGGCAGACATTTCATGATATGTTTGATTCTCTTATAAATAAAAATAATAGTTTGAGTGCTGTACAAAAGCTACATTACTTAAAGAGCTGCTTGTCTGGAGAAGCTGAAAATCTTTTAAGGAATTTATCTACGACAGAGACTAACTACAGTGAGGCATGGAGGCAACTTACACGTCGTTATAGTAATAAACGTTACAATTCTAACGAGATAATGAAACGCCTTTTTGCACAAAAAAGCATAACGAATCAGTCTGCTACCGCTATAAAGCAGCTTTTAGATACAACATCATCGTGTTTAAAATCGTTAGAGAATCTAAATGTCAATATAAGTTCTTGGGATGTTATCATAAATTATTTAATTGTGTCAAAGCTTGATTTAGAGTCCAGAAAATTGTGGGAACTTGAAGTCAACAGACTAGAGCCTGAAGACTCAGTAGACTACCTGCCTACTTGGTCTGAACTGAAAAGATACCTAGAAACGCGATTTAGAACACTAGAAATGTTAGAGCCGTCCCAATGCAACAGATATACATCAAGAACTTCAAATTATACGAGTGATACACCAAAGCAAACTATAAAACAAAGGTCATTTCATTCATCCTTAGAGAAAAAGTCAAGTAAGTTCTGTCCTATGTGTTCAGGTGAACACACTTTATATTTGTGCAAACAATTTGAAACATTCACTCCTGAGAAGAGATCTGAGTATATACAAGCAAAGGGTTTGTGTTTCAATTGTCTGTCGCCGACACATACAGTGAAGAAGTGCCACGTGCCCACCAGTTGCCGACGCTGTGGCAAGAGACATCGTACACTACTGCACTATGAGAGAGTTTTCAATCAAATGCCTCCTGTACCAGGAACTTCTGAGAATACTTCTACAGAAGCATTACAATCAAATACGCGTAGTCTAACAGAGACAAGAGTCGTAGCTCATTTAGCTAAAGAAAAACAGCAGAGCCGAGTGCTGTTGGCTACAGCGATGGTGAAAATAAAATCATCGAATGGTCAAGCCCAAATAGTCCGAGCTTTAATAGACCAAGGGTCCGAAACTTTATTCATCACCGAAGCTACTGCACGAGCCTTCCAAATGAAAGGATCATTGGTGAATGGAGTGGTTTCTGGAATTGGAGATGGAGAGACTAGAACTCGATTTAGAGTTTCTTTTGTCATTCAGTCATTGAATAACCCTAATTTCACGATACCTGTTGATGCATTTGTGCTGAAAAAATTGACTTCATATCTACCATCCACTGATGTATCAATACCTGACTGGCCAGATATAAAACACTTACCTTTGGCTGATCCAACCTACGGAACTCCTGGAAAGATAGACATAATTCTGGGCGTAGAAGTCTATGGAGAAATATTACTAAAAGGGTTACTAAAGCATACTGCATTGAGTGGGCCAGTGGCTCAGAATACCCAACTGGGATGGATCTTGTCGGGGAAGATAAATACGGATGTGACATCCAATCACAGAGTTGTCAGCTTACATTTACAAATAAAAGAAGATCAGCTTTTGAAACAGTTTTGGGAAATAGAACGAGAACCTGATAGTATTCAAAAGAGAATGACAAAAGAAGAGATCCGCTGTGAAGAAATCTATGAAGAAACAACAAAAACAGACAAAGAGGGAAGATACGTTGTACGACTGCCTTTTAAGAGTTCTAAGCCAGAATGTCAATTTGGTCAATCGTTAGAGATAGCACTGAGAAGATTCAAGTCATTAGAGAAGAAAATTAGTAGAGATACAAATCTTTATGAAGATTACAAAAATGTGATAGAGGATTATGTGAAACAAAATCATATGAGAGAGATAACAGAGGAAGAACAGTTAGACGATCCTCATGTCGTTTACCTGCCACATCATGCAGTGATCAGAAAAGACAAAGAGACGAGTAAGGTGAGAGTGGTCTTCGACGCTTCGAGCAAGGGCTTTAATAATGTCTCGCTGAATGATAATCTACTGGTTGGACCTAAACTTCAACAAGACTTACGCCATATACTAATGAGATGGAGACGACACGCAATATGCATTGTGGCTGATTTGGTCCAAATGTACCGCCAAGTACGCGTTGATGAGCAGGATACGGACTTTCAAAGAATAGTTTGGAGACCGAGTCCACACGCTCCTATTCAACACTACAAATTATTGAGACTCACCTTCGGGACTTCCTGTGCACCATATCTCGCAGTGAAGTCACTACAACAATTAGCTAAAGATGAGCAGTTGAAGTATCCTCTAGCTGCTCAAATTACCCTGCAAGATTACTACATGGATGATCTACTTACAGGTTGTGAGACTACTGTTCAAGCAATAGATATCTACAAAGAGATGAATAAGCTTATGAGAGAAGGCGGATTCGAACTCCAAAAATGGTGTAGCAACAGCCACGAGTTGTTAGATCATATCGAAGAACGGAATCAGCGATCGAACCAATCTGTGGTCTTCAAATCCAATGACAACATTAAAGTGCTAGGTCTGTCATGGAATAAGACTACCGATGAATTTGAATACCACTTTAACTTACCCGAGAATGACGATGAAGATACTACTAAGAGGATGGTGCTTTCTGCGATTGCTCGGTTATATGACCCTATGGGCTGGATAGCTCCAGTAATTATAATCTCGAAAATATTCATACAGAAACTTTGGAAAGCAAGGCTATCTTGGGATGAGAAACTTAACCGACAACTCTTACTGGAGTGGCAGCAGTACAAGATGGACTTAGAGAACGTTAAGGATATTATTATACCTCGATGGTTACAAACAAGAAGTGATAACTATATAGAGCTCCACGCATTCGCCGATGCTTCCCAAGCGGCATACGCCGCAGCTGTTTATCTGAGGTCGATTTCTAAAGATGGAAAGACAATGGTTAATCTTGTGACGGCCAAAACCAAAGTAGCGCCTGTAGAGAAAGAGATTTCTATTCCTCGTATGGAATTATGTGCAGCATTGCTAGCCACTAAACTTCTGTATGAAGTTTCACAAATTATGGACATACCGAAGAGAAACTTATACGCATGGTCTGACAGTACAGTCGTCTTAGCATGGATAGCGGGAGAACCCAGTCGGTGGACAACTTTCGTCAGCAACAGAATATCTGAGATTCTCACCATGCTAGATAAAGACCAGTGGAGGCATGTCACTACAGATCAAAACCCGGCTGACTGTGCATCAAGAGGGTTATCAGCTTCAGAGCTGGTGAAATATAAGCTCTGGTGGCATGGTCCAAAGTGGTTGCAACAAGACGAATATCAACGAGAACCTTGAAACTGTTTTGAAACATCTGAGGAGACTAGAGCAATCAAGGTCTTAGCAGCTAGTGTAAAAGAGAAAGGAGATTTCATTTGGACAAGATTTTCTAATTTATCAAAAATGTTAAGAGTACTATCTTATTGCAAAAAGATTTTGAACTTAAAACTACCTAAAGAGAACCGAAAAACTTTATCTAAAATTGTTAGTAAAGAAGAAAAGAATAACATATTAACATTTTGTATAAAAGAAACACAGACGAAGACTTTTGAAGACGAAATAAGTTATTTACAACATCAAAAGAGTGTACCAAAGAAAAGCCAACTTCATTCTCTTTATCCGCTTCTTGATGACAATGGAATTTTAAGAGTAGGAGGTCGGATACATCAGGCTCAAGTAGATTATGATAAACGACATCCAGTAATATTACCTTGTGATAGTCATCTCACTAAACTTATAATACAAGATGCCCATGAAAAAACCTTTCATGGGGGACCACAATTGATGTTAAATTTCTTGAGAACAAAATACTGGATTATTCGAGCGAGAGAGTTTGTAAAGAAATGTTACAGAAATTGAGTAACATGTTTACGTTATTCACAGCACAATCACAACCAGCTAATGGGACAGCTGCCAGAAGCTAGACTAAAGCCAATGAGACCTTTTAAGGTTTCAGGAGTGGATTTCACTGGTCACATCAATATTCGATTTTCGCCAGGACGAGGGTCAAAATCATAGAAGGGCTACATTTGTCTTTTTGTTTGCTTCAGCACAAAAGCAATACACCTTGAAGCAGTTTCCGATTTAACATCTCAAGGCTTCATCGCCGCCTATCGAAGATTTGTATCAAGGAGAGGTCATTGCCGTACTCTGTACTCAGACAATGGCACAAACTTCATCGGTGCTGATAAGGAATTACGGGTGATGTTTAATCGTGCGACATCACAATTGCCTGATGAAATTCGACATCTTGTAGCCAATGAAGGAACTGAGTGGAAATTTATTCCACCACAGGCCCCTAATTTTGGCAGACTCTGGGAGGCAGGAGTGCGCTCTACCAAGAAACATTTGAAGAGAGTGATTGGAGATTCTACATTAACTTTTGAGGAGCTCACTACTGTACTCACTCAAATAGAAGCGTGTCTTAACTCACGTCCTCTGTCTTATTTGAGCGAAAACTCAGACGATCCAGAGCCTCTTACCCCAGGCCATTTTCTTGTAGGAGAGTCACTTTTGACAATTCCGGACGAGACTTACAATGAAGAGGACAAAATTTCTGACTTGAGGCGATGGAAATACTGCCAAAAACTGATGAACGACTTTTGGAGAAGGTGGTCAGATGAATACTTAGTCACTTTGAACCAAAGATATAAGTGGTCCACGCAGAAAATGGAGCCTGAAATCGATGACGTTGTGATAATTAAAGAAAAGGGTGTACCGCCTTCTAAATGGTGGCTTGGTAGAATTGTAGGAAAACATACTGGAAGAGACAATCTTACGCGAGTAATTTCTATTAAAACGAAGAATGGTATTTGTAAAAGACCGTGTAATAAGTTATGTTTTTTACCAAAAGTAGCAGACTAGATTTTTTTGTTTGTTTATTCATAAATTTAATTATTTTGTTCATGTTCATTAATTATTGTTTTAAAGAGTAGTCATTTTGCCTTACAAATGTTACCAGAGCTATTTGAGTTATTTTTCTTTCTTTTACTTTGTGTTATTTCATGTGCATACTGCTAGAGATTTTATTTTAATATTTGTTAAAACTTAATTCTCATGGTGGGTGGTTATAATTGGAAGATATCATATTAGAGATTACTTTGCTTTGTATAAGTTCGACAATTTAGAGTTAGTTCAATACTATTTAGAGGGTTTGTGAAAGGACTACGTCCTTTGGTGGGTGGATTATGTTCAATCATATATAATTTTGAGATCATATCACTGATTAGTTACATTCAAAAGTAACTAGATGGCGTTAGACGTTTTGAAATCCGCATAAAGTCGACTTATTCTCATACATTTTTAAAATATTTCATCCTACCTACATGACAGTTACATAATATAGTTTTGTTCTGCCACAGCTTTGTGTTACGAGTTTTATTTTAAATTATAAATCCTTTGTTCAGTTTGCAAATATATAATTAACAGTGATAATTAAACGAGCTATTTTGAACAATCGCAATACCCGCTTGTGTCAATTTATACAGATATAATTATATACACAGCAATACTGGCACGAGTCTATATAATTTTATGAGTGTCTCGGTAGCACATACGGTGAGAACTTAACTTTCAAACCCATCCAGTCAAAGGCGCAGGTTCAAGTCCCAATTTGACTCGCTTTTAAAAGTGCTGTTTACTACATTACTTTATAAAGACTCATTTGAAAATCTCACATCGCTTATATTTATAATATTTATATTGGTGAACTCGTTTCGATAATAGAGAGCACTAGTAGTCAAATCTTAGTCAAAAGTAATTCCAGCTACGACACTTGCCAGCCTGTAACTATGCTTGAAACACAACCAATAAGGTATCGCGCTAAATAAGAAGATTACAGATTATCTTGAACATTTTAACTTATTATCTACACGCCAATTTGGATTTCGTAGAAATAAATCAACGAATGATGCAGTATTGGAACCGACTAATCACATAGTTCAAAATTTAAACCAGAAGAAAAAGGTTCTAACTATATCTCTTGATTTAGCTAAAGCTTTTGATACTGTCTCTACTCTTCTACTCAAACTTAGAAAAGTTGGTGGCAGAGGTGATCAACTGAATCTTTTCCGAAGCTATCTTACAAACCGCACCCAAATGATTAAGATTGACGAATTCACTAGCCATGAGCTCCCTGTAGAATATGGCGTCCCACAAGGTAGCATTTTAGGTCCTACCCTGTTTCTTGTCTTTATCAATGAATTATGTGACCATTCCATCCCCAATACTACTATAGTATCATACGCCGACGATACTACGTTAACATTTACTGCTGATTCACAGAACGATCTTGAAAATGTTGCACAATATGGTTTTAATATAACACAGAATTGGTTATATTCAAATTTTTTGACCCTTAATACCTCTAAAACAAAATTTATTACTTTTGCAATAAGCTCTGTTTCACAACCATTAATACCAATTATCTTGAAAGCGCACAACTGTTCCTCCTCCTTATCTTCTGCATGCAAATGCCCTAATTTAACCTCTATAGACCACATTAAGTACTTATGCATTCTTTTGGATAAAAATTTAAATTTTCAACTTCATATTGAGTCCCTTACTAGTAGAGTTCGCAAACTTATATATATTTTTGAAACTCTTAGACATGTTGCTAATCCTCATATAATTCGCAATGTTTATTGTGCTTTATGTCAATCGATCATAATTTACTGTACATCCTGTTGGGGTGGAGCTTCCAAAACGTATATGAAACCCCTGGAAATAGCTCACAGAGCTATTCTAAACGTGGCTACTTTTCGTCCAATTTTGTTTCCAACTACCGAACTATATGAAGTTTGTAATGTTTTGAACGTACGCCAGTTATTTATTCTTCATACGGTCCTATTGCAATATCAACAAACACCTTTTAAAATTATTTACAAGCGTCGTAAAGACATAATTTGTGTACTACCCAATATAAACTTCTCATTCGTTAAAAAGTTCTATTTTTATCTTGGTCCTGCACTTTATAATCGAATTAATGCTAAATGTCCAATGTATGACCTAATTTATGCAAAATACAAAAAATCACTACGAACATTTCTCCAAAACAGTAGTTATGACGACATAGAAAAATTATTAGAATAATACTAGCAAAAATAATATAAAATAATGTATCACACACACAACATACATATATAACATAAAACATGGACTTTAACATTTTGACTAGCCGTCCCCCGTATAGTTTCATCCTATCGGAGTCTAGTATGCTGTTTCTCCTTAACACAGGTTATTTTATAACCTAGCTAGGAAGACAGCGCCACTTTCAACAACTCGGGCGATACAAAAACAGATTCAAAATTGTTAATGTCGATTTAAATAGGTATTTATAATTATGATATAGTCATTATAATGTAGTTATTTCTGTTCATAACGTTTAGTTTAAATTAAGTATCATTATAACTAGAAGTATCTGTAAGTTTTCAGTTCAATAAAAAATTATTATTTATTTAAATATACTGACTTAGGCTCACACATTGGATAAACCTTTTCAGAACACTTTGCCATCCCTCCAACAATTTTACAGTATGAGAAACTTAGCTAAGCACATCCGATAGCCCATTGAAGTAATTGATAAACCATTTTAATTAAATAGGTTATGAATGACAAGAATTTATTACATTATTGTTTGAAATGTTTTGATAATGTTATATATAAAATATTATATTTAAAGTTTTACGTGTAATAAAATAAATCGAACATAGTAAAAAATTGGATCGCGTCTGCCAACACGAAAATAAAATGTAGTGAATCTATATACAATTGAGAGATTTTGAATTGTAATCTACACAATTACCACGTCATATTAAAGAAATATTGTTACATAAAAATATGGTAAATTATAGAGAACTACTCTATACAAAACAGACGATAATCACAGAATAAATAAAAATGTAACATTATTATTCTATTAACGAAATGGCCGATTGTATCGTTTAGAAATAAGAGGGTATATAACAAAATAAATTGTTAACCTCGAAAAGAAACATTAAAAAAACAACTATGCAACTAAATAAATGTAACAAATATATTAGTTATTGTTTTGTGATACCTAACAGGTATAAAGTTATTGGCTGGCGCCCCCTAGGGTGCTGCGCCTAATGACCACGCATCCCTTGCTTCCCCAGATAAACACAGTCCTGTTCCTTAGCCTGCCTTTGTGGCGAATTGTACTATTCCTCAGTTTCTGTCAATTAAATGTAACATCCACATATATACATAGCTTTGAAATAAGCCATAATACGTTTTCCCTATTCGATGGTATTTCTTAATTAAGGCAAAGTAATAAGTACTTGTACATAATATGACATAATTATTGTTTAATAACTTATATGTTTTATAACAGAACCAGGAACAAATTCCAGTTTTCAATTATTCTTAAGACTCAGGGTTGCCTATTTTACACTAAGGTTTTTTAAAGCGTAAAAACAGTCCTAACAAACCGTCATGTTTATCCGTCTGTCTATTATATCTCATAATCAATTTTGTAAGAAATTACTATATACGGGTGAATTTTTAAAGTGAGCCTTCAGGGCCAAATCGGCAAAATTGCAAAATCCTAAACTATACAAAAAATACTCAAAGGAGTCTCTAGGCCGATGTGGATAAAAACGAAAGTAATATCATTAGATTTTTGTAAATTCAAATTACTACCTAATCAAGAATCGAATCGGCTGATTTTGAAAAAATCACAGCCTATATTATTATTACCAGTAGATAGAGTAGCTTATAAGGATCAATTTCTGTGAAGGAATATCAAATGTTTGGGGTATCTTTAGACAAATCTTGAAAAAGCAAGATTGATGTTATTCAATGACCTTTATAATAAAAAACCGGTAAATTGTTATACATCTGTTTAAATGATGAGGAAAAAATTCTTTAAAAAATCAAGATTAAATTTTTAAATAGTACCTATTTATTGAATAAAAACGGGTCTCAATAAAATCTATTGAATAGTTTTTGAGATATGGAGTATTTTCGATTGAATCGTTATTTATTTTTTATGGTTAAGTTGCTAAGTAATCACTTAACCAATTTATTTGAGTTTACTCCTTTAAGAATCAATTTTTCTATAGGGAATTGGTATGGAAATTTTATGAGAAATGAAATAATACTCGTAGTAACTCAAAAGTGTTATTTTTTTTTATTATATAATTTCGAACTTTGTTGCAATCAAATAATATCCATCAGTGCATATTTAAAGATATTGCTATTCAAGAAGTAAACTCTAGTTGTGCACCAGAGCTGACAGAATTTTTTTACCTTTTACTATTACTATGGAAGCGAGTTTTTTTAATCGATTTCCGATTGAATGGTTATTTTCTGGTTCCGTGGTCAAATAAGCACTTAATCAAATTGTTTACTTTTTACTTCGCATTCCTATTGAAGCGTGTTTTTTGAAGTATTTGTTTAACTCTAACTAATCGAGAGACTAAAGCCTTAAAACGAAATGTACGTTAAAGGTAACTGTTAACATTCCCGCATCGTAAGCTTCGGACGCATCGTAACAATCAATCGTAGTATTCTTCGTACAGTAAGTAACACAAGTGTGTTCACTGATCGGAATCGTACGGAGCGCACGAATCTGCTCGTTGGCACTGCGGACGCTTGTGCTCCTGGGAGCAATTTTTGCGATGCGTGCCGATGACTTCATACGGAAATTTTAGCTTTGTCTTCCTTTTCTGCTACAAACAAGCAAATACGACAAATGGCTCTTCTCCGATTTCCTCCATTATCTCACAAACTCAAAATGAATGAATATCCGAATGAAAGAGACATCGGCAATCCGATTGCTGGTGGTTGCGTCGGCAATTCCGATCGCTGCCGATACAGTGGACGCATTGTGACAAACTAATCGGTTGTATGCGATACGTTCGATGTTTATGATGCGGACATGTTGCGATTACCTTAAAGCGGTAACTTAGTAATCTAGTTCCAAACTACTGCAAATTAAAAATTACTCGAGCAAATTAGTTTGCATTACACATTCCTACCTACTACATAAATTATGTATCTGACCGTTAAACCCTGATTCATAACATTTTCAATTCTGTCGTTATGCTGATATGATACTATTCACTTTTGTCTTTCAAATTAGATGGAGCAACCAAAGTGATCTATGTAAACATAAACTTGGGCAATTCAATATTACAGAATGTCGTCGTATTGCCGAAAATAGACAGTTTATTTCCGTCTTTCATTATTGTCAGAAATGAGTCACTGTCAACTTTAAAAAATAAACAACTTAATCGTTAAAAAAGGTTTCATATTATGTGACTTTAACTACTCATTTTTTATTTAATGGTGTTTCTTAGAGATTATAGAGTATTATCACGGACAAAATTGTATTTAAAGTGTTATATATTATTGTAATTGTAATGGAAAAATAAAAATAATAAAATTTGGAACTTTTGACAATAAAATAAAAATAAACAAAACTAAACCGAAAAAGCAATTAAAACTATATTAACCCGTCTATAATTTCTCTCTTTCAACTTGTATAGAAAAGGGACATAAAATAATTTAAAAAACGAACTTTAAGTGTAAAAAAGGAAATTTCATAAGTGACTACCTATAAAAGGTAGTTTTAATGTCGGCTTATCCTTTCGGTATTGCGCATTTGAACCAGATTGTTTCAATTTCATTGAACTATGTAATATAAATCAGTTTTAATGTACCCATGTACATAATATGTACGTAAATGTAAAAACCCTAAAGGAGGTAAATTCTACATTGCGTAGTGTGATTAATTCTACAAGTCTATTCGCTCTGTATACATGTGTCTATAATCATGGATATTAATTTATTATTTATGTGTTTAAGTATCTTAATATTCCAATGCAAAGCCGAAGTAGCTGAATTCTATCGAACTATAAATAATACTAAACAAATTATTAATATAATTAAATTCTGTACAAAAGATAGACCATGTTTAGCTAAATGTTGTGGGTTAGATGAGGTTTTGGTTGTTCAAGACAGCATTACAGGCTGCAATCAAACTAATGCGAAGATTAACTACACGTTGATTGAAATACATGACAACAAAACAAATGAAAAGATCAGTAATAAAATTATTCCTGATATATTTACAATAGTACATAGTGATTGGTTTATGGACAATAAAGAGACAGATGCGTATTTTTTAAACGAAGATGATACTTTATACAATGTAAGTACCTTTTTTTATTGTTGAAGTACAGCAGACAGGCTGACGGCTCAACTGTGATGAAAAATCGTCGCCTATGGACATTAGCAATACCAGAGGTACTGCCAATGTGCTACTGGCTTCTATTAAGAAACTGGGACCTGGCCACTGATGCCGGAACCCAATTCAAAATTGTTATGGTGGCATACTCTAGACCAGGGGTGGTGGCCATCCAGAAAGGCAAGTGCCCTACCACCTAGCTGTGGGTTGTTTTGTGGTCCTTTACGAAAGGTCGTCCGGCCGCACGAATTAGTATTATTTTTCCTTTCCTGCACGGAGAGAAGTCTAATATAACTTTATCTATTGACACTTTGTTTGATTGATGCATTATAAACAAATGTCGAAGCTCCTGCATTTCTAAAGTTGACTAGTCAAACCTAGACTTCTAAAGCATAGGTACTTAAAATCTTGCTTCAAATCTGATACATATTTATTTTTAATTTGCAGACTGGTGAATTAGATACTGAGAAAATAGTAGAAAATTCAAGATTTAAGGTACCAAAGTTACATTTCTGCGTCGATTTTTATAAGGGTAAAAAACCGATATTAAGATATCGGTCATTACCCGTGCCTAATGGAAATCCAACTTTTTTAAAATATCTGCTATCAAGTACTGGTAAGTCCAAGTCCAGCCAGAATTATTTTCAGGGAGGTGCATCTGATTCTAGAGTCTAAATTACACACACCGGCACAATTATCGAAACAGAAAAAGTTTAATAAAGCAGTACGGAAAAAATGGATAGAATATGAAATAATATGGGTTGCATTTAAAATTAAAATAATTAGGAGCTAAGTTACAATTGAACTAACATCTTTTATGTCCGGTTTTTATATCTTAACGACCGTTCATTTGCCTTACTATCGGTTAAAATTTAACATAGCTCCATACATGTAATGTAATATCAAAATTCAACCCATGGTATGGCAAGTGAGTGAATAGTAAGATACAGGAACCGGCTATTAATATAGTATTTGTGGAATTTAAAGGAACGTTTAATAAAAAAAAAGAACGAAACATAACAAAGGGCACGTTTTTCAGATATCATGTTAACTTAAAAAAGTTAAAAAAAAACTAACATGGAAAATCATATACTGTCAAAAAAGTACAGGGAAAAGATCAATAAGACATAAAATGTTAGTTATTCATTCAAATTTATTTTATCACCTTCAAAGTATGCTCCTTGAGAAACGATACACTTATGCCAACAAATAATCCAATCATCAAAACATTTTTTAAACGCTTTTTCCGGATTTGAGTTTAGTTCTCGTCGCGAATTCTCCTTTATGTCTTCTACCGAATGAAAACGGGTGGCTAAATTTGAATTTAGGAAAAAGAAAGAAGTCGGCTGTAGCCATATCTTGGTAGTGATAAGGGTGGTTGCTCGGTGGTATTTGTTGAGTTTTTGATCAAAAATTCGTTCACAATGATGGCCATATTGCGAAGTCGTGTTATTGTGGTGCAAAATCCAAGAATTCTCTTTCCACAAATCTGGCCTTTTTCGCCGAACTTGCTCTTTTAAACGCTGCATACCACTCAAATAATATACTTTATTTTATTATTTCTCGTCACCAGTAACAATGCGTTTCATGAATGTTGGGTCGGAATTGACTCGTTCTAGCATGTCCTCAGCGATTCTTATTCGATTTTTTTTTGGTGAAAGTTCAGGTCTGTTGGGACTAGCCGAACAGCAACATGTTTCATACCCAAGTGAATATTTAAAATGATACGGATCGACTCGTGAGACACAGAAAGTTCAGCGGCTATTTCTCTCAAACTTGAATGAGGATTTTCAATCACTATTTCCTTCACTTTTGCTATGTTAACTTCAGTTGAAGACGTTGACGGCTTACCAGCGAGACAAATCTTCACCACGAAACCAAGGATCGTAGGAATTTCCAAACTTAGCTAGGATTTCTCTTCGTCGTGTATGTAGCGGGGTTGAGCGTCCCTACACACTAATGGCGTTTGTGAAAATTCGTAATCGCTACGAATTTTCACAAACGCCATTCGGTTTTATTCTGCAAGTTTAATTTTATATTTAGTCCTACTATCTATCTATATACTGTTTTATAGGTGCCTCGGTAATCTTAAAGGAATACTAGAAGAACATACTTACTTATTAGCTACTTATTTTATTATAGTACTATATACCTTTTTTATATTTAAATACCTACTTATATACATATATATGCCGGGTACAGCTAGTATATATAATTATATACTATCTAGAACCCGAGTACAGCGTCATCTACCGGGACCAAATGTTAATCTAAACTCGAATCATCTTGAACAAACAGAGTAGAAAAAAATAGGGGTTGGTGGTAAAAGGATGAAAATTTAGGGTTGCATGTATTTTCAATGCTAAATCATAATAAAATATAAATAAGAAATGTTCTCAAAAAAATTTAAATAATATTTAGGGGTGGATTAGGGGTATGAAAATGGATGTTGGTCGATTCTCAGATCTACCCGATATGCACACAAAATTTCATAGGAATCCGTTCAGCCATTTCGGAGGAGTTTGGTAACAAACACCGCGACACGAGAATTTTATATATTAGAAAATATGTAAGTAATTGTCAAACTACTTACATTTTATTTCTCATTTTGAGGTAATAAAATAAGGTTATTTAGTTAATATTGTAAGTTAGGATGCTTAGAAGACATTGTTCGAAACAATAAGGCTGCCTATAGTTTTTACCAAGATAGTATTGTAATCTTGTATTTGTTTATTTTGGTAATGGATAAAATGTTATTTATCTGTGTATTTTTAATTATGATTTTGTGGCGGTTACATTAAACATTATAACTATATTTGTTACAGCAATGTACATCTCTGCTTTTCTGTTACTAATAAATTTTGTCATCTACTGCATCCTGCCTAACATATCATTAATGGAAATGATACGAGCAGCTTACGTCGCATGTATGACGCTCTCATTTACCTTCAAAGCGTCAATAGACTTGAGCATGATGATGAAAAATCTGCCATCATCGCGAATACAGTTCATAGGTAAGTTTTATGAAATTAAATTGTTCACACTGATTAAAGTAACAATCCGATAATACTTTAACCAATGGAAACAATGCTTCGACAAAAATGTTAGGCATTTAAAAACTCACTTTTTTATGGATTGAAGCAAGGAAACAGGCAGACGGCCCACTTGATGGAAGGTGGTTACTGTCGCTTATGGACGTTTGCAACATGGTGGTTGTCAACGCGTTGCCGACTTCGGAGGAATTTTATAACGCCCTTAAATAACCTTATGTCGTAGCACAGAGGGAAAACCGTGGCGGGAAGTTCTCTCCAAGTCGTTATTATACGCGAAATAAATGTTCTAGAGAAGCGTTGCGTGGTAGCTCAAAGAGACTGGGACACCGTCTCCTGCTTTTGCGAGCGTGTCATGCTTACTAAGGAGGAGGCAGAGCGGGAGCATGAGCACGTCTTTGCTCTGCTTCCGCCAAAGGAGAACAGGTCGCCGCCCGAGGATAGATCTCTGGGGAAATGGTTCTCACCCGCCGTTATGCCGTCGAGATGGGGGCGCGGCGTATTCCACGCTCGTTCACCTCTTCTCTCGTGGAACGCGTTACAGACCGCCCCACGCAATGGAGAATGAAGATTCCGGAGGACAAAAAGTAGATCCCCGGCAGTGGATGCGGCCACTGGGCCACCGCCTGCCAGGGCCAGCGGAGGGGCTAGCCCATATACCCGTGGCCGTGGCATTAAGGGCGAAGGACGGAATACCGAGGGGTTTTGGTGGATACCCCTAAATGTATACTGGCAATAGTATCGTTAGTTCTACTTAAAGATGCTAGTGCCTTCCCGACCTAGCGAATTCCACACACCGGCCGCAACTTTCGTGAACGTGAATACTGAACATCCCGCCGATGGCGAGCGGTGTAGTCGTGGAAAATACTTCGACAAAGGCGTTATTTAAAAACTCAGTTGTGCCATTTCATAACCTAGCAAGTGCATTCAAAGAAATTAATCCTGTCCTCCTCCACTGTGTTAAGAGGTGTCAAAACAACCCGCAGCCAGGTGGTAGGTATTTGCTCATCTGGATGGCTACCACCTCTGGTCTAGAGTATGCCGCCATAACAACCTTGACCAGGTTCCATTCTCCCTTTAGAGAGTGGCAGCACATTGGTAGCGCCTTTAGTGTTATGAATAATGTCCATAAGAAACAGTAACCTCTTTCCATCAGGTTGGTCATCTGCTTGTCTGCGGAACGCATGCATATTGCATGCATATATTGGAAGAATTAACATATTTTGACACAGTATTTGTATATTTGGTACGTATTGTGCTTACACAATACAGCAGCGAATGTCTACCAATACGATAAATGTACAAACATTCACTTAAATAACAATCTCAATTGCTAGGTTTTCATAATTGCGCAGCTGAGCTAGCTGACTCAGTCAGAGTCTGTTCCCCGATTCATGTAAACCAGTGGTTTTCAAGTCAAAAGTGAATAGGTATCTACTAGGTACGCGTGCTTCATCCTAGATCACATCTTCACTTAACAACGAGCGAGATAGCCATCAAACGTGAACCTACACCATGGTAAAAAAAAACATTATGTGTGTGTAGTCCACACGCAGTAGAAGTGAAACTTCAGAGAATATACTCACAGATAATTCTTCTCTAATCTTTATTAATATAAATAAAATAATCTATCTTATGAATAAGTATATATACAAATTAAAATTAAATTATAAAATCTAGTGCCAGACCGCTGTCAGTTGGAAACGTGCCCAAAAGACTGGCCACATTACCTCGCTGTATCGCAACGCTTATGCGTTGTCCGAGGTACAGACCAGTCTTTTGGTCACGTGAGACGTCTTTTTTTTTTACAAGGGGAAATTCATTTGCGGACCCCTCGCCGGGGAGACTTCGGCGGGGGAGTGTGGGGCTCGCCGGCTGGAGGGCCCAATTACCCACTAAAACCCCTTGGTGCCACCTGACGCCATATGTCGGGGTCACGGGAAGTGCGCGAGCTTTTCTTCCGCGACCCCGGCTGGCGTAGGCCCGCCCCAGTGGGCAGGCCTCTTCGTGCTCGAATGAGAGGGGCGCGCGCGGGCACCGACGCGCCCCCTACTCTGCGGCTTTAGATGCGGGTGACGGCCTTAAAGTCTCCCCTGACCGTCACCCGCGCCGCGTGTTCATGGCGGCCGGAGGTATTGGTTCCTCCGGCGCCATGATCGGTTATTTCTGCGGGAGAGGAGCACGGCTGCTCGCTCTCTCTCCCGCTCCGCCGCCTCCTTTGCGGACATGACGGCCTCGCAAAAGGAGGCTGAGACGTCTACCAGGCGTTTCGCTAAGTCTCGATAAAGTTTGTATAATATAAATATAATTCCTTTAGCCCACATCCGTCAACACGAATTTGTAGGGGATTTGTAGGATGTAAATTCGAAAATGCCGTTGGAATGATCACAAAGTAGAATTAGAATTACTCACACGTAATTCACAGCTCTTACAACTATTGCCGAATACAACAAAACCAAACTGTAGGACAGAAAAACGTTATCACATAAAGTTCGTCGTTATACTCGCTCCGAAAGTGCACTAAGTAACTAGGTAACGCCTCGTTCGCAGTCAGAACCGACTCGCGTATTTCCCGACTGACCGACCATCATCCATTTGTAAATTAGACATGGCTTCCTAACAACATAATAAATGGTCAGCTTAATGGCTTCCAAGAATTCGCATGAAATACCAACAGACGAAAAAAGGTTTTATGTCTTACGGTGGCGTAAACAAAGAGATTAGCGCGAACAATAGATCACTCAAATTCAAAGGGGTAATAAGAACCTGCAAAGGATTAGTATCGGATTGAAACAATATAATAATTCAAAAAATTCAGTCTAAATTATACTTTAAGCCACTAGAGTAAAATTCGATATACTTAACAGTGCATTAAATTTTGAACTTTATTTTCACAAAATTTCCTTTTATCTACATTTAAAAGAATATCTGCCTTAAGTATATACAGATAGAGTAATTGAAAATTAATACTAACGGGTAAAGAGAAATGTGTTTTATTTCTAATTAAATAAGGTTGCATTTTATCTATTTATCTCTTTTTAATGTCCCTTTTTCGTTTCATCGATTTTCAACGACTCTAAAAAAAATACTTCAAAAACAGTCAGATCCGCTGAGATACTTGTTATCATCTTACAAAACGCCGAAACCCCCTAGGTTTTTATGAGTGTAGCAAGTTGTGGCGTCATATCATAAATGAGTCAAATAGCGTGTAACAAAATTTTATTATTGTTTAAACAAGAATTAAAATTTGTTTTATCATAATAAATGAAATGTATGAGAATAACAAGATATTTTAATACCCGCTATTTTATATAAACACTGTTTTCGAATCTATTGTAGAATAAGTCGCATGCCTAAATTACGTATTCTATATATTATGCCATACCATATATAAATATTAAGTAAAAAAACATAGCATTTAATCAAATACAAATTCCAATATTGAGGTATTTACGGAAAATATCAAGGAAAATACGTTATACTTATTCATCATATAGAATGTAATGTACTAATGTATAATAGGTTTCCTTGTTTTATAAGGCCCACTTGCACGTTCCTCGGTTAGCCCAACTAACTTGGAGTTAACTGCTAGCACAGGGTAAAATAAACAATTTATCTTGCGCCATCAAAAGTTAGGAGTAAACCGAGGGTTAACTTCTAAATATTAATTTTTTTAAATTAACAAACCCCGAGTTTACAAACTCTACATTTATTTATTTAACCTGACTATGCGTCCAAATGGGCCTAATTGTTTAAAACAAAATATATTTACAATTGTGTAGATAATGAATGATACCGAGCCTTTACTGCCATTTCATCGTAAGTAACATTTGGACGTAAGTATATTTTTGTTGTAGAAGGTTTTTTATACTACAGTAAAACCTCTGTAAGTCGAACTTGAGGGAGACGCCAAAAAATTTGAGTAATACAGTTTTCAACTTATGGAAGTTTTTGATTTAAGCGAATTTTGTAAGGAAACATTCGACTTGTAGAGGTTAAGATTTATTTTATATTTATAGAGGTTGTAAAATCAAAAGTTGCTATGTTCGATATATATAGGTCCAATTTCTTTTTTCGAGGTATAGAGGTAAAATAAGTACTGAATTTTCTTATAATTCACTAATTATTTCGACTTATAGAGGGCTCAGATTTCGAGCAACGGAGGTTTTGGGGCCTGAAGGGAAGGGAACACAATATTTTTTCGAGTTTGCGAGATTTTCGACTTATCGAGGTTCGACTTAAAGAGGTTACTTAGGTATTACTTATTTTATTTTAAGACTTTCGATTTTTGATTCAGTAGGGTCTAATCTAACTAAAACTGAAAGTCTTAAAACAAAAGAATAGTTTAAAATACCTTTTGCAACAAAAAATATACTTAGGTTCAAATATAGATTACAATGAAATAAATGGTGGTAAATGCTTGGTCTACAAGAAAGTCTAAAATAGTGTTCACATAGAAACCGGATATTAAACTAATTAATAGTAACTGAAAACAATAGTTTTAGTTTTTGTTCTAAGTTTAGTAACTTTGATGACAGTTAATAGCTCTTCCCCAAAAAGATTTATTGATTAGATATGATTGAGACTTATTTTGAACACAAATATAGATCAAACGGGTCTCTCTATACAAATCCAGAGCGCCTTTTTAAATACCTAATGACGTCACATACAGTATTTAGTGACGCAAAACTTTTGAAACAAAATGACTCAACTCACTTCGTCGTTCTCGTCTTTAGGAATAAAAGCTTAAAATTCGGTTTGAGATAGGAATGAGACAGACATTTTAGATAGATAAATAACACTTTATTGCTCCCCAAAAAACTTATCGCTTAGAGCGATCTCTTCCAGACAACCTAACTTATAGGATATTCTAAGTTAATCTGGCGATATAGGTGGTACTAAATTCATGCTAGTTCCTAGATTTTTAAAATACATCGGGTAATCTCCGGTATTACTGAACCGATTTTGAAAATTCTTTCACCAATTAAAAGCTGCAATATTATATTGACATAGGCTATACTTGTGATTAACAATAGTTTTTAATTTTTTAATGACCCCCAGTGACGTGGGCACGGGAACGCCTGTCAAATATGTAAGAGCAATAACGTTCCACGCAAAAATTGCGATAATCCTCGTACGAGGTACTGTAAGTGCTTTCTGCGTTTATGAATTAATTAAAGGTCACAATGCTTAATTAAACTTTGATATACGTACGTACGTGCGTATGTGCGTTGGTGCGTGTTTATTTTTTAAAGATGCCTAGCAAAGTCGGCACGGGCCGTCTCGTGTTTAAGTTTTTGTGTTAGTGTAAGTTTTACTGATAAATAGTAATCATATAATATAACAGTTAAGTAATGATATATAGATAATTTAGACATACTTGTTTAAGGAAAGGTAATGATTCCTGAGTAGACTTTTAAAAGTCAGTAATGTTCTGAGTTGTAGGAGGCAACGCATTCTAACTGGAAGAGCCTGAAGAGTTACCATAGAAGGACGACGTGTGTGCGTCGACGAATAAAAGAAGTCATTTATATATTTATTTCATTAGATACATTTTTTTATGTCTAATTATTTTAAAGTGTTTAAGTATAGAAAAGAAATAATCTAAAAACCATTCTAAAGGTTTTTTTATTATTTCAGCACCAGTGACATACTTTACTACATTATCGAGTTTTTCTTGGTTGAGTATTATGAGTCTGGATATCTGGTGGGCATTAAGGTATGTAAAATTGTTAATTTTCAGAAAGCAAAAAAATAAATCTTACAGTCTTAATGGCTACCATCCCTGGTATAGGGTATGCCACCATAATAACCTTGAGTTGCGTTCCGGCATTAGTGGCCAGATTCCATCCCTCCTTCGACACCAAGCGCATATTAGTAATAACTTTAGTGTTGCAAATGTCTATAGGTTACGATAAGTTCATTTTTGTATTGGTGTATAATAAAGTGTTATCTATCTATCTATAACCACTTTCCAACAGGTGGGCAGGCAGCCTGTTTGTCGTACTCCAGCAATGAAAACAAATAGTCTAGAAAGAGGCACAATTCAACCAAAAACACTGGTAAAATATTACCAGCACTACCTACACCAGGTTCAGAAACTAAGCCAACTTTTAGGCTTTAATATAATATCGATTGTCATCAGTGATTTTATTACGTAGAAGTCAAGGAACATGCTATTAATTTTCAATCTATTGAGTTATTATTTAATTTATATGTGGCACCTAACAATTTACTGCAAAGCCCGGCCTTGTGCTATAAATTGAAATGTTTTCCAATCGGTAAACAGAGTAATTGAACCTATAGAAAGGTGCCAACTATCTACAAAGTGGACCAGACTATTTAATACGGCAAACTTAAGCAAAAAATCTCGAATACCGGTCTGTCCTTCAATGTTTATAGGAAGTAGTTTTAGGTAATATTATTTTAAGATATTGTAGTACATCCCATCCCATCCCACCCAACTTGGGTGTTTTTCTGCCAATCCGTCTTGGACAAGCATGGCTGTTATATTACCCGTTCCTCTAAATTTGAAAGCTCCAAGCTCAGCAGTAGGGTGTTTAATAGTATACCTAGATTTGCTATTAAGATGAATTCTGGATTCATTTAATTTCCTTCATACCATAAATATAATTAAATGGTTGCTCACAATTCTTTAATTTTCAGAGGTAATAGGAAACATAGAAAGATACACAACAAGGGAATGAAACACAAATTTCTGATGTACTGCATATATGGCTTTGGATTTCCAGCATTGTTAACCATCGCCGCTATCTCAGTAGACTTTGTAAAAAGCGTACCACGCAAATGGAAGCCCAACTTTGAAGATTTCTTTGGAATATGTAAGTACTTTTTCTTTATGTTTACATCTTTTATAATACGCCATGGAATGAATTCTATGAGTATGTGTTTTGTATGGTTAGAAGAGTTCGGATAGCCCACTTTCCCTACTCTATCCCATCCATCCTATTTCAATAAATCAAAACATCTAATCAACTATTGATATATTGGTAACGTACCCAGCCTTCTGGATACCTTACCTATACAAGACGGTAACTTGGGCTCAGTATTGTACTTATAATTATTATTTAAGGTGATTAGGTCGAATACAAATTAGGATTTAATTAAAGTAAAATTGTGTAGTATTCGTCTAAAATAATTAAAAAAAAATATTTTAAATGACGTATTTTCTTTTTCAGCGTCCGGTGATAGTGTACTTTACTATTTACACATCCCCCTATTAATACTGATTATTTTGAATTGGATATTATTCACAATGACTGTGTACAATATTTTGCTCGTTAAAAGAGGAATAACACGTCTTAATTCGACTGAAACTAGAAGCACTCAAGAGAACCAATACAGGTACGCTTTTCACGTTAGTCTTATCCAGGTGATCGATGT
Organism: Dendrolimus houi; assembly: GCA_039645545.1. NCBI lineage: Eukaryota > Metazoa > Arthropoda > Insecta > Lepidoptera > Lasiocampidae > Dendrolimus > Dendrolimus houi. Next base: position 6,172,107 of record CM077122.1, read on the forward strand.
CTACAGCTGGAGGTCACCCGGGATTGTAGTAATTTTCTTCAATGGTGGCGAGTTTTCTAAGCTTGCTTTCCCTGACCACGATTTTTGTTGGATAGTTTAACACGTTATTGCTCATCAAAACTAACAATTAAAAACGCATATTTGCAATACGTCTTGGTAAATAATAGGCGGCCTTATCGTTCCTATATTTCACTATACATTAGATTGCATACCATCGGTAGAATCATATAGCTTATATAAAGCTTTTTCAAATTTTAATCAGTAGTGAAGCATATGAACAATTAGTATGATATAGGTACCAGCTATTAAAGGAAATTCTTAACTAATCAGTCATCAATGAAGCAGAAATTGAGATACAACTCCTTTATTAAATACCTATAATATATTTGTACATAAATTTATATAATTACATAAATTGTGTTATTCTAATCACGCTAGGAATAACAAGGCTGTATGTGTAGGCGAAGTATTCCCTGTCTACTTGGCGTGGTAACATTGTGCGTGCGTATATTGCAATAGCTAAGTACAGTGTAAACTCCATGTAACGTCACTCGATTTAACGACAAACTCCCTTAAGCGTCGAAATCACTTGGCTTTGATTGGTTTAGCTTGTCTTCCATGGGGGCCCTCCAGCATCTAGGGAGTAGAGGAGTCATCCCCCTGTTGACGAAGTGAGCTTGCCTTTCCCGGGGCATTCTCAAGCACAGATGCGTTAGGATCAGCGTGGGCGTAACTACGTTCTAAGTCTCACGCTCTTCCTGCCATAAGCGCGGGGTACTTGGGAGGAGGGTGGTTTTAGTGGAGTATTGAGTATTCGAGTCTCCACAGATGCCGGTGATTGACTCGGGTGACCACTAGTGTGGCTTCCTCTCGTCGCTCTGGTCTAATCCCTAGCAAAGGACCCGGTAGAGTGCGAAATGCATTTCCCCTGCCTCAAAAAAAAACCTTGTCTTCCATACAATGATACACTCTATATAGCATTACACCCACTCTCAATAACGACAACAATTAAGTAATAAAAAGCGCAGCTGTGTACGTTCTTTTATCACTTTATTATCTCAGCCCGTAATAAACTCGACTGTCGGCATCATACATACCGAAATTTCTAAGTACTTCCTTTATCACCAAGATGCCTCAATATCGCAAGATATGAATAAAATAATTTAAAAAATACAACAAACTTACTAGTGCAACAAAAGACATCTGACAAATATAACAGACTTCTGTGCATTTAACAACAACTCTCTATAACGCCATAAAATTTACAGTCCCTTCAGTGTCATTATATAGAGTTTACACTGTAATTGTACATTATATATACACATAAGGAGAACTGTTATTTATTCTTACATTTCAGATTCAGAATATATTTAAAGTTGTCACTCATTATGGGCATAAGTTGGATTTTCGACGTGATACAGGCGATCCCAGCGATTCCCTTCTGGTTCAGATTTACAATGGATATCTACCACGGCTTATGCGGCATATTTATTTTCTATGTATTCGTTTTTGAAACATCGATAATCGCGCGTTTAGAAAAGAGGTATGTAAAATGCATTTTAAGTAAGTGACATTCGTCTCTATAAGTATTTGAGCAAAAAAGTAATACATCAATTTCTTTACCTTCTATCTGTGTTAAATCCTGTAATTGCAGAGAAACATTTCGCACGCTTAATTCAAAAGTGACACTATCAAAAATGTTGCCAAATCGACTTTTTAATGCCATCTATCGTAAAACATGGAAATACGTCTAATAGCGCTACTTCTGGTCTTTCAATATCTTGACGTTGCGAAGATATTCAAAGTACGAATACTTTGCGATAGTGTCAAATATTCGTATTCTACTGAATCCATAATATCTTCTCGATATCGTCGCGGTAGAATAATAGTACAATTTTTTTTATTACCACTAACAGAAATTGCGTTACCCGAAACGAATATTAAAAAGCTATCAAAAATTTTAAACATTTATTTCGCGAGTTTTCGCTTTATAAAGATAGAGTGGCATACCGCGGGCACGCCATTGGAATTAAGAGGATAACGAAACCAGGCAAACTTACGATTGAGACGATAGTGTCGATTTTAACGGAGATAGTAATAGCAGAATTGGGCTCCTGGTTTAAAGGTAACAGAAATATCCACTAGGAAGGCATTGTATTAATGCATATAACAATACTAATGTTCATGCTTAAAAAAACTTTTTGGCTTTCCTATGAAGTTCACTTTTTTTTAATAGTGTCAGTATTGGATTAAGCGTACGATTTGTTTAGAAAAACTATTTCCGAAATCAGATTTTACTTCTTCAGAAACGGAGTAAAAATGCAGAATCCTGCGGCTAGGCGGCCAATCATAATGGGTCACAAAACAACCCCAGGCCATGTTCTTGTCTGGATAGCTTTCACCCCTAGTCTGGAGTTTTTTTTTATTGCAGTTCAGCAGACAGGTAGACGGCCCACTGACTGATGGAAAGCGGTTACCATCGCCTATGGACCTTTGCAACACCGAAGGTGCTACAAATGCGCTGCTGCTCTCTTAAGAGAGACTGGAACCTGGTCACTAATACCGAAACACAACTCAAGGTTGTTATGGCGGCATACTCTAGACTAGGGGAGGTAGCCATCCAGTCAGCCAAATACCCTACCACCTAGCTGTGGGTTCTTTTGTCACCTCTTACGACAGGCCGCCTGGCCGCAGGAAATTGTATTCGGATAAAAATGCTATATGTATGCTGCTATAACAACGTTGAGTTGTGTTCTTTTCAATCGGTTCAAATTTGTAGTTGCGATAAAAATATGAAATGGTTCAAATATTTATATTATTTATTGTGAAATTTTGCCGCCCCCTAAAAAGTACCGCCCGGGGCGGGCCGCCCCTGCCACCCCCACTACACTACGCCACTGCTTTAGAGTTAGCACTTTAGTGGCCTTTAGATTTAAATGGAATCTTAGCTGAGTGGAAACGTTTGTGTCCTATCGACAACAAACGTTGAAACTCAGCTAGGATGAGAATGTTAAGATGGATGTGTGGTGTTACAAAAATAGAAAAAATGAAAGATGAGTACATAAGGGGGATCTTTGAAAGTTGCAACCGTGACTGCAAAATTGAGAGGAAGCAGATTAAGGTGGTATGGGCATGTAATGAGAAGGGATGTGTCATGAAATTTGTATGATTTTGATAAAAAGAATGTTAAACTGCAAGATTGATGTGTACAAATGTAAAGGTAGACCAAAAAAGAGATGGATGGGTTACGTGAAGCATGATATGATGATTTGTTGTGTGACAGGGGACGTATGTCAGATTAGAGGATTATATAAGGAAAAGACATATTGTGAAGACCACAAACAATTGGAAGAAGGTGAAAGAAAAGAGAATAGATTCCATTTAAATATACATAAACGTGCCTATAAATAAACTATGTACTTTTGTTTACAGGTTAGGTTTAAAACTGGGACGGAAAAATACACATGATGCGAAAACCGCTTCGATTTTGACACACGTGAGTGAAAACTCAAAACGTGGCCTGAACAGAAAACCAGATAGTACAGTGACAGATTTTAAAACTGATGATAACATCACGAATTTATGAAAATGTTGAATACAAAACAACAGTGCCTCGAAACTGCATTTGAATTTATAATTATATTAATACTTATATATATTATTTGAAATGTTTTATTAGGAATTTGTAAAAAATGTGAACAAATGTGTAAATAAACTATTCGAATTATACGCAAATGCTCAAAATCACAGGCATTTGTAGATAATCGAATATTATATTAAAAAATAATTTTATGCTCTCGCTTCATCTGGGTCAATGTTAGTTATTGTCCGTGGCCAAATTCGTCCTATTTATAACGTTAAAAATAAGACCGGTAACGAATAGCTACATTAAGCCCATCGCTACATCTGCGTAAAACGATCAATAACTAGAACATTATCCCAGATGAAGCAGTAGTATAAGAAAGTTTTCGGAAAGGGAAACAGTTTTGAGGTGACATTAAAACAAAAGTAATACGTACGTAGACATAACATGTATAAATTGTGATTTTTTCAAGTGAGGTACTATCGCTAAATCGGAAAGTACAAAATATACCAAAATACTCAAATGTGTCGGGTATATAGCAGTATCTTTATATTATGTATTTTTGAAAAGTCAATTACCCTAGTCAGCCGACACAATAGACACCAACAAATTACATTAGCAAGCGGCCAACTGTTAAATGCGTTTATTAATTCAGAAAGAATAATATAAAAATATTTTAAATTGTAGTGCATTTAAATTATATTTTCTTTTAGCCCGGCCTTACACCTGAAAGTTTTGATGTGAAAAGATGAGTTCGGTAATGATAGTCGTAGTACGCGCTTAACCTTAATGCCTTACGCAAGCAAAGTTTCGGGAGTAAGGCCGAGCTTGAAGATAGGTAATTAAGTAAATACTTAAACCAGAGTCTGAATATGTTTAATTATAGTTCTGATGTTACATCAACCGTTAGTTTTAGTACGATTTCCTTAGTTTTAGCATAAAAGAGAAAGATACTCCTCGATAGTTTTAATATAAACTTTATAAAGTTATTATAATTTCTTAGGTTTAAAGAACTTTATTTCCCGAACATTTAGTTCACTTACAATGAGATTAAAATATCAACTATTTTAAAATTAAATTTTATTATGAATGCATGTTATGTAATTATGTTATGTATACAGGCTGGAATTTTTTGATTCCACCTGAAGGGAAAGTACTCTAAATAATAGAGATAGCAAAATTTTACTCCAAAGAAACATTTCTTTATTTTTGCAAAGAAATAAAACTGGATTCAAAGATTTTCGAAAATTATCGTGCTTCACCCGGGAATCGAACCGACTAAAATCTGTAAAAATTACACACTGTAATTTTATTGCATCGATCGTTAGGGTCAATCACAGGAATGAAATCTCTCTAACATACTTGGTAAATTTAATGAAAGGAAAACCATGAAACCTGTACTTATAAATTCAATGGGTCAAGCTAAAGCACTTTTACTCAAAGATCGATCTGTTTCTGTTTACTTATATTAGTAATTAATAATTTATGATTGACGTTATTTATCAATTAAAATGACAAATTAAGTACTATTTAGATAAGACGATTGCAATAGCACGTGTTTGTAATGCAAACTCCTTTCTTAGATGCGACATAACTGCGTGTATGAGGTAGTTTTAAATAGGGAATGTTACATTAGAAAATATCATTTGTTATTCATATTTGATTGTTTCACAAATCATTTCATATTTGTCTCACGGTAAAAATGGCTTATCAAGAACAATTTGATTTAATTTACCAAGTCTGTTAGAGAGATTTCATCCTTGTGATTGACCCTAACGATCGATGCCAGAAAATTACAGGCTGTAATTTTTACAGATTGTAGTCGGTTCGATTCCCGGGTGAAGCAAGAGAATTTTCGAAAATCTTTGAATGCAGTTTTATTTCTTTTCAAAAATAAAGAAATGTTTCTTTGGAGTAAAATTTGCTATCTCTATTATTTAACGCACTTTCCCTCTAGGTGGCATTAAAAAATTCCACTCTGTATATATAATTAAATAAAAAATTAACAAATACAATCTAAAACCGATGTGGTGCTTTTTAAAATCTTCACATGTAGTTTTAACGCAGTTTTGTTATTGTATGTATGTTTTCGTTTCTTCGTTTTTTATAAACAATTATACATCTGAGATATTACGTTTATCAATGAAGTTAAATAATGTAGTAAAAATTGCTAACATATATTGCTAATATATAATATAGTTGTAAAATTCGGTTGCGTAAAAGCGATTTTTGAAGTGAAACTTCTTTAGGGTGTCGTTGTGATTTGAAACTCGATGAAACGATAAAGCAACACTAAAAAGAGATAAACACATAAAATTCAACCTTATCTAATTCAAAATAAAACTTAAATGATTTCAAGTGTATTTCAGCTCTATTTTTATATACTTAAGGCAGATATTCTTTTATACGTAGATCAAAGGAAATTGTGCGTAACAGTGCATTGAATTTTGAACTTTATTATAGTGAATAAAAGTTTAATGTAGATTGATTTTTTTAATTATAATATGTTGACGGATGTAGGCTAAAGAAATTATATTTATATTAATAAAAGTTGGTGAAGAATTATCTGTGAGTATATTCTCTGAAGTTTCATTTCTACTGCATGTGAACTGCACACACACACATTTTTTTTGCAACGGACATTTTAACGTCTCTACCTAATACTTATAAAACTAACAATTAACACACAATTTTATTTATGGTGCGGGTTCACTGCGTTAATGTTAAAGATTTACGGCATCTTCAAGCCTACAAACCTACTCAAATTCAATCTGAATAGGACCGTTAGGCTGTAGCCGAATTCGTTTCATTTAAAGCATTAAAAAATAACGCTGTTAACGCATAGCCACATTAGTGTACAAACATACTTTATCTGTCAATATTTAAAGTCATTAACTATGTCACATCTCAAGTAACGCACTAAAGCCATATCTGTGTGAAACGACCTATATCTGTAATATTAACCTGGATGAAGGCGCACCATAATAGGTAAAAGATTTTTTTAATTTTTTTTTTTTAAATATGATTGGGGAAAAGGTTTCTTCGCATTTTATATAAAAATTCAAAAGGCTTTTTTATAAAGTTTATTTACATTTAACTAAAGTATATAGGTGCCATTTTGTTGGATAACTTTTTGCCATCTTGTTGGTAGGGACGCGATCCCATTGCTATAAAAATTTTGGGGTTTCTGATCAAAAAACTGCGATAAGTGGTTTTGGCAGCCCTCGCGTGATGTTAACCTGACACTGCCTAACGAATTCTGCAGAGACCGAAACAGATGAAAATCTGAAGGTGCAAGGTCAGGACTATACGGCGGATGCATTGACACCTCCCAGCCAAACTCTCGTATTTTTTGCTGGGTGGCTAAAGATGTGTGAGGTCTAGCGTTATCATGGTGAAAAACCACACCCCTTCTGTTGATTAATTCCGGCCGCTTTCTCTCAACTTTTTGCTTTAATCTCATCAGTTGTTCGCAGTACAGGTCAGAATCGATGGTCCTGCCTGGCGGTAACAGCTCATAATGAATAATGCCCTTCCAATCCCACCATACACACAGCATCACCTTGTTGCGAATTAAACCGGGTTTCGCCACAGTCTGTGAAGCCTGACCGGCTTTTGACCACGATCTTTTTCGCACGTTCTTGTCGTACGTGATTCACTTTTCATCACCAGTTATCAGCTTCTTCAAAAATGGTTCGGTTTCATTACGTCGTCATAAAGAATCACAAATGAGTACACGGTTCATTAGGTTTCTTTCAGTGAGCTCATGAGGCACCCAAATATCGAGATTTTTTGTGTACCCAGGTTTTTTCAAATGCGCCAAAACCGTTTTGTGGTCAATTCCCAGTTCTCCAGCTACATCGTAACTACTAATATACCGATCTTGCTTTTCCACTTTTTCAAAAATGGCATCGATTTTGTCCGTAACAGGGCGACCAGAGCGACGTGCATCTTTAATCTCAAAATTTCCGGATTGAAAACGCTTAAACTAAATTTGCGCTACTCTCACAGATACTGCATTAGGTCCATAAACATCACAATTTTTTTCGCGGCTTGTGTTGTATTTTTACCTTTTTTGTAGTAAAATTTTAAAATGTATCGAATTTCTTCATTAGATTCACTCATTTTAACAATAAGAAAAACAAATGAAAATCACCCATTTTCCTAATTGTAATTTGGAATTGTCTTCTTTAAAATTAAAACTTTTTAATGATACCAAAACCAGCCAGATACAAACGGTATAGCCAAAGAGATCTTATTACAAGTTCATACATACTATATGCGAAAAGACTTTTTCCCCAACCTATTATAATATCTATCTTTAAACTTATATAAAATTCTTATGTGACTGAACTCGTGCTAAAAGTCTGGAGCGATTTCGATGAAATTTTTTGTGCGTCTTTAGGTGTATTCGAGAATGATTTAGATTCACAATTGGGCCCGGTAGGTAGCACATCAATCGGGTTCTAAATTTTATTTCTTCAGGGCAGGACAACGTCTGCCGGGACAGCTAGTAATATTATAACATTCGTGGTGGAGCAGTAGCCCGCGGAGCGCTGTGACTGGTCGGTTGTTGCTCGCAACAAAAAAAACTTCTGCCTAATAGCATTTGGTAGTATACCATTCGGCGTTGATGCGTCTTTGGTTCCGTAAAGGAATTGACACCAAGTAGCCAGTCAAATTGAAAAAACTCGCGATCTAAATCTTCCTCCTGCTTCTAGATCGCTTCACTTTGGCAGGCATTGATTTGTTTTGAAACACCCAAACCGTCAATTGGCGCTCAGGATCGTATTGATAAATCCAGGACTCATCACCTTTAATTATGGCGTAAACACGCCGATACGAGCCTGCTTCAAATTTGTTTATCATATCACGGCACCATTCCAACCGTGCCTGCTTCTGAGCATCGGTGAGGTTGTGCGATACTCAACGTAAAACTATCCTACTCACGCGAAGATGCACTTGTAGAATCTCGTGAATGCTTCCCGTTACAATCTGCAGTACGTGCTGAATCTCTTGATACGTAACTCACCTATTATCTTGGATTAAATTTTTCACTGCTAGCACATTTTCTTCATTAACAGCCGTCAAAAGGCTATCACTTCTTTCTTCGTCCCCCAAAGTTAGTCGACCGCGCTTGAATTCGTTGTACCAACGATACACAGTTGCCTTAGAAGGGCATTCATCCATAAATGCCATTTGAAGTCTATCGTCGTATGATTCGTCCGGTTTCAGGCGACACTTGAAATCCTAAAAAATCATAGCGCGTAAATGTTCCCGGCGCAGATCCATTTTTCAATGAGAACACCATAATTTAAATTAGCTCGCAAAAAATGTGGAGGGAAATTGAAACCTACCTATTTTTATTTATAAATAATCATATTTTCAAAATAGATTATAACTGGCCAGTCTCTCATACATAAAAACTTTTTTTCACAATACTTTCTGAGTGGCCTGTAGTACTATTTACCGCCGGAAGATTCTCTTCATTTTATATCGCTAACCATCCCATCTCCCCGGATGAAAAGTATCTATGTCCATTTTCGATATTAAAACTCCAAAATGACCAAAATTATCAAAATGACCAAAATGACCAAAATTATCAAAATGACCAAAATGACCAAAATTATCAAAATGATCAAAATGACCAAAATAACCAAAACGATCAAAATTACCAAAATGACGCAAATGACATATCACAAAAAAAGAACGCTTTTATCGCTAAACAGCCATCACTTTCAGGTAAACCTTGGCAGGGATTAATAGATATGATATGTTCCAAATAAATGTCTTTTCTTTCTTTCATAATTCTCTTTTCTTTCACCATATCCCAGTTAATTGGGGTCGGCACAATGTCTGTTTTCCTTCCACACTCCTCTATTCTGACATACATCATCTATCACACCATAAATCATCATATCATCCTTCACACAATGCATACATCTCTTTTTTAGTCTACCTCTACATTGTTATTGTAAAGATAAAAATAAATTGTTGTGGAATAATACTTATTTGTGTAAATATTATAATGCTGGCCGGTCGGTTTTAATATTATTATAATTAAAAGTAAATCGTTCGTTGCGATTCGAACGTGAGAATAAAAATGGTGTTTGATTTTATTTAGTCCCATTTTTATTTAAATACATATATCCTTTTGCCTCGTTCGGGTCCATCACATAAATTATAATCTGTGTTTTTTACACTATTTACACGAATCACAAAATCACAGCGATTTGGCATGCTTAAAATCAGTTCATTAAAATCACTTTGAGGAATGGCCGTCCACGTTCTTTCTATCAAGTCAAAAAGTTGTAGTGGGGTATGCAGGGTATCCATACTCGGCAGAGCTCTTCTTAGGAGCATATCCCATGCGTGCTCAATTAGGTTGAGGTCTGGCGATTGCGCAGGCCACGGTGTAACTATCTACTATTAAATGTCGCAGTGGACGTAAGGAACATCTAAAGTTAGATATTAAATTAGAAAATCTTTCAAATCGTCCAAACAGGCGTATACACAATTTAACTAAAATTTTACGCTTTAAGTTGTTTCCTTTAACTACAACGATGTTTTTTAATGTTTTGGAAACATCGATTTAATGGATCGATACATTAATTTTTTCTTAAACTATTTTTACATCCCCCACTAGGGTACTAGGGTTCAGAGAGTTCAGACTTCAGTTTTTGTTAAAGCCAAATTAATAAAATACGCTATGTAATGTAGCAATAGTCGGAATAAAATTGCCCAAACACCAAAATCAATGTAGATTTAATTAATAATGTAAGGATTTGCTAGTACAGTGTCTAGATGTCTCCTTTCAAAAAGTTCGGTAAGTAGTTCTATCTTTGTCACGTAACAGTTTGCTGGACACACGAATTAGTATGAACCTTTTAATGCGAGTACCGAACCATTTATAAAAAATACATTATAGCATGTTACAAATTTATACACCGCCATCTAATGGCAAAAGAATCTGACTAAAAACATGATTGACAATAGATACTGGTATTTTCTGAGTTAATCGTTCCAACCAGTAATTATGAAGTTTGGTATAAAATACCATACATACACAAGTAATTTCTATGTAAGTAAGACCCGTTGTATCTCGGAAAATTGAATAAAGACCACGGAAAACAATAAATAGACTTATTAGAGTACCGTTGTAATTTTAGCTAAAACGGAACTCTTATGTTTTTGCCATGTCCATTTGTTCGTCCGTCATTCCGTCTGTCTTTATATATAACAATCACTTTTCAAACGGACGCAGAGGTCCCAAGTTCGAGTCCCATCATGGTAAATTTCATATAAGAACCTATCGATATTTATTATGGTCTGGGTGACTAGGGTCGACCCCAGAGTTGATTCGTTGTATATTACCCATCAAGCATAACTTGTTCATTGTGAGCGTTTGACTGCCAGTTATTAAAAAAATAGGGGTAATTTTTTCATCGTACTCAATTATCTGTTTCTGATTAAGTCAATGTTCTCTTGCATATTTATTTAATACTAGAGTTTTCCCCGCGGCCGCGCCGCAGGTCAATCCCTAGTGCGTGCCTCTAGTTTAAAGAAAGCGAGCATTAATACAGGTTACTTTATATTAAATTTTTATGTTAGTACTATTTACCGCCGGAAGATTCTCTTCATTGTATATCGCAAACTACCCCATCTACCGGGATAAGTGTCTATGTCCATTTTCGATATTAAAACTACAAAATGACCAAAATTATCAAAATGACCAAAAGAACGGAAATGACATATCACAAAAAAACACACAACGCTTTTATCGCTAAAAACCCATCACTTTCAGGTAACCCTTGGCAGGAATTGATTGATATGGTGTGTTGTTCCAAGTAAATGTCTTTTCTTTCACTATTTTTATTTATTTAGGTTTATGGATTGGCAGCTAGGCCTTTAAGCCAGAGCTTAGATTAAAATGTAGTTTCTTCATTTTCTTAAGCCTATGTGTAGCATAGCTGAACTGTGCGTTATCAGCTGGTGCCATTCAACGGAGTTCTTGTGACAACTCAAAAGGCCACATTTGACTATACAGTTCACATTTCTCACAAAACACATAATTACTACTCAAAACTATCAATATCCAACAACTATTGTTCATTTTAGAGTAATTTTACACATTTTTAGAAAATAAAACTGCACAGCACATCATCTCCTTTTAGTTCCTGCCAAAAACTCCGTGTTTTCTTTCTTTCGTATTTGTGCACAGATTATTACACACAGCCTATATTTTTCTTTTTAAGAAATATTGTTTATAAGGCACATGCTCTATGCCATATTTTGACTCCAGGTTACTAAAATGACTGCCCACAAGTGCATATGTATGGTTTCAATACTGCAGAGTAAATAATTTGGCGGGAACTGAAAGGGGACGTTGTGCTGTGCAGTTTTATTTCCCAAAAATGTGTAAAATTACTCTAAAATGAACAATAGTTGCACGATATTGATAGTTTTTAATAGTAATTATGTGATTTTGTCCGAAATGTGAACTATACTGTCAAATGTCATCTTTCGAGTTTGAACTTCATTGAATGGAGTCAGTTGTAGCCTACAATTCAACTGCGCTACTATCCTCCTAACGCCCACAGTCCTTAAAAAAGTACTTCAATGAAATAGTGAATAAAGCCCAACCACAAATTTACCACCTTTTTATAAAGTGATGTCTCCGAACGTATGTTCGAGGTTTTTATTTGTCTACGACCAAGCAACAGTGCCAAAAACAAAAGAAATTTGTCATTCTTGACTTAACATCGAACAAGATTGTCGAGTGTGAAAATAAATCGTAATTTATTCATGAAATCTTTACGATTTGTGTTTATATGCTTTTCAAAAATAGGAGTTTATATACTATATTTACTGTTTAAATCAAAACTTTATATGGATATGAGATGTAGTGAAAATTATCTTAATTCTAAATTTAAGGCGTTTTAATAGACCTTTGGGTTAAAAAGGACTATCATGATTGTTTCAAATGTTTTAAATAAATAATAATAAAATAAATGTTTCTATTAATTTTTTAGTTTATTAAGGTTATTAAATTAGTTTTTAAGTTAAATTTCATTTTTGATTTCTTGAAGGTAGTTGGAAAAAATTGTTGTAAATGTAAATGTTTGTTGTTTTAAGTTTAGTACTTTTGACCCAAAGGCCTACCCAAAGGTAACCTATTTTTGTCCTTTTTTTCCTTCTCCTCGTTCACCTGATACAAGAAAAAAAATATCATACCTGTGAGATTACTGTAAGGTACAATTTTTAAAGTTCAAAGTCTTGGGTTTTCGCCATTGAAACCTTTTTAAGTACTTTGGGCGCTTAGTTCTCGAAAGCGTTGAAAAACCTGGGCGTCAGGAGGCTATACGAAGACTTACACACTATAATGCCGTATAGACTCAGGCTGTTTGTCAATTGTCAAATGTCAATTCAAAACTTCAAATGTCATTCATAATTTAATCTGATGTAAGTTTATGAATTATGATTGATTTTTATCTTGTCGTTCGTGGAAGTCCCAGCTGTTTCGTTGCATTGACTGCATTGCGCCTGCCTAAACTGATGCACCTTTGAACTCGAGCCCGGTTTCCAATTAAATTTCAGTCACGATGTCGGCCACCGTTGACGAAAGGTGTGTACATTGCCTTTCATTGTAATACCTTGTTAAAAGTGCAATGTATGTATGTTTTGCTAAATTTCTAGGGTTACAGATGAAGTTGAAGCTTTGGAAGCTATATTGATGGACGATGTTGTTATTAAACGTGTCGGAGATGTTCCCGATATCATAGAAACAGTGGTACACCCGTCGACTGGCGATGATATCGATCAGCAGTTTGTATGTGTGACGTTGGAGGTCAAATTGACCCCGGGTTACCCCGATACTAGTCCAGAAGTGACCCTTAGGAACCCCAGAGGCCTCGACGATGAGTTATTAGCCACCATTAATTCACAAATTAGGGAAAAATTAAATGATTGTTTAGGGCAGCCTGTTGTTTTTGAACTCATTGAGGTAAGTTGCTTTTATTGATTACGTCTGTTTGTAATTTTTTTAATATACAACAAATAAAATTACATGAATAATTCTCCATCTTGAGCTAAACTCAAAAGTCAAGTTTTATCATTGTTTAAAAATAGCTAAAGATTTTTTAAATATTGCTCTGTTGTATGACTTATAATATATACTTTATGTAGACTAAAGTAAAATTAAACCTAGACAATTAATTTGGATACATTTACATTAGAGTAATGAATGGCCTTATTATTTCTTCCAAACAACCTTGTATCAAAGGACACTTTAAAAGAAGAACTACATGATAGATAGTGTTTATATGTTAATTTATTTTAATTACTGTTAAATATACATATTTCAGGAGAGTAGTTCCAAAACCCTCTAAAATTAATGAAAGGTCATACATTATAGCAGGTTTTAAAATTATACTCATTTATCTAAGTATATTTAATTTCAGAACATATGTCTTTCAAAAGTATGAATTAAATTCCAGCTGAACAAATAAGAAGACATGTTAAAAAGTTCTAGGAATTATTGTATACTTTTAATTTATAATATATCTTAAAAATATTTCAGTTGATACGTGAGAATCTCACAGAAAGTAACCTCCCAAGTGGCCAGTGTGTGATCTGTTTGTATGGGTTTACTGAAGGTGATGTGTTTATAAAAACACAATGTTACCACCATTTTCATAGCCATTGTCTTGCCAGCCACCTTATAGCCGGTAAGAAATATTACCAAGAAGAATTAGAAAAATTACCAAACTGGCAACAAATGCAGGCACCACCTTATCAGGTAAAATACATGTTGATAAGTAATTCTTTTTGTAGGAATCTGATTAGAAAAAATAAATTTCAAGTTTCAATATCAATAAACATTGTAAGTTATTAAGGAACTTCATTATAGATTATTTGAAACCTGAGCTAGGTATTATTATACACTCCTATGTATGCAGAATAAAATGTTCATCCCCTCAGTTACATGAATATGAACTGCCACTATATTTTATATTTTTTGTGGTTTCACTACACCATTGAAATCATCATATGAGCGTTAAATGCCGGTTGGGTTCAAAATGTTCACTCCGATGCACAAGGTCCGCTTTCCTACTTTTTCTACTCTACTTTGTACCATCTTAAGCATCCCCCATTTTGAGACCATTGCTCTGCATTCCTTCATAACGTCCAGCCAGCCTTTCTTGGGCCTTCCCTTCTATCAAGACCTGGTTTCAGTACTCCATTGTATAGTGGCATATATAATACAACTTTTTATCAAATTTCATGTATATATATCCACTAGTATTGTAAATGCATAAAAACTAAAAATTAGAAATGGTCTTGATACATGTACAACAAAGCAGTAATTATTTTTTAATTTGCATGCAAGTGTTGAAGATTAGTAAAGAGGTTTTGAAAAATGGTAATGATGTTTCTTATTGAATATTTTATTCATGTACTGGTAGAGAATACAATCCTGGGATTCTGGTTGTTTTCTGGCCTTGAAAATCCTGGGACTATTCTTGACTAATCTCGGGATTTTCGGAATTGCCACAAACAGATCTAGTTTGCATTCCTTAGTCCGTTTGCATCTTAGCAATGACCTTGTCTAGATTATATTAATAGCATCTATTACATAGTGACTAAAAAACAACCCTTGGATACACCAAGGATTCATACTACACAGGTGCAATCCTAATAATATGTTTGTCTATTCCTCCAACCAGTTTAGAACCTGAGCAAGCATTTTCAGCTGCTGCTTATGTTGACAATAAACTACGAAGCATGCTGGGAAGTCAAATGTTGGATACTTTGATATTTCTGCAATTATATTTTCAAAATACTAAATAGGTTTTTGTGTTGTCTTTTTCTTTTTTTAATATATTGTGATTTGTGTTCTGTACTGTCTGTGCAACAATATTAGAAAGAAAATTAAGAAATTACTCAAGTGTTTTTTTGCATTTGAGCCCAATTAAAAATCATATAGTCTAATCACAGGATCCCGAGGTTACGCATCAAAAGTCCCGTAATCCCGGGACTGAAAAACATGCTCGGGATTGTATTCTCTATGTACTAGTAATGAGTAGTCAAATATTCACAAGTAAAAATGCAAGTTTATAAGGTGGATAATTCTAAAACTAATTTCTATTTCAATGTGACTTTGTGGTGGAGCTTGAGAGGCTGGCAACTAAAGCTTATTTGACCAAAATCTGTTTAGTAGTTTGATATGAGATATTTTCAGTACAGTGCATTTTTCTTGAGCCAAAATCATAAAGAAATACAAAATATGATTTTAGCAAACATGTCCAGTATGTCGGTGCCCAGTGTCCTGTGATGTGGAAACATTGAATACTGCACCACCACCAGTTGATTCCATAACAGCACCACCATTCTGCTTAACTGACGAATTAAAGGTATGTACTTTAACCTAAACGTAAATAAATGAGAGATCATTGATATATTATATTTTGAGGGTTAACTAACAGTAAGTAAAACTCACCGTACAAACCAACTGTAGCCTTCACTGATACTAGCCGGATTGTAAAATGACTAACAGCTTTGGAAATGATACCACATCACACACTTAATGAAACAAAGAAACGTCTCAGTGTTTTTTGGAAATGAGGGTTTAAAGTTTTGGCCTATTAAGAGTTGTTCTTTGTTTGTTAATAAATTATAAAACAAAATTGTTTCAAGTTATTCAATGGTCTTTAACTTTAGCTGAATGTGTAAGGATTTACATTCAAGTAAAATAAATTAAGTTTATTTGTTGACTAGCTGTGCGTGCGACGTAGTCCACATGGAATTTGTTTTCAAAACCCCCCGATTTTGAAACATTCTTCATTGGTGCTCCGCTCCTATTGGTCATATCGTGGTGATAGCCTATAGCCTTCCTCGATAAATGGGCTATCTAACACTGAAAGAATTTTTCAAATGAGACCAGTAGTTCTATAGCCTTCCTCGATAAATGGGCTAGGAAAGAATTTTTCAAATCGGACCAGTAGTTCCAGATCAAATAAAATACTGCACTGAAATCCATTAAAACATAGTTTTATAATGAATACATTCTCTATCCTAAGTTCTTACGTTTTATAATGTAATCTCCAAACTCACGATTTTTGAATTATTTCTTTGTTTTATTAAGCATGCGATATATTTATATGAGCTCCAGGGCCGGACTTTGAAAACAAATTTTTTAAGAGTGATTCTTTAATGTAGAATAAATCTCTACAGTTAAATATTCTCACATCACATTCGGTTAAAGTGTTGCCACTGATTGCAGGAAGCAAGAAAATGGTAATAAAAAAATAACTGTCACACTCAAGATTGAATAATAGTGTGAAATCACTGTATAGTATAAACATTTTTTATAATCATTCTATTATACTGTTTTGAGCTACAGGACTCGAATCAAAAATGCCGTTGGAACTACTATAGAATTTATTAGAACTGTACAAACAGGTATAAAACAAATACAAATAAAACTGGATGCAACCACTTCACACTGCACGATTCAATGCAATTCGACACGCGCAAAGTCCGTCGTCTATATCGCTAATCGAGAGTACTACAAAACGTCTTACTCGTTTCGTAGTCGTCGCTTGACTGCCCACCCCTCCATTCGGGCATTGTCTTATATCAACTAAACAGTACAAAAAAATTGGCCGCGCGCACTGAGTTTCCAAGAAATAGTAATTTGCACACCTGCGAACGGCTAAAAAAGTTGAAAACAATAACAATAAGGATTAGTTCGAAAACAAGTAGAAAAACAATAGCGTTTTTCTACTTGTTTTATAACCATCATTAACGTTTTTCTTAATTACAAATTCAAAACACAAAAGAATTCCTAAATCCGGGAAGACAATAAACTGCGCTTACAACCGACAGCTGTGCGCTTATCTTTGACGGCATGTAACAATACATACAACTGTCTTCCATTGTAAAATGTTAATAAAATATACGAGATTCAGAGAGGAATCTGTTTATTTTGCGTCGTGTCTGGCCAGGGGCATGCAACGCTTTGGCAGTTTACTAATATGCAAATTGGTGGTATTATTACTACGATTTTCCGTGGGACTTCACTACTGCATTATGATTAATGTAGTTTATTGTAGTATGCTCTTAACATTACCTGATGACTTTTTGTATAGTTATTATTGAATGAAAAATTAAAATACTTTTTATGAAAAGTATTTATTCATATATTTAATAATGTACTATTTGTTCATAATTTTCAGGACTTACAACTAAAAATGGCAACCCTGCTTGCTGAGCAAGTGGCTAAAGGAGGAGTCGTCGGAATGGGGGACACGGGACCACCTCCACTCACTATCACCACACCGGCTGACAATAATGATGTATGTGCGAGTTCTAACTACACACACATAAGCACAGCACTTGCTAAAAAAGTATTAATCTATTAATTATATATACATCATAAATTGGCTTGTACTCCATTTTTTATTTAAGATCTGTTCTCTAGCATGCGTAAACTCGTGTAATCTTCTCTATCTATGGAACACGCTTAACTAGATAGTACCTATTCACACGAGACTTGAAGATACCCGGATTGTACTTTTTTTTTGTACGACCAGAGTGCGTTGTCGTCTGGAGATGGAATGGTGTAGGGGGAATCCGGTTAAGAAATGAATCCTAAAAAAACCGATAGCCTAGCAACATGGCGTCTATGCTCTAGGCTTTGAAGCCTTCTATTGACAAGCTGGTAGTTACCAATCAACCTCTTGGCTCTTCTTTCAATTGACTCTACCGCTTCAAGCTGGTATTTAGTTGAGCCATCCCAAAGGTGAGAACAGTTCCTCATACAAGATATTACTTGAACATATTAAAGATTAAGCAGTTGCTCTGCAGTGAAGTACAGTCTCACCTTTGAAAGTATACTCAGCTTTTTTGCAGCCAGCTGAGCTATACTTTCAATATAGGAGCCGAAATCGAGAGTGGATGTTAAAGAAATGCCAAGAAGTTAAAGTTTGTTGGTTATCGGAATGGGTATACCACGAAAATGAATGTTTGGTATAGTTTTAGATAAAAACATGACAGAGAATGTATTTTTGTACAGTTAGTTACTTCTTAATAGCTTTCGAAATTAATATATTATTAACTAGCTTTTTCCCCACGGCTACCCCGCGTGAAAAACTTAGCCCTTATTAAAAACTTAATTTAGTGTTTCTTGTTAAGTTCACTATAATAACGAAGAAACTAAATCTATATAGACTACGCAATTGCCCAGCAAACCATAGACGCGAGTCTAAGCCAACCTGATTTGAAGTAATACAATGAATAACATGTTGTTTATGACAACGTAGGTATTTGATAGTGAATTGAAAAAACGCGATTGCAATGCCCTTTAATTTGGTAATCTATTTATTTTAAAGAAAAAACGTTTTTTATCATCATAAAATGTATCACTAAGTGTTTACTCGGGTTATAAGCCAGCACTATGTCTAGTTTCATTCATATACGTACGTTTCCAAAAAAGATGCCAAACGACATCATTTATCGGGATAAAAAGTATCCTAAATTACGCCCTGTGATATAAGTTAGCTCCGTTTCGAATTTCATTTAAATTCGTTCAGTAGTTTTCACGTGATGCCCCCCTAAGAGACAGACAACATTTGTATTTTCTGAATCTGCTGGTCCGAATTAGCCCCCTGACTTTTTCATATTTTTAAACGCATTGTACAAACTCGAAACATTTACAGATTTAGTATAGTATAGATTTAGTTTATGTAAATATTTATGATGGCAATGAACTTAGAGTCGCGTACTCATCTGCGAGCCATAACTAACCGAGCCGAAATAGTAACGTGCTCTAATGTGTACGCCGACATTGATCTTCGCTTTGTCGGGTCATCGGGCCACGAGCTCGTGAGCCCCGCACTATGATGTTTGATTACTGTAACTACAACAGTTAAGGCTCGCAAATGAGTACGCGGCTTAGGATACCTCAGCACCGGATCTTGAGTCTTTTCGAAGGGCGGCAAAACTGAAAAATGCCGCCCCCGCTCGTATAAATTTTTACCTTCTAGCCTATGCCTACGCGCCTCGCGTACAATAATTTATATGCTTATGGTGCGTTTCCATGCTTGCCAAGGCTCGGCAAGCGTCCACAAGCACAAGCGTGTAAAGAGGGCGTTTGGCTTGGCTTGCGTGAGCCTGTGGACGCTTGTATTCGATCCGGTCTAGTGTCGGTTTTTGGACACAGATCAAAGGGCGCTTGCGGCAAGCGCTTGCGACGCGTTCACACGTTGGCATCACAAGCGTCTGCACTAAGCGCTTTTATGTCCGCTTTAAAATTTGGCTTAGGCAACGTGTATTAATTTAAAATCTTCCTTCGTTATATCGCGAATTGTTCATACGATACAAAGACATTCGTCCATCAGCTGCAGAAACGATTACTTTCTCATCCATGAAATACAAGTTCGGTGTCCGCCATGCTTGGATGTACGTAGCACACTGACGCATTCACAAGCGTGTAAACGACTTCCAAATGCCAAGCGAGATTTGTGGACGCTTGGGGCTTGTGGATGCTTGTCGAGCCTTGGCAAGCATGGAAACGCACCATTAAAGTACTGGACGTCTCAATGGTCAAAGTTGCGTTAGTGACTTTCTGCGATAGTTTGCCGCCTTCTGAATCCGCCCGGGTCATGGGCCCCGGCTTTCCTTCCCTTCCTCCCCCTCCTCCTAGATCTGGCCCTGGGATGCCTACATGCTATCAATGAAAATTAGATCATTCCCTCTTAATATGGATATTAAAGCTTTACGTTTATAAACTACAGGAAGCAACGAATGGCACATCGAGTGGTTCTCAGGATGTAAACAAGGTAGAAGCCACTAGGAATGGATCCTCCTCAAACGACAACTCCTCGCCCGGGTCACCCAGCTCAAGACCAGTGTATCGTGGACCATACAGGTATTTATTTATAAAAGTGTGTGAGCTTTTGCTTGTCTATCGAGTGATTGATGTTAGATTCTTCACATGAACAAGAAGGAACTATTTTGTTTTTTTTTTACTGGCAGCCATCCACAGCTTTGTCTGCTTGTGTCCTGAAAACTCACATCAGTGACACAGCCGTCAACAACGTCTATTCGCCTTATTTTGTTATGCTTTTATGGAAAAACTGTTCGACCGATCTGGCTGAAATTCTGTAATTTTAATACCGAAGATGGACAAGGGATACTTTTCGTCCCATATAATGGGATAGATTTATGTAAAGGTTACCCCAGAAAGTTTGTAATATCTATAGTATTATAAAATTCTAAATATGCCGTGTCTGTACATTGAAGCTATTTAAAAAAAAACAAGTAGAGTAGACTATATAAACAATGGAGAACACGATTTAATTTCTTTTAGATTTCTTGTCCGTTTTTTTGTTTGTTCGGGATTCGCGTAAAAACTACAGGGCCGTTGTGCATGCAGTTTTCGCTAATCGATAGCAAATTCTTAGACTAAAAATTTCCGCTACTTTTTATCCTGAGAATCCCGCGGGAAATTTGCTAGGAATTATATAAAATGGCTAGATTGAACAAATAACCAAATTCTAATGCGATTTATTCACTGATAGACAGCAAATTTTGTTAAATAAAATGTGTGATTTTTTTATCCCGGAAATCCAGCGGGAATTTTCCCGGGAGCGGTTTAAAGTTGTTCGGGTGTATAAAAAATTGCTTATTACGACACAATTTTCACTAAAACGATAGTTTACATTCATTTTTAAATGCTACGATACTTTGGGTTCCCAAATACCCGCGAGAATTTTCCCGGGTATGGTACATATTAGTTAGGCTGTATAAATATTAGCCGATTCCGATACGATTTTAAGTGATGCGATGCTTTATATTTCGGGAATTTTCTCGGGAGCGTTATTCATTATATTAATAATAATAATAATAAATAATAAATCGCCAGACAAGCACACACACTGTGTATCCCCAAATTAAGCAAGTTTAACTAACTTGATTGCTTGCTCGTGTTATGGGTAATATACAACGGACCATTCTGGGGCCGATCCCAGACACCCAGACCATAGTAAATAACGGAGAAAATACGTTTCCGAAATTTACTATACCAGGAATCGAACCCGGAGCCTCTGCGTTGCAGTGAGGTAAGCCGGCAAAGGCTTAGCCCGCTCAACCACAGAGGCCGCCAAATCAAATATTACTTCAAATCGGGTTGGCTTCGACTCACCTCTATGTTTTGCTGGGCAGCTGTTGTCTAGAATAGAATAGAATAGAATATACTTTATTGCATAACATTAAGATGCAATTCAAGAAGTTTAAGTACAGAAGACAATAGGCGGTCTTATCACTAAAAGCAATTTCTTCCAGACAACCTTAGGATGGATTAGAGAAAAATTGTGTAACATGTGGGTTTTGCAATATAACTAGAATAAAAAAGTATATATATAAAATTTAGATTTCTATCTAGATTATATGAACTTAGTTTCTTTGTTATTTTTTTTAATATTATATGTAAAAAACTGAATTAGGTTTTTACGTAAGTAAAATAAAGCTATTGCCTAGGGTTTGACACGCGGTGTAGCCGCGGGGCAAATTCTAGTTATAAATAATAATTCCAACATGGCACTACCACGATCGTTTGTAATTTTAATAAGAAGGATTGCACTGTGTTGTCGATTTTGATAGGAGATGTTTATTGGATGGTTTTGTATAGGGGCTTCAACCGACGAGGCAAGCCGGCCCGCCGAGGGCGCAGTGCGCGGTGACCCTCAGGGCTGCCACCCGCCGCCGCGTCTGCGTGCCCGACGTTACCCATGCACATGCCTCCCACGCCCTCAACCCTATCCCTCATACACCAATATCCAGTGCCTCATATGGCATATTGACTGATTTTGTTTATGATGATTACAGACCCATAAGCTGCAGTTTTTTACCCTCTAATGTTTCTGCTACACCTGGGGCCCAATTCTGCTATTACTATCTCGTCAAAATCGCCAAATACTATCGTCTCAATTGTAAATTTGACTGATTTCGGTATTCTGTTAATTTCAATAGCGTGTCCGTGGCACGCCAGTCTATCCTTATAAATATTTATAAATGAAAACTCGCGAAATGTTTAAAATTTTGGTAGCTTTTGAATATTCATTTCGGCTAACGCCATTTCTGCTGATGGTAATATCAATGTTTTTCTACTATTATTCCGCCTCGACTATATTAAAAGGATATTGTGGATTTAATAGAATTTTTGACATTATCGCAATAGAGTACTTTGAATATCTTCACAACTCCAAGATATTGAAATAGCAGAATTGGGTCCCTGGCATAATGTTAGTGTTAGTGACTGTGTCATGTAGCCAAGGCTTAATACGTTATTTGAGATGAAATATTTTTTTATCTTATTTTTTTTCTAAGAGGGTTTACTCTATAGGAGTATTTCACCCTCATCCAATAAACTCAAAAAATTACAAATTACTTATAAACAGGTGAATTTTTCATGTGGCCCTTCAGGGCCAAATCATAAGTTATACGAAATAGCGAAAAAACACTCGAAGGTGTCTCATCAGTATCATTAAATTTTTGAAAACTCAATTACCTTTTCTGGATTCGAATCGGTTCATTTCGAAAAATAAACATCCTGTATTTTTATACCAAATCATAGTGTACCTTGTAAAGATCAATTTTTGCGAAGGAATGTCAAACGGCAAACCAAGGGACAGGAATGAATTGAAACAAAATGTTCTATTTTCCATACACTAATTAAACATCAAATTATACCAGTCATTCGAGCGATATCAATGTTTACCCATTGACTGATTTCATTGATTTGGGTAAATAACGTGTGTGTTGAATATTAATTTACAGATGACTATTAAAAATTGAATAATTTTTATGATTTCCATATTGAATAAAATGTTTTTTTTTATATTATCATTTTAATATTTAAGTTTAAGAAAAAATATATTATTTTGTTCAATTTAAACCCTTTCTTTTGGTTTTCCATTTGACATCCCTTCACATAAATTGATCCTTACAAACTACACAATGATTTGGTATAATAATACAAGTGTGTTTATTTTTTCAAAATCAGCCAGTTCGATTCCTGGTTATTTGATTTTCAACGTTGCATAGTTTTAATAAAACAAGCTTGCACAGCGAAATAGCTTATTTTAATTAGATAGAATATATTATTACAACAAATGAGAGCACTTTTCATTAAGACGAGAGGTCACAGAGAGGGCGGTGTTGCCAACGCTTAAACGATATAAAAATACAAATCGTACAACAACTTACAAAAGGCGCCAATTTGAACATTTCAACATTCTATAATCTAATGACTACCATTTTAGTTTCAGTCAAAATTCACCTGTATACATTGCGCATTAACAATGCAGCTAATTGTTAACGCGTTATTGTTTAAAGCTAAAAATAAGACGCATTTAGTCACAGTCACTAATTCACTAACACTAGCGCAGGTGCAGCAGGGGCATAATTAAAAAATCGCTTGTTCAAATATTCCATTTTCGCGTACTTCACACTGGTAATAACCTTCCGTTTGGCAACTTATAATTTAATAATAAATCAAGGTTTGTGGACGGGAACTTGAAGGATAATGTCTTGCTTCAGTTTTATTTTCAATTATTTAGGGTTCCCACCCGTACTAAAATATATAGAATCGTACTATATTTTAGCTAATTGTACTATATACTATAGAAAAAAAATTAGTACCAAGTGGACAACACTTTCATTGCTATTTCAATAACCGCGATTTTTGTTGTAAATTTTATGTTTTGAAAATAATAGATATGCTGGCCAAAGCAAGAGGTAGTAATATACATATAGAATATTAAATAAATAATGAAATACAAATGTTTACTATTTTTTCCCCTAAATTTCTCAAATATACTATATTTTTACAGCTTAAAAATTAAAATATTTCATATAAAATATTTAACAAAAAATTTCTTCAAAAAAAGGTGGCAACCCTAGCTATAGCGTTAATTACAGCACCGTTAGTTTATTATTTAACATAATATGTGACAGTTTTTAAGATTTTACGGTTTTGGCTATAAAGCCCTTTAAACTAGTCTTACCAAGATTTCTTCTGTATTTTAGTTGTTCATAGCAGTATAATTATTGCTATTATATATATTTTAATGAATATAAAAGAATTATCTAAGGCATATTACATTAATCGCATTTAAAATTATTAGATATCAGTAAGCTTTGCGCATTCTACGCAAATTGTTGTTGGCATCTCCCTCGTTTATTTTGATTTTGCGAGTGCAACGACGATAGGTTTGTGTGCGATAGAAAAAGACAGTTATTAGTCGAGTTTTTAAAAAATCTCGCTGCTGTGCGAATGGAGTGAGTGTTTTTAAAATTTCGAATTATAATTCATACCTAAAGGTTTGTAGCTAATAATAATCCATAACAGGAAACCTTGCAGTACCACTGTTTGTTAATATATATATATATATATATATATATATATATATATATATATATATATATATATATATATATATATATATATATATATATATATATATATATATATATATATATATATATATATATATATATATAATATATAAATAAATAAATATTTAAAATGTTGGTAGCTTTTTAATATTCATTTCGCCTAACGTCACATCTGCTGATGGTAATATCAATATTTTTCTATAATTATTCCGCGGCGACGATATCGAGAAGATACTACAGATTTAGTAGAATACGAATATTTGACACTATCTATGACTATCACTTGTAAGAATTATAACCAGTCATTTGCATTTTTTCGAAAATATGAGCACAGTAAAGCGTTACCCTTCAAGTTTCTGCTAATATTGTATCAGTATGGTACGATTTTTTTATACATTCATTCAAGTGTTTAATAAGTAATATTTAAATGTTGTGACGTGGGAAGGCACAAACATAAGTTTAAAATATAGATCTTTTTCAATGTATTCTTAATATAAGGCACGTTTCTGTGACAAATCCTAGTCATAACACTTAGAATATCGCGATTTAATAAATAAATTGTGGTCATTGCGATCTTTTATATTCTAATATTTCACACTTATCATAGAAGAAGAATACTGACGAATGACAATCGCCCGGTATAAAACGTAACTCGCAACACACTGCAATCGCAGTTGGTGCAACTAGTCCTTTCTTATATTTTTATAGAAAATCTCAAGTAACTTGCAATCGATCTTTTTTTAATTTAAAATATACTTTTATACTTAAATTATTTAAAATATTACAGCTGTAATTAGTCGCTTTGCAATTTCGTAAAAATGTAATTCTAAAGAAGGACTTGGGAGTTCCAGTTTATGATTTATTTAAGTTTTAAATTAGACGTTTATTGAAAGCTTTAATTATATAGGATGTTAATTAAAAGTTTTAACAAAACCTCTAAGCTTTGGCCTGCCTAGTTCCGAAACCCCCGACCCTTTGACCAAGCGTGATATTTTGAAGACACCAAACCCCCCCCCCCCGAACGGTTAACGTTGTATAAGTACGTTCCCCATCTAGTTACCTTGGAATTAGGGGCGTTTCGTAGTTTCGTTTTTTACTGGACAGTTTTCATTCGTAACATCAGATATTCGTCGATGGTAATGTGCGATACAAATATTGCAATGGCATGCGAATAATAGCAAATGTCATTTGACATCTCGGTGTTTGAAATAATTTGCATTATCTATATGAATATTAGGAGAAACTATACCATTGTTGGAACCCCCCTCCTTGTAATTGGCACCCCCTCCCCAGAAATTAGCATACTGTTAATTTGTTCTAGATATTAAGAAGTCTTAATTTTTATACTATTTTGTAGCAATACAGTAATATCGTTATTAACATTGTATTGCTATGAAAAAAAAATTAAATTGTATTGACATTTTGAATAATTGATTAGATGCCTCTTAAACTAGGTACTAACAATGGTTTACGCTACATGTGACGAAAATAATATTGAAAAATTTATTGTAATATTAATTACATTTCACTCGATCGGGAAGTGTACGTGTAGGGTGCTAATTTGGAAAAACAGGATTTTCGATTAACTTTTCCAGGGTCATGAGTACAATAATCCGAGAAGCGGACCTTTTTACTTTTTTTAATTTGATTATTTTTAAACATTAAAAGTAATTGATTATTAATATCGAGTAGTTGTTGCCACAGTTTCATATGCGCAATACTTTATTATATTCACAACAATTCTGAACTGAAAAGAATACTAGGAATATAAATTCTAAATATTCCATGATTAGGCGATGCTACAGGTGTTCTTCTTGTGTTGTTAATTTTACTATTTAAATCATATTTTTATATGAAATCAATCTTATTATGTTTCTTTTAAATTTTTGACACATCCGATTGAAAGAAATGCGTTTTAAATAATAAAAAATCAAAAAGCATACGAACGACTGGTGCCATCTAGTCGTGTAGTATATAGGAACATTTCAGTTACGTGACTGGGCGGTTGCCATGCTTATTATTGTTTGTTCGTAGTTTGAAACCAATGCAAAGAACGTATTGGTGTGATGGAGCTACTTAAATGGAATTCACCATCTCGCTCACACATTACACATTTTTGAAGATATAAATTGACTAAATTTACTTCGAAGTATTACACAAATCTCAACAATATTATTACGAATATTTCACAAAAATCATTTTGATTCGCACAAGCTTTCATATATTTTTTTCACAACAATTGATTTTAATTATATACATGTCGCAGATTGCGATATAATTGTAAAAAAATCGTAAATTAATATCTGATATGGGAGGACGATATGGCCTTGATAGGTAATATGAAGGTATTTAATAAATTGAAACTATGTATTTGCCGTGCTAAGATAATACTGTGACTTTAAATTGAGGGTACTTATGTTTTTCTTAAAGTACCTGCACTTGATTTTATTAAGTGGTGTTTTAGTTTAATAAAAAGTGGGTTGTATTTATATTGTTGAGCACTTTATAAATGTTTTTAGGATTTTTAATAACCTTTGTAATAAGTTTCAGTTTACCAGATTACTAAAGAGTGAACGCTGTGTTGTTGGTTGGACAATATAAAAGAAGGTTAAATCGCCTAAATGTGACATTCTATATTCTACATTCGTCGGTTGAAAAGAGCGAAAGCTCTGGTGGACAAAGAGCACATAATATGTTGTGGTCAATAATTACTGTCCGATAATCGCAATATTCTTTTAGGGCAAATTGCTGCTTGACACCTGACAAGCGTGGATGCAACTCTTGGAGTTGTCTTAATATTTCTGTGTATTATTGTGCAGTATTTAATGTTGTAATTGTAATAATTCTAGTGTAATAAACTTTGACTATAATATTTCAGATTATTATTGTGATATTCGTAGCGCTGAGCCGACATATAGAAATCTATATGAAATCAAAATCAAATTTATGTGGAACATTTGCAATATTCTTGAAATTTGGATAATATGTATTATTAAAATCTCAACAAGTATTATTTATTATATGGTCTATATTATTAATTATACATATTGTCATATGGTTTGTACATATGCAAGTCTTATAAACTGTATGATTAATAAATAACAAATATTTATAGATAACAATATTGATAAATTAAGTAGTTATTTTGCTTTTAAGTAAAGAAGAAAGAAAGAAAACATTAAACTAAATACTTAAAAATAAACTACATTATAAATAATATTTATGTCATATGTAATTTAAGTCAATTTATATCTAAAAAAAAATGTGGTAACGTGCGAGCGAGATAGTGTACTCTATTTAGGTAGCCCATTATGTTAAACCTGACTTTATCTGCTATCAACTGTTGATTCATTTTCAATGTCTGCAATCAGATGGTTACTAGGCTTTGAACCTTAAAATTCATATTATGTGAAATTGAATTCTATTTATTGTTATTTTTAATAACGCTTACTTACGATTATTTTTAAGATTTCGCATTCCAAAACCCAAAATAATATAATGGCATCTAACTACCTACAAAATGTGTTAACAGAAGTATAATACGAGCAAAACTTAATTGCGTCCCTTAAGTTCTTACCTTTTATTGTGCAGAACACAATTATGATGTTCATGTACATCGCTGAAAAAGGAGAATGTTGCTGTCACGTTCGACCGCTATCCGGACTCGCATTGCGTCTCTTTCGCACTACCCATTGTCAGGTGTAATAAAATTAACACTTGCCTGGATCTCCAAAACTAACGAAGCTAATGTTTGTCGAAACGCATTTAAGTTTAGCGCGTACTGTAATTTAATAATTTAAGACGTCATACGACTAATTTGTAAACGGTTAACACAAATCTCGTGCAATTGTACAATTTGTCTGACACATGGTCAGTTTTGTAAAAGTAATTATTTATCTGTATAGTATAGTTATGGATTAATAAACTCTTACCAAAGATACCGTGTTCCATTTATTCGACCTTACTTATAATAATACGTATAAGTAATATTTTTGTCCGAGTTAGAAGGGCCATAACTTTAAAGACGATTTTACCTATTCAATTTTATCCGAATTTATTAATTGCTTATGAAGAAAATCATATTTTAAAAAAATGTAAGTGTGAATATATCTAATTTTTACTGATTCACAAAACTGAATAACTTTCCAAATTTTGTTAAACTTAAGTTTTGACTGATTTGCATTTTAACTAAATTCGTTGAAAGTTTAGTGGTATTTTACTATATTAAAACACAAATAGACATGTAAGATCTAAGAGCTCTCCGTTGGAGCTGTAGGTGAATGCGCGAGCTAGTCCACAACCCGGACTTGAGACGTCTAGAGGAACAGCCAGGGGTATATGGTAAGTGGGTATATCCCCAACCGTGGCGTGGCATTTCTTGCTTGCGGTGCTAGTGCCACCCTAACGTGGCGATTTCCACACGCTCCACTGCGCTTCCCCCACGCTGGTTTCTCCTCGAACGGATTCTCCTATACGGTAAAAAACCTCTTTTAAAATTATTTTTTACGGGGCGATATTCCTAGTAAATCTGTTACCATGGCTTGACAAAATAATTATTTAGCTATAAATCTTACTATTTTATATGAACTTTTGATTTATACGAATACAGCATATTAAATATTACTTGTAGGTGAATACTTTCAGAGCTAACTTTAAAAGCTTATGACCATCATCTACCATGTACGTGTCAACCTTGGATAGCTTCCGATGGAACTCGTTTGCATGTCCTGCCCACTTATGGGCAACGAGATGGTCGTTCGATTAGATTGTAAATTAGATTTGTTGAAATATTAAATCCGCAATATTTATCTGAAAAAGGTAACTGCAAATACGTTTAGGTAAAATGTGAAAATCTTAGATATTTCCTATAAGTGGGTAAAAGATAATTCTAATAAACTTCGAACTTTGTTATTATCTAAATATTAATATGTGAAGCAAAAACTTTGTACCCCTTTTTACGAAAATTGCGCGGACAGAGGAGTATGAAATTTGGCACATTTATAGTTTATATAGAGAAGAAGCGAATGCTAAGATTTTTTTTTTAATTATGCATAAAAAATAAAAAATGCATTACACATACTACCATGTATTTGACACACATACGCATATATGGACACTGACAGTGGGACTGGTCCACAAATTAAAATTCGCTCAACGGGCTATGGAGCGAGCTATGTTAGGTGTTTCTCTTATGGATAAAATCAGAAATGAGGACATCCGTAAGAGAACGAAGGTAACCGACATAGCTCGCAAAATCAACAAGTTAAAGTGGCAGTGGGCCGATCACGTCTGTCGCAGGACCGATGGCCGATGGAGCAAACGAGTCCTGGAGTGGAGACCACATCTCGGCAAGCGTAACGTAGGACGCCCGCCGGCCCGATGAACTGGCGACCTGCGCAAGATCGCCGGCAGGGGCTGGATGAGGAAGACGGAAAACCGGGATATATGGCGCGTACTTGGGGAGGCCTACGTCCAGCAGTGGACTGAAATTGGCTGAAGAAGAAGAAGAAAAATGCATATATACTCTTTTGTTTGTCGCTCAAGTCAAATTAACAGTGTGTAGCCTTGGCGAAATCTGTGATTATAGAAGGATAGTCTTTGACAACAAAAAACGATTACCTACTGGTCGGCGTGTATGAGGTCTAAAGATTAGGGGTGGTCGCTATACAATAACAACAATACTCTTTAGTATATACCTTGTTTTTTCTTACAAGATAAATTTTTGGATAAAGTTTTAGTTAAATTGTTTATTTAGATGATTTGTTCTACTAAGTGCCTATAATGTCTAAGTTTAGGTTTGACTTAGTGGTTTAAAACATTTAAACATCATTAAATAGTGTAATTATTGCAAAAATCCTGTTTATAATGTACGAGAATGATCTAAGGATAAACAGTGTAGTTATACGTTTTTTTTTAGCCAGGGGAAATTTGAGGACTAAGCCGCGACAAGGGCAGAACCTTGGGGGGATAATTCGCGACCTAGTGTGTGATTAGCCAGATCGGGTGTGGCACTAACATGCCCAGTTAGAACTGGTGCCATGCTATTGCCACTCCCCGGTTAGGGATACCCACTAAAACCCCTGGGTGTTCCGTCCTTCGCCTTATGCCAGGGCTATGGGTATATGACCTAGCCTCTCCGCAGCCCTGACAGGCGTGAGCCTTGCGAGGCCTCTTCCACTGCCAGGGGACTACTTTATTCCCCGGCATCATCATGCTCTCTAGGCGTGGGGCGGTCTGTAATTCGCCCCGCGGGAGGAGAGGTGGGCGCGCGCGGAACACTCGCGCCCCCATCTCGACGGCATGTGCAGGTGAGTGAGAACCTCTATACCCCAAGAGGCCTAACCCGCGCCGGCCGCTTACGGTGGCCTAAGGTCCAGGCTGGCCCTTCGACGCCGACGCGTCCTCCTTTGGCGGGAGCGGAGCAGTGATGTGCGCTCACGCTCCCGCTCAGCCTCCTCCTTCGCAAGCATAACGCGCTCGCAGAAGGAGGAGACGGCATCCCATCCTGTTGGGCTCCCGACCATGGTGCGTACCACGGCCGGGAGCGAGAGGTTATGTCCGGTAACGGCGACGAGGTCTCGGCGCTGCTCTGTCCAGGCAGGACACTCCTGGAGAAAAAGTGTATTTACCTACACCAACATAACAAAAGTAACACTTTAGTAGTAGACCAAGTAAAACGAAAGACAAGAAAATTATTAAATCTTTAAATTTTTGGGTGACGTTGTTATAAGCAATAAAAAGTTAAAAATCAAAAGCAGATTGTCCAGTGGCTTCTCTATTAATATAGGGTTTAGGAACTTTTCAGAGTTACGTTGTTGCTGTAATATTTCTGTCTATCATCAACTATTATAATAATGTGTCAAAAGATAGATAGATAGATAGATAGATAACACTTTATTATACACCAATACAAAAATGAACTTAAAGACTAAAATTATATCTAGTTGTGTACAAAGGGCGGTCTTATCGCTAAATAGCGATCTCTTCCTTTTTTCTTCAAAAGATTAAATAGAAGATAGTACGTACTTCATAAAATCTCAATGAAACTTGAAATAATGTCCTTGAAGATGCAACTTTACCATTACCAAAAACATTAAGTCTA
Organism: Dendrolimus houi; assembly: GCA_039645545.1. Taxonomy (NCBI): domain Eukaryota; kingdom Metazoa; phylum Arthropoda; class Insecta; order Lepidoptera; family Lasiocampidae; genus Dendrolimus; species Dendrolimus houi. The sequence continues at coordinate 6,204,251 of CM077122.1, forward strand.
ATCGAGGTCAGAGATATGAAATATTTGCAAAAGCCAGTTGGCCATCACAATCCCACTCGAGTACTGATTTGATGACTTTTACACAATATCAGTTTTGATTATTCTTTTCTAGTATGATATAGAGATTCCAATCCAAATCTTTATTCCTGCCACGAGTTGTCTGGAAGAGATCGCTTTACTCAATCGATCGCGTACACAAATATAATAATACTGGGATATGCCCGCGACTTCGTCCACGCAAAATTTTATTTGATAAAATGTGTGATATTTTTTATACCGGAAATATTCCCGTGGAATTCCCGGATAAAAATATCACACATTTTATAAAATAAAATTTTCTCTCTAACAATCAAAAATCGCATTGGAATTTGATTTTTTTTCAATCTAGCCATTTTAAATCATTCCCAAAAACATTCCTGCGGATTTTAAGTCTAAGAATTTGCTATTGACCAGCGTAAACCGCATCGAAATCGGCCCAGTAGTTTTTACGTAAATCCCGAAAAAACAGACAAGAAATCTAAAAAAAATTACATCGTGGTCTTCTACCTTTAAATAGTCTAATATTCCAGTTGGTTTCCTTTAAATAGCTTCAATGTACAGACACAGCATGTTTATAATTTTATAATATTATAGATTGGGGATTTTCATTTCCTAATTGTACTTCTTCCATGGGAATATCTTCTTTCTTGGTCTGGTTGTCAGTTTCTACTTTCATAAAATTCAATAACTTGAGTGCTTTTTTTGCGTGTGATTCTGGAAGAGTAACTACTCCATCCAACCCAACTCCTCCAGGAAGTCTTCCGCAGCACTGACATTATCCAAGACCTCCCGAAGGTTACGTAGTGTATCCAGATACTTTGTCCTTCAGGTTGCCACCTCTATGCATTCAAGCAGGACATAGGCGGCTGTTTCTCCCGCCTCCCAGGTAATAAACCTTTTTTTATTGCGAAGCTGGCAATCAGACCGACTCTTTATATATAAAATGTACTCTTTGAGACCGACGCGCGGCGCGTCTCATAGAAAGTGGTTATCATCGTTTACATACTTTTTCACTAGGATGAAAACAGTACTTTTCGTCGCTGGGCACGATTTTCCCTGTTGTCAAAAATTTAAAAACTGCAAACCATAGACGATATATGCGACTCATTTCCCAACTTTTTTTACAGCCCCTGTTAAATAGCGGCATAAATTGTATTAAAAAATCATCAATTTTGTAACATTATGACTAAATTGTTATTTAATTTACTTATATGAGCTAAATATTTGCTATCATCACGGACAAAAAATACTGTCTGGAATGGAATGCCACAGAAAAAGAAATTTACTTGTCGTTTCCTACGTGACGTATTAAATGCGTTCATTAGATTTAGATATGCATTCAACACCTGATTTCAATATAGATAAGTAGTTGTTTGTTTAACTAACAATATTTATTTACTTTCTTCATATTCGAAATAAAAAGCAGAGTGTTAACCTCGGGTGAAAGGCCTGTTTAAGCACTCGGAACTATTAGCGCCCTTGCTTCGCTTGTGCGCCAAACTATTTCATGCCTAATTAGATCACTTTCACCTCCCGTTTAACAATCTACTATTTCTGTTGCATTCTATGAGTCAGTATTTTTTTTCATTGATAATAGTAAATATTTAGCTCTTATGTAAATCAAATAATAAATTCGTGAAAGTAAATTATAAGTACTAATAAAATCATGTTTCAAAATTGTTGATGTTGTTTTTTTATAATTTTATGCTACGATTTAACAGTGGCTGTATAGAAAGTATGGACACGGCTCGCGTAGTTTTTAAATATTTTGACAGGAGGGAAAATCGTTTCCCAAGGACTAAAATTACTGTTTTCATCCCTCTGATCAGGTAATATCAAGCGTGCTTGCAGAATATGAGAAATAAAAATAAATTTAATGAAATCCAACGTATTTATGTAAATATTAAGTGAATCTGTATAATAATGCTTCCTTATGAGTCAACCGGCGCGTGCGCACGGATATGGCGAAAGCATCCGAGGATACGATGTTTTGATGAGTAATTTAATTATAATGCCCATACAACTTCCTTAAGGGCAACGCTTTAAGGGCAAAAGTTAAAAATAAGTTATCCAAGGTTAAACTTATTTATTTTTATCCGTCTTAAGTTTGAAGCTCTCTAATGGCCGTAATGTTTATCTACGAGTTATAAACAGTTGGGAAGTCCTTTTTCCGTCATGTCTAGCATTAAGCTCCTTTTTTCGTAAAAATATTCTGAATATTTCGTTTACTAGATGTTCCTATTTTTAATCGCTTTTATTTATCTTGCAATGTTTGTAAGCTGAATTAGAAAGTTCCTTTAGAATTACGACTTGCAATTTTTCAGTTTCAGTCATGATGACAATACACGAAAATAATAATAACACAAAAAAAAATATGTTTTTTTTATAAATTTACTTTTAAATCTTAAAAGTGACACATCTAGCGAAATCTAACAAATCAATATTAAAACAAGCTTTAAGTATGTTATTACTGGCAAATGATTCCGACAGACTTCTGGAGTTTAAGGTTGTTACCTTAAACTTCAGTACACTACTTCATGTATCTTTTGATCACATGTTACATTGATCATGGTATAAGACTATTGGGGATAACAATTACCCAGGGGCCGAAGTCTGTAATTTTCACAAAAAAGAAACTATGCCAGTACGAGTCAAAATCCATTCGACTGGCAGGTAGTCAAATATACGTAGCTCTAAAATTTACACTGAATTAGTGTCATTCAAATCAAGATTGATTGATAATTGATAATTGATAAAAATTGAGCCGAGATGGTTTACAAACTACCAAAATCGTCAAAACTTACAAACTCGGGACCTAGTAAAAAAAGTACCAAACTAAAATTCCTAAGCCCTACTCTACTATGTAGAGATGACACGATATGTCTATGGATCAAGTCTGCTAATTCAAGCTATTTGGCATTGTAAAAAGATTTAAACGAAGATTCCATTGTCATTATGCCATCATAACTTTGTATCGTATAATATCTTTCGATAGAAAAAAATCGATGTTAAGCAAATATAATTTATAAAGTAGTTTAAGTATATGTATTTAAGTTGTACTGTCATCTAATGCTCAGCACCAACGACATTACCAGATTAGTTTAAAATATTCTTTAAGATAAGTTGCCTGCTTGGATCATATAAACGTCATCTCAATGGTTGCCTGGAAGAGATTTCTTTGAGCGATGAAGCCGCCTATTATTTATGCCATGACAATAGTGTAATCGTACATTTTTGTAATTATTTATTTGGTGAGCAATAGTGTTATCTTCTATACTCTACTAGGCATTAAATTCGTCTCTCATTTTTGACTAATGCTGTTTAAATAGAACATTTAAAACTCCTTAACAGCATGGGTACTTTCCAACTATTGACTGGTTGGATTTAAAATATAATGTTTTAATTAATAGAAACATTTTGAATAATAAAAATTATATGTATAAAATATTTAAAAAAGTAAATAGGAAGAGAAGAATGAACTGTAACGCCATCTAATGATAAGGGGTTTTAGTTTTCAGAATCAAGTTTTTACTGGGTCTAAATACTGCCTTCCCGTGGTTTATATCTACAGGTGTAGTTACACACAGTCTAATTTAAAGCGAGTTATTTAATTTAATTCATTATCAACAACCGGCATCCGGCCATGAATGAACGCCATCTCAGCTGGGCGTTTGATAAGTCATCGGGGTCAAAACATCGATTCTCATTGAACGGTCAAGATTGTATTATGAACCTTACAGTCGTATAAAGCTTTTCGTGGCAGTGTTGTAACACGTATAGACAAAATTAACTCTTCTTTTGAAAACTGTATATATTTCACGTTTAATTAAAAAAACGTGTAAGTCAAAATTTAAGTGTTTGAAGATTTCCTAGTAATATGGGTGTACGATTCCTACTATCCTTGTTGATTAAAGAAATAAGAGCGATAGTCCATTTTACTTTCATTATAAATGTGCAGCTGTCATATTATAGAATTTATTTATGCAATAAATACGCGTTTCATTACATGATCTCCAAACTCCTGAATTTTGACTTACATCTTTGTTTTACTATATGTGCAGTGTTTTCATTACAAGTAATATCTGAACTATTAAAACAAGTGACCATATACAATATCAACTCGCATAATTTTACATATATAATAATCCCAGCCCTTGGATCTCTGATGAATATCTACATTCTCGTCTCTTTGCTATTCCTCGCATTCTCGGGGTATTCTCGCAACGCAACAATTCTCGCACGTGGTAGAGCCATATTGGATTCATTATCTTGATCATAGCTCGTTGGGCCGCTTCGATCGGTGTGATAGATACCACGGTCTCACAGAATATCGACGTGAAATCGTTAACCTTGAGGTAATCGTATTTCGTACGGTTAGTGAGAGTTCCGCAGGCCAACTCAATACCCCTATTCTGTTCTCCATATCCTATTCCTGCTGTTTCAGCCCCGAATCCCATCCCTCCTATATCATCTCCTTTATCCTATGTCCTTTTTTTAACGAGGAAACCTGTTTTTAATGTCTGTCCACCGCGGAGTAAAGTGCCATTCGCCATGTTCGGGTTGCACAAGCACTGCAAGCAAGAAGTATTGCCACGCCACGGTTAGGGATACCCACTAAAATGCCTCGGTGTTCCGTCCTTCGCCCTTATGCCAGGGCTACTATGCGACGCAAGGATCCTGACTTCGAGGTCCCATCGCCCTGACAGCCAGCACCGCTTCGGGTGCCGCAGTAGCGCGGCATTCTTGACTGTCAAGTGGTGTAGGGCCATTGACCGCACAATATCTTCGAAGATTCTCCAATTCCATCTTATCCTAAAAGTTGGCAACGCATTAGGATCACCCCTGGTGTTGCAAACGTTCATAAGCGACGATAACAAATTTACGTCAGGTGGGCCTGACGTCTGTTTGCTCACACCGGGCAATAAAAAACGTTATTGCGAGAATGTGTAGAGCCCTTAAGAACCCACAGTATCGAGCATGCGCTAACTTCTCTCTAGACTATCGCTAGTTCTGACTCATTGTAAATCAGCCTTTAATACGTAATATAATACGTCAGTTAGTAGCGAACGTGCATTGATATCACGCGTCTCTGGTTTTCATTGTCGTCGAATTTTGTAATAAAGTAGTGATGAAATAAATTTATTGTGAATTAAAGATTATGTCGGCGTTATTGAAAAATGTTACGAACTGTATTTGGCACGCATTCGAATCCTTGCAGATTAAAGATGTTGTACACAAGTCCAAGTTGAAGGTTTGTTATTTTTTTATTTTCCCAGTAATTCTTAAAGTTTTCGCCAGAAAACATTCGTAATATTCTTGTGTTTCTGATTCACACTAGGTTTAAAATTTATTAAGTGATTTGAACTTATGGGTGGATACCTCACCCATAAGTTCAAATAAATAAAAGTTGTGTCATATAACTATAGTTTATAGCATTTTTATTTATTATGAATAGATCCGACTTTTTTAATATAGATTAGAAGGCTAAGGAAGGAGCGAAGCCAAGTGGAGCAACCGTCTTAGCCTTGGTGGTTATATTATTTACAACAACCCAAAATTCACTTTATATCTCAAACAATAAATAAACGTGCAATGTAACTATACCCCGACCGAACTTATCTCCTGTGTATATTATTTTTCATTTTTCATTCCGAATTGTATTTCTTTTAACAGAATTAAACACGCATTAAATATATTAAAAAGTTGCTGTAATAACGTAGCGAAACTCAAGAAAATTCTAGTGGTTTCTTTTCATAAGTGAAGATGCATTGTAGGAGAGATAAATAGATATACATAATAATATGTATGTTTATATGTTACGGGCAATTTGATAAACCCAGTCATTATATACGTTTTGAAAAATTACTTTAACTGCTCCACCTTAATCGACCCAATTTCTTTTAAGTTAGGTTGCCTGGAAGATATCGCTTTTCGCGATAAGACCGCCTTTTGTTTTACCAAGACCTGTCGTAATATATTTTTCGTAATTGTTTATTTCCGTGAGCTATAAAATGTACAAATGAAAATTAAAGGTATTTCCCAAACTATCTACGACTACAGCACGCTGCGAACTCTCCGCGCCAAAAACTATTTTGTGTTTTTACGTTTAAAACTTGTAAGTTACTTTTTAAGTTTAATTTCATTAAATAATTTCAACATTTAAATTAAATTTAACCTGCAAAAATTATCTTTAGAACTTTTATAAAAAATAAAGTTTTAGATCAATTCTACTGTTTTCATAGGAATATACAAATAGGTGCAAACACCGAATGATTAAGCTTATAGAACTATAATTTTCCTTATTCTTGTTTCTATTTATAAAGCCGTGTCCGGTTCCTATATCTTACTAACCGTGCATTTATTTGCCTTACTAGTGGCTAAAAAGTCGTAATAAGTTTCATACAAGTAATGTCTTTCTACCAATGGTAAAGAGACTGAATGAATAGGAAGATAATAGGAACCTGCCATTAATGATGTTAGTTATTTAATGAATTGTGCAAAGTATTTGTATTATCGTACTTGGTTAATATTTGTATTTATTTATTATTTTTCGTACTATAGCTATAATGAAGGAAGCTATTTTAAAAAAAGTAATTGGAATACATTATATAAAAATTGGAATACACGCTGCAATTTTTTTTAGATTTCTTGTCTGTTTGCTCTTCATTTTTGAATATAGCCTCACATAGTATATGCATTTCACTTCCTCAATTTCAGTCTTTTCCATTCCCACCACAGTTTAGTTGAGAGGGAAGAAAGCGGTTAGGATCTATTACTTACTTCAAAATTATTTTAAACTTATATTTGCCAAGATATTTTTTAAATATTCCACATAAAAAATCGACCATGGAACCTTTTCCTGACATTTTACTTTTTTACTAGCGAAGTATGAAGCTTTATTAAGACCATCCAATAATAACCAGAAACCTCGACTATGTAGGCACTACTGACATACGTATATCGTATGCTAGCTACTATAGTAAGTCTACGTTTTACTGGGCGTGGGACGATATGGCTTTCTAGGTCACATAAGCCTAAATCAGAGGATAGATTCAAAATTGAGACAGCTATTTAGAATAATACACTCCTAAATTTATAACATAATTCAAGACAAAGATATACAGATAATATTTCTAGAAAAGGTTACTTATAATTAAATATAGCAGTTTTCATTTAAATTTTGCCAGTTTTTCATTTTACAGATAGACACTTACTTAGTTGCCTATAACATTTTTATTATAGGCATTTTTTAATGTATACATACGAGTATATTATTCATATTTTGGATAATCATAAAATTATAAAGAATTCAATCCTGATGAGACAGACAAACCTGGCTTCATTAATGTTCGCTCCCAGATTTTTTTAAAGAAGCGGATCTATAACCTTCCCATAAAATAGCTGAAGGAATCGATAATATAACAGATACTTGTGATGATGTTGTTTGAAAAAAATTATAGGTGAAGACTCAAGAAGAAGAAGAATTTTTATTCGTCTGAAGTAAGGGTCTAATATCTGTTATTGCCTTCTTCGTAACTTTTAAACACTAATTAATTTACCTTTCTTTCTTAGTATGAAGTGCAAGTGCTAATTATCATAATCAAAACGATGTACTTTCATGTGAAACTTGTCGGCAAATTATCACGCAAACAGTGGGTGTTAATGTAAATATACAATATAAAAGGTGAAATTTTGCAAATTAAACAAATAATAACCGACAGGTAAACACACACATTGTATGTATATCCACAAGCTAAGCAAGTTACGCTTGTGTTATGAGTACTATGCAAGTAACCACTCTGGGGCCGATCCCATACATCCAGACCATAGTAAATGACGGAAAGTTTGTTTTGAAATTTACCATACCAGTAATCAAATCCGGAGCATCTGCGTTGCAGGAAGGTAGGCCGGCAAAAGCTTAGCCCACTCAACTATGGGAACAATTTTAACTATACCGAGTGATTTCAAAATTTTAGATTAAGATTATAGAAGGAGAATTTTGAATTATGAACGGCCAATGTAATACCTTTAGTTGGGCCGTTTTAAAAGGCGGTTTTTTTTATAATGAGTTACAATATGCAAATTCTTCAGTTTCATTTTGTAAGGCGACCGTCGTAATTGTGCTATTTTTAAAAACACGTTAACCTTTTATGTTCACACATGGCTGTCTTTATGCGGATAGGGAAAGTTCGCTAATTTTATGTGTCCTTTGAGTCGGTTTATGACAAGAATTTACGGGCCAATACACAAATGAAAGGCAGTCTTACCCGTTTAAAATATGTATATAATTTTCGAATATTATTTTTCATTTTTTTTTATTGCAGGAGTTCAGCAGACACGCAGACGGCCCACTTGATGGAAAGCGGTTACCATCGCCTATGAACATTTGCAACACCAAAGGTGCTACAAATGCGCTGCTGCTCTCTTAAGGGAGACTGGAACCTGGTCACTAATGCCGGAACACAACTCAAGGTTGTAATGGCGGCATACTCTAGATAGACCAAGGATGGTAGCAATCCAGTCGGGCAAATGTCCTACCACCTGGCAGTGGGTTGTTTTGTCGCCTCTTAGAGGTCGCCCGGCCGCAGGAAATTATATTCTTTCTCCATTCCTGCACGGATAAAAAATCCGAATCGATTTACAATCGAAATCGATATTGTGGAAAACATGATACCCATCTCTTATCTCCGAAATTGATTTGCTGAAACTTTTGAAAACTATCACAAAATTTTCCCACATGATCTATTCGTGTTGAGTGAAAATGTAATGATTTTTGTTAATATTTAACATATTAAAGAAAATAACATAGATATATTTAATGTTATACTGCTTAAGTCAAACGAGTTCTCTTATATTGTTTTAGAATAATAATATTTTGAATGAATATAATTATTTAGACAAAAAAAATAACATCAAAATTTTAGGTTTAAGCGCGTGGATTCTAGCCGTAGGATAATATATACGTAGGATATATATATATATATATATATAAATTCCCTGTCATAGTGTTTGACCGCGATGAACTCCGGACTTACTCAACCGATTTTGATGTTTTATTGCATTTTACTGGTGTTGTTTCAACTTAGGATATAGGATAGGTTTCATTTTAATGTATAATAAAAAAAATGCATTTTTTTTAAATCGAGAGGTCGGTAAGTATGATTTCTGCTGTCAATTAAGTTACATACGCATCAAATAGATGGCGCCATACTTTAAGTCCCACCCTTTCTTTCACAATTGGAACCGCTAGGTGGCGTTGGGATCGGGTTCTATAATCCTCGTAATCTCCTGGACCGATTTTGATGATTTTGTTTTTGTGTGTTTGAGTGGGTGGTCCCCGGGTGGTTTAGATTCACCGTTGGGACCGGTAAGCACTAGAATCGGGCTTTAGATTTTTATTTTTTCTAGGCAGGATAACGTATAACGTGACAGCGGCCGGTGATTATAAGAGCGGACTTGTACTCTTTGAAAGTTGAATTTAATATATTTTTTCATAAACTTGTTGGCGATAAACGCAACTCTTTCATTCCATTAAACCTCATTTCATAATAACGTTATATAAACCACACACGTCAGTTTCATTGTCAAAGAAATTTTGTATAAAATCTAATATTTACAAAAAGCCTGTGAAATCATAAAAAAACAAATTCAAAAGACGGCATGTATAGTTGAGTAGGCTAAGCCTTTGCCGGTACACCTCACTGCAGCACAGAGGCTCCGGGTTCGATTCCTGGCATGTTAAATTTTGGAAACGAACTTTCCGTTATTTACTATGGTCTGGGGTCAGTCCCAGAGTGATCCGTTGTATATCAGCGGTACACACAAGCGTTACTTGCTTAGCTTGGGAATATACAATGTGTGTGTTTCTCTGCCGATTATTTAAGAAAAGTTTCATTTAATATAAAATCAAATAATTTAGTCCTTCGAGCCGGATTATATTGATATTGTAATTTATAGAATAAACCGTGCGAGCCCGACTTCCACGCTACCTTCGGAATATTTTTAACAGTCTGGATGACAAGAATCCATAGTTTTACAGTATTAACTGTAGTGCATTTTTTTAATATATTAAATAGGTTAGTGTTTGACTACGATCACGTTCAATGCCGGACGATGATGCGGTCGAATAAGGAGCACGCTTACCTAGATAGTACCTATTCGCACGAGACTTGAAGACACCCGAATTGTACTTTTCGGGAAATACGAACTCTGGTAGTGCATTCCACAACTCTGTCGTACGTAAAAGGAACGTGGAGGCGAAACGCATTTCTATGCATTTAAACTTCTACAACTACAAACTATCTTTACGATTAAATCTCGGTCTCGTATTCGAAATTATGCGCATTTTAATACAAGACACGGTGGGGAATTAGCCGTATTTGTATAACCTGCAGTTTTATTATAAAAACTTCTCATTGTTATTCATATAAGTACTTCTAGAAAATATAGAGCTAAAAGACACGTAAAGGCTTAATAAGTTTCAATTCAATTTTTTAATAATTTTGTTCATATAAAATATGTTTTAAATAATGAATCCTTAAATCGCGAGAGAAAAATAAACTATGGTGCCAGCTATAGAATCATATAGGATTTAGGACTTTTATAGATATATTTTTGCCTTCTGATTGCCATTCCTTGTCTAAAATTCTTCTACCATAATAGGATTCCAACCTAAAATAACACGACTGAAGTCGCGTGAAGTCCTAGCACAAATTTTAATATTATTTGCTTGTTCATTTCTGAAAAATAATTGTGTATTTTTATACAAATTGATATCGATAGATGGTAGCTAAAAATTACTTCGTCAACTAGTAAATTTGGATGTATTTATTAATTCTAATTTTTTAAATTAAATATAAACGTATATTAAATGTGATAATCGGCTTTTATTAAATTTAATATACCTTTATATTTAAAGTAACGCCTATATACAGATATTTTTTTTAACAAATGCTCACATAATTCTGTAATCATTTACAATTATCGTATAATAATGAAAATCTTTTATACATTTATTTAAAACACTTAAATAATTAATATTATAAACATTCAGTAAGTTCTTTGTGACGTATAAATGCCAAGTCACCGTTATATTTGTGAAGGAATAATCGTCAAGAATACATTTTCGACACAAATTATTTGTGAAAATATCAATTATTTACATAACTGAACGGCTAGTAAGACGGCACATAACTGTACACGTACAGCATTAATTTTAGACCACAGCATGTATATTTAAATCTGTAGCTTTTCGTGCAGTTTTTGCTTGCTTACATATATGGTTGTGATTCCTGCAGGAACTCATACAATTAGCCGGAATCAAAATTATCGTATATTTTTCAGATCTTTGTTGGATTGAAACGAGCCGTACATTCGTGAATTATTTAATTTTCTATTTAATATTTACATAGCCAAAAGAGTTAAGAATAATGAAGAAGAAGATTTAAACATAATATTTTACATGACTAGGACGACTTTATCTCTATAGGTAATTGTCTTGCAGTTGTCAATATCATAAAATCTGGCGTACCGGCCAGTGGGCGAAGAACAGCACCATATTCATCTGAAATCTGCACATCGAGATAACCAATGGATGTGATATCTCGATGTGCAGATTTCGTCACGATTTTTTCTTTCAATGTCAGCACGTGATATTTATAACAATATGCACAATAGCTTAAAAAACTGCGTAAGTAGTGGATGTTTCCCGGCCAGCATTCGAGCCCGCGTCATTTGATACGTGAATTTAAGACACGAGTATATTAGCCACTGAGCTACCATGGTTTGCTGTACCTTTACAGCAAACCTATGTATCTCATTTCTAAATTGCGGCATACAATTTCTGTGTAATATTATCTATACTTTGTTATGTTAGTACTATTTTGTGTTGTGTGTCGTTATTAGAAATAAATATTTTTCTTTCTTTCTTTCTTCTGTAACACATTATATGTGTGTGTGTGTGGCGAACTTTTTTCTGAGCTTTTTTGTATAATTATGTATTCATACAGTAAATATACAATATATAGTTATTTAATCGTATTTTCCTTTCTGTGTGTACATACATTTGAGACAGTAAAAACATATTTTCTTTCTTCCTATTCACATTAATTTACCTCTACTTTTTCATTACGAAGCTGGCAAACAAGAAGATAGTCCACCTAATGGAATGCCGTTATCGTCGCCTGTAGACGTTTGCAACACCAGAAGCAAAACAAACTCTTTGCCAGCCTTTAGGATAAAATAGAGGGGATGGGATTAGAAGGGGTAGGATAGGAGGGCGTAGCTTTTTTATAAGGGCCACACAGACATACTGGATAAGGTGCTGCAGCGACAACATTAATTTATTTACGTTATTTTTTATTGCTAAAACATAGAAAACAGGCTTACAGCCCACGTGATGGAAAGCAATCACCGTCTTCTATTGACATTTGCAACACTATACGTGTTATCAATGTAACTCCATTATATGATACAACTATTAGTATGCCAGGTGGACCACTTATATAAGCTGGAAGAACCACGGGTTAAACATACCGAGGATATGGGAATAGAATGGGGGGATGGAATAGTGTAGAATGAAGTGAGCCATCAGAACTCTCACTCATCCTACAAAAGTCGAATAGCTCAAAGCCGTTTTACGCCGATATTCTAATAAGAGGGTGAAATCAGACCGAACAAGCAGGCTCTAGAAACTGTAATCAGTGATTCCAGCATGGCTTTAACACGTCAATTGCATAATGCAAATTATATTATTGGCAAAACTTGAGTAAAACATAAATGAATATATTTTTCTGGCATGCAAACATGACGACGCAATTTTACCCTCCCTCGCGTAAAGTGCTGGCTGGCGCCAAGTGCACTATAAAAGTTATTACTATTCCCTCAGTTGATCATTTGCCTCCCTCTAGAATACCATACTATAACGAAATATGTTTTATATACTCTGCGATTGTTCCCCTGAGAGATTTACTATCATCTACTATATTATTCCTTGTGCCTTTGCTAGCGTAAATATCGACTTCATCTACCGTTTTCCAAAAAAAAAATAACTATATATTAAGTTTTGGAATATAAAAATGTTTTTTTTTAATTATTTATTGAGAACAACCAACAAGTCTTACACTAGTACATATATCTGCTTATATTATAACATTGAGGTAATGGTCTAAGTGCAAACTTAATTATAGGTTGTCACATCATGCTGGAAAAAAGACATTTTTTTTTATGTATTATAATACTTTAGTACGTTTGTAATGCTAAGGTTTGTGTGTTTGTGGGTTCGCGCGTGTGTGTGTGTGTGTGTTTATTTGGTATATGCTAGGTGTACAAGTGTAAATAGTTTACTGTTGATCTGATAGAAATGAATTTAGAATACTTTGCCGAAATATGTTGATTTTACCCAAAAAAAATCTATATCTATCTATTTTTTGTTACACTATTATTATACTGCCTCATCAAACGGTTACAAGTGGCATGAAAACCTAGGTTAGTTTTGGTAGACGCCGTATGAAAGGGCAGAAATTTATTAATTCTAGGAAGTCTAGAGGGCACACGTATATTAAATAATTCTAATAAGGGTGGACAGTCAATGTTACCATTTATAACTTTAAAAAGAAAGATTTGGTCAAGTAATATCTTTCGTTGTTGAAGGCTATGAAGTTTGTAGTGTTTAAGCCGAGATGTGTAAGATGGTAAAAGTTTTGCCTTGTGCTCGCTATAGCATAAATGCCAGAGGAATCGCTTTTGTACAGATTCAATTCTTTTAATATGAACATCGTAAGTAATGTTGTAGTTATCTACCGTATTGAAAGTGGACATAATTAATTTTTAATTGCTGGGGTACAGTAGATGGGCTGACGACTGACTTGCTGAGAAACGGTTACCGTCGCCTATGAACATTTGCAATATCAGATATGCTACCAACGTGCTGCCGGCCTTGAAATAGTTTAATCATACCTTTTTTAAAACCCTATTGGTTGCTTTGGTAGTGCTCAGAGAAAACCACTGCTGAGAGCTCATTCGAAAGCTCTACAGTGCTCAAGAGAAATGTTATTAAGAACCGTTGCGTGCACGAAGTTAATGGTTTAAGTAAATGGGGATGAACGCCCAGTCGAGTGCTAACTGTGCAATGGTAGAAAGAAGACGAACACACCATTCAACAAACAGTTCCTCGTAACACTCCCCATTATACAAACGGTAGAAAACGCAGAGGGTTACGAAGTCTCTACGAAGGCCATTTTATTATATCATATTGATGGTCATATTTAGCTAAATGCTGTGATTATTAATAACAGATTTAATTTCTTCTACAAAATTTGGAATAGAATAAAAACGTCCAAGGCATATGTTTCGATAATTTTCATATATTACCGACATACTGGCGTGCGGGATAGACGCGGACAAGAGGTATACAATACGGACTATAGAAGTTATTCGTTTAAACTTTAGAAAGAAAGAAATATTTTATTCAGAACAAGGCAATACAGAAGATCATCAATTAGTAACACAATAGAAACAAAATCCTGATTTTTTTTCAATTCAAACAAATTCCAGTATCCGCTTATGTTGGCCAATTAAGACCAGCACTGTCCTTCCGCCGGCGACCAGCAAGGGAAGTCACGAAAGCAAATACAACACAAATAAATAACAATTAAGTCACTTTTGCATCAAACTTGATATTTGAATCTTTGCTTAACAAATCAGCAACTGTCGCTACTAAAGAATCCATGCGTTTTTCGTAAAGATTGCAATCTGTCAAAAAAGTGTATTTTTCCCCTGAAAACTTCTGAAATAAGGAGGAGGAGAATAACGATCTATGCACTATTGGTAATATGTAATACAAAAACAAATTAAAAATACATTTGAAAGGTGTGCCTATGTATCGGTACATTATGTGTTTGATGTGGCACGCACTTGGCCGAATTTGCTTATCGTTTATTTGTATGACTTACTTCATATAGACAAAATGGTTTAAAAGGGGGAAGTGATTATTTCCTATCCTAATTACGTTTTTGATTCTCAGAAAATAGTCATAAGCGATTAAGCGCCGATAAATTAACATTATCACACAACTATTATAATGTCACAGCTATTATATTATATTATGATATCACTAACATAGTTTTTGGATACAGCAAAAACAACTAAATTTCGAGTGTTTGAGAGCTCTGATAACTGTACCAAAAACGCATGTAACTATAATATATATGATAAAATACATTATTCGTATAAGATTATATCGAGATAGATATATGACACTCTGAATAAAAATCTAAAATAAAAAATTGCGTTCTCAATTATTTAAAAATCGTGCCGAAAATTTAAATGAAAACTGCTATTTATACCATGCCCTAACCGTTTTATGATTCTTTATCTGTCAGTCTGTCTGTAAGTTTGTCACAATTAGGCTTCGAAAAGGCTCAACGGGCTTTGATGGTTTTAGGGATGAAAGCAAAAATTTTATTATTAATGTGTTTCATTTCAATATCTAGCATGGTTTCTGAAGTTATATTTTAAGTCTCGCCCGAACGAAGTAACCGATACAGTTTACTAGCTGTGTAATACAGAACCTATGTTATACATTTGCCATTCTTTAAACTAAATAGGACGTAATATGTAAATTTCTCACGAAAATATCGAAGTAATTAGCAAGTTGCTCAGAATTAGTAAACGCACTTAACATTTGTATGCCATTTGTTAAGTAAATAATATTAGCACTGTTGAAATACACAATTTACAATAAATATTTAATTATCAACTCGATGTACCCGACACTAAATTAACATTATAATTTATAATTAATACATAATAATACTTCATCAAAACCGGCAAAATCGGTTAACAAAGACCCGAGTGACTTTGGGGCGAGCTATGCTCGAAGTTTCTCTTGTGGATAAAATACGAAAATAGGATATCTGTAACAACATAACTTATAAAATTATTAGTGCCAATAGGCCAGTCACATGTGTCGTAGGGCCAATGGCCGATAAAGCAGACGAATCCTGGATTGGAGGATACGTCTGTTTAAAGTTTATGTAACATAAAAGATTTGGTCCTTAATCTTTACATAAAACGCCTCTTTGCTTCTATAACGTATTATCTTCAAAATTCAAATTTTAGAAAAGTTTTTTAACCTTCAAAAATAATGTATTTCAAAAGATACCACGTTATTCGCGATATACAATATGCGATACAATTATTTTTTTAAGATTAAAAGGGTTCTAATATTTCAATTTTTAACATTAAACACGATTGAAGCAAAGAGAAGATATCACTATAATATGTATACAGGTATTTCATGTCTACGTATAACCTTTAACCATCGCATAGTTATCTCATAAAGATAATTTCAATTTGCTTCCAAAACTTGTATCAACACACGTTTATCCGTGTACTTGACAATGTTTGCTGACTTTTATAACTTCAATGCAATACTCGTTTATTGGGTAGGCGTAAGGTCGTTTCTTGGCCAGACGTCACAACAAATTGGCAGAGACTATGACTCATTTGTCGCGAGGCAAATGGGCTTGCCCACTTTTGCGGTTTATTATGGAATGTTTTACAGATAAACGCCTAGCACAGTGTTTCACACGTGCGGGTCATGACCCCCTCAGGGAGTCGCAAAACCACTATAACGGGGTCACCAAACCTTAGTAAAAACATAGAAAAGGAGGTGAAAAGAAAAAACAATAAAGTTCAAAAAGTATTGTTAACTACGCCCTTGTTCAAGCTCAATCTTTACCATTAGTTTTAAAAAAGAAAGATAAACGCTTGGTTGTTAAGTTTCAATCGAAGAACTAAAAAAATAATCTCCTGCAAAAACGATTAAAGTCCATTTCGCATCGGCTTTTGTGTCAAAATATGCAGTAAGATTGCAAAATCTATAAAATTCTAAAAATACAGTGTCTGTGTATTGAAGCTATTTAAAAAATAACTGGAATAAACTATAAAAACGATGGAGAACACGATGCAATTTTTTTTAGATTTCTTGTCTGCTTATCTCTTTGTTCGGGATTCACGTAAAAACTACTGGACCGATGTCAAAGTCGTTTTCGTTGATCGACAGCAAATTCTTAAACTTAAAATCTGCGCTACTTTTATCCTGGGAATCCTGTGGGAATTTTTCTAGGAATTGTTTAAAATGGTCAGATCAAAAAAAATCGAAGTCCAATGTAATTTCTTCACTGATCGATAGCAAATTATATTTAATAAAATGTGGGAATTTTATCCCGGGAATCCCGCGAGAATTTTATCGGGAGCGGTTTGTATTTCTTCGGGTGCATAAAAATTAGCTCATTCCGAGATAATTTTCACTAAAACGAAAGTTTACATGCTTTTTTAAATCCTGCGGTACTTTGTGTCTCGGGAATCCCGCGGGAATTTCAAGTCAAGCGTAGACGAAGTCACGGGAATATCCTAATTAAAAAACAAATTGTAATAAGAAAAATATCGCAAGTTAGACGTTTTTTCAACAGCGATGTAGTCTAACCGGCTTACTCTTGCCGAATTAACACCCCGCACCACTGATTAACACAAATCAACAAGATTAAAATACCTATGAGTCAGATAAAATATCAATGTCAAAATTGCGCCTACTATCGTCGTATTGCTTTGCTTTTTCGTGGAGGCATTTCGATACGTAATCGTAGTAAAAATGTGTCTGATTTAAGCACGTAATTATGAATTTAGACGATATCTAATTATGAAAATGTATATATGGATTTTCAATACAAGTTAGAAAGGAAGGCACCTAATGGGTCGTAAATTATTTTTACATATTGAGGGGGTCGTGCCAGGAAAAAGGTTGAAAAACGCTGGTCTAGAAGAATGATCCACTTCATAAGATATAGGTACCGTGTCAGTTTGAAGACACAGACAATGCGGTGTAATAAGGCTGTAACTTGTAAGTGTAAGATGAAATCAACAAAAATTTATATATGATAATTTATATCTTGTTAGTTTTAAAATACGCTCGACGACAATACCAGATATTAATATATATCATCTCTACATTACATGCATTTACATGCGCTTGATTACTATAATTGTCGCAGTACGTATCAAAGGTTTTGTATCCAGTGAATCAGCTGTAAGCGGATACCTGGGCCTATGTACGGGACAATCGAGACCTCAATTCTTTTAAAATACAATAGAGCATTCATTACGAAGTCCTTTTTAGAAAGCATTTAAGCCCTTTAGTATTTGAGCTGATGACTATAATTTAGCGAGACATAAAATTCTTTCTAGAACATTTTGTTATACTTAATCAGAAAACTATAGTCCACTGCTTACTTTTACTTTTTTAGGGTAGATACCTGGGCTAAAAATAAATACTTATGGTCCCATTCTGAAGTCTCAGCCGATTATCTGAGGACTAGAGATATAAATTTCGTGTTTCTACAAAAAGGTATTTTTAAATGTGCGAAAATGTATTTAATTTTGAAATGCAGTCCCCGAAGTAATAGATATTAAAATTTAAATTTTGGGCAATATTATCTAGTAAAGAATAAAATGAAACAGCTGTTTCTATTTATGTGCACATTCTAAAAATATTCCGTAAGTCCTGCCTATATCACGCCCCATCATAGCAAAATTAATAATTAAGACATTTAAAATCTCGAGTAACATGCTATTTTGTATGTTGTATAATCTTCGAACCGTGAACTTACTATCTTAGACCAAATTTCATCGATTTCGCAAAGAATATCTGTTTCATTTGTTGACGTATTTACTATTTAAGGCTTTTATTTCGCGGTTTATAATCAAAAAGAGCAAATAATGTCTATATCCTCCCCCCCATCTCTGAAATTTAGAAGTCAATAACTTTTAAAAATTTTAAGTATCAAATCTTTTGCGAGTCCATTTGGCTTTCATTATTGGTCATAAATTAATAATTATAGGCTGTGACTGTGTTATAAATCGATTTCTAATATCATACATATACTTTATGATGTGACACACGAGTCAGCTTATTTATTTGTGCATTCTCAGCAATCCAAAGTACTGTCTAATGAAACGTGAGTCAGCATTGTATGAGTTAGTGATTTCATCTAATGCATTTCATGAGTGTTCCACATTATCCGTAAAAGCAAAATAATTTCAACTTTATCTCTCAGTCAATAGAACCAAAAATACCACGCAGTAGGTAGGTAGTAGCAGGAGACAAGTCGTTACTCATTAAGCTAAGAAAGGCAAACATCTTAAATGAAGTATCGTAAAAGTACGAAGGGTGATAAGTAGATCAGTGGAATGAGTAATTTCCTTAAGATAATGGGAATTTGATGTTTCTGGCCATTGTTTTTTTTGTACCGATAAGATGGTTTTAAACGCAGACGCCATATTCCAATTATGTGACTTTCTTCTTCTTCAAAGTCTATGACAGAATAATTGCTCTCTTCCACCGAGATCGGTTTTGAGTACGGCGGATATGGTAGAATTTATTGACATGTCTAGATGCTCAGCACCACAATTGCACTTATTAGAACATTTACCGCGATGTCTCGAGCCTTCAACTTTCCCAGTAGCCACAAATCTCTCCATATTGTCTGGGTTATTTCGTGCTATGGCGCTAAAGTACTTCAGTATATGTTGTCGCCTTGTCGCCATACTGCTGATAACCTCTGGTGATCTTCAATTTCGAGCTTTTCCAGTATATGGGGACTTCCGTTCGGCGAACTGTCAACCGAATTCTGAGACTGACACCAGCACTACATTTCAAAAGCGTCCCTTATATGTCTGTCCGCTACCTTACGGTCCAAATTTTCGGGTCAGGATGTAATTTAGTACCTAGTAAAAAAGAGTACGCACTACTTAGAGTTTTTCTGCACTATTAATAGTAGTAGTTTTTTGGTCAAATTGAAGCCGGTGATGTACTTACACCTATATTTCATAAAAATACTGCGTTAACACCTACCTAATGTACAATAATTGTTTCAATAAATGAAAATTTATTCATTTAACTATCTAAACTGGGTTTTATTGTTCCAGGTTTTGACAGCAAACATTGGCACGCTGCTAGACCTGTACGGCGTTGAGAAGGGACTGGATCATTTCAGGTCCTCCCAAGAGCTGACCTTCGACGAATTCAAGTATTATCTGCAGCATGAGGTGTTTAGTTCATTGCCAAAAACTGTTACATTACCAGTGGTCAGGGAATACGAAAAGAAAATAAGCGAGGTAGGTTTGAATACTGGGTCCTTTATATGTATCATCACAAAATCAAATTTGTGTTTGTCTGTTATGCAAAAATAAATGCCAGAATTTAAATATTGCCTAATAACCCTATAAATATTATAAACGTGAAAGTTTGTAAGTATAGATGTATGGATGTATGTTTGTTACTCTTTCACGCAAAAACTACTGAATGGATTTTGATGAAACTTTACAATAATAATAGCTTACACATCAGAATAATACATAGGCTATAACTTATAAATATATAGTGTGAAATATCCAAAATATAACGATTTTCCATCACCACGCGGGTGAGACCGCGGGGTGCAGCTATTAAATGATAATTTTAGAACTTTTATCTGTGTTTTGATCAGAAACTTTGTCTCGAATAATGTCCAAAACGGCTCAACGAATTTTAATAGAGATTCGAGAGATTAAAATAAAAAATATTTTAAAGGGCGACATTCCACTTCGATATCAGGCAGGGTTTAGAAGATATAATACCGACATAATAACGGCCACAATTAATAATATTTACCTACGAAATTAAGCCTAACATGGCCTTCGCTTCTCTCGTAACATTATTAACACATAAGATGTAAGCCTACAAGAGCTTTGATCTCATAACTTTACGTTTTATTAAAAGGTTTCTAATAAAAAGTTATAATAAATCTTGATACGATTAAACAATAAGAATGATGGTTGCCAAACCACAAAACACACACTAAGTATGTCAAGAATATTATAAATAATAGCAAAGTATTGAAAGGAAACCTTTTCAAAGACGATTTACCACAAAACAAAAGTAATAATTTACTCTCTTTCCGATGTGTAATCCGTCATGGAAATTCCAACGCTCGAAGTGATAGCAGTAGAATAGTGTTGGACTACTAATGCTACGCTTGAAGCTACCAAATAAACTATCCCTATATTCCATCTCATCGCCGTATGTCGTCAGGATTTCGGGAACAAGAGATACATCCGACTGTCGTGACGGCATACCTCTAGTCTCTCTCTTTTCTTTTTTTAAATTGCATTACAGCAGGCAGCCTGACGGTCCATTTGATGGAATGTGGTTACCAATGCCAATGGATACCTTGCAATATCAAAATTAGCACCACATTCTGTCTAAAACTGGTCACTGATGCCGGAATACAACACAAACTTATTTTGGCATCGTACGGTTTGTACACTTCCAAAGATGCTGGGCTTAATCGTCGTTAACGATGGACCCCGTTTGAAGGGTGTTGCCAATCCAAACCACGTTGAGTTGTTGTATGTTGTTTATTAAGGTCGTTTGATGACCTGAGACGCACAACTTGCAGTGCACAAGTGCCGCACGTGATAGTGACGTTAATACGTCTGTTTTAGTATATTGTTTGTTGCGTATTTATATGTAAAATACGCTGTATGAGCCAATATTGCCTCGTACAGGTGTCATTTAGACTAAGGGTGGTAGCCATCCAGACGGTTCTCGGTCGGTCAGAGGAACTTAGTGTAAATACAAACTTTTGAGTTTGGAGACGATTTTAAGGTAATAAAAGGTACAGCCGATATTAGACGGTTCATTTCTGTTATTCAATTTGTATGAATGAACCAGTGATCGATATAAACACAAACTTTAGTCGTTCAATGTCATTGAATACCGTCGTGTCCTTCATTTCTGCGTTTTTCAATCAAATTGATTCAATTTGGTTGATCCGGCTACTATTAGCATTAGGTGAGAAAAGCAACTCAATTGATATATCAATTGACTATAACTACAATTAACAATTATAATTAAATGACTATAAGTCATTTTGCATTTTAATTTATCTCTTATTGAGTGCGACGCAGCATATTTTCGTAATAGTCATATGAAGTCGTTAATGTGTTTAAATAAATAAATATTATTGAAAATAATGAACATGTAAATTACGTTACATATATTGAATTGATAGGCGTAGGTAATGAACGACTTTATTCAGCTGGCGTAAGTGGAGCACGATAACACTATATTAACTATGTATTTCTAGAGTACCTATGTCTTGCCTATACAACATCAACAATACATTTTATTGTACACCAACATAATAAAAGTAACACACTATATCTCCTACTTACCATGCATCGGTATAAAAGAAAAATATTATAAACTAACAACCGCCCACTAAAAGAGGTACCTCTGAAAACCTAAGTCCTACATGACTTGGTTATTTTTGACTAGTTTTTTGACATTTTTAGATCAACCTAGTCAAAAACTGAGACTCAATAAGTTCAACCCAGAGCCAGCCGGCATTTGTCCGGTATGACGGCCACCGCCATTTGTCTGTCTATATCTAATTTTATTTTATAATCGGCAGACAAACACACATATTGTATATCCCCAAATTAAGCAAGTTACGCTTGTGTTATGGGAGATACACGTGGGTCACTCAGAAAATTTGCGAAAATAAAAAAAATGTTGTATAGGTAAATATTTTTTTATTAAATCTTTTCAAACTACTCTCCACCAGCCTCTATACAAAGCTTCATACGTCTGAACCAGTTTTCGAAACACTTTTTCCAGTCCGCCGCAGAGACCTCGTTTATAGCTTGCTCGAACGCTGACAGCGCATCTTCGACGAAAATTGTATCCCTTTGAGCTGATTTTATATTTTCGGGAATAAAAAAAAGTCACACGGTGCTAGGTCAGGGCTGTAAGGAGAGTAACCCAGGAGTTTGACCGTCGTGCTGTCCAGGAAGTCCCTCGTTTTGAGCGTGGTATGGCCGGGTGCGTTTTCGTGGTGGAGCAGTAGCCCGCTGAGCCCCGTGTTTAGTCGCTTGTTGCTCACAACAGAGAAAACTTCTGCCAAGCATTTGGCATATACTATTCGGCGTTGTTGCTTCTTTGGTTCCGTAAAGGAATTGACACCAAGTAGCCAGTCGAATTGAAAAAACTTGTGATCAAAATCTTGGTAGGCGTTGATTCGTTTTGAAACACCCAAACCGTCGACTGGCGCTTCGTTTCTTGATCGTATTGATAAATCCAGGACTCATCACCTGCAATGATGTCGTAAACACGCCGAGACGAGCATGCTTCAAATTTGTTTACCATATTACATACCCATCACGGCACCATTGCACGGTGTGGAATGTACGGCACCCAGCGTGAAACTATCTTCCTCACGCGAAGATGCACTTTTAGAATCTCGTGAAGGCTTCCCGATCCAATCTGCAGTACGTGCTGAATCTCTTGACACATAACTTGCCTATTGTCTTAGAATAAACTTTTCACTGCTAGCACGTTTTCTTCCAGAACAGGCACCAAAGGGCGACCACTTCTTTCTTCATCCCCTAAAGTTAGTCGACTGCGCTTCAATTCGTTGTACCAACCAATACACGGTTGCCTTAATTTAAATTCTATCGTACGATTCGTCCGGTTTCAGACGACACTTGAAATCGTAAAAAATCATAGCGCGAATATGTTCCCGGTGCATATCCATTTTTCAGTGAGACACGATCATTTAAATTAGCTAGCAAACAATGTGGAGGGAAATTTTGAAATTGGAACGTACCTATTTATAGTTATAAATAATCATGTTTTCAAAATATATTATAACTTGCCAGTTTTTCATACATAAAAACTTTTTTCGCAATACTTTCCGAGTGGCTTGGTATAAAAAAATCTATAGTAGGTATAAGGTTAAGCTTTCACGGAAAAACTACTGGAGTATTGGATCGGTTTTGCTGTAAATTAGTTTAAATATAGTTATAATACCGAAAATGGACATAAATACTTCTCATGCCGGGAGATGGGATAGTTTGCGATATAAAATTAAGTGAATCTTCCGAGGGCATTTAGCACTATCATAACAATGTAGTACTTTGAAACCTGTATTAGCGCCTGCTTTTTAAACAAGAGGCACGCATTAGAGGTTGACTCGCGGCGCAGCCGAGTAGTATAATAATCTAACAAAATTACGTTTACATTTAAAGTATAGTACAAGTAAGAATCCTACATAATAAATCGATATTCTATTTTTGCAGGTTTGCTGGTTAGTTTGCCGCAAGACGCTGTTAGCCCGCGACAAGCCAGTTTACAATGACGACTCCGTTTTCAAGTTATTCAGGATATTTTGCCTTTTAGCGGACTTGGTACAGGATGCTGACGACACTAACCGATATGTGGTGAGAAAATTATCGTTATCGTTGAAATAGTACCTAAATTGCTTATGCCGGTTTTATACCTTATTACCCAATATCCATTCATTAGTCTCTTAATATAGGATACATTTGACACAAATTTCATATAAGTAATGGCAATTTTCTGCCAATGATCTCTTTTTTATTGTACCATCTCCCAATTATTTGGGATTTGGCACCATATATTTTCCTTTCATACCACTCTATTCTGACATACGTCCTCTGTCGCACTACAAATCACCATATCATTCTTCACACAATCAATCATTTCTTTTAGTCTACATTAATCTGGTAATCTTCCAGTTTAACATTCTTATTATCACGTGACTTTCATCCTTTCTTATTACACGTCCCTACCACGGTAGTCTTCTTCCACTCAATTTTTCAGTCACGGGTGCAACTTGCTAAGATATCCTTATGTATTCACTAATCATTTCTCACGTTATCCATTCTTGTAACACTACAAATCCATCTCAACTCTCCATTATTTTAACAATGATAAGGTAAAAGAATAGATATCTAGTAAGATATAAATAAAACCCATCATTAGTCTGTGCCGTGCCTGTACATTGAAGGTATTTAAAAATCTGGAACACATTATATAAACGATGGACAACATGATGCATTCTTTTGCAAGTTCTTAGACTTCTGCGCTACTTTTTATCCTGGGAATCACGAGGAAATTTTTGGGAATGATTTAAAATGGTCAGATTAACAAAAAAAATTCCAATGTGATTTAATCACTGATCTTTAGCAAATTTTATGTAATAAAGTGCGATTTTTATCCCAGAAATCCCACGGAAATTTTCCCGGGAGCGGTTTGTAATTGTTCGGGTGCATAAAAATTAGCTTATTCCGATATACTTTTCACTAAAACGATAGATTACATTCTTTTCTTAAATGCTAAGGTACTTTGTGTCCCGGGAATCCCGCGGGAATTTCAAGTCAAGCGTGGAGGAAGTCGCGGGCATATCCTAGTTGATAAATAAAATCATGACACTAATGGTATAAGCAAGGATGCAAGCTAATCTGCTTAAACGATTCAACTTGCAAACACCTATAAAATAAAGCAATCAAATGTGTTTTAGATTATAAAGCCATTCGCAAGACATATACAGATGCTCTGACATCACAATATGAGATCATAACTGCGCTTTTCATACCATTATTAGTTTTAATTCATGACAAACATATACTTAGATAACATATTTTACGAAAAATGTAATTATAATAATTTTTTGAATTTTTGAATACATGAATGAATTTTTCCTCTCACCCATTCTAATATTATATAAAATTATTAGAGCTAGGCTTGTTTGCTGAAGAGTTTCTTGCGCTGCTTCTTCTCTTCAAGCCACAACATGTTGCGAAGCGATGTTAAATTAGATTAGGCTCCCATAGACTAAATAAAAACCATAAACAAAATAAAAACTAAATAATTAAAATGAACAAGTTGGCGGTAGGCTAAATAAAACTTTAACAATACTCGTTGACACTTGACATCTTTGTCTTCCGTCATCACGGATACTGAAAAGAAAAGTGGCCTAAACGTCAGAATAATAAAAATCAAATAAATTACCTTGCTTAAAACCGTTAAAACGTAGTTTTATTATGTATACTAATCGCGAAAACTTAAGAAAATAATACGTAAGTAGATAGTTACTTTACACCCAGATGTAGGTACATCTGGGTATAATACTATCATATCAAAAATTTAATTTGCACAAACATGATTATTAGTTCTTCTAACTTCAAAAATAATACATTTTAGTTATAAAATACAATAATCGTAGATTAACATCATTTTTCTTGTATTATTAACCTCTATTATATTCCAAGCTTTCGTTTTGAAGACTAAGAGTGCTTTTCTTACAAATTGTGTCATAGAATCTTCAGCGTCCATTATTATAATATTATTATAAGTCCATTATCATACTTTACGATTTCATATCTTTCTTGGGCTTAATAGAACTATCATGGACATCATACGGTGTCTACAAGACCTGGTTGTGTCAACCAACGCCATTCTCCACAAATTAATATACAATGATGGAAGAAGCGTAAATGTTTATATCTATAATATTATAAAATTCTGAACATGTCGCGTCCGTACATTGAAGCTATTAAAAAAAAACAACTGAAATAGACTATATAAACGACGGAGAACACTGCAATTTTTTTAGATTTCTTGTCTGTTATCTGTTTGTCGGTTTGTCTGTTTGTTCGGGATTCACGTAAAAACTATTGGGCCGATTTCGACGCGGTTTTCGCTGATCGACAGCTAATTTTTAGACTTGTACGTGCACTTTATTGTACTTGTACAATAAAATGTTATCTCTCTCTCTCTCTCTCTCTCTCTCTAGCAATAAATTTCCACAAATGCATTTGTGATGATTAAGAGGCATTTTACTCATTTAAATGCGTACTATTTTGGAATTAAGAGTAAATGCTTCTCGGGAACACAAATTTTCATGAGTCGATACAATCACACTATTAAAATATTGCCATTCTTAATTCTTTTTCAAAATTGCAATTATGTAGGTATGGATAATTGTTTATTCCACAATTATGGTACAAAAAGCACCTAAGAGAAAAATCAACTAATTATATGTATGTTGCAATTCAAAACCGCAAACGGATCACGTATCGTCATATTCGGTCTTAAGCAACATGATGACATTTTTTACTTTGTAATTACGTGTAATTGCGTTCACATGTTAGCCACATGGCTTCGTATATACATTGTACTCTGTGACGGCTACTGGCTTAATGACACGAGTTTATTGACTTTGTTAATTATGATTAAGATGGCATGTACACTGTTACACTTTAGGGAGCGGCTGGCAATTTGCTAACATCACGAAAGCGGTCAAGGCTTCAATCGATGAAAAATGTATCTACCATTTCATAAAATCGGGATTATTATTACTTGTATATTACAACCTGATAAATGCAATAATGCCATGTACGAGAAAGCTAAGATAAATCTGGAAAAGTAGCGATTAAATCTGATATACCTATATAAAAGTAATTCTGTTGAACCTTTGGCCGTTTAAACGGATGAAACGTCTTCGAAAGGATGTAGGCTATCTGTTATCTCATAAAACTATACTAAAGGAGTTGAACTAGGGGATAAAAATTTTATAGGCAACTCATAATTTCCTGAGAAATATGAAGGTTTATATTTATTTTAAGCTTTTGATAAGAAATAAAGTGACACGTGCTTCAGTGTGTTTGCAAAATCTAAAAAGCGTATTTAAATAAAGCTTTCTTCTCACGTACTTACAGATGAATCGACTTTCATGACATTTTGATGGCTATGTTTTATTACATTGTAGTATAGAGATGGATGTACGCTTTAGACATGCAAGATATCTAAATATAGATAAAATATAGATGTCATTCCTAAAAATAAATGTTACTTAATTTAGTTTATATTTTAAAAGTATACATTTCCGTATCTTAATTACTTACTCCTGTCTTTATCAAAAATCAAAGTTTTGTCGTTATCGTCAGCAATTAAGTACTTTCATTTTATGTCTATTAAAGAAAAAGGAACTGTAGTGTAAAGTTACGTCTACAAAATACTACACACAATGCTTGGTAATAATTGTATACTTACATGTTCAATGTTTATGTACTTATAATATCACGAGAGGCTGCAATTTCATATTTCTTACCTTTTTTGTCTGTCACCGGAACTACTTGGTTATTAACCTTGGTGATTTTGCACGATGTAGTTTTTTTTTATTCCATGAGTTCAGCAGACAGGCAGGCGGCCCACTTGATGGAAAGTGGACATTTGCAAGACCAAAGGTGCTACAAATGCGCTGCTGCTCTCTTAAGGCAGACTGGAACCTGGTCACTAATGCCGGAACACAACTCAAGGTTGTTATGGCGGCATACTCTAGACCAGGGGTGGTAGCCATCCAGTCGGGTAAATACCCTACCACCTGGCTGTGGGTTGTTTTGTCGCCTCTTACGACAGAACAATCCCGGTCGCAGAAAATTGTATTCTTTCTCCGTTCCTGCACGGATAAGTTAACACGATTCTTTCCCAACATCCATGTGCAGTACGCTATGCATGAAAATTAATATTACTATAGAAATTTTATTTGTTAATAAATAAGTATATTATAAAATTTTAATTGAGACTTATTAAAAATTTAGAGAGCGCCATTTATTTTTGGCGTGTTGGCATTAAGAATGTTAATTGTATTTTTGCTGCTTTGTTTCTAAAATGTAAACGGTGAACACAAATAATATTTCACATAATGCTGATAAAGCTTTATATTTTTTTTAAATAATACATTCTACTAGATTACGATTTCTTTTTAATAAGTACTAAACCTAAATTATATATCTAAATTTCTGTATTTATCTGTCTTTGTTCCTCACTTTTGTCGTTCGTTTTCGTTTCAGAATTTTTTTGCTTGTTTTTTTTATATTTAAGTGCATTTTCCATTGTATGTTACATTTATTTTTGTGGTACATAGACTATATTATTGTAGTTTTAAAGAAACCTTTGTTTTTTTTGTTTCTTGTATCTAAAATTACATCGACTCTTTCGGGCTGATGGGACGAAAACGAAAGACTTTGAAATGTTTAAAAAACGTATTTAGCATATTTGTCATTCAGTTTGTCAATAGTTCCGAAAACAAGTTTATGCCGGTTGAGCCTTTAACAACGGTACCATTCAACAAAGGTTGTTTTGTAATTATTGTTTATGTTAACAAAAACAAAAATTCTAATTCTAGTAAATTGATTCTAGTTACTGAAATGCAAAACTTTCACCCAGTTCCGAATTTAAGCAAAGAATAAATCTTCCACAAAAATCATAATTTATTTTTAAATTTACAGGTAGTTCTCCAACCATCAGAAGCGGGTATAGTAGCAGAGCAGCTAGTTCTCTGCCTAGGACTTCGTTGGGATGCTGCAGATTGGGAAGCACTAGGTTCCTCTATAGGTCACTTCAAATGGTCAGCATTCCTTGCCGTGTTGGAAGCAAAATACTGCTGTGAGCAACAAACCCACTCCGAAGCATTAATCGAAGCCGTTGATGAGATTTATGACGTATTTATTGAGGATATTATTAAAAAGGTAATCGAAGATATATTACAATGTGTATCAAAGTCCAAAAATAGAAATAACTTTTTTATATTTCATTCTAATACATAGTTGACATATGGCAAAATGTTTCTAAACCAATAACTATGTATAATCCATACTATTGAGTATGAAACCGCACAACATCTTCAGAGATGATATCAGTGTTTGAAACGCATTGAGTGGCGGAAGTCTGTAGTAATGTACTTCAAGGAGATTAGGACCTCTTAACACTGGAGACTATCGAAACGAGGAATAGAAATTGTAGAAATAAAGTTTGTTTGCATTTTTCCTTCCTTTTCCATGGCTTTAGATATGTCATTTTTCATAAAAGTTGGTGAATTAATATTTACTATCGCTTTTGCAACTGGAGATGGTATAATTACCAGAAAATTCTTGGGCTTATGCGAAATTTAGAATCGAATTGACGCCGCGCGTTTCCGTAATATTATTTGAATACAGATTTCTGTAACATCAATTAGACATCTGATGATAAATTGAAAATACTGTACCTTTAATTTATTATTCCAGGGATACCTCTACAAACGTGGTTACCTTTTGCCAACGATGCGAGAATACTGGTGTGTGTTGCAACCTTGTGCTTTAACGTACTATAAAAGTTCATCCCAAAAAGACCAGTGCGGTAGGATTCCTATCGACGAATACTGTTCTGTAGAAGCTGCTGCTGGTGAAGGGAAAATACAAAGGTTCCAGCTTGTCACACCTGATAGAACATTTGAATTCGGCACTCAAGACCACAAGTAAGTTATTAATGCTAAAGAAGTGTATAATTGCTGAATCGACAGTGATATACAACAGACAGTCTTATAAAGTTAGTAAACAATAGGTACTATTATAAATCACTAGATGACGGGACTTTCATGAATTAATACTACTTTTTTTGATAAAATAATTTATGCGTCGTGATGAAGACAATTAGATTGAATTTAATGTTAGGTATTATGTTAACTATTTCTTTCATCAGAGTTGAATATCAATAAGAATTTATGATTTTTACAGGAGTCGCCTCCAATGGATTTCAGCGTTACGCCAAGCAGCTGCAGTATCTGGTGGAGCTGAAGGCTATCAGAGACGGGCAAGGGCTGGTAGGAGAGGAGCCGGTGCAAGACGGGAAAAGGAGGTTAGAGAAACCAAAGCCAGGCTGCAACATGAAGTAAGAGCGAGGCTAGCAGCCGAGGCTCAAGCTCAGGTAAAATAACTTTAACATTTATTTTCGTAAGTTGTTTGAGGTTACCACGAGATTTAGTTTGCTTAAATCTTGGCTCTGTTGATCTGGTCTGCTGTCTGGTCTCTGTTTGTTTGATATTAGAAGGTCGTGAAAAAGAGCACCTATCTTCGCTTTTGTTATTGTATGAATTAAAAATAGATAACTGCTTTAACCTTGGATATTCTGAAAAATATTCATCATCACACGTTTTTACGAAAATCGACTCACAACTAAAAACAGTGAAGAGTTCTGGGGGGGTTAAAAGAAGTCAAAATTTTTGGTCCCGTTTTACACCCGGATATTGTCCGCTTGGTTAAGCTCTTCGTCCCAGTGGAAACCGCGTCGCGATCGGTAAACAAAGAAATTCACTTCCATATTTATAAATTAACACTGATAAAACTGATTACACTCAAAGATTAACAATTTTGAAGAAGGTAAATGATAAAACAGGACTAAAGGCCGCTTCTTCTCCTTAACAGCAATAAGACGTTGCGAAGCGGTATACATAGACTAGGAAGTAAAATTAAATTGTAACCTATATGTATAACCTTCAAAAAGTGTTCTCCAGTGGAACTTATTTTGAATAAAAACTTTTGAATTTTTAAAGTTCATGCACCTGATATATTTTATAAAACGATAATTACTCGTTAGACAGCATGTTTTACTAAACTTGTTTGTTAGCAACTTTTCAGATAAAGGCCTAGGCATAAACTTACCCGATTAATCGCTTGATATTACAGGAGCTCGCAGAATTAGCACAAAAAGACAACAAAAAATTAGAAGAACTAAAGAACGCACAATCTGAACTGGAACGGCTATTGCAAGAAGAGACACAGGCTAAAAGAGATGAAGAAATTGTTAGAGCTTTACAAGCTAGGTAAGACGTATGCTAAAATATCTAATGTCCGTACCGTTTTAATTTAGTACTAAAGCGATTAAAGCACTTAGTAAAATTAATATGCATAAAACTATCCCATACATTAAACATCGTATTATTTATATTCAAGGCTTAAAAACGTTTAAAATTGAAAACAGTTCTGGAATAAAGCTATGCCCATAAACACCCTATTTATTAGATATAAAGATATCGAATTAACAATACGTAAAAATAAAGATTTAATTATCTTTTCCAGGGTACTAGCTGAAGAATGGGAACGGCGAGAAGAGCTAGAAAGACTCCAAGAGGAGCAAAACCGAATGCTAGAAGAAGAACGACTAAAACGTAAACAATTCGAAATTCTCCAAGCTGAAAAGGAAACACAATATAAAGGTAACGGAAAACTTGATTATTGATTATCTGTTCCTATATCTTACTATTCATTCACTTGCCCTACCATCGGTTGGATTTTGACATTAGAAATATGGAGCTTATGTCAAATTTTAACCGATAGTAAGGCAAACAAACGGTCAGCAAGATATATGAATTTTTAATCACTTTTATTTTAGTTGAAATTGTGACATACCCTTGTATTATTTACATTCGACCAATGCTCCATTAATAGCTTACATACGGGATGTTATTTTCCCTCTTTCGTTTCGTTTCACTCCCTTTACTTTTTCACTGTTTTATTTTATTTTACGTCGTGGAGGTCAAGAATAAACTATGAACACTATCTACTAATTAACTTTGTAAGTTACTAAAATGTGCATTTTCCATGCAAATTTTTATTACCTTTTGATTTAATATTTCCTTACATGTGAATTGAAGTCATTAAAATAATAATTTAGTTACAATACATAGTTTGGCACAATAGGTATTAATTTTAACAATATCCATTTCTTTCTGTATCTACTACATGCTGTAAGTATCTACTTCATATAATAATTTTCACAGAGGCAGAAAAAAGACTAAGAGAACTAGAACAAGAAAAACAACGACTAGACGGAGAGTTAAAAGCAGCACAAGAGAAGATATCGAAGACTGAACTTACAGCACATGCATTGCATGTTCAATTACGAGTGAGTGACAAAAATACTAATTTTCCCCAACGTACTTTTAGCCCTTACCTAATCATATCCCTATTAGTTTACCTATTTAGCCTGTCCACCTGTGCTTAGATTGTTAATACGTTTTTTTTTTTAATATAATATAATTGGTGCCTACTCATAACATAGCTTCATCACCATCATCCTAATGTTAAATTTTGGTCGTGCCCAGAGCATTCGCATCAAAACCCGGGGTGTGCCTCCTTATTTTTTGCTATCCACTTCGTAAAATCGTAAGTATTCCCATTTTGAGAGCAGTGGCACATTTAAATATATCGTCCCTTACATGCCAAGCTAGCTAGCACTTCCTGAACCTACCCTTTTTATCAGTGTCTGATGTAGGCAGTATTGTTAGATATTTGTCAGCCAGAAAAAACACTAAAACTAACACAGTGTAAGTTATGTTATTCGAGTTATATGAAAGGATATTTATTTCAGGATATGAACCCAATACTACGCAATGGTGAAAGAGCTCGTCGTGCCATCTCTTTTGTCCCGACCACCAAGAGTTCGTCCGATACTCTGATAGACATCAGAGCAATACGGCACTTGAAGATCTTGGATGATGACGAAAAACTATGATCTGATCATTTACAATACAACTGAAACTAATAGAACTAATATTATAAATGTAGAAAATATGTATGCACTTATGTTTGTTACCACAAAGCTTGCAAAAAGCGTAAGAATGTTAGGAAATGTACTACTTATTCACAGAATTGTGTTTATGGAATAGTATACAATATACTACCTAATTTCCCAAAATGTTCTATGGATCCTATTATATTATTAAAGTTATATATATCTCTATATTTTTTTTGTGAAACCTAAAGAAATAGCATAGTTGTTGTATTGAAAATATTGAAATTATAGTCAAACCAATATAATTCTAGATAACTGTACAATAAACCCAAGTAAAGAGATTTATGTAATACTGAAAAGGAAGACTCGCATTACAGTATGCCGCGCAGCAGTCGCTTTCGTACAACTGAAATGACGTACATCTCTTCTCTTTATAAAATTCTTCTGTTCGTGTGTGTCGCTGAACCCTTCCTAAACGGTTGGACCGATTTTGATGAAATTTTTGTGTATGTTCGTATGGCAATCGGGTTCTAGGATTTTGTTGAAATGTTTTGTGTGTACTTTATTTGAGTGGGTCTCAAGATAATTTATGTTCACAATTGGATCTGGTATCTGGCGCTGTAATCGGGTTCTAAATTTTATTTTTTTACGGCAGAACGTCTGCTGAACCCTCTAGTCTACTATAAAATACACTACACAGCAATAAACTAATGAAGCTCGGAGTGCGTAAAAAACGCTTCTGCTTTGCGTGGCAGAAGTGAAAATCAAGTTTGTTTAGAGGGTAACAAGAAATAATAAATAAGTCATTATCAGAGTAATTTTAAAAGACAGCTTATATAAATATAAAAATGTTGCTTTTCCTCTCGTCGGGCAGCGCGAGTATTGAAACAACATAATTATGATGAACACGCGCTGCCTATTTCCGTCTCCCCTTTCCCTGCTTGATGCTCTAAAAATAATCATAATGTAACATTAATGAGTAGCTACAGTAGTGTATACTTATACATAGTTATCAGTCAATATTTAACGTCATTAACAATTAATAACAATCTCGCAACAAAAATAACGCATTAACCCCTTAGCTACATATGCTAACACTAAAATTATCCCAGCTGGAGCAGGGACATAAACGGTATATATGTGACATTTCTAAAATGTATAGACATATTATGAAGGATCAAGTAAAGCTCGAAATAATAAGGTTCACACAAACCTCTGGCACTACTGCTCCGAAATTCATTGTGGAATGTTGTATCACGGATCACAACTTACAGTCCACTATAACAAGTAGGTACTCGAACCA
Source organism: Dendrolimus houi (assembly GCA_039645545.1). NCBI lineage: Eukaryota > Metazoa > Arthropoda > Insecta > Lepidoptera > Lasiocampidae > Dendrolimus > Dendrolimus houi. Next base: position 6,238,831 of record CM077122.1, read on the forward strand.
GCGAAGCTTCGCTGGTTCGGGTACCTACTTGTTATAGTGGACTGTAAATTTGTTGTAAGGGATATATGAATGAGAGGTATGCCAAATCCTGCACAAAAACCAATGGGGTAATAAGCACCACTATCCTCGGAATACACCCCCGATGGGGCTGCTAGACAATCCTGAATGTGCACGGTACTAACAAGTCCTTGGGTGGCACCTTGGGTCTTCGATTTATGGCACACTCACACAAAAGGGCAAGTACGGCTTGTATGTAAAGTTCAATGAAATATTGAAGAATGCGATGTGAAACGTTCACTTGGTCTTAGCACAGAGAAAACAGACCGTCCGGACTGACCTCGCGTGCATTGGTGGAGACTGGCTTCGCCACCACGCAATGGCGGTGAAACCGAAAGCCAGCGGAACTTATAAAACTACCCACATCGGTATAAATTGTGAGGATTCAACATTCATAGCCTGTCCTCGGTCAAGGCTCGAGCTCGCCCTTTTGGGTGGAAAATGACACGAATATTCTCTATTGGCTATATAATTGTAAAATCGTGATTATGTGGTTTTCTTCGCATGTGCCTCATAAAGAACTACCTAACATTTTGAAAACGTAAGCTTTGGATATTGTTTGTTACTTCTTCACGCTTTTTGTCATTAACTAATCACCATGAAATTTGAGATCTAATATATAATACCATATACGTATTACACACTTTAATTAAGAGGGACAATTAATTAGTTAATTACTGAGTAATATGATAATTACGTTAATTTTATGAACTACACTTTTCAACCTTACTTTAGGCTTATAATTTCTGCAATATGTAATAGGCCAAAGTTTACGCGAGCGAAACTGACCAGTGCGATTGTCACGAAATTTGGTATAGGTTTATCTATATAGGTACTAGCTGCAACCGACAAGCGACGCAATGCCACGTAAAGTATTTTATTAATTTTATCTGGGGCCAGAAACCCACCCTCGCGGGTGTCCTTAGAACACCCTACCAAAGTTTTAACACGATCTGACCAATGGCTTAGGAACGCATAGAGACAAACGCACTAACATTTCATTTTTATTTATTTAGATTTTCAATAACGAAAGTCACCATAGAATAATATTTAACCTGACACACGAGATATTTTCCGTGGCATATAGATCTGAAATCTATGCAAGTGAGTCTGCTTGAATTGATATATCAATAAGGTAAATATTTGTAATAATATTAACAAAAACAAGAACTAAGAATACAACTAAATTGGAAAACTTCACAGAAACTGGTAGTTTATTTTCCCGCTGCAGCTCTCTTTGCTGCCGCCGCCTCAGCTTTCCTCGCTTTTTCTTCGGCTTTCTTGGCCGCTGCTTCGGCTTTTTTCGCTTGTGCTTCGATTTTTCTGGCTATAGCTTCGGCTTTCCTCGCTTGCGCTTCAGCTAGTGCAGCCGCTGCTTGCATCTTCTTTTGGAGCTTCTTCAACTGTATTAGGATTAAGGAAAAGCTTAGGAAGAGACGGTCTAAAGGAACATGTTAGGATTGGCTCCTTAATTCTTCGGGACAATTTTTAAATAGTGCTAAGATTTGACATATATGTTGCTTTCTGAAAAAATAGCAGTAGGTAATATTACCTATTCATATTCCTAGCCTTAAATAAAAAAAAAACATTGTAAAATATAAAATAAACTAGACATTTGTTTCTCGTCTCTTAATGTTATTGCGTGTACTATTTGTACGCGCAATAACAAATTGCAGTCTTGCCAAATTAAATAATATATTAACACAAAAATAAACGTTATTTATAAAACATATTTGTGTTGTGAGTTAACTAACTACTTGAAACTTATGAAAAAGGAAAAGAAGGAAAATGATGATAACGAAATTTGGAGAAACTGGGAAATGTTTAGTTTGGTTTTATTACGTCTTCTTCTTGCCCTTCTTAGCTTTGCCTTTTTGATGCTTGAAAAGAAATAAACAATTATATAAGACCAAAATGCTATTATATGTACGACGATATCAAGAAGATGTACTTGTATTCTTTTAGTTAAGAAAATCGGCCAAATGTATTTCGGATCTCGCACGTTGAAGTTTAAAAAAATCTCAAAAAATTTGATATAATTTTTTATATATATAATTTAAATAGAATATTTTTTAATGTTATTCTAGAATTTTCTACTTCGTTCTTAATTCAAAAGTTACAAGAGGGGAGATAAATTTCTTATGCCATTGCCATCTATAGAATAAAATTATAAAGTCGTCAAAAGCATTGCTACATCTTTTAAAGATCTGACTAACGGTTCGCCACACAACTATGTATTATATTGAAAAACTATTTTTACTAGACCTTATGTGGCGGCTTAGAATTTTTTTACACACTTTTATGTCTTTTTATATATCCTGATACTACTATTTAGATAATGAATGAACTTGATGATTACCCGTTTCTTCTCTGCGCGATTAGCTAATACTTCTCTCCACGCTACTTGTATGACTCTCGCAGCATGCTCGAGCATGAACTTGTTCATTTTCTCCATCATTTCCTGATGGTATTCCGCTTCTCTTTCTGCCATTAGTGGCTCGTACTCCTTGTTTTGTTCCGCAAGTTTTTCCTGTTAACAATTCACTTTCATCTATTATCTTGGGCCTTAAGACGGCCACTTTTGGGGAATCGTTATATGAATTTAACATATTTGTCTATCTAGGTAGGTGCATGACTTAATAAGAGTTTCCACAGTATTTCGAAACTTGTCATATTTGTAATAAAAATCTCCAAAAGTGGCTATTATAACCCCGCTCGTCTGTTAAATGAATCATATGTACGAGTATATAGGATATCCTCAGGATTAAATTTTTAGATCACATAGTACACATGGAAGAGTACCTAGTGTGTAAAGTAGTCGGAAAGTAGAATACAAACTAAAACAGTACCTTACAAACAAAATAACTTAGTGGAAGAAAAAGCAGATCGTTTAGATAACATGCATTGCAACAAAAATAATCCACTTATGACGTAGTAGAAAAAAGGATTTAGCGTTGTCAAACATAGCATAGACTATCATTATACGGAAAAACTAAACTACATTTTGTCTAGAACATAATATTATATTTTTTCAATGCCATCTGTGAAATGACGTGCGCATTGGCCAGGTGACTCACTGGATTCAGAAGACTCCAATTCAATTTCCAGTAATGTAATTTTTTCAATATAATTTTCGTATTTACTCTAGTCTTAGTGAATACGCAGGAGTCTGCCACCAGCCTTAGGGTTGACTATTACGAATTAACTATAACACACGTATTATTTCATTAGTTTGGGAACTTGTAGGAACAATGTGTAGCTTTAATTTTGAGAAAATACCTCTAATTCTTCGCATTGTCTACACTCATCTTCATATTTCTCTGTGAACTCATCGAGTTCCACTTGCTTATCACCCATCTCTAGATCATATTTCTGTAGCCAGGATAGCAGTTGCGTTTCTACTTTAAACCTATGAAAATATTATTTTTGTATTCTGTCAGTTGTAACTTCATCAATTCTTGAGAGAAAATTTAGGAAGTCATTTTAATCAAGGAAATAAAAATAAACACATTAACTTTTAAAAGAACAGCTATCGGTACCTAATTATAATACCTTGTGAAGTATTACATTGTTTTCAAAACATACCTACGGAGGCGCTGGTTTTTCTCATCAATAAGATGCGTTCGTAAAAGTGCGTCATAAGCTTCCTTACATTCAATTTCCTCTTCTTTCAGCATTTCATTCTTGACAGCATGTGCACGCGATGCCAATACCATTTGACGATCAGAATCTAGGCTATAGGTAATCAATAATAATAATAAATCGGCAGACAAGCACACACATTGTATATGCCCAAATTAAGCAAGTTACGCTTGTGTTATGGGTAATATACAACGGACCATTCTGGGGCCGATCCCAGACACCCAGATCATAGTAAATAACAGAGAAAATACGTTTACGAAATTTACTACACCAGGAATCGAACCCGGAGCCTCTGCGTTGCAGTGAGATAAGCCGGCAAAGGCTTAGCCCACTCTACCACAGAGGCCGTCATAGGTAATCAATAGTTATAGGTAATCTGTAGTTTGTAGGTAATACATTGATTCCTATTTTTTTCTAGTAATCAAGAATCTATAATCTTCCTGGATGAAATCAAGCATATTTTTAAATTCGCATTATAGCTCCTGACATTAATAGCAATACGTACATTAATTCTCCTTTATTACACTCAAAGAGAGATTACTAAATTGAGAGGGTTTAGACGATTTTTTAACGATACGTCTCCCTAAAAAAAGTGGATGGATTTGTGAAGGATGATATGATGATTTGTGGTGTGACAGAGGACGTATGTCAGAATAGAGGAGTATGGAAGAAAAAGACATATTATACCGACCCCAAATAATTGGGAGAAGGTGATAGAAAAAAGAGAGAGATTACTGAATTATATAATGTATGATACGAAGATTTGTGGTATGACAGAGGGAGAACGTTCGTATGCGCCAGAACAGAGGATAATGTAACTATAAGATATGCTGGCTCCAAATGATCAGGTTGTGGTGAAAGGATAGACAAACATATTCGGTGAAATAAGATAATTATAGACATAAGAGTAAAGATAGTTATCCAACAAAAGATAAAATCAATTAAGTAAAACGTGACAATAACATTTCTGATCTTATAGAAGACTTATGCGAAAATAGATAAGCATAGAAGGATAATACATAGGTATTTTACTGACTGAGAGTAATCGGGGAAACGTGGAATGAAAGATAAATAGATTCAGAGATAAGAACAAGATATTCGTGTATTATCTTACATTTTCTTTTTAAGTTTCATCTGTGCGTCCATGTTCAGCATTGCAAGCTCATGTTCCAACTTAGCTATTAATTCCGATTTGACAACCATTGTTTCTTCAAAACGCTGGTTCTCCTCACTTAAACGCGTTGAATAATCTGATGAATATAACATGTAAACAACATTTTGGAATCTTAATACTTGAGACCGATAAACCAAAAATATTAAAACAGTCATTAGTTTCTTTGAAGAAGCCCTTTGCTAATAAACTGTACGGGTTGAGTGAACTTCATAATTATAATACTATGAATATTTAGATAAGCCAGTCATTTTGTTAGTGTATTTTATGTTTCTATATTAGATAAAAAAACATCCACAATAGATAGAAAATTGTAGAAATGTGAAAAACGAAATTTTCTTAAAATTTATATTAAAAATTTCATTGGTATAAGTTAATATTCAGCATGCATACCTTTTATCTTTTCAATCAACGCATTATTAACAGCTTCTAATTTACGTGTGTTGATTTTATCAGCCAATTCTTCAGCTGCAGTAGTTTCCATCTGACGTACCATGAGTTCACGGAAATGTTCTATCGTCAATAGAAACTCGAGTCCAGCGGATGTTTCTTTAGTCTAAAAAACAATGAAGGAAACATCTAGGTTTGAAAGTTATTCCATATTTTGGTAAGTATAATTATAATGCGCGTAACAATTATTAGGGACCCTCAGCCAAATAGTAAGAACTGCAAAGATTCTTCCCCCCTACGACATTATAATATTCACAAATTTGTCCGATGTTTTAATTACGAAAGTTTGGTTAGCGACCAAAGAAAATGTTGAAATTTTAATAATCAAAAGCATTGAGATTTTGGATTGATGATAATAGGGACTTGAAAAACTCACCTCGACGGGTGCATAATTTTCCTTCATCTGAAAATTAAATTGATTGTTCTAATAATTATGTATTAGGGGAGTATTTAGATTAACTATCAAATGTCAGTAAATTTAGTGATTCTGGTAAATTTTATACTTTATAATCGAAGGGCAAAATAAATTTATAAAGTTTGAAAGACGAAAAAGGAAAAATATTGAAATAGATGTTATAATGCAAATCCTTACTCTACCTTTGTAATCATTTCTTCAACTTTCGGTCCAAGAGCTGGATAACTATTAATGATATAGATCAGGTGCCCCAATTCAGGGTTTAGACGATTTTTTAACGATACGTCTCCCTACAAATTAAATAGATAATTAATGCAATAACAGTATTTAGCGTGCAGTTACAGTATGTCGGAAGTTAAAATAGGTATCTTATTTGGCCCTGTACACAAGAGGCATTACGCGTGTTGAAACGCGTAACGAAAAGAATAGAAAATAGTATGGGAATAATATAGCCTTAAATCTGAGATGAGGTATTTGTCAATGTTTCCCCTAGATCAAGTCTCTCTTCACAGAGTGCTTCCTGGCAAAGGCCTCCTCCAGCTCATGCCAGTGCAACCTTATCTGAGGCAGCACGTCGCCAGTAGGGTCCAGCAGCAAGCCTCATCTCGTCTTCCCAGCGCCGGCTCTGCCATCCCCTACTCCTTTTACCAATCCTTGGGTGCCAGTGAATCACTAGCTTGTTCCACTTTGGGAACTTGTTTCTGAGCATTGCCTTGTCCGTCTCCATTGCTAAGAATCGATTTTTGACAGTATGTCTGTTGGTTTTATTTTAGCTCGTATGTTTTCGCTGTTCACTTTATCTAACAGTTTGATGCTCAGGAGCTGGGAATGATATACCATTACACTTAGTATTATGTTACGTAGTAACTAATATCTAATCTGTGGCATCACGTCATTACCATACATTTTCATTCTATTCGTTTAGAATGCCACTTGTCTACAGGGTCTGAACTATCTATTAGACGCAATTATATCGTTTTCCCTTAGGTGCTTCCGAATGTTAGATATATTATTGTTATAAAAGGATTTTAAAACTCGTCTTTAATTTGATTATTTTATTTTATTCTAATATTATGGTCACTCTTCAGTAGGGAGGTGTTGACTATTAAATATTTTCTTTGTGTTTCGTAGCCAAACGACAAAAACTAAACAGTTGGCATGCACTTAGCCATTTTTTTCATAATCGAGATGAAGGTCGTAAAAATCACTGTTGCTAACTTTTTTCGTCTGTGTTAAAGCCCAAAAATATTTAGGGATTAGCGCCATATTTAGCGTTTTTTAAAATTATATGATGGAGTATTCTTTTTCCATGGTAATATTCTGAAATGTATTGAAAATATATGTAGATATTCATACTCACAGCTTTAATATCGTCCATGGCAGCTATATTCAATAGGCTAGAGGAGAATAAAGGATTGTCGTACTGCTCGAATATGAAGATAAGGTCGTCCATATGCTGCGGTGAAAGCACAGAGTTAAGAGTTCGATACTCCTGGACTAATTCAGGGATACAAAGAGATAGCTTGATCTTGTAAATGGCTTCGTCAATAATCTTAGTTATACGCTCCGCTTGGATGTGACATTCCAAGTCAACTGGCGAAGCAGCTAGAAGGTATAAGACAGAATGATTAAACTTACTGGAAGTGTTTGATTGTTTCAGAAATTATTTATTTATATTCTCTTCCTCTTGGTAGATGTAAATTAATATACTTCTTCTACGGAGCCGTCCTAAGCATATCGAACGCCGGGAGTCCGATGTGCTTGAGACGGCCCTGCACATAGGTTCCGTCTATGCTTTTATTTGTTCGTCTGAGGTGTGACCTACCATTATCTTTTGTAAGGTCGACTTCCTTCTTCTTATCGCCATCAGATTTAACACTTCCTCCAGATTTGGATCCTGATGAATATATTGATGAAGACTGCAAAGTCCCAGATACTTGAGATAGAGTATCCATCACAACTGCTAAATAAAACTTACAACAAAAACCAAAACGCAATAAGTAGATGATTTATAAAAACACTGAACATGTTAGATCAATTGAAAATTTTATAGCATTTTCGCGGGAAGCCATCTCTATGGTAACCGACTGGCACTACAAACTAGCCAAACTCTTTGGTCCTATAGTAGGTAAGTACAAAGAATTGACTACCTACTAATAGGTTTATTAAAAAAAAATTATCACCATGTTTTAATATTTAATGACCAGAGAGGTATAATTTGGAATATTCACACTATATAGTACGCTCTCATTGTTTACAGTAATATACTTCCGAAAAGCAAAGTATGTAAACAAACTAGCTCGCATGTCTGAAGGAACGGAAAAAGTACTTATAACACAGAGCTGACGTCAAGGAATAAGCTAGAAGGAGAAAGAGGGAATTAAGTTACAGGTTTATTAAGTTACTATAAAGTCTAATATTTAATTTCTTTGTTTTGTATGTATATTGTACGAATAAAAATTAAATACATCCTTAAAGTTCGTATAAACTCGTTGCGCAAAACAGTTATAAGGTTCACAGACAGAGCAGAGAAGGTGTTGCAATCTCGCTCGGGCGCTATCCGGAATCGCACCCTACCTCTTTCGCACAATACACCGTAAGGTGTAATAAATGTTAACAATAGATTGGACCCTTTTTTTATGAGGGGAAACCCGATTAAGGGCCATCAGCCACGCGATGTGTGGGATTCGCCAGGTTGGAGTGGCACTAGCACCTTTAGCCAGAACTAGAAGTGTTATTGCGACACCGCAGTTAAAGACACCCACTAAAACCTCTCTGTATTCCGTCCTTCGCGCCCTTTATGCCAGGGCCACGGGTATATGGCCTAGCCTCTCCGCTGGCCCCGGCAGGCGGTGGTCCAATGGCCTCATCCACTGCCGGTGAACCCCTTTTGTCCTCCGCCAACAATTGACAGGACCTGCGCAAACTCACCGAAGTAACTTGCAGCGCATTTATATTTTGCGCATACTGTATCTTATTTATTTTGTACTCCATCGCTACAGGAAATCAAATAAAACATTGTTTATTTAAAGTTACTTATTTTAATTCCAGAACAAACTAGACAAATAAAAAACATACAGTAGCAAGACTACAGCGAAAATAAACCAAGAATAGCGATATATTTTAAGAAAAATAAAATGCAAACAAATGGCTGTCGGAATTAGGGTTACCACCAGTACTATAATTTATAGTAACTTACTATATTTTCATCGGTAATTCACGCTTTTTTATAATAACTATGACTGGAACGCACCCGCTGCGCTAAATTGTTCGGATTCCTGTGATTATTATAAAACTAATAGACCTTTCCTGGCCAAATCAAAACGTAATAACAAATTCATATGAAAAATTAAACGAATGCAAAAAAGTTAGGTAATGAAAAATAAACGTGTACAATTTATTTTGTTAATTTTTCCAAAAGTAAGTAATTTTGGTCTTAGTCATGTTTGTAAGAGTAAGTTTGAACGCTTCTTTAAGGACCTTAAAGAAACGTACAAACGTACTCAAACTCAACACAAATAAGACCGTACAGGGTGGTAAAATAAAGTAGAAAATAATAGGGGCGCCACTTTCGCAAATTTGTCTAAACTCTAGCAACTCCAATATTAGGTCAAGAATAAGTATATATAAGCAAGTATAAAGTTGCTTTAGTCATGACGTACGCATTTTATCAACATAGCCTACAATGTTTACTTTAATAATAATTACTATAATTTTGTAAGCAAGAGCTTTAACACCTTGTAATAGTTGACAGAACAATTATTTGATTAAAAGAAACTGAACTAACTATTGCAAACCTATCTTGTCGACTGCTTTTTGGTAATTATCATCGAATTATAACGAAAATATTTTTGCTTCAAATTATACTGACATCCTTGGTAAACTTAAAAATCACTGCTCACGTCTATTTTTCTTTAAAAAAGGTGGCAACCCTAGGTGTTATAAACATTGGAATTTCTTTATTCTAATTTATTTGACCTATACCAATCTCCTTATTAATTAATATATTATAATACTATATCAGAGGGCTGGTGCATACTAGAATAGATCACTATATTGTTCCAGTGAGGATAACGTAGCCAGTCTCCTGGGCACCTCACACATAGACAACAATGATCTAGGCTCAGTATTCTGCTTATAGACTTACAGTCTTATGCTTAAGACCATTAGGGATTATAAGTAAAATACAATATAATGTCAATTAATTAGGATTAGTTAAAGTTAGGTTTATCTTCTTTGTAATATATGTATAAATGTAAATTATCCATATTCAGGTGGTACATATCTTTCAAATTATTTCTTTTGAAGTTATGATTATTGGAAAATAATGGTAAACACCGGTCAATAAGCAACAACGTCAATCTTTATACAAGCGACCTATAGAAGCGTTCTGCTTTTTTCCATTATTCAAAAATACATGTTCTGTTGTATTTGTATTGAACAGGTAGGTACATTTTTTTAAATTTCCGTAGCGATTATTCTCCGGATGCTACTGGTCAACATGGATGAAATTAGACGCCTCTTTTTTAAACAGGTTTTGGTTTTTGTCATATATCTCTTATTTATATTTTCTATGACTGTCGTGCTTCAACTAAGCATACAGCGAAAGATTTCTTTCCGTCAATGCTGATTTGGTTATACTATGCCCGACATATTATAGCTGTGATAAAGTTGTGTAATTTTTCTTAATCGACTGAAATACTAAATTTTGTATAGTATTCATTAAAGATTCTCTGTCAAAAGAGCTGTCTATTTTTCTAAGTTTGGCTGCTATCATCAGCCCAAAATGATCGTATTCATCATAATCTTCCCTTAGCTTGCGACTTGTTATGGATTCCATACAATTGTAATCTTCATCCGGTTGTTGTTCAGCTAAAATTATTTCCGGTGTGAATTTTTTCTTAACAAAGCGTTGTTGGCCTGTTATCTGGTTACTGGACAGGGAGCTATTGGAGCGTTTTATTGCTCGGATTCTTGGTTTTTCTTCATCTTCAGAACCTTCCGACATCGTTGGATCTGATGAATTATCCTGAAACAGTTCGTACGCTAAAACACCGCGTTCGCCATTTCAAATATCGAAACATTTCAATAATTATATTAAGACATGAAAGTAAATAAATAAGAAAAAATAATCTGATGTCGTTTTGACGTCTGTAAGACCAGGAGATCAACAAACTAATCTCGCAAACACATTGCCGACCTTGGCAAGACTTAGAGGTGTAGATATGGTAAGGAAAGTAAAAGTAAATGAGGCACAGTAAATAGAGATGAGGATGGACAAATGTGCTAAGAGCCGTCTTTACGCAGGACCGTAAGGGGTTTGTGGCACCCGTGCGCAAGAACCTACGGGGCTCAATCCCCTTACATACCTACACATACATGCGACAGACAAATGGATAGACATAAGGATATCTTAAAGTTTCCGCTTTTGTCAAACCACCTACTGGACCCTAAAGATGGATGATATTAAATAAATGTTATTTATTATTGTTGGAAAAGGGACGTAAGCTGATTTTTGTACCCCGGCACCCAGTATGGTTAAGAAAGCCTTGAACGTGGTTCCTACATTTCACTTAGGTCTTTTATGAGAGCGTGGTCGCAACCTAGTCCAGACGGCCCAGCTGGCTATAGACAGTGTAAAACCGGCTCCATTCGTTTTTACGAAGAGAAATCCAAATATCAACTTATCACCGTATGGGAATCAAGGTAAGGGCCTGTGAAGACTCGCCGGCCTTTTTGAAGTGATAACTTCTTATGGGAGGGTAAACCGCTTCGTTACGTAACGCGTTACGGCGCCACGTATACGGCACGCATACGGCAGCGGCAGGCAGACTCCTCCTCTCTCAGTCTAATCCACAGAGCTAGCCGTATTTCGAACAGAATATATACATAAAATTTAAGTAATAACCTAAGCTTTAATCAAGTTAAACATTTTCAATATTAAATAGTTCAACTTAGATTAGTTTTTTTATAATGCAGGGGGAATGCCCGTGAACACGATCCTCGGGTCCTTCGGGGGAAGTGCCAGAATGCAGGCATAAGGCCTGCATCGAGGGTGTCTGGGACTCTCAGCGACCGGTTCTCCACGCTCGCTTCTAAAACAAAGCTGTCGCGAGAAATGGCCGCCGGACTATCCACTAAACCTAAAAATTTGCCCCATTTATAGCGCTTTTACGGGGCGACAGGAGTTCATACACAGAGTTATTACACCGTGATTCCCCTACGCTCTGTAACTGGGCCACCCCGGGGAGCAAAGCGATCCAGTTCGTAGAGCAGGGGGGGCAAGTCCGTTGTCACCCCCGTGACAACGGCCTCCCGTGACAGTAACAATGGGAGGGGAACATGCGCATAGCGGCGCCTGCCACCACCGGTCCGCCTCCAGCAGACCGGGTCCCGCGTACGCGTCCTTCTCCCTCGCTCTTTCAGCGGCCTCCTTCTGCGATATCACGGATTCACAGAAGGAGGAAACCGCAAGCCAGAAATGTTGACCCTGGAGCATCGCTTTGACCATGCTGCGAAGCGAGCTCACAGGACAACGACATTCTCTAGGAGGGGGCCCTCTGGGCCAAGCGGCGCACTCTACGAGCGTGATAACGCCGTGTCTTGGAGTGCGTCACACTCGTGGCAAGACGGGGATAGTTCCCGCCCCGCGATTTGATGCAGATACATGTGAAAGCAATCGTGCCCGGTAAGTATCTGCACCATCCTGAACGTCGGGGTCCCGCGTTTACGCGAGACCCGATGAGCCAGGTGGGGCCGCAACGCTTCCACCGTCTCGACTCCGGCTTCTTGGGACTCCAGGTCTGTCTGCCAAGAGCGGATCAGGGCCTCTGTCGCTTGGGCCGTGATCAATCTAGTTTCTGTCGGACACGACACATCTCCTCTCGCCGACTCGCCGGCCTGGTCCTACCCTGGTGAAGGTAGGTTACCACTGCCGAAATACCCACTAAAACTCCTTGTGTTCCTCCCATTCTCTATAGCCACGGCCGCGGGAACACTGACTCCATGCTCTAGCATAGCTCTACCACAACGAATTTGCGACTAGAATAGTCGCCAAAATGAAATAAACAGACAGAATAACCTTATTTATTACTACCATGATTGTAACTCAATTCGTACACACATATTATGAAAAAAATATTTGATTGCTTTTTTGTAGAAACCCGCCACGCTTGTTTAATTTGGATTATTTTTTTATTTATTCGCATGTATACAATATATTAAAATACAATCAAACAAAACAAAGTATCAAATGAAAAAAAAATCCTAAATTGTAACTTAAAACTATGTACACACAAACAAACTTAAATTAAGTTGTTCATAGGGACGCACATTTATAATTTGGCGGGTTTCATACACCGACAATCTCGTTGTGCACATTTCTACAGGATATTTGCGTAATGCTCTTGGCCCACCTGCTTTAATGTTAATATTAATGGCCGTCTCAAAACGGGTCTACAGCATTGTGAGTAACAGGTTTAAGCATCTGCTCCACCTGAGCCGCAATGCTTTAACTAACACATAAAACCATTGCTCCACCTGCACCCTAATGCTCTAACGCACTATAAAGACAGTACGCAGATGTAGTGAAGGCTTTAAGACGTAATTAGAAATACACCATTATTAGTGACGTTATACATTATCGGTTAACCGTTAACTCCGGTAGCGGTTTTTTCAATCGAAAAGTTTTAGTTGCACTTAGGCTGGTGTGCATAGAAATTTAACCGATGGTTAAAATAAAATAATCTCTGTTTAGCCATATAGTTTTTGCGATTATTTTATTATAACTGTCGGTTAAATGTCTATGCACACCGGCCTTAGTATAACTCTAACTATAAATTACGTTTGCCACATTAGCGTTAGTGCTGGTTCATTCTGTTATTCCTTTTCAAATTCAAAAGCTTTTATTAAGTGCTGCTAGAGAATATTTTTGAAGATCATACATATAATTTCAAAATTATACCTAAGTCTGATTCGTACTACAAGTTCGCCGCAGGCGCGGACGAATGAAGTTTCTCTTTGTTTTGGAGAGAATCGATTACTCTTATGTAACTAATGATATACTCGTAGTAATAAGATTTACCAATTACGTAGGCAATATAGTGAGTGAATAAAAAGTACAGAAGTTTATAGAACTATATCAAATGGAATCTCTTATTAACGATGATGCATTTAAGTCATCCGCCATCTTATTTTAATACTATTTATAATAGGTACTTGGGCCGCTTGCATAACGTTGCTTAGAAACACTAAACGCATTTAGTACCCTTAAATACAATTAGCGTCTTGCACAACACAAAATGTGACGCTAAACATGTTTAAAGAACTATCAAAATTAATCACCCAAAAAAGGGTATTTAACTGCCCTAAATGCACATAAGGACAAAGAAATAGATCCGCATTCTGTTTTGAATAATAGAACTGCCAGATGTGTTCGGATTTTACTTGAAGCTAGTTCATTTAGTACAGCGTCGACACTATAGAATTCAGATATCTTTGGTCGATATTTTCTGATTAAATTATTTTAATTCTTAACATGAATTTGCACTTTCATTTATATTCCGTCGAATATGTGATAATACGATTGGGAATGTGTTTAGATATGCCAGGTATGCCTTATTTCAAATTGAAAAATACAGAATTAATATAAATTATAATAAATTTCAAAGTATAATTCCAAACCCGGGTTTTTTTTTTTTTTTTTTTTTTATTATTAACTACTCTACGGACTCGAGTTCCGACCCTTTTTTACAATTTAATTACTATTAAAGTTTTTAGGTTTATACACGCTTATTTTGCTATTGTGTGTGACATGAATTTAGTGATTTTTGTGTTGTAGTGTACCTTAAGAATAACTTATAATATTATTATTTTTTTTATTTTTAATACTTAACTTATACTAATGTAGAGTGTATCTGTTACATACTGGTGTTGTGAGGAAGTGCATGTGCAGTGTGTGCCTTATGTCTATACCTATATATATCTTAACTAGTGCCATTTGTGTTACTTTTCCTTTCTGTGCCTAGGTTATTAATTTTTAGGCTCTTTGTATGTCTTGGTTTGTTTGTAAAGTGTGCGTGTAATGCAATGCGGTGGTAGTGCGCGTTGGTGTGAGTATGTGTGAGTTTTGTTGTTGGTTGTGTGTTTGTGACTTTTTGTGGTGTTATAATTTATTGTTTAATTGTTGTGACATGAAAATTTTTCAATTGGTGTAATTGATGATGGATTGTTTAGGAGGGGGATTATTGGCCCTCCATTAGACGTTGGACCACCGTCTTGTCTCCCATGCGTATCGCCATTTTTATATTGCAATCCCTGATCTCATCGGCTGTGACTTTCTCCGCTTTGAGGACGAAGGTGGCGGTAGCGTCCTCTTCGCACACGGCTGTGTAGTAAATACATTTAGCAGTGTGCCGCGAAATTGCCACGACCGCATGAGGGATGCTCTTGTACAGGTCCATCTTGTTGGATTTGGACCTCACGATCACCACTGTCTCGAAGGTAAGACCCTGAGCCTCCTGTATCGTTTGAACGCATGACCCTTCGCCCTTGCCACAGCCTAGTTTTATTAGGCTCCCTTTCTCTGACTGCGTGTGAGTTAGATAAAGAGTATTGGCAAGTTCTGTGGGTATGCGCTCTCGCGAATACCGTTTGAGTTCCAGGGAACGAGCTTGATTTTTGGACGAGTATATGCGTGAGTATACATCACTTATGGCATATGCTACGTCTAGTGGATTTCGGTGTGTACAGAGCTGTTCTCGGGTGATTTTAGCCGAGGGTGTAGGACGGTGATATAGCATGGGGAACAAGTCGTTCCTGTCTATAAAGGGCATTTGGTTTATATCACCCATGAGAGTGAGGTAGGCCGCTCCTGCTAGGCGCGATGCCATGACTATAGAGCCAAAGTGGCTCATGAGTGCTTCATCGACTATGAGGCGTTTGGGTCTAAAGTTGGAAGTTAAACCGTTGACTATGAACGATGCCATAGTCCGCACTCTAGCCTTCGCATTGTCGCCTAGGATGGGCTGGAGCTTCTCCCGGATTTCTTCTGCGGATTTTTTTGTGGCTGTGATGACCATGTCTTCGTCTTTCTTGAAGGCACGGAGCATCGCTGTTGTTTTTCCGCAGCCGGGGACGCCGTTGATCCATGTGATCTCCGGGACGGTCCACTTGTCGAGGGGTTCACCGCCGGCAGAGGTCTCGGTCAAAGTTTTGGCCTTTCCAAGATCCTGTTGTCCAGCATAATTCCAAACCCGGTTTTCATAGTAGAGAAACTTAATTTTCTAGTTAAATATTTATTGGTTTTTATGATTTGTGTATCTAGCCAGGGTCAAGTTAGAATTCGGTTGAGGTTTTACCAAATCGTAGATCTTTGATTTCACTAAATAGTAGTGATTTTCAACACAAATGCACAATTCTACATTATTCAATATTCTACAACTATAGCTCACTTTTAACCAGTATTTATTATTTGAAAATAAATGAGCACAGCAAAAAATCAATCTTCAGGTTGCCGCCAAAAATTCCGAAGCAAACTTAACCAAACGAACAAAATTTCAAATGTCAAGTTGATATTGACCAACTAAAATTCCCTTTTACGCAAGAAATAACTAACATTAAAGCTAAATTTCGTGTGTTTGTTCGAAAAAATGGATCGCAGCGTGATACGGAACACATCTGGCTGTTTTACCGACGGCATAAATACATTTAGCTAAATAAAATGGGATACCGCCTTATGTCAGGCAACTTAAATACATTTTGTGTAAAACGTATTTAGGCAGTTTAATGCTACTAACTAATTTTTATTTAAAGACGATCGTTATGCAAACGGACCTTACTATCATTTAAGAATAACTTTGTGAGAGCAGAACTTCACTAATATAGCTAATCATAAACGAGTAACAATGTAAATAAAATGCATATGGACGTGGTCATAAAATTAATATCTAGAAGTGTAAGGGAAAGAAAATAATATTATAATTCATTTCGAAGTATCTATACGAAACAATAGTAGTCCCTCAAGTTCGAAAATGGTGATACTTATATGTATAATATAAACCTAAGATACAAATTAATTTTAGAGTCACAGATTAAGTCATTATTACAATAAATTTGAATTATTTTACAAATATTGTCTATAAATTCCTTCTATAACACTTATTATACGAACCACTAGCGTCATCTACCAAATTTTTATCGAATTAAGTACTGCGATAATATACTTTAAGGAATACCGTTAATAGATAGCGTTAGGGCGCACCAAGGTACAAGTTTAATGTACAATTTTATAGAATTGACATAAAAAACGAAGACGATTTGTCACACGATTTGGAAACAACTGGGTATATACAATAGACACTGGAAGGCTGCTATATAATGATAATACGTTTATCGCTTACTGCTCGTTTATATCATGCTCACTGCCATGGCAAGAGAAGAGTTGCGCGAGTATACCATGTTCATATTTTATAGAAATTATTAAAATCCATTAGTATATAAATAACATGGAAGAAAAATACTAATTTATTAAAAAAAATACTTTCGAGCATGATCAACGGACACTGTAGCCAGGTCCACTGTTATTGTTTTAAGTGTCAAATTATCAAAAGTGTAAAATGTCAATGTGACAGACAGATATTACAATACAAAGAACAAGAACAAAATATTTTTATAAAGTCAAGGAGATTCTATTCTATTTATTAGGATGTTGTTTATACACTGACGCTGCCCATCTTTCTCGCTGTTTTCCTGCTTGATGCCTGGAAGCGGGCACAATATAAACTTGGTATTAAATTCTAACGTCATTAATAATGCCACAAAAATACAAATAAAATAACATCTTTTGTTACCGTGTTAATTAACGCACTACGATGCAGATGGAGCAGGTTCGTAAGTAAATTCTATTAGAATGTAATAACTCACCATCGTGTGTGATGTGTTTTTGTTGCTTTCATAAAGTGGTCTTAGAAAACTGTCCATGTATTCAAAAGCAAACCAAGTAGTTCTGTAAACCTCATTTGTTCCATCTGTGGACTCCAAAGACTTTTTATATCTGTTCATATGGATTCGATAATACCCCATGAGAGATTCTTTCTTCTTCTTTAAATCTTGTACGGAAACTGGTAATTGTAAAGCTTCTTTGATACGCCGCCAAGCATTATATTGAATAGCACGATTTTTATGACCTTTTACTCGCCAATCCCATAAGCATGGTTCAGATTGGAATAATTTGAGAAACTCGAGAACTTTTTCGTTTGACCACTCCATAAATGAAGAGTATTCGATTAACACGTACAATCCTGTTGCGTTCTTGCTGCACACTGATAAACGTCACTCGTTAGTGTAGCCATTACTACACGCATTAAGTAACGCGTTAGGGTGTATAGGGCTAATTTCTAAAATGGGAATATTCCAAAAATTATAAACCAGGCAGTATTTATTGCTATGATCGTGTTAATTTAGACGCTGCTTTATCTTTGATTCAGTTATACCAGACAGATTTTTATGGTTGTATGTAGGCACATACACAAAATTAAGTTTTCGACTTTTTCATCATTTCGAGCCATATTGGTAATTACCACGCGTTGTCTCAAGTATTTGGTGAATAATCGTATTGATTATTTGATTTAATGAAAGATACATTTTTAATATTTTCGTTTTTAAGGTAGGATATATTTATTATTCGGAATTACCACAAAAAGATAATCTCGAAAGAAATTAATATAGAGATACATTACTACGATACTTCCTGTAATCGGTAACTAATTTAGTAATATAATTTAATCTACACAAACAAATCATTAACTTACTTCCAATAACACGCCGTCGCTGACAGTCAGGTGTCTGTCTATGGGAGGAGAATAAGTATATTTAATATTTTATTAAGTAGACAGTTAAAATTGGCGCAAAATAACTATATTATTTTCTTAAGGTTTCGCGACTAGCATACATAATAAAACTACGTTTTAACGTTTTTAAGCGCGGTAATTTATTTGAATTTTATTATTCCGACGTTTCGTACACTGTTCAGTAGACGCGATCACGGAAGACAAAGATATCAAGTGTCAATGAGTATTGTTAAAATTTTATTCAGCCTACCGCCAACTTGTGTACTTTAATTATTTAGTTTTAATTTTGTTTATGGTTATTATTAACTCTATGGGAGCCTAATCTAATTTACCACCGTTTCACAACATGTTGTGGCTTGAAGAGAAGACGCGGTGCAAGAAACTCTTCAGCAAACATCTTTGTCTTTCGTGGTCACGGCTACTGAAAAATGGCCGAAACGTCGGAATAATAAAAATCAAATAAATAACCGCGCTTAAAACCATTAAAACTTAATTTTAATAACTATATTATTATGCTACTGCTTCACCTTTAATAATGTTATAGTTACTAACCATTTCATGTAGTTGTAGTGATTGGTTTAAAGCATTATTTGTGATGCGATACTGTTATTAATTGTAAATGACGTTAAATATTGACAGATAACGTACGTATATTTACTAATGTAGCTATTCATTAACGACGTTATTTCTAATGGTCTAAATAAGATGCATTTGGTCGCAGTTAGTATTTTAATTGTAACATTATCCCAGATAAAGCCAAAGCATTATAGTTCTACATTAACAATTAATTACTGAAATAAAAACGGTATTATGGAAGTTTATCTGATCTTGCTATATTTACAAAACAGTTTGACAATGTACTACTATTTGAGTTACCTTAATATAACTTAATGCTAATTACACAAAAATAATAATGGGCAAGCTGTATTCGTTTTAAATAATTTAGAACTATTAGTACGCGCTTCAAACTCAAAACACTGACAGTTTATTTAGCAATATATAATTATAGTCAAAGAAACAAACATGTATAATATAAGTGTACTACTATATTATACATGTGTTTCTTAGATACTATTATAAATTAATTGTTAAGAACCTCTGAACTCTAAATGGAGTAGTTTCAAAAATTAAAATAGTAAAAGTTGGTTGTAATTATACTTATAAATGATAATAAGATATGACAATATCTAGAGCATGGATGTAAATAACTGAAAGTCAAACTGAAATTTTTTAATAAAAATATAAGCATTTTATCAACTCACAAAAATGTTGAAATTACCCCATTCCACCTTACTGTATAAATACAGGCCGCCATCGCGCCACCCGAGCTATCGCCTAATGACATGTTGAATGCCGTTGTCAAATTCACTTTATAATGGCCGGTTCCTATTGGTGGGGACTTATCTGAGATAATGTTACAGAAGGCCTTTTCGTACAGATGTAGTGATGGGTGTAATGCGTTATTTGTGATGCGATATTGATTTTAGTTTCTGATGACATATTGACAGTCAACGTATGTATTTCTATATACACTAATGTGGCTATTTGTTAAGGACGTTATTTTTAACTCTGGCACACATTTAAATCTTTAACTATCACATTGTGAAGCTCCGTCATACAATCTACCAATTTTGACATTATTTGTGTGGAACTAATGTCAATTTTTAACCGATAGTAAGCCAAACTAGAACGGTCGGTAAATATTATAATAGGAACTGGGCGAAGTCGTGCCCACATAATGCATTGCATACAACACCCACGCATAGTCACCAATAATGCGATAAATAATACCATTAAACCTACTACCTACCATTAAGTACAGTGTGGAACTAGCATAAAAAGCAAATAGAAAAACTATATTTACACTAAACTTCGTATATAAATTCCTTATAAAATATGTTAAATTTTCGTTGCATTTACATATATTAAAAACCTTTATTAACATGGAACGAGCTCACCATCGCACTCATCACAATCAAAACGCAATCAAAAACATGGAAAAAGAATACTTAACGGTAAAGTTCCGAAAATATTATAAGAACCCTACCTATCAACCAACCTAGCGTTCGGCGGTGAATAAATGATTCTATCTATAATATTATAAAATTCTAAACATGCCGTGTCTGTACATTGAAGCTATTTAAAAAAAAACTGGAATAGACTATATAAACGATGGAGAACACTATGCATTTTTTTAGATTTCTTGTCTGTGTTTTCGAGGATCACGTAAAAACTTTTCCGATTTCGATGTTGTTTTGGCTGATCGACAGCAAATTCTTAGACTTCTACGCCAATTTTTATCCTGGGAATCACGAGGATTTTTTTTGGGAATGATATAAAATGGCCAGATTAAAAAAAATCGAATTCCAATGCGTTTTTTTTTTACTAATCGGTAGTAAATTTTATGTAATAAAATGTGTGGATCCGGCTAATGACGCAGGTTCGTTTCCTTGCCCGAAAGCATGCATCACTGCAGTTTCCCGTTCTAATGTGCATATTGTTACCATTACCATATCCTAACGGTGAACGAAAACATCGTGATAAATGCCCGTTTCCTATATCTTACCGACAGTTCATTTGCCTGACTATCGGTTAAAATTTGACATAAGCTCTATACATGTTATGGCAAAATTCAACCGATGGTACGGCAAGTGAATGCACGCAGTGCAACAGCAGCCACCGAACGGACTTCATTGATCTTTGTTGGTTCTATGCGTATGTTTCATGGAAGGGTCGAATGCTGATATTCCTTCGATCTTGCAGCCACGCGATGGAGTGCCGGCGAAGGTTCGTCTTTTGAAAACTTCTTAAGCCCTGTATATACGCAGCTTCAGACAAAGTTCTAGTGATACAATTTAAATTAATACTTACATCATGATTATTCTAATTGGAACATTAATGTGAATATTAAAGGAATTAAATAAGACAGGTGAAATATCTAACTTCTATTCCTTATTATTACTCTCTTATATTTATTGCTAGTTCATCGAATTGTTTATGGCTCTATATCTATTTTAATTTAGTTTTATTAAATAACCTTTTACTAGTTTGTATGAAATTATAAGAACATTTAACTATTACAGTAACAAATGTATAAAAATATAGCTTGACATACGTTGTCCTGCTATGAAAAAATCAAAATCCTAGAACCCGTTTCCAGCGCTAACTACCGGTTCCAATTATGGATCTAAATCTTCCGAGAATCCACTCAAACACACACAGAAAATGTTATCAAAATCGGTCCAGGAATTTAAGAGGATCCTAGTACCCGATTTCCACCGTACCAATTGTGAAGGTAAAAGATTCGGAGACAGCCCCCCCCCCCTCAAACACACAAAAATCGTCAAAATCGATCTAGGGGTTTAAATCGAGTTCGGTGACATACACACAAACATAAGAAGTTTATATAAAGAATAAAAATAGATAGAATATATGGACACCGTGTGACGACGGTGCTATAACAGCTTGTAATCTATAAATAGCACAAACATGTACGTTTCAGGCGTTGGTTCTCAACGTTTGAAGAAACTTTAAAACGAATATGAGATCCAAAAGATTAAAACATTTTAATAAAGAAGAATTTGATTTATCACACAGTCAAAACAGAACGGAGTTCAAATTAAAGCTAACATTTTATATACTTACAAGAGAGGGATTATGTAACGGATGACACAAAGAATTGTAATATGACAGATGGAGGACGTTCATGTGCGCTAAAACAAAAGATAATGAATGAACATCAAGTTCTAGTAATTACGTCATCCATAGCAGCTATATTTAGGTAGCTGGAGGAACAGAGGATTGTCGTACTGCTCGTATAGGAAGATAAGGTCGTGCATATGCTGCGGTGAAAGCACACAGTCAGGGACACCAATAGATCTTGTAAATGGCTTCGTCAAGAATGTTGGTAATGCGCTTCGCTTGGATGTGATATTCCAGGTTTACTGGCGAAGCAGCTAAAAGGTATAGGAAAAAATAAGTAAACCGGAAGTGTTTCATTCTTTCAGATATTATTTATTCGTATGTTCATTTATGTTCTCTTTACGTCTTTAGATGTAAAGCAATTTGCTGAAAATATTACAGATATGGTATTTAAATACCCGACATGAAAAGATAGATAGAAATTTTTTTATTGTACACCAAAGCATAGATAAACCGAAGTAGAAAAAATAAGAGATAATACATAGTACTACGTGCGGCCTTATCGCTAAGAAGCGATCTCTTCCAGGCAACCCTTGGCTTAGATTGATGATTTTTAATATCACCTTGTGATTGACCCTAACGATCGATGCAATAAAATTACAGGAAGTAATTTTTACGGATTTTGGTCGGTTGGATTCCCGGGTGAAGCAAGAGAATTTTCGAAAATCTTTCAACGCACTTTTATTTCTTTTCTAAAATAAAGAAATATTTCTTTGGAGTAAAATTTGCTATCTCTATTATTTAGAGTACTTTCCCTCCAAGTGGCATTAAAAAATTCCACCCTGTATACACACACACACGCAAATATACATATGACAATACAAACACATGTACTTATATAATAGCATTAGGAATATTTTACACGATAGAAAAGTAATGCTTCTGAACCTGATATTTAAAACACGGTAAGGATTTGGCTTGTCTTATCACAATAGGTAGATAGATAGATAGATAGAAAACACTTTATTGTTCACCACATACACATAAAATAAACAACACAGTAGTCACATTAGACAGTAAAAGTAGGAGCAATGGGCGGCCTTATCGCTTTAGAGCGATCTCTTCCAGACAACCCGGGCTACGGATATTATGAATAAGAGATTCGCAAGTGTATGACGGTGGTGTGCAAATTAAATACATATATAATATATAAATAGGATATATAAATATCACACAATACCTATACCTAAAACGAATAAAAATAAAATATAGAATAAACAATAACACATATTAATATTATATATATACTAATATATACATCATTAATATGTGTATAGCAACAGCAATAGCTATACAATATTAATAATAGTATTAATACATAATATATTAATATTATATATACTAATATACATAATATTATTATACAAATACACTAATAAATAAACGTACATGTAATTAGATATTAAATATTTATTATAAAGTGAGATAATATTCTCGCACCAGTTTTTTTAAAATGGGGAGTGACTTTGCCTGTCTTATATTTTCGGGCAATGAATTCCACAGCCGGACAGCCTGCACAGCGAAGGATTTGGTGTAGAAAGTAGAAACGTGTGCAGGTGTTTTTAAAGCGAGATTATGAGAAGAGCGCAAATTAATGGTGTGAGAAGTGTGGAGGAAATCAAAACGTTCCTTAAGATAGGAAGGAGTAGAAGGAATAAATAATATGCTATACAGCAGATTGAGAAGATGAGCATTCCGGCGAAGTGAGATTGACAACCACTTGAGCTTTTTGCGATATTCAGAGACATGGTCATATTTCTTTAAACCAAATATAAACCGGATGCAAAAATTTTGAAGTCGCTCAAGTTTATTGAGTTGTTCTACGGTAAGGTCAAGATAACAGGCATCCGCATAGTCAAGGATCGACAGTAAAAGCGATTGAGCAAGTGTAACCTTGGTGGCGGTCGGTAGAAAGTATTTTAACCTCCTAAGCGATGCAGAAGAAGCAAAAACCCTACGACTCAGTTCTGTGATGTGAGGCCACCAAGACAGTTCCCTATCGATGATTACGCCCAGATATTTAACTTTATCCCTAATATGAAGACGCGTCCCATCAAATAATAAGTCCGGTACTGAAGACCAGTTTATCTTTGAAATCATACGTGAGCTTCCAATTATGATGGCCTGGGTTTTACTAGGATTCACTTTTAGGCCATGGGTAATAGGTAACTCATTACAGAAACGCACAGCCCTGGACGCTGAAAAAGTTTATTATAACAACAGGATGTATGTACAGGTGTATTTATTCTGTATTTAGAGGAGGGGCGCAAATTACGGGAGCTACATCCATAGAGAAATTCGAAACGAAAAGGATGTTTTTTATTCCGAAAATATTTACCAAGTGCGAGTGAATCCAGGAACAGTCAAGGATCCCGTTATTTTTTGGGACAATTTATATTCACAATGATTTCATACTTTACTAGTGTTGTCTTCGAGGTTTACACAAAAACTTCCTTCAAAAATTATCTAATTGATCGCGAAAACCGCTTGAGGATCTACCTACATGGAATTTACTATCTCGCTCACGCATTACCACATTTTTGAAGATATAATAGGTTGGGGAAAAAGTCTTTTCGCATATAGTATGTATGAACTTGTAATAAGATCTCTTTGGCTATACCATTTGTATCTGGCTGGTTTTGGTATCATTAAAAAGTTTTAATTTTAAAGAATACAATTCCAAATTCAAATTAGGGAAATGATTGATTTTCATTTGTTTTTCTTATTGTTAAAATGAGTGAATCTAATGTAGAAATTCGATTTCATTTTAAAATTTTACTACAAAAAAAGGAAAATGCAACACAAGCCGCGAAAAAAATTGTGATGTTTATGGACCTCATGCAGTATCTGTGAGGGTAGCGCAAATTTGGTTTAAGTGTTTTCAATCCGGAAATTTTGATATCAAAGATGCACGTCACTCTGGTTGCTCTGTTACGGACAAAATAGATGCCATTTTTGAAAAAGTGGAGCAAGATCGGTATATTAGTTTTTCACCATGATAACGCTAGACCTCACACATCTTTAGCCACTCAGCAAAAATTACGAGAGTTTGGCTGGGAGGTGTTAATGCATCCACCGCATAGTCCTGACCTTGCACCTTCAGATTTTCACCTGTTTCGGTTTCTGCAGAATTCCTTAGTCAGTGTCAAGTTAACATCACGAGAAGACTGCCAAAACCACTTGTCGCAGTTTTTTGATCAGAAGCCCCAAAATTTTTATAGTAATGGGATCACGTCCCTACCTACAAGATGGCAAAAAGTTATCCAACAAAATGGCACCTACATACTTTAGTCAAATGTAAATCAACTTTATAAAAAAAACCTTTTGAATTTTTATATAAAATGCGAAGAAACTTTTTCCCCAACCTAATAGATTCACAGAATTTACATACGGCAAATGCGTATTACGCAAAACTTTATAAAAAAAATTACGAATGTTTCACAATAAAATCATTTTGATTCAAACAAGATTTCGTACATTAAAAATATTGTTTTTACAAGAATTATTAATTTGATATTGATTAAATTAAATTAACTGAAAATTTATTGGATATGACACGGTACTTATGGTTTAATTTTATTATTATTTTTTGCCAGTTGGGAGGGTATTTGCCCGTCTGGATGACTACCAACCCCTGTTCTAGAGTATGCCGCCATAACAACCTTGAGTTGTGTTCCGACATCAGTAGCCAGGTTCCAGTGTCCCTTAAGAGAGCAGACCCAGAAGAAGAAAGAAAAAAATAAATCACATTATCCTGACATTGTGTGACCTATAATAGCATTATCTTTCATAAAGTAGACTTCTTTATTCTTATCTCCATCAGATTTAACACTTCCACCAGATTTAGATCCTGAAGACTATATCGACGAAGACTGAAAAATTCCAGATGCTTGAACTGAAGTATCCATGACGCTGGAGGCACACCTGGGATAATGTTACAGGCCGTTTCACGCAGATGTGGTGATGGGCGTAAAGCGTTATTTTTGAAGTGATAACTTCTTATGGGAGGGTAAACCGCTTCGTTGTGTAACGCGTTACGGCGCCAGTCTGTCTGATGTGATATTATTTTTAACTGTTAATGACGTCGCATATTGACAGATGGTGTATGCATATACTATATACATACACCGTCGTTAATGGCATTACATTTAATTCTATAATTCTGCGACCCCACCTGCGATAACTTTAAAGTTATTGACTGTAACCAAATGCGTCTTATTCATAGAGTTAAAAATAACGCTGTTAACGAATAGCCACATTAGTGTATATACATACGTTATCTGCCAATATGTAATGTCATTAACAATTACAACAAATAACGCAAAGCGTTATTTGTAATGCGATATTGTAATGCATCTGCGTGAAACGGCCTATAACTGTAAGATTATCCCAGATGCGGCCCCAGCATTAAAAACATTCAACATGTTAGATCAATTGATTTGATAACATTTTTCGCGGGAAGCCGTCTCTATGGTAACTGACTGGCGGCTATTAAAAACTAGCTACTTTGCTCTATAGTACAAACAGTTTACTACCAAATAGGTTTATTTAAAGATTTTGTTAGCTGTTGTCATTTATTGCAAGTGCAAGTATCCAAAATACACTTGGCTTAAAGGTCTAGAAACCTTCGTTTTCGGTTTGGTTTCATTACAGTTAAGTAAGTAAAACCACTGTAGTACGTATTGGCGTTGCCACCCAACTAGGCAACGCAGCCGGCATTTTGAGAACGCTTTGATCGACAGTTCTTTAGATTTTGGGGTTTAATTTTTACTTAAAATAATTATTTATCTTAATTTATATATTTTATAAATATAGTTTTGTTTATAATTTAGTTTTGTTTTATTTGTATTTAAAGTTTATTTATTATGTACCCCACTAAGAATCACTTAGATGGCCTCCGAAACTTTGTTAGTGTTACCATGACGGCGACGTGTTACGTGATAATATTACCTGGCGCCCAATTCTGCTATTTCAATGTTTTGGCGTTGCGAAGATATTCAAATAACGATTCCATTGCGATGGTGTTAAAAATTCGTATTCTACTAAATCCACAATATCTTGTCGATATCATTGCAGCAGAATATTAGTAGAAAAAAATTGGTTAGCGGAAATGAATATAGAAAAGCAACCAAAAATATTAAACATTTATTTCGCAGTTTTCGCTTAAGTATATAAATATATATAAAGATGTAAGTAGTACGCCATTGGAATTAACAAAATACCGAAATCAGTCAAACCTACGATTAAGACGATAATGTCCCGCGGCGATTTTGACAAGAAATAGTCCTAGCAGAAATTGAGCCCGCTGTTTGTTGCCGAGTAACGAAGTCCATTATATTATGTTTATTCGATATTGAAAATTGGTAAACATTTTAAATGTTCTATGTTAAGTTCATTAAACATTTGTTTTTAAGTCTGGTTAGCAATTTTGTTACGTTATAGTAATAAAATAATCGTAATAGTCCCACTGCTGGCTTAGGGCGTTTAACCCGCTAACTTAGCGGGTATAACGCCCTAAGCTCCGCCCTTGTAAGATTATGTTTTGCTTACGTTCAGCATCAGTTTTGTTTTTACATTTTTTCGTATATACTACTTATTCTTTAGCTATATAAATATTTAGTATAGTTCCTTAGGTACTTTACATGTTTAGTAAACTTAATCACTTTCTTATCCTAACTTGATGTATTTAAAAGTAATAAATACTATTCATGTTTAATGGCCTTGGAGATGTAGAATGTGGAATATTCAAACTGTAGTTTGGTTTCATTGTTTACAGGAATCTACTTACCGCCATGCCTAAGAAAAGCAAAGTAAACAAACTAGCTCGTATGTCTGATGAGGAACGGGCGAAGTATCTACAACACAGAGCTGACGTGGAAGAAGAAGCCAGAAGGAGAAAGAGAGAACTAATTGCCAGGTTTATTAAGGTACGATTAGGAGAATTAGCCCCTGATTTCTTTTTTAATTAATTATACAAATTTGAACCCTCTACAGATGAAAAATTATTGCAATCTCTCACGAAAAACTTAACTCTGAAAAACTCCTAAATCTCATATCATTAGATACCGCCACATACTTCTCTTGCTTTTTTACACATTATTATTTAAAACATAATACTTTAGACCAAATTTAAAAAATATTTTATTATTTGCGTTTTAATTTTTGTCTGATTTGGTAGAGCACAATCTAATCGCGTATTTGGAAATTTTCAGTTATAATTTTTTTCTGCGCCATTGTCATTCCAGTATTCTTCTACCAAGAACCACTGATCCAAATCCTCCTTCCCTCTTCTTCTTTAAGTTATTTAACAAGAGGAAAATGAAACAAAACATTGTTTATTTAAAGTTCCTTATTTTAATTCCAGAATAAACTAGACAAAGAAGAAACATATAGTCGCAAGAATACAGCGAAAATAAACCAAGAATGGCGATATATTTTAAGGAAGATAAAATGCAAACAAATGGCTGTCGAAATACAGGTACTGTTATAGGGTTCCCTCCCATCAATACTATAATATATAGTATATTATTATATTTGTACCAATTGTACTATATATATATATATATATATATATATATATATATATATATATATATATATATATATATATATATATATATATAAAAAACCCATATTATTAACGCTATTTTTACTACTTAAAAATTACTATCTTTGGAGTCTACTCCTTAAGAATCGATTTTCATTTAAGGCCCCCGGTATGGAAACTTTATGAGGAGTGAAATAATACAAGCGTTAACTCAAAAGCGTTACGTTTTTATTGTACAATTTCAAACTTGAATGCAATGAAATAAGATCTAAAATAATATCCAAAGACAATCGTACTTAAGGAGTGAACTCATGTCGTGAATCAGACACACTCACAATCACACACATTTTTTTCTTCAAAGTTGGCAACCCTGTGTATTATGAACATTGGCGTTTCTTCATTCTGATCTATTTGACCTAAATTGATCTCCTATTTAATATATTATAATATATCAAAGGGCTGGTACCTAACTCGGACAATGGACCAGTATGGCAATCGAGCGAGGTTAACATCTTTAGTCTCCTGGGCATCTCACCCATAGACGACGATGGCCTAGGCTCAGTATTCTACTTATAGCCTAAAGGGGTTATAATTAGAATACAATATAAATAAAATTAATTAGGATTACTTAAAGTTAAATGTAGTTCTTTGTATTATATAAATGTAAATTACGTATGCTTAGATTATATATTTTTCTTTCAATATTTCAATTAAAGTTACATTTATTAGAAAGTAATTTTAAATATTGGGTAATGTATGTATAATAATGTCAATATTCATACAATTTACCTATTACACGTAATTTGCATTTTGTATATATTTATAATACAAAATTTGTGTATTTGTATTGTTACGATCTAGGTGCCGACAAAGACAAATTCACACCTGCAGCCCTGTAGAAACACATTTTATTACCTTTTCGGCATTTGGACTTCTTTTGTTTACTTAGTATTTAAAATTGGTGATTAGACAATAACAATAGTGTATTGTAATCTTTTATGGCAGTCATTAGCAAGGTGTGCGGGTTACGATTTTTAAGAAATTGCATCGACGCTTGCCGGGCAGATATATTTGCATTTGTGCAATATAAAGTAATGGCCCGATTGAGGAAGGGTCAGTCGAGCGATAACCACAAGCGAAGAAAGACTTGTGTACATTCGGTAATCTATTTAGTGGCGGATTTTGCGCGTGTTATTGAATCGTGTATTACGTTTGGACTGGTTGTATTCAGTTATATTTGTACCTGTGTTACACGTGTTTGTATGGTTCTCATAAACTCTATGATAATTCCAACGGCATTTTAATTCGAGTCCTGTAACTCGTAACAGTATTTATACACACAGGTACATTTTTTGTAAGAGGTACCCACTCTGCTGATGAAGTTGGTCACCCTGCTTCCCGGAGTGACCAAAGCTTGATGCGCTGATGAACATGGGAGCAGCTCTGCTCTTGACCTCATTCATGTTCTTCCAACACAAGCGCGGGCACATAGGACGCAGGTTCTGGTTTAGCAAGGTTTTTGGGAATAAGTGTACTTGTACAGTCCCTGCGGTCCTCGCACACACTGCGTGGTCCCTCCTCCCATATCAAAAGGGACTCAGTATGGTACGAAACGTATTCGGCCTGCGTTAACAACAAAAAAGAGGTGTTCGCCATATATAGTAGTAATAGTCATGGGGGGTATCGTTAATCTGATCATACAAAAGCATAACGATGTTTATCAAAGCAATGTTTAATTGTCAATTGGTAGGGAGATTTTACACTTAATGTAGTAAAAATTGTGTGACCCCTCGCACTTTTAAACTATGAAATGGAAAATTCTCACAAAAAAGGAGAACTTTCAAAGAAAATTATTTCGAATAATATCTGTTGAATAGTTTTGATATATGGGACTTTGGGTTCCGTTGCGAAAATATAAAAACATTCGACGCACCTCTACGGAACTCTACGTTATGCGCGGATTGCTAAACACTTACCCAATTTTATTATATGTTTTTGCTATCTTTATGTTAGCTTTATATAAATCTTTATGATCCACTTTACAACTAATACTGCAAATTCATTAATATAATAATTATGTTATTTTTTTTTACTAGTGTGTTGGCAATATTTTTAGGGAATGATAACCACATTCAATTATTTGATAGAGAGGAAAGATCGACTCATAAAATCCCTAACAAAAGCCATTGAAGACTCTGATGATCAGCATCGAAGAGCCTTTCAGGCTCACACCGAAACTGTCAGCTACTTTATAGGTAAGGACTCATTTATAATAGGGTATTTTACTATATATTCGAAAAATCTAAAATTGCTTAAATAAAATCGGAATACGTTGATTTTAATTCACAAAATATGATATAATTTTTGTATTTTTCATTTTATAGTTCAGGTGTTTTTTGTCTGAGCCACAAACACGGAAAATGGAGACCGCCATAAAGAATTCCTGCCTAACTTCATAACTGTAGTATTGAACAACAATATTCATCGTTTATTATAGACATCAAATCATTTTTTTTTAAATTACTGATCACCTGATGGAAAATGGTTATCGAGACCTATGGACATTTTTAACATTAAAAGATGCTACCAATGTACCAAACCTAATATAAGTCAAGGTTGTTATAACGGCATATTCTGATTGCCATCTGGCTATGTCTATGACTATGGGTTCGTTTACCATCTCTTTTCTTTAAACGAACTGTTATTTCTATTGTATCTTGTACTTATATTTTCTGTGATTGCATTCTTCTACTTATCATACTGTGAAAGATTTTCATCCGTCAGTACCGAATTGGGTCCACTATTCCCGACATATTATAGCTGTGATGAAGACATATAATTTTTCTTAATCGATTGAAATATTAAATTTTGAATGGTGTTCATTAAAGACTCTCTATCAAAAGAGTTGTCAATTTTTCTAAGTTTGGCTGCTATCATCAGCCCAAAATGATCGTATTCATCATAATCTTCCCTTAACTTGCGACTTGTTATGGATTCCATACAATTAAAATCTTCATCCGTTTGATGCTCGCCTCGAGTTCTTTCCGGTAGGATTTTTTTCTTAACAAAGCGTTGTTGGCCTGGCTGGCTACTGGACAGGGAGCTATTGGAGCGTTTTACTGCTCGGATTCTTGGTTTGTCTTCATCTTCAGAAGCTTCCGACATCGTTGGTTCCGGTGAATTATCCTGAAACATTACATACGCTCAACCAGTGTATTTTCATCATGTCAAATGTCAAACAGTGCAGTTGTTGTCATAAAAATATGACATGAAGGCAATTACAGTAATCTAATGTCATTTATCTTGTCACCCATGGACATATGTAAAACCGGGAGATGAACAAACTAATGTCGCAGACAATTTGCCTACCTTCGAAAGATTTAGGTAGGTATATAGGGTATAGGCAGGTTTTAAAAATACCCTAAGTTATTCCCTATAATATCAGCTATCTGCCATTGAAAGTCCCGTCAAAATCGGTTCAGCCGTTTCATAGATTGGCCGGAGCGAACCGACAGACAAAAAAATGATTTTTTGATATATGTAAGTACCTTTATATATATACTTTCATATGGATTTAGTAAAACGCTGTTATTTTAGCGTTACAAACAGACACTTCAATTTTATTTATCTGTATAGATGGAATCTTACCTATGAGATAGAATAGAATATTCTTTATTGCACACAAGAAAACAGTACACATCAGAATTAACAATATTTCAAGTAGGACAATCGGCGATTATCACTAATGGCGAATTCTTCCAGACAACCTTCTGGAGATAATTTTACATATTTAATACTAAAAACAGATACCCCATTACATTATTCTACGACGATGCATTTGAATCATCCGCCATCTTATTTTAATTCTAGTACTTCCATTTTGAACACGAACGCAATTAACGCACTAACTCATTCAAAATACTTTTTGAAAGTCGAACTTCAGTAATGTATCTGATCCTAAACGTGGTATTTTTAACGTTATAAATACGACAAATATCGCCCCGGTCATTAACACTAATAAATATCAACGCAGGTGGAGCAGGAGCATAATGCGGGGGGCCACATCTTTTTTTTTGTTAAGGCTGGGGAATGCAACCCGCTATAATGTTTCAACCAGATGTGGTGATCGATGTAATGCGTTATTTTGACGAGATATTGTTATTAAAAGGTTAATAACGTTACACATTGACAGATAACGTATGTATATACACTAATCTGGCTATTAGTTACCGTTAATTTTATAAAAAAAGACGCATTTGGGCACAGTCAATATCTTTAACATTATCGCAGGTATGACCCCAGCATAAAATAAATAAAAGAATATTGCTCATAGTGATGCCCATTTTAAAACTAAATATTTAATTTTTAGGTATTCAATATATTATAATAAACATTCAATTAATATATCTTATATATATAAACTTAAGATAATATGTACATTGAGAAATCTATACTAATATATACCTACTAATAATATTATAAACTCGAAAGTGTGGATGGATGTTTGTTATTCAATCATGCTAGAACGGCTGAACGGATCTGGATGAAATAAAATTTGCCATAGAGATGTAGTCTGGAACAGCACATAGGCTACTTTTTATCTCGGAGAAATGCACGGTTCCCGTGGGATAACATTAATGCGTGCGAAGCCGCGGCCAAATGCTAGTTGTTTATAAATTGCAACCCTCTGTAACACAGTTGTCAAAAGACCCGCTTACGGCATCTATTGAATTTGAATTGAATTAAGTACAACTGCGAGTTGTAGACAAGATTTGAGTCCATGCGGATGACGGACGGAGGGGTGCCGTTAACAGATGGCATTAGCGCGCTCTAAAAATAATACAGATAACATACCTATTTGGGGTAATTGACCTAAAAACGTAGACGATTTGTAAACAAATGGGATTACACAGTTGAAGTAACTGCACCCGAGTTATCGTTTAGCCATCATTTACTTTATTATGCTTACTTCCACGGTAGCAAGCAGCAAACTGGCGAGGGCAAGAGCAGTGCGATTATGCCAAGTCTGACGTATTGTTAGAAATTAATGAAATAGACCCTAATAGTTTTATAATAAATGACATTTCAAACTTTTATGATCAAAGGATAATATATCCAGGTCCATTGTAATTGTTTTAAGTTTCCTATTGTCAAAAGAAACTCTGATATGTCAAATGTGACAGCTAGATATTCATTATAGGACAAGAATGAAATAGGTATTGTTTTTACTTAATAGTAACTATGTTGTTTATATACTCGCGCTGCCCATTTTCTTCATCATTTTCGTGCTTGCTGCCTGGAAATGGGCAGAATATAAATTTTGCATTAAATTGTAACGTTATATATATTTACAAATAAAATATTATTCTTTATTACCGTCTTAACTAACGCACTACAACGCGAACGTAGATGGAGCCGGTTCGTAAGTAAAATAAAGTATAAAGTAATAACTCACCATCACGATCTTATGCAGTGTGTTTTTGTTGCTTTCATAAAGTGGTCCTAGAAAACTGTCCATATATTCAAAAGCAAACCAATTAGTTCTGTAAATCTCATTTGTTTCCTCTGCGGACTCCAGTGACTTTTTATATTTGTTCACATGGATTCGATAATATCCCAAGAGGGATTCTTTTTTCCTCCTTAAATCTCGTACGGAAACTGGTACTTGGAAAGCTTTTTTGATACGCCGCCAGGCATTATATTGAACAACACGATTTTTATAACCTTTTACTCGGGAATCCCATAAGCATGGTTCAGATTGGAATAATTCGAGAAACTCGAGAACTCTTTCATTTGACCACTCCATAACTGAAGAATCTTCGAATAACACGTACAATCCTCTTGCGCTCTTGCTGCACACTGATAAACGTTAGTCATTAAGGTGGAGTGGGGGGCTCGTCTGGGATAATGTTACAGTTATAGGCCGTTTCACGCAGTGATGGCGATGGGTGTAGTTCGTTATTTGTGATACGATATTGTTTTGAATTGTTAGTGTTACTGACGTTAAATATTGTTGAATAACGTATGCATACACTAAAGAAGGGGTTGTTACAGATACAGGCCGTTTCGCCCAGATATGGCGATGATTTTAATGCGTTATTTGAGACATTGTTAATGACGTTAAATATTGACAGATAACGTATGTATAATTGTATATACACTAATGTGGCTATGCGTTAACGGCGTTATTTTTAACATTTTAAATAAGACGCATTCGGCCACAGTCAATAACTTGAACATATCGCAGATACGGTCCGAGCGTAATGATTACTACACACATTAAGTAGCGCGTTAGATTGTTTAAGGTTAATTTCGAAACTGAAAATATGCTGAAAATTATTTACTACTAAACCACGCAATATTCAATGTTATGTTCGTATTAATTTAGACGCTGCTTTATATATAACTTAGTTCAGTTATGCTAGGTAGATTTTAATGCTCATACGTGCACAAAATTTTCTTTTTGACCTTTACAACATATTCCACGTGTTATCTCAGATATTTGATGAGTAATCTAATTAATTGTTTAAGTGAATAGATGAAAAATATTTTCGTGTTTTAGTCTGTAGGGCAGGACTATCATATACATTATTTGAAATTTTTGCTCAGGGATAATTTCGAATTAAAGTAATATCGAGTTGCGTTACATCGTGTTAACGCACCTCCAGTAATTGTCAAGTAATTTAATAATGTAATTTAGTGTAGTAGGAGGGAGTGTGCTTGGTTTACGCTTTTCTTGGTGTAAATAAATAGCTTATCCAAGGTGGAATTTTTAAATGCCACCTGGAGGGAAAGTACTCTAAATAATAGAGATAGCAAATTTTACTCTAAAGAAACATTTCTTTATTTTTCAAAATAAATAAAAGTGCATTGAAAGATTTTCGAAAATTCTCTTGCTTCACCCGGAAATCGAACCGACTAAAATCTGTAAAAATTACACCCTGTAATTTTATTGCATCGATCGTTAGGGAAAATAACAAGGATGAAATCTCTCTATCATACTTGGTAAGTTTAATGAAAGGAAAACCATGAAATCTTCAATTATTTTAATTATTCACAAAAAATGGTAAACTAACTAATTAGTTGCTCAAAATGGGGTCCATTTTCTTGGATACACAAATTTATTCTTTTAACAAATTCATTTCTAGTAACCTTTAATAACGTATAACGTTTGCATAACAAACACGTGCTATTGCAATCGTCTTATCTAAATAGTACTTAATTTGTCATTTTAATTGATAAATAACGTCAATGATAAATTATTAATTACTAATATAAGTAAACAGAAACAGATGGATCTTTGAGTAAAAGTGCTTTAGCTTGACCCATTGAATTTATAAGTACATGTTTCATGGTTTTCCTTTCATTAAATTTACCAAGTATGTTAGAGAGATTTCATCCTTGTGATTGAACCTAACGATCGATGCAATAAATTAGAGTGTGTAATTTTTACAGATTTTAGTCGGTTCGGTTCCCGGGTGAAGCAAGAGAATTTTCGAAAATCTTTTAATGCAGTTTTATTTCTTTACAAAAATAAAGAAATGTTTCTTTGGAGTAAAATTTGCTATCTCTATTATTTAGAGTACTTTCCCTCCAGGTGGCATTAAAAATTCCACCCTGTATAACATGGAATTAAGAGACCGTCAAGTTTTCTCCTACGCAGATGACACAGCATTGGTGTTTACCGGTAATTCTTGGGAGGACGTAAAAAATACTACTGAACGCGGACTTTCTGAGATAGCTAACTGGCTTAAAGCTAATCTTCTCACGCTAATTTTATTTCTTTTTATCGCAGATTTTAGCGGATAGGCAGACGGCCCACCCGATGGAAAGCGGTTAGCATCGCCTATAGACATTTGTAATACCAAAGGTCCTACAAATGCGCTACTGCTCTCTTGGTGGAGACTACTGATGCCGAAACACAACTCAAAGTTGTTATAACGGCATAGTCTAGACCAGGGGTGGTAGCCATCCAGTCGGGCAAGTGCCCTACCACCTGGCTGTGGGTTGTTTTGTCTCCTCTTACGACAGGCCGCTCGGCCGCAGGAAATTGTATTCTTTCTCCGTTCCTGCACGGATAAAAATGCTTAAAAACTAACTATATATGTTTGTCCATCTATTACAATTTACAACCAGAAAGTAATTTCGCAATAAAAATTCACAACTGTGGTGGCAATGATAATTCTACTGTGCATGTTCTTCCATTGAGAAGATTACTAGTTGCAAGTATCTAGGGGTTACGATTGACCAATTAATCGCATTCGTAAATTAACTTGGACTTTTAGAATATTGAGACATGTTACTTCAAAAGACCTGTTATTTAAAATATATGTAGGTCTTTGCCAATCTGTCATCACCTACTGTATACCAGTGTGGGGTGGCGCCATCAAATCAAAATTCATTGAAATCGAAAAAGCTCAACGCTCCCTTCTTAAAGTAATGCTCTTTATACACTACAGATTTTCTACTGAAATGTTATATTCCATTACTGACGTTCTTAATGTTAGAAAGTTATACGTTTTATATATTACTTTGAAAGAACATAAAAAGAGCGATTATTACGAATTTCTCAGTATAGGTAGAAGAAATTTTAGTATCGTAACTCATATTACAAAAACTACATTTGCTTCTCGTCAGTGCGAACGACAATCTAAACTTATGGATAAAAGAATACACAACAAACTAAATATATATCCCATGAACTACTATAATTGTAAAGTGGCTATTTTAAAATTTAAAACATACAATGAAATAGAAATGTTGATTAATTCCTGTGTAATACTCGATGCACATATTTAAAAATCAAAGACACACACACACACTCTCACACACGCACACAATTTTTTTTTTCCTTGTAATAGATATATAAATTACTGGCACCAGTTGTTTGTCATAGTGTGAAGAGTGGAATCTTCTGATACAGGTATTTCATACTTACAAAAATATTCCCACCACCAATGTATCTAAAGTTAAGGCAGAAACTTCAATAAAGAATACTGTATGTCTTTGACAACCACAGGCCATTTAAATGGCCCGGATTTTTGGAGGGCTTGCGTGGGCCCATGGGAAGGCCAACACGTAGAGGACCCTTGACAAATTTAATGTAAATGTATTATTATTATTATTATTAATTTAATTTTAATCGAAAATAAAACCGATCATTAATTTACTTCTATGCTAAGCCGTCGCTTGTCGTCTTTGGCAAGACAATAAGTATAAGTATCTATATTTTAAACGGTAATAAGTAGACATTTAAAATTGACCTAAATTATTATTATACTTAGTTCGATTTTGACAATTAAATGAATATAAAAATAGACGATAAAAAAGGCTCTATGAATGTTTATCTGTTCCTACTATATTTGTAAAAACACTTACAATTTTGACTTACGTTAATAAAACGTTACGCCCCCGGATATAAGCTAGCTCTATTTCGAGTTTCATATCCGTTCAGTAATTTTCACACGATGCTCTAACAGACAGACAGACAAAAATGCTAAGAATTGTATTTTCGGACTCTGCTGGTCCGAATTAGCCCCCCTGATTTTATTCACATTTTTAAACGCATTGTACAAACTCGAACCATTTACAAGATTTATTATAGTATAGATTGCGTTGCATTTACATAGATTAAAAATATTCACTAATATGTACCCAGCTCAGCATCGCGCGCATCACAGACAAAATTTAGTCAATAGTATGGATACCCTACTACCTAACACACGTTGGATATAAGCTGAATTATTTATTTAAGTGAATAAAGAAACTATTAAGAATAAAAAATTCTAGCAGAAAAGAACCCAACTTCAAGAGTAATTAAAAAGTAAAAATATATTTATTGCGAAACTATTAAGAATAAAAAAATTCTAGCAGAAAAGAAGCCAACTTCGAGAGTAATTAAACAGTAAAAATATTTTTTTATAAATCTTGTAGTCGGTGCGAAGTAAAACATAAAATTATTATATTTTGCAAACTTGTTGTTTTTTTATGTTGTACTTCGCACCAACTTCAAGATGTTGTGGATTTTTTTGCTTTTTAGTTACCTACTCTAGAAGTTGGTTTCTATATTGCTAGATTTTTTATTTACTTTTCACTTGTAAGCTACGTATATGGTACCTAATTACAATAATTTTTATATGGACCTATCCTGAAGCTGTACTGAATCGAATGCAAAAAGAATGAGCATAATCGGGTTAGAAACATAAAAGTAAAAAAAATATTTACACGAGTTTTGAACCTCCTCCTTTTTTTGAAGTCGGTTAAAAAAATATTTTTCCCTTTGACTATGCTGTAGTCCGGTCAAAATGTAGCTTCTATGATTAACATACACGAAG
The DNA here is from genome assembly GCA_039645545.1 of Dendrolimus houi. Lineage (NCBI taxonomy): Eukaryota > Metazoa > Arthropoda > Insecta > Lepidoptera > Lasiocampidae > Dendrolimus > Dendrolimus houi. The sequence goes on from CM077122.1 coordinate 6,277,997, forward strand.
CTCAAATGACGCGGGATCGAATCCTTGCTGGACAGTATGCACCACTTGGACTAAAGTTAAAACAATAATTTCGGTCGTTAGTCAGTTTCGTGTTCTAATGTACATATTGTTACAATTATTGTAATTGCTGACAAATTTAAAACTAAAGTAAAATAAACTTGTCCTAAAAAGGGCCACCAGTCTCACCAAATTATAGAAAGAATGGATGCAACTATTAATACTGTATAAATAGCACAAACATATGTTCCAGGCGTTGGTTCTCAACGTTTGGAGAAACTTCAAAACGAATATGAGATTCAAAAGATTACTTTACTAGAAAGTTGGGATAAAGAAGAATTTGATTTAACCGACAGTCAAGACAGAGCAGAGTTCAAATTAAAACTAACGCTTTATATACAGGAGAGGGACTTCTTAACTTTTAAGAAAGAAAAGGAATTGGGCAGGGCTACTGCTAAGAATGACGTTAGGTTGGAGGTAAGTGTATATTTCAATAATGTTTTTAGGGTTCCGTAGCCATGCCGTCCGTCTGTCTTTGTATGTCACAGTCATTTTTTTCGGCAATCTTATTAATAAAAAATTAAAATTAGGCGAGGCCACAATACATATCACAAAGTTATTTTTTTTTCGTTTCATTCATTCCTTCATAAATCGATCCTTAACAAGCATCATTTGGTATAATAATACAGGTGTGTTTATTTTTTCAAAATTAGCCGATTCTATTCCTGAATTGATTTTTCAAAAATCTTATGATACTACTTTAGTTTTCGTCAAGATCAACCTCAATACTCCTTTTAGTGTTTTTGCTTTTTCGTATAATTTAAGAATTGGCCCCGAAAGACCACAAAAAAATTCACTTTATCATAAAAAAAAACCTCAAAAAAAGTCTCAACGAGTTAGGCAACGCATCGGCTCCCTAAGTGTTGCAGATGTCCATGGGCGACGGTAGCCACTTGCCATCAAGTGGACCCGTCTGCTAGTTTCTCTATAAGCAAACATAAAAAAAACCTTGCATGAACAGTTTTATAGCTAAGATCTATGAACTCAATTGTGAAATAAAAACAAATACTACAGTAGAACAAGAGTTTAAATATTTATTTGCAATAAAAAGTTATAATCAAATTAAATAATATAATTATGAAATAAAATGCAATATAAAAGTTAATCATTTAAATTATAATTAAACATGCTTTAGCTACAGAATACGTATGTGACATTAAAAACTTAAAGCTTAAAAACGCAAATCGTCTTTCCAATCATCGCAGTTCGCTCTTCCTTTTTCCGAAAGGCACATCAAAAGATTTTTGGAGAATTCACATTTGTCATCGGTGTTTTCTGCAAAATAATTAAAAACACTCTAAAAGTATTAAATCTTCATTACCCAAAGCGTTACCAAAAAGCTTGGTGTTTTAAAAAAGGTAACGTCGACGGGAACTCATAAAAATATCGAATTTTACAATTTAGTAGAAACTGGTACAAACGGGACCATTTTCGTAATCTCCGTCTGTCCCTGTCTTTGTATGTCACAGTAATATCGCTCAGACACTTCTGGGTTAATATGCATGCAAGCAGTAGAAGTATGGGTTATTGGTAATTCGACCTGTATCTGTTAAGAAATTATTGAGGAGGTGATTTCTGCTTAATATCATCCTACAATGCGATTGATGCCGTATGCAAAAATGGACCGTTTCAAGATAATCTGAATTTTAACTTTTTTTTTCTCAAAATGACACATACGCCACTTTAAACATCAATTTAAAAACAAAACTATTGTCATATTAATTCCAAGTTAACATCAATTAATAAGATTTCATGCATTTGAGACAAATTCCCAAAAAAATTACAACTTTATTCTAATTTTTATGAAAATGGCTAAATACAGGCTGGAATTTTTTAATGCCACCTGGAGGGAAAGTACTCTAAATAATAGATATAGCAAATTTTACTCCAAAGAAACATTTCTTTATTTTTGTAAAGAAATAAAACTGCATTCAAAGATTTTCGAAAATTCTCTTGCTTCACTCGGGATTCGAACCGACTAAAATCTGTAAAAATTACACACTGTAATTTTATTGCATCGATCGTTAGGTTCAATCACAGGAATGAAATCTCTCTAACATACTTGGTAAATTTAATGAAAGGAAAACCATGAAACCTGTACTTATAAATTCAATGGGTCAAGCTAAAGCACTTTTACTCAAAGATCGATCTGTTTCTGTTTACTTATATTAGTAATTAATAATTTATCATTGACGTTATTTATCAATTAAAATGACAAATTAAGTACTATTTAGATAAGACGATTGCAATAGCACGTGTTTGTAATGCAAACTCCTTTCTTAGATGCAACATAACTGCGTGTATGAGGTAGTTTTAAATAGGGAATATTACATTAGAAAATATCATTTGTTATTCATATTTGATTTTTTCACAAATCATTTCATTTTTGTCTCGCGGTAAAAATGGCTTATCAAGAACAATTTGATTTAATTTACCAAGTCTGTTAGAGAGATTTCATCCTTGTGATTGACCCTAACGATCGATGCCAGAAAATTACAGGCTGTAATTTTTACAGATTGTAGTCGGTTCGATTCCCGGGTGAAGCAAGAGAATTTTCGAAAATCTTTAAATGCAGTTTTATTTCTTTACAAAAATAAAGAAATGTTTCTTTGGAGTAAAATTTGCTATCTCTATTATTTAGAGTACTTTCCCTCCAGGTGGCATTAATAAATTCCACCTTATATATCGAAAAACATGCTAATTAATTTTGCTTGCGCTTGCATATGATTCGAAATACTTATACACTTTTTAAGATATCCAGTGAGGTATATTAATAAAAGATATGTCCATAATATGCAAAGTTATCAACAGAATAAAGAGATTAGATAAACGGATTCCGGTAATGAGATTATTTTTTTACCTGCTCATTACAATGGCAAAAAGGGTTTCCAGAGCTGTAAACGTTCGGCAACCGGTCTAACTCGCCAGTTTGGAAAAAAACTTTTGAACTATCACGTGGAAAACTCTAATAAAAAATTAAGGCTCTAGAATAATACTTTCAAGGAAAAAGTTTGGAGTAATATTAGTTCAGTAGTTTTTTTATATAATATATACTAAAGTATTTATTGATTTACATTTTTTTTTAAAACAATTTTTTTATAAAGTTATACACGTAGACAATATTCTGTTAAAAAAAACATCCAAAATATAATATTTAATAAAAAAATATAAAATTTTGTAGTCTGTCGGCAGCGAGGCCTGGGGTCCAAGCTACCGATAGGGCTCCAGAGACAGGAATCTCCTCGCAATTCGTGTCGTGTCCAAGAGTGTCACACAGTCTGGTCCGTCACCCAGCTTCCTAGTGAGAGCCTCTCTAGGTGACAGTCGAGGCTCTTCGCTATAAGACAACTATCGGCACAGTGATCGTTGACTACAGACGCCAGCGGTAACCTCGTGAGTAGGATCTATGTTTTGATAATTATAAATACTTATTATTATGAGGTCTTTTCAAATCAATGTTTTTTGGACACAGACTTGGACTTTTTGCCAACATTGGAGGATATTCTACGGAACCCATTCATAGTTCGTGGGCTGCGTCGCACTTGTAGGGTTTTTTATTTACATGACTTACCATTCTCCAACATCTGGAAACATTCCTCCACGGCTTCCTGCAAAAAATCTTTTAGATCTTCATTCCTTACTTCTTTTGTGATAGCATGTATAACCAAATATTGGTCAGGTTTTCCCTCGTCATCTGTCTTTAAAATGTAAAAATATTAAATTAGTCAATTATTTATTAATTAACAATTTAATGAAGCTATTAAGTAAAAGTGCGGGTAAACAGCGTTGGTATATACAGGTTATAATTATCTTTGAGTTTTTAAAATTACTAATTATAGGTATAATTATGGTTTATGTTTATATAGTTTATTAATCTTTAACTTAATAGAGCAATTAAGTATTTCTTTTAATTTAAATAAACAACAAAAACAATATGGATATTGCCATATAATCAATAGGATTTGAATACGAGGACTTATTGTTACTCTCGCTTGTATAAGATATTTTGCCTCTATACTTAACCACAAAGAAGATTTAAGTTCTAATTCTTTAGGTTTAACTTGTCATATAATTATTATATTATATTATAGAGTTATAGACTATGTTAATCTTAAATTATGTTTTTACCAATATTATTATGATGAGCACTAATAATTTTATTCGTTTTTGATTTTTCTTATTCTTTATAAAATCTATTTGAGCTAAGTGAAAGGATAAAGCTTCAATACCATTTTCAAATTCTCCAAAAAGCAGTGTAATGTGCAAGGCTTGCTATCGTCTTCTTTACTAGAATTATTATCACTGGAATTCTTCTCATCGCCTCTATCGTTGTCATGGATAGATTTATTAGGATTATATTGACTCCTATGACCTGAGTTTTCATTATGTTTTTCACGCTTATATCTATGAGAAGGTTGGCTTGGCGAATAGTAACTATTGTATATGTCCTGAAAGTATTTTCAATTTTTATACACCTAATCTAAACAACCTTATCAAACAATAAAAAATATCAAAACTATTCAATGTATACTTACACTTTCAATACCATCATTTTGAAAACCATCACGCGTACTTATATGATCATCCCTACCGTATCTATTGTCGAAACTATTCATCATATTATTATCATTTCTCGATGTTCTATCATCCCTATTACTATGCCTGTCATTTCTGGTATCTATATGATCATTCATATTGTCTCTATTTCTGTCGTGCCCATCTCTATTTGATCGTTCATTATTATCTTTATTATTGCCTTTATCGTTACGGTCTCTTGCATTCCTTCCTTTGTCATCTTTTATTCTACCTCTGTCAGGTCGATTATATCCCCTTGGTTCCCTCCAATCTTGATCATTGAATGGTCTACTGTCATTTGCAGTCTTGTCATCTTGAAATTTCATACATTTGTCATAGAGATCTTTGAGTACGGCTTCTTTTGGTCCACCTTCTGTACGACAATTTATTGCCTGTAAGAAAATAAAGCTATTTTTGAAAATTCCACCAACTCTGAGTATGAGTAGTTTTATTGTATTTCAGTAGTTTCTTTTTTATTTCATTTATGATTTTGGTTGAGTAAGTTTAGCGACACACCTGCGGAACGATACCTACCGCGCGGAAAGTTCGAAGACTGAAAGATCGGTGCTAATACAAACTTGTGTGTGTGTGATGTAAAACATCAGCGGAAATTACGCCAAGTTTGGGTTAGCGCCGATTCACCATTCTCCAAACTTTCTGCGCGATCCGTTCCGCAGGTGTTTCGCAACATTAAATTAAGGTCTAAAATAAAAAAAATACAAAAAAATATGCGCCCAATATTAATTTAAACAAAAACTTCTTCAAGATGAAATCAAAGCTAGTACTTACATAGCAGGCTAATATTTTCAAACAGATTAAAAACAAGAAATATTTAGCGAGACACATCTTTGCACTGTGGCGACCATCAAAATGTGGTGTGGGTCATGGGACAGCAGAATATATAACGGGCTCCACGCATCAATACCCGCTCAACATAAAAGACCAAAACACATTCATGAATGAAATATGTGGTGAAAAGTTGAGGGCTGTCCTTTGACAATTCTAAACAATGTAACCTATTTAACTAACACAATAGGGAAATTATTTTACCTACGTTTTTATACTAGTGTTTTCTAAAATTGTGCTTTAGTTTGATTTGCAACGGCCATCAGGCAAAACTCATTTACTATATAAAATATGGGTATATCAATTGAAACGTTATTTTACTTTCCCACTGCGGGCTTATATACTTAATCTTAATTACCCTATCTAAGGTATATTTCATGTATTCACTCTAAGAACTCCAGACAGAATATTGAGCCTAGGTCACCTACTTTCTTGGATGTTTTTTTATTGTTGAAGCACAGCAGACAGGCTGACGGCCCACCTATGATGGAAAGTGGTTACCGTCGCCTATGGACATTAACAATACCAAAGGTGTTGCCAATGTGGAGCCGGCCTCCAACGAGAAACTGGAACCTGGCCACTGATGCCGGAACACAACTCAAAGTTGTTATGGCGGCATACTGTAGAACAGGGGTGGCAGCTATCCAGTCGGGTAAATCCTCCTGGCTGTGGGTTATTTTGTCGCCTTTTACGACAGGCCGCCCGGCCGCTGGAATTAGTATTCTTTTTCCGTTCCTGCACGGAGAATAATATTAATTAATAATAATAATAGAAAAGAATTAATAATAACGGATTGCTATATGAATCGCTTGTTTCAATTATTAAATAATAAAGGTATGGATGTGGCCCTTCAGGCCCGCGCCTACCAGGGCATACGAAGTCGGTAAAGTCCTGCTTTTCAAGGGAAAAGCAATGCTAAGGAGCACTGGCATAAGGCAAAGCAGGGAACAACGAACGGTTTTTGCAGATATCCCCATCTCTGTTGGCAATAGTACATTCTCAGGGGTACTGCTGCACCCTAACGTGGCGAATCCCAGAAGCCCCCGGCGCGCTTCCCCTGCGGCGGTTAATCCTTTATCGGATTACCCTTCGTAAAAAAAAAAGTGTTTTAAAGGCGGGATTATAAAGACTATTTTCACAGATTCATCACGAGTGCATTCACGAAGTAGCGTTCTATACAATATAATTATATTATTCTACTTTTAAGGATCACGCTATTGTATTTATTGATAATCTGTAATGAAAATCTTCAGAGATTTCAAGTAATTTAAGTTTAATCTCGAGATCTTACACAGCCCTAGCAAAAGGTGATTGTGGGAACATCGGGGGATAAGTATTCTAGCTACTGGGCTAACAAGCCCCCACACTCTACCATTGCAATCCCCGGGCAGTGGGCAGGCGATAAACAGGAATTCATCTCCACAAAAAAGTACTGGGCTAACGAAGCTTTTTGTCCTCAAATTATATACATTACATAAAAACTAGATACATTGTTTGTCAGAGCATGCTGCGTACATGACAGATCTGTCACGGCTGTCAAATGAGGAGCGGAAGCGTGTTAACCCTAATAACAGGAAGAGCATGTCGTGGCGAATTGAGAATCATTGTTGTGCACCTGATAATGTTATGAAGTTTTATTATTTTTTTAAATTTAGTACTCATTTCAATGTAACTTTGTATGATAGGATCGTATTGTTATCATATTGCGAGATGATCTCCATTAAATCTGTTTTCTGCTAAATCTAACGGTCTAGCCACGACCTTGTCGCTATGAACGACAGATAAGCGCGACGCGATGAGCAAACAAAGCAAAAGTTGTTTCATGAGTACTTTGCCAGGAGTCGTCGCGCTATGCACCAGACTCCGTCACGTCGCTCGTCTTGTCGCCCCTCGCTGAGGCCAAAGACCGTGACGTTAGACTCAAACATGTACAATACTTTTATTTGTTTTTTATAATTACTTTCTTTTATAACTACGTTTAATACATGATATAACATTATATTATAATAATACTATGGTCACCACATTTTTTACAATATTACTGCACCACATCTTACCTTTCATACATATAGCCTATTATAGACCGAATAGTTTCTGAAAAAAATGATTTTCGGTTTGTGATAAATACATAAATAATAAACAAAAAGGCGGACGAACTTGAGGAATCCATGAGTTCCATTTTTACCAAAATAGCTGCGAATGTCCAAAAAAGACTTATAATTATCTTGCGACAAACTCAATATAAGTATAAAATCGTATATTATAACAAAATTATGGATCTAATGTTTTTATTTTAAGTAATTTAAATAAAAGCATGTTCTTAAACATGTTTTTAAATATTAATTTATAAACTTTAATGTAATTAAAAAAATCACTTTATAGCACGAGGAAGAAATGCGCAGCTTATGTCGTCCGAAACAACTTGAGATTGAAATGTATTGGACAAAGCTACGCGATGTTTACAATTTATATTTGGAGCAGCACAAACCCATTATGTCTCATTATCATAACTTGAAAGAAAAGGACGAGTTTTACCAGAGGGACATCGCAAGAAATGAGATGAGAATACACCAAGCTACGGTAGTCAGATATTTCGTTGTACTTGCGTCGTCTTATTATTAAGCCGGTTCACACCTGCGAGTCATACCCATAACCGTTGTTAGTTACTGTAACCAAAAATCATAAGTTGTAAGTGACTCGCGAGCAGGTCGCACCTCGCCGATTATTATCGGTTTCTGCCGCGAATCAAAAGGCGCTTGGGGTGCTCGCAGTAACTAATAATTAAATTAAATAATAATTCTTAACCGTGCAGGAACGGAGAAAGAATACAATTTCCTGCGGCCGGGCGGCCTGTCGTAAGTGGCGACAAAATAACCCACAGCCAGATGGTACGGCATTTGTCCGACTGGATGGCTACCACCCATGGTCTAAAGTATGTCGCCATAACAACCTTGAGTTGTGTTCCGGCATTAGTGACCAGGTTCCAGTCTCCCTTAAAGAGCAGAAGCGCAATTGTAGCACCTTTGGTGTTGCAAATGTCCATAGGCGATGGTAACCGCTTTCCATAAAGTGGGCCGTCTGCCCATCTGCTGAACTCCTGCAATAAACATAAAAAATCCTTCCGATGTACCTGTGCAGTAGACCAATTTTAGTAGAGCGTAACAGTGTACGAATCATGTAAGCGGGACAGAGCTAAGAATGCATAGCAAACAACATTCCGCCATTTCTGCTTGCGAATAAAGTTCAATATGGATTGTTTACATGTCGGAAACCGGTCTGCACTTTTGTACCCAAACGAAAATTGCTAATCGGAATTATAATTTGTGTAAAACTATTAACTATACACACTAGAACCTCCTGCTGTATTTATGTGGCTACAATTACAGCTCGCTAATGCGTACGCAGGCAGAAGCGGCTCGTTGGACGTCGCGAGCGAAGATCATTTCCTGTTATGTGTCCTGCGTAGACATTAGAGAACGTTACTGTATCTGCTTGGTTACAGTTACGGGTCGCAGATGAGTACCGGGCTTTATAATAGTCGACTCTCGTAATGTTATAACCAGAGATGCCCCGAATATTTGGTTGCTACTCGGTATTCGGCTGAATACCGAATAGCCAATTTGTGGAAAAAACGCGCATACTGCTAAAAAATTGTATACATTTCCATCAAAAATTGATAGTTAAACTACGTTTTAACAGTGATTAATGCGATTTTAATTAGTTTTCGGCCAGATTTTAAAATGTCAGAATCAAATAAAAAATCATTTAAAATCGCTCTTAAAACCGTTAAAACATAGTTTTAATTATGTGTACGTACCTATTATTCACGAGAACGTAAGAAAATATTTCACTTATTCTTGCTTCAACACTAACGTGCTACGCGCGAATTTTACATATCTTACAAACTTCAAGGAACATTCGGTAGCTGAATATTTGGCGCTTCGGCCGAGAGCGTGGCCGAATATTCAATGTTCGGCATTCGGTCACACCACTATTCGTGGTATCTCTAGTTTATAACCCTACTGCTCCGTCTGTGATAATGTTACGGTTATTGATCGTTTCACGCAGCTGTCGCGATGGGTTCAATACGATATTGTTATGTTACTGTTACTGCCCCATCTGAGATAATGTTTCAATTAATGACCGTTTCAGGCAAGAGATGGGTTTAATACGTTATTTGGAATGGGATATTGTTATAAATTGTTAATGACATTAAATATTGACATATAATGTATGTATGTATATATACTAATGTAACTATTCCTTTAGCGTTATTTTAAATGTTATAAACAAGACGCCTTTAGCCATAGTCAATAAATTTAACAATATCCCAGATGGAGCCCGAGTTAAACAAAAAGCTTTCATTATAATTAATACAAGCATGTTCAAGGGAAACTTCGTCGGCGTTACCTAACTACCATGTACTTATTTGCTAGTGAATAGGGGAGCGGACAGTCAAATAGTTTCAAGTACTTTTTATAAAGTTACAGAATATCGCCACTTCGTAGATTTTATACGAGCGTAACTACCTATGACGTCTAAGTCAAATAGCGCATGAATGATTATTTAAAAAGTAATTTAAACTATTTCTATCGTGATATTTCAAAAGTTAGGTGTTAAGGCGTTACTTTAACGCCTCTTCTGTTTATATTACCCCTGTCTACACCGTATAGAAATACATTCAAGTCGCGGTTAGAGTAGTACTATTGTAGGAAATGAGAACAAAAGGTACCGGGCTATTGGGGTGAACTGGGGATCGGGGACTATCGCGTCTGCCCATCGCAATGTTCGGGGAACATGCAAAAAATGGGCAGACGGTGACTCGCCACTCCCTGCATGGACCCCAAATAAATTCATACAAATTTGGCGAAGGGCAACATGGGTGTGAGTGACTAAGGAGTGTGGAGAGGTGGGTTACACGTTCACCGAAGCTATTTCAAGCCATTTATCACTTCCACTCCTCGAGATTGACTCTTAGCTCTAGCTATCTTCGCTGCCTTGCCTTAGACCTCGGAGTCAGGTACGTGGTGTCGTTCGCTACTCACCTAAGGCTTCACCACAAAGCCCCTCTGCCACTAATTTATTGTTATTGAAAGAGGCAGCCTGATTTTTGCACCCCGGCGCCCAATATGGTTAAAACGATCCTGAACTTATGCACTTGAGAAGGAAATATTGTAAAAAAATTTAGTTGCGGCCAATGATGCGCTCCGGAGATGAATCTTTTTGAACATGCTGACATTAGTGTTTTTATCAATACAGGTAAATTTATTAAATCTACAAAAGGAATGGACAAAGACAACAACAACTATGAAGGATAAGCTAACTAGAATGTTAAGCCGCAAAGAGGAACTGTCAAGGCAGTGTTGGCAAATGAAGAGAGACACAAAACTGGATACAAATAAAGAAAACGAAAAACTTGAACTTATGGTTAACTCTAGCCAAGACGCAATAAAGGTAGGTCTCCAATACATATTTACTTAATTTAACAATCCCATCATCAGAAGAGCTTTGATTTAAGCATGGAAGGAGTTAGGTACTACTAAAGCTAGATATTAAAGTAGAAAATGTTTTAAATTACCTACCCATCATTCTAAACACATAATTTAAGTATAATTTCTCTACAAAGAAAAAACAGGTCGTAGTAGATGGAATTTATTAAAATTTTAGGATTTCAGGATAAATTATACAGATTATATTATATTATTTTTTTAGCGTTTGGAAAAAGTGAAAGAAAAATTAAACAAAATATTACAAATGGATAAGATCTGCAGTAAGTATGAACATGAAGGGGACACTGTCAGCCTTAAAGACATTGAAAATGACAATGATGAAGATTTTGAAAATGACAATGATGATTTTGAAATTTTGAATGGTGATATGATGGTAAGAAACTGAAGTGGTTTTCATTTTCGGTCCTTGAAAAAATATTTAATTATATGTGCTCTTCTTGTTTACAAATAACAAGATTTCATTATTATTATTATTATGATTTCATTAGGTTTGAATACCTAATGTCTTAGAGAATAGAGCCATAAAAGGCTGATATATATTAGGTATTTTTTACTTCAGTAGGTAGTTAGATTTCCCCATTCCCAAATTTCAAGGAAATTCCACTCCCGATAGCCACCATAAAAAGAAAAATATAACCAGATAATAATTGTTGCTTATGACCTTAAGATCCATGTTTGATGGGTTTCAAATGGATCTTAAAGTTATAATATAGTGTAGTATTGCATTATACATAGTTTTTTTAGTAGTTAGAAAGTTTTTACCATATTTTTCTCCAGGTGTCACTGTAACCTATCTTTACAATTACTTTTATCCAAGGTTAACAACAATTTTTACTACAAAGGGCTCTGGTGCGAAAGAGCTAACTAACTTCCACTCCCAAATATTACCTATCTTTGTTATTTTTTACTAATTTTACAATACCTATCATAGTATGTAAAGCAATCACCCAACTGATTTGTGACATACACTATCTATCTCAATAAATATTTACAAGTTAAAATCAATTCTTTTTATTGTAGGCGGAATTTAAAGAGTACAACAAAATGGAGAAATTCCTGCTGAAAGTAAACAGGGCTCAAGTACAAACTATCTGCTTGAAAAACGAGAAGAACAAACTAGCTAAAGAGAATGTTCTGTTGAAGAACTATATTAAGAGATACCTCACAGAGCTGGCTTTGAAAGATAAGGAGCGACCTGCCAGCATGAAAGTACAGTCTGAAGTCCAGAAGATTAATGCCAACTGAAAGTTGTATGTAGTTTTTAGCTCATATTTTTGTCTTGAATTTTGTGTCCTTTTTTATTACAGTATAGGTTCACATTTCAACATGATCTTGCCCAATGTCAAGTGGAGATATGGTCTAGAATGGAACATGCTTACCTAGAAGGTACCCATTCACATGGGACTTGAAGACACCCACGTTGTAGGTTTTGGGAAAAATAGACTCCAGCAGTGAGTTCTAATCCTTTGCAGTGCACATAATGAAAAAACTGCACCTACCTATGTATATGTAATGTATGAAATAATAATAAATTAAAAAAATAAAAATAATGGCAAAATAAATTTCCACATAGTCATATTATCTACAATTTGTTTTAAGTATGACATTTACAGGTATCGCCCAATAACCTGTATAGAAGGTGCACTCTCAAATGCAGTTATGCATGAGAAGAGAATGAAAACCTTCAACAAGAAGAACAGAGATGCAGATGTAAGAGCATACCCTCGTGTACAGTGCTGGATGTGAACATAATCTCTTTGAAATATGATTATGGAAAGCCACCACCATTGTATGTAACTTCATAAATTCATCTTATATTTTATTTGTATCTTATTAAAATCAACATCTATTTTACTTTTAATTTTATTGTAATCACTATTATGAATACTAACTTTTATTTTTAATATCTTATTATTATTTATAGAAGCAATTTGAGAGTATTAATAAAAATACAGAAAGGTTTACTAGTTAGTTTTATTTCAAAACAAATTAGAAACTAATATAGAAATAACCAACATTTGCAATAAAGTGATTTGTTTAACAGTTTATGTGGGAATGATCTCTCTTATTTTTACATCAAAGTATAAAATTAAATCATCATTTCAATTTTTTTCTATTTTGGTTGAGACACTTATGACAAAAACTGAATAAAATTATCTTAAACTAAGCTTATACAGCTAATTCTTTAATCTATAGTAACAAAACGAAATTATTAAAGTTATTCCATGGGAGTAACACCATCAATGCCATTGTCATCTACACCAAGATTCCAAGGATCATCTAATGCAGATAAAAGTTTTGCCAGCGCTTTGTGCCCTTCTTTGTCAATAGATTTGACCATTTCTTCAGAGAAGGGCACATATTCGTCACACAGAACACTCCTTCCTTGAGATACACCGTAAATTTCGTACCAGCCGTCTAGTGGTTCGTGTAGCGGCGTCTTTAATTTGATAGGAACTTCCTGGTCATCAACAGTTTTAACGAAAAATCCTTCACTAGCGGAAACTTTTGTTACTTTACCCCAAATTGTGACTTTCGCGCCACTTTTCTGTGGCAGGTTACCGGCTGTTACGTACAGAATAGATTCATCGTTATTTACCAACTCTTCGAAATCGTCGCGATCCCCCATACTTTATATTATTTTAATGTATACGTAAACTTTTTAAGATTTCTTCTTATATTTTAAATTTTAAAATTTAATTGAAAATGAATAGTAACAAGAATAGACACATGAATACCTATTGAAATATATTGACAAATGACACAAGAAAGCAGTCAATGTCAATCGAAATAATTATATCCGAGATTTTTTTTTTTTATTTATCGGCCAATTTGCTAATTTTTATCCTATTTATTTATATCACCTGGCTTTTCTATACATACACACGACATTAGCAAAATCAATGCATAAAAGGCATTACAGCCTTTATTAAAAAAAAAACTTTGATACTGATGACGATTACAGCTACGTTCCTCTTCCTCTAGTAGCTCACAACGCCCAAAAATACTTCGTGATAGCGACTACTAGTGGTATGTAGTTCCGGATCGTAATAGTTCACGGTATTTTTTTGTACTATGTCCACCACTATAAAGATATATCGGTCCAATCCGAGGTGTCAAATGAAATAGTTCCGCATGTCCGACCGACAACGAACGAGTCCTCCCGAAGCGAGCAAATATGATGCGAGCATAGTTGGAACGTTCCGACTTCTGTTATGCAATTATAATTTGCATTAGCATGACGATTCATTTATTAATATTTGATTTTAGTTTCTCTCCTGCTTATGACTCCCGCTAAGTGCCCCATTTTGTTTAAAATAAATAATTATTAATTAATAATAAAAATTATCTAAGAACACACAAATAATTATCTAAAAGTATGAAGGTAAATCAACTGACGATTTTAGTTTTAAGAATGCATAAATTGCCTACTTGGCTATGCATTTCAATTAAACCGAGGAACTGTAGGGGCCTATTTAATTATGAACACTGATTGCAAGACATGGACCGAAACCAAACATCTGAACTAGTGTAACTAGATAAAGAAATAGTGGATAGTTCCGCGAACATGTTTCCCGGACATGGTTCCAACAAAGAAGTGAATCGTTCCGTGTTCAATCCGCTGCAGGATATGACTTGCGCATGTCTAGCGACCAGGATCGTTACGCAGTGTGTTCCATCAGTAGCTCACAACGCCCAAAATGCTCCGTTAGCCTTTCCACAAGGCGACCGCGGTCGTTGTGGTCGTGGCGAAAACGTCACTAATGATTGTCATCATTTTCGATCACACAACGACCTATGTCAAGAGGTGGGTCGAATAGCTGTTCCACTTGGGTTTACGATTGTAACGCCGGCAAGCAAGTGAAACGAGAAAAATCGCAGTCGTGAACGTGGGCGTTGTGAGTCCCTTATGGAACGTAGCCTACGTCGTGGCGAAAACATCACTAATGACGTTATTATTTTGAATCACACAGCTCTCACAAGGGCTCATGTCAAGACGTGGGTTGGAAGTGGGCGTTGACCACAGAGCATTAATTCTCTCTATCGATTGACATTGAAAAAGGCGCGATTCTCAAATCAACCAATTACATACGTGTATTTTGTTATTAATGACATCAATGCTCCATAATCCGTTCCACTAGAGTTTATGATTGTAACGCCCGCAAGCAAGTGGAACGGGAAAAATTGCGGTCGTAAGCGTGGTCGTTGTGAGTCTTATGTGGAATGTAGCCTAGAGGCTCACAACGACCACGTTCAAAAATTACTATGGGATACTGCGTATACCACGTTCGCGACTCCATTATGCATTAAAAACTTACAAAGGACATTCACAAAATTATTACTGTGGCAAATAAATTTAGAAAATAATAAGGGCGCCACTTTCGCATATTTGTCTAAACTCTAGCAACTCCAATTTTTATGCTGGAGGCCACACCTGCGATAATATCAAAGATATTGATTGTGGCCCAATTAGATCACAAATAACGCATTACACCCATCGCGACATCTGCGTGAAACGGCCTATACCTGTAAAGTTATCCCAGAGGAGGTACTACGTCAAACATCGTGCAAGGATCAGGTTGCTTCATTTATGACATGCGTGTAATTTTTCAACATAACCTATGATGTTTATTTTAATAATAATGATTATAATTTTGTAAGAAAGAGCTTTAGTACCTTGCGATAATTAACAGAACAATTATTTTATTAAAAGAAGCCAAACAAACCCTTACAAAGCCGTCATGTCGGCTGTTCTTTGTAAATATAGTCAAAATATAACGAAAAGATTTATAAGTATTAAAATGTATATTCATTTTATTATCTATTCAAAATTCCCGGAAATAAAAAATGATAGGTGTTATTTAATTTTTTTATTTTTATTGCAGGAGTTCAGCAGACAGGCAGGCGGCCCACTTGATGAAAAGTAGTTACCATCGCCTATGGACATTTGCAACACCAAAGCTGCTACAAATGCGCTACTGCTCTCTTAAGAGAGTCTGGTCACTAATGCCGCAACACAACTCAAGGTTGTTATGGCGGCATACTCTAAACCAGGGGTGGTAGCTATCCAGGCGGGCAAATACTCTACTACCTGGCTGTGGGTTGTTTTTTCGCCTCTTACGACAGGCCACCCAGCCGTAAGAAATTGTATTCTTTCTCCGTTCCTGCACGGATAAAAATGATACTTTATTCCAATAAATCTTCATCTAAATATTCTTTCTCGGTAACTGCTTCTACATCCATGGTTAGTTAGAGCTGGCTGCAACATCATCTTCATCGGACTCGGATTCAGAAGTACTCCTATTGTCATCCTCGTTTACAACTAATCTCTCATACAGAGTAAGTTGGCAAGAATTTGTCTAATCGTTTTTAGTGATATCTCGAAATGCACGCTTAGCTTCTTCCTATAATGACAGAAAGTCTTAATCAATTTGAATCTTTATAGACAGCAATTCGACCAAAATTCAAAGTAAAAGAAATTAGTACATAAATTTATTCAAACCATATCGTATACATTTATGGCAAACGATCCCATATTGTGAGAGTATTCTCGCAGATGCGGACCCGGTACAAACAAATACAAAAATCATACATTAACATAACCTATCTGGTCAATGATAATTGTACAAATTTTCTACATATATCTTGTAAGAGAGATCCAGAATAGAGATTTCTTTATCAAGTTATATACAATTGAACTGAAAACAACAATATAAACTTAGATATATCAGTCATATCAGTGTTTCCGTGGTAAACATCGTCGAGGTTCAAAAGAATACTTCTTGCTTCATATTCCGTAAGATATCGTCTGTAAGCTTTATACATTATTTTTCTTCCCAAACTTAAAACAGTTTTATTATTTTTTTACCATTTTTAATCACTTAATAGGAAAACAAATATTACGAGCACCTATACTTTTGTTTACATAATTTATGTCAAAGCAGAAGTTTATTTTGAGAATGTTGCTAGTAAAAAAATATTTCCGTTTCAAGATAACTTTGTCAGATTGCACTCGAATAATAATTAAAATTCGAATTTAACTTCGCTCCAAAAACAAGTCAATGGAAAACCCTTTGATTTCCATATCACTAAACGTGATAGCTTCGCTATTTTTTGTAATGCAACCATGAAATAAAACGACTTTATTTATATAAATAGAGCCCGCGTCTCAAAAGACGCAGCGCTGCAATCGCCGTACTTAATCCCGCCAGAGTAATTATTTGCAAATCGATATAGATAATTATTTTAATAATTAAATACAGAATATTCCATAGTAAAAGCTTTAAATTTATTTCTTGTCTAATTTACGAACAAAACTCTATTAAATAGCGGACTTCTTTTGTGGCATGGCATTCTACAAGATATACGGGTCCATAATGCCAGCAATAAGTAAAGGCAATCGCAGCACTACGTCTGTACTTTTTTTTCTGGCGACTTGTTATTCTAAGAGGTACACACAGCTCACTCAAAACTCGTCTCGGGACAGGTTTTCAACTCAATTTGTGTACAATATACATCATACATTTCAGTCAAATTCTTCCAATTTCTGTAGACAGTTGTTATCTGCTTATAATCAGATCATTTAAATATTTAGATTTGTGCATGTATGGTGAATTAAACAAAAATATTTAATTAAAATTTTATTTCCCTTATGCTATGTAAACAAATAAACACAAATGTACTCTTTGTAGAGAACAGCAATTTTATAAACTAAGCGAATAGGTCTTCCCTGTCCGCGGCCAGGGTCGGCGCGGTGGCGTCCTCCATTGCTGCAAAGTTCATGAAGTGGGCCGGTCTGTGTACCTCGTGGTAGAACTCACGCGGATTGCCGAGTTGCACGCCGTATTTCATGTTTGGATCGTGACGGACACCTATATATTAAATAATCAAGGATTAAATATAACACGGATTTTTTTAAAACAATGGTTTAAAACAATTGGGCCCAAGAAATGTAATGAGTTGAGATATGGCTTATAAAGCGTTGCATTTTTCTGTTATAAAATGGAAAACATTAGCCCTAAATTCTGTTTGGAAGATGGGAAATCTTAAAAATAAGGTCACAAATAAAATAAGTTATCAATTACAATAATTGATTTATGCGAACGAATTTTAACTATTATTAAGATTATTAAGATCGTGAAAACACACCAACCACACTATTGATTCATTTAAAATAACTAAACCATCTAAACCAACCAACAAATTTCAAAAATATCAATATATTAAAAATAAATCATAAAATCACTCATCTTTTTACAATCTAGACCGAAGAGAATGTATGAAAGAGTAAAAGGTCTTGTTTTGGCCAGCAGGAAGTGCAGATGACAAAAAATATTATTTTAAATATTGCTACGACTGCTGGACCCTAATGGTGACGACCTACCCTCACAAGCGTTTGCCTGAAGGCACTCTGGATGGAGAGATTTAATTTACAATGAAACAAACAACACCTGCCAGATTCAAGGCTTATATATTTAGCTAAAAGTATCTTACCCATGAAATTATAGTTCCAGCTTCCCTGCGAAGGCACCATGAAGTATCCTAGAAATCTGTCAGAGAGGAGCATCTGAACCCTTTCGTAGTGAGAAGGCAGGTAGCCCTTGGGGTTGTTGCCGCGGTCGGTGTTCTTTGAACCCCACTCGTAACCGCTCGGCGTCAATTTGTATGCGGTCAGGGAACAAGATCCGGGTGTGAACGAACATGTTATGATGATTGTTTTCTCGCCGTCCCATGATGAATTCTCCGCCATTATTTTCGCGTGCGTTGTTATATCCTGTACATATTAATGTTATCTTAGACAAAATTAAACTCTGTGTACACTATAGTATTTATAATACAAAAATCGGGTATACCATAAAAAATAAAAGTGCCATGTATTTCAGATGCCCAAACAGCATCGGGGGTGAACCGGCGATTATAAATTTAAAAGAAATACAAAAATAGGGTAAGTGCTAGGTAACCTGCGCGCAACGAAATATTCTATACAAGTGACAGATGTCAACCATTTTTGTTATTTGGCTTGCTGCAATGCAAAGGAGCTTGCTGAGCATCAGACTAATGAATGAACAGGTGTAAGCTTGGAGACAAGAAAGAGGACAGTGGTAGTGGATACCAGTTGGATTGCAAATAAAATGAAGTGGAGATGGACTGGTCACATAAGAATTGGGCCAAATATTTCAATGATTGGTAACCAAGTGACGGATAAAGAAGGGCGAGACCAGAGAGAAGATGATTTCCCAAAAGCCTGGAGAAGGTTAGCTAGGGTTCAGAATAAATGGCAAATTGACCGAGCTGTCAATGTGTTAAAAAAGATTAAAAAAAGAAATCAGTGGAAATAAAGGCTATTTTTATTATAAAAAGAAAAGTTTTAACCATCATACCCCAAAACCTAGAATAATGTTCACGTTAATGTTTTCAGCATTTTACCCCCTCATAGTTTACATTAGAGCAGGCGACACTATTTCACATCACTTTAGAATGTCAAGAGGAATAATTATCTTGCTACTTATTCACTTCAAGTTATTAAAACATATTGTTTATTTTTTTTAAATCTGACTGACAATATTGTAAATGTATAGTGGCCACCTTAATTTTTTCGCGATTTCTCTATGGAACCATAAAGTATAACATTTTATATGAAATTTCATGTATGTATGTAGACCCAGTAGTTTCAGAGAAAAATGACTGACTTATATATATATATATATATATATATATATATATATATATATATATATATATATATATATATATATATATATATATATATATAGTATCATAGACATACCTGCGGCGATAATTGCGGCAACTCGTTCGGCTGCGTGTGCATCCAGCCCAGCGGCTGCAGATGCGCCAGCGCGGGATGCTTCGGTAGGTGCTTGGGCAGGTGCACCTGCTGGTGCGTGCCCCACTGCGGCGGGATCACCGCGCACTGCACCTCACGCACCATCGGGTTGTCGCTCGGTGAAGTGCCGTAGAGGTAGCATGCGATCTGAAAATTATTACAATAATAATAATGGGCAGGCAACCACACATATTGTATATCCTCAAATTACGCAAGTTACGCTTTTGTTATGGGTAATATACAACGAATTACTCTAGGGCCGATACTAGACACCCAGACTATAGTAAAGGAATAGGAATCAAACCCAGGGCATCTGAGTTGTAGTGAGGTAGGCCTAGCTCGCTCAACCGCAGAAGCCGTCAATCATTATTATTGCCTGAAGCAGGCAGGCGGCCCACGTGATGGAAGGTGGTCACCGACACATTGACAAACTCATAAGAAATTTTATTCTTAAACAACCTCATGTAGTGCAGAGAAAACATCGGAAAGTTTCCACCAAATCATTGTCATTTGTGGAATAATATAACTAAAAGTAACAAAATTTCTTTATTTTTTCCAATATGACTCTGATCTAATTTGGTTTTTAAATAATTGTCTTGTCATTTCAGTAAACACTTCTTAATTATTTACTTATTAATATTGCTTTGCATGATTGATACGGTCTAACGGTTCAATCAGTGGTAAGAATTCATAAATATTCAATTTTTTTAGAATAATCTATAAGCGTCAGTCAAATTGTATATCCTTGATTGACGACAAACAAAGGAGTTTTTACGATAATATTTTCTTAAGTTTTCGCGACTTGTATACATAATAAAACTACGTTTTAACGGTTTTATTATGAGTTTTTACGACTTCAAAATCAGCCCACACTTTTTTTTTTGCTTAGATACAACTTCTATGTACATTTTTGATTGATATTATGATTTTTGAATACAAAACTGCACTTTCCTGCAAGCTATAAGATGATATTACTCGGATCTAAACTATTGATCTGTTAAATAAAAATCAAAGCCACAAGGCGGAATCTAGATAATTTCTAAAACATACCTGTGCTCTCAAATCGGATATAGTGACGAATTTCTTGAGCAAATTCTTGGGCAGGATGTATGTGTAGCCACTCTCTTTGATGTCGTCGGAGCTCACGTAGATGTGATTTGTGCGCAAGTGCAAGTTCGTCGCGGATATTGCGCGCACACGCCACTCCGTTTTTGAGCTGTTTTAATATCATAACCATGAAGTAACTTGGTAAAAAGAATACAAATATTACAATGTTGAAGATACAATAAAATATTATATTGTCTTTGTTCAGGAGTAGAAATAACTGTATTTCTTTCTAATACTCATAAAATAAAATTATAAAGTTATTTTCTAAGAAATCACTTTATTCTATGCTTCAGAAGTGTCATAAAACTTAAAACTGAACTAAAACTGGATAATTAATCGTCGGCGCCAAAAGGATCTATCCAATGTAACTTGCAAAATGGTACATTTGTCAACTGGACCATAAAAAAATCCAAAGAAAAATTTCTTGTAAGTCTTATAACATTTTTAGTCATTTTTTAAATATTAATAACCTTGGGTGACTAGATTATTGTACTTTATTAGTGTTATAGTTATTCTTACTCTTATGAGACATGTCATAGATAATTCAGTTGCAAGTTTATTGAGGCGATTTTTGAACTATACAATTTTTGTTTGTCGGGAGAGATCTTACAACAATGTATCCTCCTCCATAGCTAACTCTGTTTTTCACTATTTTATAAGAAACGCCTGCATGCATGCCAGTTCTGTATAGTATACAATACTTACTTAACCTACAAAATATTTTAAAACAAAAATACATACCTACCTAAAAGTTGCGAAGGAAATTCAGCAATGTATAGCGATGGTTTCTTACCTAAATGTCTGCGACTCATAATTGCTGGTGGTAGATGTGATGATTTCATCGCCATGTTTGTTCACGGTTCTCGTGGTGGTGGCTGTCAGTTGGCTCTGCTCCTTGCTCTGCTTCTCGATCTCGGCGATCTGCTGCCTCTGCGCCGATGGAGCCGATATCTCCATACCGAGTATAATATCGCGGATTTCAGACTGCGTCAGGGATGCTACGTTTACACTGAAAATAAATTTACCAAAATATTAAAAACATTCTTATTTTTTTTAATAGCTAAAAATATAAATATCACAATCATACATAAACAGTTTACTATTGAATATTTCCGGAATCCCTCTTAGTTGACAACATACATATCGCACGCTCAATCCAATACTGACACTATCCAAAAGTATGAACTTTACAGGCGAGCCAAGAAACATTTTCTTAAGCCATGCTTTTATTAGATGCATTATTACAATACCTTTTAGTGGATATTTCTGTTACTTTTAAACTAGGATTAGCGCTATTACACGTATTTCCATGTTTTATGATAGATGGCATTGAAAAATCGATTTGAATATTTTTTCGCCAGTGTCAGTATTGAATTGAGCATGCAATATACAATTCATATAAAAGACCACATCAGGTATAATTGTGTTTTATACCGTAACAAATAATCAAAAGAAATATGCACCAAGCTTGTAAAAGCTAACATGGCATGTTTCAAACATCGAAAGGTTTATAATAGGTTTCCTTCACTGTTATCAAATGATAATTATGTCAAAAGGTACACTGTAGACTATAGAAGAAGAAACAATGCCTGAGCAGTTTTGTACTTACTTATTCTTCTTTCCATAATCAGCCAATATGAGATCTTTCAACTGCACTTCAACTTTGATCCAGTCATCATCGCTCAAAGTTGGCCAAATGTGATGAGGTTCAGTCAGTGTGGTCTTGTCAGGCTTCAGGAGAACTTTCGTCCGTTCTGTGTTCACATGTAAAGCTCTCAGGATCAGAATGAGACGACTGAATGCCTGTGGAATAAAAATATTTTTGTACTGTAAAATACTATTAAAAATAAAAAAATGTAATAAGGAAATGTAAATATTTATTTGTGTTTACTTATTGTCCTTCATATTTATACTGTTGAAGTAGAATTCTAAGTTTGACAATCTTCCAGTAAAAAAAGGAGTTGAAAAAGACACTAAGTCTAGCGTCATAATTTTGTTCAAAGTATAATACACTTACATTCTACTGACGTTTTAATTGATATAGGGAAAACATGACTAAAATTTTCAATAGACATTTTACTATTTGAAACATAACATAATAACATAAACTTTTAGACAAAATCAGTCAAAAATTGAATCTTAAAAGTACACATTTTACCAGAGTAACAGAACTAAGCCAACAATTTTTATAAATATTACAATCAGGAAATTATAACATACAAGAGTGCAGTTCTATACTATCAAATCTAAAAAAAACCTTTAACGGAAAAGCGTCCATATTACAACTTTTAATTTGGATCAAATTGGTGGCAAACAAACTATAAATTTGTCAAACTAAATAAATATACTCATAAAGGCATCAAATTAGAGTACTGGGATTGTCATTCTTTACTAAGAAAAATAATTAATTCCATTGTAGGACTAATGTTTGCATTGATTTAGAATTGGAGATCAGACAGCGTAATCTCAGACGCCACGCCCCTCGGTGCATTACGGTCAGCAAGCCCTTGGCAGTGTCACGCCTCCAGAGCACAGGGACTCTCTGGTTTCAGGACCCCTACGCCATTCATCATTTCTCTATTCATATTTATATAACTTTCATCAATCATAGTTGACAATCAAATTAATTTACTCTTTTTATCATCTCAGAAAACGCCGAAGCCTCCTAGATTTTAAATGTTCATAGCATGTTATGACTTGAATTGTTATAGAGTCAAACAACATATTAACAAAGCGTTAAAGAGATACCAAGATACAAAATAAACAAATAATTTGTTTCAATCTATGTATAATAATTTAATTACCATAAAATTCTGAATGCTTAAATTATAATTGGCGGCTTTGAAGTATTTTAAAGATGTTTTTTATTTATTAGTTATAATTATAAAATTCACTGTACATGTAACTTTATTTAGCCCGACTTAACAATTAGATATTCTATTCCTAAAATCAAGTATTCATATTTATTTATTATATAGAGTAGGTAATATATGTATTTAAACAACTTACTGTGTAAGATGATATAGTCTTCAACCAATCATCATACAAATTGAACAAAACCATCTGTGGCTCGGTCGCCTTCAGAATGAGATCTCCAAACTTCTCCACTTTGAGACAAGCTTGGAATGGCAGCTGTAGTTCTGAGCCCTTTATCACAATGTTCGGAAAATCTAACAAGTGGACCTGGAAATATAATCCATAATCCATTTATTTTTCTCCAGGACAATTTAATTCAATTTATAAACAACTAACTGATCCCTGCCTACTTCGCCGGGTGTTATTAGTAAATTAAAAAATATTATTAATCACAATATAGCTTATGTCACTCCGGAATAATGTAGCTTTCTACCTGTGAAAGAATTTTAAAAATCGGTTCAGTATTTAAGAGATTACTTCCTATAAACAAACTCACAAATTTGCAAACTTTACCTCTTTATAATTTTAGTACAGATAAAACATTAACACATACATATTGATGTACTTTAAAAAATAAAATGTAATGTATTTTCTATGCAGGTAACACATTCAAACCATTTTAGACTATCAATTTTGACATTTTGATCACTCTTAACCTAATAATGTTCATAATCTGCTGGTCTCAGTAAATTGTTGTAGGAGAATTGATGACTTTTACACATTGGTCATTTCAATGTTCTAGATTCCATAATATGATGTTTTTTTCATGATGTGTCATGTAATAGTGACAATATGGCTTATAAGGCCAAAAATTAGTATAAGTGATCCATTCTCTCAGTCAAGTCTGTTCCCAGTATGTTTCTCTCTTTATATAATTTTTATGCTAGTTATATTGCAAAATCCGCATGTTACACAAATTTTTCTAATTCATCCTAAGGTTGTCTGGAAGAAACTGCTTTTAGTGATAAGATCACTTTTTTGTTTTCTGTACTTAAACTTCTTGAACTGTATCTTAATGTTATAAAATAAAGTATATTCTATTCTATATCAAGGGTTGTTTTAAAATATGGATCTAAGCCTTAAATTTCAACAAGTTTGCCTTAAAGTCTATTATAATGCAGATTTTAATTTAATTATGCTTAAATTTTAAATATCTATTAATTTAATTACCTCAAGTGGATCCAACATTCCTTTTCTAGTGACAATAATCTGCTTGGGTTGCTCCTCAACAGGCAGCGATCGAATCAACGCAGCCACTTCTTCAGCTGTCTTCCACTTGGCAAGCTATCATAAGAAAATAGATAATTTATTAAACAATATATTTTTATTTAATATTAATTATTATTTAATATAATATATAAACTATAGACTTTGTATGTTCGATCTTTTTTTTGGTATAATGAGTAAATTCAATATCCCTTGTTCATACAATGGATATTATTTATAACAATTTCTATAGGATATGGATATGAAGTATAAATAAGCAAGTGAAGACATAGAAAGCTTTACTTATTACTAAAAGTTTTAATTCAAAATGAGAAGTCAACAGAATGATTTTAGTTTCATCCTATGCTTACACTTTCTTATTTCTACATAATTTACAGAGAGAAAAAAAATTATACAAATTAAGGTTTCCATTACAGGTTATGTGTCTTGTGCACAGTTTTTTACAAAGGAGGGCCTTAGTGCTGCATGAGTTAATTTTGTATAAAATTCAAATAGTGGCTCCTACCTGTCCAAGACGTTTCTGTCCAGCCCACACACTTGTATGAATGATCTTCAAGAAAAGTTGTCCAGTGCGAGGATTGAATATGAAGATTGCACCATTGATAGGCTTCGTTGTCAAGTTGCCCTCAAATGTCTTGTGGATGGTTACTCGGTACACATTGGTATCATCAACAAACCTACACAAATTTTTTGTATGTAAGAACTGTGTTCGAGGTACACCCAGACTAACACGGCTGTTTCCCACAGGATGTTTGTGCCAAGATCGTAACAAGTCGAAATCTATTATTTCTGCCTATAACAGATTTCCACTTGTGATGATCATGGCACAAACATTTCTCTTCACTTAATTTTATTTCATAATTTTTACATGTAAGTGGCGGCATGTGTTGCAAATGTTGAGATTTGCGACACTGAGGCCTAATTTGATTTTAACCTCTGTGTCAGTATCCTATATGGCGAGAAATCTCACACCTTTCTATTCTACATAAAAAAATACAGAATCTTATGAAGCTGACTTTATATTCAAGACAATGAAAAAAGAATAAACAAACAAACTAACATGGTTGTATATATTATATAAATTGCAAATGCAAATCCGGCACGAAGGACCAAAGGAATAAATTAAATCCAAACATTTCACTCACCAAATAATCTGATTAGAGAACAGCTCGCCATAATTCTGACTGGACAAATAAGGTTCGGTTGGTTCTGAAGAGTATAGTTGCAAAGCCTTTCGTATACGTTCACGCAACACATACAACGCGGGATTGGCCTTCATTATCTTGGCCATAGCTTGCTGGATCAAGGGCTTACATCCTGGGAACCAGTTGCCGTATGCACTGGAAAAATATGTGTTATTCAATCAAGTGACATACATAAATATATGCACAAATACACACTTAAGAAATGTGCAAAATTTTTTATATACCTTAGATCATATACGGGCAACAACCGGCCCGCGGGCCGGATTCGGCCCGCTGTAAGATATGATTCGGCCCGCGAGACATTTTGAGAAAACCCAATTTAAAAAATATCACATTGGGTACTTATACTCACAGGAGTGACAGTGAGGCGGCAAACATCAAATTCTTTGATGTTTGCCGCCTCACGGTTGACATTTCAAAAGATTTATTGCTTCTCAATTATTCTAAACTAGTTAATTTAAAAATATTATCACTACTTTAAAATGCACTAAGTACTTTTAAACGCGGCCCGCGAACGTATTTGCACGCTAAAGTTTGGCCCTCAACATTTCAATGGTTGCCCATACCTGCCTTAGATAATCATAAATGCACTTTAAAGTTATTCAATTAACTGACATACACACACATACATTATCTCATAATTTTTCTGATAATATTCAAAAGCTACAAGAGAGGATTTAGTTCTCCATAAAACAAAGAGTAGTGTTCTCAATGGAGAACACACTCACTATTTAAAAAAGAAATAAGCACAAGCCATCCATTTAAAGTCGAGTTGCGACCGATTGTGAATGTATCGAAAGGGAAAAAAATCATGTTTTCTATTTTTTTTATTCCGTTCACTTATAGTTAATTATAATTTAAATTTTTCTTGTTCTTGTCATTTGTCATTGACAGGCGGTGAGCACTGAAAAACAGTGCTATGCTAACCTCATTTCGCAGATTACGGCACACTTAATTTCTGTTTTTAAATATGTTTTTATCATATGTGTTGTGCTTTTGAGTGTGTCTCATTTTTAAAAATAAATATTTTCTTTTTTTCATACAGAAAAATACGCATAAACATACAGGTACGAAGTACTAAGCCCTTAGTGGCCAAAGTTTGTGTAATAGATAGTTTTCTTATAACATCGATTGTTGCTCTATCTTTTGCCGAAGCTAATCTTAGTGGCTAAAAAATTTGACATAGACTATATATATTTATGATGATAAATCATTGTGAAAGGTAGGTATACTATTATATACTATTCGCTGATAGCTATTTACTCTTATAAGTTCTTTGCAGTGAGCAACTGTCTAATGCTGTGTTTTTAATCTTAACATCCATTCATCCTATCCTACATACAAGTAAAGACAATTTTCTACCAAGGGTAATAGAATGGATAGTAAGGATATGGAAACCATGGATTAGATGAGAAGAAACTTATCTCTAAGATTGTATGACTATGAAAGACGGAACATATCTGTGTAGGAACGGAGAAAGAATATAATTTCCTGCGGCTAGACGGCCTGTTGTAAGAGGCGACAAAACAACCCGCAGCCAGGTGGTAGGGTATTTGCCCGACTGGATTGGCTACCACCCCTGGCCTATAGAGTATGCCGCCATAACAACCTTGATTTGTGTTCCGGCATTGGTGACCAGGTTCCAGTCTCCCTTAAGAGAGCAGCAGTGCATTTGTAGCATCTTTGGTGTTGCAAATGTCCATAGGCGATGGTAACCGCTTTCCATCAAGTGGGCCGTCTGCCTGTCTGCTGAACTCATGCAATAAGAAATAAAAACATAATATACTGTATCATAACAACATAACTTTGAGAAGACACTCACCTATGCAAATTATAAGCCAAATCGATGGCAATCAGCAAACCTGTTGGAGACGGGTATATGGACATGTTGTCGGTCGTGTAGTCCAGGAATTTGGCCCTCGCGTACCGCTCGACGTCATGCGAGTCATAATCGCCCCATCGCAGTTGTATATCTAACCAATACTTCTGCGTTGTCGTGTTGTCCATGGTGTCTCTGTTCAGAAAGAATAAGAGATTATATATGTATTATTTTTCATTTATAGCCTGGTAAAATAGACCTCAAAGCTAATTCTCATTTGATATTCATTGCTGCATAAAACCCAGCCCTAGGCTAGATTGTAGCCCAAAACTCAATTTTAGCTAATACTGGAAATATTTTTTTGTAATCTATCTGAAAGTTTGTCTTGAAACAGCTTAAAGGATTTCACGGAGCATTTAGGGATCAAAACTAGAATTTTATCATGAACTTATGTCTATGCTGTGGCTCAGAAGATGGAGTACAAATATTTGTAATGAATGTATGGTCAAGTTCCATGTGAATGTAGTTAAAAAATAAATACAGCTAGTTATTTTTGTAAGTATAACATCTACAGTATATTCTAATATCTTGCTTTTTTCAGACATGATACTAACATGATGGTCATCCAATAAAGAATGAACAAGTTTGCAATCAAATAAAAAGAGATGAATATTTTGCATGCTTGTCTGACATATATTCAACTTACTTGGTATCAGCCAGCAATGAAGGTCTGGAAACATTCCATTTGTAAGCAGAGAAGAGAAGAATATCAGCGCACGAGGAATTCATCTTGTATGATTTACGAGGATGAATAGTTTCTTTCTGCACTGTTTCAATTTCCAGAGCGTCTAACTCTTGGTCAAATACCTGATAGAAATAAAATATTTAGAATAGTTATAACAAAAAGAAGACATATATGGCAGGATGATGCAAAATGGCTGTCAACATCATTGCAAATGTTTGCAACACCAAGGGATAAATTAGTTAGTTTGTTTAAAAGTAAAGATGATAGATCAGGATGTGTAAGTAATATTAATCTAAAAGTATAACCAAATTCATAATTCCTCTTAAAACTGACTAAAACTGATTTAGTTTCCTTTGGCGAACAGCATTGGTGGTTCTCTTCTAAATGTTTCCAGCTAGCAAATCTTAGGCACATTTTCAGAACAATTGCAGTCTTAGTTTTGTTTTAGTACTTCTACGTTAATTGTTTATCTGATTAAATCTTTTTTCTCTTAGTACCCACATCACATTATATAACACAGAAAGGGGAAATACATAGAAGGAATACATTACAGCCATTATATCAAGGCAACTTCCCGAAGTATATTTCAAATATATAATTTGCGGAACCTCTGAAGTTTATAAAATGGTTACACATCCAAATTAGGAAACCAAAATCAACCAAACAAATATACTAAGAAATTCAATATCAACATTGGTATGAATGGAGGCATGGTAAGGCATTCAGACTGAAATGATGAGTTTTGTTTTCGGCAAGTTTTTCTAGTCTGTGCACATGATTACATTTACAACATACTAATAATTAGGGAAATCATCGTGAAGACTCACATTAAGAGACCACTGATATGTGAAAGGATACCTTTGAATTTAAAAAAATACAGAAACAGGGATGTTGCATATTTAAGTTACCTGACACAAATCCATGACTATAGATTCGTGGACCTTCTGCCACAAATGGGCCCTGAAGATTTGGATGAGAGAAATCTTCAGTGTTGGGATTTTGCCGTGCATGAATATTCCAGTCAAATCCAATTGTACCTTTAAAAATTTATAAACTTTAATATTATAGGTGTGTAAGTACATGTGGTACCAAAATATCTTAGTTACTTTACAATGTTATTTATTTCTTCTTATTAAAGCGAGGATTACATACAATTCATGCAAGTGGTATCAATTTCAGTGGCAAGTTGTTCTTTTATTTTAATTATTTTTAGAATAACAAAACAACAGGCCAATTGCAAAAAACCTATACAAAGTGTACTTACTTGGAAACCGACGTATACATTAGCCCTGTTAATAGTGGGTGACCACCATAGAGTGAATCGTCGGTTTGGTATCTGGTTCAGACCGGATCTCTGCGCGTTCGTAAGCTTTTTGTACTTCATCGATTCCTCAAAGCCCGATGCCTTCTCCCTATGGAGTTAATACATTAGATAATTTAATATTTGCTAATCCAAATGTTCATCTGGGAACTGTTGGCTATGGACCGGGAAATAATATGGTACATATTATGAATATTAGCAGTTTTATTCTCACATTCATATACGCGTAGCGATTTACAGTTTTCTTGGAAACCTAATAAACAAGACGCTAAGACGTACAATATTACAATACTGTTATGAGTTGCAGGACTCGGAATTAAAATGCCGTTGGAATTATTATAGAATTTATTAAAACTATACAAACACATATAACACAGGTACAAATATAACTGAATACAACCAGTCCAAACGTAATGCGTATGATGCAATAACAATAAAGTCCGCCACTAAATAAGTCACCGAATGTACATAAGTCTTGCTTCGCTTGTGGTTATCGCTCGACTGACGATCTCTTCATTGGGGCATTGCTTTATGCTGCACAAATGCCATATGTCTACCTGACCGCACGGACCGAATTTCTTAGAATCACACCTGGCTAATGACTACCATAAAAGATTACAATACACAATGGGCTGTTTTTCTAATTACAAATTTTAAACACAAAGTAAACAAAAGAAGTACAAATGCCGAAAAGTAATAAAACCTGCAAAACAGGTATTCAGGTGTGAATTTGTCTTTGGCGGTCGTAAAAATACGATTTAAATATAAAGACCCTACAAAAAAATTCTTGTTGAAATGAAGAGGTTTATTTCAATAGGAACACATAAACTAACAGCTGCTCATAAACATCCCACTGGTGAATTCCAGCTTCCCAATAGTTAGGAGAATGGACAATACACCCGCCACGTTTGTTCAAGACGGCTTGGCTTGTTTGACATATTAGTTATCTTGATGTGCAGGTTTCATGGTCATGTTTTCCTTCACCATCAGCACATGTTAATTGTAAAAATATGCACATTAGGTCAGAACACTGCCTAATATGTGCATGCTTTTCCGACCAGGATTCGAACCAGCGCAATTCGAGTTTAGGACGTCAGTGTGATAACTTGTAGGCAAATAAACTTTAAGCCTGGCTTTACCAAGGTTTGAAACTGAAAAACCTTGATTTTACTACTACTTCATCTATAAGTAAAATGAAAAAAAAACTAAACTAAAAAATTCCCAATTTTCTATGTTGTCTTTGTTCACTATTTAATTAAATTATATTTCATACTATAGCATATGCCCGCGACTTCAACCACGCTTGTAAACTGTCTCGGGATAAGCAAATTGTTATGCGCCAAACAATTACAAACTGCTCCCGAGAAAATTCCTGGAATAAAAAATATCACACATTTCATTACATATTTGCTATCAATCAGTGAAAAATCACATTGGAATTCGAAATAATTTTTTAATCTGGCAATTTTAAGCCAATCCGAGAAAAAACTCCAGCACTATTCCCAGGATTAAATTTAGCGCAGATTTTAAGTCTAAGAATTTGCTGTCGATCAGCGTAAACCGCATCTAAATCGGTCAAGTAGTTTTTACGTAGATCCCGAACAAACAGACAAACGGAGAAACACAAATCTAAAAAATATTGCATTGTGTTCTTTAACATTTATATAGTCTATCACAGTATTTTTTTAGCTTTAATGTACAGACACGGCATATTTGGAATTTTATAATATTATAGATAGATAGGTAGGTAGAATATTATAGGTTATCAGCTTACCAGAAAAGACCCTCCCAAGTCGGGAAGTAGGTCCCCTTGAAGAGTGTATGCTCTAGTATACCCTCGACTCCTCCCAGCGCCTGTATCATGTCCGTGCGGTAATTGTTCAAGTTCCACAGTTTACCATCGTGACGTTGGTGGGTCCACCAGAATGGATTCTGTTTTAATACCTGATTGCCAAAAACCAAATACATGGTTAAAAAATTATTAATATTATATTGTTGATTGATTTTCAACATTGTCTATATTATTAACATTTGGCTCCTCCCTGACCTAAAATTATTGAAATGATGTAACATAGTGTGGTTGAAAACCATCGAGTTGAAATCAATTTATATTTTGGAATCAGTGAAATAATAGAACAATTAAATTATACTGTTTTAACTCCATACTTTCACTGAACGTGGAGTAAAGAAGCAATACTTTTCTGTTTATTGTAAGAGCGCGTATACACAACACTGCCACTGCGCCGCCTAACTGTGTAGACTAGGCATGAGCACGCCGCCGCCGCTGCACTTTCACTGTCAAGTGGTTTGGGATAGCGGACAACATATGAATAGATATTTACAGAATGGCAGCGCGGCAGTAGTACCGTGTACTGTGAAGTACGTGTGAAGCTCTAACAAGACCAAAATGGCTAGACGCCAAAGCAGACGGATACTCTTTCATACATACATTCTTGGGCTCAGATTGTAAAAAAAAGTAGTGTGATTTTAAGATTTATGTTTATTATGTTGATATTTTTCATAATTGTCGTAGATTTGCTTACTTAGAATGAATTAGTTGAATGGTGTAAGTGTTTTCATGTTATTATTTTTTTTAATTCATTCACACAAAACAACTAGGGTAATCAATAAATTATTTCATTTGTGAACTTATTTTTATATTTCCCGTCTTCCAGATACAATTTAAGGCTGATATTTTCCATTTATACAATTACACACAGAAAAATGTAACACTTTTATAAGCCATATCTCAACTTATTACATTCCTTTAGCCCAAAAGCCCCATGTCTCTTTTTATAATAATCCTCACCTGATATTGTTTGAATTCAGTACGAATCCTCCACCCCTTATCATAGGCGAGTGTGTGCCTATCCTTTTGGAACAGTGTATTGATCCTTGGTATACCTCTGTCCCAGGAGTCTTCTAAATCTTCCAATGTAAGACGTCTGCAATAATTATAATTTTTAGAAGTAACATTCTCAGAAACTGTTATATTGTTTAGTACTTTTTAAAATTCAGATAGCGTTATCTCAGACGACATGTCCTGTGGTGCGTTGCGATCAGCAAGCCCACAGTAACATGCCGCCTCCAGAGCACAGGGATTCTCAGGTTTCAGGACCCCTACGCGATTCATCATATATGTGATTAACTTAATTTTTTTTTCGTTCATTTATTACCTGGCTTTTTCGTACATTTCCATAGCAATAGTATATATAGCTTTTTTCCTACAAAATATTGGCTTTACAAAATTTAAAATCAAAGATATATGACCCATACAGTGCACTAGTAAAATCGCGAAATAACTGGTAATCGTGGGCGGCCGCCATTAACATACATAAAGAGAAGCATAAAAAATCAGTGAGTGAAGTTTTGAACTACAACACTGAGAAGTCTCATAAAATTTTCAATAGAGCTTAAAAACTTGATTTTTTATAGCTTGAGTCCAGCAGACAGGCAGACGGCCCGCCCATCTGATGGAAAGTGGCTATGGACATCTGTAAATTGTAACACCAAAGATGCTACCCACTAAAGGTGGATTCAAATTTGTCATATTCTTCTTCCATATTTCGAACTTAATTTGATCACATCAGAAATGAATGATTCCGGAACTTACCTATTTTGCGCATTTGCCTCCTGCCTTTTCAAGGCGTACTCGGCCCATACTCTCTGCGAGTCGACGAATTCCGCTTCCCACGGTTGTATGTAGCGGTACAAGTTCGGAATCAGCTGATCCTCATCATGAGACATGCCTGAACGGAAGTGGGTGATGCCCACATCGGTTTGTTTCGACCAACGAAGGTCAGACTGTGGGAGATGAGAAAACACGAAATATGAGCTATTAACGAAAAACTTCAAAATATTTCCAATCTATATGAGCATAGTGTTAAAAATCAAATTATTAAATAGAAATAAAACTAATTACGGAATAGTTGTTTTAATTTAATAATTTCTTGATGTAAAATTGCAAAATATGTGATGTTGCATTAGGGAGGGAGGAGTCTCACGAATGTTACCAGCTATGACAAGGGCGAGGGAAGGGTAAAAAAAATGAAATTTATGTAAAGTAATTCGTGGATGACCCCTTAGGTTAGTTCCAAATTTTTTCGAGACCAGTCACCAGTCAGAAATTAGTCCAACATAAACACACAAACATTTAAAAACAAGATATTATGTATCCTACTCATGCATCTGACATTAACTTGATATTTCACTTTGATAATTTTATTTGTCATATGGCAAATTCGGATGTCAATCACACATTCTACCCATACTAATATATAAAAGTGAAAGTGATTTTGTTTAGATGTTTGTTTGTTCCTTTTTGAATTCATTCTTATGAATAATGGTATATTTAATTTCGACAATAGGAATACATATAATATGTCTTTTTATACCGGTAAATTTAGATTTTTTCCACTGGCTAATAAATCTAGGTTACAGCTAGTTTATCTTAATGAACAGAGATAAGGATAAAACTTTAATATTAATTTAAAAAAACAGGATACTTTCAGGAGGAAACAATTTCGAGAGACTTAGGGAAAAAAATATATTTTTAATTTAAGCAAAGAAATAAAATATAATAAAAAATCTATTTATTTTACCTGTGGAATCAACACATGGCCCATAGACAACATTCCGAGACCACCGAGTTCTTTGGGCGTATAAAAGACCACAGGAGGGAAACGCGAAGGCATTTTCGAATTAAGACCGATCTTAATACGGGTTTGGATCTTGTTTTCGCATTTCACGAGGAGATCGAGCAATTCTTGTGTGTTCACCACTGCTTCACGGAAGTATGTCATAAGACCTGAAGAGAAAAAAAATTTTTAATGGAACATGGAAAACAATAAAGATAATTCTAATAAAATGTATCAGCAAAAAAAACTGTCCTAAATAAAGAAAGTTAAATGAGCATGAGAGCAAAGCAGATAGAAATAAGAACTGGTATTTTGACATGAGGGTTGTAATTAACTCCCAAGTATAAAACATTTTTGGATCTCAATATGGAACAAAGTGTTGAACAAGGCTTTTTTGTTGTTTGGAGTAATCTTCAGTTCAGATAATTACTAAAAAATATTCAAATGATCCTTAGAATCTGATTGAACACTTTAACTAATTCAGTTGACTCACTGACCCAAAGAATGTGCCAGTTTCAAAAAAGAAACCGCACCATACTTCTCTGTAATTTCATGTCAATTGCTATTTGGATTGAACACTATATTTAATTAATGTCCTACCGGTTCATGCTGCATGTTTTGAAACAAATCTTATACCTATAATGTCAGCCCATAAATGTCCCACTGTTGGGCTGGGGCCTCCCACTATAGGGGAACGGACAGTATACCCGCCATGCTTGTCCAAGGCGGCTTGGCAGGTTTGACACATCGGTTATCTCGATGTGCAGGTTGCATCACGATGTTTTCCTTCACCGTTATTAGCACGTGGTAATTGTAACAATATGCACATTAGGTCAGAAAACTGCCTAAGTGGTGCATGCGTTCCGGTCAGGATCGAACCCGCGCCCTTTGAGTTTGGGACGCGTGCGCTAGATACCTATTTCATAATAATTTTTATAAATAATTCTTCTGTTCATGTATTGCATGCGTTCCGGCCAGGATCGAACCCGCGCCCTTTGAGTTTGGGACGCGTGCGCTAGATACCTATTTCATAATAATTTTTATACATAATTCTTCTGTTCATGTATTGCATGCGTTCCGGCCAGGATCGAACCCGCGCCCTTTGAGTTTGGGACGCGTGCGCTAGATACCTATTTCATAATAATTTTTGTAAATAATTCTTCTGTTCATGTATTGCATGCGTTCCGGCCAGGATCGAACCCGCGCCCTTTGAGTTTGGGACGCGTGCGCTAGATGCCTATTTCATAATAATTTTTATAAATAATTCTTCTGTTCATGTATTCCATGAGTTCCGGCCAGGATCGAACCCGCGCCCTTTGAGTTTGGGACGCGTGCGCTAGATACCTATTTCCTAATTTTTATTTTCTTCTGTTCGTGTAATAATTTTGGGATAATACCTATTTCAATTTTTATACATAATTCGTGTATTGCATGCATTTCCGGCCAGGATCGAACCCGCGCCCTTTGAGTTTGGGACGCGTGCGCTAGATACCTATTTCATAATAATTTTTATAAATAATTCTTCTGTTCATGTATATGTCACTGAACTCCTCCTAAACGGTTGGACCAATTTTGATGAAATTTTTTGTGTGTTCAAGTGGATTTGAGAATGGATTAGATTCACAATTGGACCTGGTATGAGGCACTGCAACCGGGTTTTATATATTTATTCTAAGACAGGACAACATCTGCTGGGCTCACTAATTTACTAATAATGATGCCATAACACAAAGTAAAAGGGTATACAAATGATGCATGGACTCTATGAGTATGATATACGAGTATAGATATCCAAACTAATAAACAAAAATAAAAAAGTAACTGTATTTATTTTTGGGAACATTCAAGTGTCCCAATAAGATACAAAACAAAGAAAAAAACACAAAAAGGATGAAAAACTAACTTACCAATCAAAGCGGTATTCCACTTATTAACGATCTTAGTGAATGTGGTAGAGCCTGACGCCATAAGTATTTGTCTGACACGATTGTGGAACCTTGCCAGAGATTCGTCATCCACACGCAGATAGCACTGGGCTGTACGTTCTTTGGTCACTTCGTTTTGTAGATTCCATACTCCATCACGGTGGGATAACTCTTCATGCTGACTACGACACTGTAGAATGAAATACTATATTAGCATTTTTAATTATCAAACATTTTGTTTTGACCAAACAATCTTTAATTATTTTCGCGATTTCACGAAAACACTAAACTACGTTCACGATTAACACGCAGGGTTAACAATATTCAAAAATATTAATTCGTAAATCTATGGCCAAAAACAACTATAACCATAAGGGCGGATTCATACCGGAACGACAGAGGCCTCACGTCGCTCCGGGCAGTACCGCTGATAAAACGCGCGACCTTTTCAATTGATACTGGTCTTTCAATAATGTAGGTAATGTTTAAAATTTTTGACAGTGAAAATGCTCGCCGCTGCTTTCCCGATGTGAATTGAGCCTTACAATTATTTGATAACTCATGTAAAAAAGAACAATTTACGTTTCGTAATATTCTTTATTTATAAGCTTATTATATTACTCCATGTAAGTAATTGCAATTTTTGTGAGAAAGTTTTGTAAATACTGGTTTGTAATTTCTTTTATATTTAAATTACTTTCTTAGTATCGAAGCCACCTTTGTTACCTGTCTTTACAAAACCTTTTCATTAAAAGTTAAAACACTTATATGAAGAAGTCCATTTTTTATTTTCAACAGTTGGTAACCCTGTATGCCAAGTTATTTTTAATGTAACGGTATATAGAGTAGTTTTTGAGAAAAATGACTGTGACATATAATGTTAGACAGACAGACAGGTGGATATGAAAACTGCATAAGATTTCCTTTTTTGATAAAATGGCTATCTAGTCCTAATAATTTGATACCAAAACATAAAGAAATCATATAAAAAATTAACATTGTTTCCAGCAAACTGACTCTGCATATACAGCTGCATCCATCAACAGAGCTAAAAACCTTAGTTACATTTACATAAACATATACTCACCTTCGGTAATATCCTGCATTCAAATCCGGCCATGTTGAAAAGCAAGTTCGGATTATCCTTAGAGTAAACTGATACAAAGCTGTTCTCCCATTGGATCGTTGTCACAGATCTTGGGAGACGATTCTTAATGTCCCAGAAGACCGCACGACCCCTTTAAATAAAAAAGTTACTCATTGAAAAAGTTCAGTTTTGCATATATATACTTAATTTAAACTATCATATTTCCCATATGTTTGAACTCCTTTGACTTGATAAATAATTTAATTTACTGATAGACAATACAATGCAAGAAAACTTAACTTATTCATATTATATTCTACTCATAGTCCCTCAATACTATAAGTAGAATACTGAGCCCAGATCACCGTCTTCTATGGGTAAGGTGCCCAGAAGGCTGGCTATGTTTCCTCGCTGGAAAACTCCTTTTATATTTAACATTGAAATTTTCAAAATACAGTGTAAACTCCATGTGACGTCACTCGATTTAACGACAAACTCCCTTAAGCGTTGAAATCACTTGGCTTTGGTTGGTTTTGCTTGTCTTCCAAACAATGAATGATACACTATATAGCATTACAGCCACTCTCAATAACGACAACTATTAAGTAATAAAAAGTACCTTTTAAGTTGCCAAAATTAGTAAAAGCTGCGCAGCTGTGTACATTCTTTTATCGGTTTATTATCCTAGCCCATAATAAACTCGACTGTCAGCATCATACATACTGAAATTTTTAAGAAATTTCGAAATTCCTAAGTACTTCCTTCATCACCAAGACGCCTCAATATCGCAAGATATGATTAAAATGAGTTAAAAAATACAACAAAATTACTGGTGCAGCAAAAGATGTCAGAGAAAAATAACAGACTTCTCTCCATTTAACGACAACTCTCTATAACGCCATAAAAAGCAGTCCCTTCAGTGTCGATATATAGAGTTTACACTGTAATTACCAAAAATGTAAGTGAGTTTTAGAACCTTTCGACAGAATACTTCGAAACTTCTCAAAATTTACATGAAAATTTTAGGAGCTAGAATTTTATGTTAACTTTTTATTTGCTGAACAATAAAGAGAGTTATCTACGAACTTATGAAACATATAAAAAAACTTACAAATTGACGTCGTGTTTCATCAATCGCATTCTAGCATCTCTCGGCCAACACTTCTTGTTGTTGTAGCCTACAATATTCTCGTTGTTTGGATCCGGATGCTCGGTCAGATAACGCTGAATAAGATCACGCGCCTCTTCGGCTGTGAACCTGTTAAAAATAGTTAATGAAAAATAATTTTCCATGCTTATTCCTAAAAGGTGTGAACTAAATTTGTGAAAATATATATATTAATTTTTGAGAATACAGGCTAATAGTGTTTATAGCAGTCTATGTAAGCCTGCTCCAGACAACCATACTAATATTTGTATATACATTGAATTTAGGCTTAGTTTGTTAAAAACTATGCCCAGATTCGAACCCATTATCTTTGGGTTTCACCGAACTAGCCCGATTAAAGCTTGAACGAATGAACCACAGAGTTATTCTGAATGAACAAATAATTTTGAAATTTTATAAAAAAGGAATTAAAATATAGGACAACCTTTTTTTTTTAACATTGGGTAAATCAACAAAGGCGTCAAGCGTGTTTAAGAAGATTAAAATGTAACCTTCGACCTTCTTAAAGATAACTTAAATGTCAGGTGATCTGTTATCAAAGTACCTTAAATATAAAGCATATGGGAAACTCACCTAAAGAATATGTGAATCCTATCAACATATCTGCAATACAGTCTTATTGGATGTACACCTTCAGTCTCTCTGTTTTGGTAAGACAAGAAATCGTTAGGTAGTTGTGGTGGTCCAGCCATCTCGCTGGCACGTTGAAGGCCCAGTACCAACAAATCTAAGACAAGCCCATAGTACTGAACAATGAAGGAAGCAAATTGAAGACCACGGATGATACCGTAAGAGTTTGTGTGATTCATGTCCTGTAAGAGTGCAAGATAAATTTGAATAAAATTATATGCTGATCATGGAGTAAGAATACTAAGAAATATAATACCTAAGGAAAGTGTCCAGTACACAACGAAACATCTGATAGTACCTAAATCCTATATTTCTACTGTTGACTAATGCCACAAATCTCCCTTCTCTCACTTATTGGAAACATCACTAAACCTTTCAATGAATGTGTTAATAAACTTATTTTTAGACAAATTTTGTCAACAAATAGTCCATCGTTTTTATATTGCTAACTAGCTAACCCGGCGAACTTCGTACCGTAATTTTCTGCATTCCTAAGACTTTGTTTCATGACATAAAAACCTAGAACCCAATTTCAGCTCCACCTACCGGTTCTAATTGTGAATCTAAACCATCCGGGAATGGGTTCCAAGATGGTTTAGATTGAGTGGGCTCAAACACACAAAAACAAAATCGCTCCAGGTGATTAGGAGGATTCAAGAACCCGATCTCAGCGCCACCTACCGGTTCCAATTGTGAATCTAAACCATCCGGGGACCCATTCAAACACACAAAACAAATATCATCAAAATCGGTCTGGCCGTTTAGGAGTTCACTGTCAACACACATACAGAAGAATTACATATATATAGATAATTATGAAATAATGTTACAAGTTCATAATGATGGTATTATGACGATGGGATTGATTTCTTTCACAAACCATTATAAATGATTTGTAAGTCAATATTAGACGGTTCATTTATATCTTTAAAGGATGAATCACCCAAAATGAACCATGTAAACATAAACTTGAATCATTTAATATTATTTTGAATAATATATATGATTATACATACTAATGACATCCAGTAAACCAAGTGTAACTAACCATCAAAGTAACATTAAAATACTGACATTCTCATTCCTAAGATTCTTTTTCCATCGTAGGATGTACCTTCGTCCAGGCTGGTGATATATGCTCAAGTGTGCCCACAGCCCGGACAAGGGCCTTTCAAGGG
Organism: Dendrolimus houi; assembly: GCA_039645545.1. Lineage (NCBI taxonomy): Eukaryota > Metazoa > Arthropoda > Insecta > Lepidoptera > Lasiocampidae > Dendrolimus > Dendrolimus houi. The sequence goes on from CM077122.1 coordinate 6,318,795, forward strand.
TTTCAGTGGGTATCCCCAACTGTGACGAGGCGAATCCCAGACACTGGCTGCGACTTTTCCCCTTGGCGCGGCTGATGGACTCAATCGGATTTAGTTTGGTAAAAAAATATGGTAGGATATACCTATGTATGTACCACTAACCTTATAATTTATAACAACGTTGTTTTTCGCAGTCATATAGTCGGCTATATTGTGGTCAACGATCAAGCGTAACAATCTGTTGAGGAGCGTCAAGTCGATCTTTTCATACAATTTCTCGAATCGTGATTCCAAGAGCACGTTGCATTCTCCTTCACCCACCTCCCATACATCTTGCAAATTGTTTATACCTACAAATTAATAATAAATTACTCACTGTGCCTACATTTATGAACCCATACAATAGTACAGAGAAAGATTCTGTTTTTAAGAAAGATTCTGATTTTGAAGTCTGTGTGTAGCATGGACGCATAGTAGAAGCGTCACTGACTATCTCTGGAAGAGATTTCAGAAAATATGTTTTTCACAAATACAGTCTTGCCATAAATATTAAACGTTTTACAGTCTGTTAGTTTAATACCTAAATATAGAACAATTTAAAATATAAAAGGTTATCAATAGAAACGTTGCGGCCGGTTATCAATAGAAGCACGCACTCTTTCCATGGGAAAATTCTTCACTACCAATCGTATAACTTGTTTTAGGGAGTCCAAATTATCACGGTGCTTAGAGCAAGCCGTACTGTCTAAAACTTATCATGAATCATAATCCAGCGGATTAAGATCGAGAGTAGACGACGGCCAGTCTTCAGCTCTGATGAAGTCCGAAACGTTCGATTGCAACCAAGACTGCGTGGACCGAGCTTTATGACCCGGCGCCGAGTCTTACTGGAAGGACCATTCTTGGTTATTGAACATGGTGTTGTTAAGGGGCTTAACTACCTTCTCAAGAATGGTATCTTGATACACTTGTGCCGATGTTTTGATACCTTTTTCACAAAAATATGGCTCAGTCACTCCTTCATAGCTAACACCCCACCAAACCATCACTGAAGACGGATAATGCCCACATTGCGCTCTGTCGACTAATTGAGAAGCTTCCTTAGAGCTTTGAGCATAAACACAGTCATTTTGATTGTTAAAATGTTGCTCAATTGTAAAAAATTTCTCATCCGTAAACAAAAATTTTCTGTGACCTCCTTTGTGTACGGCTTTAGTAGTTGTATCGATTTTACCACCCTATTCTTTTTTAAATTATGATTTACGAAATAACCAGTGCGTTTCTTATAGGCTGCAAGTCCTAAGTCATCTTTTAAAATACGCGACATGGTTCTAGGTGATATCTTCATCTCCAGAGATAAAATCTTTTACTTTCAGACAGGATTTCTTCGAATTCTTTCCCTTACTGCTTTGACCATCTTTTTCGTACGAACACTACGTGGACGGCCAGATCTTTTTCTGTCACAAAGAGAGGAGGTGTCATTGTACCTATTAATAGGCCGGTACACAAACATTTGACTAATACCAAGCGTATGGAGTTTTAAAAATTGCATTTGGCTCCATACCTACTTTGTATAATGCAATCACAGCGATTCGGTTCTCTTTATCGCCCCACTCCATTTTAATATCGCAAAATGTTGTACAATGTATCGGCGCCAAAACGAGAAAACACAAAGACAGATTCCAAATTCAAATGTAATATTTTGTTTCTTTTTAATTGTAACAGTATTTATGGCCATACTAAGTATACAATATTGAATCTCTGAACACGCTTTTTTAAATGTCCTATATCTTCTTAAGAATTTCTTCGATTCAAGTGCCTTGTTGATAATAACAAATGATATTATAGGCAAGGAATGGTCTAGCACATGGACCAAACACAAAAAGTTTTACATGTCTACAGGAGAAGACTACAAATGTTGTAACAATGTGTTTTAATTTGCAAATATGGATTGCTACATGAAAAGTTGTTTAATATTTACATGTTTCTATAATTAAAATGTTGATTTTTTGCTATTGGATTATTTTTCAATGTCTACCAAACTGAAGTATTCAGTATCCGAACAGTCTACTGTAGGAGACATTTTGGTTTAAACGAGAGCAATAAAAAATAATTTATTTGTTAAAATACAAAAGACTCAAATTTAACATACCCACAACATAATCTTATATAATAAGAAAAAAATACCTACATAAACAAATAATGTACATATGGAATTTATATAACTTGAACACTATGTTCTGATTTTGTGTTTGAAACACGTGTTTAAAAAAACTTGGTAGCGGACAATGATGGGCTCAGGAGATTGACCCAAAATGAAACAATAATTGTAGAATACTGATTGTTTTATATTTTTAATATTGAAATTCATAATTCTTTATTGAAATGTGCATTTTCGGGCTACTACAAGAACTCCGACGTTTAGCGTCAGGCAAAAACCTATAAATTGGCAAAGGCTTTTGTTCAAAGATTATTTTAAAATATAATTTATTTATGAATACATAAACCAAATATATAAACCGAAACCATAGTTAAAAGAAAAAGTCTTTCATCATTCTCACTCTTCTTTTCAGTCCTGCATCCCCTTTGCGGACCATAGGTGTGACACAAATGAACTTGCGACGCTATAGTTTTGATATATAACTTATATATGTAAGTATCCAAAATTTAGTAAGGAATTGCCTGTTAGGTTTTGTCTTAATATAACAATACAATATTCTGTTACTGTCTCGGAACACTTTATTTTCCTCTTCATCTGCTTTTGGATGCCCTTTGCATTCAACCAAAGTGAGGTTTGTAACAAGGGGATGATGTAATAATACAGATCTCCTTTGCCACAACGCACACTTTGGGCAAACACACTTTCTTCACATCTTGATTCATCATGTTGGTCTTCTTTTATAAATTTTTCTGCTTACAAGTCTACTTTGAACTCTTATTCCAACAACTCATTACTAGGGGTGTGCGAATAATTCGAACTTACGAATTATTTGTTCCGAATCGAATATTGATATTCCATTCGAAAGATTTCAAATAATTCGAAAAAATAATGAATAATTCGAAAATTTCGATTTTTTTCCGAATTATTCGCGAATTTTCGAATATTTTAAAACATTGCATGTGTAGCCTTTTTCTTATAGATTTTTTTCAAACGGAAATTAATAATTATAAAAACCAAAATGAATTGAAAAGATCTCTTGCCAATATTATAGTATCTAGATTTTTTTATGTTACTGACAGAAATGAACATATAATGAAATTGAGTAATTGTTTTCTCTGGATAATTGATTTTTAATCAAAAAGTAATTCATAAGTAGAATATTTTGATACACGATGTAATGGTATTTAAATTGGAAACAATAGAAAATGCAATGAGATTTCGATAATTCGTGAATTGTTCGAATTATTCAATTTTTTTCCCAATTATTCGTCGAATTTCGAATTATTCGATTCGAATTTCGAAACGAATATTAATATTCGATTTCAACTATATTAGTACACCCCTCCCCATTACATAATAAATCAGAAACAAGTATACAAAATCTTCTTGTTGAACATTTAATTAACAATAATTAGAATATTAGAATCAATATAACATGGCAATTGTATTAAGTTCAATTATGTAGATAGAGTAAAATTTTATTGTTCACAAAAGTAACTACACAAATACTTTCTTGGCAAAACAAAAAGTAATTAAGAAAATAAGAAAGGACTGCACGATATTAATTTAATTAGATACAAAGTTGAATTAAACTTATCAATCTAATTTGTCAAGCAGGGCGAGTATACATATGACACTGTTTATAATGGGGGCCGAAGTATACTAGAGGTTTGTAATAGGAGTACCTTGTCGGAATGACAGTTGACCAGTAAATGTGGCCCTGTAATAAGTAGGATTTATGGGCTTGCAAGTTGCATTTTATCAGGTATTTGTCGTTCTAGTGTTGTTCAAATTAACTTTTTTTAGTCAAAGTAAATTCATTCAAGAAAATTTTCGAAGGCCATACAGTTAAGTTACCATTAAAGTTAAATATTATTTCTACTTCTTAGTCTAAGTAATTTCAACCATGATATTAATAAATAAAATAAAAATAGCATTTGTTGTTGAATAAACCATTACCATGCATGCACCCCTTAGGTAGTTTTCTGACCTAATGTCCATATTGTTACAATCACCAGATCACCTATGTGTCAAACCTGCCAAGCCGCCTTGGACGCGTGTCGGCATCAGCAGCAGGATGTTTATAACAATAATAGCCCTATTGTTATTATATAAGTTTTCTTCATGAACAATTCTAAAAATTAGGTTACCCATACATAGGATGGTTTCGAGTTTTTAAGATAAATAAATAATTGTGAACTCACCCTGACACCACTTGTAGACGAGTAACGGCGATGGTTCGGTGTCAGCCGGCTTCACCCACGGTGGCAACAGGCGGCGCTTGTCCGCCTCGTACCACAAGTACTGGTCGAGGTATGCGTCCGTTATCTTCTCGAGGGGCTCCACATCATATACTGGCACCAAGTGGGAGTATAGGTCCATGAACTCTATACCCACCTAGAAGGTAAAAGGTCAATAATTTCATTGAAATTTTGTTTCTCTATACATACAGGTAATTAAAATTGAAATGTCTGTTTGTAATGTCAAAATAACAACTTTTTACTAAATAGATATCAAAGTACATATGACACATATACCAAAAATCCAATTTTAAAAATTTCAGTCTGTCTGGATGTTCCAGTTAATCTCTGAAACATCTAGACCGATCTTCACTGGCAGATAGCTGATGTTTGAGTAACTTAGGTTAACTTCTTTAGGGTTCCGCGAAAAAAAACTACACGGACGAAGTCACGGACACAGATAAATAAGTTTTAATTGATATCATTATACATTAAATTACTTAAAAGGTCTCCTGGTGGCATTAATATCGTATAAATATCAGATGGTAATTCATGCCTGAAATGGATCAAACTAAACAAGGATGCCACTCAGTTATTTTTTGTTTCACCTTCCTGAAATCATTTGGAGTCGGCACAACAGTAATTTTTTTTTTCCATACTCATATTCAAATTTCACTAGGTACCACAATGCTAAATTACCTTATACTAATGTATAAAGCTGAAGAGTTTGTTTGTTTGCTTGAACGCGCTAATCTGCGGCACTACTAGTTTGATTTGAAAATTTTTTTTAGTGTTAGATAGCCCATTTATCAAGGAAGACAATAAGCTATATATCATCCCGCTAAGACCAATAGGAGCAGAGCACCAATGAAGATGTTTCAAAATCGGGGTTTTTTAACTTACTTCTTTTTAACTATTCCATGCGGGCGAAGTCGCGGGTAGAAGCTAGTTATAATATATTTATGAAGCGATATTTTAAAGCATCAAAATATTGCAGTAAAAAGAAACTCTAGATAAAGGTTATAAAACCGCAATAAACAAACATACCTCTCTAAAAGTCCTCTGTGTGAGCAAATGACGTTTGATCCTCGACAAGGCCTCATGAGGGTTATCATACGCCTGTTCAATGAGTCCAAGTTCTTCTCTCTGGCTTTGATTAAGCCGTGACTTCACACTGTAGGCTTCTTTCAACCTCTCCAACGCCAATATGAGGAGTTTCGTGTCGTGTTTATATGACAGAGGAGGGAAAGGTATAGGTGCGAAACGACGTGACTCCAACCAATGGACAGTGGTAGTGTAGATCGCCACGGCCTCTTCTGGCGAGATGTATGGACCATCCTGTTATCAAATAATTTCAAAATTAAATCAATCAAAGTAGGAAAAAGTATACAATTGTTGGCACCCTATTATTTTAATCATTGAGAAATCTTAATTTTAATATTTTTTATTTAATTAATATTTTTAATCTTTTTGATTAGGCTTCTTCCAGTTTTCTTCATGTATCCCTATTCACCGCTACTCTTGGTCATAAGGGACCTCCAACTTCCTTAATATCTTCATCCCATCTTTCTAACTATCTACCTTGTCACATTATTATGTCCTGTGCATCTTCATTTAAGCTTTTTAATAAAATTATTTACATATGTATGTTTTCCTAATTTTTTATGTTATCTCTTTCCTATTATTTCGCGTTACATATTCAATTTTATCTATATGAGCTAAACCCTGCCAAAGTTAGTATTATATAAATATAAGACAGAAATAAAATGTAACGAGTCCCAGGCAACATGTTCGCCTGGGCCCCCCAGAGAAAAAAACCCTGCCAAAGAACATTTTTCCAAAATAACACAAAGTTACAAATTAAGTTTACTTCCTACTATATAATGTACGGTCGCGGTATGAAAAGGTTCGTCGCCTTAAAGTCGACTTTTGCTTGCAACAAGTGCAGGAAACAGTAACGCCAACATTTTAAAATGTTATGTTTATAATATTTAGAAATGTGAAAAAAGATAATTCCAGCGTTGACATTGACAGACACTAATGACAGAGATTAACAATAGTTTAAAACATCAACAAAGAGGATATAGTTACTATGCTTATCATAAATATTAAAACCAATAAAAAGGTGTTTTTTAGACAAAATAGAAAAGTTGACAACTTTGACATAAGTAATTCTAAACTTTATTGTCAAACAGTTAAACATAATGTTTTGTGAAATAGTCTATACTGTGTCTTGGTTTGAAAAGGTAACAAGACATGTGCTCGTTGTTTTAAATTAATCAATTTGAAAACTGGCGAAGCTTTTTATAGCGCGACTGTACAGTTAAGCAATGTGTTATCGTCGTTTTAAGAGAAGAAGTTGGAACTCTCCAGTAACACTGAATTTAATCAGTCACCTCTTTTGGCCTACCTTATTGATACAGCCATAAATATTCAAACTAAACAATTAAACTTAAACTTCCAAAATAAACTCTTTGTCATGTGACTTTCATTCCTTCTCGTTACAAGTTCACACTGCTTATGACCGGTTCCTGTATCTCACTATTCAATTACATGCCTCAAAATTGGTTTTTGACATTACTTGTATGGAGCTTAATATGTTAAATTTTAATTAATAGTAAGGCAAATGAAAGGTCGGTACGGTATAGGAAAAGGCGATTAGTCAGCTATGGAAAATCAAAACTTGCCTTGAGATAGTTATGCTGCCTCTCCTGCTCGGCCTTAAGGTACAACCTGGTGAGTCTACCTAAGTTCTTCTTACACACTGTCTTGTCGACGGTGGCGCCGCGTCGGATACGCTCCCTGTTGTAGTGCGCAGTGTTCGTCCACCAGTCGGCCTTCATCTTCACGTAACGCAGGATCATGTTCTCAATAGGTGTCGGTAAGCCCGGTACCTAAGATAGGACAATAGGGATGCGGACATATATCTATCTATCTATACTATAATAAATCTGTAAATGGTTCGAGTTTGTACAATGCGTTTTAAAAATGTGACAAAAATCAAGAGAGATAAATTTGGACCAAGAGATTCCGAAAATGCAATTTTTAAACTACTGAGCGGATTTAAATGAAATTCCACATAGAGCATGCTCATATCCCGGGGCGTAGCTTAGGATAATTTTATCCCGACAATTGGCGTCGTTTTCGCGAGATAGACGAATATAGTGAATCGAAATTAAAAAACATGGTGCTGCGATCGCATCTTTTGAAACTACAGAATGTATGAACGAAACTCGACACAGAGATGGCATAATAGATATATAATTATAATTTACTAACAAATATCTATGTTGTCGTAAACAACATGTCATTTGTTGTATTATTTAAAATCAGGTTGGCTTCGACTCATCTTTGTTTTGTTGGGCAGTTATCTAGACTATATGAATTTAGTTTCTTTGTTATTATTATAGGTATGAAAACTGAATTACGTTTAACGTGGGCCGATTTCAATGCGGTTTTCGCTTAAAATTAGCCTATTCCAGCACAGTTTTCACTAAAACTATAGTTTACATAATTTTTAAATGCTGTGACATTTTGTATTCTGGAAATCCCGCGGAAATTTCAAGTGAATCGTGGACGAAGTCACAGGCATATCCTAGTATTATTATAAAAGAACAAGAGTTATTATAAACATTTTATCATCTAACTTTTAAAATATTATTATAGAAATAAATTAATTACCTACTTTTCAACTTTTACCACCTACTTATCACACCATAAGTATGTAACAAAATCTATGAGGCTACAGCGTTTTGTAAAATTATAAAAAGTATCTCAGTTGATTTGACTGTCGGCTCCTGTTGACAGTTAAATCATTACTGTTTTTTTATCAACATACAAAACATCACAGCCTACTTGATTTTGCATGGATGAACTACATTATGATGTCATAATTCTAATGAGTCAAATAGTAAATTAATGACTATTTAAACAATAACAAAAACTGTTTTCTGATTTTTAGTGTGAAAACAAATATATTGTTAGATTATTGTACTATTGTTAATAAGTTGGATTACTGAAAATATAATAAATATTCGAGGGTAGCTTGTATTGATTACCCCAATACTCTGCTCGTTCCATTATTGCTGGAATATAAAAACGTGCAGACAGAGCGACGAAACAGTCTGACTCAAATTTTAGTTGAATACTTTTCACTTCTTTGGTCCGATGCACATGTCGTAGTAGCGCTCTAGGGTGACTAATTACTGTGTGAAAATCATATTCTATAATTAAATGTACTAATTATTAGATCAGCATTCTACTATAAGAAGTATGTTCAAAATAAATACAGCTTATAAAGAGTATCCTCTTTTATTCTCTAATAATAGCTTTGCCGACCTGTGTTTGGCTATTAATCAGACACAACATTTCTGTAAATACATTATCGAAATTAAGAACTGCAAGGAGACTATATACATTACATTATACATACTACCAATAAGTATTTTTGTTTCATATAATAATATGAACAGTTAATATTAAATCTGCAAAATAGAAACCTAATAAAAAGTCGTTAACTTACCTTCCAGGGAATATTGGCTTTCCAGCATCGCCACGCTTCAGACAAATGCTGCAGGATCGTTCTGGCCTTGTTCTGTTTGATGCCTTCGGGCATCATGTCCACTATGTCGTGCATTACTGAAGCTCTCAGCTCCAGATCGAAGTGGGATTCAACACGCTGCTTGGTCACAGTTTTGGCCACACCTTAATATAAATAGAAGGAAATAAGTATATTTATAAACATGAGTGTAGTAATAAGTAATAGTGAGCAATTAGGTAGTTCCGAGAGAAATTTCGTTTGCGTTTCCGTGACAACGACGTATTTGTTAGTGAATTGCAACAGCAGCGCCTTCTTTTTCGCTATATTCGCCAATCCCACCGTAAATGAAATCATTTATCGAGATACAAAGAGCTGAGATATAAGCTAACTCTGTGTATGTTCTAACAGACAGACAGACAAAAATTCTAAAAGGTGCATTTTAGCATTCTGATGGTCCGAAATATCCTTTCTGATTTTTATTTTCACATTTTTAAACACATTGTACAGACCTGATGATTTATCTTGCAATATATACATACAAGATGAAATGGATAACAACAATATTAATTACTATTTAACACTAATTAATAAGCTATTTTATTAGTTATACAATGTCATAATCATTTAATCAATTGGTTTGACTGTGAAGTGTCATCTACCCTAGTGGAGATCCTGTAAATACAGCCAAACAAAATAGCCCATACAGTGCAGGATGAAAACAGAATTATCGCTAAGCAGATTTGTGAGCAAGACAATTGCTCACTCATTCTTTTTTTATTGTGAAGCTAGCAAATAAGCAGACGGTCCAGTTCACAGAAAGCGGTGACCGTCGCCTATACACCTTTGCAAAACCAATGTCGAAACCAAAGCATTCCAAGCCTTTAAAATCGGGTACAATGGATGTGATGAGATAAAGGCATCAGATAGGAGGAATAGGATATGGAATTGAAATAGGGGTAGAGGGAAGTGGGCTATCGGAACTCATATAAGTACATATGTACTGTTTTTACCTTTAGAATGGCGACCCTCGAACTGCCTCGAGAGCAAGTTGCCGAGCCATCTTTCCAACAGCGGTGTGATCCCCCTCATGAAGAACAGCCAAACGCGCCAACCAGGCGCCCAGATACCGCAGCCGGGCCCTTTCGACACTGGACCCTATAATAAAAACATGTTAAAAGCCGCCATTATAAGGATCTAAAGTAAAATATTTTACTCCTAGAAACACCATTATTTTAATTTCATAATTATTGTATAAATGGTTAAATTGCCTTTACTGGGATGTTTGTGCCTTCATTACATCCCAAGAAACAAACATATTGTCATAAAATTAGACTCATATATTAGATAGACAGATGGACATTATTGGTCTTATTCATATTGAGTTAGACTAAGTTTGAAGGCTTCTTTATTAACCATAAAGAAGCCTTCAAACTGACTCTAACTCAATATGAATAAGACCATATGGCTTTAGGGAATGTACCCATATTACTATTATTCTATAGTTATTGTGCAAGAATCAGTCTATATATAATTTAACTTATCAAACTTAGTTAAGAGTAACAAATGTACCAGTGTTTGTCAATTAGTATGAGGTTATAAATGCTAAAAATAATACTTACAGTATTAAATCGATAGTAGATCAAATGCTTCAAGTCTTTGCACATTCTGATCTGCCTCATAAGCTTATACTTGTATCGGTACATGCCAGTTAACTGACCAACATGAGAAAATATGTATTGCAATCCATCAGCCAGTTGGAACGAATCCACGTTATTTAGTCGGTATTGTACGTGAGAGTCAACTATAAGTTTGGTTAGGCGAAGGATTTCGCGACAGAGATGGAATGCTGTGGAAGAAACAATATTTGCTAATAAAGTCTGCTGTCACCATATTCTGTATGCTAACTTCATCAATCTCATAATTTAGAACAATATGCTCAGGAGACGGTCATGGTAGCGTAATGGCTAGCCCACGCGTGTGCAGCTCAGGAGGCGTGGGTTCGAGCCTGGCCGGAAAGCATGCACTACTTGCGCAGTTTTCTGACCTATGTGTATATTGTTACAATTACCACGTGCTAACAACAGTGAAGGAAAAGCGGTGGAACATTTATAGGCTGTTATTATTATGCTTAGGAGGCTTTTAAGTATATTACCTATATAGGATTTCAACGCTATCTTACTTTTGCTGACAGAAGGACAAGAAAAATACCAAATCTTCAAAGTTACATATAAAGTTCTAGTGATGATGAGCTTTCAAAACAATTATTTTTTATTTCTTGCCTGTTTGTTTGAGATTCACGTAAAAACTACCGGACCGATTTCGATGCGGTTTTTGTTGATCGACAACAAATTCTAAGGCTTAAAATCTCTACTTTTTATCATGGGAATCCCGCGGGAATTTTTGTTGGGGGTGTTATTCATTATATTAATTACTTCAAATCAGGTTGGCTTCAATTCACCTCTATGTTTTGTTGGGCAGGCTTAATTTCTTCGTTATTATTATATGTTTTTATATTACATGTAAAAAACCGAATATTTTTTTTTAATGTAAGTAACATAAAGCTACTGCCCAGGGTTTGACACGTGACGTAGTCGCAGGGCAAACTCTAGTTGTAAATAAATGTATTGAAAACAAAAAACGATTGAATAAATATATCTTATATGGGTGAAATCATAAAAAATCCAATAGATTAATTGCGGTGCGTTATAAATGCTTGCGGTACGCGAAAGGCGATATAAGACAAAACTTTCGCCCTCCATATCGATTTTGTGAGGTATTTGTGTGACACAAAAAATAATTAACTAAGAATAAATCAAACGATTACAAAGTCCTATAATTTTAAACCGATTTCTCATGATAATCGGTTAACGATTTGGAGGTTTCGATCCCTAAATACGTAGTAATGAGAACTATCAAATTGGGCTTTTTATTTTGAAATCTCTCTTTTTTAATACATACCATTTCCAAACCGAGACTTCTTTCTTTCTTTAGTTGTAAGGGTTTTCACAGGTTTCAAGTTGAAGTTGTAATCCAGATGTAGGTAGTTAAGATTTTTACGATGGATAAGTAGATTGAGCATGTTATAACCCTGACGACACACTTGTAGACCGGCTTCCACCCAGTCCAGGGTTGTTGTTTGGAAGAATTTTGTTGATTTGAATGAACGGAAGAGATACCTAAGAAGTAAACAATTTATTGAAAATACATTTAAAAAGAATTAGTAAATATGTTATTCCATGAGGTTACAATGATTTATCCCTTTGCCCAGGTGTTTAGAGAAACCACTTCGAGGATGAAATTAATTCATTGAAAATCAAAAATTATTTTGAAATTACATGTAACATATTAGACAATTAGAATGCAACAGAAATGTGTTACTTTTGCATTGTAACATGTAAAAGTTCATATAACATTTCTTTGTTATAAGTCTATCAAGTTAAGTAAGTATGTGTGTGTTATGGATAACAAACCGACTCAGGGCCGATTCCAAACATCCAGACTTTCTGTTTGTGCATTTTATACAATTTTCAACAATATGTACTAAAATTAATCTCTACATATCCAGTGTAATAACACATTCAACTTGTATCAACTATCACAAATATAATTTAATGTGAAAATAAAGATGTTGGATAAATGATTTTCTTTCAATAACATCTTCAATTTAGTGTTGCCAAATACTAAACACAGACCACAGTAAATAACAAAAAGTCCAATTACGAAATTTACCATGCCAGTCAGTAATTGAAAACCGAGTCTGTGTTCTCTGCGCTTTAATTAGATAGGCTGGCAAAAAATTAGGCTACTCAAGCAAAGAAGCCGTCAATTTCAATGTAATTACTTATAGAATTTAAAATAAGAAAAAATGTAACAACAAAATAAAATTATTTCTATCTCACCTCTTCTTTTGCGGTTTCGGCGGTCTGTGCTTCAATGCATTAAGCACATAATATTTCAGCAGTTTCTGGTAAGAAACACGTACTTTCACAGGCTGGCCTGGAGGGCAGTGCTCTTTATACCAAGTCTTAACGAGGGGAACATCGATTGCGCGTCTTGTGCGACCTATCCAAATTAATTTGATTAGTTTTTTATAAAGTAATATTTTAACTATGACCAAGTACACCAGTAAGATTTGTCCGCGCAAGAATCTTAGGCTAAATATTCACTATGATTTATCAATATTGGTCTAAGTTGTAAAAGGATTTTGTTATGTTGTATAGGTTCGCGTTTGACCGACAAAGAAGATTCCTCTTGACGCCAGACTTGAAGACACCAAATAATTTTCAGGAAAAACAAACCACGATAAAGAGTTCCACTCTTCAACGACGGTACCTATTATATAAGTGGAAGCAAAGGGTTTCATCCACTTGTTTGGTATTTCCACCACATATTGATGGCGTAAGCACGTATGCCTGCTAATCCGGTGGTAAAAAGGTAATCCTGAGGGCAAAATTCGTGCTATCCCGCTGCAAATTCACCAGTCTATTCTATATCATATTTTCTTAAGTTTTCACTACTAGTATATGTAATAAAACTACACCTTAACAGTTAAGTTTTAGCGATTACCGGGCTGAAAACCGTTAAAACGTAGTTTTATTATGTATGTATATATCTATATTGACAAAATAATAGAGCCAATTTTTATAAAAAAATAAATTTAATTTATATTAAAAAAAAAAATTATTTTTTAGTGGAAACTTGATTGATGTATGTATTAAGTTTGTGTTTTATATTAAGATAATTAACTATAGTATGTTTCCCAAACAAATTAAATAAATAAATAAATCATAGTGTACATACACTTAACCTACGGGAAAAACTTACTGGTCTAAAGCCGGCCTATGAAAAACGAATTATCATTTTGACTCTAAAATTAATAATAAAAATAATTAGTAAATAACTTACCAGATCTCATACTGAAAGGCCTAGGTGCCCACAGCAAAGCAATCCCATTTGCAGTATTATCTGTGTATAATGCAGTCTCTTGCAAAAACGGCGACACTTCTTCTGGGAGTACAAATTCTTCTTCTTCCGGGACAGGATCCAAGGACTTCACAGAATGACGATGGGATATTGGATTGATTAGAGGGTCAAAGTAGAAGGCTGGCAGGTCAGGGTCCTCTGTTTTGATGTATACTACATTGGGTGTGTGGTACCTATGGTAATATTGATATATGTAAAATTTTAATGAATTCAACATTAAAAACAATTTACATATATTATTCAGTTAATAGCAGGGATGCGGACACATGTTACAACAAGTTCTAATGTTTTTACATATAAAAGAATAGGTGTTCAAAATAAAATCTTATCATCTAGCTTTTAAAATACCATGATAGAAATATATCTTTATTATTTTCAAATAATAACCAATGTGCCATTCGACTCATTTACTTGTATCTTCTTATGACGTCATAAGTTGTTATGGCTCATATAAAATCTATAAGACTGCGATTTCTGTCAGTTTATAAAAAGTATCTCAGTTGATTTGACTGTCCGCTCTTTGTTTAAGGTGTATTGTAAACATCCATAATCTCAATGTGCAAGTTTCCTCATGATGTTATCCTTCATCATCAAACTGTGGTAATTGTATTATTAGGCCAGCTAATCTGTCTTAGTGGTGTATAATCATTGATCAACCCATAGTTGGAATAAAATATGGGTGCCACTAACTTAAGATATATTTTTTAAGTTTACCTATCTATGATATATATTAATTTTAATAAAAAAATAATTCCCAGTATTTCTTGCAACTGTGCTTGCATAAAACTATACCCTGAGGAAACTTGATTTTCAAGGATAAAGTATTTTATGTTCATCCCTGTTATCAAAAGTACATAGATATTATATCATTTGGTATATACATAGTACATTAAGTATGTATAATAAGAATATATCAAATTACAAACTGTAATTATTGGTTCATTGGTCATGAAAAAAGCATAAGGATATAGTTTCTTTACATTTTTATATTAGTATTGATGTAGAAAATAAAATATGGAAATAACATACCAAGACAGCTGTACAAAATGTGGCAGATTGTTGTACAAATATGGAAAAGCGATTCTATATTCTGTTCTAATAGGCTGGCGAATGATAATTTTGTTGATATCATTAAACTCATTCCAATCTTCATCACCAGCTGAATTATCTTTTACTAAAGGCTCAAATTTCGGTCCACCTGGTATTGCCATGTTCAAAGCTTTGGCAGTGAAAAAGCTCTTTGAATCAAACAAGTAGAAATAGTTGTCGTCAACCAAGTCTGTTAATAATTGGTTGGCCAGACGATACAGTGTCGCCATCTGTGGTAGTGATAAGTTCCAACGCCTGTAAGTTGAACCATTGACATGTCTAGTGCCTAGTAAGGGTTTGTGGTCATAAAACCAGTTAGCAACTGCACCATCTTCCTCAGGATCAAGTTCAATCTGTATTGGTTCTAACGGTTCCACATCAAGAATGTTATCGGCATAATCTAATGGTGGTTCCTCATCATCAAATGGTGGGAACCTCATACGTTTGAAGTGTCTACGGTCCCTTTTTTCTCGCCGCATCATAATCCACATCGTACCCCATTGAGCTATATAGACTGGCTCTATGACCCATGGTATCTCATTCACAAATGTGATAGCTCCGGTAATGTGGTACAAAACTTTCACATCTCTAATTTGCTCCCATGGCATTGGCATGTTTTCTAAGAGCTTCATCACAGCATGTGGCATATATTTCAAGGCGCCGAGGTATACTCGCTTGTCGTGGCGGTATTTACGACTAGTCATGTCCCCATGGTCCCTAATGATCTTTCTGATGTGCTCAGGGGGCATATCCTCTTTTTGGGCGTCTACAAACCCAAACTTGCGTTTTTCGGAAAACCGCTTTGACTGGATTTGAAGCCATTTTTGAGCTGTTCAGAACAAGGTTTTATTTTAAATTACTTATAAGTGATTAAATTAACTAAGAGAGCAAAAGAAATGTTATGTAGTGATTGGATAAAATACATAGCCGAATCATAGTCTATATTATTGTATGTTATGTTATTGGGAAAAGATTGCTTCTTAACCATAAAAAAGGAAGAGATTCTCAATTTGACTGTATGTTTGTTACATGATTTCTCCATCAATTGTGGACCAATTTTAAAATTTTCTTTTTATTCAAAACAGTATACACCTGAGGTGATCCCATTGTCACCAACTCGGCATATGATGAGTGGATCACAGGGAAATCAAGAGCTACCCTTGAATATTATAGGAATGTACAAAGTATTTCATTTTTTATTTCGAGTTAGTTATAAGGTTGTTTAGCTGATTATTATTATTCTTATTGGCTGATTTTATGTTTCTTTTTATTTTATGTCTATGTTTGGGTGTACAAAGATTTACCTATGGTTCACAAACATGGTGCATAGATAACACTTTGTTATAAACCAGATGCTTTGAAAATATCTTTCTATCAAGAAATGAATTTTAGGAAAGTAATAAATAAAAGTATTTATTATAAGTTACTTTGATTACAACATTGTATATAATTGTTCTGCAATTTCAGCATTTTTCACAAACATCTCATGTAAAAAAGTAATACCTATGCAGTTTCTAATATACCCAAAGGGAAATAGATCATGCTATAACTCTTTATAAGCACATCTTTGGTATCTTTGGGATAACAACCATTTACCTATATAGTCTGTGTCTTGTAGTCACACAATCTAACTATAACAGCTGATAATTGTTGACAAGAATATAATAGATGTACATATATTTAAGGTACACTGGTACTCACATACTAAAACACCATACATAATCAAATCATTAGAGATAAATTATAAGATTCTGCTAATATTTAATGTCAAAACATAATCTTAAAGATAAATTATAGAAAGTTCTGATTCTATCTCAGCTACTAAAACACTTTGTTTGAAGGGGGAGCTACAAACAGTTTAAAACATTTAACATTTTAGGTATTTAGTAAAATAAACTTCTTCACATTATTATATTCTAGTTCTTGGTTAAACTTTAGATTAAACTTAAAATTCAGTGACCCCTATCACTGAATTTTAAATAGTTGGGGGCGGAGGGGAGGAGGAGTACTTCTCCCTTTTGCAACTCCCATGTCTAGGAGACATGTAGTTCTTGAGATATAAGTTTTTTCATTAATTCATTTTAGTATATTGCAATGATGGTGACCACTCTGTTCTGGCTTTGGTTTAAAGTCTAACATAACTTAACCTAAGTCACTGTTCTAGTTACTTGTTGTGACTTTCGACTAAAGCCCACAAGCCAAGCGAGTGTTTCATGGCAGCAGTCAGAGAGTGTCACAACCAATTTGTAACCGTTGCTGCAATATATCAGTAAAAAATTACTATTTTTGTATATAAAAATTTATATACTAATTCATTACTGAAGTTAAAAGCAGTTTGTGTTTATATATTAAGCATAAGTGTATTCCTAAACACAAATCACAATTTCTTGTCAACAAAAGTGGCATAACCTTGCTTATCGAACATATTTTTGTTTTGCCCATTATTCATTCAAAACTTTTTTGTGGACCCTAAAAACTTGTTTCCTAATCCAAATTACAGGTCTAGTGGCTATACTTAGTCTGGCCATAAATACTGTTACAGTTCTATCTATTTTTGGCGATTTGGCTTCAATGCTACTGATGCTAATTCGGCCAATGTCACAGTAAGAGAATGTCAGGTGTGGGTTATTGGCAATAGCAGCTCAAAAAAAAATTGGTCCGTTTTCTTTCCAATTGTGACTTCTGTGAACCCAGGGACAACACAACATAAACAGAGTTAATCTAACTACCTTATAAATAAATGTTATTTATAATTATAAATTTATATAATATATTAACAGATTTTTTATTGGCCAGTGCTAAAAGGAAATTTATGTTGATAGGGCGAGGGAAATCTCCTGGTAAAATATCATAGAGTGGAGTAATAACTTTTGGGCAGTAAAAAAGATGTGTTTCAAAGTGCCGTCGTCTGAGCCGCACTTACAAAGAGAATGGTCATGGACTCTAATTTTCGCCAAGAAAACCGGTGTGCAGATATGGCCAAGTCTGAGATGAATTATGGCAGAAACCACTTTTTTAGGGAGCTTGCAGTATAGATAAAACCATGGTTTAGAGGGGAGAATAGGTTGAAGAAACAAAATATTACATTTGAATTTGGAATCTGTCTTTGTGTTTTCTCATTTTGGCGCCGATACATTGTACAACATTTTGCGATATTAAAATGGGGGCAATAAAGAGAACCAAATTGCTGTGATTGCTACACAAAGTAGGTGTGGAGCCAAATGCAATTTTTAAAACTCTCCATAGCTTGATATTAGTCAAATGTTTGTGTACCGGGCTATTATTAATAGGTACAATGAGACCTCCTACCTCCTCTGTTTGTGACAGAAAAAGATCTGGCCGTCCACATAGTGTTCGTACGAAAAAGTGGTCAAAGCAGTAAGGGAAAGAATTCGAAGAAATCCTGTCCAGGAGATGAAGATATCACCTAGAACCATGTCACATATTTTAAAAGATGACTCAGGACTTGCAGCCTATAAGAGACACGCTGGTCATTTCTTAACCCATAATTTAAAAAAGAATAGGGTGGTAAAATCGGAACAACTACTGAAGCAGTACGTAAAGTGAGGTCACAGAAAAATTTTGTTTATGGATGAGATTTTTTTACAATTGAGCAACATTTTACCAAACAAAATGACCATATTTATGATCAAAGCTCTAAGGAAGCTTTTCAATTAGTCGACAGATTGCAATATGGGCATTATCCATCTTTAGTGATGGTTTGGTGGGGTGTTAGCTATGAAGAAGTGACTGAGCCATATTTTTGTGAAAAAGGTATCAAAACATCGGCACAAGTGTATCAAGGGGCTTAACTACCATTCTTGAGACGGTAGTTAAGCCCCTTAACAACAGCATGTTCAATAACCAAGAATGGTCCTTCCAGCAAGACTCGGTGCTGGGTCATAAAACTCGGTCCATGCAGTCTTGGTTGGAAACAAACATTTCAGACTTCATCACAGCTGAAGACTGGCCACCGTCTGGTCCCGATCTTAATCTGCTGGATTATGATTTATGGTCAGGTTTAGAGAGTACAGCTTGTTCTAAAGGCCATGATAATTTGGAGTCCCTAAAACAATCCATATGATTGGTAGTGAAGAATTTTCCTATGGAAAGAGTGCATGCTTCTATTGATAACTGGCCTCAATGTTTAAAAGACTGTATTGCAGCCAAGAAACCACTTTGAATAAGCTTTTATATTTTAAATTGTTTTATATTTATGTATTAAACTAACACATTGTAAAACATATAAATGTTATTTTCAATAGAATAAAAAAATTTCTTTGTTACAATATTTATGGCAAGACTAGGTATATATTACCCCTAAACTCAAATCATCCTTAATCTCATGTCACTCTTTGTCAAAGCGCAGCCTAGTTCTTTACTACTTACTTATAAAGAAGCAGCTTTATAGCCGCCAATGAGAAAAACATTTTTATTTCATGTGAAGTCTGTTAAACCAGAGCAACAAATACAAAAAGGAAACAAAAACACATTGAAAATTTATATGATTTTATATTTAAACCTGGGGGAAATGTTATAAGTTTCAGCTATATAGCCTAAATATTCACTGATTCTAATTATAACACTATCTAAGGAACAAAACTAACCTAAAACAATAATTGAAATTCAGATGGTTAGCGTACCTTTTTCTTTGATCTTCTCTTCAGGTATGTGATGTGGTTTCGGAGGCTGAGCCGGTGGAACAGGCGGAGCAGCAGCGGCGGCGGCAGCATGAGCTTGCAAGGCCGCTTGTTGTGCAGCCGCCAGTTGCTGCTGCGCCATCATCGTGGCCCAGGGGTTGGGCCCCAAAAGATAGGGCGGCAGCGACATCGCTGCGCCCCTTCTGACTCAAAACACAAGAAAATATAGAAATGCTTACAAACTGCAAAGCGTGGTAAAAAGGCAATAATCACCGGTTTAAAATATAATTACAAAATATACAAATATAAAGCTTACTTTGTTTACACCTCTAAAAAGCAGCTACTATTTTATTCTTCATCAATCACAAATCACTTTAACTGACTATATGAACATTACTACAAAATACAAATTAAAAATCCGTGAACGTCAGCCATTTTGCTGTTTGTAGAACATCCATGTTTTTTTTTTATTTTATGCCTTGGTTTCTAGACTTTTAAGCCAAGTCTGTTTTGGATATTCGACACTTCACAGGTTTTTCAAATTTAGTTTCTTCATTTTCATAAAGTGTAGCACAGCTGAACTGTAGGTTATCAACTGGTGCCATCAAATGGAGTTCTTGTGACAACTCAAAAGGCCACATTTAACTATACAGTTCACATTTCTCACAAAACACATAATTACTACTCAAAAACTATCAACATCCTAAAACTATTGTTCATTTTAAAGTAATTTTACACATTTATAGAAAATAAAACTGCACAGCACAATATCCCTTTTCAGTTCCCGCCAAAGCAAAAAAAAAACCTAGAACTTGCAATTTGACATAAATACAGTAGTCTTGCAGTTAATGAATGATGATCTACTAGGAACCGGATCCGTACACGTAATTAAAAGAAACGGTTCTCATTTCCAAGCGTTCATCGGTGTATTAGTTCATTCGGACAGCACTTAGTGCCTCTTATCATATCAGTAAGCGATCTGACAATATCATATAGTTCATGAAATACCTACGTAGTATTCATAGTAGTCTGTGTTTATGAACGATGAAATATCAAGACTGTTAAGAATTGAAATGAATTTGAATATATAAATAAATATATAACATTTAAAAATAATATTAGTAAAAAATTACAAAAATTATGAGCAAAAGTTCGACGACGCCTTAAAAGTTAGAGTAATTTATATTATAAAAAAAATCTACAGTAACCTATTTGTTATAATCTTTTGTCAAAAGCAATTTTAAAACTAATAGAACTACACATATTTACGGTTAGAGCCACCGATAGAAGATCGAAAAGTTATCATGATCAAATAACTAATAGTACTATTAAGGTGAACTGAATCGAACTAGAAAGGAACACTCAGTCAGTGGATGATCGAATAAGCACAATAGACTAAAATAGAGCGTTGCCAGCACAGAGTACATTCTGGTTGCCAGGGCCTTAAAGTCGAAAATTACACTCTGGTCCTTGAAAAGCTACATTTTAAGCATATTTGTATTTTTTTTCTTAAACTCAATTTTTAACCGAGCTAAAAAAATTATAGGTAATTAATTTTTATCAATCGAAGATTTTAAAGGTTCCTATGTTGAATGTGAAAATCAGCCAAGTGCGCGTTGGACCACATATATTGAAGACTCTATTCTGTTTAGAGGAAAAACCGTTCACTATTTTTGCTATTTGTTTCGAGCTGAAATTCATTTATTCTTTTAATATATGAACATATCATCATCTCATCAAGACCATGGGCAAAACCACAACTGGGAGTGAAAGGTCTGATCCGATGGTTGCGCGGAGAACACGGCATTCCTTGTATAGCACAGCGCACTGCTGCAGTTTGTGCAACGCTGTATCCTCGAACCTGGCACTAAAACGGTGCACCCTGTTATTTGTTCCCTACCAATGCGACGAATTTAGCAATCCCCGAAGCAGTCGTAACCGGAGATGACCTTTGGTAGGCGATACAACAGGGTGCCATGCTGTCTCTGTGTTTAGGGTCCCAGGACGAGCCTAATCAACGTAATGGCGGCGTGACTCATTCTGGTGTCCACAGGCCTGCCGCCCATTCCACCTCGAGCTGCTCTCTCAAGGTTTATTTTATAATTAGTACATCTTAAGAAAATAAAACTACTCAGCAAACATCACCCTTAAAGTTCACGCTAAAATTCTAAATACATTTATAAAAAATATTCTTTGAGCATGTTTAGGTCAGGGGGCCAATCAAAATAATGCGATGCGTAAACAGGCCCATTCACTAACCTGCATGGCAGTCATGTAGTCGGCGGAGTTTGCTGGACTCAAGAGGGTATTCTGTCCTATGATGCCGGACGCAGTGCAGGCTGCAACAACATTCACAATCCTACATATCGCGGCGGACTCTCATGCAGGATAGTAATGCGCCTCTTTACGCGATATCCAATCGCTTAATTGCAAAAATTAATTCAGCTTTTCAATCCTACCTCATACTTCGAAAAAGTTCCATTTAACTTGTGCGTAGGCCACAATCATCTCTCAAAACTTGTGCCTGGGCAAGAATCTAGGACAAGGGGTAATAGGCATTCCACATGTAAAAAAATCTGGTGTTATATTTGAATAAAGTAATGTAAAAAATAAAATAAGGACTCGATTGGAGGGTGTAGTAATTATAACCACGATGGAATTTCTTGCTTAAATTTTTTCTTCCGTGTGATTAATGTCAACGGCAAAGTAAATAATTAGTTTGAATAATAAGTAAGTAGTAGCAATAATAAAAATCTGAACATGTAAATTTTTCGTATATATTTATTAATAAAATGTGATAATCATACAACTCTGTCATACAATTACTTCTACATAAAGGATTTAAAAAATGCTCAAAAATCTAAGTTCAAAGAAAGATGAATTTTCATACATTAATAATAGACTTTTGCTCTATAAAATGTTTATAAAGCTAGTATCTTTAACACAGTAAATTTAACATACAGACTGCCGATTTATTAACAGTTTAGAAAATGAGCAAATAAAGAACTGAAATTTTTTCAAGTATTCAAAGGCTAATTAAGTCTCTGAACTCTGCAGGCGGTGTGAGAATAATATCGTCAATCGACATGTCATTTAATAAATTATCACGAATTTCATTTACGGTTTCTAATATCAATTCCTCATCTGAATGAATTATTTTAATTTGGTCATCACTGTCACTTTCAGAATATGTAGCTATTACTTGTGTTAGGGCTTCTGCAATATTCGAATCTATTGACTCATCTACTTGCATATAGTTATTATTTTCATTTATTTTCGGACAACAATCGGAGTCATCTGTTGGCATTTCAATGTCTTTTATACAATTTTGAGAATTTTCTGGACTTGTATTAATAATATCTTTCCTAATAGTGTTTAGTCTCGGACAAAATTCATCGGCTTCTATGGTTTTATTATGGTTTCTCATATAATTAAAATCTAGTGGCTCATCACTAAAATAATCGCAATTAAAAACAGTATTGTTAGGCATTAGTGTATTCTCAACTACTTTAATATGTGTTTCGTCATTTCTCATTTCAATATCTAAATCATTACTTTGATGTATGCTAATATCGACATTCATAACACTATTGACTAATTCATTTGTCGTTTTTATGGATATAACACTTTCAATGTCGGCTATAGAAAACTCATTGATCGGTTTTTTACATACATCATATAATAAAGATTTACTTGAATCTGTTTGGTTATGGTTAATATTAATTTTACTAATTGATTCACAGTCTCCGTGACTCTTGTTAATATGATCATATGACTGTAACCCAGTAACATCTATTGTATTATCATCATTTCTGTTCTGCATTAATGTTTTAATAAGTTGCGGGTTTTCTTTTTTAAAATTCGTAATGAGCATTTTAATAGTTTCTTCTGAATATGTATTTTTCCTCAATTCGTGTTGTATACTTGCGTTAAGCTTGTAAAGAAGTTTTTCATAGTTTTGTTGTGGTGTTGTTATTTCTTGATGCTGTAATTAATGTAGTATTAAAAATGATTTTTTTATGTGGAAGAAGTTTTACATTATTTCATATGAGAACTTTTTTGGAGGTAGAGCTGCTGACTGATACCACGCTCTTACAGAATATTGTCGTGAAACGTCGTTCGAACGATGATTAGCACAAGGACATGGCCCACATGGCCCACTTCCTTCTCCCCTATCTCATTCGCCTATTCCAATATCGCATCCCTTCTATCCTATTTCTCTTGTCTGATCCCTCTTTCTCATCTCTCTATCGCCATCCTTTTTATCCCATACTAAAGGTTGGCAGTAGAGACATGGAGCAGGGGCAAAGCCAACATGTGGCTTTGCCCCTGCTTGTGTTGCAAATGTCTATATACAATGGTAACCAAGTTCTATTAGATGGCCCGTCTGTCTGTTTGCTACTTTCGTAAAAAAAGTGGGTTAAATTCTTCACAAAATAAGAAGATAATCATAGAATTCAATTATTCTCCTTCTCACCAAATAGGATATTCTACACATGAATTGTATTCTAATCTAATTCTAAATGTTGTTAGATTTTGTTAACTTTAACGCTCTAAAGCTCTACCGTGGCGTCGCCAAACGGTTAGTAAGCGTCACACGCGACCAGGCTGGCGTCTATTTTGCTCAAAGATTAAGCGTTGCTATAACAACAGCGTGGCAAAGCTGCCAGCCTTTAGGGAACGTTCCCAGTAAGTGACTAGTGGTTAGGGACTATTTTATCTTTAGCTATTTTTTCCATTTTTATTTAGTTTTTAATATAGTATAGTTTGTAGTTTATTTTTAAGTTTGTTGTATTTTCATCAATAATATTTATTAAGACACGTCGTTACGTTAGTAACTTCTAACTTATAAGTTTCTAACAGTACTATGTGTATTCCATCCAGCGTTTATTTTTATTTTAGACAGGTATTCATTGATCAATTAATAATGCCTAAAAGCGTTAACGATTCGATTTTATATAAAAATGAGGTTTCTTTGTGAATAAAGTTTAATCAATGTGCACCTATATCATTTTACTAATAATACTGTTTGCGTTATAAAAGTATATAACCCGTGTGTTTATATTTCAAATAAAAGTAAAATTACGACGACGATATGTAAAATTTAAATAAGTGCCGTATTAATATATTTTAATTAAAATATTTTGTATGTAGAAACGACTAATTACGATTACATTTAGGTATGATGACGATAGTTTATAGTTTATACATTAGATGATGTAGAGAACATCATTATTGTGTCGCGTCGCCTGGAATAATGAAGTACTTATGAGAATTGTGACATTTGTAGCAAATACGCAAATTGATAGGCGTGCAAACGTAAAATAAATGATTGGACAGAATATAATAGGTATTACTATATTTTGCTTTAATAGCAGCTTTGCCTGATAACTGAACACGTTCAAGATCACGCAAGTCAAAGTAAATAAAGCGGCAGATATAACTATCAAGCAACGAAATCAGATATCAGGTATGGCTATTACGTCAACTTAGAAAATTAACGCTTACTTTTATATATTTTTCAATAAGTTGAGCTAGTTCATTAGCTAGTTTTATTGTTTCTTCAGGTAAGCTTGTCTGTGCCGCAAGAGCTAAGCCATAATGATCGACTTTGGTTGCCCCTGGTTCTATTTTGTGAAGGTATACTAATTTCTTAAGTGACCCTCCTGTTTCTGATTTTTCTTCTACTGATGCGTGACGACTGTGATTAAAATATTGTTTTATCGTCTATTTATATGGACTTTACTTGAATGTAATGATAACCAAAATACAGTTAAAAGAAAACTAACTTATTATATCATCACTATTTACAAAATCTTGGCAAATAATTGTTACATACTCTTAAATGCAATCAACCACATTACCATGTAACCCCGAATTTAGATACTAGGTACCTTGATTCACTACTGCCGAGTCATTGTGAAATAGAGAAAGATGTAAGGAGACAAATAAATGTAGCATGGCTAAAGTGGAGGGACAGGTAACCGGTGTGACATGCGCCAAACTAATGTCACTGAAAGAAAGAAAGAAGAAGAAAGAAATAATTGATTTATTTGGCAAGGCACACAGATTTGTTTGGGCTTCTGCTTTCCCATTGTGCTTGTATAAGGCGAGTCGAGTGGTTTTAGTGGTATCCCCGACTCGGGTGGCAATAGCACTTACTTGCTAGTATCACCCTAACGTGGTGAATCCCAAACTCCCCAACGCGCTTCCGCCGCGATGGACAGTCCACAAACGGATTTCCTCTCGTTATAAAAAAAGCCCTTTGATTCAAGGTGAGCTAGTATATAGCTATCTTTTAATAGCCCAGTCTCATAATGTAAATTAACTCAAAGGTATTTTCGTCAAGTAGAATAACAAAACAACTATATGATAGCATTGTGAATGCAGAATGGTAAAGTTGGTGCCGGTACATCGCTACGTACATACACACCACGGTCAAATAGCAGAAGTGTTAAAGAAAGGTCACGTAAAAAGCATCGCAAATAAACGTGCATGTATGAAGTCATCGAAAGTAGATGAAGCGAAAGTTTGTCAGGAACGTCGTAAGTGTCATTCATCGTCTCTGCCTAAACCCATGGGAAACAGACGTGATAATATGTATCTTCTACAATTTACATTTACACGGTAGAGCCATGCTGGAATCATTATTTTGATTACAGCTCTTAAGGCCGGCTCAATCGGTGTGTTACTACGTTCTCACAGAATATCGGTGTGAAATTAAAATTAAATAAATAAATAAATCGGCAGACAAGCACACACACTGTATATCCCCAAATTAAGCAAGTTACGCTTGTGTTATGGGTAATATACAACGGACCATTCTGGGGCAGATCCCAGACACCCAGACCATAGTAAATAATGGAGAAAATACGTTTCCGAAATTTACTATACCAGGAATTGAACCCGGAGTTAGTCTTGTGCTAATAATCGTGTTTCTTGCGATGAGCGAGAGTTTCGATATGGACATTTGCAACACCAAAGGTGCTACAAATGTGCTGCTGCTCTCGTAAGGGAGACTGGAACCTGGTCACTAATGCCGTAACACAACTGAAGGTTGTTATGGCGACATACTTTAGACCAGGGGTGGTAGCCTTCCAGTCGGGCAAATGCCCTACCACCTGGCTGTGGGTTGTTTTGTCGCCTCTTACGACAGGCCGCCCGGACGAAGGGAATTGTATTCATATTGTCTGATGTCTCTATCTTATCCCCTACCCCTCTCCTCTTTGTCCCATCCTGAAGGCTGGCAAGGCATTAGTTTCGCCCCTGCTTTTGCAAACGTCTAGGAGACGGTAACCACTTTCCATGGGCTGGGCCGTCTGCTTCTTTGCCAGCTTCATCACAAAAAAAGTTAAAACAGACAATGATAGGTATCTAAAGCGGCATCATACCTACTTAATAAATCCTTACATAGTATAAAACAAACTTGCTTTCTGCGTCTATCTGTATATCCGATAATTCCTCCTAAACCAGGCAACAGATGGTTAAGCGGCTTTCACCACCAGTTAGATAATTTTTCAAGGAAGGTTTACATATACTAGCTTTTGCCCGCGGCTTCGCTCGCGGTATATAAAATAACCTAATTAAGGTTTAGGTATGTTAGTAAAATAGAGCTGCTTAAGCCAGGACCCACGGCCCCATGGCTTAGCCGTGGGGAAAACTCTAGTAAAAACTAAATCAGAAATACAACTAAAATATTCTTACTTAACGACGTTAAAATACAAATCTTCCAATCTCGTTAGGTATATGAAGTGGGTTGTAAAGAATGTAAATGCATCACTATCTATTAATTCCTCACATATCGCCCAAGCCACACTAGTACCTTCTTGTGTTGAAGTTCCTCTAAAACATTCATCTTGCAATGAAATTTAGTGTTTATAAAATATCATAGGTACTTTAATAGAGATTGCTTTTAAAATATGTTTCCAAAAATGACAAAGTATATCCTACGCGTTATTTATTTATTTGTCTATTTGCCTATATCATCTTGTAAGTATGCACCTGTTTGGAGTATGACTCTACCCATTACTTTATTTTATATAAGATTTTTGAAATGGGGTATGTGACCGCGTGAAGTGGAGAAGAAAAAGTAGCAAAGTGGACTCTGGGCGTCGGAGCGAACGCAACCGGGATTTAACTCTCGAGTGCATAAAAATAGACATAAATACTGTTATAATAAGTAGATAGTAGATACACCTTAGTAAAATAGATAAAATAAAAATGAGAAATAGTAGTAGATAAGAAGACGAAAAGATCTCGGTCCCGACTAGAGACAGAGGAAGGCGACTAAAAAAAAATGCTCAGACGATGATTTTTAATTTGGAATCGGTAGTAGAATCATAAAGATTTTATTTTTGTATAAAATTATGGACGGTAAATTTAACTCATCATTAACGCAACTTTGACCACTGAGACATCTAGAACTTTAAGCACATAAATTACTTTTCGCGGGACCCGCAAGCATAGGTTAAAAACCAACGACGCAGCGTGTCAATTAGTGGGCGCCTGATGACTGAAATGATGATGATGATTAAGGTAAAAATATAGGCGAGCGGAGACGGCAGTTTTCATTTTTGCCCCCCCCCCGAAAATTCACGATCCGGAGCTGCCCACTTCCATCACAACTTTCCTGCTTGCTGTCGTGGCAATGGGCATGACGTCAAACATTAATTTAGCATGTTTCTTTAACTGCACAATTAATTGACTTAAAACCATTATTTACTTAGTACTAAATATACTGACCGGCATAGTTCATCTATGAGAACTAAACTACTTGGCGTCAACCCTTTCAGTATGTGCTGAACCTCCTTTATCTATAAATAATATATTTCCATTTAAGTGAAAGTTCACAATAGAATATTAGAATTTATTATTAGACAGACAATGTACAAGTGCAATGAAATTCTTGATAAAACAACAACAACATCACTGGACCGATCTCTATAATTAGTTCCGCTTTTTGCTGCGGGACTTTCTCCGTGAGGCCATAGAAAAAGAATATCATAGTATTCTTCTTCCATGATGAGTCGCACTCTAATCTTATTTTTTTATATTTCAATTGGTTTCTCTTTACCTCTAACACGTATGTCGATGCGTTTAGTTCCACGCTATCATTAAAACCAATTCTCGAAAAAATACGATCGCAAAGTCTCACAACTGCATTTGTCGCTGGGAGAAAACAACCAACCTGAAAGTAAACATTAAAACAGATCATATTATTGTTAGGGAAAATATATAGATAATGTTTCAATGTTATCAAAAGTTGCAGACGATAAGAGGTATTGAGACAGATTGCTAAGGTTTCGAGTTAAGGAAATAAATATCCTGATAAATTGATTTGAACAATTTAAAAAGCTAATTAAGTAGGTATCATGGTTAGATCACAGGAAAGCAATTTAAAAGGTATTAAAGAATTTAGAGGCTTTTTCGAACCTGTGCCATAATCTGCACGATCGCGATTTGCTTTATGTATATACTTTTACCACCCATATTCGGGCCAGTGATTATCGTAAAATTATGTTCAGGGCTGGCAAACTGTAAGAAAAAGCGATAAAAATTTATAAGTAATCAAACTATCTTAAATAAATATTAAAAATTAAATAGAAGTTTTCTTACAATGTCATTAGGTATTGGGGTCACTTGACTATAGTAATCTAATAGT
Organism: Dendrolimus houi; assembly: GCA_039645545.1. Taxonomy (NCBI): domain Eukaryota; kingdom Metazoa; phylum Arthropoda; class Insecta; order Lepidoptera; family Lasiocampidae; genus Dendrolimus; species Dendrolimus houi. The sequence continues at coordinate 6,348,088 of CM077122.1, forward strand.
GGATGAACACTATTCCTTATTTCCAAATAACTATTGAATTCTGGTCTTATATAGGACCCTATGGTGCTTGCCTAGAAAATAGAAAAGACTTTTTAAATTATAATATACATATGTATGTATTTGAAATTAATATATGTAAGTAATTTAGTCTAAATCTAATACAGTAATATTATTTTTGTAATCTATATTATGTAGATATACATAGTCTCTACAGACTATCCTCGCTAAGTTTGTAAGGTCCTCGTGATTTATGGGCAGACAGTGCCATACAGTTGTAGCTAAAGAGATATTTCAAAAGATTTAAGATCCCTTAAATCCTTGCATAATTAAAGAAATTTTTGTTTATCCGTCGCTATATAAATACATATGTATAGGACATATTAATTCTCGTACTTGAGCCAAAGCTAATAAGATATCCAGTTCTGCAACATCCTCACATAGTTTATAAAGACTGGGCATAAAAGGCCGCAGTTCTTTTAGTAAAGTTGATATAACTCTGAAAAAACAAATTGTACAAATTTTCAAATTTAATATCATCTTTTAATAGATTCGTGTAGTCATTAATTTGATAGAAAATACAACACGAACATGTTGCTCATTTTTTGTATTTCATTCAACGATTCTTTGGCTTGATGATCCATAACTACTAAATCTTCTGTTGTCATTCTCACACTGGCTCCACTATTCTGAACCTGAATGGAAAGGCGTTAAATTAATTAAATATTTATGACAAGTTATTAGTTCTTTGGAGGTCTTCAGGTGGAAATGAAATACTGTTGTGTGTTTGAATTGCAGTTCAGGAATGCATATTTATTTTGCAAAAATACCGATTAATATTTTATAATATAGCAGACATTTAGCTGAATGTCTGCGGCTACAGTTCCTTTCAATGAAAATATTAACTCTTGTATGAACACTTAATTATTTTAATTGAAATTAATCTCCATATTTTTGTCATTTTTTTCTACTATACAAAGCGTTTACATCCAGCTGATCCGATAAGATGAGACTAAGCTTTATATAAATATATAATCACCAAAATCGCTTGGTTTTGGTGAACATTACAAGAACAATTGTTCGTGTACAGAAATTAAATAATGTAATAAAAAATGAGTAATAATTATAATATGTGAGAATTATTACCTGTATAAATATTTCAGGTAGATCTTCAATTCTAAAATCCTTTCTATTTTTAGGAGCAAGTGGTAGTATAATGTGAAAACCCTTTATTGTGTTGCTAATTAGCTTCATAGGTAAATTATGCTGTTCAGCCAACCGATCTACAACCTTCTGCATATCCTCTATAAGCTCCGAATAAGTTTTCCTAGCTACGTCTAGAAGACCATTTATGTTTGGTTTGACTGCAAAACATCTCTGAAAGCTACCCAATGGACCTCTTTCTGCATGAGCATCGTCCTGAATTATCTTTTTGATTCTTTCTGCTATTTCATTGTAATGTGGATTTTCTAAATCCTATTTACCAAGAATATTTGTAATATTATTTATTATATGGTAGAGAAAAACAACATCTTTAAATATTTAAAAATTACTTAAAATAAAAAACTAAAATTACATAACTTAAAATATTTTACATAGTAACTATAAAAGCATACTAACCATTTTGATAGCCCTAAGTCTTCCACTTGCTGCTGAATTTAACGCTTCGACAAGTTTTGGGACCATATCAATAGTTGTTTTTAACAAAAGTGTTTGGTTGAGTTGAGCTTCACCAAACTTGTCAAATATTTGATTAGTGTTATCAACGCACAAGAATAATATTTTATCTATTTCTGTCAATTTTTTTATTACATCCTGGAAAATAACAGCATATGATTTAATTATTGACCTATTATTATGATGTTATTTAACAGGTATAATATAGGTTGTGAAGGAATAAATAATTATCTTAACTTGAAGATCAACCATTAATCCAGAATCATTGTCAATCAAATCTTGGATAGCATCTAGTCTAGCTTCAATAAACTCTTTATTGCAAGAAGGTTGAAGAATAGCCGCTCGTAATGCCCTTATTCCACCCATAGTATAGGTTGGGCCTAATACACCGAGTAGGCAACATGTTTGTCCCGCAGATAGTACTAAAGGCTGGACTAATTCAAGTTGTGTTGCTGTCCTTACGTCTAAAAAAAGAGTTATAATTTTTAAGAATAAATGATTCTACCGAAACATAACAGGCAATCTCTCTAGAGGTTAAGATAATGGAAAATAAATAATAACCAAAGGTGCAGAAGCTATCGCTGTATCAGCTGCTATAATGAATGATATGGAATAACCGAACTGGGTATAGGGACCTCGGCGTATTTAAACAAGTAAAAATTCATAATAAAATATTTTTATAAGTTCAAACTCTAGGAGGCCTGGTATGAATGGACAGTGAAAAGAATGATAACTTTTAGTAACTATTAGTAACTATTACGATAAATTAATGCTCTTGTCCGATGGTACACATAATTTGAAATAGCGTCTCTACACCCAAGGGAAGTCCCGTGCTTAATTTTATGACACGGAACCCGTTTAGGACGAGTCAGGTACGTCACTAACTAGCTTTTCCAAAACGGAAATTAATAAATTTGGAAGTTTGTTTCCATAATGAATTGGGTAGTCCGTACATATCTTGTTATCATATCACTTTCAAATGTATACGCTACTTGACTTGTTAGAGATCTGACGTTATGAGTTACTGCATTTGGACAAATTTATGACTTTTGGCATTTAGTAATATGATAAAAATGTCTGAGTTCATTTGACCATCAACGATTCTATTTTAACCCCTATTTTACATTACGTCCACATTCACGGCAGTAACCAGAAAAGTGGAGAGAGATATGGGTCAGCGCGAGGAAGTAAACGCCACTTATTTGAAAATTTGATACTCCACGTTGCCTCTGCTTGCTGCCGTAGATTATTAGACTTAAACGAGAGATTATATTAATAAATAGAAATATTAACTTAGTATGATATATTTTTCATACATGTGGACGGACAGTGGTGGATTTACGTTTAGGCCGATGAGGTCTGGGCTTAGGGCAGCGACGCTAAAATTATAAAGTTTAAAAATGTAAGGACATTTTTAAGATCTGACCACGGAAAAAAGAATACTAATCTTCCATGATCTGACTAAAGATATCCCACCAGTGAATAGGTTGACAAATTAAATTTAGAGCGGTCATCCTCAATTTATACTTTTTTCACAATTTTACTACATATTAACTTTATACGGCTAAATGGCTACATGCTTGGTCACAATATTTTCTAAACTTTATTTATAAACCCAGCAGTTTCGAAAAAAATGTCTGTGATATACACAGACTGACAGCTGGACATGGGTGTCTACAGAATCTTAAAAAGCGCGGTATTTCTAATAGGGTCTAGGACGGCAAATAACCTAAATCCGCCACTGCCTGTGGAACGCCTACGAGTATTTTACAGAATAAAAAGTATTATATGTATATTACAAAAAGTACCAATAAGCATAGTGTTTTCTGAAGAGTAATATTCGATTTTCAACGATTCTCTTGCAAAAACAAGACATTGGATTTGTTCAACATATTTTAATACTGCAGCTGCGGCAGTTAATGCGTAAAACCTAAAAAAATATTACCTAATTTAACTTTTATGTCAAGTACTTTTAAACCGTATTTGTTAAGTATTAATTAACTTTAAAATAATTTCTCAAAACTAAGAAACCTTTTGAAAAAACTCGTCATCAGACGGATGGTTCATATTTCGTATAGCGAATCAGGATTGTCAGCCAATGTGGCAATGTAGCTAGAGCCTTCTGGATACGCGTCCCGTTAGTTGGCGATTTGGTAGGTACTTTTATAACTTTTAAATTATTCGTTCTTTTCTTAAAGTATATTGTTAAAATTATACTGTTGTACTTATAAGATATAAATAGTACCAGCGAAACTTCGTTCGCGTTTCCATGACTGCGTGTTTGTTAGTGGATTACATTAATGCCTTCTCTTTGGTTAAATTCGACCAACTATGGGATACAACTTCCTTTATCGATAAAAGTATCCAAGTGTTGACCCGAAATGTTAGCTAGCTCTGTATTTAGTTTATTTTAAATCCCTTCAGTCGTATTCATGTGATGCTCTAACAGAGAGACGGACAACAATTTAAAAGTGCATTTTCGAAAGCTACTGATCCGAATTAGCAAACCTGATTTATGTTCATTTTAATAAATTAATTGTACAAATTACAGATTTAGTACAGTAGGTATAGATTTAAATGCGTTATCTTAATTTTGTAAGAATCCGAAAGGCGACGACGTGGTTCACAACTCATCACGTCTCGTTTCTCATGGGCGCGAAACGCGTGCTATGGAGAGCCGCTTTTTGCTACGATGAACGTTAGGGGAGGAATGGATAGTAAATTAGATGTGGCATGTCAGATGATGAATGAAAGAAAAATAGATTTAAGCGTATATGTATGAAAAGATTAATGAAAGTTGATGAAGCGGAAAATATTTGTCAGAATCGTAGCAGGTGGAGAACCATCGTCTCTGCCTACCCAATGGGAAACAGGCGTGACAATATGTATGCATCTTAATTTTTTTATGTATTTGTTTTAGGAGCGACCCATCTTCCAGGTACCAATGACATCCCATTGAGTCCCTTGCTGATGCTTTCGTCACGGTGCAAGCTGGTTAGTTCTAGTACTGCGCGTGTCCCAGCGTTCGTTAGACTTCGATGGATGGTAACATTGAAAGTTGATGAAGTAAAATTCCTGCCAGCATAACTCAACAAAATATAAACTTAAAACAATTACTTTTCTACAACTTGTAGATAAACAGCGGTGTATTGTGGTGCGCAAAGTGTTTGTATGTTTTGACGACCCGTTGCCTCATTGAAATGTCTCCTTTGAACTGGTGTAACAGTGACAAGTGGATATTGATCTTTTATCTTCCGATATAGTTGGTTTGGTTGTACGCCCTCGCAAAACGTGTTAGGTACTATTATCTAAGGATATAATATTATGTTCGTTTATAAAAATATAACTTACTAGCTGACCCGTGCCCACTTCGCTGTGCATCAGAAAAAAAAATGATTATTATTAATCACGATCAAATATACCCTATGTCACTCAGGAATAATGTAGCTTTCCACTGGTGAAAGAATTTTCAAAATAGGTTCAGTAGATCCAGAGATTAGCCCCTACAATGTCACAAGCTCACAAATTCACAAACTTTACCTCTTTATTTTTTGTTGATTTTATTACCTACTAAGCGAAATCAAAATAATTCCCTTCCGTACTGCCCGTCCCCTAGTGACACCTACATCGCATAAGCCTATCTAGCCGATTAGGGTGCGCGGCGACCACGCAACTTTTTTCTAATACTTAAATTTTTAAACTCGTGATATCTTTCGAATTGAATAATTCAAAAAGTTATATAAAGGTATTGAAGCAGTCTTGAATATGAAGTGATTTATTTTGATAAGGATAAATACCAAGATACAAATAAAGAGCATTTTGTAGCGGCGGCACTTTCATTAAATTTTACAATAAAAGAACACGTATTGTGGCATAACTATAATAGTTAGACATATGCTGTCGCGACACTTTTTGTAAAGAGTGTTCTGCAAAGTCATAGTCATTATTTTTATTCTATCATCAATAGTTTTCGCAGCGCACGCGATTTTAGGTATTTTTTTACACCTTGGGTTACACTATTGAGTTCCAGTAAGGTTCCCTAATTTTTTTGAAAATATAATACAGCCTATGTCAACCGGGGACAGTGTAATTTGCCAACAGTGAAAGAATTTTTTAAATCGGTTCAGTACTTTCGGAGATTACTCCCTACAACGTCACAAACTCACAAACTTTACCTCTTTATAATATAATAATAATAATATAGTTATAACTTATATTGTATTCTACCTATAATCCCTTAATACTATAAGTAGAATACTGAATCTAGGTCATCGAAGACAATGGGTAAGGTCCCAGAAGGCTGGTTAAGTTGCCTCGCTGGATAATACTGATCCGTTGTCCGAGGTATGAACCAGCCCTCTGATCACCTGAACTATGCGTTTTAAGCGTTTGTTATGGTTTAATGTATTTTCTTTAGTTGAATGTTTGATTTCTAGTTTTTAATCTAATATTCAATTATTTTACAGTAGTAAAAATAAATATATTTTATAACTTAGTGACACTTCATTGGTGAGCTTAAAAGTGATACATACTTTTAATGAAAATTGGTTTCTGCAATATTGAATATCGTTGAGTAGTTGAAATATGGGGTATTTTCTATTAATTGCTCTAGTCATGGTTCCGTTACGAAATAACGAAAATAGAGGAAGTTATCCCTACGTAACCCTTCGTTATGCCAGGAATTCTAAGCCCTTACCTTACCTTAGGTAAGGCCTTAATTTATTTATGTACTATGATTACAGCCAATGAAATGTGCTTTAGACAAAAAGAACAAACAGTAGTTTTATGGCGTACAACACCTTATACTTAAAGTAGTATTGGTCGTATATTTATAAACTTTGTTTTCATTATTATTCCTATTTTCAGAAATAGGTATGCATTGACTGCTTGTTCATAACAGAGAATTAATTGGCTTGATTTGTATTTTAATCACGTATTTAGTTAACTTGCGAAAAAGCCCTTCTAATCGTTTCGACAGACATCTACATGTGGCCGGTTCCTATATCTTACCCTACTATCGATTAAAATTTGACATAATCTTACAAGTAATATCAAAGTTCAACCGATGGTAAGGCAAGTGAATGAATAGTAAGATACAGGAACCGATCATTAATCGATAACTTATTACTTAACTGGAAAATAGGTGTCCAAAGTATGATAAGGATTTAACTCGCCAGTTTTGAAAGTAAACTAACTACTTAACAAATGCCAGTGTAAACCAGGTTTAAGTATAGTAATTTAGTAAACTCACTTCTATAGGATTATAAAAGTTAATTTTGGTCATTGTATGAATATAAAGAAGAGTGTCACTAAATTGACAAAGCACTAGATGTGGATGCCTTAGATCTATTGCAGCCAAGCCTATTTCTCCTCGTGCCATTCCTCTGCCTTCTGATATAGCTATAAAAAATCATAACGAAAATATTTATAAATAAAGATTTCAAGTGACTTCAATCACATAAGCTTGGAATCGTGCATTTTATATTGTAAAAATCTTAATTAATTTCAACAAAATCAATGCATAATGAAAGAAGCAAAAAGTAATACCTATACATATCTAAATAAACACATTAATTATTAAAAATACTTACGCCTGAAACTTTACATATTTATATTAATATTTAAAGTTTTAAAAAGATTGTCTAGTCGTCTTGTTAGCGAACGATTATTATTCATCCGGTTAGCGGACGTTATAGACACTTCGAATAGACAAAGGTGGGTAGAATCGTTACTTTTATCGAAAACAATTTATTAATTAGATAAGTCAATTTCTTTAAAATGTTAACAATGTATTTTAGATTATAAATTTAACTATACTATAAGATAAATTATATACACAATATATAAAAATAATAACAGGCCATAAATGTCCCATTGCTGGGCTCGGGCCTCCCATTATATGGGAACGAAGAGTATACCCGCCACGCTTGGCAAGGCGGTTTGGCAGGTTTGACACATCGGTTATCTCGATGTGCAGGTTGCATCACGATGTTTTCCTTCACCGTTGCTAGCACGTGGTAATTGTAACAATATGCACATAAGACCAGAAAACTGCCTAGGTGGTGCATGAGTTCCTGCCAGGATCGAACCCGCGCCCTTTGAGTTCGGGACGCATGCTACGCTACCACGACTTTTAAATATAACCAAATTATAATTAAACTATATATTTTCATCCAAAATGTACCAGATCCAATTATTTTTTGGGAGTAGGGTTTTACTAGGAAGGCTTAGTATTTCTGCATAGATTAATCTTAAAAATACTGACCTAGAATGACGCTTGGTTCCACAATCGAAGTGCTGGTGGATCGAGCAGATCTGTTGCCGCTATAACCACCTAAAATGCAATTGCAAATTGTATTTATAGCTCAGTAACCTTCAAATAAAAGCGTAGAAGGAAAGAGAGGACGTGTCTTAAGTTTTAAACAACAAATACCACAAGTATATTCGATCATAATAATTAATTTAAATTATAATTTTGAACATTATTAAGGTTCTGTTTTCAAAGACTATATGTACTTATATAATCACAGATTTCACCAAGGCTACACTGTTAATTTAACTTTAACAATAAACAAAAGCATATATAGGTATGCATGTGTGTGTGTTAAATACATGGTAGTGTGTGTATTTTTTTTTATTGATTTAATGTATTTTTATACATAATTTAAAAAAATAGTAGCATTCTGCAGTCCTTCTCTATATAAACTATAAGTGTGCGAAATTTCATACTCCTCCGTCCTCGCCATTTTCGTAAGAAGGGGTGCAAAGTTTTAGCTGTGTTTGTGCTTGACGTATTAATCTAAAGATAAGATTACATTTCGGTGAACATTAATGTATACTTGAAATAAAATATTAAATCCGAACTCAAGTTTATTATTAAAAATTATCTTCGGCTAACCGACAACTAATTTTACTAATTTTAAAACTAATTTTACTGAAGAGCAGACATATATACATAGGTACATTGTTAGTTTATTGCCTGAAATAAAGACATTATTACTTATTATATGTATGTATATCCTTGACGACCACGGGCCATAAAAATGGTCCGGAGTTTTGAAGGGTTTGTGTGGGCCATGGGAAAGTATGGAAGTGGCCATGGGATGGCCAACACGTAGAGGCCCCTTGACAAATATCTACACCATATAGTAATACATCCAAGGAAAAGCCTCGGTCAGTGCGGGACTATTGTAGGAAATGAGAACAAAAGGTTAACCGGGCTATTGAGATGAACTGTTAATGGAACTAGGTATTTGGATCTACGGAAACTATGATATCTGCCCGTCGCAATGTTCGAGGAATATGGAAAAAATTGGTAGACGGTGAATCGCCACTCCCTACATGGGCCGTTCATATTCGTTTGAATCACCAAAGAATATTTCACATAACTTTAGACGAACACCAAGTCCGGAGACTCTGTACTTTATTCATTATCGATCAAGACACATTAACCGCTTTATTATATTAAAGAGATTTAAAAAATAAAATGTACGCAATATTAGTTGACCTAATTATGTTCAAATTCAAATTCAAAAGTTTTTATTCAAAATAAGTTTCACTGGAGAACACTTTTTGAAGGTCAATATAAATAAGTTAAAATTTAATTTTACTTCCTAGTCTACGTACACTTCGCAACGTGTTATTGCCGGCGAGAAACTCCCCAGCAACACGTCTAGCTAAAAATTTATTAACTCAAACTGTCCTTTTTTAAAATATAATTTTATATAGAGACGTGTTACATAATCACTTTTCAAAGAATTAATGGAGCTGTAGCAAACAGTGCATACTCAGTAAGACAGAAACAATAAAAGGAAAGAAAAATATTATTAAAGTTATAATAATGACATGACGTACTAAAATTTTATAATGCAACATATCTCCATAAATTCGTTACCTACATGCTCGGCAAGATAAAAATGTTATACAAAAAACAGTATGAAGTTGGAGCGAGCTGCTATGTAAATTAAGTTTTGTAATTTAAGTATTCTTCAATAGTGTAGCATCCCTTTTTTTTAGCAAGATAATTTTTAATTTGGTTTTAAATTTAGTGAATTTATGCTGGGAATATATCACAGTTTGTTGTTACTCTTTTTAAGATCATGCACACCTAGTAGATAGCAAGGCAGGCGGTTCAGCAGCGTACAGCAGAGAAGAGAAGAAATATGATGACAAGCGATTTCATGTGCTATTTCGTGAGCTTGCCAAATATGTCCAATATTATAAATTTATGCTTCTGTTAGTTATTTAAGCCCATGAAAATAAAATTGAAACTTTAAAAGAAATGCATGTATGGTAATAAAAGTACGCACGACCTGTGACGTATTGTATATTCGAAGATATTTTTTAATTTAGGCGGCTGGTCAAGATCAAAATATTTGCTTTCCTTCGAGATAAAGCATATACTTACTTACCTCTACTACTACTGCTAATATATCTTATAGCAGTAAGCTTGTTCCTAGGAGTACACATGTCGTTAGATGTGTCAACTACTGCTGAATCATTAGCCAAAATTATTTGTTTACGTCTTGGCTCTTGAATTCTTGGTCCGCTGGATGAAGATTCCGGTTTGGATGAAGTTGAAAATAATAACCTAAAATATATTATTATATCCTGATGTAGTGTCTACTCTACATGAGTAGGTATATTATACGATTATGAATAGATTATCCTAGCCATGCCTGAGATCAGTGTATTCAAATATTTAAATAAGAAAGATATAAACTACGATGGTAGCCAGAATTATAAATAACATACATACCTAGTACATATTAGATAATTAGAGTAGAGGATAGACCACAAATGGGACATATATACTATTTATGTGTGTTTATGGAAATTGTATATACTAATTTATTTTATATGTAACTGTTGTTTATATATAAAATATATACATATATATATATATATATATATATATATATATATATATATATATATATATATATATATATATAATTGAAAAGATCACAAAATTGATAATTTAAAAATGCGTAGATTACTGTTTATAATTCTGTAACACAAACATTCTGCTTCAAAATAAAAAAGATAAAGTTCACTTGTGTTTATTACCGATTATTACAAATAACAATAACGAAAGAAACCTACTATTTTTCTATTCATATTTTCAAATTAATGTAGGTAAATAATAAATATCCTCACTTTCGTTTTGCAGTACGTAAAGGTTCCAATGGTGGGCCCATGCTGAACTTTTTCGAAGTTGTAGTAGTTTCATTGTCGAATTGATATTTCGGAACCGGTGCACCTCGATTAGCAGTCGTCGTGTAAGGAAATACAGGAATGGTTTTACCACGTATTCCTAACAAGCAAATAAATAATTAAAACATTATATCAATAAAATACTTTGCTGCATACGCTTTAACACACTTTGAATTTTAAATATTTTACCCAGCGAACAATCTCTTCTGACTAAATCGTTTCTTGATCTTGGTGCCGTTTTAGTGTTCTTTAGGTTTTCTCTTTGCATAACATTCATTGTATTAAACAGCAATCTCTAATCCTAAAAACGTCACCTTTATGATAGCAATAAACAATTATAAGCTGTAAATGATACCGAACGCAAACGCAAATTGAGTAGGTACAATTTTTCAAAATACCGCCATCCCTATTTGCGCCATTTATAGAAAACACTTTTCAAAATTAGGTTATACTTCACAAGCTTTATAAGTTTATCCAAATGTTTTTTTTTTCTTACATTTTACTTAATTCGATTTAACTATGCTGTTGCATTATAAAATAGTTTTAACTCCTTCTTCTCTTCTTCTATCTAAGAAGTAATCATGAATATTTTTTATTAGTCTAAGCTCAAAAGTTATTTTGTTTTATTGATTATGTTTGAAGTAGCTTGATAAATTGAATGTATTCCTTGACAGTTATCGTTATTTATTTCATTGTTGTCAAAAAGCCTAATTAAACCATAGATAATACACTAATATATAAAACCATAAACGTCAAACATCGGCTGCCGTATTGTTTGGTGCGTAATTTGAAACTTAAATTTGGGGATAAATTACTTCTCGTTATTTAAATTATATTTTTCTTTAGTGTATTTATTGTTGTCTAAAATAACACAGTGATAAAATCGGACATGAGTATGTAGTTAATAACATTCTTTTTTTTAAACTAAAAACTTTCTTTACAGTAAAATGTTTATATGTTACTATTTTTACGATTATAATTAGTATTCTGAATAGAATTGTTGTTGTTTTATCTTGTTTTCATGCAAAAGTATATAAAATTTTAAAATTAAATAACCTTACTTGTGAAGGTCAGTGCAAGGTACGGTTAATTGCCTGATACTTGATACCTAACAATACCTAAACGACCTTACTAGGTGTATTATGACTTATACTAAAAGGAATATAAATACTGCAATATGATTAGTATTTATTAAGATTTATAGGAGTCTTATAAGTACTTATAATATTATCTAATCATTCATTGTTTTTAAAAATTATAATATGCTTGCTTTTTAATATTGTGCAATAGATCTTCTTTCCTGCTCTATCAAAGAAAATGCTTGTTTGGTATTTTTTAGGTTTAACATGCACATTGTTACAATTGCCATATACTGATGGTAAATGAACACATCTTGAATAAATCTGTATATTAGGATTACCAATGTGTGAAACCAGCCAATCTGCCTTGTAATAGAATATACCATCTATTCCCTTAAAACTAGGATTAAATATCCCAACACTGAGTTGATTATGGGCTAATACTGTGTATTGTTTCTGCCTTCTGATGTAAACATTTTTTTATTGATGATAATCTATCTATATTATGTGCAGTTTTCATTTATTTCACATGTATAGTAATTTTAATACTTTTATAAATTTTTACATGGGAAGTTCTGTTAATTAATTATAAATAAGAAATATTCATAATTTCACATTTAAAGTTATGGTATATTGTTAAGGTATAAAGTATATGTAAACAATGCTATCACAAACTCATATATGCAGTGTTTACATTACATATACATTACTATAACATATACTATAAGCAGAGGACCAGGATATGTGGCATAAACTTAGGAAAGCATATTATGCTTAACAGCAGTCAGAATGGTTGAAGAAGAAGCAACAATAATCTTTATTATGATAAGATGGGTCCTTATTATAATTCAATCTTTTATCTACTATTAGCCCGATTGGATAGAATAGCAAAAGAAAGTTTGAAGTAAAATTGATCAAGAATTCAGTTGAATTGGTCAAGAATATCTTGAAATAATAAAAGTAAAGTTCCCGAAAATAATGTAAATATTAATTTTATTCATGGAGGGTATTTGGATATATTTTTATTACTTTTTGCAGTTTCATGTCATTTAGCAACTAGCCATTAAATGGCCTGGAAAATTAGATTGGTCTTCTCTGTAAAAGATATGGGCAAAACATGTGTTATCCATCCTTTAAATTACTTTAAAAGAGGAAACATATATCCCTACTTTCTTAATATAAACACATAGTCTGTATAAAATTACTTGACCAAAAATATGTGTAATCATTTATACTTACTAACTTTACTGCCTTGTAATGATATTCAATCTAGTTTTAACTGGTTTTAAGTCATCTAAATCAAATACTGATGTGGCACAAATTTAAATGGATCTTAATATCTCAGACTGGAAATTACTAGTTAAATCAGGTTCCAATTTATCAAACTATATACTATGAAGTCCCCTTAATGATTATTATGATGCAGAGGTTGCCATCTGCAAATCTTGTATTCATTTATAAATATTATAATAGAATTTTATGTCTTTATTTATTGCTTTAAGGTCTTGGATTTGTACTTATTATAAGAAAACTTTGTCAATAGGCATATTGGAGACAGATTATGAATGGGTAATATGTATTAATGAACTATTTCTGAATGAATATTCACTCAGAAAACATTATCTTCTTATGTAAAAATATATAAAAAAATCCTATAAAAAGATGTTTTACTAATAAAGCAAACTAAAAAGTAAAAATTGAATTTAAAATGTGGTGGTGATTTTGTTCTATAGAGATAGAATTTCCAATAATATTATAAATAAATAATTTTAAAATGCAAATAAAGTTATTAATTAGGTATAAAGTAATATAAGATATATAAGAATAAATTTATTAATATATTATTTGTAATAATACTTGTATTGGTACATAACTTAGGGGATTTTTTAAAGTAGCACCGTGACTGAAAAATTGAGAGGCAGAAGACTAAGGTGATATAGGCATCTAGTGAGGAGGTATGAAAGCCGTGTCACAAATAGAATGTTAAAAATGTAAAAATGTAAAAATGTAAAGGTAGACCAAAAAAGAGATGGGTGGCTTGTGTGAAGGATGACATGATGATTTGTGGTGTGACAGAGGATGTATCCCAGAATAGGAAATGAAAAGACATATTGTGCCAACCCCAAATATTTGGGAGAAAGTAACAGAAAAAGAAGAAGAATAATTGTATTGTAAAAAAACAGACTGCTTTTAACTATACTCAAATTTAAAAGTTTTTATTTAAAACTAGCTGATGCCCTCGACTTCATCCGCGTGGTGCGGTTTTTTACAATCCCAAGGGCATTCTTTAATTTTTTGGGATCAAAAGTATCCTATATGTTGACCAGGGATATAAGCTACCACCATACAAATTTAAATTAAATAGGTCCAGTCGTTTCTGAGATTAGCCGGTACAAACAGAGAAACATAAAATAAAAAAAAATCTAAATTAGTTCTATTTCACTTCTTACATCCCCCGGACTCGGTTTTTAGCATTTTTTCTCACTGTACAGGAATTCGACTTCTACAGTTTTATTATATGTATAGATAAGTGTCACTGGCGAACACTTTTTGAAGGTCATACATATAAGTTAAAATTTAAATTTACTTTCTATTCTATGTACACTGCTTTGCAACATGTTATTGCTGTTAAGGAGTAGAAGGGGTGACAAGTTCCCCAACAACATGTCTAGCTTGGTTTTCTTATTTATCTATCTCAAGCTCTTGTTTATAATAAATTTTATACAGAAGTATGTTAAACAATTAGTTTTCAAATAATTAATGGAGTTGTAGCTAACAGTGCATGCTCAGTAAGACAAAGACGTAATAAAAGGAAAGAAAAATATTATTATTGTTATAATAATGACAAGACATACTAAGAGTATAGACTTTAAAATATCTCCATAAATTCCTTACATCCCTCTACATATTTACAATAATTCTACTTTTATAAAATATTGTGAAGCACGAAGTATACTATTAGCATAATTAATATTAAATAGAGTTTATTCTTCAAATTTATGGTTAAGCTATTGATTGGCTGATATGGTTATGTATATATATTGAGTATCTCCAAAGATTTTACAATAAAATTAATTATTTTGTTAATAACTTTATTCTTCTTCACATTGAGCTTCTTTTTTAATCCTGACCTAACTATATATTTGCACATAATATAGTTAAGTCAGGATTAAGTAAGAACCTCTATAGTTAAAAATGTAATAAACTCAAATTTACTGGTTTTTGTTTAAAACAAATTAGATTATTTAATTTTAATTAATGGTGGGATTTAAAATTATGTTTTTACCATTTCACGGGCCAGTGGATTTATTGCTTGTATAGTACTGAATTGTATAATTATAGGAATTCCTAAAAATATATTTCTTCATAATTCATATTAATATGTTCCTAAGTTTTTGAAGCATCTAGTTTGAGTTGTGGTTAAAAAATATAAGTACACATTAATTATATTATTGGAATTATTTAAAAAGTATTAGTAAACACTGCTAGATATACACAACGGTCATGAGTTGAAAGCGTGCTAACTCTCGTTGATAACCCTCTATGCATGCAAACTTGTTATTTTTTTGCAAAAACATTCCTTCAGAATAATTTTGTTGTAATTAAAGAAAGAATTAAAGAGAATTAAAGAATTTATTCGAAAACATTAACATAGTATACAGAAACAATTTGGTGTCGCAAACAACTGCAGAATTACTAAAATAGTATACATTTTATTAGGTACACATCTATAAAACATGTGGATAATTATAATATATCACGTTCACAATAAATATATGCATATAATTTTAAACAATACCTAATTAGTACAGTTGAAAAGAAAAGCGAAAAAAATGATAATCGATATTATCTATGATTTTTAATAGCACATGTATAGTCCCCCCAAATATCAAAGAATCTTAATAAATATAAATGACATATTAATTTATCTTTAAGGAAATGTCCAAAAACATGATATTTGTGACCTTGGTACTTATCAATACGTTGAGTAAGTTGCGCATCAACATTTCCCCATTAACATTTTCGTATTTTGTTTGTCTCCGCAAACAGTTTTTATTATTATCAGATGAGCCTGCTTATCAATTTTGCGCCCGACGCAATTGGCAAAACAAGTGGTTCCACAAAATATTCCATACGCTTCTATCGCGACAGAGCGAGACAGCCGTCGTTTCATCGCCCTTACTTCAAAAGTGGCTCGTGTCTGGCAGCATGCCTTTTCAATGAAGACAACGCTGTGACGTCATTCATAGTACGTAGCTCTCAGATAGTAGTTTTGTAGCTCGCATCACCACTTATCTCTGGGGAAGCTTGTGGATATAAGGCGATAAAGCCGACGGGGTTGTACTGTACTTGTGATATCACACTCGACGGAGGCGTGTTCGCGGTATATCCCGCCAAGTGGACCTTTCGTTACTGCATATTTAACCTTCGAAAGAGATAAGTTAATATCTCGACCAGTATAAAGCCAGGGTTGTTGCTTGCTTCACATTAATTTTGTTCTCGAAGATCGCACTACGAAAATGGCTCTTTACAGGTACATATATCAATAAAATCGATTAATGATAGATATGACACTTAGATATTATATAGATTAATATTATAGAATTAAATATATTTTAATGCATGCTCTTTAAGTTTATGTGTTAGTAGGTACTACATAATATCGTAATCCTTTACTTAGATAATTAAGATATTTTGATGATAGGAAATAATTTGTAACTGCAAATAAAAAATATTTAAATTCTCAGTTTCATTATAATTAATTAATAATATTATTTGTATTTTAAAGGGCAATTAAGTATTAATTTATAAATAAAAACTTTAGAATAAGAACAAGTTGTTTACGGTTAGTAATAATGAGTATCTGTCTCATTAATTATGATTATTATTTTTGTTTTCTTTAAAAAGTTATTTTTAGTTTATCCATCACTTCACTGTAATTTATAGAAAAGTGTCTAAATTAGTAAATGGAAACTAAGTTAAATTATATATTAATTAAATAGCAACTGCAAAAATATTTCTATTTTTAAAAGAGACATATCTTGAAGCTTCCAGCTTTTTCAGTACAACAGTAATATAATGTCATAAAAAATGTATCCATTTCGTATGTGACTTTCATAAACATGCTGAGATTGAGGTCGTCCAACTGCGATATCACTTCGTATCTGCAAGGCAACCGCACCATTATCACGGACTGTGCAATTGTTTTTGTATCTATTATGAAAACCCTAGAACAATAACTACGATAAAGTATTGATAAAACCATTGTCAACGATGATAGAACAGTTTGTGTCTCTATGAACAGTGGTTGATCTGGTTTGAATAATAGTTATTTAAAGTGCATATAACTTTTCTATTTAAATGTACGTGTGTGAGGTATATTGTAAATCTTGCAAAAAATGTGTTACTAAGCACATAGAAACAATTTTACATGTAGTAACTTCTAAAAATAGTTATTTTTTACGTGGGCATAAATTTATTCTAAGTAATTTAAAATATTGCATAATGAAACTTAGTAACAGTATAATAAACTAATTTAAATTTGTTTACGAAATTATTTTATGAATATGATCTATTATATTATTACTTCTAAAACCGCTCTTTACAACGGATCTGTATAGCTTAGCTGTATTTATATTTGTATTTCAATATTTTTTATCGTTATTTGTTTACGGTGAACAAACTCATTTATCTTCTTTGTTCGTATAGTTTATTCTTTCTTAATAAAGCCTGTGTTTTGACCCATTACAGATTGGTGGCTAGAAATGTGTAAATTGGAAATATTGAGATATTTTCCAAAGTCTGTTAGTTAGTTAATGTATGACACTTTAGTTCACATGCAATCAATATAAATGTTCTTTTTGACTTGTAGTTATTTAGTCACATAGAAGACTATACTTCTTGAATTTACAATATCATACAACTACAACGTTAATATCTAAATGTGACAATGATTTATTTATTTAATGATTTGACGGCCTCTGTGGTTGAGCCTGCTAAGCCTTTGCCGCACTGCAACGCAGAGGTTCCGGGTTTGATTCCTGGTATGGTAAATTTCAGAAACGAACTTTCTCCGCTATTTATTATGGGTCTGGGTGTCTGAGATGGGCCCCAGAGTAGTCCGTTGTATATTACCCGTAACACAAGCGTAACTTGCTTAATTTGGGGGTATACAATATGTGTGTTAGTCTGCCGATTATTATATTATATTATTATAACGATAGTCTACAACTTCATGTCAATAGTTCGAACGTTGAAGCAGCTTCGTATAATTTATTACGGAAGTCACTAAGTGCTTCTTTCAGAAAAGGACGAAATAATATGGATGGTGTGTAATGTAAGTTTTCTTTCGACAGCTTAAAAAGCAACCTTCAGTACGCGACATTGAAGACGCTGTCGTTGGTCTCGATTAGCGTCATGTCGCCGCAGCAAACCGTCCAAGAGTTGTTCCGTACAGCTGACTGCGTTTGCTTTGACGTGGACTCCACGGTCATCCAAGATGAAGGTATCGATGAACTGGCCAAATTCTGCGGGAAGGGCGACGAGGTTAAGAGGCTGTGAGTTTCCATTTCATATCCATGATAAATCATACTATCGATCATAAAAAATATAATATATCCTATAAATTTAGACGAAATTTTAGGTAACCTAACTTGCAGAATATTTTAGCCAATGTTGTGCGGTTTTGAACTTAAACTTTGAAAATGTATATTTTGAGCAGTATAATTTTATTATACCACTGGTGGCATTCCCCGGCAATTATTGGCATCATATCAATTTATTCAAAACATTGAGAAATCTTTTTTTTTGTGGCCATAAAATAATACCACTTAAGTTTTCTTAATATTTTGAATAAATTGATAGGGTACCAACAATGGTATAGATTCCCCTATATGTATTATTCAGGAATTGGGAATCAGTAAAGCGTAGCTTGATTAGTTCATCACTACATAATTTGTTTGTTAATTTATTGTACTGTCATTGTTCATCCATTCTTTGGACAATGTTGTACTTACATTGTTTATGTGTTACAAATTATGCTTAGGTACCTTTAACGTACAAGTAAACTAATAAGTCTACAAGTTAATGCAATTCTGATAAAACTATACATGGTTATCTTTGACTATTTTCTCATATTGAACATGATTTTTATGATTTGGTTTTAAGTTATTATGTGAACCGAAAAAATATACGCCCTGACATTATTGTATCTGGAATGTCTCGAAGCCGTTTGTTGCGTCTTACATTTTAATTACCAATTTTAGATAACACATCGAGACGAACGTCAACGTTCTGATATGGTAATTAAATATTTAATGTTTTAAAATTGGATCTAAAAATGGTAATTATATTGCTAAAAAGATCGTATTTGCTATTTAATATAGTTGAGAGTTTATTCTTGCTATTTTGCAAATTAATAAATATTATTTAAAAAATTGTAGAACGGCGGAAGCAATGGGTGGCAACATGACGTTCCAGGAAGCCCTAAAGAAAAGGTTAGATATCATCAGGCCGACCGTTTGCCAAATCCAAGAGTTCCTAGAAAAGTTTCCTGTACACCTAACACCCGGAATCTCGTAAGTATATTCGCTATATAGTTCTTTCAGACAATGTGGAAGATATAAAAAATTAAGGTCTAAATGGCAAAAACATTAATGTCTTTAGCAAATTTTAAAATGTCTATAGGTTTCATAACCAATTTCGGAATTAAAATGACCTAATAATAACCAACATTAATAATTTAATGTACCATTTTAGAATTTTATTTAAAATCTCTCGTAACTGTCAGTAGTAAGGCATATTTGCTTTGCTTTATGTTGTGACGCTACTGCTACATACATACATACATATTGATGAAAATAACATTGTTCTCATATGAATTGAACAAGAAACTTTAATTGATTTTAGTTATACTTTCCTTTAGAGATGCCACGAATAGTGCTTTTGCCGAATACCGAATATTCGGCCACGCTCTCGGCAGAAGCACCGAATATTCGACTACCGAATGTTCGGCGTAAAGTATGTGCAAATCGCGCGTATCGGGTTAGTAATGAAACAATAATTTGTAAAGCATTTTCTGACGTTCTCAGGAATGATAGGTACACATAATTAAAATTATATGTTAATCGTTTTAAGCGCGATTTTAAATGATTTTATTTGATTCTGACGTTTTAAAAATCGCATTTTACACTGTTAAAACGTATTTTAATTATCAACTTTTGATGGAAATATTAACAATTTTGAGTAATATGTGCGTTTTTAAAGGTTTGGGTTCGTTATTCGGCCGGATATTTCGTACTATTTGGCCGAATACCGAATAGTTAAAAAGTGGCGGAATAGGCTGAATACCGATTAGCAGCCAAAAATTCGTGGCATCTCTATTTTACTTTGAGTACAGCCATTGCCTATTGGCTTCGCTACATGTGATGTTATGATAGCAAAAGCAAAGTGTAACACACCGTCATCTTTGATTTTAAAATGCATTTCAATAGTAGACACTGTTCACTTGAACAGTGTCTACTATTGAAATGCATTTTAAAATCATTTAAATTTTATCATCATTATCAGATTTAAAATTTAAAATCAAATTCTCTTATAGACACTTGTCTATAAGAGAATTAGCTTTAGCATCATAGTTAGACTCGAATTGAGTTTCATCTTTAGTGATTGTTACATCAACAGCTTTAGTAGACTTCATAATATTTTAGTATATAATAACAGCCCATAAACGTCCCATTGCTGGACTCGGGCCTCCCCAATGTAGAGGAACGAACGGTATAAGCCAAGCTTGTCCAAGGCGGCTTGGCAGGTTTGACACACCGGTTATCTCGATGTGCAGATTTCATCACAATGGTTTCCTTCCCGTTGTTAGCACATGGTAATTGTAACTAGAGATGCCACGAATATTCGGCTGCTATTCGGTATATCGGCTCAAAATTGCATATATTTCCATCAAAAACTCATAGTTCAAATATGTTTTAACAGTGTTAAACGCACTTTTAATTAATTTTTATTTTAATATTACGTTTCGGCCAGTTTTTAAATTTCAGAATCAAATAAAAAATCTTATACAATCACGCCTAAAGCCGTTAAAACTTAGTTTTAATTATGTATAGTTATCATTCGTGAGAACGTAAGAAAACACTTTGCGAATTATTGTTTCAATACTAACCTGCTCCACGTAAATTGCACGTATTTTACATCGAATATTCGGTAGCCGAATATTCGGCGCTTCGGCCTAGAGCGTGGTCGAATATTCGGCGCTTCGGCCGAGAGCGTGATCGAATATTCGGTATTCGGCTAAACTATTATTTGTGGCATCTCTGAATATGTTACATTAGGTCAGAAAACTGCCCAAGTGGTGCAGTTCCGGCCAAGATTCGAATCCGCGCCCTTTGAGTTTGGGATGCGTGCGCTAGCTAGCATTACGCTACCACGACTATCACAGTGTTCATGTTATATTGTAACAATGAACGTTTTCATTTACAACAGATTACGTCAATGTTCCGTTTCTTTGACAATAGCCGTTGGCACTATTACGCGTGTACCCGACAATCTTTACTTACATGACATCTGACCTGGGACAGTATTCCAATTTAATTATATGCTTAAATAATTCTCCGCAATCCTAAGTTCAAGGGAAATTGATTAAGTGAATTTCATCATTCTAGTGACGTTTTTACAATAGTTCATCAGGTTAACAAGACGCTGCTAAATTATCATCCATAGTGTATAAAGTGGCGCCGACTTGGGAGGCCTACGTCCAACAGTGGACGGACTGTGATCGGCTGCCGACGACGACGATAAAGTTTATTTGGGTCTATATTATAGACGCAGTCATTTTTGAGCAAAATGATTGTAACATGAAAGACGAGCGGACAAGACGATTTTTTATACGTTATCCTGACCTTATGACACCGCCAGATTATTTATCTTTCTTCTTTATTCTTTTTATTTGCAATTATATATTTTTTCGTCTCTTTTTGATCTTTAAAACTATCAAGTTATATTTATTGATCAGACGATTTTATAAGGGTTCGAATTTTTCCAAAATGCCTATGGAATCATAACAGAGTTTTGAGATTATCAAATTCGATTTTTCCATGAGATTTTCCATTACAATATTACAGTTGTATTGTTTTATTTATAAAAATATAATAAAAATTCCATTATTATTGTTTGTAAAGGAACCGGTAGTGTTGAAAAACATGTAATAAATTATCTTGATAAAGTATGCCGTTGCTAAGCCGCTGTTTCCTAGAGAACTTATTTGATGTTACCAGTTAATTAATATATGAGTAATTTGCTACGGTTAATGATCATATACCGATACGGCAAATCCTACTTTACAGACAGTATTATAATATGAATACAAGTATATTCGTTTCAAGAGTCACGCCAAACTCGTGACTAAGATAAGCCCTCGACTTTCGTCTCGGTCTTACATTCGTAGTTGTGTCCTGGTTTTTATAAACGAGTGGACGAATGTAAGCCCGAGACGAAGTCGAGGGCTTACCATAGTCACGAGTTAGGCGTGACTCATGAATAGGGTAATCGCCTATTCTTTATAAAAACCAACTTAATGCACTAGTATCATAAATGATTATTATCGCCTCTAATACGACGATTGACGATTATTTTTCTTGTCAATTTGAAATGATATTACTATTAGTAAAAAGATAAAAGAAATAATCTATGTATGTGCATATAAATATGCTATACTTTCTTATACGAGTAGATGCATTATAATAGGTTGGGGAAAAAGTCTTTTCGCATATAATATGTATAAACTTGTAATAAGATCTCTTTGGTTATACCATTTGTATCTGGCTGGTTTTAGTATCATTAAAAAGTTTTAATTTTAAAGAAGACAATTCCAAATTCAAATTAGGAAAATGTGTGATTTTCATTTGTTTTTCTTATTGTTAAAATGAGTGAATCTAATTAAGAAATTCGATACATTTTAAAATTTTATTACAAAAAAGTAAAAGTGCAACACAAGCCGCGAAAAAAAATTGTGATGTTTATGGACCTAATGCAGTATCTGTGAGAGTAGCGCAAATTTGGTTTAAGCGTTTTCAATCCGGAAATTTTGATATCAAAGATGTACGTCGCTCTGGTCGCCCTGTTACGGACAAAATTGATGCCATTTTTGAAAAAGTGGAGCAAGATCGGCATATTAGTAGTTACGATGTAGCTGAAGAACTGGGAATTGACCACAACACGGTTTTGGCGCATTTGAAAAAAGTTGGGTACACAAAAAAGCTCGATATTTGGGTGCCTCATGAGCTCACTGAAAGAAACCTAATGAATCGTGTACTCATTTGTTATTCTTTATTACGACGTAATGAAACCGAACCATTTTTGAAGAAGCTGATAACTGGTGATTAAAAGTAGATCACGTACGACAAGAACGTGCGAAAAAGATCGTGGTCAAAGGCCGATCAGGCTTCATAGACTGTGGCGAAACCCGGGTTAACTCGCAACAAGGTGATTCTGTGTGTATGGTGGGATTGGAAGGGCATTATTCATTATGTGCTGTTACCGCCAGGCAGGACTATCGACTCTGAACTGTACTGCGAACAACTGATGATATTAAAGCAAAAATTAGAGAGAAAATGGCCGGAATTAATCAACAGAAGGGGTGTGGTTTTTCACCATGATAACGTTAGACCTCACACATCTTTAGCCACTCAGCAAAAATTACGAGAGTTTGGCTGGGAGGTGTTAATGCATCCGCCGTATATCCTGACCTTGCACCTTCAGTTTTTCACCTGTTTCGGTCTCTGCAGAATTCCTTAGGCAGTGTCAGATTAACATCGCGAGAGGACTGCCAAAACCACTTATCGCAGTTTTTTGATCAGAAGCCCCAAATTTTTTATAGCAATTGGATCACGTCCCTACCTACAAGATGGCAAAAAGTTATCTAACAAAATGGCATTTACATACTTTAGTCAAATGTAAATATACTTTATAAAAAACCTTTTGAATTTTTATATAAAATGCGAAGAAACTTTTTCCCCGACCCAATATATTACTTTGTTAGAAAATACGACGAAGTTACTAATACTGCGTCGCATTTTTAAAAACCGTTGATGTCGTAACATCACCACGTGACTATTAGCAACAACAAATAATTAACAACATTGTAATAATCGACCAACAACTTGTAACTTATACTAGGTATATATTCGAAATATTAGTAATATTTTACCGGTTCTAACCACTTCCGTGACGAGTATTATCGAATGGTTTGTGAACTAGGGTCACTTGATGAGATTAGCCTAGTTTTCACCGGGTGAGAGCCATAAACATCAGTTGTTATAATAAATTATGTTGGCTTAAAGGTTTTATATTTCTTTAATTGTTATTATTTATAATATACTACAAGAATCATTTTAAAAATAAGTGGTGTCTGCAAATCGCACTCCTCTTTACTAGACATGAAGTCACAATCGATAACAACTTTAAAAATGAATAAATTTCTTATGGTTTTGGTAGACATTTTGAAAACATCAAACCCGTATAAAATGTTCATGTTCCTCCGTCTGAAAGTCACAATCATTTTTCTAAGGAAATACTAGTTTATATGGTTGGAATTTAGCTATGTAATCTATATGCTGCTACACAAAGCTGTTGTGAAATTACGAAAGAAACATAAATATTTACGCTGTGGCTCTTTAGAAATATAATGTTGAAAGCAACAAAAATTGATTCATTTAATATCCATTAAGCAGTTTTTGAGATATGGGTATTTTTGATCAAATGTTTTTTATAGTTCCGTGATCGAATAAAGAAAAACATGGACGTTTGTCGCTTCTACGGAACCCTTCGCAGTGCATGGATTGTCACTCATTTGTTTAATGTTTTCTATAAAATCTTAAGTGTTGATGATTAACCCATTAAACACTTATTAACTTCGCGAACTGATCTCCTACTATTCGAATTTGTGTTCAAAAATATTTTGTTTTATATAATAGTTTAGTATAATTAAAGTATACAATAGTTACGTATATTATAAGTAAAGTACAGCTAATTGTTAATGTCTGCGTCTTAATCTTAGCTATGAGGTATCTCTTTTTACTTTTCAGACAATTAATTAAAGCTCTTCACGACAGAGGTGTGGTGGTTTACCTTGTGTCCGGTGGCTTTAGAAGTCTAATCGAACCAGTCGCTGAGAAACTAAACATACCAAAAGCAAATATCTTCGCGAATAGACTCAAATTCTACTTCAATGGTAAGTTTTGTTTAGTATTTTCTTTGTTTTCGCAGTTGTTTCATATAATATACGTTGCGACGGATTTGATATCTAATTATTACTTTACGTTCTAATCACTGCAGCAAATGTCACGGAAGAAGAATACTTGAAACGATAATTGCCGGACAAAAAAAAAAATTCTGAAAGTTCCTAAACCTAAATTATTCGATGGTGTACTGTACTGTTTGTCGGTTTGTTCGGGATTCACGTAACAACTACTGGGCCGATTTCGATGCGGTTTTCGTTGATCGACGGCTAATTTTTAGACTTAAAATCTGTGTTACTTTTTATCCTGGGAATTCCGCGGGAATTTTCCCGGGACCGCTTTGTAGTTGTTTGTGTGCATAAAAATTAGCTTATTCCGACACAGTTTTCACTAAAACCATAGCTTACGATCTTTTTTATATGCTGTGGTACATTGCGTCTCGGGAATCCCGCAGGAATTTCCAATCAAGCGTGGACGAATTTGCGGGCGTATCCTAGTATGATAATAAAACGGAACTGAGGCCAAGTATTACGTAGTATGGAAATAAATACAAGAAAGAAGCAGTTTCGGTCGGCGGTTGCCGCTGTCGTGAAATGAGGTCGACTTATCACTGGTATCTTGTGAAGTGCATATACATACTTTTGTAAATCATAATGTAAATGATGTAGTGAAGGTTGGATCCTTGTTAGTTACCATGCTATACAATTTATTGCACCATTGTCAGTGTTTTCAATCTGTTGTTTCTCTGTTAAGTGTATTTTTGGTCGAATAAAAACATTCTGCAGGTTTTGTATAATTGATCTAAGTATTTTCTGAATTTTGATTATTAGTCTAGATTAGGTTTGGAATTATTTGCGAGTACTTGGCGGATGATGGTAAATCTATGATATCCTATATAAAAATATACGTATATGTATAGACGAGCATAGTAACTGTGTAGTACGCCAACCATATCGTAAAGCCTCATTAATTATGCTGATAAACTTCTTATATATCAGGAAATATTATTATTATTGTATCTGAATGATAAATTGACGCAAATATGGTTATTTTCAAAATAAAATCTAAATTAGTTACGCTACGCAGATCCCAAATGTAAATATTATGTTATTAAACATTAAAATTACATGTATCAGTAAAAAATGTTATCAATGACATATTATGATCGACTTTGCCATTTTTTTACTGAATGTTATATGTTTCTAGAGACCTCTTCCATTAATATTTTTAGACTAGTTTTCAATGTCTTCTTTGTTTTTATTTGTATAAGGCCCACTTGCACGTTCCTGGGTTAGCTCAACTAACTTGACGTTAACTGCTAACACAGGGTTAAATAAACAATTTATCTTACGCTATCAAAAGTTTGAAGTAAACTCAGGTTTAAACTACTAAATATTTAACCCACCGATGTGGTAAGGTTACGTCGCTAACGCAGGGTTAGTGAAGTTTAATCTAGCTTTCTAGTGTTCGAGTACAACCAAGGGCCCAACTGCTATTTCAATATCTTTGTGTTGCGGAGATATTCAAAGTACAATTCCATTGTGATAGTGTCGAAAATTTGTATTCTACTAAATCCACAATTATCTTCTCGATACCGTCGCTGCAGAAAAATAGTAAAATAAAATTGATATTATTACCATTAGCGGAAATATTAGCCGAAATAAATATTGAAAAGCTACCAATATTTCAAACATTTATTTAGCGAGTTTTCCCTTACAGTGTTTATAGAATGGCGTGCTACGGGCACGCCATGAGGATTAACAGAATACCGAAATCAGGCAAACCTACGATTGAGACGATAGTGTCCGGCGATTTTGACGAGATAGTAATAGCAGAATTGGGCCCCAGTAGTACTCGAATTGTATATTTTTGTCACTTTGAACCACCTGCATAGTTTTGCTGAAGGTTAGCTCCATCAGCTTTTTTAATCACCATTATGATTTTGTATTTTGCTGCTGTATCACATAAAAGCATATCATCACTAGTTGTGAAATTGTGGTACGTAAACCTTAAACCCGGTTTTTATGCATTATTCTTAAAAAAATAACCTACTTTATAACTTTCACACAAAAACAGTAAATAAATGACATGAGACAATACGGTTAAAATAAAAATCTTCAACTGTCATACAATGCACGATATTTAAGGAAGCCTATATATAGTGTGCTTTAGTAATTATGAATAAATAAATAATAAATCGGCAGACAAACACACACTGTATATCCCCAAATTAAGCAAGTTACGCTTGTGTTATGGATAATATATACACGGACCATTCTAGGGCCGATCCCAGACACCCAGACCATAGGAAATAACGGAGAAAATACGTATCCGAAATTTACTATACCAGGAATCGAACCCGGAGCCTCTGCGTTGCAGTGAGGTAAGCCGGCAAAGGCTTAGCCCGCTCAACCACAGTAGTGTAAAAGAGATAGAGATATGTTTCATTTTAAATCTTTGGTTGGATTACAACAAAAAAAGCATAGACCTTTCAATGTTACCAACTAAACAGGTGGTCGCCAGGTGGTATGGTATTTGCTCGACTGGATGGCGACCACCCCTAGTCTAGAGTATGTCGCCATAACAACCTTGTGTTGTGTTCCGGCATTAGTGGCCAGGTTCCAGTTTCCCTTAAGAGGCAGCAGCGCATTTGTACCACCTTTGGTGTTTTAAATGTCCATAGGCGATGGTAACAGCTTTCCATCAAGTGGGCCGTCTGCCTGTATGCTGAACTCCTGCAATAAAAAAAAAACTAAAGAAATGTCAGGTTAGTTAACACTGTGGTATTTTTTAGTGGCGCAAAGGACGATGAGGGTTATTTTTTTAATTAACTAACCCCGAGTTCACAAACTCTACATTTATTTATTTAACCTGACTATGCGTGCAAGTGGGCCTTAGTGACGTACATTTTTTTAGTATTAAGCAATGATATTATTTTTTACACAAATTGATCTTGAAGTTTCGACTTGAACACTTTACTTGTTGGGCTTGAGTTTATTATTTTGTATTATTTATTTAATTTTGTTGTTCTTCTTCATTAATGGATCCATTTTCCAAGGTTTTACCAGTCTATTTTACAACTTTCACAAAAAACAATTAAAAGTAACAAAAGAGACGCACTAACAAATAAGGCAAATTTAATTACGGAAACGATATATTATGATAGGTTAGCGACAAAAGTAAAATTAATATGATAACATTGAAATTTTAAATAGGAGATACTCTGAGACCACAAAATGTGTACAGAACATATAGAGAGCGATCTCTTTCACACAACCGAGAAAGGGTTATTAGAAAAACTTATAACTGTAATGGTGGTTACATACATTAAGTACAAGTCAATTAAGAAAACAAAGATAAAATTATTAAACACTCGCTTAATTTTGGAAGATATCTATTATAGAGACTGTTCTGAGGGACTATTTGATCAGGCGCTAATGCTACGTTTTCATCACCTCACCACTCATCATCGGACACATGATGACCTACATTTCCTTGAAGCATGCTCAAATACGCAACGGGTTTCCAAAACATTTATTTCGCAGACAATAACGACTTAGGTAAGCGTTCACGTTTCCGCATGGTAAGCATCGAACGCATCGTATCCAACGGATCTTCTCCTGGTGATGCAAACGTACATAGGCGGCGGTAAGCCGTTTGCCTGTTTACTAACTTTTGGCAAAAAAAATGTCATTAATTCTCCTGTTTGTACTCAAATTTCCTGGAATAATCACCCATAAATCGAATCTTGTCGAGAGTTGCAGGAATTTGTATAAGTTCCGATTATAATATATGTAATATCTTAATTGATGGGGAGTTCCCTGTTTATTGATCTTTGTTATCTCTTGAGGTAATTTACCGCTTTAGTTGCCAAGTGGATGGTATTGAAATATTTTCCTCATTGTGTATAGACTAAATCAGGGATTCACAAACAATTTTGGGAAGAGGCACCTTTTCCAAAATGAACTGATACCCCAGACCCCCATAGCCAAAATACTTAAAAATCCTATCTCTAGTTTTTTTCGTATTGATACAAAATACTTACCAATTTAAAAACTTTGCGCTTGGTTAAGTGAGTAAACTTGACAACATTTTGTCATCAAAATTTAATAAAATAAATAGACATAAAATTCAAGCAATAATTATTAATAAAAATTACGTAAAAATACTAAAGTAATTATTTTTGAAAAGAGAAACACATTTGTACACCTAACACAACTTATACGGTATTTTGAAAGGTTCAAATAAGAACTTGTATCAATTAATAGGGGTCGATATCGACCACTTTGGGAATCCCTAGCCTAAATTGATCACAGGTCTTGCGGTTATCAGTAAAGGTTCATTGATACGTATATTTGAAGTTCATTTATCTTGTATTTACAATTAACTTATTATTTATGTTTTCTAAATTTTAAGTTTCGTATTATCACCTTGTGGTGTTGACACGGTAACAGAATTATCGTGAAAGGTAAATGGAGATTATCGATGTGTGAAATAATAAAATTTGGCTTTGTACTCTAGGTGAACTCCTCGTATATAGGTACGACACTCTTAACTCGTATTATATAAAAACAGAACTGTTATATACTTGTATACATTAGTCATGTCTCTTTGTCCTTTTATATATGTTGCAAACGCCTATAGATGACGGTAACCACCTTCCGTCAAGTGGGTCGTCTGCCTGTTTGCCTGCATTTGTTATGGTCGCGTTTGTTATTAAATGATGTTGCAATTTGTTAAAAAAATAAGACCTGTACACAAAATATGCGTTTATTAAAGGAATGAATTTTAGTGTAGTGTTCTAAAACTAAATATTACTCTGTAATAACAACATGAAATAATACTATTATAGCCTGCTTTTTAAAATTTTAATAATAATGTAATTTTGCAGTGATGGGTTTGAGACACTTTTTACTTACTTTTTGGTATTTTTATGGGTCGCGACATAAAAATCGTTGAGAAACAACGCTGTACGACCTACGTAGACATGATACTTCATCTCCAATCTCTAAAATATTTTGAACATGAAACAAACAAATATCCAAAAAATATCAATTTAATAATTTCACGTCAAATCACTGAGACTATAATCCTACTTTACAGTTCATATTTAATATCATAACTCATTGTTTAGCTATTAATAACATTTAATGTATTGTTGTTGTGGGCATGTTAGTGACGTAATATTCACGGCCTCGCTAAAGACAGTAGGAGTCATCATGTCACATTGTCTTACTTGATTATATGCTACAAACATTTAGTGCATAACAGTGGTGCGGGGTGGAA
Source organism: Dendrolimus houi (assembly GCA_039645545.1). Taxonomy (NCBI): domain Eukaryota; kingdom Metazoa; phylum Arthropoda; class Insecta; order Lepidoptera; family Lasiocampidae; genus Dendrolimus; species Dendrolimus houi. The sequence goes on from CM077122.1 coordinate 6,378,587, forward strand.
ATTCGACTAGGGTAAGCCAGCTGAAAATAAATACAACATATGCAAGCGCCGACTATTGAAAAAACCTCTAACTCGCGATGTATTTTCTTATTGCAATTTTTATTTCTAATTTAGCTATCTTACCGCATATTTTGAAACAAAAGCCAGTGCGCGATCGTGTTAGGAGTTGCTATTTTATTCCATATGTGTGGAAAGCCGCCAAGCGTAAGATAAGGTAAAACATTAATAATAATATATGCACAAATAAAAAACGTAAGCGTTGATAATGATAAATTCACGGCGCTTTCAACCTTTTGGTCGCTAGTTTCTTAAAGGTAGGCTATCGAGTTGTATGAAATCAACGTCACTGGTAAATACCTATTTTCATTTTATAAACTACTCTTTATTTCCAATTCTTAAGGTTGATTTTATTATTTAGGCGTTACTGTAATGTTGTCGTAATTAAATAGTTACATCATACTTTTGCATTATATTTTTATGACTATACAAAAAACTGCTTTGTTTATAAATGTTATGTTTGTACCTACATATGCTATATGTATATATATTAACAAAATAGATATGTTTGTCTGTGACTGTAAAATAAGGGTCACAATTTAAATGGAACTGGATGCTATGCTATATATTTAATGATGTTTAATTACAATAAATCACCTGATGTTTTTAGAAGTTTCCTTTGCCCTCGAAGAACATGGAGGCTTTGAAATGGTTCAAAGAATTTTAATACAAATTATAGGGATTAAAACTTTCGTATTTGTTTCATTTTCGATATCTTGCAGAGTTCAAAAGATATGAGCAATTATATGGTAAAATATAATATTTACGATGTAAAGAAATGAGCAAATTAAATAGGTGACGATAAAAGTTTATCTTTCATTTATTTTTTGTTTTCGAGTTAATGTAAATATAATAAATAAGTGTTCAGAAATCACGGAACAATATTGTCTGGATGATAAAATAATTATATAATAAGGTCCTTATTTTTGTGAAAATTTTCATGCGATTACCAAACTTATTTTTTCTTTTCCGAATCGAAGTTCCTATTTGATTACTGGTTTATTTTTGGACAGAAAGAAACTAAACGGAATTCCTGTTTAATAGTTATATAATACAATAAAATTAAACGGATGTGTACGCGAGCATGAAGTAATTAATGAAATTATAAAATATACTTATATAATTGCTTATAATAATAATATTTTTGAAATAACTCAGGCAGATATATAATAGATAAAAACTGTGTCAAACGTTATGTCCTCTTTAAATTAGCTACAAAAGACTGTGGAATACTCGATTTTATATGTAAAGGTGTTTATTGAATAGACATCTCTTGTCGTACGATCACAACGATTGTCGTAGACAATATATTTTAAAGATTATATTTTTTTGCAAGAACGGAGAAATGATACTAACTCTTACGGCCTGGCTGCCTGTAAGAGGTAACATAACCACCTACAGACGTGGTAGGGCATTTGGTCTAGGCTCTAGAATATGCCGCCATAACCCTCAGTTGTGTCCGGCATTATTGGCTAGGTTCCAGTGCCCTCTTCGACGTCTGCAGCACGTTAAAAGCATCTTTCGTGTTGCGAATGGCTATAGGTGATGGTAACCACTTTCCATCAGATGGGCAAACAGATTTCCCGGTGAAAAGATAAAATTGCTTAAATTTACATTCTATAGCCAATAAAGCTATTAATGTGGAAAATTATGCCCTGTATTGCACCTACCAGTATATGTAAATACATGTTAATTTCAGCATGTAATCTTCAAGAAGCAGCCATTTTAAGCTCCCAGATTTATGCCCCTTTTATACAATTGTTGTATAGGGATATAGAAAATCTTTATTATGTGGAGACATAAGCAACCGTGTAAAGAAACTGTCGTAGCGTGGTTTTATCTCCACGCGATTGATGCGTGTAAGCTGACGGCGTATACATGAATATTGCATTCCGTGTTTTGTATAACTACAACTGGGGCGTGTGATTATATATATGTTTACGTATTTAAAATATCTTTATAGATAGTTGAAAGGCATTTAAACATATTATTTACAACTGCAAAGGAGATGAATCACAAGTTCTTAATTAATGCCCTTGCTCCACCTGCGTTAATAAATAACACGTTAACGATTAGATTTATCCCATTTTAAAGGCTGGCAATGCGTTGGCTTCGTTCCTGGTGTTGCAGACGTTTATAGACGATGGTAACCACTTTTTATGAGCTAGGCCTACCTGTTTGCCAGCTTCTCAATAAATAAAAATAGGTACATTGGTATATATACTTGAGTTATCTGTCAATTCAAATTCAAAAGTTTTTATTCAAAGTACGTTCCACTGGAGAACACTTTTTGAAGGTCATACATATAAGTTAAAATTTAATTTTACTTTCTATTCTATGTACACCGCTTCGCAACGTGTTATTGTCGTTAAGGAGAAGAAGCGGCAAGAAACTCCCCAGCAACACGTCTAGCTAAAAATTGTTTTTCTTCATATTTACCTACCTCTTTTTTTAAATATATTTTATACAGAAATATGTCACACAATTAATTAATTTTCGAAGAATTAATGGAGTTGTAGCAAACAGTGCATACTCAGTAAGATAAAAGACATAATAAAAAGAAAGAAAAATATTATTATCGTTATAATAATTAAATGTTTAACGTCGCAACACAATTGTACAACAATGTCGCATCTAAAATAACGCATTAAACCCTTGTTTACATCTGCGTGACACAGTCACTAATACTAACATTATCACAGGTGTAGCAGAGGCATAAAAAATATTATTTTATGTAGAAGACAACTTTTAGAATTTTTTTACCAACGTCCTATTATTTAGAAAATATTTTAAGATAAAACCATTCAAGGATTGACTGTATTAATAAGTTCCTTTAAGCGGGTGATAGACGTGTAACCAAGTATGCGTACTTATGGCTCGACGACTTTTTTCGCTTCTAAAAGTTCGCGTACGTAGAGTGACACAGGAATGAAAAAGGATGTCGAACTATAAGTACGCACATACTTGCACGCACATCTATCACCTACAATAAACAGAGCAATGGAAGTAAATCAGTTTTATAAAATCGACGATCAATATTTGTAACAATAACGAAGAATGTGGTACCTACTCACCATCAAGGCAACATTTTTGAGTTTGATATTCTTAGTAATTTACTTTAATACAGTACTAATATGGTAGAAGTAATGTTTTTCATTTATAGGTTTGCAAAACAAGATTTTATCGAGTTTTTTAATATCTTTGTAGTAGGTCTTTATTTATATTAAATCAAGTAGTACTCTACAGATAAAAATTATCCGATTACAAATCAATCGTGATGATTAGTTATTTATATAAAATGCGACTTATAATCGTACATATAAATGTATTGGTCTATATAATTTATAATGCACTACAAAATCATGAATCTTTTTCTTTGTTTTTGATAGAAACGTAGATCGATTTATATTATAAAGCATTATAGCAACCAAGTTGAATGATCATATTATATACAATGAATTAACTAAAGTAAACCTTCTACTACCAGTATATCTAGTATTTAACTTGTCATTCTTCTCTTAGCTTTTGCAGTTTCATTATTTAAATACAATGAGTCAAAAAATTAATATATACTTTTTTTTAACTGTTAAAATGAAAATGAGATTACATTGACCTGTAATATGCCATTAAAGTAAAGTAGCTTTTCAGTTAGAATTTTTCCCAGGCGACGGTTTTGTTAAAGATCCTCTGCATTCTCATGCGAACGCGAGAAACTGGAATGTGGAGCAGGTTCTCGTATGCCATTCTCGTTTTCTCGCGCAAGGCGTGGAGCGCTTATTAGCGCTAGCTGCATATTACACATGATGCCTTAGTATTATCTTTCCATATCTTAAGTGGCAAAACGGGGAAAGAGGATACATTAAATGGCGAATACTTAATAGATTTCTGCAAACACACACACAGTCTAGTATTAGGTTTTGTTTTGTTGCCGACATTATATTTAACACTATGTCTACATTTACAGGTGAATACGCAGGATTCGATGAGAATGAGCCGACTTCAAGGTCCGGTGGTAAGGGTCTGGTGGTGAGACGTCTGAAGGAGCAGTTCGGCTACCAGCGGTTGGTCATAATCGGCGATGGCGCCACTGACGCCGAAGCCAGCCCACCAGCTGATGGGTTTATTGGTAAGTTTTCTTCTGATCTATACCAATAAAATTGAAGTATCCGTCTGTGATTTGTAAGGCTGAGTTAAGTGTGCTGATCTTTTTGCGATAGTGCTACAGAAACAGCCTCAATTTAATGCCTCTCGACGAACCTTTGGGGGTGATATATATACAAACCGAGGAAAATAGAAAAGTCTCTGTCAAATGCATCATAGTATCCACAACACAGAATTTTATTTTTAGTGTGGGTGCCACAGTAAATCTTTGATAATGATGTTAATAAGTACTATTACAATTATAAGTTTTTTCGGAAAATAAATTGAAATTGTACGTGACGTATGATGTGGTAGAAGAACCGTGTGGGAATAATTATCCTGATTACAGATCCCAGGACTGGCTCGATCGGTGTAATAGCACGCTCTCACAGTGTCGTGTTTTGTACGATAAGTGACAGATGCGATGGCCCACTGCCCCCTTCTCCCTTCCCAATAGTTACCAAAGCGTTGGCTTTGGCCTTGGTGTCGCCAATGGTCCATTGGAATTGGTGTGGTCGCCGAGCCATATTACGTCCCCCCCAGGGATGTCTGGGCGGGGACCTCGATGGCTCGGTGGCCATAATTGTTCGAACCGCCGCCTCATGCCCGCCCGCCTCTTAGCGACAAAGTGAGGGGTAGCGGCTATGTGGCGGCCACAATCGGGGAGGTGGTGGTGATCGCCATCTATTTCTCCCCGAACCGTCGGCTCGTCGACTTTGAGAGTTGGTTATATGAAGTGGGCACGGTGGTGGCCCTTAATCGCTCTCGCCCTGTACTCGTGCTCGGGGACTTCAACGCCAAGTCCACGGTTTGGGGTTCCCCGGGGACGTGTGCAAGAGGTGAGGCACTGGAGGAGTGGGCCATCACGAAGGGTCTCGTTGTCTTGAACCGGGGCTCCGTACACACGTACACACGTGTGTGCGCCAGCAGGGTGGCTCGATTGTTGATCTCACGTTCGCCAGCCCTGCACTGGCGCGCCACGTGAGAGACTGGAGGGTACTCGAGAGGGTGGAGACCCTCTCTGACCACAGGTACATCCGGTTTAGCGTCTCCGCCCGACGCTCGGAGCCCCCGTCCCCAGAGGCCCCGGTAGGAGAATGTCCGCGCTGGGCGCTTAGGAAACTGGACCGGGAGGTATTGCGCGAGGCCCTGATTATCGCAACATGGTCGTCAGGGCCCGATGTAGAACCTCTCTAGGTTGAGTAGGAGGCAGAGGACATACGGTCGCTCGTCACGGGCATCTGTGATGCCGTGATGCCCAGGAGGAGCCACTTTCGCCCCTCTCGTCAGGTGTACTGGTGGAGCCCCACGCTGGAAGCACTGCGTAGGACGTGCAACCTGGCTCACCGCCAGTACACCAGACACTGCAGACGGCGTCGTCGCGCAGCAGACGCAGCGGCCGTAGCAGCTCGCCTGTACGAGGGGTACAGGAGCGCCAGAAGAGAATTTCAAATTGCCATACGCCTGGCTAAATCTGCGGCCTGGGGGAAGCTCTTGGTCAGTCTTAACGCAGACCCTTGGGGGCGGCCGTTCAAGATGGCGCGGAATAAGCTCCGCGCCTGGGCACCTCCGCTGACCGAGTTTCTCTCCCAGGACCTCGTGAACGATGTGGTTGGCGCTCTGTTCCCCTCTAGGACTGGTCATGACTCCACCAGATGCGTAGACCAGCGCGGACGAAGACCCGGTGCCCACAGTGGACCAGGTAGAGCTGGGGGCAGCGATGCTACGGCTACGAGCCAAGAACTCCGCCCCCGGCCTTGACGGCATACCGGGGCGTGCGTGGGTTCTGTCCCACGACGCCCTGGAGCCCCGACTGTTACGCCTCTTTAGTGCATGTTTGACTCAAGGACGATTCCCGGCCCGATGGAGGACCGGGAAACTCGTCTTTTTGAGGAAGGAAGGGTGCCCGGCGGATTCACCGTCCGCCTACCGGCCTATTGTGTTGTTGGACGAGGTGGGCAAACTCTTCGATAGAATAATCGCAGACCGCCTCGTCCAGCATCTGACGACTACTGGGCTGGATCTGGCGGACAATCAATTTGGTTTCCATCCAGGGCGCTCTACATTGGACGCCATAATGCAGCTGAGAGGCCTGGCGGAGGACCCGGTTTCCCGGGGTGAGGTCTTGTTGGCAGTGTCACTCGACATCGCCAACGCGTTCAATACCTTGCCCTGGGCTTGCGTCAGGGAGGCCCTCCGGTATTTCGGGGTGCCGACCTACCTCCGCCAAATAGTCGGGGCATACTTAAATGAAAGAGCCTTAATCTACCCGGTCCACGGAGGAGGGTGGAGTCGACGAGCCATGGTATGCGGTGTTCCACAGGGATCGGTATTAGGCCCTTTGCTGTGGAACATCGCATACGATTGGACTTTACGGTGTCGGGTCCTCTCCGGCGTCAGTGTCATCTGCTACGCAGATGACACGCTGATCGCCGCTCGCGGGAGGACCCATAGGCAGGCGTGCATCCTGAGCACGGCTGGGGTGTCACAAATAGTAGGCAGGATTCGGCGGCTAGGTCTGGAGGTGGCTCTGCAGAAGACCGAGGCTGTGATTTTTCACGGCCCTCGCAATCGACCACCTCCGGACACTAACATCGTTGTAGGAGGTGTCCGCATCGGCATCGGGGAAACCATGAAGTACCTGGGATTGGTTCTCGATAGTCGATGGGACTTTTCGGCACATTTTCGGCAATTGGCCCCCAAACTCAAGAAGGCGGCGGGAGCGCTATCGCGTCTGCTGCCCAACATTGGGGGGCCTGAAGCCACGTGCCGAAAACTCTTCGAAGGCATCGTGCGGTCTATGGCCCTATACGGAGCCCCCGTTTGGGCAGACCGCCTGACGGCCAGAAACGTAACTCTGCTGCGACAAGTGCAGCGAGTGCTGGCTGTCAGGGCGATACGAGGATACTGTACGGTGTCCTTCGAAGCGGCCTCGCTACTCGCCGGATTTTCACCGTGGGACCTCGAAGCCAGGGTCCTCGCGTTGCTGTACCAGTGGCGCAAGGAGGCCCTGGCGAGAGGCACGAGATCGGCGCCTTAGGAAACAGAGGCCTGCCGGTCGGAGCTCAGCAACGTCTCCATGGTGGTTTGGGAAGAGTGTCTCAGACACCCCAGCGCGGGCCTCGCCATCATAGAGGCGGTGAGGCCCGTCCTGCAGGACTGGACAAAACAAAGACACGGCACCCTGACGTTCCGGCTGACACAGGTCCTTTCGGGACACGGCTGCTTCGGAAGGTACCTGTGTCGCCTAGGCCGCGAGCCAACGTCAGGGTGCCATCATTGCGACACCGGCGACGAGGATACGGCGCTGCACACCCTCCAGGTATGTCCTGCCTGGACAGAGCAACGCCAAGACCTCGTCGCCATTACCGGATTAGACCTCTCGCTCCCGGCCGTGGTGCGCACCATGGTCGGGAGCCGTACCGTATGGGACGCCGTCTCCTCCTTCTGCGAGCGCGTTATGCTTGCGAAGGAGGAGGCGGAGCGGGAGCGTGAGCGCACATCACTGCTCCGCTCCCGCCAAAGGAGGACGCGTCGGCGGCGGAGGGCCAGTCAGGACCTTCGGCCACCGTAAGCGGGCGGCGCGGGTAGGGCCTCTTGGGGTATAGAGGTTCTCACTCACCTGCACATGCCGTCGAGATGGGGGCGCGACGTGTTCTGCGCGCGCTCACCTCTCCTCCCGTGGGGCGAGTTACAGACCGCCCCGCGCCAAGAGAGCTTGAAGATGCCGGGGGTAAAAGTAGTCCCCCGGCAGTGGAAGAAGCCTCGTGAGGCTCACACCTGCCAGGGCTGCGGAGAGGCTAGGTCATATACCCGTAGCCCAGGCATAAGGCGAAGGACGGAACACCCAGGGGTTTGTGGGTATCCCTAACTGGGGAGTGGTAATAGCATGGCACCAGTTCTGACTGGGCATGCTAGTGCCACCCCCAATCTGGCGAATCCCACACTAGGTCGCGAACTATCCCCCCAAGGTTCTGCCCTTGTCGCGGCTTAGTACTCAAACGGATTTCCCGTGATTAAAAAAAAAAATGGCCTTGGTGTCGCAAACGTCTGTAGGCGACTGTACCACTTTTTATCAGATGGGTCGGCTGTCTGTTCACCAGCTACGTAATAAAGAAAAGAAAATTTTGAATACGCTCGTACAAAATCTACGAGGCTGTAATGTATAAATAGTATGTCAGTTGATTTGACTGTCTGCTTCTCTATTCCAGGTTTCGGTGGTAACGTGGTCCGTGAAGAAGTGAAGAAGCGTGCCTCTTGGTATGTGACTGACTTCCAGGAACTGAATAGCTTCCTCACGTTATAAACCAAGTGAGTGCTACTACTAATAAAGTAGAGCAAATTACCATGTATGAAAATGAGCTTTAGGGATTGACACAAAGATGTAGATTGCGCCAGCGATCACAGAATATTTTAGGAAATTTTGGTTTGTATTTTTAGTTTTAGATTAATTGCAGCTATACCAAATTTTTGAATATATTTTATAGAAACATTTTTCCATGAAATCTGATTTTGCACGTTCATTGCAAATCACACGACGTCGTAGGTTCGCACTAACGTCCATGTTGGTACATCACGCGACGTAGCGTGATGAGCTCAATGTATTTTACGAACAATATTTAAAAACAATCAATATAAGTCATTTTAAAACTCATATTAATTGATTAGCAATGAACATGATCATTGGATTAGGATCATGTTTATCATGAGCATCAACCTAATGGCACAAGTATGAATGCAGTATTACAAACTCAGATTTGTTATGCTACTAAATACTAAACTTAACAAGTAAGCAAGTGATAGACGTGCGAGCAAGTACTCATAAATATCGCTTAACGAATTTTATAAGGATTTTTTTATTTTATACACTTTTAGGAGTAAGGAAAATCGTGCTGCCATAAGTACGCGTATTTATTTGAGCGTCTATCACCCGCTTTAGTTTCCTAAAATACTTTCATAACCCGAACTAAACTTTATTTTTAGTATTGCGTTTTCAAATTAATTTCTATCAAAAATAAAATATTTAGTATGTCAAACATATTTAGGCATCAAGCTAATTTGTTTATATCATTCTTAATTAAAAAATAATAATATTGATACTTCATTATTATTGTATCTACATATAGTTGTCAAACTTTATTGCCTCTTCACATCAGCCACACGTGGCTGCGTAGAACATGGTTCTGTATGAAAAAGCTTGTATTCAAATTTTTTATTCAAATATCGTCAATTAATAGTGGCCATAAAAGATTGGCATGAGTCTATTAAATATTAAAATATTTTGTATTAATTATTATACATATATGCACCGTGCACCCATTATTGAAGTAAACGCGTAGCTTGAAACTATATTTTGTATGTTTTTACAAAGTGATTAAAATAATTGTATAATATTCTGTAGTGACACGATATAAAATACATCAACATCGATTAACTTGAAAGTGAATTAGACTTTATGACAAGTGAACTAGTGTCTAATATTGACAAAGTTATTTTTTTAGTAAAGATTAGATATTGTATAATATAGACGGCCTTAAAATGTGATTAGTAAAATTTTAATTTATCTGTGATCGCTCAAAATTATTGCCAATTTATTGTTTAATGCACAATCAGTTGTCTGAGCATGAAAAAATATTGATTGAGTTTTTGAGTCAACAATCGACACGCTCTGACTGCATAATCGAGATGATTTCTTATTGTTTTGAGTTAACTTATTCTAATTATATATCGATGGACGGACGTTACATCGATAAATTATTATATTATACGACGGCGCGTGCTATGCAATATAGAGGCCGCGTCGTAAACTCCCAGAGACGCTGCGCTGCAATTGCCGTACTTAATCCTGCCAGACAATAAATAGTCTGGTAGGATTAAGTACGGCTATTCTAATCCAGAAATCGATAGGTAATTACTGAATAATAAATACAAAATATTCCATAATTAAAGCTGTAAATTTATTGCCTGGCTTTTTAAGAACAAAATCCTATCAGTTAGCGGAGCTGCCACTTTTAGTTGCTTTATTTTCCGTGGGAAATTTTGTATTGAAAATACAAAGACAATTTTGCTACAGGTTCAAATTGTCGTAGTATATTTGTATGCATATTCGTTATCAACAAAGACCGGTCTATTATTTAGTTTAAGATATACAGGAAAATGAAATCGATATTTTTTCCTGTCGAGATTGGCTTAGGCCTCGTGGTAATAACGCCTTCGCGACAACGGCCGTAGACACGTTATCTGCATAAGGCCTTAGACAACAGATTGTGCATTCATTGTTGAGATATCAAAAGATTATGAATAGATGTTGTGATGGTACTTTAAGTACAATTGTGTGTTGTTATTTAGTATTTTTTTGGACTTAGTCCAGGGGTTATTCTCGAATGTAAATCAGCCATGCGTTTATGTAAAAAATCTCACTAATACCAAATTTACTAGAACAATCTTTTTCGAGTAACCGTTGGGAGCGGATAGTGAATTTCGAATTAAATAACAACACTATTTAGTTAAATTAGTTGCATGTCGTATGGGATTTGACGTTCTATTTTGGAATATTTTTTTGTACTAATATAGATATTAGAAAAGTAAATAATGTAATGATATCACACTCGCACCTTATATCAAATGATAATCTGCAAGCAGGATAGCATGCGTCACGGAGTGTGGATTTTTATTTGTGCAGGTTAAACGATTGAAATCGTTTTCATTACTTCTAAAGGGTAACCCTGTTAAATATTTTTTATTTTTAATAATGACGAATTGATTACATATTTTAATTATTTAGTAATCATTAATATTGTACATATATAATTTAAATAAAATTATTTAGTAAATTTTAACATTATTAGTAAATCTTTAAGTTTTAACATTATCTAATAAGGATTTTTTTTTGTCTTTACTTAATCTTTATAATGTTGTCTTTTAAATTATTATCGATTTAGCAATATAGCTATTCAAATATTATCTAAAGATAATTTGTAATTAGTTTTAATTCGTGTCAAAAACGGCTGTGTACTTCTTATGATTATATAAAATAAATTTATTTTATTAATATAGATGGTGTTTTTTATTCAAAATCGCATATTTCAATCCTCTGAGCAACAAATTGGAGTTCATAGCAGCCTGGAAACGTAAGTAAGTCATTACGACTGGTTTGGTAATTGTCGTATCAATTTTATCATTTAAGTTTGAAGATTAATGATATCCGATCTGAGGGCCTAAAGCGGCCGTTTTTGGATAATCGCTTAGTGAAATTAATACTAATTTTGGATATATTTGGTAGGTGTAAGATAGGGCATAAAGTTTCACTTTATTTTGATACTTGTCATATTCGTAAAACGAATCTGCGAAAGCGGTCGCTTTAGGCCTTCAATTGCGAGATATTTTAGCCTAAAAAGTTATATGAGAGAAGACTTAAAATTTGAGCATGTTCCGAGTTTATTCTGAATAGAACATCGGAGCAATCCAAGTGCGCTTGGATTGCTCCGATACCAGTTATCCTAGTGCATTCGGTTTGAGCGTACTTGAATCGTTTCAATGTGGTATTAACTGCCGTTCTGTCACAACACCTATCGAACTATTTTATTCGCTGCTATATTGCCGAGTTTAGAATACACAAAGACATAGACAAAGTACTGAGATGCTAATGGTGATCTATTCGAGATTATCACAACATAAACGCGCAAACTATTATTTGTGCATTTTGTATATCTAATTTTTTTACGAAAAGTGGTATTTAATATAGATTTTGCTAATGTATAAAACAGCAACTGCTACTCCAAAGTCCTTAAACGTGGAGTCACGAAACATCATTTACTTAAGGAGAACAATATTTCACCAATGTTTAGTGACAGCGAGTGGTTGGTTCATACAACTATTACTTGTCTCCTCCTTCTGCGAGCACGTCATGTTTGCGAAGGAGGAGGCGGAGCGGGAGCGTGAGCGGACGTCTTTGCTCCGCTCCCACCAAAGGAGGACGCACCGACGCCGGAGGGCGGACTTCGACCTTCGGCCACCATAAGCCCCTTGGGCCCCTTGGGGTATAGGGGTTCTCACTCACCCGCACATGCCGTCGAGATGAGAGCGCGAGTGTTCCGCGCGCGCTCACCTTTCCTACCGTGGGGTGCGTCAAAAACCGCCCCACGCCCGGACTAGACCAAGACGATGCCGGGGGACAAAAGAAGTCCCCCGGTAAAGAAGAGGCCTGTGTGTGAGGCCTACGCCTGCCAGGACACGCGGGGCTGGGAATCCCATTTACCCGCAGCCCTGGCATAAGGCGCAGGACAGAACACCCAGGGGTTTCAGTGGGTATCCCTAACTGGGGAGTGGCAATAGCGTGGCACCAGTTCTGACTGGGCGCGCTAATGCCACCCCCGATCTGGCGAATCCCACACACGGGTCGCAAATTCTCCCCCCAGGCTTCTGTGCCTATCGCGGCTTAGTCCTCAAACGGATTTCCCCTGGCCAAAAAAAATACAACTATTACTTAGATAGTATTTCCAAGATTATTTTACTATTTTAAGTAGTATGTGTATACCAGAAAATAGCGAAAATGTTCTCACAATCATATAAGACCTTGTATCCATGCTTCATATAAATGAAATTTATTTTATTTCTAAACGTATTTTTAATGCATACGCCTAAAATATTTTTTAAGGCAATATTTTTTGAGCATATTGCTATTAATATTTGTTTGGCGCCAATGATTTATAAGTTCTAGTATTTTTTATTAATTTATCTGACGTTGTTTTATTATTATTAATTTTTATCGTCAACTTCACGTACTTTTCTTACGATAACAATCATACTAACCTTCATTTCTCCAACTAAAAATCGAATACCGTTTTTTCATCATGACGCTTATCAATTTGATTAGTTTACTTTTTATAACATATTAAATGGCAAGCACCTAGATCATATAAATGTCATGATATATTATAATTTTATGGGCAAGCATTAAAAAAAAAATTCTAAGCAATCAGTAACTCAAGATCAGGGAATTAAGTTCTTTTGTGTGTGACTTTTTGTTATAATAACTAGAAGAATGTACATCACGCTTGAATAATGTGGTGCGCCAAAATAATATCTTCCATTAAAGATAAATTTTGTAAATACATTTGTTTTGTATATTCATTTGACATCCGAAACCATTCGTATTGCCAAAACATATCGACCTATTTCCTTTGGCGATTCACGTGTTTATTTAGTACATAATATTGTCATGTGGAAATAAGAGGGCGTCCCGGATAGATGTACGGTCGAAAATAAACTGAGGCTAATTTCCCGTCTGAGTTCGAGTTCATACTGGGCTTCGGCGCCATTTATCTTGTGAGGGTTTTTTTGGCGCCAAACCAAAGAAACTTGTGGCGAACAGTTGAAAAGATAGAGAAAGAGAGATAATATAAGAACGATATTGCGAGGACATATAATACTAGTCCATAAACTTCCCACTGCTCTACTCAGGCCGTTTTGTTACGCGACGGACGATATACCCGTCAATTACCCGTCCAAGGTGGATTGGTGGGTTTCACGTGTCTATTATCCCGATGAGCAGGTTTTATCAAGATGTTTTCCCTGACCATCAACACGTGGTAACTGTAATACGGATGTGGCCATGTTACAATAAATTCTAACATAATTTACATAAATGTTATTTTATTAGGTACTTATTCCTTTTTGCACGGTTGTGGAAATACATGAATCTCACGTGGTCGAGCAACACTGGAATAATTATCTAGATAACAGCTCTTAAGGCCGGCTCAACCGGTATGTGACCACGCTCTCACAGAATATTGATGTTAAATGATTACCCTTGAGCCAGGGCGGTCTCTACCCGGGGGCGCAAGGGATGCGTGGCACCCGGGCGCAGAGACCTAGGGGGCGCAACCTGACTTACACATACCATGCATAATCAGCTACTTTGAAAATTACTGAACACCATGTCAACTCGTGAAGTCGGGGTAGCGTAATGGCTAGCGGACGCGTCTCAAACTTGAAGGGCGCGGGTTGGAATCCTGGCTGGAACCCATGCGCCTCTTCGGCAGTTTTCCGACCTAATGTACATCTCGTTACAATTACCGCCTGCTAACAATGGTGAAGGAAAACATCGTGATGCAACCCTGCACATCGAGATAACAGATGTGTTAAACTTTTCAAGCCGCCTTAGACAAGCGTGGCGGGTATACGGTCCGTTCCATTTATGTGCTATTATCATTTATTTATTTTATTATATGTCAACTCTATCACTAAAAAAATGGTAGTCGTCTATTGAAATTCACGGACTATATCGTTTTACTAATTTAACTTTTGCACCCCGGCGTCCAACATGGTTGAGGCGGCCCTGCCTTGATCTAATTAGTTTCCTACAATGATTGAGAATTCCGCGGTGGGGCACTTTCCCCCCCGTTCTAATAGATTGGGGAAAAAGTCTTTTCGCATATAGTATGCATGAACTTGTAATACGATCTCTTTGGCTATACCATTTGTATCTGGCTGGTGTTGGTATCATTAAAAAGTTTTAATTTTAAAGAAGACAATTCCAAATTCAAATTAGGAAAATGTGCGATTTTCATTTGTTTTTCTTATTGTTAAAATGAGTGAATCTAATTAAGAAATTCGATACATTTTAAAATTTTAATACAAAAAAGGTAAAAATGCAACACAAGCCGCGAAAAAAAATTGTGATGTTTATGGACCTAATGCAGTATCTGTGAGAGTAGCACGAATTTGGTTTAAGCGTTTGTAATCCGGAAATTTTGATATTAAAGATGCACGTCGCTCTGGTCGCCATGTTCCGGACAAAATTGATGCCATTTTTGAAAAAGTGGATCAAGTTCGGCATATTAGTAGTTACAATGTAGCTGGAGAACTGGGAATTGACCACAAAACGGTTTTGGCGCATTTGAAAAAAGCTGGGTACACAAAAAAGCTCGATATTTGGGTGCCTCATGAGCTCTCTGAAAAGAAACCTAATGAACCGTGTACTTATTTGTGATTCTTTATTACGACGTAATGAAACCGAACAATTTTTGAAGAAGCTGATAACTGGTGACTAAAAGTGGATCACGTACGACAAGAACGTGCGAAAAAGATCGTGGTCAAAGGCCGGTCAGGCTTCACAGACTGGCGAAACCCGGGTTAACTCGTAACAAGGTGATGCTGTGTGTATGGTGGGATTAGAAGGGCATTATTCATTATGAGCTGTTACCGCCAGGCAGGACCATCGATTCTGAACTGTACTGCGAACAACTGATGAGATTAAAGCAAAAAGTTGAGAGAAAGCGGCCGGAATTAATCAAGGAAGAAGGGGTGTGGTTTTTCACCATGATAACGCTAGACCTCACACATCTTTAGCCACTCAGCAAAAATTACGAGAGTTTGGCTGAGAGGTGTTAATGCATCCGCCGTATAGTCCTGACCTTGCATTTTCAGATTTTCACCTGTTTCGGTCTCTGCAGAATTCCTTAGGCAGTGTCAGGTTAACATCACGAGAGGACTGCCAAAACCACTTGTCGCAGTTTTTTGATCAGAAGCCGCAAAATTTTTATAGCAATGGGATTACGTCCCTACCTACAAGATGGCAAATAGTTATCCAACAAAATGGCACCTACATACTTTAGTCAAATGTAAATTAACTTTATAAAAAAACCTTTTGAATTTTTATATAAAATGCGAAGAAACTTTTTCCCCAACCTAATATAACATCCCGTCTACATCAACCGTCAGTTCTCATACCTATCCATCTACTATATCCCACTCTGGAGGCTGAAAAACGAATTGATTTCTTTTAACTTCCAGTTAGTACATACTAAATATAATAAAAGTTGCTACGGTGTTAAGAATATACAGATTGTCTGTAAAATCTGGTATGATATAAAATAATGCTGTCTAAAGCGATTTCGGTTATAGCGACCGCTATGTAATTTGTATATTAGAGCTTTGACATCTGAGTCTATCGTGTGTGCGCATGTGGGCTAAGTGGACTATTTTGGTATGATATATTTACTTCCGATAACGGAATAAACAGATAGGTACAACTTGATTCTGAAATACATATCTAAGTATCGTTTTATGAATCCGAAGTACCTATGAGCGAGGAAAGCAGCATGAAAAGCTCTTATATGAAATATATAAGTGCTGAAACTCTTGTATAAAAAATATAAGAGCGGTCACCCGAATTAAACGATTCAACCAAACAGAAATAGTTTGGTTAAAAGATTCAAAAATGAAAGGATACGACAACATTCAATGAGATTAAATACTTGCAACTAAACTAACTTTAGATATTTCTTATGTTGACTAAGATATAATACTTAGTGTAATTAATTGCAAAAATCGTGTAGGATATAGGAACCAAAATTATCTTCTAAGGATAAATAATGAATAGATTGAAAAATAGAGGTAATGGGCATAACATGTACTGTTGCATCTATAAACACCATACATGCGGGATTGGTCACACGTTCCTTAATAATCGTCGTATTTTGAACTTTCAACTCTAAAAATACATTGGTGGTGACCCCGCGCGACTTACGCGCAGTCTCGCCGCCTTCTGAAAGGTCAAGCCACGCCACGCTGAACATGTCGCGGCCTATTATACAAACAATTGTTTTAGTATTAATTAATTATTCATAGTTCACAAAATTTACGATAATCAAGCACGGAAGTGTTTAAAAAAATGTGTATAGTCATTTAGTGACAGGATATTTCAGTGAAAGGATTTCAGTGTTAGAAATGAAATTGGCGTTTCGACGTTTTGGGTATTTAAAAAAAAATATTACATTATTTTATATATTTACAAAATTAAAAAAATGTGTATTTTTGTAATATACTAAAATGTTTTTAAATTTCCATAGCAGAAATAATACGACATTATTATATTATGGGTCTATTTTACTTGAATAAAAATTTAATGAGATTTAATATGTATAAACCTTCAGTGAAAAATTATTGAATTAATGAGGAAGACCGTTAAAAATCCGTTGCGTAGTTTAGGAGTTAGCGGATATACAGACAGACAGACGAGGAAAGCGACTTTGTTTTATACTATGGAAAGATAAAGATTTATCAAACACAAAATCTTCCTATAAAATAATATCAGCCCATGAATATCGTACTGGTGGGCACGGACCTTCCTATTGCCGGGTAAGGGATATTCACTAGCTTGTCCAAGCGGAATGATGTATTTTACACAGCGGTATTCTTGGCGTACAGGTTTAATCACGCTTGTGGTATAGGTATGCCCATCAGCTCAGAATAACACTCTAAGCGGTGCTTGCTTCTTGTTAGGCTTGTTGGGCAGGTTTCGAATCCATGTTATTTGAATGGCGCAGGAGCCTTAGCCACTGAGTCACTACGACTTCTTATACGAAGAAGATATGAAAGTAGATGATGAAAATGATCTAGATTATAACAAATGCAGGTAGATTGTTCTCTGTTTACTCCTTTGGCAAATAGTCCATAGAAATGTAAATATTATATGTGTAAATGCAAATACTTCATGATAGAATCTGTTTTTACCGTATGTGAGTGAGCTTTTAGTGTCCCAAATAACTTAAATATTATTTTATAAACCATAACAAATGTAGATATGTTAAAAGTTATAGGTCATAGACTTCTAGTCTATTGCATAGGATAGGAGCTTAACTATATATACTCTGCATGTATAATATACATTTGCTATAACGAAAATGTTAAATAAATAATTATTAATTTTTGTTAAAGTATTTTTGAAGCCATACAACATACAATACAATAATAATACCCTTTATTGTATACCGACATAATAAAAATTAACACACTTAATGTCTTAAATAAGTACTGAGACGAACAGAATAGGCAGACCAAGTGCCGAGCCTTTAGAGTGAAGCTGGCTAAAGAAAGCTGATTTTGGAATAGGAAGCCAATTGCGCTGCAGTGCGTTACGAGAATTTAGTATTAAAAAATCGAATTAGTATGGATAATGGTGGACTAGTTTCCAGTGGATAATGAAGAGTCTATTAGTTAAAAGTATAATTATAAATTATGATAAAACATAGTTAAGTTAAACCTTGGAAATCTTTTCATTTTTCTACCGTACGATAACTGCTTTAGAATCTTTTTAGCAATTCTATCAGGAATAGGTATTGCATCGTATTTTTGGCTCCATTTTAATATTCTGTGCATAGGTACTAACAGATAATTTTGGGAGAGTCGTTTATGAAAAAAACCTTTGTTTCTTACTGCTTCTAAGTTTTTAGATATCCTATTAAGGTCTTTAGTAGTTTCTTTGTGTGAAATTGTGCCATTGTTTCTTGTATTGTGATATGAAAGTATAATATTTTTAGTCTCTATAACACCTGATATTTCATTAATATTTTTGTTCTGGGAATTTGAATCTGGTTTTATACTCGTATATTGAGGTATGCTATTCCCCACTAAATAGCACATGATGCCATAATGGAGTGTCTGAAATTAATTTATATTATTAATTCAATGTGAAAATATTATAGACTAGCTGATGCCCGCGACATCGACCGCGTGGTGCGGTTTTTAAACTAGCCCACGGGAACTTTTTAATTTTTCGGAATCAAAAGTATCCTATATGTTGACCAGGGACATAAGCTACCATCATACAAAATTTCATTTAAATCGGTCGAGTCGTTTGGAGATTAGCCTGTACAAACATTAAAACAAAAATTTAAAAAAAAAATCTAAATTACTTGTATTTCACTTCTTATATCCCCTTGACTTGGTTTTTAGTATATTTTTTCATTGTACATAAATTCGACCTCTACAGTTTTAATATATGTATAGATATTATTTTCCACAATAGACGATACTCAAATTGTACAATTATAATTAGTAAATAAAAATTAATATCTAAGTTGTAATAACTCATTGGATATTGCATCAATGTATTATTTGAATAACGTGGGCTCAAATTTGGCCTGAAAGTATCCATCACTTCTTAACTAATATACACATTGTTGCTGTTATAAACTGTTGACTGTGAAATGAACTTCAGAGGACATTTTTATTCACCGAATTAACAGTATGTAAAACACGCTAATCCGCTTGGGGCAAGTGCAGTCAACATTTAATCCGTTTCTCTAAAAATGGAGACGCCCTTGACCAGCAATAGGATATTTATCGGTAGATATTATTACATATTATATTGCATATCTAAAAATTTAAAGGGTACTGAATTTTGACTGCTACACAGCTATTATTATAATAATACGATTCTAAAAAAAAAACTATGTACCAGATTCATTACACCGTATAAGTTAATATTATTTTATTCTTATGTTTATTATATATACTATACCACAAACTTGAATTTGAACATTCTATCTCAGAGGATAAAATTTACTAACAAGTTTTATTTGTAATAAACCACGGTTTCAGGTATAAAATCACTATATTTCTAACATTTATAGTTGCAGTGAAATCGAAATATTTAACTATTTACGTATAACATTTTTCTATTCTGGTACTCATAGATACAATTGTTATTTGGCATTTCTAGTTAAATAGGTCTAGGCAATTATAACTTATGGATAATGATTGGTGTGTTTCTAAGTTTTCATGATAACAAGAATAGAGTTACAAAATCACATCGACAACAACATTTATGGTATGGGTCCATAACTAAAATGCACAGCATTTGCCTAGTTTTTAATTAAACAAACATTTTTTTCCAATATAAAGCCTTTTACTAGTACGCAGAAAAATAATATTTTTTATAATTTTTTAGCTTAATAATAAAGAGTTTAAAGCTAAGTCGTATATGGAATCCATTGTAATTATTATTTGTTAAAAATCAATTTCAGTTAAAATATAGAATTTTGACTAACTCCAAAATTTGGTGTCCATAAGGCAAATCGTAAATATTACTTTCACCAAATAGTTGATAAACACATAAATTTTGTTTAAAATAATTATTTGTGCTATTCATTTTCAATCAGATTTGTATGTTTTTTGTAAATAAAACTGCACACCAAAACATCACCCTTCAAGTTTCCGCCAAATACTTAAAGTGAATAGAGTGGGTAGAAAGATATAAAAACACGCTTAGGTATATTATTATGAAAGTTAATATCGAACGTAACTATTGACCTACGAACGCCTTCGCAGACCCTTAATTTCCCGTAATTGAGACATCAGTTTTTCAGCCAATCGATCGGGTATCGGAATTATACCATATTTAGGCATCCAAGTTGGCCTTGTCCGTCTTATTGGTGTAAGATTTCGTGACTCCATAACACGTGGTCTTCGATAACTTAGCCCCCCTGAAACCGGGTCATTATCGTAACTATTCGAAGATCCAGATAATAGACGTACAGGTGCAGTACTTGTCGTAGCAGTCGTCGTTGTTGATGCCTTAGTTGTAGAGTGTTGAGTGGTCGTAGTAGTTTCTCTTGTTGTCGTTGGTTCGGTTGTTGATGTAGCTGGGGCATTCAATACTGTGGCATTCAATAAATTACGAGTTGAGTTATTTGAAGGCATCATTACTAAATACGGAACAGGCATGAAAATTAAATTAGGCTGGCCTCCTAAGCTACCACGTCTTCCTACATCTGGCGGGCAAGCGTCGCATTCCTCTTTGCAACGCGGTGGAGGATGATCGCATTCAGTACAAAGGCACGTACATTCTTCTGAACTTCCACAATCGTCAGCTCTGCCATATTTCTCGTGGCTTCTATAATATTTGTTTTTGCGACGACCGGAGCGATACGGAATTTCTTCTTCGTAATCTCCATTTTGCGGATCTTGATATCTTTGTCCAGGATTTTGTTGGAACTGCACTGGAAAGTTATTTGGGTAATACTGTTGTGTAGTTATTTTTAGGTGAATAAGTAGTTCAAGAGTTATTACCTGAAAAATATATATGAGTTATATTTATATTGTCCGAAGATACATAAATGTCGAAATAAATTTACGAAAGCATGTTTTGTGATTTTGAGTAGAAGTTTCTTAAAAGAGATTTTTTAGATAGATAGGTACATACATTTTTTGTCAATTAAATTGTACATACACATTTGTATATAAAAAAACCTAGATTAATCTATTGAAAATTTGTCAGTATACTAATGTTAATTCGTTTTTTATTTAATTACTTACCGGGAAGATGTTCATTGTGGTTCTTCAACTATGAGTTTCCATTCAATACCAATTTCAATTGTTTCTTCCTAACAAAACTGAAACAAAACCAGTGTTCGATAACCGATATTCTCGATTCAGGTGCATTAATACTTTTTGTTTTACGTTATTCATTCATCATTGTTATAGGTTATGCACGAAGATTTGACAGAAAAGCAAATTCAGTTAATTGAAATATCATAGTTTCTTGAAGTTCACTGTTTCTGATAAATACAATGATCGGATCGCGATGAGAAGCGTCTTGGTACGTTAGTTTTAACACAAACAGATTACTTTGTTCAAAATAAATTTAGATATAATTAATTAAGTTTAATATATTTTCAGATAATATTCAGTCTGATTGTATTTTATATAAAAATGTTTTCCTTTGGATATGATGTGAGTTATATGCAATCTCCTTATATACAGCACCCGATACAAGCTTATTACAACTCACCACGAAATGTTAAATATCAAGATCAAATTCAGACTCACACACGATCTGGCCCAGAGCAAAACAAATATTATCATAGTGAATCAGATGAATGTGTTTGTTCCTGTAATAAGTGTAATAATCCACCTGTCTGTTGTACACAAATATGTAACACTTGTTTTGGTCATCCAGACAATAAACGCGATCAATCAAATGTCCTTGTTGTTCCTTTTCCAATGTATATTTTATTCGTGGTAGAAAATAGTAGCATAGCAAGAAGTTCTCCTAATATCACAACAATAACGACATCATTATCTACTGCCGAGCAAAGCACACCTGTTATACCAGCTATTGAGATTGAAACTGAAAAATCTTATACTGAAACTGAGAATAATAAACCTGATGTTGAAAAAGTAACTGAAATTAATGAAAAACATACTAAAACGCCTACTAAAAAAAAGATTACAGAAGTTGAAGTAATTAATACCATCTTACCACAAGAAAATGATAGTAATGATAAGACTGCAACAGATAAAACTTTAACAACAGCATTAACGGAAATACCAATAACACAGACAACCCAGCCATATATGGTTACAGAAGAGTATAATAGAATACTATTGCAAAAACAAAAGCCTTGTAATGTACTTGACAAATCAAAATGGAGAGATCTATTATCGATGAGGCGTTCAAAACCGATATTGTTTCCCAACTATGGAATTATATCTATACCAGATTATTTAGCTACGAAATTATTTTCACAGTTGCAACGTACAGGTGGGCTAAGAAATGATGATTGGAGAAAAAAACTTAAGTATTATTAACCTGATATTTGTACCTACCTATAATGTTTACACTTATAAAATATGTAAATTACGTGTAGCACCTTATGCCCCTGTTCCATCTGAGATACTGCTATAGTTAGTGACTGTAACCAAACGCGTCTTGTTTATAGCGTTAAAAAAACGCCGTTAATGATTAGCTACATTACTGTATATACATACGGTACCTGCCACTGATTAACGTCATTAACAATCATTAACAATGTCGCATCACACATAACGCATTAAACACATCGCTACATTATCCCAGATGTAACAATAACATTAGAATAAGGTTTTGATTCGTTACCATGGGTCTTTAAGTATATTATTGCCAGGTTTCAATCTCTCTTTAGAGAGCGGCGGCACATTAGTATTACAAATGTCTATAGACGACGGTAACCGGTTTACATCAGGTGGGCCGTCTGCCTGTCTGCTGAACTCATGCAATATTTTTTTTAAAATACTTTATATATTGTGACAAGCAACAGCAAGATGTGATAGCTTTTTGTATCAGTCACGCCAAATATTCATATAAACTAATCAGAAAGTGCGCAAGTCTCTTCAGGCCGGGTTAAATGAGTGGTTTTGGCAACGCGTACGTCAGTAAGTTTAATTTAGCCAGGGCGTCGCGACGGCGTTGTATGGATGCGGGACGAAGGTGGCCGGGTCACGACCTCAGCACTCCTAAAATACATATCACACGTGGAACAGAGCCAAAACATACACGTTATAACAACTTCGTGCGGTTACCTAAATAGATAAATATTGGAATGATTTATAGCTCACTGTTTGAAATTAGCCGAACACGGTTGACGTATGAACACGTATGGCGTATATATACAATGGGCGAGTCCCTCTAGTAGCTCACAACTCTCAAAATGGTCTGTCAGCCGTTCCACATAGTGACCACGGTCGTTATGGTCGTGGCGATCACGTCACTAATGACGTCATTATTTTCTACCACAAAGCGCTCACAACGACCCATATCAAGAGGTGGATCGAAGTGGGCGTTGACCACAGAGCTAATTCACTCTATCGATTGACATTAAAAAATACACGATTTTCAAATTAAACATTGACATTTTTGTATTTCGTCGTTAATGACATCAACGCTCCATAATCCGTTCCACTTGTGTTTATGATTGTAACGCCCGCAGACAAGTGGAACGGGAAAAATCGCGGTCGTTAGCGTGGCCGTTCTGAGTTTCATGTGGAACGTAACCAATACCCCGACCAATTTTACAATCAGTTAAATCAACTGAGTACGTTTTATAAACTTGAAAAAACCTCGCAGCCTCATAGATTTCGTGCCAGAGTACCTACTTATGACGTCATAAGTAGGGGCAAGAAAAAGAAGTCAAACAGTGCATTACTTATTGTTTGAAAAGTAATAAAAATGATTTCTATCGTGATAATTTAAAAGTAAAACGATAAAATGTTATTATAACGCCTGTTCTTTTATATGTAAAATATTTCAATTTATTGTAACATGTGTCTGCACCCCTATTATATGTACAGTCGTTATATGAAATGGTTCGCCATTTATCAAATTGATTCATTTAACGTTCCGCGAGCACACATTCCCTTTTCAAAGTAAGTCACACAACAGTCTTTTCCACAGAAAATTATATTTAACTGTTTGACAATAAAGATTAAAATGATTGAAATCAAAGTTGTTTTGATTTTGTATCTTGTCTAAGAAGATTGGTTAGAGATGTAAAACCTTTTTATTGGTTTTATTACTTATAAGCGTAGTGATTATATTCTCTTTGTTTCTAAAGATTAAAACTATTGTTAATATCAGTGTCTGTCATCGTCAACATTCCAATTTTCTTCTTTCACGTTTCTATATTTTATAAACGTAACATTTATTAAAATATTGGCAGTACTGTTTCTTGTACTCGTGCAAGCAAAAGTCATCTTTAAGGTCACTAGCTTTTTCATACAACGACTGTGCATATCGCAAAAATTAAGATTTTTTAGTCACCAGATAAAAGTTATTCTATGCAATAAAACATAGCATGGTGAAATTAAAGATGACAGTTGCATGAATAAAACAGTTAAATTTTGCCCGAAATACGCTCAACCGTAGTGTCTGTATTATCGCACCGCAGTGTATCAGTAGGTACCCACCCTTTGGTAATGTTTTTGACATTCCAAGTGGACGTTCTTTATGTCTTCCCCATGTGCGGGTGTGCGCGGGCGCAGGGCGTCGGGTCACGACCTCGTCTCGCCGGAATTAGCTCGTGACGATCAAAACCAGGTGCTTGCCAAATGGTGACTTTTAAATACACGACATAGCATATTCTACTTATATATGTGGCAATTAATATCGTCTGTGCGTACAATGTACATGCGTACATGCAGTAAATAAAGGAAGTTAGTTTTCACAAATAAATTAGAAACAAAGAAAAACGCGTATTTGCTTACATACATACATGTTGTGCTTATGCCAGGCGGTGGGACATTTGCCCGCCTGTGTGGCCTCCACCCCTAGTCTAGAGTATGCCGCCATAACGACCTTGAGTTGTGTTCCAGCATTAGTGATCAGGTTCCAGTCTCACTTTAGTGAGCGGCAGCACATTGGTAGCACCTTTGGTGTTGCAAATGTCCATAGGCCGTCTGCCTGCTTGCTGAACTCATGCGATAAAAAAACATGTTATCATGCTTGTTTCTTATACGATGGATTTCCTTTTGCTACAATCTTGATATACCTACAAATTTTGTTTCATCTATTTTATTAATTTATTCATACATACACATTTACTCTAGGTGCTTTTTACCTGCCTTTAAATATGACAATTAATATATTTTTTAAATAATTAATTAGATAGTATTTAATCGGCAGACACACATATACATTGTATATGTTGTTGTTCTCCGTGCAGGAATGGAAAAATTTCGGGCGGCCTGTCGTAAAAGGCGACAAACAACTCACAGCCAGGTGGTAGGGTAGTCATAACCATTTTCAGCTGTATTCCGGCATCAGCGGCCAGGTTCCCGTTTCTCCTTCAAGGACGGCAGCACATTAGCAGCACGTCTGGTATTGCTAATGTCCATAGGCGACAGTGACCACTTTCCATCAAAGTTGGGCTGTCAGCCTGTCTGCTGTGCTTCAGTAATAAAAAAATCCACAAGCTGAGCAAGTTATGCTTGTGTTATGAGTAACATACAACGGACTAATAATGTAAGAATACTATTCTTCTTCTATGGTATTATAATATTATTTTTTTGGTAAATAGTTGGTTCAGTTCTATGGTGAGCTGAACGGAGAAATGAGGTAATTTCGACGTGGATATTTCCTCACGGTGTTTACCTCCTTTTTGTATGGCTGTGAAGTGTGGCTTGTACTTGAGCGACACAACTAAGAAGTACGTGTTACGGAGATGAATATGTTGCGATGGATGTGTGGAGTCACGCGGAAAGACAGTGTCAGGAAATCCCGCATCCGCGGCAGTCTTCATGTCCGTGACATAGCAGACAAATTGCAAGAGTGTCGCTTACGCTGGTAAGGGAGGTTCCGGTCGAAGGAGAAGGCCCAAGGAATGCTGGCTTGACATTGTGAAGGATGACATGTGTATCAATGGTCTCAAAACGAGGGATACTGAAGACCGCGCGAAGTGGAGTAGAAATGGTAGGAAAACGGACTCTGGACGTCGGAGTGAACGCTTCGAATGCAACCAGGATTTGACGCTCGGATGATGATGATGATGTTTACCTCCACCATAAGCATGTCTTAATTATAATATAACCTTGAACACCACCTTGAAAGGCTCTCTCGCTTCGTAGCTGGGTGAAAGGTCGGATGCAAAGGCAGCTTTGTTGGACACGGCCCGTATTGTGAGGAGATTCCTATGTCTGGGGCCTTAACTACCGGTAGCTTGTACCCTAGGCCCTACTGCCGGCGGAGATCAGATTTTTATATTTTTTTTTACAAATAATATACATATTTTATAAGATATTTATAAGAAAAATCTAAAAAACTAGAAAATAAAATATATATGTGTATAATAATAATAATTCATTTGTTTCCGAAATTGAGCATTTCCATATTATACAGTTTTATATTATAAATTATTTAAATGTTATCAAATTTTAACTTTCAAATTAATTCACGACACAAGAATTAATTAATAAAACAAATACTAGGGAATTACACCCGCGTCACTACAATCACATAAATGTTTCTATTCCACACATAATTCCGCTTATATTCTATTAAGCCAGTGCAACTAAAATATTTATAAAACTCTACACTAGCCTTATTCTACTTTTTTATAGTGACCACATAGACTTATTCGATAGGTGCTGCGGGCCGCAATATTATATTGTTCAATTATTTTTTACTTCTAGAATACAGCAGACAAGCTGACGGCCTATTGATAGAAAGTAGTTACGTCGGTGATGGCCATTTGCAACACCGGTGTTACCTACTCCGGTAACTCCATTAATTCTTTGAGAAGTAGTTGTATTTATTCTGTATTATAATCTGTATTGTTACAAGATGTCCACCACAGTAGTCATGAGAACCATAGTGTATATTAATATGACATAGACAATCGTCATAGATAATATTTTTAGTCTATTTATCAGATGATTCGATTTATAACTAAATTACCATTTTCTACCGGTTAGTTAATTTTATAAGCCCATTAAATTATCATCTAGATAATTTAGTGCATCAGTATCAGTAACTAATTATTATATTTGTTTTTATGATCCTGGTAACACTATAATGTAATTGCTATTTTTAGCAATGATGCAATGTTATTGTTTTGTAGGGTAGCATTTTCGTATATAAGGCGTAGTGGCGTGTAGACGGTGTTCATTGCTTACTGTGCTGTGTGAATATTCACATCAAAGCCTGAAAAATAAAGGGGAAACCCTGCCCAAATAGTTAATATTTGGTATATTTGGTACTTTCTTACTCAAATCTCTCTTTGCATTTTACAGTATGTAAATAAATTTGAAGTAAAATAAATTTTAGCTACACGTCCTGATAACACGTCGCGAAGCGGTGTGTGTAGAATAGGAAGTAGATTTAAATATTAACTTCTATCTATGATTAAAAATGTTCTCCAGTGGAACTTACTTTCAATAAAAACTTATGATTGTGAATGCACTATATTACACAAGTATGTAGTATGCTAGGCAGGCCACTCACAAAAGCTGGACAGGCCGCAGGTTAAGGCTGCCTGTCCATTGAAACGGAGCGAGGCTGCGGAGCGGAGAAACGGAGAAATATTAACCAATAGGATTGGCTGCCTATCCTTTGACGTTATTTTTATACAATCCTATTGGTTAATATTTCTCCGTTTCTTCGCTCCGCAGCCTCGCTCCGCTTCAATAAACAGGCAGCCTAAGTATAATGGCTCTATAACATCAATTTTTATTTTTTGATAGGATAAGCCCGCGACTTCGTTCACACATGAAATACCCGCGGTATGTCCGGGACACAAAGCACCGCAGGATTTAAAAAGAATGTAAGGTATCGTTTTAGTGAAACTGTGTCGCAATAAGCTAATTTTATGCACCCGAACAACTACAAACTACCCCTGGTAAAATACCCGCGGGTTTCCCGAGATAAAAAGTATCACACATTTTATTACATAAAATTTGCTATCAATTAGTGAAAAAATCACATTGGAATTCGATTTTTTTTAAATCTGGCCATTTTAAATCATTACCAGAAAAAATAGTAGCGCAGATTTTAAGTCTAAGAATATGCTGTTCATCAGCAGAAACCACATCGAAATCGGCATAGTAGGTTTCCAAACCGAGTAGAATTCCGAACAAACAGACAAGTAATCTAAACAAATTGCATTGTGTTCTCCATTATCTATCTATACATATAATAAAACTGTAGAGGTCGAATTTCTGTACAATGAAAAAAATGCTAAATACCGAGTCAGGGGGATGTAACAAGTGAAATAGAACTAATTTAGATTTTTTAAATTTTATGTTCTCTGTTTGTCAGTTTGTCTATCTGTTTGTACTGGCTAATCTCCGAAACGACTGGACCGATTTAAATGAAATTTAGTAAGGTGGTAGCTTATATCCCTGGTCAACATATAGGATACTTTTGATCCCGAAAAATTAAATAGTTCCCGTGGGATAGTTAAAAAACCGCACCACGCGGTCGAAGTCGCGGGCATCAGCTAGTTATTTATATAATTAGAGACAGTTTAAAGTTATAAGATACACACACACACGCACGCACGCACACACACACACACACACACACACACACGCACGCACGCACGCACGCACGCACGCACGCACGCACGCACACACACACACACACACACACACACACACACACACACACACACACACACACACACACACACACACACACACACAATTAATAAGATTTTGGAAGTCTATAATAATCTCGAAGAAAACATAAGTGTTTCGTTTCAAACAAACTCTTCACTAGGATCCAAACCTATATCGTTTGAATGAGTCTCGGATGGATTAACCACTGAATTAGTACGACTTTTAACAGATAGGTTATTAAAAACGACTATTACAGTATTTTATGCACACAATACGATAAAACAAACAACAGTTTTGAGGCTTGCGACCGGTCATGCCATCGTGACTGCTGATAACGTGATAAAGCAGTGATAGCGCATTGGTTGCTTACATCCGCGGACAAAGGAAAATCGTATCAGTTCAAAGAAAAATAGTGCCGGTGATAAAATAAAATAAGATTTTCTTGTTTCACAGAGCAAAAAGGTTCTTAATAATCGAAGATGAATACTCGGAATGATAATAACGTAACTCGGATAAGCTTTTAGTGACTAGATATCGCCACAAGTCACAATATCTATCTACATAATAATATAAAAATCAATTGCTGTTCGTTAGTCTCGCTAAAACTCAAAAACAACTTGACCGATTTGATTTTCTTTGCGTGTTTGAATGCGTCATAGGGTTGTTTAGATTCACAATTGGATCCGGCAGGTGGCACTGAAATCGAGTCCCGGGATGTTTTAGATTCTCAATTGGATTCAGTATATGGCGCCGATATTGGGTCCTGGGATGGTTTAGATTCACAATTGGATCCAGTAGATGGCGCTGAAATCGGGTCCCGGGATGGTTTAGATTCACAATTGGTTCCGGTAGGTGGCACTGAAATTGGGTGTATTTTCACAATTGGATCCGGTAGGTGGCGTTGAAAACAGGTTCAATTTTTTTCAGGACTGGTTAATGACAGGCTCGCGAGTTAGAAAATATATATAATATTTTTAGATAAGTCACCTAAAAATTAAGTCTTCATTAGATGTTATCACAAGATGTAAAAAGTTTAAAAAAATGTTTGAATAATAAAAGTCAAAAAGCGAGAGAACAATTGCCATTAGCGCCATCTAGTCTTATAGGATTTACGAGTTTGTCCCACTATGCTGTCTATGTCCCTAAAATTGCGAGAGTCCAGCACCTGGACGTTTATGATACCTGTGTATGGTTTAACCTAATGGTTTGACCGTAATTCCGCTGGGTCCAATAACTTTCTATCCGTGCAGGAACGGAGAACAAATACAAGTTCCTGAGGCCGGATATCCTGTCGTAAGGGGCGACAAAAGAACTCACAGCCAGGTGGTATGGTATTTGCCCGTTTGGATGGCTACCATCCCTGGTCTAGAGTATGCCGCCATAACAACCTTGAGTTGTGTATCGGCATTAGAGAGCGGCAGCACGTTGGCAGCATCTTCGGTGTTACAAATATCCATAGGCGATAGTCACCGCCTTACATCAGGCCGGCTGTATGCCTGTCTGCTGATCTTATGCATAAAAAATTGTAAACCTAGTAAGTTCTTTCCAAGAAGATTTAGAACACTGCACGAAGAGAGGTCGTGAAGCAAATTGGGAGGAATACCATATTTTTATATAGTCTACACTATCTTTTCGCAAACACAATAATACATCAGCAAATGCCTAGCAAACAATGAATTCACCAATATTCGTTTATAAAACAATGTCAGTTGCTAGATATTGCAATTGCATAGCCGAGTTTCCTAGTTTAACTATGTTTCCCATGACATAACCATAATTTGCTTAGTATAGGAATATATGTACAATGTGTAATAACAAATAGAATGGAAGGAATTTCTGCAAATATGAAAGTTAAGGAAAATGCTTCAATATTATATTAGTCTAACTATCAACTGGCACTGACAAGTATGTGCAATTGCCGATAGGTATTAGGTGCCCCTTCGTTCAGGCGATGACACCGTTTCCATCGGAGTGCCACCGTCAGAAGGTTAAGAGCCCGTTATCGTCTCTTATCAACGTGAAGTACATACCTTGGTACCGCCCCATTTGCTCGTTTGACCTGACACCTCAGTTATCAGTTGTTCGCCGCGATAACCGCTGTGCCGTCACGGCGTACCTGTACAATTCACCTTTTTAACGCATTCTTTTAACTTTTTTTGTAATACGGTAAATAATTTAATGTGAACTCTCAGGTGTTCGAGGATTATCTGTTTTCGCGTATGTTAGTTTCTGTATTCTTAGTGTAGCTTAAGTAAATTGTCATTCATCGTTTTGCTTATTAACATATTATTTTTCGAAGGATTTAAAATTATGATCAATATCAATATGAAAATCGTCTTCAGGCTCGTCAATATT
This sequence comes from Dendrolimus houi, assembly GCA_039645545.1. Lineage (NCBI taxonomy): Eukaryota > Metazoa > Arthropoda > Insecta > Lepidoptera > Lasiocampidae > Dendrolimus > Dendrolimus houi. The sequence goes on from CM077122.1 coordinate 6,409,796, forward strand.
AACTGCAACTATTGTTGTCTAAAGGAGCTATTATTGCTCCTTTAGACAAAAATTCTAATTCATTCTATTTAGTATGTCATGTGTTACCATTGCCACTTATAACACAGCAATAATACTAATTTCTGTGGCCGGTCGGTCTGTCTTAGAGGTGAGAAAAAGATCCACAGATAAGTCGTCACTAGGCATGTTCCCGTCTAATAGCTATCACTCCTGGTGTAAAGAACGTCGCCATAACAACCTCGCGTTGCATTCCGACATTAGTGGCCAGGTTCCAGGTCTCCCTTCCAGGCCGGCAGCAAATTTGGTGATGCAAATGTGCATAGGTGACGGTAACCATTTTCCGTCAACCTATCTGTTGAACTCATGCAAACTAATTGGCAGTCTCTTATTTCTTTCACTTTCTCCCAATTATTTGAAGTCGGCATAATATGTATTTTCCTTCCATACTTCTCTATTCTGAAATAGGTTCTCTATCACACCACAAATCATCATATCCTCCTTCACACAATCCGTTCTTTTGAAACTAATTGTCAGTATTAGGAAGTTAATTTAAAATATAATCTGCAGGAACACGATGAATAACTTATTTTGTTATTGATATGATTAGAGCCTTATCTAATGACCTTCACCAAGCATTATTTTCCTGTTCTCCCTTTTAATAATGTCTAAATCTTGTAACCTAACAGTACAATCTAAGACATCCCAATAAATAGTCAATATCCGGTGATCATTGTAGGGTTTTATTGTTCTAATTTGGGTATTACTTGTATTGTATTTCAGATGGTAAAGAAATATTTGAATATTATTTATATATCAGGCGTATGATAACAGTTTTTATTGTCTTAATCGTAAGGTCGATGATCTATAGATAAACATTTTGCTGTAACTACAATAGCTTATTTATATATTAAATAGTTCTCCATGAACAGAATAAATGCTTTGTCTTCAAGAGTAGTCCACGATCAATTACCTAGAACTCTCTGATACAGAAATATTTTATAAATACATATTAATCGATAAAATGTGGACATTTCACTAATTCCGCATCAAATATATTTGCTTTCTTAGCAAGTTGTCTTCAGATGTAACAGTTTTTCTTTCTCTTATAACATGTTGTATCGTTAACACTATTTAAAGTCCTTTACTATTTTCCTTTTTAAATTAGCAAAATTCGTTATCAATTAAAATTATACTGCTCAAGTTAAATTTCAGTGTCAATAATTATCATCTTGAATTAATTAACTGGGACTGATAACTCTTAACGGTTACAGGTTAGTTTGTGGTATACTAAATATCCTCAACGCAAATTTTTAGAGTAGTATACTTACCAGTGGGTTTTCTAATGAAAATAAACAAACTAACTTGAATGTTTATGAAATTATAAAGTTAAAATATCCAAGACACTTTACATAATATCATATCATTTCACTATGACGTCCAAAATCAGCTGCTAAATCGTTAGGGTTGAATAAGTACTAAAACAACTATTATTAGAAACTATAGCAGCTGATTTATGAATCGATTGATAAGGTAAACAAACTCGTGTATTAAATCAAACTCATCAAACGATGAGTCGGATATTTTACGCAAATGATAAGCATCACAACTGTACTTAGATATGGGAAGACTGTTCATTTCTTGCTGCTTAAGGTTATTAAGGTTATTAAAAAGGCATGTGGCGATTGCGAGATAGATGTTTTCCTTTAATAGATCGTATAATTTGATAACTTTCCTAAAAGTCTCTTTAGAGGGCGGAAGGAAAACAATTAACAAAGTACAGTAGGAACCCCTTTAGACTACCACAGGTAAGCACAATTACTACTTAAATGCCGGGTTACTTATATCTTCCTTAATATCTATTTATTTAACTTACTACTGGTTAAAGTTTGAGATGAATAATTTAATTTTTCTACCGAAGCTCTCGGCGCAAAATCAATCGAATAATAGTGGGTTCCTATGTCTTCTAATCGTTCTATACATTAATATTGGTAGAAAATAGACAATAGGTACTTGTATGCAGTTTATGTCAATTTTAAACCAATAATAAGGCAAATGAATGGATAATAAGATATAGAAACAAGGTATAAGAGGAATCATCAATGTGTATTAGAATTGTAATTTTAAAAAAAGCTTATTTCATACTCGGTGTGGGTGAGAATATATAAAATTGTCCACTTAAAATATACACACTTTCTGACCAAATTTTTCTGATAAATTTTGACAAAGTAATGCTACCCAATATAAATATAGGCACAATTATACACTTATGATAAGACCGGTACCGGTAATGACAAATAGGTCCAAATGTTGGGCGAATAAAATATTAAACGTAAAAAATATGAACTAGATAATTGTCGTTCTTAGTTATTCTTCTTACACGATTTGCCTTTTTTGATAATTTTGATTTTGTGTGGATGTACTGCGTTGTGACGTCACAAATCTAACGAGTTAAATACTTTATTGATTTTATTGTTTAAATAGTAATTAAAATAATTTATATAATAAATTCAAACGTTGAAAGTGAGTTGACAGTTCGATATTACATTGCCAGGTGGTAGGGTATTTGCCGGACTGGATGTCTACCACCCCTGGTCTAAAGTATGTCGCCATAACAATATCGAGTTGTGTTCCGGCATTAGTGACCAGGTTCCACTCTCCCTTAAAAGAGCAGCAGCGCATTTGTAGCATTTTTGGTGTTGCAAATGTCCATAAGCGAGGGTAACCGCTTTCCATCAAATGGGCCGTCTGCTTGTCTGCTGAACTCCAGCAATAAAAAAAAAATAGATATTAAAAACGCACGCTTCAAACTGTTATACAATTTGTTGCATAACGTGTCACATACCCAATTATATTAACAAGTAATAAGACCCTTGTGATATGCAGGATAAATCCTGGGAGACAGGAAGAGGGTGAAGTACGGAAAGATTAAATGTCATCCCACACTGTAATCTAACGAATACTGTGTAGGCAGACCGCAGATGACGTAAAACACATCTATTTCAGCGGATATGAAATAATTTATTTAATGAAATAGATAAAGCACAGGATATTGGTTTTCAGTCAGGATATGGGGTGGATCCTGAAGTCTGGAAATCCATATATAATATAAGATAATGTTTTTATGTACCAAGTTTACTTTTAACACTCATGCAAATTATTCTCAAGAAATGAGTCTCAGTAAATGATTAATTTTAGTCAAATACAGCAGTCTCCCCATGTTAAGCGATTCATGGTTAACGAATCGTCTTTAGACTCTTGAGTGCTGGATTTAGATGAAGAATTAACAAAGCGCCTGAAAAATAATTCACGTAATAGTAATAGGGTATAATGAATTTACTTAATGAAAAACCGAGGGTGAGAATATCTAACTAGAAACCACAAGATCCACTTTCACTCCCAAGTTTATATTGTTGTTCAGTATTACACATTTCACTAGTACATGATTTATAATTTTAAATAATTATTTTTGAGCCCTGATGAGCAATACATTGCTTAGTTGCGCTATTGCTATGACATTTTGAGAAAAAAATAATATTACAAATATTGTTTACCACTAATTAGATCTTCTCACCCGGTTTTCTTCGAATGAAGTTCGAATCCGGTACCTTCGAAAATAGTCACATTATCTGGGATAAAATGTGCTATGCTCATTATTTAACATCGAAAATACTTAATATTCAAACTAGCTGTACCCTTGATTTCCTTTGCATAAGTTGAAATTATGGAAGTACTACTTACTCTAACACCTTTTTATTTCTTACTAAAAGTCTATATTATTTCCTTTCCCAAACTTGACGAGTCAAGGGTTGCCCATATTATTTTTCCTCTATTTCATTGGCTTTAATACTGTTTATTTAAACAAAAGGTAATTATGTTTTCCTACATTATAACTGTCTATTCTGATCCATCCCATTGTTTAGTTAAACAAGTATAGTTATTTTTGCATTTATCAAATAATATGGATTTAACCATAATCGGTGTATTTTCAAGGCTTTGAAAAACCAATAAACAAACACCTAAAGTTATTGTTACATGTATATGTTAGTAAGACATACTATTACTATTTCAGCATTATCAAACCTAAAAAAGCATATTATAAAAAATAACTCAAAACTGAAAATAACCGATATACTATAAACAATGGAAGCAGTAGAATCAGTGCAATCAAAAATTACTTGCAGTGGTGATGTGAGTGATGAAGGTGATAAAACAGTGATAAAAACCGAGGATGATGAAGCAGACGAAACTAGCAGCCGCGGGAATAGAGAGAATAGGCTTACGACTATCATAGATCAGTTGAGGTGCCAGACGAAGGTGAAAGGTATGTTTAATAACAATACACTTTATTGAATCGTATTGCTGTTCAGATGCTTGTACCATAGATTCCTGAGATAGATATATAGAAAACCCGGGCTGTAGATTGTGTAAAAGGAATTGAAAGTGTATGACGGTGGTGTGCAAACTAAATAAATGTAAATAGGATAGGTATATAAATATTATACAATACATATAACTAGAATAAAAAATAATCAATAACACATATCTGTGTTATATGTATATATAATATATATACACTTGTACTCAGGTCTTCCTGAAACCATAAGCCTCTATCAACTATATAGAGTTCACAAAACATGTAATCGAGTCTTCAGTTGATAAGGGGGTTGATGGCTACCTCGGGCGAATCAGTATGCTGTATAACTGTTTGATCTGGTTTCCACATTTAACTTCTACAATCATACCACTCCTCATCTGCGAGTGTTCACCCTTACTTACATACTTGAGCTACTACGTTCAACCAAGCAACGTTCCTGTAACGACTAATTTCTCGCCAAGGTTTACTTTGTGTTCCATAAAAAGTTATACTATGTATTTCTAGTGCCGTATTTGTTCCAACTATATTAACTGTATTCCTTTAAAAAAAATAGAATGCTTGAAGACAAAAGTCTTCGAACAGTGCGTCCTCCCCGTCCTGACCTACTGCCGAGACGTGGACATTGACGGCACGAATAGTCCACAAGTTCCAAGTCGCTCAACGGGCTGTGGAGCGAGCTGTGTTAGGTGTTTCTCTTATGGATAGAACTAGAAATGAGGATATCCATAAGAGAACCAAGGTAATCGTCAAGCTCGCAAAATTAACAAGTTGAAGTGGTAGGGGGCCGGTCACGTCTGCTACAGGATCGATAGCCGATGGAGCTGATGAGTTCTGGAGTGGAGACTGTGTCTCCGTAAGTTGGAGGACAGGAATGAGTGGCGACGACTTGGGGAGGCCTACAACCAGCAGTGAACTGCGATTGGCTAACGACGAATAAAAAATATTCAGAACCGTATTTAGTGTACCGATAAATATCATTAAAACAAATATCAAACAATATCTTGTAAATCATAAATTTAAGGAACTCCCGTAGGTGTTCCAGACCGTGACCAGAACAAAAGTCGCGCAACCTTTACCCGATGCTATCACGCTCATGTAAATCGCTTAGTAGACGAATAAAAGAGTAATTAGAATCGAGACAAAGGGCACGCGCTTTGCAATAATTAGGGGTTTCCTCGACGGAGTGCACGGTTAATCTCAGCCAACAATAGCGTTTGATCGAAGATAGAGCTTATCATCACATCGCGTCGTTCCCGAGACTGCACTGAATTGGATTGTTTATAATGATTCTCGAATGCTTTTAACGTGAACTATGAACTTTGTAATTGTTTGATTGTAGTAGATAGGAATGTTTTTGGTTAAGGGGTTTTTTTTTAGTGTTGACTAACCATTTTTTTTCTATCCGTGCAGGAACGGAGAAATAATACAATTTCCTGCGGCCGGGCGGCCTGTCGTAAGAGGCGACAAGGTAGTGCATTTGCCCGACTGGATGGCTACCACCCCTGGTCTAAACTCTAAAGTATGTCGCCATAACAACCTGGAGTTGTGTTGTTAGTGACCAGGTTCCATTCTCCCTTAAGAGAGCAGCAGCGCATTTGTAGCACCTTTGGTGTTGCAAATGTCCATAGGCGATGGTAACCGCTTTCCATAAAGTGGGCCGTCTGCTTGTCTGTTAAACTCCTGCAATAAAAAAAGAATTTAAAAATACTCTTACACAATTCTCTTGTCCTCAGCGTCAAGGTCCTGTCCGTTTATTCGTCTGCTCCTCTGTCTATGTATATCACGACATTTTATAGAATAAATATTTGCTGTATATTGTTAGAAATTAGGGTGGCCATATTGATTTTGCAAATTCCTCCAATTTGATGAATTTATGCCAGAAGTAACATGATATCCAGCCGATCATGAGTGTTAGATACATTTTAGTCTTTGACTCGAATGTTTACACACACAAAATGTTATCTGGAGATCTCAGTTTGGAGACCCTGGTGGAAATGGACAAAGGTTAGGGTTGTTTTGGCTACCATATATGTAACTGATGAAAGTAAATATTAGTGTAAATAAGCATGTGGGAGCCAAAACCCGAGATGGCCATCGAACGCCGATAAGTGGCCAACAAAGCCGCAGACGAAGCCAACGCAAAGCCCGCGAAGGCCATCGGATGCCGCAGACTGGCCAGCGGGAACCGTTCACGGACCACTGTTATGCGGGAAGGCTCCCACGGCTCCAAACCCCGCCACCGACGGGTAGTCGGTCGGCCATCAAGTAGAAGTCGGGGAATGTAGGTATTCCTCGACGCCTCAACCTCCTTACCGCCTCTAATGGCGGAAAAGGAAGAATGAAGACCACCAAAAAGGCTTGTGGGATATAATTTAACATGTCTTTATAAATCATAATGATATTGTATAGCGATTTTTACCTCTCGCTGCTACAAAGCCTAAAATTGATGAAATAATCGCTTTCAAATCGTGAAAAGTATGCCCCTATAGAGTGAGACTTGAACTATAGAGTGGAATTTGTTATAAAAATAGGTGAATGCATGCTATATAGAATAATTTCAACGAAAAATAGTGTCCACTAGATCTGTCGAGTAGTTTTTGAGATTTTTGAAGGATTTCAGAGCCAGAAGACAGTCAGTGGATATTTGTCATGCGTCATGGGTGCGTCAATTGACACGAATTTGGTAGATTTTTATTACTTATATAAATATCTGAATACTAACCACACGTTTCTTATATTCGATTAATTTAATCGTGAGTAATATGTATTTTGTTAGGCATATTATTAATATGCGTTGTCATACTGCCTGAAAATATAATTAAATTCTTAAACGAAAATATCTTAATTCTTAATAACTCCGTCCATTTTCTTAGCCAAAGGAGTTACAAGCGGAGTAAAAACCGTTATCATTGCCTGACCCGTTATAAACAGAAGCTCCTTTTGAATCAATCGGCCCAATTACGAACATCCACACCGGATAAGCCGATGTTTAGCTAATGAATGTATAAATCGGTGTTGAAATGTGCGCTCGCACTTCCGACGATGTGATAGCGTTAATCAGTGCGTGGAATTTATACTGCGGTGGCTCTGAAATACGGCAAATCGCACTCAACTTCAACCAGCGTATCCCCTTTAAAAAAATATATCGATTTCTTCCAATCATTCAACGCGAAATTGTACCACATCGCAATATAGATAAGGTTTAAAATGTGTTTTTAATTTGTTTGTCGATAATTTCTATTGGTCGTGAGTAAATATAGAGAGCAAGCGCAGTGATCTATAGATGGTGCGCAGTGCACGGAGCCATCGGCGCGCGCGCAAAAGTAGTGCCAATGATGAGATAACCGCAGACAGATCTGATTGCTCGGCAGATCCAGTAAAGTGATAACGATCGTGGATGAAGTTTTAAATTTTCTAAACAAAACACAGTAACTTTTATTTCGTGAAATAATTTATTTAAGGAAGAAACGTACAACTATAACTTTTTTTACATTTATTGTGTCATGTGCAATTTAAGAATACGCTAGCATAACTATAAATAAGTTATTAGAAAAATATGAACTAATATAGTAATACTAGTTTTTTGACCGCTGCTACGCTGCCGGTGACTCCCCGGAAAGTACCTCTGTTTTACTTACACAATAACATACTTTAATTTCTGTACATAACCCTTCAGTGAAAAATTATCTATCTGACGGTGAAAACCGATTGAAAATCTGTAAAGTGATTTAAGAGTTAACGGATGTACAGACAGACGCGGAAAGCGACTTTGTTTTATACTATGTAATGTATGTAAAGCTGTAGCGGATCACTATTAGCGGGATGAATCCCCAGAAAACTGGTTGCATAGTCACGCTGCATGTATGGCAATGCTAATTTTCTGGGCGAAATATGAGCCAACCTTCAAGCGCCCAATTCTGCTATGACTATCTCGTCAAAATCCCTGACACTATCGTCTCAATCGTAGTTTTGTCTGTTTCGGTATACTGTTACCTTCAGTGGCGTGCCCGTAGCACACCACTCTATCTTTATTAATCTTCATAAGCGAAAACTCGCGAAACAAATCTTCAACATTTTTGTTAGTTTTTCAATTTCATTTCGGCTACAGCCATTTCTGCTAATGGTAATATCAAGTTTTTTCGACTAGTAGTTCGCCGCGACGATATCGATAAGATATTGTGGATTTAATGGAGTACGAATTTTTTACACTATCGCAATGGAATCGTACTTTGAATATCTTCGCAACGCCAAGATATTGAAATAGCAGAATTGGGCTCCTGATCATTTAGAGATAAATGTAAATAAAATCTTTGGATGTTTTTTTCTATTCATATTTAGATTAGTGTATGATTGTGTGTTCTCTTTTATTACGGAAAAAGAATGGAGGAACAGCAATAACAAAACGAGTATCGGAAAAGTTTTAATTATCTGTAAATCATTTTGACTAGATGAAATTCAAATTTTATTAGACGTAAATAACAAAGCCAGAAGCCAGGTGGTAGGGCATTTGTCCGACTGGATTGCTAACACCCCTGGTCTAGAGTATGTCGCCATAACAAACTTGAGTTGTGTTCCGGCATTAGTGACCGGTAGTAAAGCATATTACAGAATACAAATTTCTTTCAAATATTAACCATGTAATCCCAGTACTTTTTGAGAAAAACGGCTGCAACCTACAGTGACAGACTATTAGATTATATATAGGTTCCGTATTTAACAAAACGGGTAATGAACTCTAAAAACTACTGCCTACTGCCAAATGGTAGGGTATTTGCCCATCTGGATAGCCCTGATCTAGTGTATGCTGCCAGAACAACTTTGAGTTATGTACCGGCATTAGTGGCCACGTTCCAGACTCCCTTAAGAGAGCAGCAGCGCATTTGTAGCACCTTTGGTGTTGAAAATGTCCAAAGGCGATGGTAACCGTTTTCCCTCAAGTGGGCCGTTTGCCTGTCTTCTGAACTCCCGAAATAAAAAAAAATAAAAAAATCTGTTGATTTTATTTGTAGGTTAAATAAATCGAAATGTATCGCATCAGACGAGATATCACCAGATTTTGCAGCGATAATATTAATGTAATTTTCGTGACGAAACTCCTTATCGTTTGGTTGACGTAAAGCTGATTAGGTTTTCTTGGATATTTAAAAGTAAATATTATGTTAAAATTTGTGCATGCTAAACTAATAAACATTCATTTGATTTTAAGGAGTGATAATAAAAATATTACGTTGTCAATATTGCTGACAGTGATGGACGGTGGATTATTATTATTTGTGTCGAGAAATATGAATAATAAGACAACTGAGCTAAACATTATCTGTAGAAAATTAAATTGCTCTAATCCGTAACCTAGCTTGTCTGGAAGAGATCACTTAAAAACAAAAAAAATGTGTGTGTGTGGGTTTGTATGTGTGTGTGTGTGTGTGTACAATTCACACGCAGTAGAAGTGAAATTTCAGAGAATATACTCACAGATGTTTCTTCTCTAACTTTTATTAATATAAATATAATTCCTTTAGCCTACATCCGTCAACGTATTATAATTCAAAATAAACTTCTTAAGTATCAGTTTAAATTTTGCACTGTTTTAGTCTAAAAAATATTATTATCATTTTTATTTAGGTCCAAATGTGGACCTATGTTTAATCATCGGTCTTATTGACTATCTAATCTGTGCTGCACAATGTAAAACTCGTATGTCATTCTCTCGCAGGCTTAGTTCTATAGATTAAGTGTTTATCTCTTTTAGTGTCGCTTTTTCGTTTCATCGAGTTTCAAATCACAGCGATTCTAATGAAGTTTCACTTCAATAAAGCTCTTTGCATTTTGTTTATGTATCGGTATGCCTACATGTAATTGTTGTAAATTATTTATTTCATAAAATCTTATATATAAATATGAGAACGACTTTACCGATTTTGATGATATTTGTTTTGTGTGTTTGAATGGGTCCCCGGATGGTTTAGATTCACAATTAGAACCGGTAGGTGGCGCTGAGATCGGGTTCTAGAATCCTCCTAATCACTTGGACCGATTTTCGGTGATTTTGTTTTTATGTGTTTGAGTGGGTTCCCGGATGGTTTATATTCACAATTAGAACCGGTAGGTGGGGCTGAGATCGGGTTCTAGAATCCTCCCAGTCACTTGGACCGATTTTGATGATTTTGTTTTTATGTGTTTGAGTGGGTTCCCGGATGGTTTAGATTCACAATTAGAACCGGTAGGTGGCGCTGAGATCGGGTTCTAAAATCCTCCTAATGACCTGGACCGATTTTGGTGATTTTGTTTTTGTGTCATGAAACAAAGCCTTTTAGAAATTCAGAAAATATGGCGGTACGAAGTTCGCCGGGTCAGCTAGTAATGTATAACAATAAATTGGTTTTTATCTATTTAAATATAATTTAGAGCAATTAAGTTTATTTGGTTACTGATTTCTGTCGGTACTTAACTACGATACAACTCACTTGTAGTTCATACGTCCATATAGTTTAAGAATTGTATTGTAAATATTAAAAATTTTATTTGAATTAAATTATATTAAAAAATACTTACTTAAAAAAATATAATTAAACATTAAAAATAAACAAACTTATAAATAGATTAAAGTAATGCAAATTACAACCAATATACGAGTCTCAAATTGCCGTCAGTTGAGATAAATATGCATGTATATTGTAAATATTGTTACAACTTAGGCTCCGACAAAGACAAATTCCACGTACAGATTTGTAAAAGCACATTTTATTACCTGTCGGAATTTGAACTAATTGTAATCCTTTTATGATCGTCTTCTTTTGTTCACTCATTTATTGGCATACGTTTCTAGTTATTGTGGAGAACAGCCTATTGTCCTATTGTACTCGTTTACAACCGCTCAGGAGCATCATTAGCCACGTGTTGCGGATTATAAGTACAAGCTAATTCTAGTAAATTATGTCGAAATTGCCGGGCGGGCACATTTGCATCTGTGAAATATAAAAGATGGCCTGATTGAGAGAGGGAATCAGTTGAGCTACAACTACGATCTAGGCGCGACGTGTGTACATTCGGGAATCTAATATTAACGGACTTTGCACGTTTTATTGAATTACGATCTTCTGCATTACGTTTGGATTTGTGGCGTTCAGTTATATTTGTACCTGTGTTATACGTGTTTGTATAGTTCTAATAAGCTCTATAGTAATTCTAACGACATTTTAGTTCGAGTCCCGCTAACTCGTAACAATATTATTAGGATAGTAGGACGTTTTATCAGTCAGGTTAGTATAGGCAAAACTCTACCAGATTCTTAGGAACGTTGTATAGCTGAAGTGTTCTACGTGACTCAGTTCTACTCGTATGTTGATAAGAAAGTACATGATGTCAGACAGTTGTTATTGGTAATCCTTGTTTGTCGAGTCTGTTAAATACTTTAATACAAATGTATATACATTATCAAATAATTGACATCAGATATTTCAGATTGATTAACTAAGGATTTGTTTCTTTGTGATTATTTTATTTACTTATTTGTATCTCTTTGTTATTAAAAACCAAATCAACCCACTATTCTTTTTTATGTTTGTTGATTTGAATTTTCTGTTCCATGTTCCATATAAACACAATATATTTTTCTCGTAAAACAGCAGTGCTGTGATATTTTCCATAATATTTTCTTAAGTTTTCGCGACTTACATACATAAAAAACTACGTTTTAACGGTTTTAAGCGCGGTAATTTATTTGATTTTTCTTATTCCGAAGTTTCGGCCACTTTTCAGTGGCCGTGATCACGGAAGACAAAGATGTCAAGTGTCAATGAGTATTGTTAAAGTTTTATTTAGCCTACCGCCAACTTGTTCATTTTAATTATTTAGTTTTAATTTTGTTTATGGTTATTATTTACTCTATGGGAGCCTAATCTAATTTACCATCGCTTCGCAACATGTTATGGCTTGAAGAGAAGAAGCGGCGCAAGAAACTCTTCAGTAAACATGGTTAGCCCTAATAATTTTATATAATATTGAAATGGGTGGTAGGAAAAATAAAAGAAATTATCAGTCAAGCTGGTTTATATTCCGGTGCACGCAGAAAGAGCTCACAGTGTCCTGAGGTCTGGCAGTTGGTTTTTGCTGGGTGATCGGATCCCAAACAGGTGGTACTTGCCAACCATCTTTTCTATTGAAATTTGGGAGTTTTTTTATTTCAATAGCCTCACGCATCATTCTAGGTATGAAACGATTCTCTTTCGCGAGGATTTGTGGGTTATCGAATCTGATGTAGTGGTTGGGTTTATCCAGCGTGTGTTCACTGATCGCAGACTTCGTAGACCTTGTGTGTTTCATGTCAGCAATGTGTTATTATATCCGTGTTTTTATGTTCCTCTTTGTTTGCCCAATGTATGATAATCCACACTCACAATCGAGCTTGTAGACACCTGCATCCTGGAGTGGGATATTACATTTCACAGGTCTCAAAAATTATAATTATTATAAAATATTTTCCACTTCCACTTATGTCATTAATATTATAAATGCGAAAGTAACTGTGTCTGTCTGTCTGTCGGCCTGTCAGTCTGTCTGTCTGTCTAATACGCTTTTACGGAAAAACTACTGAACCGATTTGGCTGAAACTCAGTATATGTATATATTTTCGATGCCGAGGATGAACATAAGATACTTTTATCCCGAAAGACGGGATAGTCTCCGGGATAAAAAATGCATTTGTTTCTCTTTTTGTTATGCTTTTACGGAAAAACTATTGGACCGATTTGGCTGAAATTCGCTATATAAGTAATTTTAATACCGAGGGTGTACAAGGCATACTTTTCATCCCAGATAATGGGATAGATTTATGTAAAGGTTATCCCAGAAAGTAGGTTTTGCTTTTTTTGTGATTATCATTTTGTTTATTTATTTAGTTTACATAGACGAAGGATAGATAAATAAAAGTAGAACGGTTTGAAATAGAGGATGAAAGTTTGAGTAAGACCAATCATTTCTCAAGTTTATATATATAAAAATACATAATCTATAAAAAATGCTATAGTAACTCGATACGTCTGTATTTAAAGTTTTGACGGAAAAACTACTAGGAATACTGGATCAGCCTTTCTGTAATTTTGATTAACTGTAGTTTTAATACCTAAAATGGATATAAATAATTTTCATGTCAGGAGATTGGATAATTTGCGTTATAAAATGGAGTGAATCTCCCGGATGCAAATAGCACTAACATAGAAATTTAATACAATATAACCTGTATTTACGCCTGTTCTTTAAACAAGAGGCACGCACTAGTGGTTGACCCGCGGCGCGACCGCGGGGTATACTCTAGTATTATATATATGACAGCGCTACCAAGAAACTAATATACAAAAAACAGAAGACAGTTATTCTTAGCCGTTCATCTTCTTTTTCCCGAGGTATTATTAAAATCTGGGGACATCTCAATTTAATAGAATTACAGATCGATTTATTAATCAGCGAGGTAACGTAGCCATCTTTCTGGGCATTTTATATATAAAATAGTGTGACCTAAGCTCATTATTCTACTTATAGTCTTAGCGGATTTTAAGTACAATACAATATAATATAACATTAATTAGGTTTATACAGGTCAAGTTTAGTTTCGTTGATAATTTATGTATATTTTGATTGTAATAATCTAAAGTGATAAATTAAAAAGTTGTATACGAGTAAGTATTGTACCATCTGGGTTCTTGTGCGGTTGTTTATTCTTTGTTCTAGGGTCGCGTGCGCAGACGCCGTTAGCGCGCCAACTGGAAATTTATAATGATCGATATTCGCTTCGGACCGAATGGACCTTGCTCCGGTTACAGCGGGTCGCAGAGAAGAACCATCTCTCTGAATTCTAGTAATATTAGAGAAGCTTAAGACGTGGTTGCTCAGATTTTAAGGCACACCTGTCTCATTTCAATGAGATTTGAATGTTAACAGTAGATAGAGCATGCACCACTTATACAGTGGTTATGGCCTAATGTGCATATTTTACAATTAACATGACTTTTCAGTACAAAATTCAAAGTCTTATCGTGCATTTTTGAAATTTTCTGCCTCATAGCTTATGACTTAGAAAGTTTATCATCACCACGCTTTAAAAAAAATAATTGTGGAGCGTTCTTATGATTTCTCAGAGAAGTATAACTGTCTAATCATGCCTCACACTTTTATGTTCAAAATGTGTCTCTGCGTTACATGTATGACAGGTACCCCTAACTCTAGATTGTTAGCATTTTCAGTACGTTTGTATAGTAGCGTATATAATACGTACTTCCTGCTACATCAGACCGGTGCAGTTTCTGGCAAAAAGGCCGTCTACACACGGATCGACGGCCGGACGGTTATGACGACTGTATTACGGTTGCGTTTTTCCTAAAATCGCTATCAAAAACTGAAAATTCAACAAGTACACTACAAAATATTTGTTTGCTTCTATGTGAGCAAAACATGTGTACACTATAACATATATGCCAACTGTTTAACCATGTTTTGAACAAATAAATTTGATTTGATTTCAAAAACAGATTATAAGTATGTACCTGTATGTGGTGTAAACGTAAATTCTACCCGTACCACTTGATCGAGGCCGCGCAGTTAGTAATTGCACGAAAGTTAATCAGTTTAATGGCACATTTATTTATGGGGTCGTAAAATATTATTACTCCTCCTGGTTTGTTCACAGTATATTATGTTTTGAATATTTTATCATTATTAATATTGTTATAGTTCTAATTTACAAGTATCTCGGATTAACCTAAGGCCAAGAAACTGGTTTTAAGTAAGAAATACACTGGTCAATATCAAAAGGATTCACTTTATGTTTTAGATTAATGCTGTGATTATTGTAGTGACACACTGCGTTAAATACGAAATAAATTCTTAGACATATATGTTACATAATTATGTAACTTGAGTGTGAATTAAAATTTAAATTCACGGTTACTGGCATACTATTTGGCGTTGCAAAGTTTTAATAGCAATAAAAACTCCAAGCATTGCTATGGTAAAGTTGGAGTACTTACAATCACTTTTTCGAGGTGCAGATGTGCTATGTCATTCGTGTTATTAAAACTACATACTATGTAATTGTACATAGAAAGAAAGAAAAAGATTTGTTGACTTAAAAAAAACGACGCTATACATAAATAGGAAAAAAATATAAAAGAACAATGATTCACAAAACACAAAAACATACATAATAAATAAATAAAGTTTATACGTCGAGTTTTTTAGTCAACGAGGTTGGCAACTCAGCATTATGCTGCATTGAAATTTAAAAAAAAATGCGGAAATAGCGCTGAATTTCAGTGCCAACCTCCATATAGGTACTTGACCCAATAACTCACATCTCTATATATATTGTATATATATAAGTACGTGTAAACACATATGGGACACACATAAATACATATTACTAAAAATATGTAAAAATATTATTACATCAAATGTCATTTTAATTGAAACATTGCCAAAATCGTATAGAAGGTACAAATAAACATACTGAAATGTAAACATTCAGTTTTAAATTTATTAGTGAAGTAGTTATATTAACAAAATACATAGGTATAGGTAATATGGATATTGCAAAAATTAAATACAGTCACAGAATAAGGTAATCCTTCATTTTCGAGGTAGATTTTAAGCTTGTTCCTAAAGGGAATAAATACTTAAATTTATATCAAATGCGAATTATGACACAATTCTAATCAATAAAAATGTAAATGAAAGATTTATGAAAAATTACACATTCATAATGTGACAATTTATTTGAATAGTAAAAATCTTTTGTACAGCTGTATCCAACTAGGGCCACATTGGGCCTGTGCTTTTCCACAATATACTCGTATTTGTATATTCCCAAGTGTGTTATCAATGGGCGATTCTGGTAAACAAAAGTGGGTCTTGAGCTTAAAAACGTCCTTGCCAGATAAGAATTAACTATTAAGCATTGTTGCTTGTCGATTGTATCTGAATAATTAATAAGCATTTGGTTAACAGCTGTTGGGTTTGAAATTAGATTTTTATCAATAAGAGTTTAATAGTTCATTAGTGTCGATTACTGTCTTTACGTTGTGTTACAGATGTTTCAGCTTAGTGGCTTAAGGCTAAGGTATGCGCGTCTCCTTGCATGACAGAATTTGTATCATGACCGGAGGAAAAATACAATGCAGACAGTTTTTTGACCTTATATGCGTATTGTTACAAATATCACGTGCTGAAGGCGAAGGAAAACATCATAAACAAACCTGCACATTGAGATAATCAATGTGTCAAATTTTTCAATAGTTCTTGAATAAAGGTAGCATTTGTTCTTCTAAGAATGGGGATAGTCTATTCGAAATAAAGTAAGCATTAAATTTAAAAATCATAATTTAAAACTAAAACAGTCATTTATAATCATATAAATAGTAGTTTGTTTGTTTGAAAAGTGCTGCAAGTAGAAGATTTCGTCATGTCAGCCTCAACAACATCATCCACCGAGGTGTTGTCAGCGTCGGCCATCCACCAGTATCAGCCATTTTAGAACCGAATGGCTTGGTGCGCGACGTTGGCGAGAGATTGGACGGAATGTCATTCGTCCCTTGGAAGGTGGAGCGGCCGCTAGTGTGTGATGCGACTTGTGTTGACATACTGGCCCCGTCACATCTTCCAATGACCGAGTCAGGGACTGGCAACGCCACCGCTTTAGCTGAAGACGTCAAACGGCGCAAATATGGAGCCTTACGAAATTAGTTACATATTTGTGTCTCGTGTTTGGGTTTGAAATATTAGACCCATGGGGTCCATTGGCAAAGAGTTTCTTTAAAGACATTTGTAACAAAGTCTTTGGAACCGTGATCAGAAGACTGGCTCATAGTTTGCCCAGAGAATTAGCATTGCTATACAGTGTCGCAATGCAACCAGCCTTCTGGGTACGCTTCCCGCTAGCAGTAACCTGTTACATAATTTATAAGTTTAGATTCAATTTATTTAACTTACGTTTATATTTAGGTACTTTATGTTATTAGTTAATAAAAGTATCAGTTTTTGATTGAAATAACAGTTTTCACTCAAATTTTGGTATTTATATTCAAATCACGAAAATAAACTCCCATTTTATTTATTGCTATAGGCTATTAACCTTTTGAAAGACTAATTTAATCCATTGTGCTTTAAATATGATAAAACAAGTCCTTGTATAGAGAAATTATGTCACAATATGAATCAGTTATTCGTGTATTTTCTTTCACTCCTTATTTGAAATGCTTTATTATCCAAGTTCTTGTTCAAATATTTTACCTTTAGCTTAAAATACAGTCAAACTAATATATCCAAAATCGTAGTGAAACGAACGTAATTCAAGAAAATGTTTGTAATAATAGTAAACAATGTCAAATATTGATAAGATATAGCGAATACCCTTAAAATACGTGCTTTAGGTTATTCTAAGTACATTTGCTACAAAATTTGCAGGTCGAATATAATTTCATATTTGTAGGGAATCGTAGTTATTTGGCAAAAATCGTTGTGTCTATCTCTTCCCATCTGTTTGTCCTGTCTATCGGTCTGTTTATGTACGTAGCGGTGATTTTCTCAGGATTTTGTTTCCTCATCATCATCTAAGTATTAAATCCCGGCTGCGTTCGGAGTCTTCGCTTCGAAGCCTGGTGTCCATTTTCCTACTTTTTCTTATCATCAGTATTTTCTTAAGTTTCCTACTGAAGAGGTCGAATTTCCGCGCTTAAAACCGTTAAAAAGTAGTTTTAATTATCTTATTTATTTTGCGATCATTGATAGATATAGTCATTCTTCACGACACCAGCATTTCTTGGGCCCACCGTTTCTACTTACTTTATATTGTGAAATGTGGTAGAAAGGTGTTTTCTGTATGCCATTTTACAATAGTATAGATAAATTGTAAAAGATATATTTAATTCATTTAGTTGATTCGTCTAGTATCAGCATTATGAACTAACTAAAGATGAAGTTAATTATTCTTCATTATGTGGAAAGCCGAGTTTCAGAAAAATATATTGTACGATATGAACATTTTTATTTAACTTTTCACCTCTAAATAAAATTTCAATCATCAATATTACACTTCACTTTGACCTTTACAGGTACGACATAGGTCGCGGTCGAATGCGTTTCTAACAAACACTAGCTGTTTTATATTTTTTCAATAAAACCAACCGATAGTCTGTCAATGATCCGTGTCTCAAGTGGCGCCATCTATAAACAGCGAACGTTGGTGGGAACGAGTTCATAACAATATAATATGACGGTTTCCCTAGTTGAACGGGCTAAGTCTTAGCCGCCAACTCGCTGGAACGCAGAGGTTCCCAGTTCTATTCGTGGCATGGTAAATTTCGGAAACAAACAACACAGAGATAACTTGCTTAGCTTAGGGATATAAGGAATATTCAATGTTTGTTCATGACATTTCCTACTAATACATATTAGTTGCAATATACTTTAGGATGTTAATAATTATACTATTTAGACATTGATTTGTCATCCGGTTTACTTAACTGTTTTGCAGTAATAGATTTAGCACACTCACAACCGTAACAGTGAAGACAATAAACAAAGTAAGTCAGATAAGGTAAACTCTGGGCAAAGTGGGCTTTCTATTGTGTTTAGACGATAGCATTTTACTTGTGTTATCAAGATTTGCGCAGACACCTTTGCCGGCTTGAGATATGGCTAATTGTAACGCCGGTCACGCTTTCATGTACGCATGTCGTTCGTTGGTGATTTTGTGATATGTTTTTTATTGTATGACTCGTACATTTCGTCATGCGAAAACTTGTCCATTCACTAAACAGATTTTTTTTTATTTAATCTTTGAAGATTGATTAGAGAAAATTTGATTAATGACTTTGTAGTGTCGCTTTTATTAAAGTTTCAGTCAGTTTTTCTTAAGACTACAAAGCGCTGTTTTAATTATTGGCGTATCTATAGAACCTCTACGTATTACTGACATTCCTAGGAATCCTAAATAAGCGGTTCTTTGTATTTAGTCTTAAATCATTTATAATTTTTTGAGTGATCTTTCTTGTTTTGCGATAATTTTTCGTTATCATTTTGTCTTTTTGTAACTATCTGGTTCGAAGGACCAAAATGAGTACTAGCCTCCGTAACAAGAGTGGTCCAGTCCTTCCTGTCCAGTGATGTCTTCTGTCAATTACAGACTTGAAGATCATGTAGGTTAGCCTCCACTACATCATTCCAACAATCGGCCCAGCATGGCCTTTATGGTGAAATTTTAATTTCTTTGTTGTGTAATTTATAATTTGATTTTTTCTATGAAACCCTGTTATTTTTTATTGTTAATCTTAGGTATCATTAATTTTATTTGGTATACGTGGTTACGCCATTTACACATTAAATTCACATTCAAAAATAAATTAATATTAAAAAAGTAAAATCCACGATTAATTCGATATGCGCAATTGGTGTATTACAATAAATAAACCTTTGTCTCATTATTAAATTAAAATAACATTCTTTGAGTGCATGATGTGTAATTGTCTATCCTTTTCTTACCTACATAATTATTTATATTTGAGCCAAATATACCTTGCTCACTGGTGAGAAGAAATCGACAGTAAGAAAGGAGGTAGTCCAATTGTGCTCTGTGCGTAACTCAAAATAAAGTGAAATAAATATTAAAAATACTTTAAGTAAATTGTGTAGCGATACAAATACTCTAGACATTTATCAGACTCAATAATAGTGGCCATAAGATATATAAGACATAATAGCATAGAAGAACTGTGCCGTATAAAACATTTGAAGGAGATCCGGTGAGTCCTTTTGTGTCCTTCCAATTTCGATACACTAATTGTGCTCAAAACTTTGTTTACTAAAATTGAACCAAAGCGTAAACATACGTAGTTTGCAATAAGTACCTAATGTTGCCATAATGATGGTTATCCATTTTAAATTGTTCGCAGTTTGAATACATAATTACCAAACTCTATGCAAAATAAGTCTAAAACAAATTCGAATGAAGACAAGACAAGGAAGAGAAAAGGCAAGAGTTGCATTATAGTGATCAGAAGATAAAAAAGGTATACATCGAATTGTCATTTTACCAAAACAGAGCAATCGTCGAATTCCTGGCCTGTTGCAGTGAAAGACAAGACTTTTAGAGATTAGAAGCCAACGGTCTTATTCATATTGAGTTAGAGTAAGTTTGAAGGCTTTTTTAAGAGCTATAAAGAATCCTTCAAACTTACTCTAACTCGATATGAATAAGATCGTAAATCTTTAGTACGTAACCTACCTTTAGTACCTAATGAAAAAAATAGCCGACTATAGACAAGTGAGATGAGCAGAGAAGTGACTAATTCAAATATGAAACTCACCGTTTCCCCCGTATTATCTCTCAGAAGATTGAACCGTAAGGCTAACTGAGATGTAGCGTAACAATTAATAATTGTGCATTAATATGCGAGATAAAAAAAGTGATGCACTCGGCCGCGCACCCGGCCCGCTATCTGACCAACCATGCACTCCAAGAATTATAAACAATTGAGAATTCAACTCTTTATATAATAAAATATAATATAGTAATAGCTCGGGAATTTTGCTACCATGCTTTGATAGTAGATTGTCACAGAATGTTAAGGTTAGTTAAACGTGCTTCATATTCTAAGTGACAACACCGGAGTTATCCAGTTGTCTTATTTTCCATTAAATATCGTTTTTGGTTGCTAAATTTCCTCCAGTATTAATTTACTTCTCTACATAGTAAAAAACGTCGCTTCCGCGTTTGTCTGTATGTATATCCGCCAACTCTAAATCTAGTTGCGTAGTCTTTCATAGGAGGTTTGTATGTAATTGATGTGTAAAAATTTTATAAGATATTGTTACGAGTGCGGGACTCAAATCAAAATGCCGTTAGAATTACTATAGAGTTTATTTAGAACTATACAAACACGTATAACACAAGTACAAATATAACTGAATACAGCCAGTGCAAACGTAATGCACGATTCAATAACACGCACAAAGTCCGTCACTATATAGATAATCGAATGTACACACGTCTTGCCACGCTTTTGGTTATCGCTTGACTGACGATCTCTCCATTGGGGCATTGCTAGGCTCACCGCTCACAATAACACAATAATCTGAAATATTATAATCATAGTTTATTACACTAGAATGATTACAAATACAATATTAAATACAGCAAAATAATACACAGAAATATTAAGACAACTCCAAGAGGTCCATCCACACTTGTCAGGGGTCGAGCAGCAGTTTGCCCTCAAACAATACTGCGATTATCAGACAGTAATTATCGACCACAACATATTATGTGCTCCTTGTCCAACAGAGCTTTCGCTCTGTTCAATCGACGAACGTAGAATGTAGAATGTCCAATGTTTAGGCGATTTCACCTCCTTTTATATTGTTGAACCAACAATACAGTGTTCACCTTTTAGCAATCTTGTAAACTGAAACTTATTAAAAATCGTAAAAATATTTATAGAGTACTCAACAATATAAACCTTAAAATATAAAAACAACCTAGTTTTTATTAAACTAAAACACTACTTAATAAAATCAAGTGTAGGTATTTTAAGAAAAACATAATTAACCCCAATTTAAAGTCACAGTACGTCAAATACATAGTTTTAATTTATTAAAGACCTCCCATATCAGATATTACGTTACAAAATTTTTACAATTATATCGCAATCTGCGACATAATTGTAATAATTTAAAAATATAAAAATAAAATTTTTATTTATCTAATAAAAATCGAAGCGCGGCGCGGCGTAGCCGCGTTGAAAGCTTTAGTACTAGAATATAATAGAATATTCTTTATTGCATACAAAAAATGATATGCATTAGTTAAAAATCATTAAATTAGTACAATCGTAGTAAGACTATAAATTAAAAAAATATATTAAGCTGAAGCCATTCCTGTCTGTCGTAGGACCGATGAAGATAAGTCTTGGAGTGGATGTTGCGTCTTGATGAATTTACCGTGGAAGAAGAATATTAACGCATGATATTATTACTCCTCCTGGTTTGTTCATAGTATTTTATAATTTGAATATTAAAATTTAATTATCATATTACCATTAAAAATATTGCTATCGGCGCTTTGTAAGACGATAAACAGTGTCTCAGTTGATTTGACTGTTATCTACTCTATTCATATCCATTTAACTCGTTTTATAGCTGGTTCCTATACCTTACCGACCGTTCACTTGCCTTACTCTTTCTCTTTTTTCATTTTCTCCTAAAATTATTTGGGGTCGACACAATATCTATTTTCCTTCCACACTCCTATATTCTGACATGTCTTCTGCCACACCACGCTATCTCCTTTATCCACAGCTCCATATTTGGAATGTCAAAATGCAATCGATGGAAAGGCACGTGAATGAATAGTAAAGACATAGGAACCGGCTATTAGTCGCCTCCATATCGTACACCTTAAATTTCTGAAATGTAAAAGTCATAAAAGTATGAAGAATGGTCACTGTGAGCTCCTGTATAATATTTTACGTCGTGCGTTGATGTTACCAGGCTATAAAACATATATTCAATTATCATCCCCGGAAACATCGACTCTCGTAATTGGTGGAGGTCTCAACACTCGAGAATTGATTAGTGTTACCATAACTTGTGATTTTTTTGGGATTTAGTTAAAACACTAGATGGTTCGAATATATCCTTAAAATGCTGGTTAAGTTTAAAGTACTAAAAAGAAATGCGTGACACGTTGTGTGTAATTTATACATTTTATGAGTTTGTAGAAAACACATATATTTAATATTATTCCGTTTGATAGATATCTATTTTTTATGTGTTAAGCAATCAGAAATGCAACATTACATTTTAGTGACTTTTTCATTTCTCTATTTTATAATAGTTAACTTGGCACGAGTTACAATTCTTTTTTTCAATATTTTCCTAATTTATTAACAGGCTTCAAAATGGAGATGTTCTCAATTCCTCTGTGTGTTGTTTTTTTGTATGTTCGTTACACGATTTCTCCGTCTATTGTGTGCCGATTTTATTTTATTTTTTTAATCGAAAGGTTATTTATACTCCCTATTTGGTCCCATTGTCACTATGTCAAGTAATTAGAGAAATCCACAAAATTGATAACAGACTTCTTCGTAACACGGTATCTCTCTCAATTTTAAACCGATTTACAAATATATTTTTTTCTCATAAGTCTATACTCTCGAAGTGGCGGCCAAGGACACCAAGTCAGGATCTGGTGAGTGGATTCCAGGGAAATCGAGAGTAACCATGACTTATTAAAGAACGTCGTGCGCTTAAATTTTGGAAAAAAACTTGTATACGCGTGTAGGTTTTACATGCACATTTGTTACAGGCGCTTAATTTTTGTGTGCGTGCCATGCGATTTCTCCGTTTATTGTGGACCGATGTTTGTTTTCTTTATTCGTAAGAGTATATTCAAGAAATGTTCCCAATATCACCAAGTCAGGATCTGACGAGTGGATAGCAGAGAAATAGAGAACAACCCTTTTTGAGAAGCGTCCACACCGAAGAGTGAGATAGTAACCTTGTATTCACCTGCCAGTAGTACAATTTCTACAGGCACTTAATATATTATTCCTAAAGTTATTCAAGTGCTTGCGCAAGTAAAAAGTAAAGAATATATTTTTTTAACAAAAACAAACTGCAAACTAAATAGCAATCTACAACATTTTGAAATCGGTGCGAAGTAAAATATAAAAATTACTATATTTTGCACATTTGTTGTGGTTTTTTATGTTTTACTTGAACATCGACTTCAAGATGTTGTAGAAAGAAGGCGGTTAAATATTTATTTTTTGCTATTTAGTTTGAAGTTTGTTTTGTTTTTGTTAAAAAAATATATGCTTTACTTTTTACACGCTTTTTTTTTTAAACGCTGACTATTGTGCATTAATGTTACTATGTTAAAAACCTTTATGCCAGTGTCAGCAACTTTGCTGGCTCACGATCACATCTTCAACACAATCGGATGAAGGTTGCGCGAACGCGGGTAACAAACTTGAAACATTCATTTTATGTCTTACGGTGCAATTCTGACGGACGCGGCAGGCAGCAGACGTCAACGGCAGATAGGTAGTTTCAAACGTAGTGTCAATATCAAGTATTAATAGGGTAGAGCCTTCTTCGTGCACTTTCTTTATTTGTATTGTTGAAAGGAATGGGATGTATACCTTAAATGTATATACGATCTGGATAACCTTTAAGATGTCTTCTTATCCTTAAAACTCGTGGTCACCCTAACTGAATAACAGTCCGATATAATGGCCACGGCGGCTGACCGTAGGCTTTAGCTGTGCCCCTTTAAAACTGTGCACAATAAAGTAAATCAATTGTCATTTGCTGGCCATAATGATTTACTGAATGAAGGTCAAGGAGTCTTCCTTGCTGGGTTTATTTATTGAGGTTGCCAAGAATCTGTTTCAAAAGTATTTTATTTATTTCCGTTAAAATTCCGAAAGTGTTGTTTTTATATATTTTCTGAATAATTAAAGGTTGGTGTCTATCAGATATACGAATCATTCGATTATCAAAATAACTCAAGATATTTCAATTATCCTAACCTTTAGTAATCATTAGTTAGTAAAGTTTTACTACATTTGTCATAATATAATTGTTAACATAATTACTACAATTATATTCTTGTTGACTTTTGTGAAATCATAAGTATTGTTACGAGCTACAGGACTCGAATTAAAAATGCCGTTGGAACTACTATAGAATTTATTAGAACTGTACAAAGACGTATAAAACAAATACAAATAAAACTGGATGCAACCAGTTCACGCTGCACGATTCACTGCAATTCGACACGCGTAAAGTCCGTCGTCTATATCAGTAATCGAGAGTACTACAAACGTCTTACTCGTCTAGTAGTCGTCGCTTGACTGCTCGCCCCTCCATTCGGGCATTGTCTTATACTCACTACAAAGAACAAAGAAATTGGCCGCGCGCACTGAGTTTCCGAGAAATAGTAATTTGCACACTTGCGAACGGCCACAAAGTCGAAAAGAATAACAATAAGGATTAGTTCGACGCTAATGATGGTTATAAAACAAGTAGAAAAACAATAGCATGTTTTTTTTTTACAAATTGAAAACACAAAAGAATTCCTTAATCCGGGAAGACAATAAACTGCGCTTACAACAGGCAGATGTGCACTTATATTTGACGACATGTAACAGTATGAACGATACATTGATATTTCTTCAGAGAATATTGATTTAATAATTTTTTCATTTTGAACTTGGAACAGAAATATCAATAGGTATGTCGTTCATATTTATGCACGATATATTGATATTTATCGGGATTATTCAATATTGTCCGCATATTTTCGAAGAATATTTATTTAATGAATTTTCATTTTGTACTTTGAACTAAAATATAACGTTTATATAATCATATCTACTTCTGTACAATATATTGTTTAGTTTATAATTGAGCCGCCCTAAGAAACCACTTGTAGTTTCATATAAATACTGATCAACAACTTTGTAACAGTATGAAAATAATTTATATCAAATTAAAACACCATAATTAGCTTACTTCTTTAGAAACGTAACATATGACAATGTTATGTTTGTCAACACTTTAACACTTTTTTTCTTAACTATTAGTGATGTGACCTGGAGATTGATGTATAATACAGGTTGAACATAAATCATAATTAAATTATGCATATTTTCTACATTTTAGAGATATTAAAATCAATGAAACGTAAAATATGTTTTTTTTAAATAAATCGTTTTATTTTTTATAGATTCGGTAATGTGTGACTTCCTATATCGATTCCAATTTTTAATTGTATCATCATCGATATTTCACGTAACTACTAAAATCAGTTTGATAGATATCAAATGTGGTTTTATAGAACGGTCGAACTATAGTTAGTTTTTAGCATATTGTATAGAGATTTTTTTAATATTTTCAACGGTGATGATTAGTTAATTTTCATTACGAACTGTGAACTTTAATATCAATATAGAAGTTCATAAATATGAACCATATGATATTTTTCGAGATATAGCGCTATTTTTTCATTATATTCAAACAATATTGATTTAATAGTTAGGTAAAAGAGTGGATAGTACGATATTTAAATCCGACTTGAAACTCAGTTTGCGTATTCATTTATTGAAATATGCCCCACAGTCATAGTAGCTATAATTCATATATTTTTTATTTGTGAGGAATGAAATCTACGCAATTGTTTTCGGCGGGGTCATACCATGTTTTTTATTGTCTGACGCAATCAAACAGGCAGACGCTTTACCTGCTTGAATGTGGTTACCGTTGACTATGAAGTTTGCAACATCAGAGGCGTTGCCAGCGCGTTGCCGGCCTCTAATGGAACTGGAACCCGGCTACCAGTACCGGAACACAACACAAGGTTCTTATGGTGACATGCTCTAGAATAGGGGTGGTAGTCATCCAGCTGGACAAATGTCCTACCATCTATCTGTGGGTTGTCTTGTCGCATCTTACGAAAGGCCGCCTGGTCGCAGGATTTACGTAGGTATTCTTTCTCCGTTCTTTACGGATAAAGTTACAATAATTAAAAATAGTTAACAAATATTAATAGGTCGCTGTGTTTAAATTGACAGTGGATAGAGGTAAATGGTGAGCAGGCGCTGGCCCGCCGGACGCGGCAGGTGCTACCGAAGGTTCATTCGGGTTCACGGCCCTCCCCCCTCCAACCAATGCCCCACCCCCGCGACCCTTCCCCACAGCATCCGTGCAAACCCGTTCCTCTAATAATATAACGTAGAAATGAAAGATTAATGAGAGCAACCCGCGCACGCCTCTTTCACTCGACGGTTAGATGGGACGATGTGGTGGTGTTTTTCTTATTTCATATCGATAGAAAAATTATTACACAAAACGATATTACGTTTTAGAATTTAGAAAATTAAAAATGATCAAATAGCGCCACAGATCCTTCTTCTCTTCCTTTTTGACGTGTTATTATTATTTAAAACAAGCTTTAAGGCTAATGCAAGAAAAAATAAGTCTTAATAAGATGTATTAAGTGTTTTACGGATATGATTCTAAAAAAATATTTTGAATAATAAAATGTTGAGTCATCTAAGGTTTAAGAGCTAGAGCTACGTTTTAAAATGTGCGATTGTTATTCATCCTACATATTATTTACATTAATAATTCATTATTACCAAAGAACTCTACGGGGCCTTGCTCACATCAAGATCAGATCCGCACCTCGTGGAGAATATCGCTTTTTCAGGATGAAAATATACTACATTTATATCCGTTATCAAACCTACCTTAACCTAATTTATTTCTCACGGCAATGAATTATTTTTATAGACTCATTACGAATAAACAAACAAACGTCAAACAAAGTCAATTTCCTTCACTATTCAAAGAAGTTTCGATCGGGATACAATCGAGTCTCGATTGGAATTGTGGACGCAATGAGCACAGCTTGGATAAAATATTTGCCATGTGCCTAGACTGGTCATCGCTTTAATAATTATTATATCGAGTTAAGACAGGCTCATTATATTGTTATGTGTAGAAGTTGGTTTCACATTAAATAAAGATTCTTAAGATTTATCCATTAAGATACATCTACTCTCTATTGCACATAGTCAGAAAACAGGGATTCAATTTATTCATTTAATGATTGAAAACCTGCAGCTAATTCACAAGAATAAATATTTATGATTATTATCTAACAGTCAATTACAGGATTTCATGAATAATAATTTAGAAAACCAATGGTCACTGCCAAAATAGAAGGAAAAAGATCACGAAGACAACGTCGACTACGAAGTTGCATGCGTTGGCCCGACCAGATCCATATCATACTCAATAATTCAGTATACGACGCACTACATATTGCCGTTGATCGTCACCGATGTTGAAATATATTACAAGAAAAAGTAGACGGCAAGGTCACGATCCTCAGAAACGAGGAATACGTACGTCCCAAGGAGGAGTAGGATTCTCTGTTGTTTTCCTTAAATATCGACAATTTCATTAAACTTCACATCACTATTGAAATGAGTCTCGATCGCAGACGCAATGAAGAGCGCCCGGATAAAATATTAGCTGTGGGCCTGGATCGGCAGCCACTCTAATATATCGAGCGATGACAGTCGCATTGTTTCGTTATGTGTTGAAGTCACTATCACATCAAGTAAATTTATTTAAGATTTATCCGGTTTATAATATTGTTATTGTCTGTGATTTTCCTAAAAATATCGACAATTTCATTAAATTTCACATCACTATTGAAACGAGTCTTGATCGCGGACCCAATGAAGACCGCCCGGATAAAATATTAGCCGTGTGCCTGCACCGGTAGCCACTTTAATATATCGAGCGATGACAGTCGCATTGTGTTGCTGTGTGTGGAATGTAGTCTTTAACTCATTTCACTTACACGCACTTATAACTTCTTTGATATTCAATAACATGGGGCCCATTCATATGTTGTCTTGGGAAAAGCGCTGGTGCTTTTTTGTTAAGGAATCGGTTTATATTTTTATCTTTGTCAAATATATACTACTTCGAAGTCTAGGTAGCTTAGTGGTATTTGCATTTCATTCAAATGTGGTTGGTTCAAATCTTGCATGCATGCATGGTGCTATACGTGTAATTTAAGTTTACAAAAAAATCTTCAATGATTTATATATAATGGCCGGTTCCTATATTTTACTATTCATTCTCTTGTCTTACCATTGGTCGAATTTTAATATTACTTGCATGTCAAATTTTAGCAGATGGTAAGGCAAATTAATGGTTGGTAAGATATGGGAACCCACCTTATATGTCACTAGGCGGCGAGATATTTGCTTTAAAAGTCGTAAAGTAGCTTAAAAATATAATAATTTGAAAGAAAGAAAGAAACAATTACTGAAGAAATAGCGACGTACTTACATTGCTTACATGTATCTTAAAAAATAAAAGCATAATTTGAGAATTTGTACGCCGCATTTTTAGCAAACGAGATTTGCACTCAGCTTATTACTGTGCCAGATAATATCGGACACAGAGCTGATTTTCAGTGCAAACCTTCCTTTTGGCGAGATGCTAAAACGGCCCGAATATTTTGTGAATTTAATTTATAAATAATATATACCTACATAGAATAAGAATACCTACCTTACTTTTGCGTCATATCATAAAGACATCAACGTATAAAAGTTTATTAAAAATGCCGTGTAATTAGCAATATAAAATGGAATAAAACTAAGTATGACTTTCCTGGAGTGTAGTCGTAAAATCAAATAACCGTAACATAAAGCACGAGCCGTTTGCACGCAACCATGAACTCTGCACTGTATATTAATTAATTAATCTATACGAACACAAAAAGTTGAGTTTATATGCTGTTAAGTATATTTATTTGAACGTAATAAACTCAGGAAATATTGGCACGAGTAAAAAAAATTGTGGTTAGTTAACTCGTTTACCGTTTGTATTGTCGCTAGACAAATCCAGTAACATTATACGCAGACCTCCCAAGTTTTCATCACACAGGTTATAATAATTAGATATGTGCTTTCACTTTTTTTTATTAGCGAGGGGAACTCCAATTGAGGACCATCAGCGGTGCGGGGAATCGCGGCCGGCTGTGGGATTCGCCAGGTCTGGGTTGCACTAGAACCGCAAGCGGAAGTGCTATTGCCATACCACGGCCAGGGTTATCCACCAAAACTCCTCGGTGTTTCATCCTTCGTCCTTATGCCTGGGCCACGGGTACATGTCCTAGCCCCCCCGCGGGTATATGTCCCTTACCTTCTTCAACTAGACTGTACTTATGCAAATTTACACAGCTCTTTGATCCACTTGTATGGAGAGCGTCCTACACTGAATTTTTCGATATGTGCTCTTCAGTCCAGCATGTGGTACATCGGCCTTAGATCTTGTGACTTTAACTTCATGTACTATACTTCGGTCTAATAATTTTGTAATTTATAGAAATGGTAATTCTCTTACGGTTGGTTTAAGATTTCATCCATAAGATGACTCTCTACTTTGCCATCCGAACGAGCTCGACTGTACCTAAAGTATCCATGTACCAGTAGCATCTAGGGAGCAGAGGAGTCTTCACCCCTGTTGACGAAGTGAGTTTGCCTCTCCCGGGGCATTCTCAAGCACTTGTGCGCTAGGATCGGTGTGGGCGTAACTACGTTCTGTATCTCACGCCTTTCCTGCCATAAGCGCGGGGCACATGGGAGGAGGGTGGTTTTAGTGGGGTATTGATTAGTCGAGTCTCCACACAAGCCGGTTGATTATTGTTTGGATTGCCTCAGTGGAAAGCCTCCATGATCAACAACGGTCTAATCCCTAGCAAAGGACCCGGTATGTGCGAAATGCATTTCCCCCGCCTTAAAAAAAAAAAAAAAAAAAAAAAAAAATCCATGTACCAGCCATAAACAGAAAGTTATATGCTATATAAAATACATTTCCATTTTTAATACAAAACAATATACTTTTTGGCAAAATAATAAGTAGCCTATTCTTATATTTTTACCCCTAACTTCAGCCATCAGACGTCCACTGATGGACACACGTGCGTCTGTGGTTTTTGACCTTTGCCTACGCGCCTGGCAAAAATTAATTTATGTGCTTAAAGTACTGGACGTCTCAGTGGTCTAAATTGCGTTAATGATGAGTTGTGTATTTTCAGCGATGTTTAGATTTGCCGCCCTCTGTATTGGCCGTCCGGGGCATATGCCCCGGCTTACCCCCTCCTAGATTCAGCCCTGAGCCTTCGTTTCGTAGTCATTTGTTATTGTAAATCATTCATCAACACCCAGTAGTGTATATATGGATACAATTTAGAAGGAATATATCTATACGCCACTGCACATTGTTGTGGTGAAATCACGACAAAAGTATTGATTAAGGGCGGTCGGTATATATGTAAATTTACATACATTTTTACATAATCGTGGTAGCGTAATGACTAGCGCACCCGTCCCAAACTCAGAGGGCGCGGGTTCGATCCTAGCCGGAACGCATGCACCACTTAGTCAGTTTTCTGATCTAATGTGCATATTGTTACAATTACCACGTGCTGACAACGGTGAAGGAAAACATCGTGATGCAACCTGCACATCGAGATAACCGACCGCCTTGGACAAGCGTGGCCTGTATACTGTCCGTTCCCCCTGTAATGGGAGGCCCGAGCCCAGCAGTGGGACATTTATGAGCTGATATTATTTATTTACATAATAAAGACATGCAAAATATTTCCATCATATACTCTATAAACCCCCGAGCTCTCATTTAATTTTGTGACAGTTCCGTGACTATTATCTGACAGGTCTTTCTAATGTGCTGCTTCGATTTACATGCACGTATTCAGATATAAATCAAATAAGATTTGAACTGAGTTTCATTTAAATAATTTAATAGAAAATTTGTGTGAACAGCATCAGTTACAATATAGCATTTAGTATTTTTTATTGCATAAGTTCAGCAGACAGGCAGACGGCCCACCTGATGGAAAGTGGTTACCATCGCCTATGGACATTTGTAACACCAAAGGTACTACAAATGCGCTGCCGCTCTCTAATGTGTGACTGGAACGTGGCCACTAATTCCGGAACACAACTCAAGGTTGTTCTGGCAGCATACACTAGACCAGGGCTGGTAGCTATCCAGATGGGCAAATACCCTACCATTTGGCAGTAGGCAGCAGTTTTTAGAGCTCCTTACCCGTTTTGGTAAACACGGAACCTATATATAATCTAATCGTCTGTCACTGTAGGTTGCAAGTTTATTTTAATTCAAGTCTCTAAATGCGGAGAATCTAATTTTTAAAATTGCATATGTCATCGTCTCTAGCTTTTTAAAAATGGTGTTTAAGATATCCAAAAATTCAAAGTATTAAAACTTAAAGAATACTTTCAGTGAAGATTTGCATGAGGTCTATTGAGTAGTTTTTGAAATATGCGATATCTTTTCAACATTCCGTAGCCAATTGACAAATATCAATCAGTTGACATTCATCACCCCTTCAGGATCCTTCATGGTCCATATAGTGAGACGCACTTGGCTGATTTTATTAAAATTATTCCATATTTCCAAGTTAAACCAGTTCACCTTCCAGTACTGAAGCTATGACCAACAAAATAGGTAGACTGATCCCCGAGCTTTCAAAATGAAGCCGGCTAAAGGATACCGAATTTGGAACAGGAAGCCGATCACGCCACAATGCATTACGAGAACTTAGTATTAAATAATCGAATCTATATGGGTAAAGGTGGAATCGTTTCCAGTAGATACATTATTGTAAACCACAGAGACACCTACATGTATATAAAATAAGTTCGTGCACACAAGTTTTAAAAAATCTTCACTTTATGAGAAGCTTTTGTTCACGTGAACAAAGAAGACTGAGAAGACTGAGCCTACGTAGGTTCAGTCTTCGCTTCTATTCATTAGTCTGAGTATTGAAGGTGGTGCATTGACCGCCATTAATATTGTTCAACTTATTGTTCATCAATAAAAACTATGTAATTACATGAACTTTATCAATATTCATAATGCCGGAAGGGGTTAGAAAAAATCCTGTAATATGGTGCAATAAAAACTACATACCAGTCAATAAGCGAGATCGCTGCGCGTGGCTGGCGCGTGCTGTGTCCAGTTATCACGTTTTTTATCATGGGTTCTGGTTTGCTTCTCGGTTGAGCTGTAATTCTTATTCAACGAATGTTTCTATACTTGGCTGGTAGATGAAGGAAACCGAAAACTGGTCTTGTTCTTAAGACGTTCCTCACATAGCAAGGAGGAAAAATAAAATTCTAAACATGCCGTGTTTGTATGTGAAAGCTTTAAAAAAACCAACTGGAATAAACTATATAAACGATGGAGAACACTGCATTTTTTTAGATTTCTTGTCTGTTTGTTCAGGATTTACGCAAAAACGATTGAGCCGATTTTGATGCGGTTTTCGCTGATCGACAGCTTATTCTTAAACTTAACCTCTGTGTTACTTTTTATCCTGGGAATTCTGCGTGAATTTTTCTGGGAGCGGTTTAAATTTGTTCGGATGCATAAAAATTTGCTTATTCCGCCACAGTATCCACTAAAACGACTGCTTATATTCTTTTTTAAATGCTGCGGTACTTTGTATCCCGGGAATCTCGCAGGAATTTCAAGTCAAGCGTGGACGAAGTCACGGTCATATTATAGTTTTAACTAAATTCAAAGAATATATCCGAAACAAACGCTGTTGTTACTGTACCTATCGGGTTTTCGAGTGATGTTTGAGGATTTCATGTAATATGCTCTGAAGAATAAAAGGATCGCCTTAAGAAACCAGTTTCTTATAGATAGATAGATAGATACACTTTATTATACACCAATACAAAAATGAACTTAAAGACTAAAATTATATCCAATTATGTACAAAGGGCGCGGTCTTATCGCTAAAAAGCGATCTATTCCAGACAACCCCAAGAATGAATTGAGATGAGAGTGGCGATGGTGATATACGTAGCATATAGTACGAACTATTTACTTTTTAATAATAAATACATAAATGATATATATGAAATAGATGTAAACTTAATATGCATACCATACAAATACATATCTACAAAATATATAAATGTTATTATTTGAGTTACAAGATCTCGGCTACCACCTCAACTCAACGTCTACTATTATCTCAATATATTATAGCACTACTTTAGTAAAGCCTATATATACAGCAGCCACATAGTGGCCGATATATAATTTTTTTTTAATTGTATGAGTTCAGCAGACATGCAGACGGCGCACTTGATGGAAAGCGGTTACCATCACCTATGGACATTTGCAGCACCAAAGGTGCTACAAATGCGCTGCTGTTCTCTTGAGGGAGACTGGAACCTGGTCACTAATGCCGGAACACAAACCAAGGTTGTTATGGCGGCATATTCTAGACCAGGGATGGTAGCTAAATAGGTAATAGCTATAGGTACTATAATTCCGATGTTTATGTACTATAATTCCGTCTCTATCCATGTAGGATCCTGGATTCGACTCTTATATAAGATGCTATATTCACTTACCCATAAAATTAAGCTGAAATCGTTAACTTTTAAGATAATATATAGTAGGTATTTCAAGATTGCTTAATTTTTAAAATCCACAAAGGTTCAATCATACACAAATTGCAATACCTATGTGAGGGTCGATATGAGTTGAGTTGTGTTAAGGCATTAGTGGCCAGGTTCCAGTCTCCTTTTAGAGAGCGGCAGCACATTGGTAGCACTTTTGGTATTACAAATGTCCATAGGCGATGGTAATCCCTTTCCACCAGGTGCCGTCAGACTGTCTGCTGAATTAATGAAAAAAAAACGTTAAAAATTATCAAATATATTTTTGATAGTAAAAATATAACAATAGGAAATAATAATTTACCAGAGAAAACTATATTTAGTAACATTATAATAATAAAAAATTATATCAAATTAATTTGTGAGTGTTATTTATAAGGTTATAAATAGTCAACGTTGTTGTTTTGTAACAAGCTAGATTTCTTTTTTCCACAAAATCATATCAATAAATCAGTGTTACATGAGGTGCGCGGGCGCAAGTCGCGTGGCGCGCGCGTGCCCCGTCAGCCAATTACACATCTTCGCCTTTGTTACACGACCGCTCATTAGAGAGCCTCACCTGGATCTTAGAAACGGTCTTAAATTTGGATAGGTTAATGTTCAACAATAACATTGTTTTTATTTTGATTATGATTTTTTAATAGTAAGCTAAGACGAATGAAAGTATAGACAGAGCCTACGTGAACAAGAACGTGAAATGAAATGAAGCGAAGCCTTTTTTTAAACTTGTGTGCGTAATACTCTAAGTATCCACAAACATAGCATGTGTGTGTGGGTAATATTAATGTATCCACTGGAAAGTATTCCACAATACTAAATTCTCGTAATGTATTGCGGCGTGATCGGCTTCTTATTCCAAAATCGGCGTCCTTTAGCCGGTTTTACCCTGAGAGCATGGGGGTCGTTCTACCTAATTTATTCGTTTAAGATAGTAATAACCCATTTTTTTATATCCAATGATGTCAACTTCCTATCAATAATAACGTAAAAGAATGGATAGTAAGATAACGAAACAATTATCTAGCCAAGTAAACTTATATTACGGGTCTCATAATTAAGAATGAGCCGGATTTAGTAACACTCATCTAAGCTAACGACCAGAACTGCGAATCGTAACGTATCTATTTATCAGCAATTAAAATTTGTTAAAAAGCCCTAATTTATATTTAAAATGGATTCTAATAAGACTTATTAATATCCATATTGTATAGCAACATTCTCCGTGTGTAAGTCTGACTTGCACATTAGAAAGTTCAATACTGAATAATAACAATTGCCTAGTAAAAAAATATACCTATATCTCTTAGGCTGCCTTTAGAAGACACGCACCCGCTATGCGCATGCCAAGCGCGTCACCACCCGCGTCTTAACTCTTTTGAAATTTGTTGCATACAATTTGAGTGTTATGACACATCAATAATTCTCAAATTGCATTTATCGAAATCCAACTGCACACGCCTCGAACACGCCACGCGCCCGCTTCGGGCTAACCCCGTATTCACCCCGTGCATACGTGTGCACGTTGTGACATCTGGAAGCCACGGTGTCACTGCACTACTTGCACTAGTTGCATAAGCGGTCGCGATGCGTGCGCTGACTTTGCGCGTGGCGTGTGCGGGTCCTGTGCGTGTTCAGTTCGGGTCATCTGAACATGCCCTTAAAATATTCAAAATATTATCGCTAGATGCTACAGGACAATTTGCTCTCATTTTTTGACGTTTTTGTACTAGAAATATGATTTTTTTAAATCAAATTAGTAAAAAATTCAATCCAAAAGACATGAGAACAACCTAAGAGTCATTTAATCATGACGGAATCAAGAGATTTAAGTTGATATTAGACAGTTTATTTCCGTCTTTCAATTTGGATGAAGCAAAGAAAGTGATCCATATAAACATACACTTTAATAATTTAATGTCATTGAATACCGTCGCGTCATTTCTGTTCTGTGCCTTTCGAATAAAATTGATTCAATTTTGTTGATCCATGTAATAAAAATTCTAATATTTAATATAGCATTATGGTTATTATTTATTATTACTGGCCAATTGTCATTCTAAGTATTATTGATATTATTATTATTTTTCCGAGATTTGATCTTTTTTAAAAGCAACTCCATTTAATTCGTAGCTTCATGTAGACGATTGAGTACGCTCACCCAAGTGTGTCGGCAGTCGGGTCACTGCGGTCGGTTTTTCTAGACTACCCGCAGTTAGAGGATTTGCTTATATTTTTCATTTGTAAAGCATCTTGTACGTAGGCTTAGTAGGTATGTTATTGAGTATGGTATGCGGGCGCGCCATTTTTGTAAATGTATTAGATAATATAATGAAATCTATCATTTTTTTATTATATTTAAGAAGTTCAATAGTTTTTTTTAGATAAGTATTGGATATTTTTTATTCAAATCCAAATTATTATGTTTCATTTAAATTAAGTTCTACTGGAGAACATGTTTTGAAGGTTATACATATAACTTCAAATTTAAATCTACTTCCTATTCTATGTATAACCGTTTGGCAACGCGTTATCGCTGTTTAAGGAGAAGAAGCGACAATAAACTTCCCAGCCACGGGTATAGATAAGAATTCTTTTACATATTTATTTATATATATTTATCCCAAGGTATTTTCTTTAAGTAATTTAATTGCTTTCTTTTGGGCTCCGTAAACACAAAAAAGTGGAACCTGGTTACTAATGTGAACACCTTCACATCACGTGGCCTGAAGTAGATTGGCTCGCGAAGACATTAGGCGGTCACCTGCATCCAAGCCGCTGAGTAGTGAGCACCTCGGTGTCTCGCGCGCGCCTTTTTCAATCACGGATTGAAGTAGGAGAGGCCTGCTCGTAGGGGCAGGCCCACGCCAGACGTGGTCGCGGCGACAATCTCACACTCGTCTCGGGGTCCTGACATATGGCGACAGAAGGACACCAAGGGGTTTTAGTGGGTATTCCGGCAGCCCATCTGGCCGGGGAGTCCCACACTGATCCACCGTAGTCTCCATGTAGCGCGGTGTACGTAAAATGAATTGCCTTTTTTTTAAAAAAAAATGAAACAAACGTATACAACAGTAGATTTTTATGTAAACCGCAGTAAGTTGTCACGGTATACAATCTTGTTATTTCATGATTGGCGGTTGACAAAACTCACAAGTAGTGCTCATCGACCCGGCAATAGGGCGGAAGACGGCGCAAACATCCGGCGTTGTGTCACGCACTGAACACATGCGGGTTACTCGAGTGATTAAAGGAAAGGTACAGTAATGTTATTAACTTATTACCACTAGTTAAAAAAGAAAGCAACAGAAAACTTGAGAAAAGTCTTGCTTGGTAGGGTGAAAATAACCTTTAAAAAATTACTATCAACTGATCTTATTCTAATTCTACAAGTGCTTGCAATCGAATACCGTTTAAAATAAAAATGCCCTTATTTGTATCATTATAGTTGGTACAAAAATTATAAATACAAAATTTCTATCAAATAATCGAAGTCGCCTCTGCGGCGTAGGCTTTCCCCAATACTTTCCAATTTTTCCTGTCTCCAGCTGTTCTTCACCAGTTTTTTCCACATCTGTTTGCGAAAATATCTTCACATCTCTTTCTGGGCCTTCCTCCAATTACCGATTAATTCATTTTTATTAATATTTCAACATCTGTCACTTTACTCCCTACCGTGTCGTCATTGGTAAAACCAATAAGTACCTATGCGTTAGCGCCATTTCACCCATATTACACTCATGTATAGTAAAAAGACAAGAATTCGATATTTAAACATGGCTGAGGCACAGCCGTAGCAGAAAGTTGCCCTTATATAACATGAATCAACCAAATTGAATAAATTTGGCTGAAATGGACAGAAGTGAAAGGACAGGATGGTATTCAATAATATTGAATGATTTACGTTAGTGTTTTGTATGAATTATTTTGGTTGATTCAGCTTTCAGGCCTTCAGGCTTCAGGGTAGATGGCAGACAAATCAATCGAGACACTTATATTTTCAATTTAAATCAATTTTTCAACGACTTGATCTGATAGTAAAGATATTTTACATATTAAAATGCTAGTTAAAGTCTAGCGGTATTTTTCATTCTACTCTATTCGAACATGACATTGAAAAGAAACTTATTAAAGTTTTCAGTTTTTTCGCTAATTTGAACTAATCAAAAATGTTTTAAGTATTAAATTAAATATTTGAAAACTTTAGTGAAGCTTTTCTATATTAAAAAGCGAGATAAGGATGATTTGTCGTTTCTTGTAGGTAATAATAGAAATTGAGGATTTAGAGGGCTTGTCCAGAATAACGTTCTTAACTGGGCGTTTGTCATCTTTTGTTTTATTACAGTTTTACATAACTTATAATTCGGTTCCGCATTTTTCGTTTGCCCAGAAAATTGCAGACGGGTTTCCGAGTTGTAAATAATCTATATTGAATTTTATTCACAAGCGAAAATGGCAGCGTTACTATGCATTCTCAGCTCTGTCCCGCTTCCACAATTCATATACTGGCACCCGCCAAAATTTGTCTGCTACGCAGGTAAATTGGTAGGAATTATTAGTTTTGCAATACTGTACAATGATTAAAGACAATATAATATAATAATACCATATATATAAAGAATACGGAAGCTGTTATTTAATCAGAAGATCTGTGTAATCAGATTTTCAATTACAATTGAAGTAATTATAACAAAAACAAGATAGTCCTGATTAATTAAACTGGACGTATTCATTATTTTATTAAAACTAATAGGAATAACATAAGTAAATGTTCCGTGTGATGATAACCATCAGATGATCGCGTAATTGTATGCGCACGAGCGCGAACACCGTTGTAAAAGATCTTATAGGTATTACTGTCTACTATAGATGACAGTGCCTGTATATCTGATTGATTAACTTAATTTACATCTGAAAATATTTACTAAATTATAATTCCTCTATGAAATGTATAAACAACGCGCCAGGTCGTAGGGTATTTGCTCCTCTGGATGAGTACCACCTCTGATCTGTAGTATGCCGCTATAACAACCTTGAGTAGTATTCCGGCATTAGTGGCCAGGTTATAGTGTCCCTTTAGAGAGCGGCAGCACATTGGTAGTACCTTTGGGGTTACAAATTGTTCATATAGTCATATTAGGGGTTTCACTTCGAAATTGGAGACAGTCAACTATAAACTTATATAAACCTTTATTTGATACCCTAAAACTTCTCTCAAGTATTTCCCTTAATAACTTTTTAATTACACAAGTAGGTGAGTGTTATTAAATGAATAGATACTCAATTAATGCATAAAAAACCAGCGTAATAGTTAATAAAAAATGCAAAATATTTCGAATTATATATTTCTCAATAATTTATAGACTTCATACGGTGTGTTTTTAATCGGCACTATTAGTTGACCTTGAATGAAGCTCTAAATAGTTAAGCACTGCGTGCTATCTGCCTTCTATCTCGAAAACGGTTCAAAATATAAAAAATTATAATTAAAAGTTGTAGAGAATTTAATCATCTACAATATTTACAACAAATACAAATAGCATAAAACCCATGGGAGACGAGATATTTTCAAAAAATGGGCAAGACATCGATTTTTTACCTTTTGACCTTAGATATCTGTCTGTAGTCGCGGCTATCCTACGATAAGTAAGTAGGCTTTGAGACAAGTTTCAGGGTCAAAATAAAGGTTTATACAACTTTATAGCTGACTATCTCTAATTACGAGATACTTGCCCTATTGTGACTAATATGACTAGACTAATAAGAGATAGTAACCACTTTCCATCAGGTGGGCCACCTGCCGTTCTGCTGAAATAACAAAGTAATTCAGATTGGTATTTTATAAGATAATTTGGAATATTTCACTACAATTAAAAGAATTTTGATAACATAAGCTTTATAAGATGATATTAATCCCGTCATGGGATTTGACCCGCGTATTTAAATTAAGCACATATTTTAATTTAATTCGAAATATATTGAATTTATTAATTTTGAAGTTTCATGATGTTACATTGAATGATTCTTAAATATCTGATTCTTTTGTACTACTTCGTTACTACGGTAGTCATACATAGCTGTGCTTAATGTTACGCTATTAAGTTTGGCGTAATGTTACAATATATGTCCCTTAAAGTTTTATTATTAAAAAATCTATCTAACACAGTAAATAATTATTCCGTTTCTGAAATTACACTATAGTTATATTTTTAGATATAATGGACATCTACAGCTGACAGTAATGCTTACCATCAGCATTCTGTTGATAATGTACACAGATGCGTCCTAATAAAAAATATCTGCACATGCACAAGGCACCCTGTCACATTTGTATTTTACATTTTTTGGTATTTTTTTTCAGATTAAAGATCTCTATTTAGTATGAATTGATATATTGTAGCTGTTTAAAAGTATTGACGTTTAAAGTGTTTGCCTATTAACCTACGATTGCGTTACTCTCAATTAAAACATGGCTTTCTAATATGGATGTCTATGCTTTTTCTAAATTACGCTTTACAATCTTAAATCTGATTCGCTTTTTAGTTTTACATTTTAATTTACGAGCTGTTGTCTTTTTACAAAGAACCGCTTTGCATACTGACTGTTGTTAATTAGAAAAGTGGAATAAGTCTTATATTATTACGAGCTTGCCATAAAAGAATTTATAAGTTCATTTATATTTTATTTGCAGTTTCTAATTGGGGTTTAGTTGAATTTTTTTTATGACAAAATAGGTTCCGGTTTGACCACACGATCACGCCTTACATTAGACGATGATGCGGTCGAAGACGAAGCACGCTTACCTAGAAAGTACCTATTCACACGAGACTTGAACACACCCGGATTGTACTTTTCGGGAAACATGAACTAAGGTAGCGCATTCCACAACTCTGTCATACGCAGAAGAAACTTCGCATCTAGTAGAAACCATTCTAGGTTATTGAAACTCGTCGTTGTCGGCTAATAACAGTCGATTTTTGGACATTGGTCTGCCCATGTTTGAGTCACATATCGCGGTTCTCGTTTTTTCTCTCATCCAACCCTTACTCTGTTATGACAATTGCGAAAGTGGACAGTCCACCGGACCGAAGGGCATCACAGACTACGTTGACTAAGACGTAGTCTCC
Organism: Dendrolimus houi; assembly: GCA_039645545.1. Lineage (NCBI taxonomy): Eukaryota > Metazoa > Arthropoda > Insecta > Lepidoptera > Lasiocampidae > Dendrolimus > Dendrolimus houi. Next base: position 6,451,399 of record CM077122.1, read on the forward strand.
ATTCTAATATTCGGTACTATCGGGCTGCAATCCTGCTACGGACGTGATCGGCACACTGCCACTTCAACATACTAAGTTTGTGAGCTATGTCGGTCACTTTGGCTCTCTTAAAGTTTTGTTTAATGCGAAGCTGGTAAACAGGCAGATGTCCCATCTAATGGGTAATGGTTACCGTCGCCTATAGACGTTTGCAACATCAGAGGCGAAACCAATTCGTTGCCAGCCTCTGGGATGGAATAGACGGTGTGAGTTATAGGAATCAGACAGGAGGAATGGGAAAGAAGGGGATGGAATAGGAGGAGGGGGAGGTGAGCTATCGGAATTCTTAAATTATGTCCCCGTTTCGGTTTTTATCCATAAGAAAAAATAGAAATAATCTATAAAGAACCCAACATATATTTTTTTTACTCAAGCAAAATGCAATGCATGTTCCAATCCTAAAACTATTAATTCAATTGTTGATCTTTGATAGTATTACAATTAAATATGACTTATAAATACAATTGTTTGGAACGAATTTAAAATACACCATTTTTTTATACAGATTCAAATTCTTTGAATAAATTCGGCCAGTTCTCTGCAGGTTTAATTATACTTCGTATGAACAAAAGTCATAATATTGACATTCTATTCAGAACAAATAATTTAAAACCATTTGTAAATTAAAAATAAAACTTTTACTTTTTAATTGGATTTGGAATAGCGCTATTGTCTTATGTGCCATTATTCCTTATCGATACTTTCTCTATGAAGGTTAGTGATGCTGTCGGTTTGATAACTTAGACAATTAAAATTAGTGACAACTTAGTTGGTAGAAACTTGAATATTATGACATATGCAATAAAATTGAAGAATTTAATATATTAAGCCATAATACGTCATCATTATAGTACGTGAGTTTTATTTTTGCAGGGCTTTATCTACAAAATATTTATTTAATCATATATTCTTCATGACATGATATTGGCTAAATGCCTAAAGACTAAAAATATAAAATTTATAATTTTGAAAAGTTCATGGGCTGGTTTTTTTCTGGAACTTGAAGGGTAGTGTTTTGGTGTGCAGTTTAATTTACAAACACGTGTAATATGGGCTACAAATAAACAATAGTAATTATTGTAGGCTGATTGTTTAGTAAGAATTATGTTTGTTTGGAAAATGGAAAGTGTATAGTGAAATATGATTTTTAGACTTTGCAGAAGAATTTCGTTACTTGGCGTCTGTAAAAGATCTACAATTTAGCTGAGCTGATATGAATAATTAACACATCTGACTATGCTATGTGTACTAGAATCCTTTACCTACTATTGTGGCCAACTGAATAACAATGAAAAATAACAGCTTTTAAATACATTTACGAATCCATTTTTCATGTGTCATTGGCATTCATTGGCAGCGTATATCTAAATAATAGATTAATGTCAGTAATCTATTGTAATGAGGACGGTATTGAAGAAAAGATTATTATTAAAAAGCGGTTAACTTGAACTGTGGCCAATCAGTTCGTTTTAACTTCAACGTGTTTATTACAAGTCTGTCACAACATTACGTGGCGTGTGCGGTAATTTATTTTGACAGATTATGATATAAAGGCGTCGTAGCCTTATGTGTTGCCATGTTTTAACTTTCTGTGTGGTTTTAGTGGTTGTAGTCTTTGCCAGCCTAGTCACCGGAACGGAGAGATCCCGGATTCGATTCCTGGCATGAAAATTCTTAAACGAACTTTCCGTTATTTAAATATTTACTATGTATGATCTGGGTGCTTGTGATCAGCTTTTTTCTATTACATATTAACAAAGCAAACTTGCTTATCGTAGGGATATGTATCTCTCGTTGGATATATCTATAATGTACTAGTGGTCGCCCGTGGTCGAAATTCGACCATAATAATTTGTTGTCAAAGACTATACTTCTATAATCACACATTTCATATTTACTCACCTTTTAAACCTTCCCTGGACATCCACAAATAATTCAAAAACAAAATTAGCCAAATCAGTCCAGCCGTTCTCGAGTTTTAGCGAGACTAACGAACAGCAATTGATTTGATTCCAATTTCTGGCTGATTTAACTTTTCAAATGATTAGACGTTGATTGAAAGTTTGAGATTTTCTAGAAAAAACAGAACTGCTTGGTGCCGCCAAATGCTATTGCAGAGTGTATTACGTGCTACGGTTTTTACAGGAGATTGCCTTTCGTTAGTGTTGTTTTGCGTCCATCGTAGAAGAGAGCGGGGGCTTAGAGCCGAAGCTCCGCCTCTGCGCAGACGAAGACTCCGGCGCTAGGTTGGCTCCGATGACTTCTAGCGCCGTGAGCAAACGGCCGCGGCCGAAACCCAGTGGAAGGTCCGCCCGAACTTAAGCCATCGGATGAAGGAGCGGAGTTGTTCCGCGCTACCCATTCTGTCGCTGCGGGGTGCTTTTCACTCTGTGGTGAAAACGGATGAGGTCTTTTTAGACGGCGATTGCCAGGGCTTATGCGGGCAGACGATAGCCACTTCCCGCGGCCCTGGTTATAGGCGAATGGAAGGAACAAGGGGAGTTCTAGTGGGCATTCCGGCAACAGACCGGCGAGTCTCCACACGCGCCCTCTCGGTGAGATGTACGTAAGTGGATTTCTTTGTAAAAAAATTTCTTCTTCCGTGTTACTTCTGTACGTAATTGTTGAAGATGATACAGCTTGTAATAACCTCTATTACATTACTATATAGTTCCTTATCTGTAGTCATAAAATAAATTTTGTTAATTTTTTATTGAACACCAGTTGTCTTGCTAGAATATTTTTATTAAGTATATAGATGGTTACAAATAGTAGGTACCAATAGTAGGCCGAATAGTACCGAGTTGTAGTTGATATCCAAAGCTGTGCCCAGTCGCAGACGGCGAACAGGGGGGTTGGAGGCGCCGTTACTCTCACCTCCTCCTATTAACGTAGTGGAACTGGGGGTGGTCGGGGGACCCACCCGATGAATTACGCATAGGGATATGGGATGTTCTGATTAATTTGACGGGTTGTGTCACGGTGTCGCGGCTAACTGCCTAAGTCAGATTCCGTGTTAACTCCCAAAGATGAGGTTTAGTGCATAGTCGGCCGGCATGTCACAAATGCATGTTTGTACATTCACTGGCTTCCTACGCATTTGCTGATACATTTTGATTATTAAAATATATGAAAACTTTATCAATGGTACTGCTCAGTTTAATAAATAATCATGAAATAGCATGTCGATGAAATTCATTACATTTTTTGTGATAGGTAATGAAATTTCTTAGGAAGCGCTTGCTAGCTAGGCTTTGAAATTGGGCAGCTAAATTATGGTAGAATTATAATATTGCCCGACATACACATTCTTTTTTAACGCGAGCCAAAGCGCGGGAAATTCTACTTTTACCCATTGTACCTACATTCTTAAAATATCGAGCAATTTATTATCGTTATATTCTCTTATTAACTGTCAGTATACAAACGAAATATCTCCAAAGAACAGTAATATTAAACAATGATCAAAAAGCTGTTTTATATTTTGAATAAATTAAACGTATTATTCAAGTTGATAAAACGTATAAACGAAGTGTGAACAACCTGTCAACTTAACGCAATAAAGCCAAAATATCCACTTAATTCAACCATTCAAAGTTCAAGAGGTGTCAAGTGGTAGCCAGTTTGTTATAAAAACCACTTAAAGAACAGTTAATAGACAAACACCATTATGACCTGCCAATCGAGTGTCATAAGTAGGTAAACATTTGATTGACACTTTTTGATACGTAAGCATTACCTTTGACTTCTGTCAAGGTGCGGCTTCATCTAGGGCTGCGGAGAGGCTAGATCGTATACCCGTCCCCTGGTATAAGGCGCAGGACGGAACAACCAGGGGTTTTAGTGGGTATCCCTAACTGGGGAGTGGCAATAGCATGGCACCAGTTCTGACTGGGCTTGCTAGTGCCGCCCTCGATCTGGCGAATCCCACATTAGGTCGCGAACTATCCCCCCAAGGGTAGACCCTTGTCGCGGCTTAGTCCTCAAACGAATTTGCCCCGGTTAAAAAAAAAAAATAAAAAGGTGCGGCTTCATCTGCGATAGTGTTAGAGATATAGACCGTTTCACGCAGATATGGCGATGGGTTTGATACGTTATCTGAAATTCGACATTGTTAATGACGTTAAATATTGATAAGGTATGTATATACACTAATCAAATCAAATCAGATTATTTTTATTGCGAACTAAGTGTGACTCATTGACTCTTCAGGTGATCAGAAGGCTGTTGCCTACCTCGGGCAACGGGTCAGTATGGCGATCCAGCAAGGCAACGTAGCCAGCCTTCTGGGCACCTTACCCATAGAAGACGGTGATCTGGGCTCAGTATTCTACTTATAGTCTTTAGGGACTATGGATAGAATGTAATACAAATAAGTTAAGTTTTCTTTTATTGTATTAGATTATTTATAAATACAATACATAAATAAAATTTATAAATAAATCCCGCAAGAATTTTAGCTTATTTCGGCACGGTTTTCACTTAAAACGATAGCTTACATTCTTTTTTAAATGCTGTGGTACGTTGTATCATTTTGTTGTTGAGATCATTGGTGTTATTGGTGTTACATTCTTCGAGCCTTGTCCCATATACGTTATTGTATTAAGGTATAATATATTTATATGCGTCTGTTTTCATCTCGTCAGAAGATTATGATGTCATACATGTTTGCGGGCGAACTCTAAACAATCAATGTGCAATATGCTTGAGAAAACTGTATAGGCGGGCGTTCTCACGCGCGTTACATTGTCCACTGTCACCGACATAGGTCGTAAAGATGCGGCCGGAGACTAACCTCTGTAGACTTTACCCCTATTTTACATATACATCGCACAGGGAAGAACAGATACGAATATTATTGTGCCATTTGTGGCCACGTTCCTTATTTTAAGCTTATAGAAGAGAATTCAATTAAATCTATATCAATAAATCAAACTGAATTGTCTCTGTGTGATTTAAAAATAAATTCAAAAATTTAAGTGAATATTGCTATTTATACTATGCTTTATCGTATAAATGACCGGTTTTAGAATGTTCATCTATGTGCATGTCTGTATGTTTGTCTCGGATAGGATCAAACTTAAAGTTTTTTTGTGTACAGGTTTGAATATGTATATATATTATAATTTATAATAGCCCACGATGCTAAATGGGGATTTACTCGAGCGTCATAGAGACCTATTGGGTTGCAAACTTTAGATGATAAGAAGAAAACATGTTATATAACCTTTTCATCGGTGGGGGGAGCGGCTATAGATTTTCAAATATGTAAAAAAATACTGTTGCATGGACAGACTCGAGCGCGTCAGATTAAGATATAGTATATGGTTCATCTTTATGTCTTAGACGTGCTGTCTCATAATTTGACGATTATCTAGAGGGATTCGTCTAATCTGATAAAAGATTTTTTTAAATCATTGAACTTAATTAATTGAAAAGCTTAGGAAATAGCATGCAAATTAAGAAGTGTATGTTTGTAAAGCAGATTACTTGGATTTATACGAAAATAATAAAAAAATGGTCAAACAAAATTATTTTTTTTATAATTAATTGATTAATTATTCATCATCTTCATCAGTAGAATCATCTTCCTCTTCTGGCTCGATTTCATCCTCAGATTAACATAACTTATTGTTACATGCCGTCAAAGATAAGTGCACAGCTGCCTATTGCAAGTGCAGCTTATTGTCTTCCCGGATTTAGTTATTCTTTTGTGTTTTTGTTTTGAATTTGTAATTAAGAAAAACATGCTATTGTCTTTCTACTTGTTTATAACCATAATTAGCGTCAAACTAAATCCCTATCCCTATTGTTATTGTTTTCGACTATGTAGCCGTTCGCAGGTGTGCAAATTAATATTTATTAGAAACTCAATGTGCCCGGCCAATTTCTTTGTACTGTGTAGTTAGTATACGACGATGCCCGAATGGACGGGCGGGCAGTCAAGCGACGACTACGAGACGAGTAAGACGTTTGTAGTACTCTCAATTAGCGATATAGATGACGGACTTTACTCGTGTCGAATTGCATTGAATCGTGCAGTGTGAACTGGTTGCATCCAGTTTGATTTGCATTTGTTTTATACGTGTTTGTACAGTTCTAATAGATTCTATAGTAGTTCCAACGGCATTTTTAATTCGAATCCTGTAGCTCGTAACATTATATTAAAATAACAAAATAGCACAAACGTTGGATATACTGTTAATAATATCATGCCACGAACGAGTCTGTGTGATCAACTGTGATGTCGTCATGGCAACAGAAACCAAAGTGGGGACGGAGTGAGAGAGTAATAGACAGAGAAAGGGTGAGAGAGGAATAGAAACGTGGAGAGTGGAATATAGGCATCACGCATTAAAATTTATCGACGAATTTTTGTTACTTCGGCTCGTGGAAATCGTCAGATTATAAATTTTTCGTTATATGAATAAATCTAAATAATAATATATCCTTCAAAATAAAAAAAAAATAGCCACGCTAGAGAATGTCGAGATGACGTTTTTTTACAACTTTATAGCCCTCCTCTTTCTTTATGTCACTCTCAAATTGTCAGATTGTGGAATATATACTTTTAGTATGTAATTAACTCACCCTACCTTAATCTGACGCGCTCTAGATTTTCTGATGATCAGTTTTTTTACTAATTTGATCCTTTATCCTTGACGGGTGGCCTTGTATATGGGGCTCATATTTGGTGGAGGCACTTAACCGGGTACAAGATCCAAAATCCCGAAATCCCCGCTTGGGCTCCCCTGCTATGTATCTTGCCACTTTTGTAGCTTACAAAAAAATTGAATTTAAAAATACTGATGTCAAAATACAACTTAATATACAATTTACATAATAATAATAATGACTACAAATAGATGATATATGATTTCTTATGTCACAATTCAATTTCAATGAAAATTTGAGAAATTATAATATTTTCTTTTTATATTATATATAATATAATAACAGCCCATAAATGTCCCACTGCTGGTGTCGGGCCTCCCGTTATAGGGGAACGGGCAGTATACCCGCCACGCTTCTCCAAGGCGGCTTGACAGGTTTGACACATCGGTTATCTCGATGTGCAGGTTGCATCACGATGTTTTCCTTCACCGTTATTAGCACGTGGTAATTGTAATAATATGCACATTAGGTCAAATAACCGCCTAAGTGGTGCATGCGTTCCGGCCAGGATAGAACCCGCGCCCTTTGAGCGTGGGACGCGTGCGCTAGCCATTACGTTACCACGACTTATATATATTAATATTATAAAAATTAAACTTAAAATTTGAAGTAATAGTTGGTTGTAAGCTTCAATTTGTCTCGTTACAGTTTATTATGATTGTCTTTCTCTTTATTGCTGGTTGTGGTTTATGGTTGCCTGGTTCGAGTCAACTGCGCCCGCGCACTCTCCCATGACGTCTTGTGCTTTTGGGCGGGAAAATGCTACGTAATAAGTACGTCACTTTGACGTTATTATTCTATCCGTGATATACTGAGAACCATTTCTTTACCAGCTTATTATGAAGTAGGTATTTTCCCGTGTCTTCTTTCGTGAAGCTTAGGCCTAGCTATCCCTTAAAAAATGTTTCATTTTCCGGGGGAAACGATTCTATTCTATTCGTGCAGGAACGAGGAAAGAGCACTGATTCCTGCGGCCGAGCGGCCTGTCGTAAGGGGAAATAAAACAATTCACAGATATGACATTTTCATTATTAAAACACTGTGTTCGATCTATATTTAGACTCCAAAATACGGATAGCTGCAAAGCAACATTTCATAGACTATAAGACTAACACTTTCTTGTATAGTTAAGGTGGTGAAGTGCGTCAATGGGGTAAGTTCATACATCGCTCGTTTTATAAGTTTTTTAAACGGAATTTAACGCCAACTACAATTCGAAGACAGAATTCAATGATGTCTTAGCTTCACTGACTGATTTGTTGTCATCGTAACTATTCAAAGACGAAAATAATGAGAGGTGTATGGAGTTCCCTCACTGACGGACTTCGTCACCTTGACTATATATGTATCCTTATGAAGTTTTTCCAAGCATAGATCAGAATATAAAACGTAATCTATGCAATAATGATAAGCTTTGCGTTCATAGTAGCAAAACGACTCTAATGTAAAAAAGTGCAATATGTATGGCACTAGTAATATATAATAAATTCTGATTATTATTAATAATATGTTCTTTTACTAACTGTTTTGTTTCACATGTAATATTGTTATGACATCTAATATATATTTATCATTGTTAATCAATTTCCAATTAGTTTTAGTTACAAGAAATGAAAATTTCACGCCTAATAAGGCAAAGTGTATTGGAATCAGTACAACAAAACATTTCAAGCAATAAATTACACCGGCCCCAAAAAAAGTAGTTTGTTGTTTTGACCAGACCCATCTATTTTTGTGTATTTCGATGCGCTGAATCCGAATCTGGGGTCAGTTTGGTCAATACACTCTTACATTTTTGAGGGTGTATGGACCAAGAGACCGATTCTGGGATCAGTTTAGTATATACACCCCCAAACTTTTGAGGGTGTATGGATCAAACTGATTCCAGATTATTATTCTATTCTATTCTCATCTGGCTACCAGCCCTTGTCCATAATATAAACCATTGTTTTCCGGAATTAATGACCAAGTTCCTGACTCCTTTCGAGACTGGCAGCATATTGGTAAGACCTCTGCTGTTGCAAGTGTCCATAGGCGACGGTAAACACTTTCCACCAGGTGGACCGGCAGCCTGTCTGCTGTACTCCAGCAATAACAAAATGAAAGTTCATATCGTTAGTTTAGACTAGAATATAAATACCCTCTATCTCAAAATAAAAGCAAAACTTTCACTAGATCGACTTGAAGTTTTGAAATATTTTTTTCTTTCTATAAATTTTATATGATTATAAACTTATCTATTAGTTTTTAATGAAATTATACGACCGTTATAATTAAAATAATTAGAAGTTAGGACAGTACTTTTAGGATAATACCTATTTCGTAATATTTAGTTGGTTTATTTATACATAATTTTTATTTAGATCAATTACAAAAATATGAATTTTATTAAAACTAATTTGAAAAAAGACAATTAAAAATAAACTAAGTTGTAAATAAATTAATATAAACTATGTAACGAATCGCTGCCAGAGGGAAGCGTGCCCAGAAGGTTGGCTGCATTGCCACGCTGTATGGCAAAACAAACAAAGAAACAAAAAGCATAAACAAATCCTTATTCTTCTACTAGGTGATGCCCGCAACTACGTCCGCGTGGTGCGGTTTTTTAACTATCCCACGGGAACTCTTTAATTTTTCGGGATCAAAAGTATTCTATATGTTGACCAGGGATATAACCTAGTACCATACAAAATTTCATTTCAATCGGTCCAGCCGTTTTGGAGATTAGCCGATACAAATAGACAAACAAACAGAGTAACAAAAAATTAAAAAAATCTAAATTAGTTTAGCATTTTTTTTCATTGACAGAAATTCGACTTCTACAGTTTTATTATATGTATGTATAGATTATATAAGTCTCGATGGATAAATGATTTTAAGAATGGTGAAAAAGTTAATAATTCCTTTACGTTAGTGTCAATATAAGTCCCTTTAAAAATTGTCCAATCGTTAAAATATCAAATCAAATCAAATAATTTATTGCATAAAAACATGGTTATACAATAGGTCTTGTTATTTTATATAGAGCAAATGCTTTTTGCCGGTTGGGCGTACAATTTTTTTAAATTTGTATCATAGAGGTACACTTATTTGGATTTAATTATTATCACTAATATTTTAATCTTATATAATATGACTGTTATGCTTAAATAACTAAACGACCCTACTACTGTAAAGCCTTTTTTCCGCACTAAATTCTTATAGCAAATTATACCTAAACAAATCAATTTTCTGAACAAGCGACCGTACTATGAAATCACACGTATTGTGTAGTACTCGCGTAAGTAGGGCTTGTGGCGATCCGCCCCTTACATATCTCACGACTTCTGAAGCGGCTTACGACCTGTTTACGCACCTTGACTGACTTAACTGCTGGAATGTGTGTTCACGTTGATATACGTTATTGCAATTCTTTTATGGAGAGGATGTTGCTTACTAATAGAAGTTTTTAAATTTATTTTTTTATTGCATGAGCGTTTCCTATTTGGGGTATCGGTAGGCAGAGACGATAGATTTCCACCTGCTACGATCCTGACAAACACTTTTCGCTTCTTCAATTTTCATTAATCTTCTAATGAAAAAATCTTAAATACGAAATATACAATATATATATATATATATATATACATAATAGAGTAGAACCCGCAAATAAGTATGTTTCTTACTTATATATTTATTAACTAATTATTACAAACGATTATTTTCAAATTATGCCTCGAAGATACAGACCGGAGATTACATTACGTAGATGATACCATTAAACCATTAGAGCACTAATTAAGATATTCTGATCAACTTATATAAAATCCACGCGATACCATATTTCTAAATATGAGACTATTATGGAGATGCGTCATACGATAGTAGACAAAACTGCGTACGCGCAACTGCTAGTTGTCTTCAAATGGGGTTGTCAGTTGCATAATCTAAAAGTACTGGACTTTTGATGTGAGCTCGTGCGAATTTTTGTTATTGCGAAACTGAGCAACAAGCAGACGATCCACCTCATGGCTAGTGATTACCGACGCCTATAGATGTTCGCAACACCGCAATAAACAGAATGGGATAGGCGGATGATATAGAGTGATCAGACAGGAGGAATGCAGGGACCTGAGGTAGCCGTAGAAAACCAGCTTTCCGGCAGGCAGCCCGTAATTCGTCCATCCGGGCCCCGGGTGAATACCAGCCCGCCTGGACAAGGGAGTTCGAAAAGTCGTCCGTCTACATACGGCCCTGGATGAATCAAACTGGCGACGCAAGGTCTTACGCGCACAATAATTTCACGCCTGGTATCCCACCGATCGAGTCGCAGCTAAGAAATGTAATCAAGATAATGATTCCAACTTCGCCCTACCAGGTTAAATTATACACTGCACTTTCGTATAATATTAAATCATTGTGTATTTTCACTGAATATTATATCATAGAAAGGAAGATATCTCCAGAAGTAATACAATTTATTATCAGTGTGGCTGCGATTTTATACACGTTGATATTTATCATCTATGATTATTACATAATATAATGCACATGTATTTATTAGAATTGAAAAGTTACTTATTTATATTTTACTGGTCGACCAATCCAAATACCGCAACAAACAACACATTGAAATTGGTTTATCCATTATGATGATTGGATATATAAATAATCTAGCAACATATAAGGAATTTAGTATAAGTATTTACATGCATATACAAATTAATTTACCAAAATAATCCTGAACTTCTAAAATTAAGATGGAGTCATATTATGCTAACAATTTATACCATATGAATGTAAAACCTTTTTCCTGATAACCCCAAGTGCGACATTACCGGGCGTGGCACGCCTTCTGGCACGCGACCCGTGACGACTCAGCAATTCATGTATGCACCACGCGTGGACAGTTCCTTATTACGTTATAATTATAGGTTTAGGAAGTTATTTTATAAATCGATAAAATGAAAATTATGGTATACAACACGCCACACCGGTTCAGTTTGTTAGAGTTTTGGCGGGAATTTGAAGAGTACCGTTTTACTCTTCAGTTTTTTACAAAACGCATACATTTGTATAAAAAAATAAACAGTTGGTTATTGATTTTTTAAGTTGTATAGCCATTTTGACAAAAATCAAAGGCTCACGTCTGTCGCTCCATCCATCTGCCTGTCTTTGTATTGTAATATATTTGCATTGTATCAGTTTTTTCTCAAAAACTACTGATTCTAAACATATTACAATTTATTGATACAAAATGTGTTTCGCATAGCACTATACAGTTATCTAGTGAAATCGTGAAAAAGATTAAGGTTAGGTTAGGTTTTTTGGTATCCGTAGTTGTGTGTATATACGGTACACGAATTAATTTGTTTTTGAATAGTATAAGAAAGATATTCTTTGAATAAATGAGGTATAATGTCTACTATAAAGATGTTTTTAGTATTAGGGTTCCATAGCCACTTTAATAAAAAGCCAAAGATATCCAAGATATCGCAAGTCAGATCTTGAATAACCATACCAAAGTTTGCTGATTTTAATAAAGTCAATAAGGTAGCGAGATATTACTTTTCAGATTTGAAAATTGTGTCTCAAGAGAACTAACCTTTATATTAGGTTGGGGAAAAATTTCTTCCATTTTATATTTCACCTCGTTTTTTTATAAAGTTTGGACTATTTTGCCAAAGATGAGGTGCCATTTTGTTGGATAACTTTTTACCATCTTGAGGTAGCCCCATTGCTATAAAATTTTGGGCTTCTGATCAAAAAACAATGCACTAAGTTGTTTTGGCAGTCCTCTCGTGATGTTAATATGAAAGCCTGAGAGGAAGGATTCTGCAGGACGAAACAGGTGAAAATCGGCGGTTCAAGGTCAGGACTATACTATCTTATGCTTAACACCGTTTCCAAACGTGTTATGGCTGGGAGGCTAAAGAAACTAGCGTTATCATGGTGAAAAGCAACACGCCTTCTCCTTCCTTAATTCCGGCCGCTGTCTCTCAACTTTTTGCGTCCCTCTCATCAGTTGACGTGCAGAGAGTCGTGATTGGCGGCGTCGACGCCGCCGAATAATGCCCTTCCAATCCCTGTCTGTCGGTTAACCCCGGGCTTCGCCAGCCTGCCGTCCTTTGACCACGATCTTTTCGGGCTTGGCTGATCCACTTTTCATCACCAGTTATCAGTTTTCAAAAATGGTTCAGATTCATTACGTCGACCTTGTCCATGAGGATGTTACGCGGTCGTCGCACGAGAGCCTTTCGTCGAGGCTTATAATCGGACGCGGTTTATAGTGGTGTGTATATACGGTACACGAATTAATTTGTTTTTGAATAGTATGAGAAAGATATTCTTTGAATAAATGAGTTACAATGTCTAACTATAAAGATCTTTCTAGTATTAGGGTTCCATAGACACTTTAATAAAAAAGCCAAAGATATCCAAGATATCGCAAGTCAGATCTTAAATAACCATACCGATGTTTGCTAATTCTAATAAAGTCAATGGGTAGCGAGATATTACTTTTCAGATTTGAAAATTGTGTCTCAAGGGAACTAACCTTTTTTTATAGTATAGTTTATAGTACACACATGGCACTAGTTAAAATATACTTAGTCTTGCCATAAATATTGTAACAACGAAATTTTTTTTTATTGTTAATAATATTTATAAGTTTTACAGTGTGTTAGTTTAGTATATAAATATAAAACAATTTAAAATATAAAAAGTTTATTCGAAGTGGTCTCCATTGGCTGTAATACAGTCCTTTGAACGTTGAGGCCAGTTATCAATAGAAGCACGCACTCTTTCCATGGGAAAATTTTTCACTGGCAATCGTATGGATTGTTTTAGGGACTCCAAATTATCATGGCGTTTAGAATGAGAACAAGCCGTACTCTCTAAAACTGACCATAAATCATAATCCAGCGGATTAAGATCGGGACTAGACGACGACCAGTCTTCAGCTCTGATGAAGTCCGCAACGTTCGTTTCCAACCAAGACTGCATGGACCGAGCTTTACAACCTGGCACCGAGTCTTGCTGGAAGGACTATTCTTGGTTATTGAACATGGTGTTGTTAAGGGGCTTAACTACCTTCTCAAGAATGGTATCTTGATACACTTGTGCCGATGTTTTGATACCTTTTACACAAAAATATGGCTCAGTCACTCCTTCATAGCTAACACCCCACCAAACCATCACTGAAGACGGATAATGCCCACATTGCACTCTGTCGACTAATTGAGAAGCTTCCTTAGAGCTTTGAGTATAAATACGGTCATTTTGTTTGTTAAAATGTTGCTCAATTGTAAAAATTTTCTCATCCGTAAACAATTTTTTTCGAAAACAATTTTTTCTGTGACCTCCTTTGCGTACCGCTTCAGTAGTTGTTTCGATTTTACCACCCTATTCTTTTTTAAATTATGAGTTAAGAGAGGATCTCTTATAGGCTGCAAGTCCTATGGCCATATCTTCATCTCCCGAGATAAAATCTTTTGCTTTCTTTCTTTCTTTGCCAGTTATAACTATTTAATTGACGTCTCTTATAGGCTCCAAGTCCTAAGTCATCTTTTAAAATACGCGACCTGGTTCTAGGTGATATCATCATCTGCCGAGATAAAATCTTTTGCTTTCGGACAGGATTTCTTCGAAGTCTTTCCCTTACTGCTTTGACCACCTTTTCCTTACGAACACTACGTGGACGGCCAGATCTTTTTCTGTCACAAACAGAGGAAGTCTCGTTGTACCTATTGATAGCCCGGTACAAGAACATTTGACTAATACCAAGCGTATGGAAAGTTTTAAACATTGCATTTGGCTCCATACCTACTTTGTATAATACAATCACAGCGATTCGGTTCTCTTTATCGCCCACTCCATTTTAATATCGCAAGATGTTGTACAATGTATTGGCGCCAAAATGAGAAAACACAATGAACAATCATATAAAAATGACAGATTCCAAATTCAAATGTAATATTTTGTTTCTTTTAATTGTAACAGTATTTATGGCCAGACTAAGTATATAGGTATAAACATAAGGCACACACTGCACAAGCACTTCCTCACAACACCAGCATGAAACAGATACACTCTACTGTAGTATAAGTTTAGTATTAAAATTAGAAAAAAATAAGTTATTCTTAAGGTACACTACACCATAAAAATCACTAAATTAATGTCACACACAGTAACAAAAACAAACGATAAGCGTGTATGAACTCTACAAACTTTCATAGAAATTAAGTTGTAAAAAAGTGTACGGAATTCGAGTCCGTAGAGTTATTAAAAAAAAAAAAAACTTTATAGTATTTTAGTATGCAGTGCAAAATCCTAAAAAACATAAGGTTGTGGTGTGTTACGTCACGTACATAGAATTCCGGAACGAGATAGGGAGAGAGATGGAAGTGCGCATGCGTCTCGCGGGCGCCGACGTCAGTCAGGAGCCCGGAGGCGCAGGTAGGCTCATGATCTCCCCCCGTGAAATACCGCTGCAGGGGCCCTCTAGCATCTAGGGAGCAGAGGATTCTTCACCCCTGTTGACGAAGTGAGTTTGCCTCTCCCGGGGCACTCTCAAGCACTTTTGCGCCAGGATCGGCGTGGGCGTAACTACGTTCTAAGTCTCATGCCTTTCCTACCATACGCGCGGGGCACATGGGAGGAGGGTGGTTTTAGTGGGGTATTAGCCCATGGGCATTTGTCCATGGGTTCGAGTCTCCACACTAGCCGGTCGATTATTGTTTGGATTGCCTCAGTGGAAAGCCTCCATGATCGACAACAGTCTAATCCCTAGCAAAGGACCCGGTATGTGCGAAATGCATTTCCCCGCCTGAAAAAAAAAAAAAAAAAAACGTACATAGAATTTATTGCTACATAATAGCTAGCTTAAAACTGAGTAGTCAATGTACGTGCCAAAATCTGTCAATACAGAAAAGAGAAAATCTACGAACGTGTTTAGTTTTACAGGTTTTCACGTAGCCGTTAAGATTTTTATAGATACTTAAGTTTAATGTTCAATTAATTAAGGAATAATTACATAGAAAGTAAAACATCTCATTGTATTATTTTGTACTCCCCTCCCGGGCGATTGAGCTATGGGCTCACTCTATCCTATGGCTATGTATCACTCTATCCAACGGGGTAAACATCATAGACGCACTACACATGTTATAAATCAACTCCCACATGGTGTTTTAAACATATCTTATAAAAAAATTGTTTGGAACCAAATCTGTTATGTAAATTTTTGTGATATGGAGTATTTACGATTAAACAGTTTGAATGGTCTGAAGACAAAGAAAAACAGGGAGGTTTGCTACATCTACGAAACCCTTTGATGTGCACAAACTCTCAAGCGCTTACCCAATTTATTCAATAAAGCGTAAAAGAAGAAACCTTTGCGTGTCTAGAAATTCAAGCGGAAACGTCCATCTTGTCAGCATCTTGAGTCAGAGCTACAATTATTACACTTCACCGGATATGCGACAAAAACCCGACAAACCCAACTGGTTAATGTTCTAGTATGAAAGCGCGGCTTCCGAACATCGACGGTTAATAGCTGGCACGAGACATGCATTTGCGTTAAGCATTATTATATGTTACACAGATTAATTTCCGTTTGAAAAGTATAAGAAAGATATTCCATGAATGAATCTATAATATTTACTACGAAGATCTTTTTCGTATTTATTTGGGTTCCATGGCCACTTTGAACAAAAATAAAATCCTTATAAAATTGGGATGAGGACACATGTTACAGTAAATTCTGATTTACATATACAATACAATTAGTTTTAAAATATTATTATATAAATAGTTTTAATAATTTGACTGGCCGCTTCCTTATTGTTATATGTATATATATATACCTTTCTTTTATTACATGAGTAAAGCAGATAGGCAGACGGTTCGATAGTGAGCGGTTACCGTCGCGTATGGACATTTGCGATACCAAAGTTGCTACTAATGTGCTGGTGGTCACAGGAATCGGGTCACTATTGCCGGAACACAATTGAAGGTGGCTATGACGGCATACTTTAGACGTTTATATTAATTTCAATGTGTGGAGAAATATTTACGTCCAAATTTGTAAACCAACTGACACATCGAAAAAACATGCAAATGATAAGGGCTGTGTTTTTGCCATTTGTCTACTGATATCTAAAAACATACACATACATAACTCACAACATAAAACTCCTTTTTAAGGCAATGGAGTTAAAAGCGGACCATGTCGGTATAATTGTTGTACTTGCAATTTATGTTTGATCAACTGTAAAAAGTGCGTGTGCGAAGGCGCTTAATGATCTGTCCTAATTAAAAATTTAAATATCCCACAACAGTAATCACGTTGTGTCCATAAACGGGATATGTATTTTGCATAAACATGACCACACCTTTCTATAGCGTAATTATTATCTTTTGGAGCAAGTTACAGTAGTTATTTAAGTAAATGCAGGCTGGAGATTAGCGTAGAAAACAAATCGATAAGTACATTTTGTTCTAAGCATAATGAAGGCGTCCGTGTAGAAGCGACCCACGTTTAACTTTTTTGGCATTTGGGTACAGAACCATTAAAAGCATTTCATTTAATATATTTAGGTATAATATCTAATTAATATACAAATGACAAATAAATTATAATAATAATAATTAAAAACAACAATAATTACCTAATGACATTAATGTAAATACATAAGAACTGACAAATTGTATATTTATTTTAAATAAATAAAATTAGTGGACAAATTGTATGAAACATGACTATTAAAACTATTGTGACGATGTAATTTATATTTTAAAATCGATGGATTAAGAAGTTTTTTTTATTTTCTTTCTATCTAAAAAACTACTTAAAAGAAATTCGAACAAATTTTTGCAGAAAGTATTTTATAAGCTCTCGATAACATATTTTTAGAATTTTACACACTCCTTAGTTTAAAGTTAGACATACTAAATTTTAACACTCTGGGTGTATATCTTCACCATCTATCTATTTATTTGGGTAAAATATTGTTACGACCGACAAAGACAAATTCACACCTGCATACCTGTTTTGCACATTTTATTACCTTTCGTCATTTGGACTTCTTTTGTTTACTTTGTGTTTAAAATTGGTGATTAGAAGACAGCCCATTGTGTATTGTAATCTTTTATGGCAGTCATTAGCCAGGTGTGCGGGTTACGATTTCTAAGAAATGGCGTCGACGCTTGTCGGGCAGATATGTTTGCATTTGTGTAATATAAAGCGCGATTGAGGAAGGGGCAGTCGAGCGATAACCACAAGCGAAGCAAGATTTATGTTCATTCGGTAATCTATTTAGTGGCGGTCTTTGCGCGTGTTATTGAATCGTGCATTACGTTTGGACTGGTTGTATTCAGTTATATATGTACCTGTGTTATACGTGTTTGTATAGTTGTAATAAATTCTACAACAATTCCAACGGCATTTTAATTCGAGTCCTGCAACTCGTAACAATATAATTAAGGAAATCATTATAATTTAAAACATTTGTCCAATGATACACCACATGACCTATGTGATTAAAAAAACACCTTTAAATAGGTACAAATTATGGTGGCCATCCCTAATTGTTGTTATTATAGTCGACGCATTATGAACTGAGGCATAAATCATATTTATCTGTCTGTCTCGCTCGCACTTACAGGTCTTATGGAGCGGTGTAGTGATGTGCGTAAGAATTGTAGAGGTGCATATCTATAACGGGATAGGTATACACACACATGGCACTAGTTAAGATATATATACATATAGACACACAAGGCACACATTGCACATGCACTTCCTCACAACACCAGCATGAAATAGATACACTCTACATTAGTATAAGTTTAGTATTAAAATTAGAAAAAATTCATTGTATAAGTTATTCTTAAGGTA
The DNA here is from genome assembly GCA_039645545.1 of Dendrolimus houi. NCBI lineage: Eukaryota > Metazoa > Arthropoda > Insecta > Lepidoptera > Lasiocampidae > Dendrolimus > Dendrolimus houi. Next base: position 6,469,991 of record CM077122.1, read on the forward strand.
CACTACAACTCTAAAAATCACTAAATTAATGTCACACACAGTAACAAAAATAAACAATAAGCGGGTATGATGAACTTTAAAAACTTTAACGGGTTGCATTGCGTGCACATTCCTACTGTTAGTGACATTTATTGCCCGACGACTCAGTTTAAAATGCGTCGACTATGGTGTCAAATCCAATAGTTTTTAAGAAAAAATATTTTGACATATATGGACACAAACGGACATGAAAATTGACAATTTTATAAGGGTTCTGAGAGCTTACTCTCAAACGTCTTTCGTCGTCCGTTTTCGTTTTAGAACATTTTGCTTTTTTATGTTTAAGTACATTTTCTATCGTATGTTCTTTTTATTATTGTGTTATTTGAACTATATTGTTGTGGTTTTAAAGATATCTTTGTTTTTCTTTCTTTTATCTAAAATTTGGTTAACTCTTTTGGGTTGATCGTACGAAAACTAATGACGAAAGGCGTTTGAAAGTAAGGCCTCTATTTATGCCAATATAGCCATGGAACTAGCATGTCTGAAAATCAAACACAATTGGGTGTCTGAGTCAAATATAACTTCTATGTAAGTTCTATAAACCTTTGTATCCTTCATAACAATTTTCTACAATATAAGCTGGTGATCACACCAATCAGTGAGACGGTGTGGGTTGCCGAAGGCGCGTACGCAGCGTAATGGTCGCGGTTGACGATAAATATTCATCGCGGCAAAAACATGGAGTGCGCACGCGCCGCGCACCGACGACACACTTCGCGCTTTCTTCTCTATCATCTAGGAAATAGGATTGGATGCGGCTAAATAATTATGAAACTTTTGTTATTTAGATGAATTTTTAGTTGCTGTGTTGCTGCACTCACGTTTATGTACATTTTGTCAATCAATTCAGGTTTTGTATATCCTTTGGGAACAGTATATTATGTCCGGATGCTATTATGCGGTATTATATTATGCGGTATCCTACGCCACCCTGAACTAACATGTCATCGTGACAACCGAACAAACACGTTATCTGGTAACATGAGGTTGCCATGATGACGTGTTATTTAGAGAATCGCAATGGCGCAGTTAAGAAAAACGCAATTACAGCGCCATCTGTTTGGTTTTATTTTTCATTCCTTGGGAACAGATCTGTTCTGGATGAAAGGGTCCTTTTCTGTACTCCTGACAACGTGTATGTAAAATTTTAAGATGATTGATTCAGTAACTAAGACGTGAAAGCATAACAAACAAACAAACTTATATTCGCATTTATAATTTTAGTTAGGATGTAAATTTACGCGAAGTTCCAACCGCCTCAACATTAATTCCTACTAAAGTAGCGCCAAGCGATCCGAATTGTTTACGTTTTCGAACTTGTACACAGTTTAGAATCTTAGGAGAGACGTGGTCGTTCTATGTGTTTTACCGTCTTTGTAACGAGGAGCGGTCAGATGAGCTATTCAATTTTTTAGTTACTGAATTACAGTAGACAGGCTGAAGGCATGATGGATAGTGTATACCGTTCTCTATGGATATTTGCAACACTTGCAACACAAAGGTACTATTTAAATGTCTATGTGCTAGAGTCCTGGAAGGGGTTACTGGAACCTGGCCATTACTGCCATGTATGAATGTAACTCAAGGTTGTTATGGTGGCATACTCTAGTCCAAGGTGGTAATGTTTGAGACGGGTAAATACCCTACCATCTGGCTGTGAGTGGTTTTTAATTTGGTACATACGTCATCACTCGCCACCACACCACTTGCCGGCAATTGGGCGTATATCCCTACTTTCTTGACATTAGGAAGTGGTCCACTGTACGTCTGTGCACTGTAAACTGTAGAACATAATTACATATTATATAATAGATTTGTTGGAGTAAAATACCATATCCATGTTATTCGTAGTTCCCGTATCTAGTTGCAACTCTCGGAATGCTCTCGATCGCCTCAGGTCAGCTGCTGGAAAAACTTATGAGCCCGATACGCCTTGCTCTGGCTGTGTGCGTTCAAATAACTGCATTGCGCTGTTGATAGCGGTTCACTTTAGATGTACAACAGACAAACTCGCATATTTAATATATAAAGTAAATAGCAAGCGTGGATTTAGCAGTACGCAGCATTATCCAGTAGTTTTTCTGCTTTTCCTGACAAATACAATCTAGGAGTCATCACTAGTGAATAGGTATATTCTGGGTAATCGTGCTCAATCCTAAATCGCGCATATGATACAGTGGTTAAACGTGAATCTATACGTATGTAAAAGTTTCTTACGTTACTGTTAATTACCTATATATACTGTTACGAGCTACAGAACTCGAATTAAAAATGCCGTTGGAACTACTATAGAATTTATTAGAACTGTACAAACACGTATAAAACAAATACAAATAAAACTGCATGCAACCAGTTCACACTGCACGATTCAATGCAATTCGACACGCGTAAAGTCCGTCGTCTATATCGCTAATCGAGAGTACTACAAACGTCTTACTCGTCTCATTGTCGTCGCTTGATTGTCCGCCCCTCCATTCGGGCATTGTCTTATACTCGCTACACAGTACAAAGAAATTGGCTGCGCGCACTGAGTTTCCGAGAAATAGCAATTTGCACACCTGCGAATGGCCACAAAGTCGACAACAATAACAATAAGGATTAGTTCGACGCTAATGATGGTTATAAAACAAGTAGAAAAACAATAGCATGTTTTTTCTTAATTACAAATTCAAAACACAAAAGAATTCCTTAATCCGGGACGGATAATAAACTACGCTTACAGCAGGTAGCTGTGTGCTTATCTTTGACGGCATGTAACAATACATATATAATATATACGTATATAATTACTTGCCCTCACTGACTGACTGACTAACTGACCTATCAACACACAGCCCAAACTACTAGGGCTAAGACCGTGAAGGTTTGCGTGCATTTGGGCTTTTTATGCTTTAGGTGCGCACTTAGAAGAATTTTTAAAAATTCAACCTATAAACTATAAGGGGATGAAAAAGGGGATGATTGTTTGGACGAAAATCCGTCATTTTGAAAGTAAAAAACCAAGAAATTTTGTGTACCTGCTCCTGGTTTAAAATAATTGCATAATTATATTGGCGTTTTTGGAAATTCTACCCTTAAGAAAAGGGGGTTACTTTTTAACTTTTTGTGACTACTCAATCTATGACTATTTTTAATCTACTCGGGCGAAACTATGGGCAACAGCTTCCAAATAATAAAATTGATGTGTTTATCTACAATTCCAAAATAAATGCCATTTTTATCAATCCTATAATGTCGTATAAATCTATGGCAAAGTTTCAAAAAACAGTTCTCAGGCATCTTATTTTTAATTGTAATGTTGCTACCAAAGGATTGTTGCATTTCATTAACGTAATTATTCCAAAACCTTAGATTATTTGTACTAAAATAATACTACATAATTGTACATATATATGTATTGAAAACAGAAACGATTGAAAAAATATATATTATATGGAAGAAATAATAAAAATGTCAATAGATTCATTGTGATGCGTGATAAATAAGTGCATGCGGTACGCGAAGGGCGACGTAAGACGAAACTTTTGCGCTCCATCTCGATTTTGTGAGGTATTTGTGTGACACAATAAGTAATTAGCTTAAAATAAATGAAATGATCACAAAGTCGTATAATTTTTAATCGATTTCTTTTGATAATTCGTTATCTTTATTAACGATTTGGTGGTTCCGATACTTAAATATGTTGTGATTAGAACTCTCAAATCAGGCCTATTATTTTGTGATTTGCATAGTACATATCCACAATATTACAAGGTAGATACAATGCCTAAGGGACCAGTGGTATTGCATTTAAAATGCCAACGAACCAGCTATCAATGAATATTGAACCCATACTCGTACGAAAACACCTAATCTATTCAAGTGGCTAGTCGAGGGGGTCGCGACTTGTGCGACAAAGATACACATATAGTTTTCAAAAACGCCAGAAAGAGACATATGATAACCGATGCTAGGGTCATATGTCGACCGATATGTCATAACCTGTTCGAATGAAACAGCTTATATCTGTGTTGTGATAGGATAGAACGAGAACACGTTGACAATGACGTGAAGAGTTAAAAGTCAAGCGAAGTGTCGCGGCCTGTGCGAGTAAGATGGAGGAATATGTTTGTTGTGAGTTAGTGAAAGACACTGGTACGGGGGTCAAAAGACGAGCGTTGTCAACCCTGACCTCTTCAGACAAGATGATGGGATGGACTTGGGGTGTACGAAACAATAAATATATACTAAACGAAAAATTATTTGACTAATTTTATGTCCAAAAAATTTTATAACGCGAATTTAACTGAAAATTTACAATTATTTTTATATAATATTTACATTTTAAAAATGAAAAATTCATACAAATTTAATTTTTACAATATTTATGTAGGTCTACTGATAGTCGTGTACTTTAAAAAATCTATAATTATATTATTATGAAAAATTGATAAAAGTTATTGATGTATAGATTCGTAATATGATTTTGTAAAAGTAGCCATTTTTACTTAGCTGAGCTCAGTTATGTAGCAAAAAGTTCATTATCGCTTGTTCTTATTCAAAATTCATTTACAGCGTTTTGTTATGTTAATTATGGTCCGTTTTGGCCATGGAAAGAGAATACACTATAGGTACAGGATTTAGCATATATTAAGCGAAACAGGAAACGCTCATAGAAATATAGGCGCTCGGTAAATTTTCGGTACCGCGTATATCGAGCATAATCATAATGACTGCGCACCGCTGCTGCACAGTCAAATATGAAAGGGGCCTAAAATTTATAGTTTCCCATTAAAAACGTAGTTCTTAACACACTCTGCAATCACACATAGAATAAATTTGAAAAGGAGCTAATTAGGATTTTTAATTTATGACTGATTTTGAGATTTTGTATAAAAATAAGAACGAATTGGTAGCGCCAACTATATACATATATTTTTTATGGCATGCGTTCAGCAGATAGGCAGATGGCCCGGTCCACAATGGAAAGCGGTTACCATCGCTTGTGAACATTTACAATACCAAAGGTGCTACAAATGCGCTGCTGGTCTTTCAAGGGAGACTGGAACCTGGCCACTAATGCCGGAGTAAGGTTGTTATGGCGGAATACTGTAAAAAAGGCGTGGTAGCCAACCAGATGGGCAAATACTCTACCACCTGGCTGTGGGTGGTTTTGTCACTTCTTACGACAGGCCGCTCGAACGCAGGACATTGTATTCTTTCTTCGTTCCTGCTGTTATTTGCCACATTTCGATAATGAAGCAAGTGGTGAAATGTATATTGCGGAGCGCAAAAATTACAAATCCATCCCTGGCAGTAGTGCACTAATGAATCGGGACAGTCGGCATAATTAAACAGTTGGCGACAAATTCCCTCAACCATATCACTCAAACATTTGTCACGGTACACGCGTGATGCGTGACGCGTAAATAAACACGTAATATAAGCACGCAAAACGTAAAATGTCACACTGTTTTGCGTAATTATGTTAACAAAGTGCATTTGTAAACTTTAACCCGCATATAGTACTGTACAATAGGGTTGCTACGTTATATACTATTGTAATTTTGTACATTTTTTTTTCATGACTTAATATAAAAAATATGCGATAGAATTAAAAATGAATAGTTGTGAGAGTTTTAAGATTTTAACAGCTGTGAAAGTGCTATCAATTCGATTTGTGAAGTTTTTATCGTTATTATTTAGTTATTTGAAAACATATTTTGTTACGAAAGTTGTAGTGAAATATTTAGTTGAGATTCAAGTGGGAATGAGCACTGTAGTAAAGTTAGATTATATATTAAGTAAACAATGAAGTTTGATTTAAATAACAACTGTTAATTATTCGATGTTTGTTTCTATAATAGCTACTTTTGTAAATAATTTTGACTTAAAATTGTAAAGGTGTCGAAACATGTTTGGCCCGGAATATCATTTCTCTAGCAAGTTACTCGAACTGTTAACAAGAGGTAATTAATTCAATTAATTATAAATATTGATTAATATAAGTTGCAAATTTTTAAAAGAAAGTAGTTGACAAAAGCTGTCCCCATAAACTCTACGTTTTGAACAGGATTGGAAATCGTTCTTGATAATTTTATATAATATCTATATTCGAAGATTAATATATATTATTCGATTATCTATTTCGTGTATTAATGACTTAATAACTTTTTCTACTTTTTATAGGTAACTCACAACGAGACGCTTTTGGCTTCGTTCCTAATAATGGTAAGTCGTTATTGCTTGACTTCTTGGGAAGAGCTTTATATTATAAGGACATAAAAGGAACAAAGTTATGAATTAAAAATAACAATTTTATTTTGGAAGCTTTTAAAACATTTAAGGCTTCGCTTTTCTCCGCAGTTTTATATAAAAGACGGTAAAAGCAGTAAAATTAGGATAAATAAGAATATAATAATATTACGGAACAGCTGATGGAATTAAGAGAAGATAAATCAATAAAAACAACTGTTAGTTGTTGTTGTAGGACTGCACGTCAGAAGTGAAAACTTTGTATCTGAGCGTAACTGTCACGCGAGTTCAATGCTTTTTACCCATCTCAAAACTGCCCAAAGAAATTTTCATTTCAACAAAAGCACTGCGTGTTGAGATTGAAGTGAAAAAGAAAATAAGAAAAAGTCAATTAATTATAAAAAACGTAATCACTTGTGTATTCATTTGTGGATGTTGAAAATAAACATTTAAAAGGCCATAGTATCCGGAAGAATGTTAACGTATCATGAGCTGCGATGTAGATTATTAACAGTGCGGCAACGGCACTGCTATTGCGGGCAACAGGTAGCGGCCGGTAAACGGGTGAGGGGTCTCATTGTGGTGTCATGCGCCTGCGCATTGCTGCAGGCCCAACGCGAAACTAGATTATCGCAATACACCGTGTTAATGCCTTTTATACAATTTAAATTAGGAATATAATGAAACAGTGCGCTATGATGCAATGAATTGGGTATTTGACACATCTACTATACATATATAAAATTCTAAACTTATTTCTTTGTCACTAAACTCTCTGAAATGATTTTTTTACTGTGTATTTGAGTGGGTCTCCGTATAGTTTAGACTCACAATTGGAACCGGTAGGTGTCGCTGGTACCGGCTCCTAGATTTTTTTTTTTCAGTGTAGGACCACGTCTGACAGGACCGCTATATTAAATTCTAAAACAGTGTATGTACATAAAAAAAGTGTATTTTTTTATTGCTGGAGTACAACAGACAGGCTGACGCATGACAGCCCAACTGTGATGGAAAATGGTTACCATCACTTATGAACATTCGCAACACTAATGATGCTCCCAATTGGCTGCCGAACTCGTAGACGAGACTGAAACCTCGGCACTAATGCCGGAACACAACTCAAGGTTATTATAGCGGAATACTATGGACCAGGGGTGGTAACCATCCGCCCATCTGGATGTCCTACCTGACAATTTTGATAACAAATATTTTAATATCAAATTCAGAAAACTGCCTAAGTGGTGCATGCGTTCCGGCCAGGATCGAACCCACGCTCTATCGCCCTACACATTTTGTATATATATCTATACAAAATATTAAAAATAACAATTAAAATTTCAAAGTTGATTTGCCTGTCAACTACCTTATTATTTAACTCTGTAGTATTGAGACCACAGATTTATTCTAAATAATTCTAAATATTGCGTAGAGCATGTACTGTTTAAAGAGTTTTCCTTCAAAAGAAAAATATGTAGTAAGGCTGTGTGAAACGTACAATTGTGAAAGAAAGAAAGAAAAGACACCTTGGAACAATATATTACGAGACAAATCACATAACTTATACTTCACCACTGTCAGTATTAAAAATCTATCATTCTCTGCCAAGGGTTGTTTGGAAGTGATAGCCTTTTATGCGATAAGGCCGCCCGTTGTATTATCTCTTATCTTTTTCTACTTCTGTTTGTCTATGCTTTGGTGTACAATAAAGTGTTCTCTATCTATCTATATTGGTATAAAATATTTTCATACAATAAACACGTAAGAAACAATATATCTCGCGATTGTACCAAATGGGTGCAGTTCAAAAAATGTCAGACATTATTAGTCTCTGACCCTGGTATTCAACTGCACTCTGGGGCTGCGATGGGTATACTACATATCTGGGGCATATAAACGTACTTAGGGCCCATTTTTCAATCACACAAAGTAAAACATAACGTGGGAAAATTAAAAATGACAATTGCATGAATAAAAATATCGAATTGTTTCAATTTTGAATTTAGTCAGATTATAGTTTATTCGACTGATGATTGAAAAATCGGCACTTAATATTATAAATTTTTTAAACTATTTCAATAATAAAATAAACATTTATATAGGCATTAATACTAACAGTATACGATTATTCCATTCATATAGATAATTTTTAAATCGGATTTTAATAAAACTCATATTATGGTCACATTTTATGACTTTTGCTTTATAGAGCTTAAAATAAGCCGAATAAGGTGTGAAAAAACCAATTTGAATTTGGATATAAAACAATCATCTTTTAAAATATTTATTATTTTTATTACATTCAATAAAGCTTCTTAAAGTGGCCATAACTCAAGTGATATGAGAGAGGGTCTTATATTAATTTGGAGTGGACAATGCTTTGACCGGTTGCTGTCAGGTTGGCCTTTTCCAATGGATTTATTTATAAGTGCTAAATGAATTATAAGAATGTATATATATATATATTTTATCATCACACCCAGCTACTCACCGGGCGTGTACACCTGTAAGTTTTGGTCGCGAAAGGTATCCGTAAGGGAGGGAGTTCCCACACTAGTCCACATGGATTCGGCAAAAGTCAAAAAGAGCTTTACACCTAAGGTCCCCAGATTGTTGTCTCCGTCTGGATGGCTAGCACCTCTGGTCTAGAGTATGCCGCCATAACAACCCTGCGTTGTGTTCCGGTATTAGTGGCCAGGTCCCTGTCTCCCCTTAGAGAGCGGCAGCACATTGGTAGCACCTTTGTTGTTATAAATGTCCACAGACGATGGTAACCGCATTTTAACAGGTGTGCCGTCCACTGAACTCATGCAATAAAAAATTGTTTTAAAAATTTTTCTATATTGATGAATTTATTATGCCAGAAATAACATGACGTCCAGATTGTGTCATTATTGGAACATTTTAGTCCTTGGCTCCAAATCTTACATACCAGAGACAAAATTTTACGACCTACCCCATAATTTTATGACCCTAAACAAAAAAAAATGAGAAAAACATTCTCCAAACTGGAGACCCTGCGCTTATGACATAAGGGTATCAGCAATAGCGTCCTTAGGCTAGACGATGCCGCAGTTTGGGGACTCCCTAAACCTTTAAATCTAAGCGTGTACTTTACGATTTGGATCCCAATTCTGTAGCTTTAACAACAAAAAAATATGCCAATGCGAGTCAAGATTCATTCGACTGACAGATGGTCAAATATCCGTAGTCTCTAATATTTAAATGTTATTAAAGTCTTGGTCAATTTAAGATGGATTCAATATCGAGCCAAAATGGTTTACAGACTACCAAAACCGACAAAAGCTACAATTCTAATTCGATTCGATTGCCAACGGACTTGTCGCTAGGAGCGATAGCAAAGTGCGACGAGACGTAGTTATTCTCTATAGAAAAGAGAAAGAAAAAAATAGTATTTATTAACCATAACTAATTAGTAAAATATCTATATCTATCTGTATAAGTGTATACTATAATAAATCTGTAAATGGTTCGAGTTTGTACAATGCGTTTAAAAATGTGAAAAAAAACAAGAGGTAATTCGGGCCAGGAGATTCTAAAATGCAATTTTTAGAATTTTTGTCTGTCTGTTATAGCGTGAAAAGTACTGAACGGATTTAGATGAAACTCGACATAGAGCTATCTTAAATCCCGGAGCGTAACTTAGGATTCCTTTTAGCCAGATAGATAACGTCTTTTTCGTGGAATAGACAAAAATAGCGAAAAAGATGGCGCTGCGATCGCATATTTTTTAGAAACTACTGAACATATATAAAAGACACTGGACATAGTGCTGGCTTATACTCCGAGTTAAAATTTAGGGTATATTTTATCCCGATTAATGAACTCGTTACCTTAGAGTAGATGGATTAACAAAATGAATGGCGCTGCAATCGCGTTTTTTCAATTCACTAATAAATACCTACGTTGTCATATACAACATGTCATTCATTGTATTGCCTCAAATCAGGCTGGCTTCGACTCGCTTCTATATTTTGCTGGGCAGTTGTGTAGTCTATAATTTAAAGACCTATGTTCTTTGTTAATATTATATGTAAAAAACCGATTTCAGTTTTTGTGTAAGTAAACTACTGCCTAGAGTTTGACATGCGACGCAGCCCCGGGGCAAACTCTAGTTTTAAATAAAATAAATATGCACGAGAACATTGACTTAATCAGAAACAGAAAAATGAGTACAATACGATAAAAAAATTAACCTGTATTTTTTCATAATCGGCTGACGAACACGCAATACAAGTTGCGCTTGATGGGTAATATACAACGAACCAACTGGGGTCGATCCTAGACATCCAGACCATAATAAATATCGTAAAGTTCTTATATGAAATTTACCATACTGGGACTTGAATCTGGGACCTCTGCGTCCATTTGAGAAGTGATTGTGATATCACAATCTGTCTGTCTTTATATATATAAAGACAGACGGACAAAAACTGGACATGGCAAAAACATACGAGTTCCGTTTCAGCTAAAATTACAACGATACTCTAATAAGTCTATTGATTGTATTCCGTGGCCTATATTCTATTTTCTAAGATACAGAGGGTCTTACCTACATACAAAGTATTTATATAATATGTGTTTTATACCAAATTTCATTATAATTGTTTCGGACGATTTTCTCGGAAAATAACAGTAGGTTCTTATTGTCAGTCATGGCTTTAGTCACATACTTCTGCCACTAGATGGCGGTGTACAAATTTGTAACATGCTATAGTGTACCTTTTATAAATGCTCCAGTTCACGCATCAAAAATTTATTCAATTGAGTTTACACCAGAAATGGTGGACTCACCTGATGGAAAGATTTTTTGAAAGGAGGCGTCTAGGCAATGTACTAGCAAAGCCTTCAATTAATGTAATCGAATTTGGTATGTTAGGAACGTACGGCAATTGGCAATATTAGTTTGGATTTGGGCATTGTATTCTCCGTCCGTGGCCTCCATAAAGTATTTTAATAATTTGGTTTTGACAAAAACTGAAGTCTGAACCCTAGCTAGCTAGGGATATAAAAATAATTTAGAAAAAACATCAATGTCAATGGTGAAATGTATCCAATTGATTCGATGTGTTTGCCTTTTTGAACGATTTGAAAGATTTTATAATTTATGCTTTAATATCTAACTTTAGCTGCTCCTGCACTGCAACATTTAAAGATCATTTAATAAGGTAATTCGTACCAGAAATTTTGTGTGTGTGTTGTAATAACATGATCTAAGGAAACATTTTTTTTTCATTTCTCATATTCTGAAAGTACGCTTGGAGTTGCCTAATCACAGGGATGAAAACCGCACTTTTCGTACCTGGGAGCTGATTCTCCCTGCTGCCAATAGAAAACTATGCAAACCATAGATAATATATGCGTCTCATGTGCCAACTTTTTTTATAGCCACTGTTAAATCGCGGCATATATTGTAATAAAAACTATCAACATTTTCGTAACATTATAGTTATAAATTACTTGTCACTAAATTATTATTTAATTTACTTAAATTTGATCTAAACATCAGTAACAAAATAATATTGGCTGGTAGAATGCCACAGATAAGATGGGTTGTTCTGTCGGCTCTTACGACAGCCGCCCAGCCGCAGGAAATTGTATTCTTTCACCGTTTCTGCGCGGATAAAAATATATAGTTGGTGTCTGTTCGTCCATTTTTCACCAATAGATCCTGTTGAAACCACTTACCAACTGTTACCAGTTGCGAGTCAAGGCGGTCGAATATTACGAGCTAACCAGTCGCAAGATACAAGTAAAGATTAGAGTAATTACAGTGCGACAACTTCTCAAGATACGTAACGTAAAAAGAAATTTGCATATTCACAATGTGTTTATGGTATGCAAGTTTGACGAGTTTTATTAAGATGTGTATTTTTACGCATGAGATCAACACCTGTTGTTTTATGGACCTTGGAGTATTTTTGTCATCTTGTTATAATTATGTATTATTTTATTTTCACTGACGTATACTGATGATACGTGAACTGTTTCGTGTTATAGCATGATATAGTAAATTAAAACTTAATAAATATAATAATATATCTATTTTTGTTTTGAGGTCTCAGTATAGGTAATATTTTTTCATTTCCCATATTTCGAAAGTACGCTTGAAGTAGCCTGATCACAGGGATGAAAACAGTACTTTTCGTCCTTGGGAAACATTTTCCCTGGTGTCAAAAAAATTAAAAACTATGCAAACCATAGATTACGCATGCGACTCATGTCCCAACTTTTTTTACAGCCACTGTTTAATCGCGGCATAAAATGTAAAAAAAAATCAACAAAATTGTGTAACATCATTTTATACTTATAAATTACTTTTCACTAAATTATTGTTTAATTTACTTAAATTTAAGTTAAATATTTACTATCATCAGAGAATAAAAAATACTGGCTGGTAGAATACCACAGTAAAAAAATTAAGTGACGTTTCATATGTGACGTATTAAATGAGTTCATCAGAATCCGATATCGATTTAACGCTTGATTTCATTAGAGAAGTAGTTGTTTAACTAATCAGTTTTTATTTACTTTCCTCATTTTCGAAATAAATAGCAGCGTGTTAACCTCGGGTGAAGGGCCTAATTAGACATGTGATTGTTTAGCGCACGAGCGCAGCGAGGGCGCTGATAGTTCGAGAGTAATACCTTTCGTGTAACAGTCTACTATTTTAATTATTATACAATAAGGATGCGGACACATGTTGCAATAACCTCTAATAGTTTTACATCATGTCAACTAACTTTTGAAATATAATTATGAAAATTATTTAATTTTCGTTACTGTTCAAATAATAATCAATGAACTTTTTGACTCCTTTTACTTGTACCTCCTTATGACGTCACAAGTAGGTACGCTCGTACAAAATCTATGAGGCTGCGACATTCCGTAAGTTTATAAAAATTATCTCGCAATCAGTTAAATAATCCGTCCGTTTCCCTATTGTCAATTACTTCTTGATTCTTATCTGCATATCTATACTATAATAAACCTGTAAATTGTTCGAGTTAGTACAATGCATTTGAAAATGTGAAAATAATCTACTCGGATAAAGTTTTAGGTGTAATATATAAAGAAACTAATTTGGTATTTATGTAAGTAACATAGAACTACTACCTAGGATTTTCACGCGGGGAAAGCTCTAGTGTATTATAATCTAATACGTTAGTAGTTGAGTATTTTTCACGATATGCTTTAACAGAGAGACAAATTCTAAAATTTGCATATTCGCAATCTGCTGGTCTGAATTAGCCCCCCTAATTTACATGATATACGAACTCGATACCCGCTATTTATTATTTATATAGATAGATTTATAAGGCGCTCTTTACGGTCGGGTGGGTTCGGTTTACACGAACTGACTTACGTTCTCGCCAGTTCCCATAAAGGGGCTTCGCGGAACGACACGAAATATGACGCCTTTCCACAAAACTGAGCTGAACTCGGGAGCCTGTATTTTAACGGCCACCGAGGTCACATGTCATATGACATCCCGCGTGATGGCCTACGGAATTAATTCTCGCGTACTATCTTCAATGGTGATCTTGAGTTGCCGTTTTAAAGCATCGTCTGTGCTAGCTTCTTGGAATGTAATAAGTCAAACGCCGAGATTATATTATTAAGTAGTGTAGCAAGTATTGAGAGGACATGTAAATTGTTTTTAACCGACTTTAAAAAAAGGTGGTTCGTCGTGTAATTTTTAGCCATAACTTTTTCTATCTGTGGTCATTATACATATACTAAGAGATGAAGTATTTTATAGTGTAGTAGATATCTGAGTTATAATCGACAGATCTTCAAAAATCATAACGAGGTTTATATTAACTTTTGATTTTATGAAAATCGCTATTATAATAAAAACAACTAAAATATACTAGTGCTGGCTGTTGCCCCCGGCTTTACTCGCGTTAAAAGGAACATGTACGCATGAAGTGGGCATGTTATCATTCTTAGAAATGTCGAATAGAAACTTTACTTTAAAGTACCTAATGATAAATACCCGTAACGCCATCTAGCGAATCGAAGGTGCAACTAACTATAAGAGCAATACATTAAAATTGTCGTTGTCATTGTCGTTGCCATGTAGAACTATTTATTAGTGAAATGCGCTAAATAGTGGCGCTAATAAAATGCGATTCGAGCGCTACATTTTCGGCTATATGTCTATTCCCCGGGAATAGAAGGTTTTCTAGATGAAAAATTTGCTATTTTAAATATATGCCCCCCTAAGTTTTCAATTATGGAGTGGAAACTCTGAAAAAAAATAAAAGTGATAAGGCTGCGATTATATCTAAAAAACAAAGGAAATACTGTCAAAGTAACAGTAACAACTACTTTCTTACATTTTCTATGAAAATGGTTTTTCATATCTGAAAATGTGCTCTAAAGAGTTAACGGAGATTCGGAAAAAGGTCTCGTCGAAGATTGGCACATATAACATGTTTCATTTTCATTAAAATGCTAATGTAATGGTAAAAAGTAATATCTTCATTATATTGACAGCTATTCCATCAGAGATACAGTTTATGTCCCGCCGAGAGGCGGACCTATCATTTGAAACAATGTTGATTGTTTAGGTTTTGCGGTAAAATATTGTTACATGCCGTCAAAGATAAACGCACAGCTGCCTGTCGTAAGCGTAGTTTATTTTCTTCCCGGATTTAGGAATTCTTTTTGTTTAGAATTTGTAATTAAGAAAAACATGCTATTGTTTTCCTACTTGTTTTATGACCATCATTAGCGTCGAACTAATCCCTATTGTTATTGTTTTCGACTTGTTGGCCGTTCCAGGAATAGATAAACAGGTGTGCAAATTACTATTTCTCGGAAACTCAGTGCGCGGCCAATTTTTTTTGTACTCTGTAGTTAGTATAAGACAATGCCCGAATGAAGGGGTGGGCAGTCAAGCGACGACTACGAAACGAGTAAGACGTTTTGTAGTACTCTCGATTAGCGATATAGACGACAGACTTTGCGCCTGTCGAATTGCATGGAATCGTGCAGTGTGAACTGGTTGCATCCAGCTTTATTTGTATTTGTTTTATACGTGTACTTGTACAGTTCTAATAAATTCTATAGTAGTTCCAACGGCATTTTTAATTCGAGTTCTGTAGCTCGTATCAATATGATAAAGCAAACTTTAGAGTATTACTTTCGATATTTTGTTAGGATTTGAGTCGGGTTCTTAAAATATACTACAATTAGGATCTTATGCTAGTCTAATACACCTGTAGTGTTTATGTGTATTTTGTGATGAATAATAGTCGAGTTTGATTCTTGGTTCGGGGAATTTGAGGACATTTCCATTTGTTTACACTGTTTGGATGTTACTGAAATCAATCGCAGATTTGTCGTTTTATATATTATAACATACAGGTGTATATTGCTTAGTAAGGAAACATATAGTGTATAGTGTACCGATAATTTTAAATTTCGCAAGATATTGATGAGACCTGCAAATAAACTGCTTAAACTTATCATAACAAACATATTAAAAAAAAATACCGGCAATACTAGAAGTACCTTTACTTTATGTTCTCTACATACGTTAATTTTCTTAATACAGACTCCATCCATCCATTCAACCCATCTAAAATACGGTATACATTACAGCCAAACATTTATTACTTATTATTAATAGCGTTGTTCTACAGCACTTTTGAATGAATTTCCCAACTTGGCTGATAGAATTTCGACGCTATCTCCCGCCTTAACTTTGCCAAAGCCTATTTACGCGTTTCTCACAGCGTTGAAGCGATGAATCGCCCTTATTAGCGGCCGAGAACATCGTACAAGAAAACTATAAGGTTAACCGTGCCCAAAAGTAGTAGTAGATATGCCATACAATTTGTATGGAACGACCCTCAGGCCGTAGTTACCAGCTCCTTGATCAAGATAACGCCACGGTCGCCGCGGCGAGACTGGCCAGATATTATCTCCAGCTCGAAATATATACCTTTAGCTGGCCACTGCAGCACATGCGCCCGCGTCTGCGATTGATTGACCAATAAGAACAAAGAGAATTGAGGAATTATGTGCTGATAGGCTTTTTGTTCTCTTTGAGTTAAGGTGGATTGGGTTTCAGCCTTTCGAACGCGACATGCATTGAAATTTAAAATGCTTTTTCAAGAATAGTACCGTAATTTATGATAATTGTTTATTAAATGTAATATTGTTGTAGTGCATGTGATTACTTTCCGTCGTGGTTTTCTTTGTGCGCTATAACATGGAGTTCTTTAAGAAGGACGATAATTTTTTTAGAAGTTGGCAATATCTTGGCGATATTCTTAGTGTTATAAACGTCTATAGGCGACGGCAACCACTCTCCATTAAGTGGACAATCTACCTGTTTATCTACTTTAGGCAATAAAATATTTCAGTGTACACAACCCTGCCTTTTGTTTCTTCCTTTCTCGCTAGACTCTTTAGTTTACTGGAAGAAAACTCTTTTAGGGTTAAGTTCTCCTTTTACTATTACCACTATTCTATAGTTTTGTATGTAACTTCTTGTGTGTATTAAAAATAATGAAAGGACAAAAGTTATATAAAATTCTTTTATATTGTTTATAGTAAGATATGTAAAAACATACTTTGAACTTTGAGAGTTGAAAAGTAATAATATATAAATCACTCCTTATAAAACAGCCAACGATACGTCAGATTATTAAGTCACAAAAAGTTGCACATGCAATTTTAACATACATTAAATTTTCGCGGTTCAAAAGAAAAGTTCGTGGTAATGGTGTGGAACTTGTCAATCATTATTAATAGCATGTTTCGTAACAAACAAAAACTTCAAATTATCGGTGAGTCGATACCAATCTGCGGCGGGCTGCGATCTCATTTCCCGGTGTGCGCGGGCGCAGGCGCTGGCGCGACCTGCGAGGTTTAATTTTAGCTATAAATCATGGCCGGCCTTTCCCCGAAGTTGAGCGGAGGCGGCCGAGTGCTCCCGACCGGTTCAACTCCCGCGCAGCCTCATTTAAACTGTAGCACATTCCAATGCTGGCCACCAATCTGTAGTAATGTCCAGTAAATATAAGTATATATATTTTTTTTACAGTTAAATATAGGCTGATTATGCTACATATATCTTACGATTCATTAATGATCGTTATGGTAAAATAATGGATAGTAAGGAATAGATTTTGGATTAATGCAGGGTGCATTAATCCAAAATTATAAACAAGAAGTTAAGTAATAAAACTACGTTTTAACGGATATAAGCGTGGTTTTTTAAAACTTAATTTTTGTTTTTCCGACTTTTCGGCCACTTTTCAGTGGCCGTGATCACGGAAGACAAAAATGTCAAGTGTCAACGAGTATTGTAAAAGTTTTATTTAGCCTACCGTACCGTACCGTGTACCGCGCTTAAAACCGTTAAAACGTAGTTTTATTATGTATACGGTCAAAGATTGAGACATCTCTTTATTTTAAAGTTAGTAGATGCAGTACATATAATTTTACATACATAATTAATACGTGCGGAATTTTATTTATTTACTTCTGATACTTTATTTAATATGAAATTAATACGACTACATATATGACTTTTTAATCTTAAAATAGTTAATGTTTTGAAAAGTATTTTACAATAATCAAATGTGTTTTCAAAGTTTTAGCCGTGTTTTTCAATCAATCAAGCATTTATTGCATATTAATATAATACAATGTTACAACTACAAGTTCATAGATAGATAAGATAACACTTTCTTGCTCACCAAAATAAACAAATACAAAAACAAAATGCATAATTACAAAACTTCTTGGCAAAACAACAGCCGGCCTTATCGCTAAAAGCGATCTCTTCGAGGCAACCTTGCTTAAAAGAAATAATTAACTAACCTGGTGATGTAGGTGGAGCAGAAAAAAGATAGGACTGTACAATTTAAATATATATACTAACACTAATTTATAAATTTAATACATACATAGATCCAGACACATTTATAGATTAACAATATATACGTATATTGGAAATTATCTAAATAAATTTTAATTAATATTTATTAACATTATATATAACAAGCATTTTATATTAACAATAGATAAATAAGTGAATGTTTAATATATTAAGACATATTTATTTAAAGACAGGTATGAGTGAGTTCCGAAATGTAGGTAATGTTTTGGCCTCTCTGTCAGTAAGAGGCAACGCATTCCAAAATTTGACAGCCTGCACTGTAAAAGACTTATCATAAAAGGATGAAGTGTGTGCAGGTGTCAGGAGTCTACAATATGTACCTGAGCGCAAATTGTGAGAAGTGGAGAGGCGAAGGAGTTCACAATGACCTAATATGGTATAGCAATGCGTATTGTAAGGAGCAAATGGATTTATTCCACGACCTATTTTAATTTATATAACAAATAACGAGAAGAATGACTTTTGGCGCTCTTTGGTTTACAAATGAGGTTACATTTTCTTGTAGGCCGTTATCATTCTGAGTTCTCCTTCCGTGTTTATGTAGTTCCAATTTTGCTCAATTCAATATTTGTAAGATAATTTAAATTTAGAGTGTTGACTATGAATACGGCAGGTCGCGTAAGTGTAGGTCCTTCTTTTATATAAGCCGACCGACGCACGGACCACTCACTGTCATATTTTATGTATTTTCTTCAATATGCACTTATGGCGCGGTTTAAGATCTGAGTTTGGATGTTTAAGATATGATAATAACGTTTTAACCGTTTATTCGGCATTTCATTTATTTATTTTATTAATGTTGGTTTGGTTTTTTTCGAAGAGTTGCTTTATGGTCCGCCTTTTTGTTTTCAAAAAATGTTTATGATTTTTTGTTTAATAATAAAGTAATGTAATTGTTTAGAAAATTTTACTGTTTGGTGAAATATCACTTTTTGAGACGTCGTTAGAACTCTTTTGTCTCTACGTCAAAGAGCTGCTGATAATACTTGACTAAAGGTTTTTGTTATCAACACTTTATAAAATTCTGAAAGATATTAAAGGAAAACAACAACAAACAAAATCAACCAAATCGACGAATAAACACTAACATTATCTATCCCCTAATTTAGCAAGAAACGCTTGTAATATGGGTAATATACAACGGACTGGAGCCATACTATACCAGGAATCGAACCCGAAGCCACTGCATTGCAGTGAGGTAGGCCAACAAAGGCGTAGCCCGCTCAACCACACAGGCCGTCAAAAGCATCCTGAATGTATGAATAAATGCTTTTCATTTCTCATATTCTTAAAGTACGCTTGGAGTTGCCTGATCACGGGGATGAAAACAATACTTTTCGTCCCTGGGAAACAAATTTCCCTGCTGTCTAAAAATGTAAAAACTATGCGAACCATAGATAATACATATCACTCATGTCCTAACTTTATTTTTACAGTCACTGTTAAATCGCGGCATAAATTGTAATAAAAAATATCTATAATTTAGTATCATTTTAAATTTACAAATTACTTTTCTCTAAATTATTGTTTCATTTACATAAATTTAAGTAAATAAATATTTACAATCACCAGTAACAGAAAAATACTGGCTAAAGAAATTTACATCACGTTTCTTATGTCTTTTGACGTATTAAATGAGTTAATCAGATTTAGATATGCATTAAAGCTGGATTTTTTATTATTTTTTCTACTCCTTTACTAAGGTTGCTAGTAAATATCACCTTAATATTCATTACAGATTAACTGTTATAAAATTACCTCTCCAAGTATTAACGGAGCACTAATTTACTAAGTCGCGGCTATCTTAATTAGCAAAGTGCATTTCGCTCTGGTATTATTAATTATAAGGTTTATCGTTGCTTACGGGAGCGGAGCGCTTTGCTTCATACATGTGGCTTTATTTTTCTTTCCGTGAGAACGTCTGAAAAGTCCTCCGGGGTTAAAACGGCTACTTTTGCAGAATCGTATAACGATTCTGTCAAATGACAAAGTAGAAAAAGAACTCTGTACAATTTCTTGAATCTTTCAGTATATCTAGACATATATAGCATACACAATTGACGGCCTCTGTGGTTGAGCGGGCTAAGCCTTTGCCGGCTTACTTCACTGCAATGCAGAGGCTCCGGGCTCGATTCCTGGTATGGTAAATTTCGGAAACGTATTTTCTCCGTTATTTACTATGGTCTGGGTGTCTGGGATCGGCCCCAGAATGGTCCGTTGTATATTACCCATAACACAAGCGTAACTTGCTTAATTTGGGGATATACAATGTGTGTGTTTGTCTCCCGATTTATTTACAATTTCCGTTGTAAAACTTAAGACCACTAACCAAGAAAGCAAAATGTTATCTATATATTGTATAAAATATCCTCTATACAGGTTGGAAACTTTCAGCAGAGCAGTAAGGGTAAATACCTTAACCGTTGCAGCTACATGAAATAGGTCTTAGGAAACTAACCATAATTATTCGTGAAATTTGATTCCCAGATTTTCAAAAAATGTAGTTACCAAGAAATAGGCCAGTTTACAGAAAAAAATGTTTTTGATGGCATTCGATCTTGTTCCTAATACTAATCAAAAACTTTTATTTGACCACTGTCGTTGGAGTACTAAGAGAGTCAGAAATCGCAAAATCCTTTTCCCATACATTGTTTAAGAAGTCCAACCTATCTTTTTTTATTTATCAACATCTTTCTGTTGACTGAATAAAAAAATAAGATTGAAAACAAAATTCACACAGAGCTTTTCTGACGCAACAAACTATTAAGATACGTTTTTGTTTGGAAAAAATAATAACGATTTTGAACTTTGTATTTTTTTTTAATTTGTGAATAGGGATTAAAATGTCACAAAAATGTATGAATAGTCTCCTGAGACCATTTTCGTGTAGCTGCAACGGTTAAGGTACTTCACCTTACTGCCCCGCTGAGGTGTTCATCCTGTATACTATATACACATATATCATCATCATCATAGCGTTAAATCCCGGTTGCGTTCGGGGCGTCTGCCTCGAAGCCCGGGGTCCACTTTTTGACGTTTTCTTCTCCACTACGCGCGTTCTTCGGCATTCCTATTTGTGAGACGTTTGGTACGCATGTCATACTTTACGACGAAAACTCAGCATTTCATGGGCCTACCTCTTCGATCGGGACATAGCAGATGCGCCATGGCTAGATATTTGTTCCCCACGTAAGTAGCTGGTTTCCGTAAAACGTGGCCTTACCAAAATAGGCGACACTCTTGCAGTTTATACGCTATGTCATGGATATGGAGGTTGCCGCGGATGCTCCAGTTCCAGACGCGGTCCTTCCGCGTGGCTCCACACATCCATCGCAACATATTCATTTCCGTGACACGCAGCTCAAGTACAGGCCATTCTTCACTGCCATACAAAAACAAAAAACTATGTACTTATACATGATATATACTATCATATATGCAAACTTAATTAATTACATTTTAGTTATTATGCGGTTTTACTAGACAATAATTGTGTAGCACCAAGTAAAGTGCACCTTCTGTTACTGTTGCTTATAGGCGTTTGCAACACCAGCGGCGTAGCTAACGTGTTGCCAGCCTTTAGGATGCGATAAAGACGATGGAATACGGGGATGAGAAAGAGGGATCAGACAAGAGGAACGGGATAGAAGGAGATATGGGCCTGGAATAGGTGGATGGGATAGGGAAAATGGGTTAGAGGGAGGGGGAAATGGGCTAACTGTTTCAAGCCGATATTCTGTAAGAGCATGGTGTCACACCGACCGAGCCAGCCCTCAAAGCTGTAATCAAGATAATAATTCCAGCATGGCTTTACCACGTTAAAGAACAGAATACTAGTTTAGTACAATTTAGCCAACATAAACTGTTTAATATCACATACATTATAAACATAGCTATGAAAGGGACCTATTTTACTGTGAGTGTCCGACCCTGGCACCCTGCGGACATAAATCCCATTGTTCCCTGATAAATATAATTTAATATCCTTTCAAGGTGTGTAGGAAGCTGTATGAACTATGATCTAGTGTGTGACAATTTAGTTACTGCATATATAGCGTATTTGTTTAAAAAACATCGAGTCCAGAAAGTTTTTCATGCACTAGAAACAGATGTCCAATTTATTCATTGAATTTGATTTTTTATATTGTCCAAAGTAATTATTGTCAAAAGTAATTTGTTATTTTTCAGATTTTTAAATAAAAATTAAATCTACTTATTCAATCTATGTAGATTAGGAAGTAGTTTTAATTTCAATCGTAGATATATAGGGCTTCAAAAATAGTTATTCGTTAAACTGAGGTTAGACGATTCATTTTGGATGAATCAGCCAAAGTGATTCATATAAATATAAACTTAAAACATTCAATGTCATTGATTACCGTAGTGTTCTTTCAGTTCTGTACCTGTCAACCATATTGATTCAATTTGATTTACGTTCATTATCAGCATTATATTTAAAACCCCTTTTGAATTTGTTGTTGTAGCATACCTTTAAAATGAACTTAACATTATATTTGTATCTATATCGAGGATATGTGCAGTATGTGAGTTCTTATAGTTATGTGAGTATGTGAAATAACATACTCACATAACTATAGAAGGATGCGAAGCAAACACGAAGATGCTTACTTTAGTTTGATGAAGTTGATGTAAATTAAAATACAACTGACACTAATACTAAATTATAAATTAGACTAAATAACTAAAATGAAAGTAGATTATGTAGCAGATCACTGCCAGCGGGGAGCGTGCCCAGAACACTGGCTGTATTTGTTGAGCGAAATATAAACCAGTCTTCTGATCACAGCTAGTGTTAAAGAGTTTGTTACATATCTCTTTGAAGAAACACTTTGCCGTTGGACCCCACGGGCCCAATGTTTCAACCCCAAAGGGCACAAATATGTAAACTTTTTCCTAAGGCTTCATATTTGCGCCCTTGACGTCTTTAGCTGAAGCGACGACGTTGCCTGCCCCTGATTCGGTCTTTGGAAGATGTGACGGGGCCAGTGTGTCAATGTAAGTCGCAATATAACTGAAAACTCAAACTTGAATCTATTTTTCTCTTCGTCAATTAAAATATCCAACATCCTTACATAGTATAAACTATAAAACAAAATCGCTTTCTGCGTCGGTCTGTCTGTATATCTGCTAACTCTTCCTAAACCACGCAACGGATTTTTAAGCGGTTTTCACCATTAGTTGATATTTTTTCAAGGAAGGTTTATATGCAATAGCTTTTGCCTGCGGCTTCGCTCGCGATGTATGAAGACCTAATTTGGTTTTTATGTAAGTAAAATAGAGTCTCTTCCCCAGAGTTGATTCGTGGAGTAGCCGCAGGGAAAACTGTAGTATTGCATAAAATTAACAACTACTAAAAAAATGGAACACACTATATAAGTATAAATAAACGGATAGATGGAGAAAACGATGTAATTTTTTTAGATTTCTTGTCTATACTAAATCTGGAAATGGTTCGAGTTTGTACAATGCGTTTAAAAATGTGAAAATAATCAGGGCAGATAATTCGGACCAGGAGATTCCGAAAATGCAATTTTTAGAAATTTTGTCTGTCGGTCTGGAACATCGCGTGAAAACTACTAAACGATTTAAATGAAACTCGTCACAGAGCAAGCTCATATCCCGGGGCGTAACTTAGGATAATTTTTATCCCGATAAATGACGTCTTTTCCGCGGGACAAACGAGAATATTGAAAAAAATGGCGCTAAGATCGCATCCTTTTTGAAAACGACTTATATGAAGGAAAGTCGACAGAGAGATAGCTTATATCCAGAATAAACACTTATGATACTTTTTATCTTTATAAACTAAGTCTTTTCCATAGAATAGACGGATTAGCTAAATAGATGGCGTTCTTTCAATTCAGGTAGGTTAAATAAATACTTTAACATTACTCATTGACATTTGACATCGCCTTTCGTGATCACGGCTCCTGGAAAGTGGCCGATTCGCCGGAATTTGCCAGGTGGTAGGGCATTTGCCAGACTGGATGGCTACCACCCCTGGTCTAGAGTATGCCGCCATAACAACTTTCGAGTTGTGTGCCGGCTTCAGTGGCCAGGTTCCAGTATCTCCTTCAAGGCCGGCAGCGCATTGGTAGCACCACTGGTGTTGCTAATGTCCATAGGCGACGATAACCATCGCAGTTGGGCCGTCAGCCTGTCTGCTTAGCTTCAACATTTAAAAAAAACACAAATATTATACCGCGTTTATAACCGTAAAAACATAGTTTTATTATAATATTATCTTTGATGTTCACTAAGCTAAGATTTAAATAAACAAGCCATTTCCGCAATTTCAATAGGATTAATGTTGTCCCCGGATAATAAACTATAGAACAATCCCCTTTTTATCACCCTTATATCGTAAAGGCTGTCTATTGAGAGCTGGGGGACACACTGGCCGATGGATAACGTATCTCGTGAGTGGGCGAGCAGACGACCGATAGCAATTGCTACAAAACGTAGCGGTTCACTGGAATTATTGCCAACATCTCAACAAGGGTATAAATAAGTGTGGACTTGTAGGTAGTTGATTAATTGCTATTTATTAGTTACTTTACTAGCTGCGTCCGCGAATTTGCGCGGGATTTAGACATACGCGGCATTTTGACATTTTTAATCTTTTCTCCTTCTCCCAATTATTTGAGGTGGGCCCAATATGTATTTTCCTTCCATACTCTTTTATTCTGACATACGTTCTCTGTCGCATCACAAATCATCATATCATCCTTCACACAATCCATACATCTCTGGCATCCATACTGTCATCTAGGTAAAATGTAATAACAATTGTAATAATAGACTTGGGAACCTGTAAAAATTTAATTCTGGTGGTACCGCCATGTAAAACTCCTTTCGACCTATTTCATACTTTTCTTCTAACATATTTAAATTCTTTATTTAAATCTGGCGGTGTGTTCCCTTTTTCGCACGCACGTCGGTCATTCATTGTCATGTCATCAATAAATTAAATTAAAATCGCTCCGCTTTGTAAATAAAATAACAAAATATATCTCGCCAGCAACACACCATAAATGGGTATGATTTATAAATAACCGGCTCCGTACTGCAATAATAAAACTACAATTGCTCCGTCAGCAATATCTTATATATTTAATCAAAATAAATACATAGTATCTACATAAAATTAAATACTATAAATATATTTATTATAACAAGTAAACTGAAGTGAAGAAGTGAAAGTGAGGTGTAGCTGCATTTCATTCCTATAATCAGGTACGTGCGTGCCCAATCTCACATTTCCATCTAAATTCACACTTCTTTTTCTACAAATTTTGACATAGTCCATTATTATCCTAAACCCAGCGCCGCCGCAACATCTGGAAAGTACTTCATTCATACACGACTGTGTGAACCCATAACTAAAATTTCTTTCGCTTTGAATTTCATATAATTCCAAATTTATAAAAAAGACGAATTTTAATATTTAACTGACTAAAATAAAAATGATTATATAAAAAAAGATTAAAAGTGAGTGAAAGATTTTGGAGCTTCGCAAATTTCTTGATATCTGCATGTTACTAGGAAAGTTGAGAATTCCGAAAACTTATACTAATTACTCTCTAGATCTTCAAAACATGTATGTTTTAAAGATCTAGAGATGTAACTAAAAGGAAGTTTTACATTTTTGGCAAAGAAACTTCAAGCTTTCTCAATATAATACCGGAAGTTTGGGGACTGCAGTCTGAAGAAAGGCAATTAAATTGATGCCGTAAATTCCGGAGTTCTCCACTGTTTGTTTCCGGACGGTAACGTGTGTACAAAGTATTTAATTTTCTACTTTAACACAATATGAGATCAGTTACTATGGTAACCCATATTGGCCTATGGGCCAATGAGCTGTTGTAATCCGAACACCACAAATTATTCGAAAAGTTTGAAATTCGGAGCGGAGGTCATGTTTCCGACCTCAAACGCTAATGGCGTCACTTCCTTCGTAAGATCACTAAATTGAATATTTATAAAATCATTTAAATAATAATAATCTTTTCCTGTGAACTCATTCGCAAGTACCGTGTGAACTTGAGTTTTTTTGAGTTAATTATGTAATAAACAAGTTATATGCATAATCTTCTAGACATATTATGTTAGCGTCATTTGCAATGTTTCTTTCACAAGGCATTTTGCAATGTGTCTTTGATATTGGTCTTATGGCGTGTTTAAATAAAGCTTCATGGAAAGCCTTATCCATAATAATATTATAAATGCGAAAGTAACTCTGTCTGTACACTTTCACTGAAATACTACGGTACCGATTTTAATGAAATTTGATATATAATAGTATCAATAGTGAGAACGGACATGGGATATTTTTATCCCGTAAAATGGGATTTCATTTTCGGGATGGATTGTAATTTACTGGAAGCGAATAGCGCTTAGACAAAAAATTAATACAGTGTTACCTATGTGAATGCTTGCTCTCAAAATATTATGAAATCCATTTGACCCCAAAAAAACGGTTAGTTTCCTCGGAATACAGATCGGAACTATCTGCAGGCAAACCGGCAGGGAAAGCCGTAGTAGATATTATTATATTTCTTGCTCATACTTTACATTTATATATAATATCAGCCCACTGCTGGACTCGGGCCTCCCATTGTAGGGGAAACGGCCAGTATACCCGCCACGCTTATCCGAGGCGGCTTGGCAGGTTTGACACATCGGATATCTTGATGTGCAGATTGCATCACGATGTTTTCCTTCACCTTTGTTAGGACGTGGTAATTGTAACAATATGCACATTAGATCAGAAAACCGACTATGTGGTGCATGCGTTCCGGCCAGGATCGAACCCGCGCCCATTGAGTTTGGGACGCATGCGCTAGCCATTACCCTACCACGGCTTCTTTTTTACATTTTTATACAATATGTATATATGTAAATGTAAAAGTGAGTTCGTTTGATTTTTGAATGAATGAAAATGAACGTAATCTATTCTTTATTTCTGAATATGTAGAATAGTTTTTGTGTGATATACATCCAATGTTTACGTGAGAAAAGCTGAGTGACAAGCTATAATTGTTTGATAGTCCATAGTCTAGGATAATATTGATGAATAAAAATACAAATATAAATGGCTTTTTAAGTTTTAATTATTTTTAGATTCTCCGAACACATACTCGTCTTTAAATGCAAAATCATGTATCTCCGTGGATTTTTAGCATTATATACTTATATTTGAAAGCATATAGTCATACTTTAAACAGCAATTACAACACATACTTTCGTTATAAAGTATAATAAATAATAATAACATCCCGTAGCGTTCTACTGCTGGACTTGGCGTCCTCATTTTTGCGGGAATCGGACAGTATACCCGCCGTACTATCCGGACACGAACGGAGAAATAATACAATTTCCTGGGGCCCGGCGGCTTGTCTTAAGAGGCGACAAAATAACCCACAGCCAGGTGGTAGGGCATTTGCACGACTGGATGGCTACCACTCCTGGTCTAGAATATGCCGCCATAACAACCTTGAGTTGTGTTCCGGCATTAGTGGCCAGGTTCCAGTCTCCGTTTAGAGAGCAGCAGCGCATTTATAGCACCTTTAGTGTTGCAAATGTCGATAGGCGATGGTAACCGTTTTCCATTAGGTGGGCCGTCTGCCTGTCTGCTGAACTTATGCAATAAAAAAAAATGCTTGTCCAAGGCAACATGGAGAGTTTGACTTGTCGGTTAGCTCGATGTGTAGGTTTCATCGCGATGTTTGCCTTCACTATCAGTACATGGTAATTGAAACAATACGCACATTAATTCTGAAAACTGCCTAAGTGTATGCTTGTGGGACAGGATTCGAATCTACGTCTGCTCTGAAATGCGAGTGTGACTCGAAAATGTTACCCACTAAGCTACCAGATTTACTTTCGTTATGTTTGTACTCAAAAGAAATAAAAATATTATAGACGGAGCCTACGTAAACAAAAGCGTCAAAGGAAGTGACACGTGGTTTGCGTTTGTGTGGTTAATATATCCACTGGAAACTATATCAATACTATATTAGTCCATACTAACTAAGTCCTTATAGTGCATTGCGGTGCTATCAGCATCGTATTCTACGATCGGCATTCTTTAGCCGGCTTCACTTTGTGAGTTCGAGACTCTGTCTTTCTAATAATGGTCTAAGTGTTTGTACTTAATTATAGTAATTATTTGCTTAAAATTTACACTTCACCACCTCAAACAAACACCATAACTACTGTTTGTATAAAAACATGTAGTTGTTTACACATCGAAACCTGTCTCGCATAACAGATGTTATCGATATTCGTTTATTCGACGTCATCGTCACTACGATGTCGATAGAGCGTCGATATCGAGTTCACAATTAGTGGTGTACATATCGATAATTACGATCGGTAGCGGAATAGTGCGACGAGCAATCGATAGTGGTTCAAGATGAACGCAAACTTGTCTGGTTATTAATTGGATACGCTATCATACTTACTTGTAGGTATTGCGTATGGTTGTGTATGTTTTGTATGGCATCAAATAACAAATAAATAATCGGCGGACAAGCACCCACATCGTATATCTCCAAGCTGAGTAAATTAAGTTTATGTTATTCCAGACACCCAGACCAGACTAAAAGTTCATTTACCAAATTTACCATGTCAAGAGCCGAACCCAGAGCCTCTGTGTTCCATTGTGTTTGGGTGGTAAACGCTTAGTCCACTGAACCACAGAGACCGTCATTATAATAGAACGGAAACAACAGGCCGAATATAAAGATACGAGATACAGCGCGGCAATGCAGCCAGCCTTCTGGGCATGCTCCCCCCAGTCACCGATTTGTTACATAGTATATAATCTATATTTATAAGCTAAATGTACCTACTATTTACAAGATACGAGAAAAAATTATTAAAAAACAACATGATTGAGTTGAATATACTATCATGCGTCTAATACTACCCTTTTTTTTCTCGAAGTGATTCCCTTTGCGAATAGCGAATACTCCACTGCTCGGGGCAAGACAGTAAGTAGGACAATGTAGAATTCACCGGCTGCTCTGCCGGAATACCTACTAAACACCCTGGTGTACCTCCCGATGTCATATGCCGGGGCCAAGGGAACCAGCTGTGACCTCACCGCAGCCCTGGCTGACGTGGGCTCATCCCCATCTGCGAGCAAGCCTCTGTTTAGGCCGGGGTACGGTTGGAATTAAGAAGGGTGCGCGCAGAACGCCTAAGCACTCCCCTCCTGGTGGCCTGAATGCGAGTGACGGTTTCACTGCGGCCATGTATGTATCTATGGCGGCCGAAAGTCGTTCGATGCTCTTCGAAGTCGCCATGCCCGTCGTGCGCGGGAGAGGAACCGCGTCCAATACCTCTCCTGGGGCCCGATTCCGCTATTTCAATATCTTGGAGTTGTGAAGATGTTCAAAGTAGAATTTCATTGCGATTGTGTCAAAAATTCGTATTCTATTAATTCCACAAGATCTTCTCGAAATCGTAGCGGTTGAATAAATATTAAAGATAGAGTGGCCTGCAACGGGACACTATTGGAATGAACAGAATACCCAAATCCGGCAAACCTACTATTGATATGGGCCCCTGGTATCGGCAAGTGACAGAAGGTTCATGGCGGACATATAAAAATATATGATAACAAAATGTTACTACTGCTAGTTTCTAATATAAATACCAAAGTATAATTAAACTGTGATGCAAACTACGCGTTACAGATATCAATGGGCTGTGACGGTATTTGCTAATGACACTCATCAGATCTATGATGTAACCTTCACCCGACAGACAGACAAAGCTCGCATTCTTCGCTCTAATCCACTGACTCTAATATATAATCGATTTAAATTGATACATAACCTGCTTTTAGAATTATTGTCTCTCAATATGAGAGTTTGTTTCAAATAGGCTCCGAAAAAGTATAACAGAGATCAGTGAAAATTTTAGAACTAATAAAACAGTAAGCTTGCAACATTCAGAAGATATTATATGATTTTATTCGTGCAGGAACGGTGAAAGTCTACTAAATCCTGCGGCCGGGCGGCCTCTGGTAGGAGTCGATAAAAATCCTTGCAGCTGCTACCAGCCCGGTGGTAGGGCCTTCGCCCGTCTGAATAGCCACCACCTCTGTTCTAGGTACCAAGTGGTCAGGTACCAGTCCCGCTTTCGAGGCCCGCAGTACATTAGCAGCACCTCTGGTGTTGCCCATATGTGAATGTATGTACTAGGGTGAATCAAAAAATTCTTGAAATCTATATTAAAAAATGCAAAAATTTTAACAAAAATATTTTATTTTGCTACATAATCTCTCCCTCCAATGCAAGGCATTTAGAATAACGCCATTCTATATTCCTTATTCTTTGCGAAAAAAATATTTTTCTTGAGTCTCGAAAAACTCCTCTACGTCAGCCATAACCGCGTCATTATCATGAAATCATTGCGAGCAAAATTAAATGCAAATTATTGTTTGACTATAACATATGCACTTCTAAGAACTGTTTGATTAATCTAGGCTAGGCATATACGAATCGGCCGCCACAGTTAGTGATTATTGAAGTAAAAATTTAATTCCTAAATTAAACAAAATAGAAGTAGCACGATTACATTATAAGAAGACAATTGTACAAATAGTAAGAATCATAGACTAAATAGACGCAATAAATGCCGGTAATGTTTATAATACGGACACAGCCCGACGTAACCGTTCCGTTATTATTGTAACGATGACAGTTAAAGTCATGCGATCGTTTCGTACTTTCATTTTGTAATGATAGAAATATAAATCAGACCAATAAAACAATGATTTCCTGTATTTTTTATTATACTGTAAGTTGTTATAATTGTTATATTAATGTGTAGAAATTTATTATTACCGTCTGCTTCAGTTAGTAACTGAGATTAGTAACAAGAAAAAAATATACAATGAAAGAAGAAAGAAAGAAAAAGATTCATTAATTTAAAAATGACGTACTTCATAAATAGCAAAAAATACATAGATTCACAATACGTTTTACACAAAACAAACTTGATTCACATAACACGAAATATACATAAGTAGGGGAGGGAGGGATTGCGGGATTGTACGTCGAATTTTTAATCAATGAACTTGGCAGCTCAGTGTTATGTTGCAAGAAAAATTCAGACACAGCGCTGACAATGGTAAAATGGGATGAAATAATGGTAAATAAATTTTTATTGGTGGTAGCGTAATGGCTAACGCACGCGTCCATAACTCAAAGGGCGTGGGTTCGATCCTGGCCGGAACGCATGCACCACTTAGATAGTTTTTTGACCTGATGTGCATATTGTTACAATTACCACGTGCTAATAACCTGCACATCGAGATAACCCATGTCTCAAACCTGCCAAGCCGTCTGGGACAAGCGTGGCGGGTATAATGTCCGTTCCTCCCTATAATGGGAGGCCCGAGCCCAGCAGTGGGACATTTATGGGCAGTTATATTATTTTAATATAAATATATTTTTGTTCTTTCGGTGACAAATTGGTATCTATTTAAGTATAAATAGTGATGCAAATTCACGCTACGTCGCAGAGGAAGTATTGTTAATTACGCCACATATATCACGAAGATACAAAGTTTCGGATTTTCGAGACGTACTTATGAAATCCTGGTACTTTGTATAAACTCGCATAGAACCATCGGGATGTAGTGTCTTCTTCTTTTGCATATATTGAATACTCTACTTTTACATGAACTCTTCAAGTCAATCTATCTGTCTATCTATAAATCTGTAAATGGTTCGAGATTTTCCAATGCGATTAAAAACGTGAAAAAAATCAGGCGGTTGAAAAAATTCGGATCAGCAGATTCTAAAAATGCAATTTTTAGATTTTTTGTCTCTCTGTTAGAGCATAACATAAAAACTACTTAACGGATTTAAACGAAATTCAAAACGGAGCTAACTTATATCACGGGGCATAACTTAGGATACTTCTTATCCTCCGAGAAATGACGACGTTTGCGAAAATAGCCAAAAAGAAGGCGCCGAGATCACATATTTTTTGGAAACTACTGAACCTATATCAATGAAAATCATCATAATGCTGGATTATAACCCAAATAAACACTTAGATATGTTTTATCCCGATAAAAGACGACGTTTTCCTGAAATAGACAGATTATCAAACCAGATGGCGCTGCAATCGCGTTTTTACAGTTTACTAACAAATACCTACCTACGCTGTCACAAACAACATGTAATTCATTGTATTAGTTCAAATCAGGGTGGCTTCGATTCGCTTTTAAATTTTGCTGGGCAGTTGTGTAGACTGTATGAATATAGTTTCTTTGTTATTATTATATGTAAAAAGACTGAATTAAGTTTTTATGTATGTAAACTAAAGCTACTGTCTAGGTTTCGACACGCGGCGCAGCCGGCGGTAATCTCTAGTTAAGAAATATAACGTCAACGTCAGTGCAGGGCTTGTAACTAAAATTTTTTGTTGTGTTACAATTTTGACGCAAAAAAATAATGCCACCAATAATGTAGTTGCAAAGTCCAGCATTAACGGCGAAGATAAGTACTACCAATATCCAAGCCTGAGATGGCTATCGGTCGCCACAGAATAGCCGACTAAGCCGCTAATGCAGCCTACGCGAAGCCCGCGAATGCCAGCAGAAGCCACAGATCGGCCATCGAGAGTTGCTGTGTAGGCAACAGTAGGAAAGCCTGTAGTAGCTCCGAGATCACATCACTAGAGGGTCCACCTCTAACTCCACCTAAAGGAGTTAAAGACCTGATGACGACGACTAATATCCGTAAATTGCTCGTATAGCCATAGTAATACTGCTACCCTTTCTAAAGTGATACAAAATGAATGTTAACAACAATGTAATGACAAATCGGCTAATAACCGATCAAGGTAAGCCAAACTGGTATATTTTTAACGGTTCATTGTTTAATGAATTCAAGCATTTTAATAAGGTATGTAGATTGGGCATACTGTTCTTCTAATCTGACATTAAGAGTGCGTCATACAACGTACTTTCTAGACAAATATTGACATTTTTACTTCTTCGTCTCTCATCGATAAATCTGCAATATTTAAAGCTGTCAGCGACGAAACGCTCTGATCACTTATCAAATTACATTGGATTTTCTTTTTATACTTCGTACGAGACGGTTTTCTCATCTCAGTTACTGAATACCTTAATGTACCTGAAAGTATAAAGCTACTTACTTCAATCTATTAGAAACCAATTGTGATAATTGTTTTTAGTCTTTGAAGAAACCATAAAAACTTGTTATAAATTTCGAACAAGTAAGGTATATGAGACAGCGCAGGTTTTCATTGCAAAAAAGGTAATCAGGATGTAATCATTCTTTTCTTTAAAATATCAAAGTGATAAAAAAGTGAAATATGCGAGAAAAAAAAAGCACTAGAAGTAGAACAATATCAGCATACGTTTTAAAGTTGCTACGAGACAGATTCGTGCGTGCTAAAAGTGCGTCGTCTAATGTGTTTTTAAGAGGAAAATCCTTGAACTAATTTGGTAAATACAGTCAGTTAACATAACGGATTATGTTTAGATATCGGCAATAAAATAAATTATAGGTTCGACCTTATGATTATGTATTAGATATTTGATTTATTGGGGCATTGTTTTTGAGAGCCATTTAAGAACAGCTGCTGTAATATCTTTTTAACCTTTTAACAGACTTAAAAAGTAGGAGGTTCTCAATTCGTCTGTATGTTTTTTTGTATACTCGTTACTCGATTTCTCCGTCAATTGTGAACCAATTTTCAAAACGTTTCTTTAAATCGAAAGGTCATACTTTCAAATTTATCCCATTGTCACCATGTTAGGATCTGATGTGTGGACTCCAAGGAATTAGAGAAATCCACGAAAATTGATAACAGACTTCTTCGTAACCCGATATCTCCGTCGATTCTAAACCGATTTTCACATTTTTTGTTTTCTTTACTCGTAAGTCTATACTCCCGAGGTGGTGGCATAATCTGGTGTCAGGATCTGGTGAGTGGATTCCAGGGAAATCGAGAGTAACCATTAATTAATATTTTCTTAAGTTTTCGCGAGTAGTATACATAACAAAACTCCATTTTAACGGTTTTAGGCGTGGTAATTTATTTGAAATTTATTATTCCGACGTTTCGTCCACTTTTCAGTAGCCGTGATCACGGAAGACAAAGATGTCAAGTGTCCATGAGTATTGTTAAACTTTTATTTATCCTACCGCCAAATTGTTCATTTTAATTATTTGGTTTTAATTTTGTTTATGGTTATTATTTACTCTATTCCAATAGAGTAAATAATAACTATAAACAAAATTGACCACCACCTGAGCCTAATTTAATTTACCACCTCTTCGCAACATGTTGTGGCTTGAAGAGAAGAAGCGGCGCAAGAAACTCTTCAGCAAACATGCCTAGCTCTAATAATTTTATATAATATTAAAATGGGTGAAAGGAAAAATAAAAGAAGTTATCAATCAAGTTGGTTTGTGTTTCGGTGCACGCAAAAAGAGCTCAGTGTCTTGAGGTCTGGCAGTTAGTTTTTGCTGGGTTTGAGTCTTAATAGTTTTGATGATCAGATCCCAAACAGGTGGACTTGCCAACCATCTCTATTTTAATTTCGGGTGTTTTTTTATTTCAATAGCCTCACGTATCATTTTAAGTATGAATCGATTCTCTTTCGTGAGGATTTGTGGTTTATCGAATCTGATGTCGTGGTTGGGTTTATCCAGCGTGTGTTCACTGATCGCAGACTTCGTAGACCTTGTGTTTCATGTCAGCAATGTGTTCTTTTACCTGTGTTTTTAAAAATTACTATATTTTGTAAATTTGTTGTTATTCTTGTATGTTTTACTTGGCACCGATTTCAAGATGTCGTAGAAAGAAGTTGGTTAAATATTTATTTTTGTTTTTAGTGTGAAGTCGGTTTTGCTTTTCTTAATAAAAATTATTATCAAGTAAATAATACGTAAATTATTATTATTAAGTTTGTAACAGAATTTAGCATCCGTTTTTATTAATGCGAAGGACCTGCAGACTTCAAATTGATTACTCGTTTGTTAATTTTCTATAGAAATGTAAAGGTAGTTTTAGCCTCGAAATGTGCAATATAAGTACATATATGGAAATTGGCATTCATTTAAAAGTTTTTTATAGGTACTAAAATTTGCAAAATTAAGATTTTAGCTTAAAAATATCCTATAATTATTGTCTGCGATTAATACATCCTTTTTTATTCATTACAACCTCATTTAATTACTACATAATCTATATACATATAATAAAATTGTAGAGTTCGAATTTCTGTACAATGAAAAAACTGCTAAAAATCGAGAGAGGGGGATGTAAGAAGTGAATTACAACTAATTTAGATTTTTTTCAATTTTTTGTTTCTCTGTTTGTCTGTCTGTTTGTACCGGCTAATCTCCGAATTTTGTATGGTGGTAGCTTATATCCCTGGTCAACAGATAGAATACTTTTGATCCCGAAAAATTAAAGAATTCCCGTGGGATAGTTAAAAAAACTTTAATTATTTAAACAGCTTATTATACAACTTATGTACCTAATTAAGCAGTAATGTTGCCGGTATCATCATCATACAAAAAAACAATTTATACATTAAAAAACAATTAGGCTATATATCATCACGCTAAGACCAATAGGAGCGGAGCACCAACGAAAAATGTTTTAAAATCGGGAGGGTTTTTTTAACTATTCCACGCGGGCGAAGTCCCGGGCAGAAGCTAGTACTATTATAAATTACACATGTCACTCGCCTTACATACGTCAAATACCAAATACTTAATATCTCTGTATAAAATCTCAAACCATGTAAACCGTGTGAAATCACGAAATGAACACAAAGAAATCGAAACAGAGTTTTAAGTTTAATATATTATCAAAATAATTATTTTTGACAGAAAATACACGTCATTTTGAAAATAAAACTGCACAGTGTACATATCAACAATTACCGCCCATTAAGTTTCTTTCAAGAAAGACCTTTAAAATATTATATAGTCGATACATATGATCCAATTTTACAAGTATATTGTATACTACGCAAGTAGAACATGTCGTGACCGTTTGATCTTCATGGGTCAGTTTGATCATAATATTTTTTCACAAAGAATTTTTATCTTTATTTAATGATAAATAATTTTAAGAATTATTATATGTATTTAAAAATTGTGGTAAAAAGTCGTGGTAGCGTAATGGCTAGCGCACGTGTCCCAAACTCAAAGGGCGTGAGCTCGAATCCTAGCCGGTCGCAAGCACCACTTAAGCAGTTTTCTGACCCAATGTGCATATTGTTACAATTACCACGTGCTAACAACGGTGAAGGAAAACATCGTGATGAAACCTTCACATTGGGATAACCTATGTGTCAAACCCGCCTAGCCGCCTTGGCCAAGAGTGGCGGGTATATTGACCGTTTCCCTATAGTGTGAGGCCCGAGCCCAGTAGTGGGACTTTTATGGGCTATTATTATCTTTAAAAATAACCACGATAGAAGTAAATGTGTTTTTAGATCTGATCAAGTGATGATTAGGATCATGGAAGAAGAGTACTGGGAACGAAAATCACCTAATAAAAAACGTACATTATAAACGAGCATCTACATTAAACATTATAAATCTTATATTTCTACTATTAATCAAAGGGTATTAAGGCAATTAAAAGGCACTTCACGGTTTACTGTAGTTTATTTTGGAACAAAATTTGTACAGACACTATACGAAATTATAATAAAAGCAAATTTCCAACGAAGGAGACAAGCACTGTGTAATACGTAAATGCGAATGTAGTAAGCAACTTACTTCACACACTATCCGAAATTGCCCAGCCTTTACAAACATTTAAGATTAATGCGTTGAGTACACCCAGTGACACAAGTTTGATATTCTGCATACACAAATTTCACCCGGGTGCACTCGCACATTAAAAATATTTTTTTTTATTATAGAAAGTAAAGTACCTACAGTACCACGAGTTATTATTATTCTATGTCGTTGGATATCATAGACCATAATAATATCCCTGGATTTTGAAATACTCGTGTATGGCTATGAGATGGGCAATATATGTTTATTTTTCGTCAATTTAATCTAAATGTGGCAACACTGACCGGGTAATGACTATTGTGGGAAATGAGATTCATAGAAGGGTTTAACATACATCGTAATTAATTTACTTCCACATATATATGCTAGTAGATGTACAATCATGCAAGCTAAAGATATTTGGATTACCAAAATGACATATGTAAGTAATGGCCGTATCATAACAATTGTCGGTAAAAGTACATTTCAAAATATATCATTAATTTCGGATTGTGAAACGGAAATTATTAACTTTTATTTTATATTACCATTAAGATCAAATCGGATATTATATACTGTATCGGTGTAACAGGTCTAAATTCATAATGATATCGGTTGCAGGGGCGTGCTCGTGCTGTAGTATCGCGGCATTAAAAGCGCATTTATAATGCTGGCATAGAAATAAATCTGTTCACCTAAAATGATGCTACCAAATTAATAATAACAATTGGCTGACAATTACGGCTCTACAATTACAGTTATTCAAGTCTTTTATTTAATTAGTATAGGGGTATGGTAACAGTGTAGGTATTGTTATGAAATTTTATGATAAGCATTTTTATTTTGTTTTATACAATTGTTATTCAATTTATTGGCTAGAGTCAATTTGCCTACAGTCGAGGCAAGACGTTCGGAAATAAACTTTTAGCCACAACAAGTGATTTTCACTTAAAATTGACCACACGGAGCCGCCATTCTAACAGTGTGCTTAGTGGATGAGTCAGCCTTTGTGTCTTGTTTCAATGACATGGATTCGAAACCTGGCCGAGGTCACATACTATTTAGGCAGTTTTTGTTACAGTTATCACATGGAGAAGACGCAGGAGAACATTAAGATTAAAGCTGTATATCAAGATTACCAAAATGCGAAATATGCTAATCTGTCCAGCCCATAATTGAATTATTTATTTGAGAAAAAATAATCACAGCAGCATTTTAGTGGCTTTCTGTTAAGTTACTGCTGGCCACAGCGCACGCGCCGCTCCCGCCATCTTGTTTAATCTAGTGCTGTTGATCGCGGAAAAGCGCGGCAACCTTCAACGACCTTCGCTCTACGACCGTTCTAGACAACCTTACATACTATTATCACCTGTAATACGCCACCTTCTTTTATATCATACGAGCCGTTTTTGCTTGCACACATCGTGTCGCTTATGCCAAAACCTAAGACTGCCCTATGTATTTGTGTTCAGACGCAGAATTTAAAATTCAATAGGTATTATAAATCTATTGTAAATAGTAAGTAATATTTTAAAGTGATACTATGTCCCATTTATTGAAATGTAAGGCCGTATCGAGATTTTGTTTATGACTGCAATTAATGGAATTTGTAATGAACCAATTATTTCTAAAGTGTTTGTTTGTTAACAGCTATCAAAATACAAGTTGGGTCTGTTCCTTTATCATGGTCTTAATAGGAAATTGTTTTGTAGTATATTCGTTAATTAAAACGGAAAAAGCGTCAGAATTATTTATTTCAGATAATTAAGTATCAGAAAGCACCAGTAGAAAGCCGGGAGGAGTGTGCAACGGAGTGTACTAGCACCCCTAAAATGAAAGAAAATTCTCAGAAAAGTTTAGCAAATAACTTGTTTTAAATTAAAATTTGTTTCGAAGTATACATGGGGTTGAAGAAGTCAATGTTTGAATTGATAACTTTAGGTGTCTAGATTGTTGTTCAGAATATTTACAAATATTTTGTGCTTATAATATGGATTGTCATAAATTATATGTTATTTAATAGTTTATGTGTGGAAGTAGATGTACTTCGTTAATAATAATTCTGCCTGCACCCATGCCAGGAGATATATTATAGGCTAGTCAACAAGTTCAAAAACGTGTTAATTCTTGTTAAAGCCTCTAAAAATATGAGAGATTGATCATTCGATTCGGAATGACGTCTAGAAAAATGTATCTCGAGGATGTAATAGCACATAAAAGATTGCAATTGTTATTAATAAATTAAGATGAAAAATAAAGGCC
Organism: Dendrolimus houi; assembly: GCA_039645545.1. Classification (NCBI taxonomy): domain Eukaryota; kingdom Metazoa; phylum Arthropoda; class Insecta; order Lepidoptera; family Lasiocampidae; genus Dendrolimus; species Dendrolimus houi. The sequence goes on from CM077122.1 coordinate 6,509,297, forward strand.
ATTTCGTTTTTCGTTAATAACTCAAAACCTACTGAACTTGCCTATTGTATTTCCGACAAAGTATCGTAAAGCTGATATTATTTAGTTCACTTCTGTCTTTCAATTTGGGTGAAGCAACCAAAGTGATTGATATAAAAATGAATCATTAGATGTCGTCGTATCCTTTCAATTAATTCAATTTGGTTGAACGGTACAATATTAACTTTTTATTCTGATGACCAATTGAGTACAAGTATCCATCTATACGCATAGTTTTAGTATAAAAATATGTATACTTATCAATTCAAAAGTGTTCTTTATAATGAAACGCCTAAGGATTCTATAAAGTTTTTACAAAACCTATAAATAATAGAGATTGATTTACGATTATCTCTTCCGACATTTCTGAATAATATAAATTTTACCAAACATCCTATAAATGTCATACAAGTAGCAAAAACATTACATTTTATTGAAAATAAAGGCGTGTATTGAGCTATAAAATAGTGTTGCCATATGTTTCTATTTCTGGAGATCTATAGGATTTAAATGTTAAGTTTTATGCTAGACGTGACTAAAATAGCCTGGCCAATTTTTGCATTTTACAATATTAGTACATATGTTTCTTTTTATGATCTTCAGAATTAACTCATTGTCGTGGAATATACTTTTGATTAGTGATGAATATAATAATATACTTTTATCCCAGAAAATAGAACAGTATTCGAGAATCACGCATAAAATTCCGTGCAAGCGAAATAGAGTGATATCGGTTAATTCTATGTGTGTTGAAATATAGTGTATGTGTACTTTCGACAAAAGGTATATTAATAGTTTAATAAAATACTGTTTATTCCAACCAATGTGATAATTCCTGTGATGTATTGACTTGAAATATTCACCTATAACGTCTCTACGACGAATCTAGTAAACTTTCATTTCTGTGGGGTGTTTTGGACTCTACTAAGAATGATTGCATATTACTTGCAAAATTTAAATTGCATATTTTAGATGTAAAATCTGGCAGCACTTCCTTAGGATCGTTTCTAGTTGATAAAGTTGTAAATGTGTCTAATTTATTACATGTATATTAATTTTCTTCTGGTAACAAATGAGACATGCGACATTAATTTGCATATTTTGTTAAAATTGTTGTTATATTAATATATTAAGATTTTATATATTACAGAGAAAAAGAAGATAGAGAATAATGTAAAGAAATATTTATAAATCTGAGGACCTATTTCGTATCTATGATGTTGGCCTAGTACTGTATTATGAAATCTATCTTTGTTCAAATATAATGCAGTAGACTTCGATTATAAATAACTACGATGAAGAGACCACTATAATTCCGACGCTATATCCGGAAGTCGCCATGTACATTGGTAGAAAAATAGAAAAAAAGAACTACCAGAACTTCTAAAAAAATTACAATTGCTGACCATCTGGGATATAAACAAAACATAAGAAAACTTTATGACTCTATGAACGGACCTTTGTACGTTTGTTTGTTGACTCGGTCCTCGTGTATATATACTCGGTCGCAATATCTGCAAGGAATTTATAGGAACTTGTTACAAATGGTTCATTAAAAGTAGTCGCTATATGTATGTAGTTATCGCGATACATGTAGCCATATCATGAAGACCAGAAATTTCATTACTTCGTATTGCACGTGGCTGGATTATAAAAAGCTGTGTTTGAGACACAGTTTTCAGTACTGCCTACATTGCCTATTCGATATCAGTTACTCAGATGTTGTTCAAAAAGTTTGTAACCAAATATTAACATACTATCGACATACAGTGAGATGATTCGCTTGATAGTAGTAACCCAAAAGTTGTACTGTATGTACTTGGTGCAACGCATCGGCGTTGACATCTAGCGCAGAAATGCGGCCATCGTTTTGGGCACGTTCATAACCGACAGCGATTTGCGATCTATATACTGTTTGTAATTTTCTAAAGGAAATTGTGTGAATTCATTTTATATTCAACACAATAAATAATATATGCCTTTAAGAAAATTTTAATTGTATTATTTAAGTTAATCAATTAAAGTAATTTAAATATTTTGACATTATTAGTTTTAAATTCAAATATCTTGAAAGCTGCAAATGTGGCAGGATCTAGTGATACAATAATTGTTAGATAAACATTACATTCATACCTGTATATAAAATATAAATAAGTTTGACTTTGACTACACCTGCCTAACAAATTTCAACTATACAGAGTGAGTAATTGCAGAGAAAAAAGTACTGTGACATATAAAAACAGACTGACGGACGGATGGTCATTAGAAAAAAAATGTTCCGTATTTTTAAATAATAACTGCGGAATCATAAATAATAGGTTGGGGAAAAAGTCTTTTCGCATAATATTATGTATGAACTTGTAATAAGATCTCTTTGGCTATACCATTTGTATCTGGCTGGTTTTGGTATCATTAAAAAGTTTTCATTTTAAAGAAGACAATTCAACTTCAAATTAGTAAAATGTGTGATTTTCATTTGTTTTACTTATTGTTAAAATGAGTGAATCTAATGAAGAAATTCGATACATTTTAAAATTTTACTACAAAAAAGGTACAAATGCAACACATGCCGCGAAAAAAAATTGTGATGTTTATGAACCTAATGCAGTATCTGTGAGAGTAGCGCAAATTTGGTTTAAGCGTTTTCAATCCGGAAATTTTGATATCAAAGATGCACGTCGCTCTGGTCGCCCTCTTACGGACAAAATTGATGCCATTTTTGAAAAAGTGAAGCAAGATCGGCATATTAGTAGTTACGATGTAGCTGGAGAACTAGGAATTGACCACAAAACGGTTTTGGCGCATTTGAAAAAAGCTGGGTACACAAAAAGGCTCGATATTTGGGTGCCTCATGAGCTCACTGAAACAACCTAATGAACCGTGTACTCATTTCTGATTCTTTATTACGACGTAATGAAACCCAACCATTTTTGAAGAAGCTGATAACTGGTGATGAAAAGTGGATCACGTACGACAAGAACGTGCGAAAAAGATCGTGGTCAAAGGCCGGTCAGGCTTCACAGACTGCTCCACCGCGATCTGGAGCTTCCCTCCATCAAAAACTACATTACGTCGCTCTCGCGTAAGTATTTCGATCTAGCGCCGCACCATCGAAATCCCCTCGTCGTGTCCGCGTCCGATTATAAGCCTCGACGAAAGGCTCTCGTGCGACGACCGCGTAACATCCTCACGGACAAGGTCGACGATATCACAAAACGGCTGGCTCGGATCAGCCCGCCCGCGGTTAGGACGGCAGGCTGGCAGGCACCGACAGACAGACACAGACGGCGGCGTCGACGCCGCCAATCACGATCTCTCCACGTCCCCGCGAGGGACGCCAGGAGACACAGCCCCCCCCCATAGGATAGACTAGGCGTGTTGCTGGGAAGTTTCTTTCGCCGTTTCTTCTCTCCCAACCATAACACCTTGCGAAACGGCAGTAAGATATTATAGGCCACCGCGAACCGCCGATCCCGGTCCGCCGGGATCCTTCCTCTCGGGCTTTATATTACCCGTCGCCCGCTCTCAATTAGTGCATTGTGTCGCCCTATGGTGGGCATCATTAGATTCATCCCCCTCTCATGGCAACAGTCCAGCCGAGGTGAAACTCCCTAGGGAGCCCCCTCGAGCAAGTTGCCCCCCGGGCTCGAGCGCCTTCGCTTCGCAAAGGCACTCGCCCCGAAAACCCCGGTAAAGTTGTGAGGTCTTCGGACCAACAACATAAAGTTAAGTCCAATAAAATAATTCACAGACTGTGGCGAAACCCGGGTTAACTCGCAACAAGGTGATGCTGTGTGTATGGTGGGATTGGAAGGGCATTATTCATTATGAGCTGTTACCGCCAGGGAGGACCATCGATTCTGAACTGTACTGCGAACAAATGATGAGATTAAAGTAAAAAGTTGAGAGAAAGCGGCCGGAATTAATCAACAGAAGGGGTGTGGTTTTTCACCATAATAACGTTAGACCTCACACATCTTTAGCCACTCAGTAAAAATTAAAAGAGTTTGGCTGGGAGGTGTTAATGCATCCGCCGTATAGTCCTGACCTTGCACCTTCAGATTTTCACCTGTTTCGGTCTCTGCAGAACTCCTTAGGCAGTGTCAGGTTAACATCACGAGAGGACTGCCAAAACCACTTGTCGCAGTTTTTTGATCAGAAGCCCCAAAATTTTTATAGAAATGGGATCACGTCCCTACCTACAAGATGGCAAAAAGTTATCCAACAAAATGGTACCTACATACTTTAGTCAAATGTAAATAAACTTTATAAAAAAAACCTTTTGAATTTTTATATAAAATGCGAAGAAACTTTTACCCCAACCTAATAATACCAAATATTTTTGTGAATTTTGTAATGATAAAAGATAGATAAAAGTTATCCTGAAGAAAGCGATAGTATAAAATCTCCAAGTACTTGGACACTGAGTAAGTTATATTAAAAAAATATTGAATATTGAAATATTGAAAAAAAAAACCACTAACGTATAAACAGAATATTCGCTAATATAGAATAATATAAAATCAAAATCTAGCTTGTAAACATTGCCTCCAACAAAGCAAGCTACCGATCGCTATCCGGCTAGTATTTAGCAGAGTATAACTGCAGGGTTGCTATCTCAAATGTGGGTAATAAATCCCCCTTGGGGCACTATACGTATCATCACGACGTCGCCGGCGAATGCTGCCGGTACATTTTTCATAGTCCAAGACATGCTTCCTGTAGAAGATTTACACTAAAGAGATAAAAATAGCAATGTGATTTATGTTACCAAGTTTTTTTAAAGTCTATATAATAGCATTATTATTAGTGTTATATTTAATTTTTGTATATTAATTATCTAGTTGCTTTTTTCAGTTTGACACATCCAGTTGTAAAACTTTTCCATAATAATTGGTGGTCTGAAAGATATCGCTTTCAAAATGTTCGACCTTTGAACAGTATATTATAAATAATAAGGCAACTATGAAAACTAATATCTTCGAGCTATTGGCTTAAATTAGTCATTTATTTTAGAACATCGTCATACCCTTTTTCTTGTATTGCGACTGCTCCTAATCTAGATTTTTTTGTTTCACTACACTAATATGTAGCAGCGGCATATATTATTAATATCTTCCTGTCAAATTCACCCATATAGATCTGAGCAAAATGACTGACATACTAACAGACTACATATACCTCCCCGTAGATATAGTGGACAGACTGACAGGATTCTGTTAACATTAATTCAATAAAAAATAGTTTGAACAAAATCCGTTAAATATTTTTGTTAAATATTGGATATTTTTAAACGACTCTAAGAAAAGGTGAAGGTGTTCAGTTCGTTGTGTAAATACAGCTATGTATATATTTTTTATGTATGTTCAGTCATAACCTATTCATTTCTGATTCGATAATTCTTTTTGCATTGGATTCAGTATCGCTTCCCAATAGAACCATATAAATAACGTTGCTGTTGTTCATTGGGTTCCGAAGATATAGCAGAAAGTTCCTTAAAATCAAATAAAACGTCATTAGTGATTGAGGTTTTCGATTAAATGCTTTTCAGGGTTCTGTGGCCAAAAATCTAAAATAGTGAACGTGGCTCACCTTTACAGAATTCTTCAATGTACATGGACCGATAAGCAATTAGCCGATTTTTAAACAATCAAAAGCAAAAACTATAAAAGTACACCTATCTCCCAACACTACAAACTCATTAACTATTCAATACGTAGCGTTATTACAACCTGTTGAATTAATACCGGCGTTGTTTTGTGCTGAAATAGCGTCGAGGACAGGTCGCGGATCGCGGTTCACTCCATGAGATGGAGATAGCCCCTTTTGCGTGCACAATTGTCGCATCCCCCCCTCCATGTGGACCCCCGCCCATTGTGCCAGGAACATGCCCTTAATTGCGAGGCTGAATAAATTAAAACCAGAATGCTAGCGTATACGGTGTGTGGAGCATGGAGTTATATTCATATAAGAAGTTTGGATATGTCCTTGAATGTGAATTTGAATCAGTGAGATTGAAGTATTCAGAGTTGATGAAAATCTTCTATTGTCGTCTGTCACATAGCTATGAAACCTAAAAAGGATTTTATCGAAAATATCTAATTTCTCAAAAACTAGTCAACAAAAATTATCCAAACTTATTTTCTTTCAAGTAGTCGATATTTGGAGTAGGTAGGGCGATGACACACTTTTCTTGACTTTAGAAGCTAATGTCTTAAGCCACTAATTAAAAGTATGGCGGTGACGCCCTTATCTTTACTTTTTCGCAATTCTACTACAGCATTGTGTAGCCGCATATAGAATACATATTTTTACTAAAGCTCATGCTGGCAGTAGTTAGTGGAGTGCTGAGTGCTTTCTTGTGTGAGGAAATTACACCTTGTTGGTTACAAGGATTTATTCTCGTAGCTTGGATGCTGATCTCTGGGTTCAACTTAAGGTGCTCTTACACGAGTAACTAAAATTGCTCGATCCCAGTTAATTCTGGTCAACTATGACATCACTACTACATTAAGCAATTTAGGACGATGGCAATATGTACTAAGTTGTTCCTGAGATACGGCCACACAATACCATGCAATATGGTATTGTGTGGAACTTACAAAATTAGGCAGCAGACCTCCCGCCCGCCCTCGCCCCTACCGCTAGCCTGTTCCACTTGCGAAAACGAGACGTAGTTATACGTACAAATGATATAGAAAGAAAATTTACTACATGTATGTTGTATGTAACGACTAATAGCAACACGTAGTGATGTAGTAGCAACTCTATCACAATATATTTGTGAGCATTATTTATAGTAGTAATAATAGCCTAAAGTAGGCCGCAGCGTCAGCAAAACGCTGTATGTTGAACCGTAAGCCTCTATTCCCTCCTCTTTATCCCATTCTGAAGGCTTTATCACTTTCCATTAGGTGGGCCGTCTGCCCGTTTTGCAATAAAAAAATTGTGTGTGAGCAGTTCACACGTAGTAGAAGTGAAACAAAGTGTGACAAGGGGCGGGAGGGGTTCTAAATTTCGTGACGTCACATTTCATATATTATATCATTATAATATATTTAAGCTTTAAAACACGAGATTTGAAGTATTAACGAAAAATTTCAAAATAATTCCAACTCTACCTGTGTCATAGTGTGTAAATGATTAAATATAATGTATTCTATCTCCTACTCTCGCAGGCTTAGTCCTATAGATTTATGTGCTTACTTATCTCTTTTTAGTATCGCTTTTTCGTTTCATGGAGTTTGAAATCACAACGATTCTAAAGAAGTTTCTCTTCAAAAAGTCTTACGTTTTATTCATATTGAGTTAGAGTAAGTTTGTAGTTTTCTTTAAGATTTTTAAAAACCTACACACTTACTGTAACTCAATATGAATACGACCGTTGTAGTTAGATGTAATTTTTTACAAAGGCTTATTGGACCCTGGGGTCCTGAGGCCATAAGCCTCAACCAAAATTTACCATAACGACTTATTGGCTTTTCAAATGATCAGAGGGCTGCTGCTTACCTCGGAGAACGGATCAGTATAACGATCCAGCGCGGAAACTTAGCCAGCCTTCTGGGCACCTTACCCATAGAAGATGGTGACCTAGGCTCAGTATTCTACTTATAGTATTGAGGGACTATGGGTAGAATACAATATAACTAAATTAGATTTTATTGTATTAGTTTAAAGCTTATTCGAAATGAATATTCGTTGTAGTTCCATGTCGCCTTTTGCGCATAGGCAATAGTTATTGCATGTTACTCTACTTGTTTGTTAATTGAAATGCGTGTAAATATTTGTGGCGTTCTCCTGAGGTTTTGAAATAGCCTTGTTATGGGGCTATCGCAAGACTATTTCCCGGTTTTGTACTTTCAATGCGTGGTCTAGTTTCTGAATATGCTTCAAATATATCTGAACGATTAAATATAAAACATTTTATATAAAATATGTACATAAAATAGTTCAGTGAAATGTGACATTTTCAATTGCTGCAACAACTCTGTCGTTTTGTGTAGTTTATGGACTGATAACTATTATAAGTAGGTACATATATAAAATATCGTAAAATATGTATTTATTAAAAAAGTAAGTAGTTTTTACTATAAGTTACATATACCACCATGGCCATTATCGTCTCAATTCATTCCTGGGGTTGTCTGGAAGAGATCGCTTTTTAGCGATAAGACCGCCCTTTGTATATAACTAGATAGGGACTAATAAAACTACGTTTTAACGGTTTTAAGCACGATAATTAAAAAAAAACTATTATTCCGTTGTTTCGGCCACTTTTCAGTGGCCGTGATCACGGGAGACAAACATGTCAAGTGTCAATGAGTATTGTTAAAGTTTTATTTAGCCTACCGCCAACTTGTTCATTTTAATTATTTAGTTTCAGTTTTGTTTATGGTTATTATTTACTCTATGGAATCGTAATTTAATTTACCACCGCTTCGCAACATGGCTTGAGAACTCTTCAGCAAACATGCCTAGCTCTAAAAATTTTATATAATATTAAAATGGGTGGAAGCAAAAATAAAAGAAGTTATCAATCAAGTTGGTTTGTGTTCCGGTGCACGCAGAAAGAGCTCACAGTGTCTTGAGGTCTAACAGTTAGTTTTTGCTGGGTTTGGGTCTTAATAGTTTTGATAATCGGATCCCAAACAGGTGGTACTTGCCAATCATCTTCTCTATGGAATTTTGTGTGTTTTTTGATTTCAATAATATTATATATCAAAAGAGTCACAGGGTAATTTAAACACCACAGGTATTAAAACGTGTTTCCGGAAAAAAGGAAAATAGGGTGATTATAGGTTCTTAGAATACGCCAGGCGTAACAGTATGTTAGGTCCGAAGAATAACCTAAGCGGTGCATGCTACAAGGTCAGGATTCGAACTCACGTCATTGCAATATGACGCGGGTGGTTAGAACTTACTGTGGTCTTTTTTGCATTCAGATAACGTGTGGATAATTGTGTTTTTAGGTAACTTAACTTACTGTTTTAGTTCTTTCTAATGATTGAGGTATGCATTTGAAATGCTATTTAGATATCGTTTTGTTTATATAAAAGAAACGTTTTTTTCTTACCTACTTAAATTTATATATTTACACTGGCTCTTTAAAATGGATCTAGTACAAATTCATTTACAAATGAATACAAATAACCGTATAATAGTAAAAAATCTAACAACATAAATGAATTTGGTAAAGTTTAAAGTGTAGAATTGAATTAAAAACATTACATGCCTTGATTGCTTTTCCATTGCATATATGTCAGCACTAGAAAATAATTTCAACTCATAAATTAAACGAACTGTCACGCTAACAACACAATACGCTTGTCAACAAAGCGTCTAATTGTCTTCAGAAATAACAAAACCATTTCAATATAACTCTTAAGTAGTGTCCCCTGTAATGATAATCAATCTAGTTTTACATCTGATTAGGTGCAAATTACAATACAAATAGACTGGTCACGACTATAACAGTTTAAAAGTAAAACTTGACAAATACGCAACCATTTTCAATCAAAATTAAATCCAAACGTATTGGAATTAGTTATAGTATAGGTTGCTTTAAATTCTCCATGAAACGTGCTTCCACGGGAATATGATCTTATATGAACAACGTAAGTAATTGTTTTTTAGGAAAAAAGATTAGGGTTTTTAAAGCCTATAGTGTAAAGTTCAGAAGGTGTTTCTATAAATTTCACTTAAGACGTTTTGAGTCTGAAAGTTTGACCATGTCTTTACGCGTACGTCAAGGTGACATGAGATGTTAATACCTATTGTGTTAGTGCTAAACATCCGTGACCTTACGCTGTACAAAGTTCACTAAGTGCAGAAGGTATGATTTACCTACTAACTAATAAACGCTGAATATAACGCTACCGTTTCATGGAGTCGGAAAATTTACGGAAAAACTATACTATTGCATCCAATTTAAATCAGTCAGGTAACATGTTATTGTGAACAGAGTAATTAGCTGAAAGGTCACCTGTAAGAGATTTTATTACTATAGCAACTGTTTTTATTTCGCATTTGACTGCTATTGCACCTGATTTTAAAGAAAATTCGATCAAAGATAGACTGCGCTTACCTAATAGATATTGTATTCGCTAGTGACTTAAAGACTTCTAGTTTAATCGGGTATATTTAGATTTCGGAGAGTTGTACCTTTTTAGAACGTTCTACTCACCCTGATGATGAGAAATATTTATAAAAAAAACAAGCACTCAATGGATTGGCACTGAAAATCAGCTTCAGGATAATAAAGCTGTGTTGGAAGAAATTCCAGTATAGCTTTATGCTGAGTTGATGACCTCATTTGTTGGAAATGTGGCGTACAACATCTTAAATGTAATCATGGAAATGTAAGAATTATTTTTATGACTTTGTATTGTCGCTTTCTTAGCAAATAAATTCTTTCTTTCCTTCTTAGAAAGAGATTTTTTTTTAAAGCATCTTTTATAATACGACATGACAGAACAATTCTTCTTGTATGGGTTACAAAACTGACTTAGAATATTTTATATGGCGGAAAACAGGATAACTTAGAAAATTAAGACTCAATATTATAAAAATTGGATATATAATTTCGATAGTGGGCTTAATGTAAGTATAATGATTGTAGTAACCATGGGATACAAACCACAAAATTAGGCTAATGAAACCATTTAGATAGCTCTTCTAGTGAGCAATATTTTATGAGTGAATATTAAGACTCAATTTTTTTTTTTAAAGATAGCATTAAAATCGCGTGTTAATAATCAATTTGTTGTTACTACCATACAATACGGCCGATTGGATGTCCCGAAGGATAATACATCTCGAACAACTCTGAAAAAACAAAATTGATAAGATGCAAAAGCAACAGGTAGGCACACAAAAGCACGTGACATGTATGATTACATACCAAAGATATCACCTGGAGAACTCTTGTGTGAGTGTAAGGTTAGTAATGAATCTGGCTAAACACGAACAAAATAGTTCACGCACACATGTGAAGTTCACCTGAGTAACCTACACACAAGGGTCGCATACGAGTTCACTTGACAGTCTTGATACCACACTGGTACGTTTTCACCTGTTAGTCTCGATGTTACGCGTGTGTTTGTGACTCACTACGTACTGTGTTTCAGTCGGTCCGTCTGTTTGGCGCGCTTAAGTCGTATTCGCGCCGTTTGCTTCTGTATTGTATCCTACCCACGTGCGCAGAATGCTAATTGACCCAACTGATAACTGAGCCTCACATTCAGTTGTAGATAACATTGTACCTACGTCCCCGTGAAAAACTTGTTTTTGGGAAAATTGTTTGCGGCGTTCTATTGTTTTTTTAAACATTGTTTTTATTGTTATTGTTTTTAATATCGATTGACAGGATTGTGATAAGTGGACAGTGTTGAAGTGATTTGTGACTTTGGACACTCGTTCGCCAAACTGAGGAATATTTCGGTGGAAGATTATATTTGGCGATACGTTAAAGGTAGGGGTTGCTTATGTTTTTATTGTTATCTATTGCCAATACATACGTACCTGTATATGTATACATATAAGTTTTTACTTAATAGACGGCCTCCGTGGTGTCGTAGTGTAAAGGTTAGTGCTCTTGGTGCACCGAGATTAAAATTTTCCAAGTTTAATTTCTGCTAGGAATAATCACGAGCTATTATTATAATTACCTACAGTTATTAACTCTGGTCTGAGTGTTGCTGCAAGGCCTCAGAGTGTATATTACCGATAATCAAACCGTAACTTTCTTAGCGTGGAAATATAAAATGTGTTTATTTAGCTGATATTTTAAATAATATTAAACATAATTTATATAACATCATGTTGATGTTGATAAAAAAATCTCAGTTAATTTGAATGACCATTACCCCTTTGTTCCTTCTAATTGACTTGATCATTCCACATAGAGAACAGACATTCTGTTTGTAAAATGCTTGAGTTGAACCAAGAGCAACACCTGGGCCACTTCCCGCGGCCCTGGCTTAGGCCATTGGAAGGAACACGGGAAATTTTAGTGGGTATTCCGGCAACTGGGCCAGCGAGTCCCCACACACCCTTGCCGTGATCCCCACACGATTAAATGTCCGTAGATGGATTTCTCATCGTCAAAAAAAAAGGAGACACTCCTTTGCCGGATGCTATGCTTCCCTCCAGCTGTGGATAAGGACGCTGGGTGCCCTACCTCTGAAGGCACGCGGAGTTGGTATTGCTTCCGCTTCTCCGTGGCCCTGGGATAAGGCGATGGACGGAACCTAACAGTTTTAGTACGTATCCCTGACTCGAATGGTCATAGCATTTTCCCCAGACGCCCCCACTGCGTTTCCACCGCGGTGCTAAGTTTTGATCGACTTTCCCCACGTAAAAAAGGAGAAACTCCTGTATTTCTTAATCGATATATTAATTTAACACACATCGGAATTATTGACAAAAGGAAGATTTATAATAACCCCGCAGCGTATAACGTTAACAGTTGCAAATTAATTATTTATGAAAAATGAGTGTTTATAATGAATTCCTGAGATTTATTGCATATTTTGAATAGTCATATAAATATATTATCTACTACTACTGTCCGCGAATTTGTTCGCGCGGGATTACAAATGTTTATTTGTACAATCTAGAAAATTTAACAGAGCTAGGCATGTTGTTGATGATTAGGCCCTCATAGAATAAATAATAACCATAAACAAATTAAAACTAACTAATTAAAATAAACAAGTTGGCGGTAGGCTAAATAAAAACTTTAACATTACTCACTGCTTACTTGAAATCTTTGTCTTCCGTGATCACGGCTACTGAAAAATGGCCGAAATGTCGCCATAAAAATCAAATACAATACCACGGTTAAAACCGTTAAAACGTAGCTTTATTATTTATTATAGAAAATTTAAGTTATAATTCCTGTTTGATTTATAAAAAAATCATTATAATCTGTAGAGTTGTTCCGAAGAGTTTTTGAGATTATCAGAGTTATAATTTATGTAATGAAATTAAATATACAATTAGAAATTGTTACCCAGTGAATGCATACATAAAAGTTCAATAAAACAATATGTGACAATTCAAGTGGAACGCGACTTAAGTGACACATAGTTAAATCTGCGAGGATACAAAAATATTTTTTGAATAGTGATTAGAGTATTAAATAACAGTTTATAATATTATTTAAATAGGAATATATGTGAATTGACTTTGTCTTTTCAGAGAAACTCATCATTTTTATTTCATAAATTCCTAAAGTAATAAAGAGTTCTTGTATATTTATAATTAATTTCATTTATTTATATGAACTTATTTCTAGGCCTAATATAATTATAACGAAAACGTATAGTAATAAAACATTTTTAATTATAATACTTAAAATTAGAGCTAAAATTTTTAAAGGCGGCAGTTGCTGCACTAGGTTCTAGGTCTATATCACGGCACCACCACCTATAGTACAATTAAACCACTTTTCGCTAGAACTTAAAAAACTACTCTTAGATGAGCAACGGAAACTAGAAAACGTCAATATCAATCTTTCTTATATACTATAATTTTGCCTTCTGCCTCTACAATACTATTCTGTTTATAAATATTATATGTATTATGCATTTCATATATATCATGTATAATTAATATTTATTTTATCGGTATCCCCACAATATTTGTTTCTAATTTGCTAAGTATTAATTATTATTACTTTTATATTAATCGTATGTATGTAATTTATTATTATTCACACTGTTATATATATATAACAGTGCAACATCCGTCCGTCCTAAGGTGCAGTTGAAAACCAGCATCAGGCACTTGCTGCCTGGCAGATGCTGAACTGCACCTATTTGGTACCATTGCGAGACTTTTTGTATATATCACCGTATTATTCATTATGTGTCTCGTTGTGTGATGTCCAAATAAACGTTTTTTCTTTCTTTCTTAAACCAAACACAAATTTATTATAATAACCCTAAATATAGTAGAATTATTAATTAATTAACATATAACTATGTAAAACGCGTTGTGTGTGTGCCCCTAGTGTTACAGTCGGTTAGCTAAAATGCCTTCTGTGTTAAGTAATTAAAGTTTAAACTTTGATGCTCACTTTCCTTTGGCAAAGGGTGTGTTTTGGCATACTTTGTTGTAAATGGATATATGGGCGTGTAGAGGAAGGCGTTTGGCAAAGGATGTATGTATTTTGGGTAAGGATATATTATATATTCGCAGGGAGGTGACGTTGAGGTGACGAGAAAACGGTGTCATGTCATTAAGTTTATTCACAGGCCTTATTTTATTTATTACTATCTCAGACGAAATAAAAGTAAGACTGTAAATAAAATAAATAGAATAAAATATAAAATAAAAGTGGAGTCTAAGATTGCTATAGGTAGGATAATTTAGTATAATTATGGAAATTAAATGTACATTGTTCCGTTGTAATATTAAAAAATTAAAATTGTCTTCCGGTAATCTTCTGGTTTTGCAGACTCCTAGGTATAGACGATAAGGACTTTTTGCTTTTCCATCAGTACTAATACATAGTAAATTTTGACGATCCTGTGCTTGAGTGGGCTAAGCCTTTGCCAGCTTAGTTTACTGGAACGCTAAAGCTCCGGGTTTATTATTATTTACTGTATGTCTTTGAAGACTAAAGGCCATAAAAATGGCACGGACTTTTGGAGGGCTTGCGTGGGGCCATGGGAAGGCCAACACGTAGAGGCCCCTTGACAAATTTAATGTAAATGTGGCGTGACACTGACCGGCGATTGTCCCTGTCTACACCATATAATAATGCACCCAAGGACAAGCCCCGGCCAGTGTAGGACCATTGTGGGAAATGAGACCACCGGGATATTGGGGTGAACTGCTAGTGGTACTAGGGGTCTAGGAATATGGAGACTATGGCGTCTGCCCGTCGCAATGCTCGGGGAACATGGAAAAATGGGCAGACGGTGAGTCGCCACTCCCTGCATGGGCCCCAAAAAATGCCGTACAAAACAGGGGCAACATGGGGTGTGAGTGGCTAAGGGGTGTAGAGAGGTGGGCTGCAGGTTCACCGAAGCTACTTCTGACGTGATGCCAATTATCACTTCCACCCCTGGAGCTTGAGTCTTAGCTCTGGAGATCTCCACTCCGTGTCGGCTGGCAAAGGCAAGCACAGAGGTGGGGGCCTTGCCTTGGTCCCTGGAGTCGGGTCCGAGGTGTCGCTACTCACCTAAGGTTTTACCACAAAACACCCTTGCGGGTTATTATTATTATTATCCATTTTTTGCTATGGTCTGGAAGTCTGAGATCGGCCCCAGAGCTGTTCCTTGTAGATTACCCATAACACAAGCGTAACTTGCTTAGTTTGGGTATATACAATATGTGTGTTTGTGTTCCGATTATGTTATATATCCAAACTGAAGGTAAATGAAAATATATGAAATGTTATATTAAGAAATAAGTAAGATTCTGCAGACAGTGAGTAACCCCGGGGCAGAGCTGCGGTTGCAATATAACACCTCGTGGTTTTACCGCCGATGAAACTGGCAACCATATGAATGTGATAGCAATATTTATGGCCTTATCAAGACAAAATGAAAGGAAAAATATTTTTAAGAGACATATTTACATAATTATAATTAAAAAGTAAAAAAAAATTATACAACATCTTGAAGTCAATAGTAATAAAAATTAGTTGTTATTTTTTTACGTTTTGCTTGCCACTGAATATTTATATTTTGCTATTAAGTTATTTTGAAGTCGGTTTTGTTTTTTGTTAAACAGTTTTTTATTTTCTTCTTTTTAGTTACGCAAATACTGGAATAGTTTTATAAACAAAAAATATGTAAACACGTTCTACGTGTCTATAATATTTGATGTGATTTGGGTTGCTCTCGATTTCCTTGGGATCCACTCCTCAGACCCTGATTTAGAGACAATGGGACCACCTCAGGAGTCTACAATTGGTGGATGAATTGCGTAAAATATGCATGTACAAAAGAATAAACATACAATAGAATTCAGAACCACCTACTTTTTGAAGTCCGTTAAAAATTCACAATGTTAGTAATAACAAGAGAAGATTGAACATCTTGTTATACGAATCTAGTCACATATGAACTTGGGAGTTTTAAGAGTCACATTTTTAGTGGGATATGGTAATACTTGGTATGCTTCTTCCACGTACAAGGCGTCGTTTGATCGTTTCTATTGAACAAAAAAGTTTATGCATTTGTTTTCAATAGGCCCCCCTTCACCCTTCACACATGTGCACACAAAGTTTTTTATAAGAACTGGAAAGAATGTTTTACTGTGCAATTTTATTTTCAAAAAGCATATACAGTTGAATAAAAGGAACAACAGAAAATTATGTGCTTCAGAAAAACTATTTGATGAAACGTAATCCTTTGTAGTGACCATATAAGTCAGTTGTTTGGCGTTACTTACAGAACTCCTGTAGGTAACACATTATACAATAAATAAAACAATATTCATATAAACGAGCAGGCGTTGAAATACCTTATTAATGTTATCATCGTACTTTGATGGAAATCATTTTAGTTCCTATTTAAATACTATGAATACGCTATTTGACTTGTTGATGTGGGCGTTAGCGTTACTTTGTTGTTAGCGTTATCAGTGTAAGATGATAAAAATTATCTCACTGGATTTGATTGTCTGACGGCAAAGTGATAAATAATAATAATAATAATAATATTTATTTATTTGCTCTCACAATATAACATGACATAAGTATTTGCTAAAAAAGGTTTTAAATTACTAACTAGCAATTGGTGAGAGCCTGGTGTCAGTAAAAGGAAAAATCCTGTGTGACTGATCACCAGCCTCTCTCTCCCCGTGGAAAAATGTAGGTATATATACTTACAACTAGTTATTCGATTATAAAAGAAATATAATGTATTGAGTGTAGATCGGTGTACAGTGTGTTATTGTGTATTTATATGTACTTATGTATATATTGTACGTAAATGTGTGTGAATGTGTCTGTGTGAGTTTATGTGATTTGAAATGAGAGGAATTTATTAGATTATACTATGAGAGTTACATAGAGATAAATGAATGAGTGAACATATAAAATACTATAATACAAGATGATAATAAAAACAATGAAAAGGGAAATATTTAAGTAATTAGGACTAATAGTGCTTCAGTGGAGTCATAGTCGAGTTTCAAAAGCCATTCGGTGAGAGTTTTCTTACATTTAGCTTTAGTCAAAGAAAATAAATCAATCCGCTTGTTGATTTTATTATATAGGTAACTCCTAGAAAGAACAAAAATCTACAGCAAAAGGCTGTGCTGACAACGTTTTGTTTACAGGGGATGTAATTCCTTTTAATAATAGAATTGGATGATATAAATGGTGTGATAACATGTTGTTTAAGAACGATTTGTTGAATAAAGAGTTGCCGAACAGTTAGCACTTTCCAGCGTTCATAAAGGTTTTTGGTGGGGAAGTAGAACGGGAGAGAAAGACTGACTTTAAGTACTGCTCGTTGTGCACGTTCTAATTTTATCATAGCGGTTTTGGCAGCTCCCCCCATGACGTGATACAATAGCTCAAAACAGATTGGCATAGGGCGTAATATAATAATTTCATTATGTTAAAACCAGCAACCTGACCAAGGGTTTTAAAAATATAAATTAATTTTCGTAATCTGAGTGTTAATGAGTTAATGTATGGTTGAAAACTTAGATTTTGGTCAATGATAACACCCAAATATTTAATATGTTGAGTTGTATGCAAAGTAGGGCAAGAGTTACAAGTAGCATGAGAAAGACAAGAGTGAGCTATAATTTTTAAGGTTTGAATATGAGGTTGATCCTGATTTCTAAGAGATAAAGTCATATACTTCGTTTTATCAATATTAAGGGTTAATATATTTGAATTTAGCCAATCCATAACTTTATTAAGACCTTTTTGCGCACTTTGGAATACTTTTGACCATGTATCAGCAGAAAAAAAGGAGTGCAGTATCATCAGCATATGTAATAATACTACCGTTTTCAAGTTCTAAGTCGCAGAGTGTGTTTATATACGCAAGAAACAGGGTTGGGCCAAGGATGCTGCCCTGGGGCACACCAAAAGAAATAATAGTGTCTTTACTTATATATTCACCAATACGGACTCTCTGCGTTCTGTTTTGGAGATAATCAGCGAAAAGTTGTAACTGAAGATCTCTTATTCCCAGCGCTTCAAGTTTATGAATTAAAAGCGCGGTTGAGACCGTGTCAAAAGCCTTTGTTAGATCTAGAAATATGGCAATAACTTTCTGTTTTTATCAAGATTAGATGTTATATAATTAGTTAATTCTTCAACTGCGGCATCCGTAGATTTGCCAGATCGAAAACCAAATTGATGAGTAGAGATTAAATTATTATATTCTAAATATTTAATTAATCTATTATTAAGTAAACGTTCGATAACCTTTGATAAGCTTGATAAAATAGATATAGGTCTATAATTATTGACGCGGCTTTTATCACCAGATTTATGGACGGGTACTATTACAGACTTTTTGAATAAATCTGGGAAAATACCAGTAGAGAACGACAAATTGCAAATGTGAGTAATTGAAGGAACTAATTTATCTTTATAAGTTTTCAGAAATTTGTTTGAGATACCATCTAAACCGACAGAGCAGACAGACTTTGAATTTGCAATTATACTGTTTATTTCAGATTCACTAGTGGGTAATAATACAAAAGAGTTAAGGACAGTTTTTGTGGGAAGCACATGAAAAGAAGGAATATTTTTAGAGATAATTATTTGAGCTAAATCGGAACCAATCTTAGAAAAGTAGGAGTTGACTTCATTTATAGAATCGTTAGGGTTAACAGATGACAAAAGTTGTGTAGGTGAATCGTGTAGTTTGTTGCTATATGTAATATTTTTAATGGTATCCCATAGTAATTTACTATTATTCTTTGCATTAAGAATTGCATTTTTATTATAATCATTTTTCAATTTCTTTAAGAGAGAGTTACAGAAATTCCTGTATCGTTTATATGTAACTTTTAATACTTCATCATTTGGGTATTTCTTAGTCTTTTTGAAAAGAGAATCACGATGTCGCATACATCTTAAAATGTAAGATAGTGTAAATGAATAAATCAAATAATTCTTGGCTTAAAGGTCTTCGCTGCCATACCATAAACTCCTTTAAAAAATAAGCCCTCACTTCAGGTCAAGTTATAGAGAGTTTTTGGCTGGAACTGAAAGGGGACGTTATGCTGTGCAGTTTTATTTTCTAAAAACGTGTAAAATTAATCTAAAATGCACAATAGTTGTAAGATATTGATAGTTTTTCAGTAGTAATTAGGTGTTTTTGTGAGAAATGTGAAACTCTATAGTCAAATGTGGCCTTTCGACTTTTCACAAGAACTCCGTTGAATGGCGTCAGTTGTAGCCTACATTTCAACTGCGCTACCTATACGAAGATTTATACATCAAATTGGTTGTATGGACTTAGAACCCTTTGTGACGAATTCTATTACTACTACTCAAGTTATACAGTCCGCGCCACGAAATTAATAGAATTTTGTTCGTTAAGTAGCCAGGAAATAAATTTACAGCTTTAACTATTTTGTATTTATTATTCAATAATTACCTACATCGGTTTACAGATTAGCAAATAATTACTTTAGCAGAATTAAGTATGATGATTGCAGCGTCGCGTCTGTGGGACTTCTTTTGTGGCTTAGACTCTACTGATGAGTTATTAGTTTTAAACACATAAATTGTTGATATAATAATTTTGTAAGTCACGTAATACCCAGGAAGTGGAGTCAGGCACCTCATTGACACTCCGCGCGCGGGATTGACACGGTGTCACCTTTGTGTCATAAACTTTAATATTCATGGCTAGACAATGACGGGTCGAGGATCGAGGATATATATGGTCTGTTTTATTATATGACAATTGTGATCGCCAAATATATCCTATTTTTTAATAAGTTTTTTGATTGAGAAACTGGCAAAGAGGCAGACACCCCATTTAATAGTATAGTCCCCGGCACGATTCTTGAGCAGTCACTTTGTCCTATGAACAGGGAAATTTCGGTCATTTTTAGACATTCTTTTTATTGAATGAGCTCAGCAGACAGGCAAATAGCCCACCTAATGCAAAACGGTTACTATCGCCTATGGAGATTTGCAACACCAAAGGCGTTACAAATGCGCTGCTGCTCTCTTAAGGGAGACTGGAACATGCCCACTAATGCTGGAAGTTCCAGCCTGGAACACAAGTTACGGTTGTTATGGCGGCATACTCTAGGCCAAGGGTGGTAGCCATCCAGATGGGCAAATTGTCGCCTCTTACGACAGGCCGCCAGGCCGCAGGAAATTGTATTTTTTCTCCGTTCCTGCAGGGAGTATAAGGTATTGACACTTTTAAGTGAAGAGAGAAAAACATAATATTGTCGAAATGTCGATATATATCGATCCATTCGCTACGATCTTTGCGCAAAGTGATCCCTACTATTCCGCCGGCCGCTCAAGGTTCGCTCCAGTAATTATAAGTGGTTACCGTCGTCTATAGGCGTTTGCAACACCAGAGGCGATACCAACACGTTGCCAGCCTTTAGGATGTGATGGAGTGGACGGGGTGGGAAAAATGGTATAAGGGGATCAGACAGAAGGAATGGGATAAGAGGAAGTGAGTCATCGAAACTCCCTATAGGTAGGCATATTCATGTATGTATTTTAATTTTTATCTGTAAGCCAATAGGAATTTGGACATACTATGTTACAATATATTGTAATATTTTTATACTAGTGCTTCCGGCAGACCTTGTTCTGCCCTGAAAAAATAAAAATCTAGATCCCGATTCCAGCGCCATCTACCGGGCCTAATTGTGAATCTACATCATCCCCGGACCCACTCAATCACTAATTCTTTTACACCTTAGGTTACATTATTGAAGTTTTAGTAGGGATCCCTAATTTTTTCTAGTATATATATAGCTTATATTAATCTAGGATAAAATAGTATTCTAATAGTGAAAGAATTTTTGAAATCAGTTCATTAGTTTTTGAGTTTATTCGTTACAAACATACAAAAATACAAATCTTTCCTCTTTATAATATTAATATAGATATGAAAAAACAGGCGTGAACATAACGTCCTATCATATAACATTTTATAATATTACGATAGAAATAATTTTAATTATTGTTCAAATTGACTCTTCTACCTGTACAAACTTATGATGTCATACGTTTGCACGCTCGTACTAAATGTAACCTGCAAACCTGATGCGTTAAGCCTTTATATCGTTTGAATAGAAGTATTCCAGTTAAGTAATAAGTTGTATATTAATTACCGGTTCCTATATCTTACTATTCATTCACCTGCCTTACCATTTGTTGTGGATTATTTTATAATATAGATACTTATTAGCGAGAACGTAATAAATAAAATTCACTCCTACGTAAAACATATATTTTGACTTACTCTCTGAAAAAAATCTTTTCAAGTGACACAAAGAACCAAAAAATACAATACAAATTTAAAAAATAGCACATACAATCTAAAAGGTTTCAAAACCATTGGTAGATATTTGATATTACTTGTATAATGGACCTTATGTCAAATTTTAGCCAAATGGACAGTTAGTAATAAGATGTGGGAGCTAGCTATAGTTTTACGTTAACAACTTATTCACAAGGTAAACTGGCTAGTTATCTAGTACAAATATAAAATAGTTGTATATATATATATATATATATATATATATATATATATATGTGTATATATATATATATATATATATTATAGATAGATAATATACAAGTAGATAATACTTTGTTAATCACCAAATAAACAATTACAAAAATGCACGATTACAATATCGTCAGGATAAAAATATTGGCGCCCTTATTACTTAAAGCAATTTCTTCCAGGCAACTTAACTTCGAGAATGATCTACACTAATATGGCAATGTATGTAGATGGTGCAGAGTGTTAGATGTTAAGTATTCATATGTTGTTATACTAGTATGTACTCGTAGTAATAAATTCTACAGAAAAATGATTTTCATGGCATTATCCTGTGTACAAACATGTTAACATATTCCTAACGTATCAAAGACACGTTCTTTAATATAATGTAGGTATTTTAACGTCACTAGCTGATAATATTACGAATGTAATTGATTTTAATTGGTTTGAATTACAACTAGAACGAACCATGACAACTTCGGCAGCGTGTGAACATAATTGAAATTGGTTGGACTCATTTTTGATAATAACCAATTTAATTTAATTGTTATTGAATAATCCAATTGATAATGCCACATTTTTATATAATACATATACTACTTAATTGTGTTTGCGGTATTTTTCGCGCGGGAGTTTTTATTTATATTCATATCTTATGAACTTTGCATGGTTTTCGACATGGTAGAGCCATGCTGGAATGATTATTATGATGATTATAGCTTGCTGGGCTGGCTTTATTAGTGTGATAGCACGCTTCGACAGCATATTGGCATGCAACGTTTAGTATTGAGCTAACATCCGCGCCACAAAAGAAGTCGGAAAATAAAGGAACTAAAAGTGGCCGCTCCGCTAATCGATACCATTTTGTTCGTAAATTAGCCAGCAAATAACTTTACAGCTTTAATTATGGAATATTTTCATTTCTTATTCAGTAATTACCTACATCGATTTACGGAATAGCAAATAATTACTCTGGAAGGATTAAGTATGGCGATTGCAGCGCCGCGTCTGTTGGATTCTTTTATGGAGCGGACCTACTTCTCTCTCCCTCTATCCCATCTTTTAGCTTACTTCTTTATTTCAATTAACTATTTAAGCGTCTATAAGCACTTTCCGTTAGGTGGGCAGTTGGCGTGTTTGGCAGCTTCACAATACGGCGACGGTAACCAGTTTCCATTACGTGGGCAACGTGCCTGCCTGCCTGTTTCAGGCAATAATTTACTATGTGTGTGTTTGTCCACCGATTATTTATTTTAGTAAATACTTACATAGGTCTAATATTCGACGGCCTCTGTGGTTTAGCTCACGGGAACGTAAAGGCTCCGTATTCGAATGCTGGTATCGTAAATTTAGTAAAGGCGCTTTCTATTATTATTATTCTGTTACTACATACTAGTATTTATTTTATTATTTACTATAGTTTCGGTGTCTGGGACTTTCCCCAAAGTTGTTCATTGTATACCAATAACACAAATATAATTTAATTAGTTAGGGGATATACAATGCATGTGTCTATTTGTCCATTATAAAAATAAAATGTGTGTCAGCTCTGACGCACGACTGGAGTTTACTCCTTAACTATGATTGGCTTTGAATATATACTGATGGATATTATTTTAGATCTTATTTCATTGCCTTAAAGTTCGATATTGTATAATAAAACATGATACTTTTGAGTTAACGCTTGTATTATTTCACTTCTCATAAAATTCCACGGGGGCCTTAAATTAAAATCCATTTCTAAGAAGTAAACTCCAAAAAGATGTTGACTACATTTTTTTAAATTGGCAACAGTTCGCACTCACGAAACTAATAACATATATACTTTAATCTACACATGGGATTATTTATTATTGACCTGGTGACGGTACGCATCGATTTCAACCGACGCATAGTACCTACCATAAATATGTAAAAGACATTCCTGTGCCGGGTGGCGGGGAGCGCGACCTCGCCACCCATTTGCGTAGTCTGCGCACGCGCCGCCGCGGGCATCCGCATAACCTTACACGACATCGCCTGCACTCACAACTACCTAACGCTGATGGGCCTTATTAACCCAAGATAACACGACTAATGTTCGGCCGCTTACCCTATGTTGGGCACTTGAAAAACAAATGTTCATAGTAAAACTATAAAGAAGAATACTTTTTCACGTGGTAGAGCCATGCCGGAATCACCATCTCGATTACAGTTCTTAGGGTGGGCTCGATCGGTCTGGTATCACACTCTCACAGAATATCGGCGTGAAACGGTTAGCTTTATCCCATTCCACCTGCCTGATCTCTTTATATCTTCTATGCCATCCGTAACCAATCCCAAAGGCTGGCAAAGCGTCGGCTTTGCTATTGGTATTGCAAACGCCTATAGCGACGATGACCATTTTCCATGAGCTGGGTCGTCTGCCTGTTTGCCAGCTTCGCAATAAACAATATAAAAAAATAAAAAAAAAAACCACTAAAAATGTAACTCATAACACACTGGACTGTATTCAACGTCGAGCCGGTTGCGTTGTTGATGATCCTATACTTACAGGCGTCTCTCTACGTATACTACCAACTGTATAAAAGCGGATTTATATTGATCCAGCTAACTAGGTAACTTGAGGAGCGGACTGACTTCAAAATATTCAATCGGGATTGTTGAAATCAGTCAGACTTGGTAGCGCTGTACTGACTTCAAATCAATTTACACGATGCCAGTATGAAGTCAGCACTGACTTCCTTCGAATTTGAAGTCTGTACCTAGATCAATGTAACTTAGTTTTAACGCGGAGTATCTCAAGGAAATGTTCGGAATGGTGCCTTCGCCTTCTTTCTACTACTCTCGGCTGGGCGTTCATCCTGACTTCCTTGCGTCGCTTCGTTCATGTACGCAACGTGTCTCAAGAACATTTATCTTGTGCACCGTGGGGATTTGGAATGAGCTCTCAGCTGAGAGTTTCCCATAGCGCTACGATATTGGGAGTTTTTCAAAAAGGCTGTCATACAATTTCTTCGGGGCCGACAGCGCGTTGGTGAAATCCCTGGTGTCGCAGGCGTCCATAGGCGACAGAAAGTTTTCCATCAGGTTGGCCGTCAACCTGTCTGCTGTATGTATTCTAGCTATAAAAAATACTCTGCAATCACAGTTGTTGCCAAAAGTTCGTTCTGTCCTTTGTCCGTTTTATTGTTTTTATAGAATATCTCAATTAAATCTGTCTATAAAGGTCTTATGTTGTACTATAAAAAAAAAAAAATTAAATCGATCATAAAAATATTGAAAGCTTCTCATTTTCAATTTCAAATGTTTTAAATAATAATACGTTGATTGAAAGGTTTACGTATGGAGATTTGTCGCAGTATGAATTCTTAGTATGTCATTATATTAATTAGGATAATAAACAGATATACATAGTTTAATGTATATCTGTTTATTATCCTAAATAAATAAAATAAAAAATAAAATTATTGCGACGGTAAGAATATTTTTTTGTTTGTTACAATTCCATTCATTCTTTGAAAAGTAATTGTAACACAACTTCTATGTGTATTTTAAGAAAAAGAGCCTGAGAATAATAATAAAATGATGAAAAACCTTTTTTTAGCTAGACGTGTTGCTAGGGAGTTTCGTGCTGCTTCTTCTCCTTTAAACAGCGATAACATGTTGCGAAGTGTGCGTGTAAATAGAATAGGAAGGAGATTTCAATTTTGACTTACATGTATGACCTTCAAAAAGTGTTCTCCAGTGGAATTTATTTTGAATAAACTTATAATCGAAACTTTTAAATTTGAATTTAATTGAAATTTTCTATGAAAACAAGAACGGGTTAGTGGTGAGTTGGCATCACTAGTTTGATTGCAGAATGTGTTTTTATGTGTTCTAATAAGCGATTGTTATTCTTTAGTTTTCTTCTTCAATCAAAAATTTAACTAAACTCGGCACTGAACACTTTTGTTTTTTCAGAAATATAACGAATTACGGTCTTATTCATAGAGTTAGAGTAAGTGTGAACGCTTGTTAAGAAAAGAAGCGTTCAAACTTACTGTAATTCTCTATGCATAAGACCGTAATTCTCTAAGATATACGAGTATGTATGACATTTTCTCACTTAAAACATAACTATACTCACTCATTTATTTTTAAATACATATGTCAAATTATTGGTGATTATTTAATCAAAGGTTATAATTTCCCGTTTCCGTGGGAACATCGGAATAAAAATATTTTCTATTAAAATGTAATGTTATGTACAAGTTTCAAATCTATCGATTCCTAGCTTTGTGGCCGTAAATATACGCTATATAAGCTGAAGGTACTAAAATAATCACAGTTGACGCGTGAGTGCTAACAGGTTCAAAACACAATAACAGAATAATGTGTTTAATTTGATTAATTTAAAAAATCGTGTTACTTCGAGTACAACGAAAGGTTCCGTAGAGGCGACTAATGTCCACTGCTTTAGTCATTTGGTTACGGAACTATAAAAATTGCATTTTAATGGTTTACTTTTGGTTTGTTTTACTTTTCATGAATTTGGAACTAAATATCTTCTCACCTGTTAATTTAAATAAAAAGAAAGAATTTTTAAATAAATTGTATTTAAATAAACCCTTCTAGGCACCTTATCCATAAAAAACAATGACATAGGCTCAGTATTCTACTTATAGTCTGAAGGGATTATAGGTAGAATACAATAAATATTTATAAATATGTATAATATTATAAAATTCTAAACATGCCATGTCTGTACATTGAAGCTATTTAAATAAAAACAACTGGAATAGATTATATAAACGACGAAGAAGACGATGTATTTTTTTTTAGATTTCTTGTCTGTTTGTTTGGGATTCACGTAAAAACTACTGGGTCGAATTCGATGTAATTTTCGCTTGGATTTTATCCCGGGAATCGCGAGGAATTTTATGGAAATGATTTAAAATGGCCAGATAAAAAAAATCGAATACCAATGTGGTTTTTCCACTGATAGCTAGCAAATTTTATGTAATAAAATGTGTGATATTTGTTATTCCGGTAATCCCGCGGGAATTTTCCCGGGAACGGTTTGAAATTGTTCGGGTGCATAAAAATTAGCTTATTCCTACACAGTTTTCACTAAAACGACAGCTTACATTGTTTTTTAATGCTGCGGTACTCTGGGTCCCGGAAATTTAAAATCAAGCGTGGACAAAGTTGTGGGCATATCCTAATAGTCTATAATATTTTAGTTTAATAAAAATATGTTTTAAGTAATAAAAATAAATAATTTATAAACATCGGCATGATTTTTATATGAAACTAGCTGCACCCGGCATGCATTGCAATGCCACGTAAAGTAAAGCATTGTTTGATTGTATATTCTGTTTTTTTGGCCAGAAAACCTCGCGGGCGTCTTTATGACACTCAACCAAAGTTTCATCACAATCTGATCAATGGTTTAAGAACGCACAGAGGACAAACATACAAACATTTATTTTTATTTATATATAGATGTTTTATACAGTTGTTAACAAAGTATTGTAATAAGTAATGTCTGTTTTATTATATATAACAACAGTTATTACTTATTTTCCAATCGCCTCCAAAATACATCATCATTGCTAGCAAAAACTTTGTAAAATATATAAGTAGTCCGAACTCATTTTCGATGAAAGCCTGTGTCGAGTAATCGAGATAAACCGCACTTTTATACTTTTTTTAATCACCCAAAAAATACAGCGTCTGATCTAAAAAATATCGAACTTGATGAACTGTCTCGGTGTAAAAATAAAAGAATTCTATGAGAATGGTGGTAACTTGAGAGCACGAATTATTTTTTACCGAGACTCAGTGTTGCTATCCATTATTATTTATCCATATATCTGAGTAAAATATTAGCAATTTTTCAGTAGTTCGATTTCTTTTATGTTTTAGTTTTGGGTTTTTGGATTGCACTGACTTAAGTTCATCGGTACGTACATCATTTTTTTTGTCTCATTCCAGCATCTCTTCGGCTTAGAAGTAACTTGAGTTTTTTTAATAAAATTTGATTTTAATATTAATAAAATTGAAGTTTTTGTTTCTGAGCCTACAGATAGGCCAATTGTGACAAATATTTGATAGTGTTACTACTCAATGGATATTTATTATGTCAATAACTTTAGCATGTACAAAATCTAGAACATTTAAAATGTTAATATGTTAATTAAATAATTTTTATTATTATTAAATAATACCTAATATATTTTATAGTAAACTAGCTGTCGCGTCAGACGTCGTCCTGCCCGGAAAAGCTTCAATTGATATGCCGACAGCAGCGCCACCTACTAGGTCCAATTGTAAACCAACTCAGAAACCTTTGGCTCATGGACAACAACTTTGCTAAAGATCATCACATAAACAAATGTATAGTTTACGATTCTATAAAGGACATACAGACAAACATTCATTTTTATATATCAAGAAGATAATCGATTAAACTTTATACACTTTCAGAAAGAAGTCTAATAATGTTTAGTAAAGCCAAATTGCAGGTTAACCATTAGGTGGATACTATACCTACTTATACTACTCGTATATAAATATAAGTCAGTACTAGTATTAAGTTCTCACCTAAAGCACAATGTCTACTGAGATATTCGTGCTTTAGGTGAGAACCTTACATTGTGGAGACTACATCAATATCCAGTCTCCACAACGTAATGTTAATATATTCTTTGAGGTTTTATTTTAAAATACGGCAACACTGTTGAACGTTCCGCGCGGCCGGTCGGCAGCTGGAGGTCGCGACCGACCGCTGTGGCCGCAACACCAAGAGCCTCCGACCGGCGACCGCAGTACGTGACTGCTGGAGGTGCGTGGTGGATGCACCTGATGATAGCTTCCTGCATGTAGGCAACTTCAATTTGAAGTGGTTTAGAATTATCGGCAGTTAGAGGTCGAACACATTTTGAAATTTTATTACGATGGTTTAAATTTCATTTTCTGTATATTGGACAGATAAGTAGCACTTCAAGCAGATGTGCATGTGTGATTGGAGTACGGTAACGAAAATAGACGAAGCAAACGTTATGTGCCAAGATTGTAACAAATGAAGATCGATTGTGTCTCCCACACACTCGTGCAAAATAGGCGTGCAAATGTGTTTATATTACATGTAAAATAACATGGGTATAAGGTTTGTAGTTATAATTTTAAAACGTTCCTAAGCCCATTTCTTTTATTTCAGCTCTTAAACTGAGCTCGAGCCTCTCTAGCGATACGATAAAACAAGCAGACAAAATGTGCATCTTTCATCGAGATGTTTTCTTCACAGACAGCATGTAATCATTGTAACAATATATATATATACGAGATTAGAAAAACTACCTAAGCGAGGAATGCTTCCTTGCCAGAATTCGAACTTCTTTTACTTCATTGCTTTAACATCTGGTAACCATAACTAATGTTACTAACATTTGTTGCAAGTAGTGCCACCTATTGTTTTATACACGCAAATATAATAATTTGGGTGTAGTTGTGATTTTAAATCGCACATAAAAGCGAGCGTGCGTAGCGGACGAAAGATCATTCTCATTTCGACTTTGGTCGGATGCACGTGTCATAGTAGCTCTCTAAGGTAGCTAATTACTGTGTGAGAATCATAACTTATAATTAATTGTACTTCACAGGAGCATTCTTTTTTTAAAACCCGAATTAAACAGTACTCCAAGTTCTATGTGTATTGCTGGATAAATCCCCCACTAACACTAATAATAATGGTAATGTAATCTTTACTTGAGAATCATTTCACTGCATTCCAGAAATATGCGTATTCCAGGAGCCGATGGGTAATACTATAGCTACTATGAATTCAAGACACTGTGAAATGAAATTATAAACCAGTTTTATACTTTGTATAAAATACTCTTTCCCTCATTTTTGCGTTTCAAAATAAAAACAACCATAGTACAATATAAAGTTGTATTGTTGTTTTCTCAAGTGAATAACAAGTCAATTGAAGGTTAAAATATTGTTTTCAATCTAACTTCTTTATTTACAATGTATTGCAACAATAAACGTCTTTAAAAGTAATGAACCGATGGGCGTTAGTTTCATAGACGTGACCAGGTTGTTAATTTAAAAAAATAAATCGGGCAAGTTCATGTAGAAATCATGCACAACAAAAGATTCTGTAGAGATGACAAATATCCATTGTTTTTGTCATTTATCGATAGAATTATAAAAATGTATTTAACTGAATCTCAAATATTACTTAACGAATTTAATTAAAAAGCAGATAATTCAATTTTATTTATTAATTAAAACTAACTATTAAAAATAAACTAAGTTCTAAGTAAATTAATATAAACTAAAATTGAAATATACTATTGTTACGACCTGAATGCCGACAAAAGACAAATTCACACCTGCATACCTGTAGACATTTTATTACCATTTCGGCATTTGGACTTCTTTTGTTAACTTTGTGTTTAAAATTTGTGATTAAGAAAACAGCCCATTGTGTATTGTAATATTTTATGGTAGTCATTAGGCAGGTGTGATTCTAAGAAATTCGGTCCACGCGGTCAGGCAGACATATTGCATCTGTGCAGTATAAAGCAATTCCCCAATGGAGAGATCGGCAGTCGAGCGATAACCACGAGCGAAGCAAGACTTGTACATTCAGTAATCTATTTAGTGATGGACTTTGCGCGTGTATTTGAATTACGATCTTCTACATTACGTTTGGACTTTTATTATGTTCGGTTATATTTGTACCTGTGTTATGCGTGTGTGTATAGTTCTAATAAACTCTATAATAATTCCAACGGCATTTTAATTCGAGTCCTGCAACTCGTAACACTATAAATACAACTATATACTTACAAAATAACATAATCTATAAGTAAAAAATAGAGTCCAGATCACTGTCGGCGGAGAGCGTGCCCAAAATGCTGGCCGCATTTCTACGCTGGATGGCAACGCTGATGCGTTACCCTAGGTGCAAACCAGCCTTTTAGTTACGCGAGACCTAAATTAGACGCGTTGAGAGGTCTCTATAGAGGTGATGAGCTCCACGCCCCCACGGCCCTAAGGTTTCAACCCCGAAAGGATTTCAGGGCCTCCTGGTGTGCGGCAGCAGCCCATGGCTGTCACGGCTGTGACTGGGAGATGGGAAGCCGCCAAGGATCAACACAAGTTGTACAATTAAAAAGAATTTTTGTTGAAAGTGTACCTATGTACAGCTCTAGAAACTCAGATTTTTCTAATTCATAGCTGAAAAGTGGGAGGGGGTTTTTTTTTAAGTTAATGTCTCCATATCTAGTAACTTATTTTTTTTTATTGCTTGAGTTTAGTGTATAGACTGACTGACGACTCATCATCTGGAAAGTGATTACCGCCAATATGCTACTGGCCTCAAAGAGTGTGCTTGAACCTGGCCACTAAGAACACAACTCATAATTGTTGTTGGGGCGTACTCTAGACTCTATCCATCCTCGATCCGCGTAGGAATAGAGAAATAATACAATTCCCTGCGGCCAAGCGGCCTGTCGTAAGAGGCGACAAAATAACACACAGCCAGGAGGTAGGATATTTGCCCGTCTGGATGGCTACTACCCCTGGTCTAGAGTATGCCGCCATAACAACCTTGAGTCGTGTTTCGGCAGTATTGGCCAGGTTCCAGACTCTCTTTAGAGAGCGGCAGCATATCGGTAGCACCTACGGTGTTACAATTGTCCATAGGCGACTGGGACTGGGAGGTGATCTGTCTGCCTGTCTGCTGAATTCATACAATAAAAAAAACCAGGGGTGGTACTCACCCAGACGGGAAAGTGCCTTAGCACCTGGATGTGGGTTGTGTTGTCGCCTCTTTCGGTAGGCCGCAAGAAACAATATACTTTCTCTATTCTTACCTTGATAAAGATAAAAAGTCATTAAATAATTTAATCATCCTTTTTCAAGATGCAACTAACAATAATTTAGGTATTATTCTGAGCTCTGTGTCTATTTAAAAATAAAAAGAATGTCCACCTAGAAAATATTTCAGTGTTCGATTGGAGGTCACGTAACGTCCATCTTTATCAGGAGACAAGTGCAATCCGTCGAGCTTCTCGCTTTTGTGTGAGATAAAAAGAAATTTTTGTGCGATTGGTCGCGGCTACAGGTGGAGGTCGCGTCAGGTGTACCGAGTCACGAGCGACAAATCCACGATGACAAGTGATACTCACGATTTTAGGGGTCGGTTAATTTATATAACAATCAATAAAAAAAATATTAGCGGGCTCGATAGACGTGGTCTTGCTCTGAAAAACAAAAATCTAGTTCCCGATTACAGCGCCATCTACTCGGTCTAATCGTGGACTTAAACTACCGAGAAACCAACTCAAATACAAAAAATTTCGTCAAAATCCTAGAACCCCATTCCAGCACCACCTACCCGGTCTAATACGAATTTAAACCATTCTGGAATCCACTTGAACACACTCAAAAAATTCATTAAAATCAGATCAACCGTTTAGGAGGAGTTCAGTGACATACACACGAACAGAAGAATTATATTATAAAGATAATAAGCTTTTTGATACCACCCGTGATCTCTCCGGCTGGCTTATATTTCACCCAGCGAATTATACTTAATACCATGCCATACAACATGGCATTGCAGCCACGCTGTATGGTAATGCTATTAGTGATGGAAACATCGTGATGAAACTCGCACATCAACACAACCTATGTTAAACCTGCCAATACGCCTTTGACAAGCATGTCGGGTTTACTGTCCGTTACGCTAACAGTAATGACGCCATAGCCCAGCAGTGAGACGTCCTAGATTGCTTTTTTCTGTCACTGCCCTGCGCTGCAAAGACTTACAATCCGAGGTTTGGAGAAGTTAGTCCGAGAAAATATTTACTACTGAACCTAAACTATTAGTTGGTTCTAACTTTTTATAGTGGACTGAGAATATCGTGTGCTCTTTGAACTGGTTTTAATGGAATCGCTGTAAAAAATCAGTGAGACATACCTACGGCTCGATCGCGTGTTCCGGATCATTGCTTTTGATTCTATTTCATTTTATTACTCAAACAAGAATATTTGAGACTTAAAAAATGTTCTGAGAGCATAGATCGTCTTTGTATTTTGTACTTGATTTATATCCTCACTCAGAGTTTTAGGTACAATTATTCAGACTTCGCATCTCTCTGCGTTTAATATCGTCTGTATATTGGGAGTGTTCCGCAGCACTAGTTAGAGTGATTTTAGCCTCTGCCAACCGTCTAAGTTTTGAGGTCATTGATCATTAGCCACCTGACAAGCTCCGCTTTCCATGGTTGGACGTGACATTGTCAATCAGAAAACCTCGCGTGACATTATATACTAATTGTTGAGTAGTCTCTCGGATTAGTAATAGTTCAATACGTGAAGCACTCCAAGTGTTGGGTTGTCATCGAGTGGTTTTGACTGTACTGCTTTCAACTGAGGTTCTCCAGTGCTGATCGGATCCCGATTGGCTCTGATGAGGTATGCTGATCTGACATACCGTAGTCTTCTGTTACGGGGATGAATGCATTATTAACAAAGGAACTATATCCGCAGGATTCCGGAGTTTGTGATTTCGAGTGGTACTCCATAACAGAATAACTAGTAAAGTGAAACTTTGTTGAAGTAAAGCAACATAAAGTAGCAAAAGGTAGCAATTATTTATTCGCAAGGCCTCTTTCAATCACTACCTCGATCTAAGCTCGTGACCTATGGAACTATGTAGTTTACAGATAATTTGAAATAAGTAACACGGGGTTTTAAATACTTTTTAAATTAACTGTGAACACCACCATATTAGCGCGGCACTAAGATTTTGTATTCATTATTATCTTTTGAACTCTGCAAGATATGGTAATGAAACACACACGACAATATAAGATAATATTCCTGTCTTAAGTTAAATCTTAAGTTTTCATTAAAATCTGTTCAGCCATTTCGTAGCCTATTCGAGACAAATTGACAAACTGAATTACAAAAAATATAGAAGCAGTTATTTATGTTTAGAGAAGAAGTTTCACTCACTTATTTATTTTGACAGATAAATACTTCAATTTCTTGTATATATATATATATATATATATATATCTGTGTGCAATGTGACATAGATTAGTATTAGCCTTTAAGTGGCCACCGTTGCAAATTCTGCTTTCTTTTATAATACAGACATGTGTCTTTGATAAACTCAAGACATTGAATAGGATTCTGTGTCACTAGTGTGACACTTGGCAAATTCGTTTTACGTTTCTGCAAAATTGGTCATTTGTTCCCACATTTACACCACCAAGAGCGTTGATGGGGCCCGTTTAAACAATATCTAGATTGATAGCAAAAATAATTATCGAATTCATTAAATCAACTTCAAAATATTTTTGCATTGATTGCTCTGAACCCCACAAAGCGCTTTTAAAGACATTAATGGCCATCCATTTTTGGAGTTATTCTGAGACCTTGCTTGGTCAAAACAGGCCTTAGGGTTGTCAAATGTCTTATATAAGAAAAATGTATGGCTTATCTTTAACTTATCACCAAGTACAATAAAATATATGGTAAAAAAATATGCTGCCAAGACCAAAATCCGTTTAAATTGGTTTATATAGGTAGTTATAGCGCATTAATTTGCTTGTTAAGATTTGGTGGTAATTTATTATATTTGGTCTTTGAATATAATTTGAAGTGTAGTCAAGACTAAAACAGCTAGAACCATTGTAATGTTTGACTTTATTTTTTTGGTACATGTTTCGTTTTCTTAGTTTGTATTATATTTTGTCGGTAAGAGAGGGTCAGGTCTCAAAGTATTTTTTGGTGGTCAGAATATTTCTTGCCAAAATATATCTTTTACATAAATACTTTACTGTATTTGGTCTAAAAGATATATATTGTGTCGAATATAATTTACATACTTTGTAATTTTTAATCTACAAGTCAGCGCAACAGTATTATTATATCTTTTTTATTCAGTGACAAGTCACCGAGTCACTGAAACACACTTCAGAGTCAGTTTGATTGACCCTGTATGGTTGTAGATGTAGCAAAATCTGCTTATTATATGAAATGAAACAATCGAAATGTATTGTTTTTATCGTTATTTAACTAACTTATATATTATCATATGTGTTGTAACTTTCGTGAATTCAGTGGCTAATTCCAGGCGGACTAGAATACAGAGTTAAGTTTTCCTGGATATAGCGTTTAAGCCTCGAATTATAATAGAATAGAATATACTTTATTGTACAAAAATGCTATATAAAATCAAGAAAATTAATATACAAGTACAATCCGCGGTCTTATCGCCGATGGCAATTTCTTCCAGACAACCGTTGGTTGGAGTATAAGAAAGAACAACAAAATTCGGTTTTAGGGTTTATTGCAAATATAATAATACAATACACAAGTACTTTCGTGGTCCAACTAATTTTAATACTAAACTATAATATATACATACATACATTAAGCGTTATAATTTCTCAAATAATTAGGGAATGTACCCATATTACGCGAGTGATTTTTTCTTACAATTTTGATTACCTAACGAAAACTTAAGCTCCCCCTGTGATCAAGCGTGGTATTTCGAGGACATCGCCCTCCCCTCCTGAACGGGTCATGTACTATGGGTACATTCCCTTATATGATGTATATGCATACACTACACTGGGTAACTGTCTTTTCTAGTATTCTTCTTCTACGGTTGTAAAATTATTTTTATTATGATCGTTGGCAACCCTACCGGTACCCGCATCGCTCCAGTTCCGCCACTCACCCCGGTCGCCAATTTTACTTTCGCTCTGATTTTTCATGACCTCTATAAAAGACATGTAATCTCTTATTAATGTCTTGTTCCTGGTGTACTTTCAAAAAACTGTATCAACCAGTTTGTTCTGTATCGGTATTAACCGATACAGATGATCTTGATTTGTTAATTTAAAAAGTCACGATCGACATTACACGGAAGCGGAAAGGTTGACACTGGTGGTTATCGAGTCAAATTTATGACTCTTTAATTTTGAATATTGAACTGAATTTGTCTCATACATATTTATTAAATACAATTACGTTATACATAACCTATAAACAATATGTACTAACTAAAATATTTGATAGCTACAGGAAAACCACGAACAGAGGAAACATATATCAAGTTTAACTATACAATATATTCCTACACTTATGACATAATTGAAGTTACAAAATTAAATTTGGGTTGGCAACTAAGTTCTCAGAGATTTAAAAAAAATATATTATAATTAAAAGTTGATTTTTTAATAAAAAAACATATCATATAATTATTCAATAATGTACTTTCCCTGGTCGATTACAACTTTTTCACAAAGTGTAAAACTATATTTCCAATACCTTTTTGGTTTAATTAAATTACCCGGGTTTTGACTCTAAAAGTTCATCTAACCAATCTCTTATTTCTACATTAGTGCTGTATTGTACCTTGTAGTTGATATCGCCAAAGCTGTGGATTGCTCGCGAGCTCCAATTTTCACCGAATAGAAATCCCAAGTTTATGTGTACGACGCAATATAAATCAATTCATTTAACAATAACAATTTGAGACAAGCAATGTGAATCGGAGTCAACTACTCTTGACGAGGCAAGCGTGCAAACGTCGCATGCTCTCAGTGCCAGTAGAAAGTATTTAAAAAACGGCAATTTCACGGGGGGGTGAATGGAATACGCCCAATTCTATTGTGGACGGTAATGGTGGACAATTACGTCTATACTCTTACGTGCGCCCGGTTTATGTGACACACGCACTAGATAAGCTAGGAAATGCACTTCCCGGTCAGCCTGCGAATAGTTCATGGCACTCCCGTTATTTTAACACAGGCATGGAATATCTTAGATAATTACTATGGTGCTCTCCTATATGTTGACCCCAAATTATTAGTATAAGGAAAGAGAAAAGAAAGTGAGAGAGTTTGGGTTACTTGGCAGATCTGGTAAAATGATAGTGATTAAGGATGAGGCCTTGTGTTTATGTAAAAGAAAATTCAGTAGATTTAGAAATGTGGCATATTTTGGATTAAATGTTTCTTTATGTTTCTTTAGCCAAATAGCGAAAATAGGAAACGCTTGTCACCTTTCCGGAATTCACTGTTATGCGTGGTGTCTCAATCATTAACCTGCTTTATTAATTAGGTATGTAATTACTTTGGCCCTAAGTTTACTTCTTAATGACCAGGATAAAAAAATATCTGAAATTCGATAATTATTATGAGTA
The DNA here is from genome assembly GCA_039645545.1 of Dendrolimus houi. NCBI lineage: Eukaryota > Metazoa > Arthropoda > Insecta > Lepidoptera > Lasiocampidae > Dendrolimus > Dendrolimus houi. The sequence continues at coordinate 6,546,224 of CM077122.1, forward strand.
ACACGGTGTGTGTTATTTAGTTTTCAATTCGTTCGAAATTGTATATTTTATAGTATTGTCAAAGGTTTCATTGCATTGCATAAAATATCCTCAATTCTGTGCTCCGCTTGCAAAATAGATTAGTTTTAATAAAGTTTTTGTATTCCAAAAATGTTTACATTATTTTGGTATGAAATCTTATTCTTGAGATTTATTGTTTATTCCGCGTACAACAATCTGTAGGTTTTCTTTCTACACTACGACATGGGGTTGTATAAGAAGGGCGTTATAAAATTCCTTAGAAGCCGGCAGGCGGCATCATGTTAGCAACTCCTTTGGTGATGCAAACGTCCATAAGCGACGATAACCACTTTTCTTCGTGTGGGCCTGATTCAGGCTTCTATTTTTATTGCATTAGTTCAACAGGTATGCAGATGGCCCACCTGATGGAAAGCGGTTACCATCGTCTATGGACATTTGTAACATCAATGTGCTGCTGCTCTCTGAAGGGAAAATGGAACCTAGCCACTAATGCCGGAACACACGCAGGGTTGTTATGGCGGCATACTCTAAACCAGGGGTGGTAGCCATCGAGACGGGCAAATACCCTACCACCTGGCTGTGGGTTCTTCTCTAGCCTCTTACGACAGGCTTCCCGGCCGCAGGAAATTGTATTCTTTCTCCGTTCCTGCACGGATAAGGCTATAAAAAAATGAAAATTTTAGGTCCGGTAAATAAATAACAAATACCAATAAGAGAGCATGGTATAAGCTCAGCGGCCATTTGTATTTTATGAAAATAAGGGCTCCAATTAAAGCCATTCATACTTGTTCCACCGCCCTTGGTAAAGTACTATATTTAAGCAGTGTACACAATACTGTTCCATTTACGCATAGTTCGTTTACCCAGGTGAGTGCAGGTCAGATCGAGGTCGCCGTGTGTCAGCGCCTGCGCATTACCAACTGACCAGAATACCTAAGCAACTTTTGCTTGTATTGCACAAAACTGCCTGTTTCCAGTTCATTGAACTACAAGTTTCACTTAATAATCTTTTAAATGTTGTCAATTATTTATTAGTATTTGGAATTTTTCTAGCATAAATCTGAATTAATGATAAGGGAAATAAATATGACAGTCGAGAAATCTTTAAAAACATAGTTCTCAAAATTTAATTATTAGTCTGTTTCTTTTTACTTTCATCTTTTCCCAATCATTTAGGGTCGGTACAATATGTATTATCCGACAATAGTCCACAAAAAGATGGATGGATTGTGTGAAGAATAATATGATGATTTATAGTGTGACGGAGAACGTATGCCGGAATGGAAGAGTGTGAAATGAGGATAAAAATATACTCACGGATAAAATGAGTATTTTATCCGTGCAGGAACGGAGAAAGAATACAATTTCCTGCGGCCGGGCGGCCTGTCGTAAGAGGCGACTAAACAACCCACAGCCAGGTAGGGTATTTGCTCGACTGGATGGCAACCACCCCTGGTTTAGAGTATGCCACCATAACAACCTTGTGTTGTGTTCCGGTATCAGTGACCAGGTTCCAGTCTCCTTTAAGAGAGCAGCAGCGCATTTGTAGCACCTTTGGTGTTGCAAATGTCTATAGGCGACGGTAACCACTTTCCATCAAGTGAGCAGTCTGCACGTCTGCTGAAAAAATAAATTAAAGGAACATAGACAGTAGTACTAGTAGTGCTATATACGCCACAAACAATGGCAGGCAAGGTAATCTTAGTCCATGCAGCCAATTATAATAAGTATTCGTATTGCTCAACTGATTCGTAGATCTTCAAGTGACGCCATTCAATGGAGTTCTTGTGAAAACTCGAAAGGCAATGTGGCCTTTCGAGACTATACAGTTCACATTTCTCACGAAAACACATAATTAGTACTCAAAAATAATAAACAGTCTACAAATATTGTTCATTTTAGAGTAATTATACACATTTTTAGAAAATAATATTGCACAGTACAACGTTCCCTTTCAGTTCCCGCCAAAAACTCCAGGAACATAGACATATTATATAATATTATGTGCTGACCTCAAATATTTGAAAGAAGGCAAAAGAGAAGAGAGTCCTCTATTCTGTCATACGTCATTTGTCATATCACAAGAGATAGTATACTTGCGGTTCTTTGTATAGCGAAGCTGGCAAATATGCAAACGACCCACGTAATGGAAAGTGTTTTTTTTTAAATCGCTCCTCCTGTCTTGGGTCAGGACAGAGGGTATTATTAAGGGATAGAAAGCATGCGACAAAATGGTCAAACAGGTGGAATAGGACAAAAGGGATGGGATAGGAAAATGACATAGGATGAAGGGAGAGGAGAAGCGGGTCATCGAAACTCACTCACCGTACGAAACACGATAAGCTCAAGGCTAGGGATCTTCTGTCAGAGCGTCTTATCACACCGATCGGACCGGCCCTTCGAGCTATAATCAACATTTTGACTCCAGCATCGCTCTGCCACGTCAGATGACGTTGCGATTAGGTAATAGGTAGTATACTCGTTATCTTAACCTGTATTTTGGTGGGAACACTTGAACGGTAGTAGTTTGCTGTCATTCATAAAAAAATTAATTCTAGTTAAAAATGGACAAATAAGGATTTTAATGTACTACTGTTCTCGCCTTTAATTCAACGGCATAAAATAGATTAAATTTAAATTTTTATTAAACGGAATGCGGTATGCGGCACACTGCGTATCTAGAAAACAATTCCATGTATATCCATACTCGTTTTATTTTTAATTGTAATTGATCTATAATTGTTGTAATCTATATTTATTACGTTTATAATTTGTTTTATGGAAAGTGTAAATTAGTTTAAAATGACAATATATATGTAAGTTTCAATTAATACAGAGTGTTGAACAAATGTACGTTAACAACATAATAGAAGAAAATAATCCAATATCAAAAAATATGTTATCACTGCGCTACCAATTTTAAAACATTAATTATAAATGTTCATTAGTTATATATAATTCATTGTTAAATCAACAGGAATATTAAAGTATAATTTTAATTCATCTCTGAAGACAGAACAATATATTCCTTTAAGTTTAAGCGTTTTTTAGTATCTCAATTCGCTTTCATAACATCCTAAAAGTATTAATTAAGAAGTTTTTGGTTTCAATCACCGTACCTGCAATATATGTCATTGTATGTCACCTTCATGTGTACTAAGTTTAACATAAACTTGAATATGTACTGTCTGTGTCAAGTAAATGAGACAGTGAGACGTGATTTAAGTAAGATAGATGTCACTGTGTTGGGAACGATATCGTTAAGGCCGTGATCTTAATAAGCATGATACACACTATAGTCAATATTATTTTTTATGCCGCATAAAATTACAGATATTAAATATTGAAAAATTATTTCTGTGTATATATTATATCTATAAAATTATATTATACCTGTATGTATTTCGAAATGTACATTTAGGTATCTATACAGGTGAATTTTTCAAGTGAGCCCTCAGGGACAAATCGTAAACTATTCGAAATTGTGAAAAAACTCAAAGGAGAAGAGAAGAAACTTGACATTACTTGTATCAAACTTATGTCTACTTTAAACCGAGAGTAAGAATGAATAATTCGTATGAAGCTCGGAACAGATATAATATAGTATTGTGGTGCTCCCGAGACGATTGGAGAAATCGAACACATTGACGCATGTTGTGAGACCCATCATGCATAACCAGTCCGCAGAGTCAGCCATAGGCTCAAACGCAGCAGAGCGCGTCGTCCTCCAGACTATGTTGAGGAGAATGGACTCGTGGGGGAGTTCAGAGAGGCCAGAAAGGCCTTTTCGATCGCAATTCTGCGAGCGAAAGCCCGGGCTCGGGAGGAGCTCCTCGAGACACTGGACCGGGACCCTTGGGGGCGTCCGTACCGTGCGGCCCGCAACACGTTGCGGCCCTGCACCTCCACGGCTACGGAAACGCTCGAACCCGAGGTCCTCCGGTCGGTTATCGATGGGCTCTTCCCGGATCCGGGGATCTTCACTCCCCCCGATATGGGTCCAATCATTCCCGACACCTCGGAGATGGAGCCTCACTCCATCACCGAGGAAGAGTTAGACGTCGCCCTGGACCGGCTCCGGGGCAGGAAGACGGCTCCGGGACCCGACGGGGTTCCGGGTCGGCTCCTCTTCCTGGCCCCCAAACACCTACGCGGCCAGCTGCGGGAACTGTTCGATGCCTGTATTCGCGCAGGTCAGTTCCCGTCGCAATGGAAGGAGGGCCGATTATGCCTGATTCCCAAGGGAGGCCGTCCTCCCAACGATCCGTCCGCCTACAGGCCCATAGTGTTACTTAACGAGGTCGCCAAGGTTTTCGAGAAGATCTTGGCGGAACGCCTCGTTAAGCATCTCGATACTGTGGAGCCGGGGCTAGCACAGACGCAGTTCGGGTTTCGGCGGAGGCGCTCCACGTTGGACGCCTTCGAGACACAGCGATCTGTAACGGACGACGCAGTCGTGGGCTTCGTGCACATGGAGTCCCCCCGTACCTCACGAGGCTGTTGGGCGCGTACCTCCAGGATAGATACATCCTTTGGGAGGGCGGCGAGTCCGAGAATCGCGCGATAGGTCGGCGACGCGTCGCGTGCGGCGTACCACAGGGATCGGTCCTCGGGCCGGTTCTTTGGAACGTCGGTTATGACTGGATCCTTCGGGTTCCGGTCCTGCCCGGAATAGGGCTAATCTGCTTTGCGGATGACACCCTACTCACGGCACGTGCTGCGTCATTCGCGGAATCCGTAGACCTCGCCAACGCCGGGCTGGCGATCGTGGTCCGAAGAATAGGTAGGCTGGGCTTGAAGGTCTCCCCCGCGAAAACGGAGGCTATCATGTTGCATAGGCGGTTTCGTAATCTCTAGGCCCCCAGATGAAATATCTGGGGCTAATTCTTGATGGGAAATCGCTGTTCAAAGCGCACTTTGAGCAGCTAGTTCCCAAGCTCGTGAGGTCCGCAGGCGCCCTCTCTCGGCTTCTTCCCAACGTGGGGGGACCGGGGGGGACGACTAGGAAACTCTACATGGGCATCCTTAGGAGTATGGCCCTGTACGGTGCACCCGTATGATCCACTGCACTTCACCGCCACAATAGGACTTTGTTGTGCCGCGCACAACGGGTCCTGGCGGTGAGGACCATCCGAGGATACCGTACAGTGTCGTGGACGGCGTCGACACTCTTGGCAGGCGATCCGCCCTGGCCTCTCCAGGCAGACGTGATAGCCAAAGTTCGGCGCTCCCGACAGGATGCCCTCGCCCGTGGCCTGGTCTATGGCCAGGCCGAACTCCAGGTGATCAGGACGCGGGAAACCGCGGCCATGATCCAATCTTGGTCAGTAGAGTTGGAAAACCCTGTTTCTGGCATTGACACGGTGGAGGCGGTTCGACCGCAGCTGTTGCGATGGCTCTCGCGGAAACGCGGGACCCTGACCTTCAGAATGACACAGATACTTACCGGGCACGGTTGCTTCGATAAGTATCTGTGTCAGATTGCGGGCTGCTTGCCCTCACCCCAATGCCGCCAGTGTGGCGCGCTGGACACGGCGTTACACACGCTAGTCGAGTGCGCAGCATGGGCACCTCAGAGGTTTGAACTCGAGACACTTGTAGGACCGATCGAATCGCTGGGCGATCTGGTGCAAGCCATGCTGCACAGCGACGATTGGTGGGTGGGTGCGGCCAATTTCTGCGAGACGGTAGTGTCTCATAAGGAGGCCGCGGAACGAGATAGGAGAGAGATGGTAGTGCGCATGCGTCTCGCGGGCGCCGACGTCTGTTGGGAGCCCGGAGGCGCAGGTATGCGCATGACCTCCTCCTGAAATACCGCTGCAGGGGCCCTCTGGCATCTAGGGAGCAGAGGAGTCTTCACCCCTGTTGACGAAGTGAGTTTGCCTCTCCCGGGCATTCTCAAGCACTTGTGCGCTAGGATCGGTGTGGGCGTAACTACGTTCTGTATCTCACGCCTTTCCTGCCATAAGCGTGGGGCACATGGGAGGAGGGTGGTTTTAGTGGGGTATTGATTAGTCGAGTCTCCACACAAGCCGGTTGATTATTGTTTGGATTGCCTCAGTGGAAAGCGTCCATGATCAACAACGGTCTAATCCCTAGCAAAGGACCCGGTATGTGCGAAATGCATTTCCCCCGCCTTAAAAAAAAAAAAAAAAAAAAAAAACTCATCATGCATAACCCGGAAAATATCAAACTCTCCGATAGTTTAAATATATTCACTTGCCGGCTTAAGAAGTGGTTAATCGAGTACACCTTATATAGCTTGATCTTTCTTTGTACAGAGTACAAGGGCAATCATTAAATATCTTTATAATACATATAAATCCTTGACGTGAAACAACACTGTTATATATAAATGAGTTTATTAGTAAGGCGTATAAACGGTTAGTAAAATATAGAATCCGGTCATTAACTGGCAATTACTTTATTCGTAAAATTAAAAATTCCAATCTCAATCTAAACAATGCAATCAGGCCCTTAAGACGTAACATGTCACCGGCGATGTCGGATACGATGTGGTTATCGTTACGAAACTGGACCGGACTGGATTGACTGTTAGGTTATTTATGAGCCGGCCCGACGCGACAATGGTTATAATTGACGTTTAATCGCGATCGCACAACGTTGGCTAACGATGCCGCGGTTGTGTACCCGGCCTTAGCCTATCGCTGACCCTAGGCTACTTTTAATATTTAATTTTGTACTGAAGATTTATTCATTTTTCTTGTGGAATATTTGTTTCAATGTAACTAATAATAATTATCATTTTATATGAAAATTATGAAAGTGTTTTTGTTCGCGTGTTTGATTTGTTGTTTGTTATTTTCGGCCTTAATAAAATACATCGTTTTCATGAAACTAATCAAACTAATAAAGTAGGGGAATGAAAATAGAGTACTTTTATTCTTAAAAATGGAATAATCTTTGTGGGATTTGTATTCAAAACGTTTATTAAAAACTTTTTATACATAGTTTTACATTTCTAAAATCTCTATAATAAAATATACTGGTTGATTCAATATACAGATTTAACCGAAATATACAGATTTAAACATTTTTTTCAAATATGTCAAAAGTTGTATAACAGTTACTTGTGTTCTCTTGATGATGTTAATGTAATCATAGTTTGTAAAGTATTATAGACAATTTTAATATTATAATAATATCACCAAGAACAAAATATTATATATATTATATTTTGGAATTGATTATAGTTTAACGTCCCAATAATAAATCGTTGAACCTACAATATGACCTTTAGGGCCAATTTTTCAATCATCAGATAAAAGTTATCAATTGAATAAATTATAATCTGACTGAAATTAAAAGTGAAACAATTCATCTGTTTTATTTACGCAACTGTAATGTTTGATTTGTTCATGTTGTATTTTATTCTATAAATAACTTTTATGTGGTGATTGAAAAATCGGTCCAAGTTAACTTCATTCAGAACTCATTTTAATTTTGTGAGGTATGAATAATTTATAGACAATCTTCTGTCTGGAGGCAAACAGTGAGGATGGAAGCAGATGACACTTGCAGAGGCTTTCAGATGCTCACTGAAATCACTTCGGTATTCCTCCAATAACCAAGGATCACCCGGACAGTAGCTGAACTGATGCATTTACAATGGTAGTTGTTGACACACCCACATTGGGTTGCAGCAGACAGGCTTCCCACTTCTCAGGGGCCGTACTAATCATATTACATTTTATTATTTTACCTTCTTTCATAACTTTCCTGATACTTTAGTTTTTTTCTTTATTTATCATCCCCGTTATTGTTCACAGAGGTAAATGAAAAAATAAAACATAAATCAGTTTTTAAGGCTTATTCCTAAAAAAATATATTTTAAATAGCATTCTGCCATCATCAGATATCGGTGGGGTAGTACTGTTAAAAAATCCTAAATTATATGATTTAGCTCCTTTATCAAATCTCTGAGGCTCGACGCGCTCAAATTCAGCCAAAATGTTATAGACGTCTTATCTGATTCCGTATGCAGTACAATAAGGGGAATCAATTTTACGCATCATGTAAGCAAAACAATTCAGTGGGACATGATCTGGGGCCCACTTCTGATATTTTAACATCTTGGCGTGCTAAGATATTCGAAGTACGAAAATCCATTGCGATAGTGTCCAAATTACGTGTTCTACTAATCCACAATATCTTATCAATATTGTCGTAGAGGAATAATAGTAGAAAAATAATTGTATTACCACTAGCAGAAATGGCGTTAGAATGTTTTGAATTGATTGTTGAATATTTAAAACCTATTAAAATTTTAAACATTTAGCTCGTGCGTTTCCGCTTATAAATTTATATAAATATAGAGTGACGTGCCTCGGGTACGCCATTGACATTAACAGAATACTGAAATCATGCAAACCTACGATTGAGACGATAGTGTTCGGCGATTTTGATGACACAGTAATAGCAGAATTGGGTCACTCTAAGCCATTTAAGCCTCAGTGCCATAACAACATCTTGCCTTGTCATCCTGCTCACATCAAACTAAGGGAAGTGAGGGAGAGATGGCTGGACCTCTTTATCCCATATACCTTTCGTTGACGGATGCTTTACATTTTATTATTCTATAATACACGATATTACAAATAAATTCATATAAAACATAATTTGTCCAGCGGAAGCCATTACTAACAGGACGTATAAAGTAGACTTTATGAGTTGTTTGACAGTCGAATAAGTATGGAAACAACAGGTTTTCTTCGATAACGAGTGGCTCTGACAGTGGTTGTAGGGTTTGATGAAAGAACCTTGATTGTAGCGACGGGTTATTTTCAAAGAATAATTTTAATATATTATTACGTAGTTTAATTCTCTTCGTGCTATAATTACGATAAATTACTCCTCCAGTATAAAATATTCACTTATTTGCAAATTTTACAGAACATTAACAATTTCTTAGAATTTTTTATTGCTAAAGAACCTCAGATAGGCTTTCATCTAAATTATGGCCCGTTGTTTTGACATTACTTGTATGTAGTGTATGTCAAAATTTAACCCATAATAAGACAAATTGGTAAGATATAGGAACTCGCTATTAATGAATAGTGGTTACCGACGACTATGGTCATTTGCAGGACCAGAGGTCTTATCAACATCTTGTGGCCCTAAGGGATAATTCCCTTGATGTCATAATTGACACCTATTTAAAAAACAAACGATAATGCACCTAACTGTCCAGTTCTAGAAGAAGAGTTGTTAATATTCTTCCTACGGTGCTAGAGGTACGGAATCTGTCGGTGGTAAAGGAAGTCATTGCTCAACTGGGCTTCAAGGCCGTCATGCCTTTTTTTCGAGGTGTTATCCGTTATGGACACTCCTCTGCTCGAGAAGATAACAGTAGGGTAGTGTTGGACCCCCGATTGGTAGGTCTGAGCACGCCACTCGGACCTGCCAACTTTTAAGGATGTCCAGACTAGGCGGAGGAGCGAGATGGAATTGCTCCTCCGTCTCAAGGGAAGATCTTCCACCGAAGCTATTGTTATGCCCCGCAGGCCATGCCCTTCTGTTACTGTTGGAAATTTGTATATATTCTTTGTAGGTGTCGGGAATCGTTTGCGACCTCAATTATTGCACAGCGCCATCTATTGGCTAGTACGTGTTCCACTACAAAGAAAACCGCCCCTCAGTTCCATCTCAGTGCCGTATGTCAGTCAGGATTTCGGGAACTAGAAATACATCCGACTGTCCTAACGGAGGGCGTCACGCCTGTTTTAACCAAGAAGTAAAGAGGAAGAGTACATATAGGTATGATTATTAAAACTACGTAACAAATATATAAAAAAACCTAAATATAGACATAAATTAAATAATTCAATCTAAAGTAGAGTATGTAGCAGATCACTGCCGGCGTAAAGCGTGCCCAGAAGGCTGGCTGCATTGCTATTCCGTATGGCAATGTCTATTTGATGGGCGAAATATGAGTCAGCATTCTTTCCGATCACGGGTAGTATCAAAGAGTTTCTTACAGATATCTTTAAAGAAACTCTTTGCTGATGAACCCCACAGGCCCAATGTTTCAACCCCAAACACTTTTCCCAAGGCTCCATATTCACGCCGTTTGACGTCTTCAGCTGAACCGGTGGCGTTACCAACTCCTGACTCGGTCGTTGGAAGGTGGGCGGGGTCATTGTGTCAACACAAGTCGCATCCCACAATAGCGGCCCATCTTCCAAGGGACGAGTGACATTCCGTCCAGTCGCTTGCCATCGTCACGCACCAAGCCATATAGATATTAATTGTAAAATATACCGATTGTCAAATATTGTTTTTAATTATACCGTGTGATCTATTTCTTAAATAAATTTATAGTCAATTTCCATTTTAAAATTCATACCGAGGAGATCGCGTTATCACATACTCTTTCAGTTCAGCTACCTCCTTTCTACATTATCACATCACACAGCAAAATATTTGGCTGCTCTTTAACATAAATACCTGTTGTAACCCACGTGTTACTTTTAAATTATTTAGGAGTCAAATCTCGTGTCAATATTTATGAGGTTACTAACGTTTTAAAAAGAAATAAATGGTTAAAAAGGCAATTCTGATTCTACTTTGGTACGCGAATTATCCATAAAAGCGTTAACAGGAGGCAAATAATTGAGAAGCTGTTTGTAGGATGAAAACAGGTGTAAAGACTGGTACACACTACTTGCTTTTGCAGTATTTATAGCTGTGTTCTAATCTAAGACAGTTTGAAATTTTCGAAATTATTATTACGCGTGTTTGACAGTTTGTTGACAGCTTTTAACTGTGTTGGAACAAAACCGCTTCAGACATATTGCTTTTTTAAAATACCTTTCAATATAGTAAGTAGTTTATCAATGTTAATTATGATTTAGACAAATCATTAAAATCGTTTAATCGAAAACATAAAAATGTTTTACTTGAAATGCCTAAAACCTATATGTGATATAAATTAAACATCGATTTGTTTTAGAATTATAATATTTCTTAATTAATTAAATAAATTCACATAATAAATGTATATCTACGATTTTATGCATTTAAAAATATTTAAACTTTTCATGAGTACAAATACTTTAACGACAAAATAAACATGTTCAGCATACAGGAAATTGCAAAGAAAATAAAAAGTTAAACGACATGTGAATACAGCTCAAAATTCCAGCGCTGGCGCAGGTCGGCCGAGCACTAACACGCGTGATCTGTTTATCAAACATTTGCGAATGCCCGCCGTGTGACCTTAGCGGACACTTGAGCCCGGATTACTCAGGTTACAACGCGCATATATGAGGTGAAAGGGTAAAATTATTTAATAATGTTTGCCAAATATTGGGCAAATGTTTGGGAAATATTTAGAGCAGAACTATAAAACGAATTTCAGAATAGTGAAAGTGTTTCATAACAAATTTAATATAATAATAAGAAAGAAGTATTAAGTCAATGAGTTAATATGATGATTAATAACATTAATGTTATAATTTTAAATGTTCTTCTTATACGTAAAATACTGTGAGACCTATACCTTGTTTTTTCTTACAAAATAATTTTTTTAATAAAATTTTATATTTTTTTGGTCTTTAGATGATTAATATAAAACATTTTCTACTGTAATATCTAACTTTAGATGTGGCTTAAGTTGTCATAGACATCATTAAATAGTGTATTCATTGCAAAAATTCTGTTTGTAATGTACGAAATTTACCTTATAAGGGAAAACAATGTATATATCTCCTACTACTGCTGTATGTGGAATCAAACAGACAAAAACAGGATTCGAGCAAACAGGAACCAATACCCTTACTACCGTACTTAGTTTTGGACTTATCTGACAATTGTAAAATCATACTTATTCGCAACAAAGGATCCTTGAAAAAATCAGTCCGCAATGGGTCGAACTTAGAGTGACTGAAAAGTGGATTAAAATAACAAAACAATTATTTTAAGTTCCTCATTACTGTTTTAGGCTCATATGGTATGTCTGTGTCTGTACACATCGTTCTGACAATTTTATAACATTTAAAAGCTAATTATACACATACGTATAATTACACAAAGTGAAATAAATCTTTAAATCTAATATAACAATAATTATAGCATAATGCTTATTCAGTATCTGTGGTAATTAATAAATAAAGGTCAGTAGTAAATATTATTAATTAGTACAGTTTTTATTGACAATATAAAGACCGGCAGTTCCGTGCTATGTTATTATATAAATTGCATTAGACTAATATGTGGCTTGACAGTTGTATAAAAAAGTCGCTAAGGTGTTGATAGACAGCTAATGGATTTAAAACCATATTGACACCTCATACCTGTTATTAAAAAAGTTGGAAATCATACTTTGCTCTTTTGTAATCTCGAGAAGTCGACCTTCAAATAGTATTTATGTATGATAAGGTAACTCATGGGAGGTAAGCACTATGGAATGTATCCCACTTCTACCTTTTGAACTATTGAAAGGGCGAAGTTTGTACCGGAAACTGAAAGAGGACGTTGTGCTGTACAATTTCATTTTCTACAAATGTGTAAAAGTACTCTAAAGTGAACAATATAGTTGAAGGATATTGATAGTTTTTGAGTAAATCATGTGTTGTTGTGAGAAATGTGAACTATATAGTGAAACGTGGCCTTTCGAGTTTTCACAAAAACTCCGTTGAATGGCGTCAGTTGTAGCCTACAATTCAACTACGATACCTATACGAAGACAAACAGTAGAATTGGCTGTATGAACTTAAGATCCCTTTCCTGCGATTGTGGCGAATTCTATCACTATTGAAAGGGCAACATAAGATTCGTTTAGTAGTTTTACGTTCGTCACCAACTCTATAATAACTATGAGAATTTAATTATAAATACGTTTTAACGGTTTTAATTGCGACATTTTAATTGATTTTTGTTTCGACGTTTCAGCCACTTTTCAGTAGCCGTGATCACGAAGACAAAGATAAATTAGATTAGGCTCCTGCAGAGTAAATAATAATCATAAACAAAAATTACTCATTGACATTTGACATCTTCGCCTTCCGTGATCACGGCCACTGAAAGTGGCGGGAACGTCGAAAAAAATTAAAATTCAGTACTTTAAAACGAAAATTATATATAAAATTATATGTCGCGAAAACTTAAGAAATTATTAGGTATACGAATTTACCCCATTTATTTGAATTTATTTGACATATTTCTAAAAGTCCAAAAATTAATGTTAGATACTCTTAATTTGATGAAATGCAAGACATCCCGCGGGAAATAGACCTTACAAACTACATACGGAAGGCGTAATAGACCTGCTAATATTATAGAGGAAATCAAACCTCTCAAAGCTATACAATGTTATAAACTTTAACACTTTTAATTACATCCGTTTATTGACCGCCATGTGTACTTATAGTAACCGCCCGTTCACAAATGTCGGGTGTCGAGCTCGAAAAAAATCGGTTGCTCTAGTGGCAGAACATTTTATATGAAGCTTTTCACACTTACTCGACAGTTTTTTTTATCGGCGCCGACAAAGAATGTTGGGCATTTTGCCAGCCCTGTACGTCCGTCAAAAATCATGGCTGATCTCGCCCGCCTATGAGTAAGTATGACGCTGTTCACACTTGTCGGATGTTGGGCTCGGTAAAATTCTCCCCTGGCGGCGCGGTTGGGGCATAGGGGTTCTCACTCACCCGCACATGCCGTCGAGATGAGAGCGCGAGTGTTCCGCGTGCGCTCATTTCTCCTCCCGTGGGGCGCGTTACAGACCGCCCCACGCCCGGACTAGACATGGACGACGCCGGAGGTTTAATCCCCCGGCAATGGAAGAGGCCTCGTGAAGGAAGCCTACGCCTGCCAGGGCATGCGGAGCCGGGAATCCCAATTACCCGTAGCCCTGGCATAAGGCACAGGACGGAACACCCAGAGGTTTTAGTGGGTATCCCTAACTGGGGAGTGGCAATAGCGTGGCACCAGTTCTGACTGGGCACGCTAGTGCCACCCCCGATCTGGCGAATCCCCACACTCTCATACAACATCCATAAACGCGATGGGTCGCGAACATCCCCCATGCTTCTGTGCTGTCGCGGCTTAGTCCTCAAACGGATTTCCCCTGGCCAAAAAAAAAACGGTAAAACTCTCCCCACTCCCCTTTCTTCCACTCGTCGCTATCTCTGCCGCAGATCGTGCACACACATAGCGCGGCTCCTGCTTCGGCCGGATTCAACAACTGACAAGTGTGAATAGAGGCGCTGACATCCGTTTTTTTATGTTAGCGCCTCTCCTCTCTTTTGTGGTAGGAAAGAGGGTTTTCTTTTTCTTTTCGGTCTTTTTTCTTTTCTACTATATCTAGGGATGTATGGGTATTCTTTTTGTTTTTTTATATCTTTTTTCAAAAACCTTTTTTAAATATAATACGTAGTTTCTTATACATTGCATTCTTAGTATCTATTTCATTTTCTTACTTTTACCTGTTTTTATGTATACAAATCTATCATACTACTATTTAATCTTATATTAACTATTTATTTATAATCTATATACTAGCTTCATGGTTATTTATGTACAGCGTCGACACCTTATTAAAATACGGGCGCGCTACACCCGACAAGCTGGAACAAGCTGTTAGCTTATGTCCACATCTTTATCATAATGATTTATCTTGGCGATATCACACGATTCATATCTGTCTTTTAATTCGGATAAATGGATAAATCAACCAAAATGATCCATATAAACAGAAAAATTGCATCATTCAATTTTATTGATACCGTCGTGTTCTTTCAGTTCTGTGACATTCAACCAAATTGATTAAATTTGGTTGATCTGTCCAAGATAGTGCTGTGCTGTACCAGCGTATAGAATACATAGACTTAGAAGAAAAATTGAGAAAAAAGAATTCAAATTCAAATTCAAATTTATTTACTTGCATAAAACGTGGTTTAAAAGATGTTACAATAATTATATTTAAAGAATAATTATTTTATTTGTTTGTTTTTTGTAGTAGCAAATTCTTATAACGCTACAGCTCTATTATAAACATTGTTTTAGGATTTATTGTAAAATGTGTCATAGGCATTCCCATTTCATTTATATATTTATAGTCGCCATGTTACGGATGTGAACGTAGCCCTATTTGAAGTCGGTGACAAGTAATTAAGCGCAGAAACACACGGTGCGCTGCGCCGTGACAAATGACGGTTGCACCGTGTCGCGACCTTGCCGCGCTGACCCTCTATGTCTTTCATCTTTGTACAGGTCAAATGTACACGTGTAGGAAATCGCTAGTGGGAAAACCTGATTTATCATTTTAATTTTTTTTTTGTTTTGCTATAATTAATAACAAAATTTTACAGATTAATATAGAAAATCTTACCTATAGTCTGAACGAACAAAATGGGTAGACAGAGCCCTTGCTAACTCTCAAAGTGAAGCCGTCTAAAGGAAGCTGGTTGAACTGTAGAGCGTTTCAAGAACTTAGACGCAAATCACGTGTATACTACATAAGTTACGCACACGTTTTATAAAATGCTTCACTTCATTTGACCTTTTGTTCACGTAGGCTCCGTCTATACTTTTATTCGTCTGAGCCTATGCACTCAGAGTCATGCACCTGATTTAGGGAATTATTTTTTCAGGATGAAATCTGTATTATATGGCTATAAATGTAATTGAGTGTATTAGAATTGTGAACGTAAATAAAAATTCATAAAATTCTTTTTTGATAAATTTATCGATATGAGATGTCACAAAATGAAGTTATAAAATACATTCAAAGGCTTCGTCCTGGAACTTTAGTCGTCGGCCACATAGAAGAGATGCAAGGCGAGTACAGGCGTAAGTAGGGGGTGTGCAAACCCTACGTGTACATTTTGCCCACTTCAAAGGCCACTTCCTTTGAATAATCTAAAATATGTAAACAATCTAAAAATACAGATGATTTTTTTGCGTCTCGGCAAACGTAGCGTAAGACCCTCCAGCCCGGTGGACGATATTCGGAAGGTCGCCGGCAGAGACTGGATAAGGAAGACGGGTGACTGGGATATGTGACGCAGACTTGAAGAGGCCTACGTCCAGCATTGATTGGCTGAAGAAGAAGATTAAACATATCTTGATATAGACTCTTTTTTGGCTTATTCGAGATCAAATTACGATGTATCGTATTTTAAACCTGTAATACGAGTGTCATTCAGGTAAACAGTATCAAGATCTGATATATAATATTTTTCTGTTAAATAGGAAATTTGATTATGTAAAATTTGTTTCGCATCAAGCAACTGTTACTGTTGTTAAAATCTTCAACAAAAATTTGTAATGACTATAATAAGGCTTAGTACAGGCCACGTGTAGTTTCATATGTAATTCTTGAATGCTTATTAACACTTTTATTGAGTTTATTGATGATTTTTGTTTTAAATCTCATTTTTCTCTCTATATAATTCGTTCGATTCGCACGCGTAGCTCTTATTTATTAATATTTATATATTAATTATATATATATACATACATATATATACAGTCCATTTATATCTTAATTCTTAATAATTAAAGAAGAACATTAGGTATGTATAAAACATACGTCATACATTTCTGAATGAACTTTCTGTCATCTAGAATGGATGTCAGGGATCGGCTCCAGAGATTTTCGTTATATGTTTGTTACCCATAATACGCTATGTGTTTTGTCTGACGATATATTTTAAAAGTGGGCGACACATCTTACGTCTCTTCAGTTTGGCCCGCGCTAACTAATTTATTCATTAGGCAGTCAATTTATACTCGAAGCCGGATAAATTAATTTGAATCTTACAATGTAATGTTCAATAAATATTAATGTTCAATCGTTTCTATACAAAAAGTGACATAAGTGCAAACTACTGATCATAAATCATGTTTTTAATTTCACAATTTGCAATCAATTGATACATATTAGTGACAATATTAATTTGAAATTCATTTTATTCTTTGTGTTGATTCATATAACTAATCTTGTAATTATAGCATTTTATATATTTTTCTTTGTCGTGTAATGCATTTTACCCATACTCCTCTAGAAGATTTATTCCGCGTACCACAATGATCTCCACGGAACTTACCGCCGTGGCTATCCCTTTGCGCTGTGGCATGGGGTTCATTAAGAAGGGCGTTGTATCTATTAGAGGTCAGCAACGCGTTAGCGACGTTGTTGGTGTTGCAAACGTTAGTAGGCGACGGTAACCGCTTTTCACATGATTAGGAGAAGGGGAAAGAAAAGAGAGAATTTGCAGAGTATTTATACCATTAGTATATATATTAATCAATTACTTATATATCAACCATAATTCACCCTGCATGGTGAATGGTGTTTGCACTAAAAGGTATCCAAGACCTTTCTTAAAAGAAACTCAAACTGGTGAAGATGGATATCGTCTGTATCGAAGGCGATCTCCAGAAGATGGTGGAGTAGCAATCAAAATTAACGGCAACAATATTGACAATCGATGGGTGGTACCATTTAATCCTGTTCTGTCACGTACTTATATATATAGTAATTGAAATAATCATACTTTTTAGACTTATAGAACGCTTACGATGAATAAAAATGTCAAACTCATCAATAAATAACTGATTATATAACTTTGCCGCATACAAACGTCATATCTACAAATAAGATGACCTCTCTGCTTTAAAAATATTGATGTTTAGGTCTAGGAATATCTAAAAGCACTAAGTAGTATGCAAACATAATAATAACGTTATTTCAAGTGGCTGGAAGTGCTAAACACTAATATGTAATCCTACCCAGTCAACTTTGAACAGCTACATCTTGTATACTTACACGAATCAGTATACATAATTATGTATACTATTAAATAATATAAACATGTGTTGCTGCTTCGTATATATTATCTATTTATTCTTCCTGCTTGTAAACATACTTGTTGGCATTCTTTTTTGCATACAGCAATTTTAATCTATTTCACTATACCCAACGCCCTTTATTTCGTCTGCTGTTTGCATCTTGTGCTTAACAACTTTCAGCTACCGCTTTCAACACATTTTCTACAAGCGAAACTTGCAGTTGTTTCTCACGTCATGGCCAGTATTATGTCACACAGTACAACTGTACAATTTCAAAACCAAGTAATTGACTGAATTTGATGTTTCACAGCTAAATACTTTATCATCTTAAGCATTATAACATGGAACTTCTAAGCGTACCTGCCATAAAAGTAATGTCAACACAGATCAAGATGGTGTATTAATTCTGTATTGTTTTGAATTCGGAAATACATTTTCCGGGAATTTCTTAGCCTAAAAATATTTTACCTGGATGAAAGATGTTAACTAAATCATTAGTTTGTATACAGTTACACTGAAGTTAATTATCTACAATAAAACTTAACGTGTGTGAAAATAATTACTTTGTTTTGTAAAAAAATATTGAAATAACAAATAACTCGGTTTTGCAAGTGAATAAATGTTTGCCAAAATACGCTAAAGATTTTGCGACCTTTGTGACCTGAGTGACATCAATAACCTTACCTAACGTTTGGTCTGATATTTTTGGCGTGTCTTTTGTTTTTTTCTTTTAGTGAGCTAAAGTTAATATTTGATCTTGTTAGCTCTTTAACCTACGTCCATATATCATCATTGTGGTAAGATCCATAGTTTGTTGGTTGTCCGCATATGTGGTACCATGTTATCGTTTACGATATGATGCCAGCATACTTGGACCTATCCCTCTAATTTGATCTTGACGGAGACGGAATGGATAGATATTTGTTATCCACATTACTTGTTACTAAGAAAAACCTTTATTTGTTACTTTCTGAAAAATAACAGTACCTACGAGTGTAGTAGATGATTTTATTGTCCTTTATTTATATTCAAGAAATGTGGAAGTTTCTGATAGTTCTACTGCGTAATTCAACACGTCGTGTTTTCTGTGTCGTCATCAGCCAATGCTGGACGAAGGCCTACCTAAGTTGCCTCCACCTATCTTGAATCGCCGTTCTCTTTATCCAGCTTCTACCTCTCGCAGAAAGTCGGAGAGCGTTATACAATTTAATATAATTGCAATTTCCACTCCAAAATTTGTCTAGTCCTTTATTTTATTGCATGAGTTTAGCAGACAGGCAGACCGCTCACCTAATGGAAAGAGATTATCATCAACTATGGACATTCGTAACACTAATGTTTTTTACCAATGTGCTGTCGCTCTCTAAAGGAAGACTGGAATCTGGCCACTACTACTACTGGCGGCATAACAATCTTGAAATGTGGTAGCCATCCAGTCGGGCAAACACCCTACCACTTCGGTAACCTGTGAAGCTCAAATTTTGCGAACCTTGTGTCTCTCACGGATATCGTGTGTCAATGTGGTATATGAAAATTCAGATCACAGTGCTCATACGTGTAATTGTATAATATCATTATATTTCGGACGTGTGTACTTGCGTAATGTTTTAAAACATATTTGTTGTTGTTTTTGTTACACTTTCAGCAGATAACGTGACAGACATACGTAACTCTCGTGAGAATTTCACTTTCATATTTTTGCTTTACACAGCAGTCGATATCAGACGTATGGTTTTATATTAATAATTAATTGCAGAGCAATATTTGAATTTGGCAGATGTACCTTTGATTAATTTAATGTCGCTAAACTTTTAATTTTATAATTTGTATAAATAACAGCAAGGATGAGTCCCTAGCCTTATGAATATACTTATGCTTAAATGATTAAAGCGAAGCTTCTTTGGCGTAATTATATTTCAAATTTATATCCCAGAAAAAATAAAATTCTTCGATTTTCAAGGCTTTTCAATTGCTTATTAATTACCAAACAATCGCGTCACATTTAAGACTGTTAAGGTTTTTATATACGAGCTGAAACTCACTTGTAGTTTTATTAATATTTGTTATTATATTTATCTTACTGGGTATTTTAGGTAGAACATTAAATCGAGTATGTGGAATTTTTTACAGTAGATTTACCCATACAAAATCGAGGGGACTATGGTTTTATAACTTGACTTGATTTGTCTGTCAACTATAATACTTTATATCTATGAAACATGCATAACAACCCGCTTATTTAATTGTTATCTAACATTATTATAACTTATATTATTTTAAGGCTCAGTATACTACTTATAGAAATGGGTAGTAGCTTAATGGCTAATGTAATTACATCTCAAACTTGCGCTTTCAAATGACGAGGTTTCGAATCCTGGCCGGGAAACGTGTACCATTTAAACAACTTTTCTGTCCTAATGTGTATATTGTTTGTGTTTCACTAGGTTATAGTAAATGAAATAAATGTAGATTCTGAGAACCTTCTATATATATGTATAAAAATAAATTTACAAATCAGATGCTCGAACAATATCGGGCGTGAACCGGTAAAATTTAAATTGCAAAAGATTATATTTTTACCACGTCCTGAAGGTGAAGGAATGCATCATGATGACAGATTAAATGAATGTTGTATCTGCCAATCCGCTTACGATACGCGTAGAGGAGTAAACTATCCGTTACCCTAATAGTGCGAAACCCGAGCCCAGCAGTGGTATGTTTATGGGATGATATCATACAATAATTGCTTAATATTTTCTTAAGTTTTCGCGACTAGTTCACACAATAAAACTACGTTTTAACGGTTTTAAGGGCGGTAATTTATTTTATTTTTATGATTCCGACATTTCGATCACTTTTCAGTAGCCATGATCATGGAAGACAAACACATCCAGTATCAATGAATATTGTTATAGTTTTATTTAGCCTTCCGTCAACTAGAAATATTTTTTGAAGTATGTATATTATTTTGTAATACACAACAAAATAAAATATTCTAGTATGTAAAGTCGTGCTACGGCAATTTGAACTCGAGTGTCAACATACTTGACACTGACTTTTATAGCTTCTTGTACTTGCCAAGTGTTTGTCATGCTATGGTCATGCATTTTAGTTGTCTTATTGTGTCTATATTTTAAGTGTATTAACATATATACCACATAAAGGCTATAAACATATATTACTTTACTGTGCCAAGTTGAACATAGTGTCTTGTACGAGCCAGAATGGCAGAACTTTTTCTTAAATTGAATTGATTTCTATAATATTATAAAATTCTAAACATGTCGTGTCAAAAAACAACTGGAATAGACTATTATAAACGACGGAGAACTCGATGCATTTTTTTTAGATTTCTTGTCTATTTGTTCGAGATTCACGCAAAAACCGATCGATAGCAAATCCTTAGACTTAAAATTTACACAACTTTTTATGCTGAGAATCCCACGGGAATTTTTCTGGGAATTATTTAAAATAGCCAGATTAAAGAAAAAACGAATCCCAATGGTACTTAATGACATACATAGGAACTAATTATTTTAATAATGACGATTAAGATCCTGCTTACTTACACACCATTGAAACTGGTAAAATGTACTGAACCGTGTATTTCTAGGAATAACACCTATATACAACTACATTTATGCAAGAATAAATATTTCATAAATTTCATTTCATTTCATCTTATATATAAAAATGAATCGTAGATATGTATGTACGCCCATAACTTGAGAACGACTTAACCCATTTTTATGAAACCTGTTTTGTTTGTTTGAATGGGTCCCCAGATGATTTAGATTCACAATTGGAACCGGTAGGTGGTGCTGAGATCGGGTTCTAGAATCCTCCTAATCACCTGGAGCGATTTTGGTGATTTTGTTTTTGTGCGTTTGAGTGGGTTCCCGGGTGGTTTAGACTCACAATTGGAACCGGTAGGTGGCGCTGAGATCGGGTTCTAGAATCTTCCTAATCACCTGGAGCGATTTTGGTGATTTTGTTTTTGTGTGTGTTGAGTGGGTTCCCGAATGGTTTAGATTCACAATTAGAACCAGTAGGTGGCGCTGAGATCGGGTTCTAAAATCCTCCTAATCACCTGGACCGATTTTGGTGATTTTGTTTTTGTGTCATGAATCAGTCTTTTAGGAATTCAGAAAATATGGCGGTACGAAGTTTGCCGGGTCAGCTAGTATTTCATAAAATGTGATCTTTTCACTGATCGATAGCAAATTTAAAGTAATAAAATGTGTGATACTTTTTATCCCTGGAATCCCGCGGGAATTTTCTCGGGAGCTGTTTATAGTAGTTCGGGTTTATAAAAAGTAGCTTACTCCAACATAGTTTTCTCTAAAACGATAGCTTACATATTCAAATGCACTTTGTGTCCCGGGAATCCCGCGGGAATTTCAAGTCAAGTGTGGACGAAGTCGCGGGCATATCCTAGTAGTAATATAAAAGTGTGCTTTTTTCCAAATATATTCCAATTATAGATACACACATATACATACATACGTGTAGTGTGTGGATGTTGCAGACACCCACGAATCGTCGGTCGGAGATAAAGGAAAATCCAGAATACGTGAATAAGTAATACTCATTTATTCCCAGGGCTGATGGAAGAAAAAATAACTATTTGCATTTTTATACAACTTATAATTCCGATCGGCAGTTTTGGTTTGTGCAGAAAAATGCAGATCGGTTTCCGACATGTAAATAATTTATATTGAACTTTATTGGCAAGCGGAAATGGCCGTATGTTGCTTGCTATGCATTTTTAGCTCTGTTCCGCTTACACGATTCGTAAATTGTCGTATACTTCCCGCGCTACTAAAATTGGGCTACTGCCAGGAACATCGGAAGGAATTATTAATTGTGTAAAACTGTACAATCTCTTTGATGGGTAGAAAATGAACTCTTTTTAGATTGTGGCCGAATGCTTCTTATTTAAAGCGTTAAGAAATAACCCCGTTACCGCTTAGCTACTTTAGTGTATATACATACTTTATATCTCAATATATTTTTTATTGCATCAGTTCAGCAGACCGGCAGATGAAATGGAAATGTTGCAGACATTTGCAACACGAAAGTTGCTGTTACAAATGCGCTGCTGCACTCTAAAGGGATACTGGAACCTGGCCACTAATGCCGGAACACAAATCAAGGCTGTTATGGCGACATACTCTAGACCAGGGGTGGTAGCCATCCAGAAGGGCAAATACTCTACCACCTGGCCGCAGGAACTTGTATCCTTTCTCCATTCCTGCACGGATTTAACGTCAATAACAATGTCGAATCTCAAATAACGCCTTAAACCCATCACCATGCCTGCGTCAAACGGCCTATATCTGTAACACTATCGCAGATGAAGCCTCCATCTTTAGCATGTCACAATCTGACAGAATTATTTTTTCTCATAGTTAGTGATGTGACGAGCAATCTTGTGGTGTGAAAATAGTGCTACCACTACTTCTTCCGAGGCACAGTTTTATGTTTTGTGCTCATACGTACTGTATAAATCTAACCTACAAATGCCATACCATGTTCTTTTGTAAATCGACACCATTGTGATAATTGACATTGCATCGGGTTAGGCCAATGGCAGTTCGAATGACCTTACAACCAATTGTACAGATATTTCAAATATTATCACCTTATAGACTTTTTTGTTGGCAGCCATCGAAAAACTATTACAAAAGAGGACCCAGGGTTCTCATTGTCGCCCTAATAGCTTGAATAGTGATGATTGTGTATATTTTTTGTTGGAGAACAGTCTTGGAAGAAGACTAAAATCACTTTATAAAAAACGTAATACAGAAAGTTCGTAAATCTTACGTGACTAGATAGGTGCCACAGGTTTCTTTCGTTTACGATCGTTTTATTATTTAACGCATATTTTTGGACCAAATTTGTCAAGAATTGAAAGTCTCAATATTTTTTTCCCAATATTTGACTAAAAATGTTTTAAATAGTTAAACGTTATTTATTAACTAAAAACATAGCGTAAGTAGCCTAAATTGTTAATTTAGATTAGATAATCTGTGGCTTAGATTGATAATAAATTAAGTTATTCATCGCATACGTAGGAATGTAAAACGATTACTTTGTACAGTCCTTTTGATACCAAAATCGCGAACTAGGATTCAACCGGTAATTTTCAGATAGCTTTGGCAACTTTCGGTTGCACCAGAATACAAAATACAATTAAGGCTAAAGTCAAAATAGCGAAATATTAAAAGTCTCAAACCCTATACTAGATAATTGTACTAATAGGGTTTATATGAATAAGTAAATAATATACTAAGGTAGAAACTAGAGTAGTCGTACAAAATGCACAGGTCTATCCAAGTGTTTGCTCAGATTTTGTGTGCATGCATGCGTGTGTGCAATCATGTGATTTATGTGTGTGTGTTTGCATGTGTGTGCTTGTAAATGTGAAATTGCAACTTATTATACCCCGACATTTTAATACATTTTATATATTTATTACACTGATGTGTACATATGATGTGGTGTAATGGCTGATACCTAGGACATACCTAATTATTTTTAAGCTTTTAGTACATTATCTGCATCATCAGATATTATCTTTCTATTCAATAAAACTGTAACTTATAAATATTCTTTTACTTATTTTATTTCAACATCGTTTTAGTTTTCAGACTTTAAATTATTGTAAGACACGAAAAAGGGAAAATATTTGTGAGACCATCTACTCACGTAAGACCTGTAAGGGTTTCAGATTTATATTTTTACCAGCCAGGTGCGTTTCTTAGTATCCTTCTTACGTTTGTTAAAAATGTTTATTAAATAAAATTATCCAACATTGAGGTCATGCGAAAATCAACTTGTCAAAGGAAACATCGATAAACGTTATAGACGGCATTTTAAATAATGTGTACGCCGGTGTGATAAATTGTGATCGATGGTGTATAAATCAGTGTAAATAACTCGTTTCACTGTATACCTATAGTATTTGCCGTGAGAAATTGCAACAAGAAACCTGTGATAATTATTTGTTTAGGTTCCAAATGCATTTTATAGCAACAGTGCTAGTACTGCAGAGTATGGCCTATATTTAAGCGACATAAGGAAGATTAATCTCCCGGGCACATAATTGTCGGCAACCACGTTTGTTTTAAAATCCTATATATTCTTAAGAATTATTTCGATTCAAGTGCCTTGTTGATAATAATAATGAGTACTGAGTGGTTCTGTAGCGAAAAATAAATTATCTGGCACGAATTTTTAAAAAAACATGCATGCGAGCAATGATCCGTTCAGGAGAATGGCACAGGAGCTGGGTGTCACCGAGTTGAATATGCTGTGATAGATGTTTGGAGTCACGCGGAAGTACCGCCTCAAGAAATCATGCATCCCCATGGCAGCTTTCATATCCGTGACATAGCAGACAAATAGGGATGTGAACACACGTTACAATTAATTGTAACATTATTTAAAATATATACTAAGTTATAAATAAATTAATATAGATTAAGTAATATATCGCTTCCAGAAGGAAGCGTGCTTAGAAGGCTGGTTGCATTGTTGTTCTTCGTATTTAAATTTTGTTTTAAATATTTATTTATTCCATTTTTTTTAAATCATGATTGAAATAATTTTTAGGTAACTCTTTATTGTACACCATTACAGAAAACTTATAGTCTAAAAATTATTCTAAGCGTGCACAATGGGCGGTCTTATCGATAAAAGGCGATATCTTCCAGACAACCCTAGGTAGGAATTACTTGAAATATATTTTATTTAATAATAAATGTATAAGTGTAAGAGGTCTAGAGTCGAATAGCCTCTACAATAAGGGAATTGTTGAAAAAAGAGGAATGATGATTTTCCAATCATCATTCCTCTTTTTTTAGTATTAAGGAAGTATAAAGTCTAACTTTAGTAGAGGATCGTAAATTGTGAGAGAAAGAAATGAATTTTATATATTTTAACTACCGTTTAAAATACACATAAATATGATATATACAAGTAAAATACGTTTAAAATAGACATATTTTACTTGTATATACTGATGACGTCATAAGTATATAATGTATGTACAGACACCGTTATTTGCGAAGAACATAATATGTAGCGATGCCGCCGCCGCCAGGTCTCAGTGGAAGGAACTGACCCAATAAATGGTGTCTTGATGTTCCGAAGAATCACATGCGTACCAATAGTCTTCATTCAAGGGATGCCGAAGACCTCGCAGAGTGGAGATAAAAACTAGGAACCTGGACGTCAAAGCGACCGCTCCCGACACAACCGGGATTTGACGCTCGGATAACGATGGTATAAATAGTGAAGGATGCCGACGAGTGCATGACGTAGAGAGAATACAAAACAAGAAAACGGACCCTGGGCTCCGTGAACTTCCTTATCGTGAATAACATTCGAAATAAAAGGCAATAACGTATAATTGAAATTGCTTACAAACTTATTAACCGTAATGCCTAAAACATGAAACACTCAGCGATAACAAAGGAAAACTTGCAATGTTATATCCAATCTAATTTCTAGCTTATATTTAGAGGTTAAAGTTCATTATTCTATGTCGTTATTTGGTGGATACGCCATTTCGAGGACAAAGAGTGAAGGCTAGCAAGGAGGTCAAGTGATAAGAACAGCCGTTTCCAACTGGAGGTTACGTGAAAATAAGAAAATTTACTTCAATATACGAGTAATACTGAACATTGTTTACATTAAAAATAATATTGAATATTAACATGTGCCAGCAAAACTTCGTTTGCGTTGCCATAACGACAACGTATTTGTTACTGGAGTAAAACGACGGCACCAAAAAAAACATTACTGCAGTGCCATCTTTTTCGCTATATTTGTCTATCCCATGAAAATGACATTTAATATAATATTTTTATAGATGAAACATATCTTAAATGTTGACACGGGATGTAAGTAAGCCCTTTGTTGAATTTAATTCAATTCCGTTACGTAATTTTCACGTGATTCTCAGACAGACAAACAAAAATTCTAAAGATTATATTTAAGGAATCTACTGTTCCGAATTAGCCTCCTGATTTTTTACCCAATTCCTTGAACAATCTTGACTCCTTTACAGATTTCTTCTGTATATTATGTTATAGTATGTAAGTCATATGAATAAAAAATGTAATATATGTGGAGACTAATAATAAAATTACAACCAGACATTTTGTCTGCATACTTAAATAATTCATGATTTTATGGCAATTTGAGTAAATAGTATTAGATATTGTTTGAAACATTAAACATTTGCCACCTTAAATGCCTCATTTATAAAAGAAGTTTGTATAGTATTATAACATTTAGCTTTATTCCAAAGTAGTTGTTTGAAACAGGTGAACTTATAAGGCGTTTAATGGCCGATTCCTATATCTTACCCATCATTCATTTAGCTCACTATCGGTTAAAATTTGATTTAAACTCCATATAGTTAATATGAAAATGTTACCGATTGTAAAGCAAATGAATGAATAGTAAGACGCCGAGCTTCAGAAAAATACAATGCACAATAACAACACTTTATTTCACTTTCCACATTTAAACACAATTCCAGTAATCGGTTTTACACTTCATTTTAAATCTTATTGTGTAGTGGAACACTTACAAGCCAATAGATGGTGCTGTACAATAATAGATGTCACAAACGTTTCCCGACACATACAAAGAATATATACAAATTTTCAACAATAACGCTGGGCCTAGGCCTGCGAGGGACAACACTAGCTTCGCTGGACGATCTTCCTTTTTTTAAGTCTTGTAAGTGTTCCACTACAATAGGTACATAAATCGCGATAGAATAATCGTTCCCAGCTAACACTAGCCGTTTTAAATTTTTTCCGCCAATACCAACTGATTTGCCGTAAGCGATCGGTATCCATCATCTCTCATCCGTGCAGGAATAGATAAAGAATACTAATTCCTGCGGCTGGGCGGCCTGTCGTAAGAGACGACAAATCAGCCCACAGCCAGGTGGTAGGGTATTTTTGCCCGTCTGGATAGCTACCACTATAAATAAGTAGTTGTATTGTTATGAAAATGTTATTCCCGCAAATATTCGCTGTTTAAAGATGGCGCCACTTGAAGTTTTTTATTATTATTATTACTGGAGTACAGCAGACAGGCTGACGACCCAACTGTGATGGAAAGTGCTTACTGTCGCCTATGAACATTTGCAACACTAGATATTACCAATGTGCTGCCATACTCGTAGATGGGACTGAAATCCGGCCCCTAATGCGGGATCATAACTCAAGGTTGTTATAGCGGCATACTCTAGAGCAGGGGTGGTAGACATCCAGAGTGGTATAACCTACCACCTGGCTGTGGGTTGTTTTGTCGCCTCTTACGAGAGACCGCCTGGCCGCAGGAAATTATATTCTTTATACGTCCCTGCACGGGCAAAATTATATTAAATATAACCCATAACACAAACGTATTTGTTATAAAAAAAACTTTTTATTTATATATTTTGTTTTTATCTTATACTAATATATAAAGCTGAAGAGTTTGTTTGTTTGATTGAACGCGCTAATCTCAGGAACTGCTGGTCTGATTTGAAAAATTCTTTCAGTGTTAAATAGCCCAATTATCGATGAAGGCTATAGGCTATATATCATCACGCTCAGGCCAATGGGAGCGTAGCACCAATGAAGAATATTTCAAAATCGGGGGATTTTGAAAACATATTCCACGCGGATGACGTCGCGGGCACAGCTAGTCTCAAATATTTTCACTGAAATTCATTTAGCTTTTTCGGAATCTACTCGAGACAAGCATTCATACAGATTGATGAATAGAAATTCTAAAATTGGTCATTTATTATACTAATACCCATTTTCACTGAAACTTACACAAACTTTAGCTTTTAATTTGAAGTAACAGACAGGCTTCAATTTTATTTATTATTATGGATATAATCGTTAAAGTCTTCTAAATTATATTATCGATTCATAAAATAAACTAGGATATGGCCGCGACTACATTCACGCTTAACTTGAAATTCCCGCGGGATTCCCGAAACAAAGTACCGCAGCATTTAAAAAAGAATGTAAACTATCGTTTTAGTGACAACTGTGACAAAATAAGCTTATTTTGTGCACTTTAACAACTACAAACCGCTCCCGCGAAAATTCCCGGGATAAAAAGTACTACACATTTTATTATACAAAATTTGATATCAATCAGTGAAAAAATTGCATTGTTATTCGTTTTTTTAATCTGGCTTTCTAAATCATTAACAGAAAAATTCCCGGCGAGATTCCCAGGAAAAAACTAGCGCAGATTTTAAGTCTAAGAATTAGCTGTCGATCAGCGAAATTCGCATCACAATCGGGCAAGTAGTTTTTACGTGCATCCCGAACATACAGACAAGAACTCTAAAAAAATTTCATCGTGCTCTCTATCATTATATAGTGTATTCCAGTTTAATAGCTTCAATATAACATAGACACAGCATATTTAGAATTTTATAATATTACTAGCTGACCCGGCAAACGTTGTTCTGCCATTTAAATTATTTCTAGTAATTTTAAGTAAGTTAAATTATTAAAGTACTAATATAGCTATTAAACAATACGTGTTGGTGATAGAAGGGTGAAAATTTAGGGTTGCATGTATTTTTAATGCAACATTATAAAAAAAATGACCAAAAAATTAAAAAAAAAAATGTTAGGGTTGGACAACTCTTATCACTTAGGGGTATGAAAAATAGATAGTAGCCGATTCTCAGACCTAATGAATATGCATATAAAATTTCATAAAAATCGGTCAAGCCGTTTCGGAGGAGTATGGTAACTAAGACTGTGACACGAGAATTTTATATATTAGAAAGATAATGTCGTCTGTGATATTTATTTATATATGTCAATTTATTCTTAAAGCCAAATTTAAATTTATGATTTAGAATTGAAATAAAATTTATATTACATTAACCTTTGGTATCGAAAACGGAACGAAACATATTCCTTGTGTTAAAATTCCTAATAAAATGTCATCAGAGTTCTATTAATTTCGATTTGGACTTTTATAATACCTAATATCGTTCTTAATGTTTTATGTAGTTATTGATTTTATGTTTATTATGTCACAAACCCGTAATCAATTTTCAGGCAATTAGAGGACTGGTGCCTACCTCGTTTATTCCTGCTACGATTCTATCTATAAGGAGTCTTTCTATTTTATCTATAGTCTATAAGGATTGTAGGTATAATATATAGTACTAACAGCCCATAAACGTCCCACTGCTGGGTTCGAGCCTCCCACTATAGGGAACGGACAGTATACCCGCCACTCTTGTCTAAGGTGGCTTGGCAGGTTTGAGATATTGGTTATCTCGGTTTCATCACCATGACTTCCTTCACCGTTGTTAGCACGTAGTAATTGTAACAATATTATTATGCACATTAGGTTAGAAAACTGCCTAAGTGGTGCATGTGTTCCAACCTGAATTCGAACCCGCGACGTTTTGAGTTTGGGACGCGTGCGCTAGCTATTACGCTACCACGCCTTAGTAGGCTTAAGTTGTCTTTAAGTTGTCTGTGTTTATATGAAATGAAATATTTGTAAACATGAATACAAGGTATTTATTATATGTTGGTGAGAACATGTTTCGCCATTTTCTGACAATCATTTTTTTCCTAAGTAATATCGTTAAGTAAGTTAAGTATCATTTAATCTAATTATTCTGACATTAATACTTTATATTTAATTTTATACTAGGTAGGTTCCGGCAGACGTTCTCCTTTCCTGAAAAAATAAAAATATAGAATCCGATTCCAGCGCCACCTACCGGGTCTAATTGTGGATCTAAACCATCCCGGGACCCACTCAAACACAATTTTTTTACACCTTGGATTACATTATTGAAGTTTTAGTAGAGATCCCTAATATTTTCTAGTAATAAATATAGCCTATATTAATCTGGGATAATGTCGCATTATAATGGTGAAAGAATTTTTAAATCGGTCCAGTATATTCGTTATAACATACAAAAATACAAATCTTTCCTTTTTATAATATAGTATAGAAAATAGAAATAATTTCTCATTTAAAATAGGTTAATAACCGGTGCCTATATATCTTACTACTACTACTACTATATCTTACTATTTATTCACTTGCCTTACCATCCTTTGAATTTTGACGTTACTTGTTTATGTCAAATTTTAACCGATGTTACTGAACGGTCGGTAAGATATAGGAACTGGCCATAAGTATTGTACTGATTGAGTTTTTTTTTTGACAAAAGAATGAAATTATAATGAAATTTGAAAATTATGATCAATACCGTCAAAATAAGTATTTGTTATTGAGAATTCCTTTACAGTTTTATGTGCAGTTTATCTATCTATGTAAAACAGAAACATAACTTGTGTCTGTATGGATGAATTTAGATTACTATATTAGCATTGTTTATGTTATTCTGTTCATCTATTGAAAAGGTGTAAAGTGATCGACGGTGGTCCAAGAGAAACCAATATGTGTCACTAGTGAAGATTAGATAAACGTGAGGGATTTTAGAGTTTTTGACTACTTCTTTGATTTTCAACGTGGGAGATAGTTTTTGTATCAAAGTATAAGTGACATGTATTGATACAATAACTTTAAGTTGAACGTGCTTAAGCTATATAAACTTTGCGAATAGGAAAATCCATTTTTTTTATTTAAAAATAGTAATTAATAATTCCTTCGACTCGAACATGTGGATAGTCTTTCTGGTATTGCAAATGTCCATAATTAATTGGATCATTTTCCATCATGTATGATGTTTGCGTGTCTGCGGTATCAGAGTGCTTACCAATTGTGATAAAATCTATTGTATCCATTTATTTTAGTATTTCTCAATTTGGTGATATATAAAGTATCTAGGTATCTATAGACTATGATCACCATCTAATCTACGCAAGTTGCTTTAAGATAATAATAATGTAATAATAAACCCACGGGGGAGCTTTATGGCGAAGCCTTAGGTGAATAGCCTCCGTGCTTGCCTTAGCCAGCCAGCACGGAGTGGAGATCGCTCGAGCTAAGACTCAAGCTCCAGGGATGGAAGTGATAAATGGCCTAAAGTCGGAATTAGCTTCGGTGAACCTGCAGCCTACCTCTCGACACCCCTTAGCCATATTCATACCCATGTTGCCCCTCGCCAATTTCTACAGCATTTTTTGGAGCCCATGCAGGGAGTGGCGAGTCACCCTCTGCCCATTTTATACATGTTCCCCGAACATTGCGACGGGCAGACGCCATCATAGTCCCCATAGACCTAGATCCCTAGTTCCATTAATAGTTCATCCCAATTGCCCGGTACCTTGTGTTCTCATTTTCTACAGTAGTCCTACACTGACCGGGTCTTGTTCTTGGGTGCATTACTATAAGGTGTAGATAGGGATATTCGCCGGTCAGTGTCACGCCACATTTATATCAAATTTGTCAAGGGGCCTCTACGTGTTGGCCTTCCTATGGCCCCACGCAAGCCCATGGTCTTAAAGGGCATACAATATAATGTTAAAACTTTTATGTAGAGTAGGTACATTTTTTTAAATAAATTTGACTAAAATTAAAACCACTTTTAACATAAATGTAAGCTATAATTATTTGAAGAAAATAACTCGTTTATCTAATTTATTTTTCTTTTCACTTCAATATAAGGCTGTGTGAGTAGGTACTTCAGCTGAATTCAATGTTCAAATTAGAGCCCATTTTTAATCGCAATAATATAAAAGTTGTTGATATCACAACATGAAAATATTACACTTGCTTGAATAAAACAGTATTGTTTCACTTTCATATGTAGTCAGTGGATAACTTTTATCTAGTTATTAAAACATCGGCTCTTATGCATGGGCTTCAACTGTGATAATCTTATAGTTATTGATTGTGGTCGAATTTATATCATTAAAAATAACGCCGTTAACGATTAGATGCACTAGTGTAGGTAACGTCATGAACAATTAATAACAATATCACTTCTCAAATTACTTATTAAACCCATTTATCCGTGTGAAACGGTCAATAACAACAACATTATCCCAGAAGAAGCAGTAGCATTAGCGAAATAAGTTTATGATGCTTCGGTTTTGAAATAAAATAATAATGTTATTTCCGCTTCCGCTTGTAATATACGTCAAATGTAGACACGAGCCGCGCGTGGGGCGCGTTGTGGGCGTCCGAATAAACATGTCCATGCAACAAGCCCGCCTCGTAAACCGCGTCGAGCTATCGTTCGAGGAACTGTAGGCTAAAGGTTCAATGTCTTTATTGTTTGACTGTTAGTAGGCCCCCACACTAGTGTTACCTGATTTAAAAACGAATATGTAGTTAAAGATTATGTGCCACTGGTTCGAAATTAAAATTGGCAAACGGAGTAGTGGCCTGATCACGTAATATAATATTATGCAGATTATTTTTTGGAATTTGTTTACTATTCGAAATTAATATTTTATGATTTGAAACAGAACAAAGTTAATAAACATTTTAGATTGGGAATATAATATAGCCAGGATTCTAAAATAATGTTATTTAAAAATAAATACCATAATATGGCTTTGTTTGGAATTCGAAACTTAAAATTCCGATGGTTTGTGATTCAGCTAGCAATAAATGTCGATAGATTCAAGAAATCGGGAAACAATGTGCATATGATAATGCCTGGTAATACTACCCCACACCAAGCTTAGGTGTGGCCTTAGAGAAACCAAATTACCCAATTGACTCGTATGTAAAAGTATTTTATGACTCATTTTGGGGTGTCGGATTGTGGCTAGATATTGTATATTTTCTATAATAACAATGAACTTGAGATTTGAATACTAGTCTAACTTATCTTAGATAATCGGGTTTTGTTATCTAAACTTTTAGATAAAAGATTTTGTTATATTAAAAAATGAATCAGTATTTTTTAAGACTAGATCGATTTGATCAAGCTGATGTGATCTATGAGCTGATCTGGCTTACAAAACTTGAATCTCTGGTTCCATTACCAGAAGTGTAAATTTCGAAAACAACTTATTCCATTTTATTATATGTATAAAATATATTAGATATAGTTTTAGACTATATTTTTAATTCCATATTATGATTTTGGTCTTAAGATATGTATGTATGTTCTAAAAATAAAACTGTAAGAAAGCAAGAAAAGAATGACATTACAGAGCCCTATCACAACTTTGAGCCACGCCTATAAGTTGTTTTCGAGAGACGTCACGAATCGTTTAGCCAGAAGACTTAACGAGTTCCAACCGCCGGCCGGAACAGGCCGGGTTTCGAAAAGGCTACAACTCCGTAGACCACATCCATGCTGTCCGGCAGATTATACAAATGACTGAAGAGTATAATCAGCCGCTGGGTGTGGCATTCGTGGACTATGAAAAAGCCTTCGTCTCCATCGAAACTGGGGCTATTCTGGTCTGTCCAGAGATGCTGTATCGATTGGCGATACATCGAGGTGTTGAGATGTCTGTATTACGTCGCAACCATGACCGTCCGGATCCGAATCAGGACCGGAGGTTGAAATCTATACCTCTGCGTTGCGAGGTGTGGCATGAGGATGTCATATCCCTGAAACCGTTCACCAACGTGATGGAGGATGTCTACAAAACTCTTGACTGGAGTGGAGAGGGCATCCACTTTAACGGCGAGCGCATCTCTTCTTTTCGCCGACGGTATCGTTATATTTGCAGAGACCTTGGAAGAACTTACCGAAATGCCGAGCAGCAAATGAATCTTCCCGACGAGTCGGTCTTAGTATGAAGTTGCATTTGTTTTGCATCCCAGTTTTGTTTCATTTTTTTAAACTAACTCAATTTGACAGATGCTGTTGGTTGAAGACTATTCTAAAACTTGAATGGTTATGAGTACTTGATATTTGTTAGATACATAAATCATATAGTGTCGTATTTGAAAAGAAGAAAGTATTCTATACAAGTATTGGACTACTCGTATGTAGTACAAGGGGTTGAGGCCATCTACTGTACAAACGATGCGACCGTCAAAACCTATTGACATCTTTAGTACGTTATGTAATGACCAGTTTAATGGGAGTTTATGCATTGCTTGTTGCTAGGTATTACATTTGCAGCTAGTTCAAGATGTAAGCGAGAGATTTGCCGTGTATTTCATGTTTAATATATCTTTTTCTTTATTGCATGAGTTCAGCAGACAGGCAGACGGCCCACCTAATGGAAAGCGGTTACGCCTACTATCGCCACGTGCGTGTTTTTTATTGCTTAAGTTCAGCAGACAGGCAGATTGAAAGCGGTCACCATCGCCTATGGATATTTGTAGCACCAAAGGTGCTACCAATGTGCTGCCGCGCTTTAAAGGGGGGAGACTGGAACCTGCCACTAATACCGGAAAATACCCTACCACCTAGCTGTGGGTTGTTTTGTCGCCTCTTACGATAGACCGCCCGGCCGCAGCAAAATTGTATTCTTTCTCCGTTTCTTTGCGGATGAAAGAAAGATGAAGTTTAATAGATTTCATATTCCCGCTTTATTCTTAGACTTAGCCTACTGAAGCCAATCAAGCAAGTGACGCCGGTGACCTTAGACCGCAGGTTGCAATGGGTCACGCGCAATATTTTCCTTCTGTTTACGCCGTCATAAACCTCTAGTGTAGTTCATGGACAAACTTGATTGGATTTGTGGTAGCCATTATTTGTCGAGGTTTCTAGTTTTATTTTTGCTTTGTATTTAACGCCTCATCGTGGTATTAGTGTTAGTGTCTTACTGCAATTGCATGATGTTTTAATTCTAGCGTACTTAACATTAGGAGTAGTAAAAATAAAGAACAAAATTGTATTAATATTAAAATTTTGTTAAGAAAACATATAAAAAATCGGTAGTAAAAGAAATAATGAAAATTTATAACTAAAAAAAAAAAAATAATAAAAATAAAAAACCGAACGGCTAAAACACAATGTCTGCAACAAGAGATACAGTTGCGATTAAAATATACAAAAATACCACTGTTATTTCAAATTTTTTTGCATTACAAGACTCCTTTCTTGAAGTTACTTTGTATGTTGGTCCATTCTTATGGTCTGGATGTTTGGCCAATACAAGAGTTTGATCTAACCTTTTCAAGAATTTAATCTAAATTACGATTATTAACCCTCTATGCATAATGACATTATAAACTAATACATTAAAAGAAAACTTCACTTATTTATGTTGTATTCTATCCATAGTCCCTCAAGACTATAAGTAGAATACTGAGCTAGATACCATCTTTTATGGGTAAGGTGCCCAGAAGGCTGGCTACGT
The DNA here is from genome assembly GCA_039645545.1 of Dendrolimus houi. Classification (NCBI taxonomy): domain Eukaryota; kingdom Metazoa; phylum Arthropoda; class Insecta; order Lepidoptera; family Lasiocampidae; genus Dendrolimus; species Dendrolimus houi. The sequence continues at coordinate 6,582,322 of CM077122.1, forward strand.
TTCCTCGCTGGATGGCCTTTCTGATCCGTTGTTTGAGGTAGGTACTAGCTCTCTGATCAACTGAAAAGTCAATGAGTTGTTTTAATAAATTTTAGTAGAGGCTATATGCATAATATAGAAATGCACCCAAGAATAAGTCTCAGTTAGTGTAAGGCTATTGTTGCAAATGAATATGTTTACAGGTATATGCCGCAATTCGGCAAATGAGGTTGGCACTCAGTATATTGCTGAGTCGGAAAATATTTCCCCACAGCACTGATAAACTAATGAAATGAATAACTAAAGCTGTTATAACAAGCTTTTAGTGGATAGAGTCCAGTCCCCCTTCTAGGCTAGCAGCACATTGGCAGTTGCTTTAGTGTTACAAATGTCCATAGGCAACGGTAACTACCTTGCATCAAGTGAGTCGTCGTTCTAAACTATCTTAATTAATAAATAAAACTATAGTGTTTCGTTGTATAAAAACTGGTAAACACTCGGCAAATTGTAGATATGCAGTCACATACCGGGTCTGGTTGTAGTGAAGTAAGCACAGAGTATATTATTATAATAGGAGAGAAGTAAGGTATATGTCACTTTTTATGTTATAGAGAAGCAGTGTAAGAAAACTATTACTTTTATGTATAATTTAATTTTAATTGTAGTACACAACATATAGATATAAAATTGATCTCAAAGCACGGTCACTTGTTGAGAAAGTTCCTAAATATATTATCATTATTGCGTCTTTATTTTATAGCATTTCAATATCATGCTTCTTCTCAAATGAATGAAGCAGTAACTTCATAAATATGACCTAATTTTTTTGAACATTTTGTTGCACTTGTAAACAATGCTAGCTAAACGTTTTAAAAGTAAGCAAGGTCAAACACAGGCATGCATTCATGTGCCGTATCACGCATACAGTAATTATTACTCTCAGTGCATTTGTAAATAAATTGCATGTTTGTGTACTCCGTCAGAATCGAAACAAGTATGGAATCTTAATTCAAATAACATATTAAATTAAATAAATAAATAAACTAAATAATTCCCTAATCCACATTTTCTTACAACTATGCTAGTAGAGGCTTATTATATCAGCCAGATTTTAAGGAAAATTGTCATTTTTGTCTATTTCGATGAATTGGAGTAGGCTGAGCTCAAAGATGTGGCCATTGGCCCTTACCTGTCAGGGCACGTGAAGATGATAGAGCCCCCGATTTTTCCCGTAGCCCTTGCATAAATCGAATAAAGGAACACCAAGGGATTTAAGTAGGTAACCCCGATTCAGGTGTCAATAGTACTTCTTCGAAAGTACTAGTGCCACCCCAACATGGCGAATCCCACACGCCACCGACGCGCTTCCACCGCTAAGGCTAACCTTCGATCGAATTTACCCTCGCTAAAAAATATAAAAAAGAAGGTGTGGCAGGGGCATAAAGAACGTAGTAAATTGAATAAATAAACTGTGCACTAATATGCATTTTCTTAAAATTAAGCTAACAATGACAGTTAATTTGATAAGGCACATTTCCATTGCTGTATTTCAATTAATTGGCGTAGACCGAGCTCAGTTGTAGTACATTAATTATTAGCTAAAATTATAGTTGTACTAGAATTCTCTAAAACTTAAAGATTGCTCTTAATTTGTACAAAAAAGTTGTTATAGATCGATCCATTTGAGATCGTGTTTCCAAAACAATAAAATCTGGGTGTCTTCAAGAGTCATGTGAATAGGCATCTTCTTGTAATGCATTTTTTATCCTCAATCACATCCTTGTTTATCAATTAGTGAGATCACTGTCAAATAAAAGACTATAGGAATATAAAAGATGTGGGTGCCAGTCCAACTTGAAGTGGCAGAGGACTGGTCACGTATGCCGCAGGACCGATAGACGTAGTGTCGGCCGCCCTCCAGCCCGATGGATCGACGACCTGCGCAAGATCGCCGGTAGGCGCTGGATGAGGAAGTCGGAGGACGGGGATGAGTGGCGCCGACTCGAGGAGGCCTACGTCCAGCAGTGGACTGTGATTGGCTGACGACGGGTGCCAGTCTACGCACAGTGAAGGGTTGCGTAAAACTATAACTGAACTATATCTTAAGAACTATTTAAGTTGTTTTCTAGGTAAGCGTACTCCAACTTAGACTGCATTTCCGCCTGACATCAGGTGCAATGTCGGTCAAAGGACCTATACAATATACAAAAAATGTATATAATTAAAAAACTGTTACGAACGTAATTATTGTTTTTCAAGCACTAACTAACGATACCACATATGCCTATATACAGTTAAAACATAATTTTCTACCCTCAAAAACATGTATAGCGGCCACTGCTTATTTTTAATTATTTTATGGTTGTACTACACTGCTGCGTAACGATTTATAAACATTTTATCTGCTCCTCCTCTTTCGTATGGCAAGAAAGAAGGTTTTTTCTTAAATTTATCTTTCATATCTTTGTTTTTAATAGCAACATTAGGGAAACGAGTGTCTTTATTATTGTTGTACCTTTTCTTTACCAAAAACTCAGATCTAATACCATTTTACTATTACTAAAACAATTTTTATTCTTATTTGGTTTCTATTCTATAGATTAATATTTTAATATTATATGATGATAATATTGGCAGCGATTTGTTACACAGTCTATAATCGCTAGTACTATTTATAACTTAGTTTATTTTTAATTTTTAATTGTATTGTTTAAGTTAATCAATTAAAGTAATTTAAATATTTTGACATTATTAGTTTTAAATTCAAATATCTTGAAAGCTGCAAATGTGGCAGGATCTAGTGATACAATAATTGTTATATAAACATTATATTCATACCTGTATATAAAATATAAATAAGTTTGACTTTGACTACACCTGCCTAACAAATTTCAACTATACAGAGTGAGTAATTGCAAAGAAAAAAGTACTGTGACATATAAAAACAGACTGACGGACGGATAGTCATTACAAAAAAAATGTTCCGTATTTTTAAATAATAGCTGCGGAATCATAAATAATAATACTTACAATATTACAAAAATCCTTTGAGACATCTCAAGACGGTTCAACATTTTGCTTTTCTGTCTCTCGTCATTGTCATTGTTTTTAACCGAGAAATCTGAACTGTACCAAAAAGTAACTCTAGTTTGCATGATAAAGGCAACCGATTTACAATGGTGGCTGCTAAAATGATGCCAAGACGTATTGAACTCATTAACCTTGAGCTGTTTAATTGTGAAAAATATGTCAAGAATATCATATAAGAAAAACAAAATATTTTGTATTGTAATACAGTGTGTTTTATAAGGTTTTAGTTATGTTTACTTTCAATTATCTGATTTAGATAGTAGGTAAATAATATAAAATGTAAAAAGTACATAAATTTTGCAATATTTCACTGTAAAATTGATATACTTCTCATTCTTACATTGGCCGAATAAAGTTTTGAAAATGTCGTTAATTTCATGTATATGTGATCAGTATTCATTGCTTTATCTTTTTTTTATATTTTTGTATATTTATATATCTTACATTTTTTCATACTACTATCCTAAACTACAAACTAAAAATTAACTGCATTTTCATTTCCATACTACTTCGCTCCAGCTGTCTGTTTTGAGAAAACACATATCTCTTACGCTTCAAATTCTATTTGGAGGTGGGCTGTTACGCTGTATGTAGCTTACGACGTTTATAACGAATGACTGCCTTGTTATTATCATAAAACAATTCAATCTCTTTTTTTTTATAATATAAATAAAAACAATTCACCTGCCGTATTTCGTATTCAAATCTCGAAAAATACTTGATTATCAGAAATGTCTATAAAACACTTTTTTATTATATAAGGTAGGATTTTTATGTGCAGAATAAGTAAAAAAGCAGTGAAGCAAAATTTCAGATAGAAGATTATGATAGTTAACCGTCAACAATATAATGTATTGTGTGCTAGACTGCTTAACGCAAGCGATGAAACCGACAAAAGCAACATCTTACCGCTGCCAACGTGTGTCGTGCGTCAAGCCTTTTATCATCGCGTTGGCTTTGTCCGTATGTAAATGGTGACGGCCGGTCACAGCGCGACCTCTCAGCGGCTGAAGGTCACATATAGGACAAATAAAGGTTTATTATAGGTAATATTTAAACCAAATCTTTGTCTTACTTCATCAATAGAGAGATCAACTTCACGACTCAATAGATTATATACGGGTCAATGGTCATATAGTGGTATGCTGACCTATTTGAAGTGGACAAAAATGTTAGGAGAGTAGATAGACCCCGGGAACCGAAGCGCCAACTATTGATTTATTTGCGCTGGGATTTTGAAATTAATGAAATACTTTATATTCTGTATAGGTGTGCGAAAAATCTTAAGAATTTTTATAATTGTGCGTTTTGGTGAACAATAAAGACTTATTTATTTATAGATTTTAAATTATTTAAGTCAATAGATACAAGTGCAGTGTGTGAAAATGTAGATGATAGAGCTAAAAAAATTACAAATTAAATTAATTTTAACAATTTTAACATATGAGGTATTTAAGATTGATAAAGTACCGTAGCGAATTGACAGACACTGTGTGCTTTCTTCATATTGTTACGAGCTACAGAACTCGAATTAAAAATGCGTTTGGAACTACTATAGAATTTATTAGAACTGTACAAACACGTATAAAACAAATAGAAATAAAACTGGATTCAACCAGTTCACACTGCACGATTTAATACAATTCGAACGCGCAAAGTCCGTCGTCTTTATCGCTAATCGAGAGTACTAGAGAACGTCTTACTCGTTTCGTAGTCATCGCTTGACTCCCCGCCCCTCCATTCGGGCATCATCTTATACTAACTACACAGTACAAAGAAATTGGCCGCGCACACTGAGTTTCTAAGAAATATTAATTTGCACACCTGCGAACGTCCACAAAGTCGAAAACAATAACAATAAGGATTAGTTCGACGCTAATGGTGGTTATAAAACAAGTAAAAAAACAATAGCATGTTTTTCTTAATTGCAAATTCAAACACAAAGACTTCCCTAATCCGGGAGGACAATAAGCTGCGCTTACAATAGGCAGCTGTGCGGCTTATCTTTGACGGCATGTAACAATATGAATTAAATCCTTTAGTGTGCACAAACCGACACTTATTTGGCTAATTTTTATTTATTTGTTTCTCTTTTACGCCTTTGTGTGTTCTATATAGAATATTTTTTATAAACATAAGTATAACATAACTTTGATAGTAGTACTTATATTTCGGAATTTCATTTTGAAGAAACCGCAGGGAAAGCACTAATAAACAGATTATAAATTCATGAATAATTAGAGCGTTAGTGTTAATTATTAAATGATCCAAAAATATTACCGGAACAAACAATAGCGCATGTGGAGCGAGGATGTGCGGAGGTCGGGCCAAGGTTCGACGCCGGCCGATGCCTTTTGTTCCACAGTTATGTAGGTTATGACAACGATGCCTGTAATTAGCCGTAATTAATCGGGCGTTGTTATCACGACAAATACTTGTCTATGCACTACGCCTTTTAAAAGTAATACTTGAACACATAGACATAAAAATATACAAAGTGAAAAATTCAATTTAATAAATAGATCGCGTAGTTTTGCCAGAGCTAAACAGCATTTTGCATATCTACTAATAATTTTGCCAGGGTCTTGCGAAGTGCCGAGGCGATGTACCCGTGGCTCTGGCATTAGGGCTGTAGTGGAACATTTACAAGCCAATAGATGGCTCTGTGTGATAATTGAAGTCGCAAAACGATTCTCGACACGTACAAAGAATATATACAAATTTCCAACAATAACAGAGGGGCCTACGCATGCGAGGAAGAATGATAGCCTCGCTGGAAAATCTTCCTTTGATACGGAGGAGCATTCCATCTCGCTCCTCCACCTAGTCTGGACATCCTGAGCGATTAGTCCTCAATCGCATTTACCCTAGATAAAAAACCTACTAATAATTTATTTGCATTTATTGACCACAACTGTGTTTTTCCCAACTAATGTTTTTTTTACCAGATAAGTTTTTGAATAAAATTGTAGTTACAGTCTGTTCTGTAAATTTAATATATTTTCTGTTAATTTTTTTTTTATTTCCACAGTTTAATTAAGAGATTTAAACATTATTAAATAGTGTAATTGGATGCAAAACTCGTATGTGTGTCTTCTACCAAAATCATCTTCTAAGCAAAGATAATGTAATACGATATGCACGCGACTTCGTCCACGCCTTACCTTGAAATTCCCGGGACACAAAATACCACAGCATTTGAAAAGGTATGTAAGCTATCGTCTAATGAAAACTGTGTCGGAATAAGCTAATTTTTACGCACCCGAAGAACTATAAACCGCTCCCGGCATAATTCCCGGGATAAAAAATTACACATTTTATTACATTAAATTTGCTATCGATCAGTAAAAAATCACATTGGAATTTAATTTTTTTATCTGGCCATTTTAAATAATTCCCAGAAAATTTCCCGCGAGATTCCCATGATATAAAATAGCAAAGATTTTAAATCTAAGAATTAGCTGTCCATCAGAGAAAACCGCATCGAAATCGGCCCAGTAGTTTTTATGTGAATCCCAAACAAACAGACAAGAAATCTAAAAAATATTTCATCGTGTTCTCCATCGTTTATATAGTCTATTCCAGTTGTTTTTTAAATAGCTTTGATGTTCACTGCATGTTTAGATTATTATAATATTATAGAAGACTAGAGTTTGACCCGCGGCCGCGCTGCGTATTAAACCCTAGGCAGTAGCTTTATTTTACTTACACAAAGACTTAATTCGGTTTGTAATTCTATAATAATACCAAAGGAACTAAGTCCATATAGTCTAGACAACTGCCCAACAAAACACAGAGATGAGTCGAAGCCAACCTGAATTGAAGTAATACAAAGAATGACTTGTTGTTTATGATAACGTAGGTATTTGTTAGTGAATTGAAATAACGCGATTGCAGCGCCATTCATTTTGGTAATCCATCTACTCTAAGGTAACGAGTTCATTTATAGGGATAAAATGTATCCTAAATGTTAATGCGGAGTATAAGCCAGCACTATGTCGAGTTTCTTTTGTATACGATCAGTAATTTCTAAAAAAGATACCATCGCACCGCCATCTTTTTCGATATTTTCGTCTAACCCGCGAAAACGACATCATTTATCAGAATAAAAGGTATCCTAAACTATGCCCTGGGATTTGAGCTTACTCTGTGTCGAGTTACATTTAAATCCGTTCAATAGTTTTCACGCGATGCTCTAACAGACAGACAAAAATTCTATAAATTTCATTTTCGGATACTCCTGGTCCCATTTATCCCCCTTTTTATCACATTTTAAAACGCATTGTACAAACTCGAACCATTTACAGATTTATTATAGTATAGATAGATTATACAGCTCGTAGGACTCCCTTAAACCGAATAAATTTCAAAATAAACTTTTCCATACCTCGTTAATTAACAAGTGATTACATAGATTGAGTTGTTACATTATAATTAATCGTTTAACTTTCGAAAACAAAAACAGTACCAACAGATTAATAAGACTACAAGCTATAGTTTATTAAAGATTTTTCGCCTGTCTACATATAACTAGACTGTTAAGGCGAAGCACTGTACAAGCATAATATATCATCTGCACTTTGGCCCGCCCTACTTAAATTAAAAATAATTTATTATAAACAAGTTGTACCCGTCACTTCGTTCGCTTGAGATTTAGATATATTTTATATGTTTTAAAATTAGTAACATATTAAACAGAAACATATACAAAAAAATATAGTAAAATTAATTTACCACTTATAATTTCATTTAAAAATTAGTCGTGTTATTTCATAGGCTATAAGAGACAAACTTTCAGTCGGTGACACACAAAATCTTAAAAAGATCGTTAATGATGAGGTTAAATACTAATAATAGTTTTTATATAAATTTAGTTTTTTTTAAATTATTCATATGGCTATATATGTACATTATAAATTTAAAAAATCTCAGTGTAGATAAAATTAAACTTAATCATTTAAATAAAATCAGAGTTACACATTTCTTTTATTTTACAGCATTCTCAATACCTTTCAAATTAATTTATTATTATTTATTTTATAGCTTTTTGATTTTCCTAAATAATTTAAAAAAAGGTTATCTAATGACAAATTTTATTATTTTGGTTTATAACAAAACAATACAGGGCGATCAAATTGACAGTGCGTCCGGTGTGTCTGCCATGACTAAGCGCTGGTCGAGATCTTTTGCCTTTTTCTCATATGTTTTTATGTTCGTCTATTATTCTTTAATTTACAGTGAGACAATTCATATAGCTCCCAGAGGTACATAGTCCTAAGCCTTTTCTGTAACAATAATTTAGCGGTAATAAATACACGTTGTATTATAAACAAATTCGGTCTGGCCAACCGGCGGCGAAATAATGACATTTGAGGAGTCGCCGTTACTGAAATCGGTAAGGAGGACTATATATTATAAAATTGTAATAAAGCACGGTCCTGTAAATGAGTCAATATTTAATCAAACTTTTAATTTTTTACACATTAATCATCGCAGTATTTTTAGGGCAAGAATGTAATTGTAAAATACGTATATTATGAATATTTATATCTCCGGATAAATATCCGAAGATGTAAGTAATAATGAAACCCAATAAAATAAACTAATATTTTTCTTATTCGACACCGCCTTAATATCAATGAGCGATGAAGACTTTCTTCAAATTAATGACAACAACACGAGATATCATTATTAATTGGGTTAAGAAAGATCATTAGAGTCTGTCTGTCCGTTGTTTAGTTGGTTTCGCCTATCGTGGCGAACGGCATCAATCAAAATAATGACAGTTATTTTGTTTATAATCGCATTTTACAACTTGAGTATATAAAGAGGAATGAAAAAAAATACTTTATGCAATAGGCAATTTGTGTGTTCTCGTAGCTGTAATACGACCGATGGAAGTTTGGACAAAAACAGATATATTATTGTTAACTCTTCCTCTCTTTTAATTATTGAGCACAATAATATTATAAATAAAATGTATTTCAATTCGAATCGTAAAAGATCGCAGATATTTTAAAGAAAGGTCAGGCAAAAAGCACCTAAAAAACATGTATTGGATGAAGCATACAATTTGTACTAAGATGGGTTATAAGTAGAGATCCATTGTTTCTGCCTACCCTTGTGGGAAATAGTTATCTTATGTTAAAATACCTCTTACATTAAAAAAAACAGTAAATCGCATTCACGTCTTACACAAATGACGTGGTTTAGAAAATGTTGGTTAGAAGCCATGAAACATTATTTACATCGCTTTCTTGGCTAATGTTAGGTTCCTATATCTTGTTAACCAATATTTGCCTTACTACGGATTAAAAGACATAATAAATTCTTTATAAATAATGTAAATTTTCTACCAACGGTAGGGTAAAAGAAAGGATGATAAGCATAGAAACCTAGTCTTATTAAATAAAAGCGTATGAATAATAGATACACTGTATCTTTTTGGATATATATCTCGATTAACTTCTATCCACCGTATAATTTTATAGTATTCTTATTTGGTACCGTATTTAACAAGGCGTGGTCGATTTATAACTTCAATCGCTTGTCAAAATATTTATTAAGCCCCCACTAAATAAAAGCTTCCGCTATAAATGTTAAAATTTACGAACTGTATAAATATGTCGCACACTTAATAAAATAAAGAAATATCTCAAAATTTGCGTTTTTTGGGAATGAGCGTTTATAGTTTTCGCCTACTATATGAGTTGTTCTTTGTTTGTTAATAAACTACAAAACAAAATGATTTCAGGTTGTTAAATGCTGTTTGACTTCTGAATATCTAAGGATTTATATTCAAGTGAATAAATCAAGTTTATTTATTGATAACGACTAAAAAAGTAATTTGAATAAAAGTATGTCATTTATTCTCGTGCTTATTTCAATTTATGTTTAAATAATGTAAACAAATTCTTAAGACAATTAAAACTAAATTGCACTAAGTTGAAACACATCAGCGACCCAAGATTCTGTTTTGTCAAAATGCGAAATAAGTATCGAATAAATTCACTTTACAAATAAAACAATATGAGAAATAAATCTCACCTGTTTTTATAAAGCGATTAATTGGGGTTTATTTCTCGTTTTAAACAATATATCTGCTTTACTCGTCGCAGTAGTTAGTAGAAAAAAGAGGGACAATCCTTTATTTCGCCAACCGACAGTCAAATTGCGCGACAGTTGGAGTGAATTTATTCTAAACTAGCTTCTGCCCGCGACTTCGTCCGCGTGGTGCGTATTTTTAACTATCCCACGGGAACTCTCTAATTTTTCGGGATCAAAAGTATCCTATGTGGTTGACTAGGGATATAAGCTACCACCATACAAAATTTCATTTAAATCGGTCCAGTAGTTTCGGAGATTAGCCGGTACAAACAAACAGACAAACAGAGAAACAAAAAAATAAAAAAAAATCTTAATTAGTTCTATTTTACTTCTTACATCCCCCTGACTCGGTTTTTAGCATTTTTTTTCATTGTACAGAAATTCGCCCTCTACAGTTTTATTATATGTATAGATTATAAGTAATCTCTAAACTCATGATTTTTGAGTAATTTCTTTGTTTTATTAAGGGTGCGATATATATTATATCGACTTATCAAGTCACGGTGGCTCAGTGGCTAGGTCAACGGCGTGTTATTCAAATGATTTGGTTTCGAATATAAACATGCACCGGTTAGGCAATTGTATTCTGAACAATTTTACAATTGACAAACGAATAGGCACCAGACATAAGCTTGACCTATAAAGTATTTAGACTCAACAGAATTACAGATTTGTGGTTATATTTTAATAAACAGTTGGGATTTTATTTACAAACAAATAGTTTTTACGTAATAATAATCGACATTCTACAACTCTTGTTAACTCCTCATAACTAATTCGCTTTTTATATAAAATTTAACATCAAAACAGACATTAAAAATTCCTCGTATTACCTAGATACGACTATTACCTACTAGAAATGGTTAGAATGTCTTACATTGAAACAAGTTCCTTTTACTTATTGAGCATCTGTGACGCATAATACCTCCCACAAATGCTAAATGTCCTACTTTGATCTAACCGCTAGCTAGTTACCTTCGACCCAATCATTAATCTAAAACATACAATGTTAACGTTTCAACATTTAATGAATTACATCTATAAAAGATAAAGGCTAACGTACACCGTGACTAATAAACGCGTAACTTTTATAACCTTACTGTTGTTATTTTGAAGTCAGTATACAAAAGTCGCCCTTTGGCTGACATCGTTACATCAACCCCGTTTTATGGCAAGAATCCAGGTGAGGTAAAGTCCCTTAGGGTGCGCCTTTTAGCCGAGCCCCAAGACCCCCAATTAAGCTGTATTTGGACGAACATTTTAAAGTCAAGTTCATATACAAAACAACACTGGTTTCAGAACAGCTCGAATTTCGAAAAGAATAAAAAATAAAAATTAAAGATGTCGAAATAAACTTTCTTCCCTCTTCTTCTCCTAACTGACAATAAGATTTTCCCAGGATTTTCGGGCTTGGTAATAAATATCTATATATGTGCCAAGACTTATTTGAAACTTATCATTTGACTCACTAGAACTAAATCTCAGCCACATTGCAGATGTCGACTGACGTCAAAAAATGGTTCATGATGTCGTAATTAGCAAAAACACATGTCACAAAATAGATGAGATGTTCCAGACAAATAGAATTAAATCTAGATGATAGACAACTCGTAAGTGGTGTAATACGTTAAAAAGTAAATTAAGTATTAAATCATTATTCAGTCGGATTTAACCGTAACGTAGATTCCTAACATAATCTTCCAAACGTTGATTTAGTCCTGTTGGCATTTTTAAACACACACCTAAAGCCTGTATTTTAAAAAAATAAACACGATCCTCTCAGCCCTTAAGATTAGAATCGGTTTGCGCTATTTTTTGTTATTGGTTTGAAAAGTATTGTTCTAAAAGATAAGTCTAAAAATAACATTTATAACGTTATTGGAACTTTCGTACGCTGAATAAAAAATGAGAGTTTAAACTTTTCGCGGCGATATATCACAATGTAGCCTAAGCTTTAATACATTAAAGCAAACTCGGTACCTATATGATTGGCGCACTAAATTGAAACGGTCAAATAATTTTGACCTACCCCACTCCCCTTTCCAGATATTTTTAAAGGGAGTACGGAAATGCATTACTATAGATCTACATAAAACCAGTCACGGTGGTAACAACCACTTGTGAGGCCCCAATAGTGATGTGAAACGTTTATTACCAATTACAAAATCAATGAATAATTTATATCGATAAAAATGAAAATGAATTCAGACACGATATATCCCATATAATAAAACTCTAGATGATGTTATCACACGACTAATGATGGCTAAACAGTTAATCAAGAATTAAATATAGTAAACATTTGAAAAATATAGCTTTTGATTTGAATATCAAGATTGAAATGCTGTTTATAATTATATTGACATGCTATTTTTATAGAATAAAAGCTTTTTCATTAATAATAATGCGTTTAAAATACATTAATATAACTAAAATTGAAATAATTGAAACCGTTTACAATATGAATTTTGATTTGAGCGTAAAATATGCGATGTGAATATATTATATTCTAATTAATTATATTTTTAATAAAATATCGCGTATCTAATATCGATAATAAATCATGGGTACCGTTAATCGACACAATCAAAATAAGAAGCAAAGATAAAATAAAAAATTCATTAAACAAAATAACTAAATAACATCAAAACAGATTTGAACGTGCCCACCTGTTAAAAGCTTTGTGATATTCATAAAAAATTTACGGTAAAACTTTTTTAATAGAAAAAATAAATAGTAACGTTTTAAAGTTTTCATATTTCTTCAAAGACATTTCGACAAGTTTAAAATATATTAGCAAGTTAATGTATTAAGTGCCTAATGACGCTCTTAAATGAATTATAGACTATTTTTGTCGGTTATCATTATTTATAAAATGCACCACTGACAGTAATTTGAATTCTGTTACCTACCCTAGGGTTGACTGGAAGAGAATTTTTTCTTATAAAACATAATCTAGGGAAAACGAGTTTATTGACGCATGTAATGGGAGCTTTAATATATAAAAAACTATCCAATGGAATAACTCACTCACCATCCGTAAATTCATTGAAAATACGTCCCAAGAACTGGTTAGTTGAGCACACCTTTGATAATCGTCAAGAGTTTATGATTTGTATTAATTGAAACCATATTATTGAAATTTACCTGTATCATTGTTACGAATAATTAATGATTTCTGTTTTCCGAGATAATTTTTTTAATGATAAAGCCGCTCATTTTGCTGTGTCTTTTGTCTATATACCATAGTTTATCTGTCTATATAACTACCCAAAGAGCAATAATCGATATCGATGTTTGGAATCGGATCTTTGAAAGTTGCACCCGTGACTGAAATATTGAGAGGAAGAAGATTAAGTTGGCATGGGCATATAATGAGGAGGGATGAAAGTCACGTGACAAAAAGAATGTTAAACTTCAAGATAGATGGGTACAAATGTAAAGGTAGACCAAAAAAAAGATGGGTGGATTGTGTGAAGGATGATATGATATGTGGTGTGACAGAAGATGTATGTCAGAGTAGAGGAGTGTGGAAGGAATAGACATATTGTGCCGACCCCAAACAATTGGGATATGGTGAAAGAAAAGAGAGAGAGCAGTAATCGATATAAACCGGGATACCGTTCCCGACTTCCCTGCAATATTCGTGAGAGCGTTAGGCGAACCTACCGCAATGTCGAGCCCATTCATAAATATCACGTCGAACTGAACAAGACCGTTACATCCCTGGCCGATACCGGCTGTCTAACATCTGATTTAATTCCTGATTTCCAAGTGCATTTGTGTCTTTCTTGCCTTGTGCCATGTAATTATTCAGGGCCTGAGCTGAGTTTCGATGTTGGAAATTGTGTGTGAAATATGTTTTATTGGCGGAGCAAGAACGGAATTGGACCTATACTCATTGCTTTAGCATATTTATTAGCAATCTTGTTTAGATAAATTATTCAATGTAAAAAAAGCAACTTCGCCTTTACTGGGTTTCATAGTGATATCATAATTAAAACCTTAAAGTCAATCTAGTATTAGAGCTTTCTCGCGCAAAATAACATTTAAATTAGGTGTAATTATCTCTTGACATAAACGTAACCTTATAGTAATTCAGTTTGAAAATATTTTATGTAAGATTTTAGTATATTTAATTAATACACATTTAAATATCATTTAAAGGGGAAGGTTTTAAGCTTTAAAAATCATAATTTACTCAATTCTGGATAATATTTCTAGTAGTATTTCGATAAATTTTCTTGCAGAATGAACAAACCTACGGTATAACAGTTATTAGTAAGATTTTTGTTTGATTTTCCATTTTAGTCTAACTTGGCAGCTATTTAGAGATTTGCCCACCCTTGACTTGTTTTAGTTCAATTATTTGACCGGAGGGTTCGGTACATTCTATTTAAGTGATTATTCTACATCTATTGGTTGACTTTGACATAGAGACAGGTAACTGAGACACGAAACATGAGAAATCCATTTTGTGTGCAGTTATGTAGAATTTTCGTTCGTCGTGGTGACTCGTCTCTGTCTCTCAGAGGTATTGTATAACCAAGCTAAGCAAGTTACGCTTGTATTATATACAACGGACAAATCTGGGACTATTATAGTACATAACGGAAAGTTAAATTACGAAATGTACTATTTAAATTATATTATGTATAATGTATATACAGAGATGTGTCGTTCGTCTGTCTCTGTCATCTATCTCAGTAACCTGTTTCGGTCACGGACTTGAAGTCCTAACTTAAAATTTATCTAACTTATTGAATGTGTGCACGGAACCGAAGTTAAAAAAAACCCCGGATATTCCGTACATACGAAACCGCTGAAGACATTAGTATAATTTTGTTACCTTCATTGTTGTGTAAATGTTTTGTCTAATAACAAAAATAAATACAGTAGACTATTATATAGACTCACCCAAAACCCTGTCGACTAAGAACGTCCACCTTGGATTCATAACATATCTTGACAGAGATAGATATGCATACATACTAGTATACAAAAAGAAAAGGAAATATGTATGTATCAAGAATGTGTACTGAAGTTTGAACAAGAGATGAGGTGGGGTGGGGTTTGTACCATGTAATCATGGTGTACCATGATTTAAAAACCATTGTTCATCATTAAATAATAAACAGTGAAGTTGACTTGAGCTGTTACTTTTGAGTGTGTAAGTAGTCGTAATAGCGTGTGTTATTAAGTATGTTCGGATAAAGACAGGATGCCAGATAGCTGTCCGATGTCCCCGTCCAGGGTGGTGGTCCGACGAAGCCGCGGTCGCGCCGCGTAATTGGCACCGCTTTCTACACAGGCTGTTTCTACAGGCTGATGATTAGATTTAATCGTAATATTTGCATCAGATCGTTTATATCACTTTATTTTTCACAGTTTTTGTTAATTCTTTTTATACAAGTAGCTATTTTTAAATGTTAAAATATGTTAAAATCGTCGTGTTTAGAATTTCGGTCAGGATTTTGGAAATGGTCCCCGTCAAGAGAGAACTATATAGAACTAATATTTATAATTTATTATCTATGTTTTGTTTTATTAATACTTAAAATATACGTTTTATTTGTTACACTTTCTTATATTTAATTTCATTTACCAACTTTTAGGATAAAGTTGTTCTAACTTCAAACAAAAAAATTATAGTGTTACATAACCAACTAAACATTTTTTTGCTTTTATTAAACCTTAAATTTATAGTATAACAAGATAAAATATGATAAGAAACAGCACAGGCGTAGGTATATACAATGTAAAATTAAAAAATATTTCTCTTGACGATGAAATAGCTCTAAAATTATTTCATCGTTCATCTAACACTTAGCTTCCTAGTGTTTGTTTTTTTAATCTTTTTATTTAACAACCCATACGAGATGAAACATTTCTCTAATGATACAATAGACAGAACACGCTGTAGGTGCGCTGTCACCCGAACGGTTCGCGTGTCTTCTCTAATGGCAGCTAGGAAAAAAGCCTCAATTGCGCGCGATTGACGAGTGCAGCCGAGTTTACGAACGATCTCCGGCGCACGACCGCAGCACCTGGCATGCTGCTAGGGCCGCGACTCAATATATTCAACAAAAAATTTTTGAATAAAATTAATGTATTTATATTACTTTCCCTTAGATATTATGCGCCCGATTTAAAACACGTTTGTTTTAAAAGAGTCTTTAGTCTGGTTTTTACAATATTTTGTTACTTATGTTTTCAATATGCTCTAAAACGGGTATTCTAATTTCAAGTTGACATAAATTACATATTGCGAATAGCATAAAAGCAAAGGATTTTTTTTCAAATTTTTATAGATATAACGTAGTATAAAACTATGTTTTAATGGTTTTAAGCGCGGTATTTTATATGATTTTTATTCCGATATTTCGTTTTTTTAGAGCTTGTATAAAACCAAAATTCAAAGTTAATATGAATAAAATTTTGTGCAAAATAAATAATCGATATCATTTCAATTTAGTTCGTGAAGTATTAGACGTCAGATGAATTATATTACATTAAAAACCTGTTATAAAATCTGCTAAAATAACTTCTTCTGCGTGTTAGACTTGTTTCCACTGTATTCTATCTATTTCATATATTTTTTAATCGCATGAGTTCAGCAGACAAGCAGACGGCCCACCTGATGGAAAGCGATCACCGTTGCCTATGGACATTTGTAACACCAAAGGTGCTACGAATGTGCTGCTGCTCTCTTAAGGGAAAATGGAACCTGGCCACTAATACCACCTGGCCGGTACATAACTCATGGAAGTTATGGCGGCATACTCTAAACCAGGGGTGGTAGCCACTCAGTCGGGCAAATGCCCTTCCACCTGGCTGTGGGTTATTTTGTCGCCTTCTACGATAGGCCACCCGGCTGCAGGAATTTGTATTATTACTCTGTTTAAGCTTTAAGCAATATAAATAGCACAATTTGTTTTGTAATGTTTTGATTGTTACGATTTGTGTAAATCGGGCTTAGCGGTGTGCAGCATAAGATGGCTGTAGCCAGTAGTGGGGTTTTTTTACTAAACGTTAGTATAATAAAATTAGATTGGTTGGCAGCCCTGTTTTAACGAGAACACGGCCCGCGGCCAAGACGGGCGCGGCGCATGCAATGAACACACCTAGCGGGTAGAGGAGGCGAATTTAGAGCGCAAGCGCTTACACGGAGTATACTACGACCATTGTCATATATGATTGACCAGATGTTGAAGACCTTCAAGTTGAGTGTGCTTCACGTACGATATTATAATTAAACGCTTACATTAATTTACATAAATTATTATGAATACATAAAATTGTCTATCGATCAGTGAAAAAATCGCATTGGATATCGATTTTTTTTCAATTTGGCCATTTTAAATCATTCCCAGAAAATTTTTCACGAGATTCCCAGGATAAAAAGCAGCGCAAATTTTAAGTCTAAGAATTTGCTGTCGATCAGCGAAAACCGCATCGAACTCGGCACAGTAGTTTTTACGTGAATCCCGAACAAATATACTACAAATCTTCTCCATCGTTTATATAGTGTATTACATTTTTTTTTATTGCTTCTATGTATTATGCACTTCATTCAATAGTATTTCTAGGAATAACACCTGTATACAGCTACATTTATGTAAGAATAAATATTTCAATTTCAATGTACAGACACGGCAATTTCATAATATTACTAGCTTCTGCCCGCGACTTCGTCCGCGTGGAATAGTTTAAAAAATAAGTAAGTTAAAAAACCCCCCGATTTTAAAACATTCTTCATTTGTGCTCCGCTCCTCTTGGTTTTAGCGTGATGATATGTGTCCTATAGCCTTCCTCGATAAATGGGCTATCTAACACTGAAAGAATTTTTCAAATCAGACCAGTAGTTCCTGAGATTAGCGCGTTCAAGCAAACAAACAAACAAACTCTTTAGCTTTGTATATTATCAGTACAGAAGAGCTATCTCTTCCAGACGTCTCGAGGAAAGCAGATAACCTTTATTGCGACAAAATTAGACAAAGAAACAGACGGACTATCAAATGCAAAATGTTTACAACACTACATTAATCATAGTATAATGCTAAAATTAAACGCATTTTTAGATATATAATAGTATTATTTGGCCTGCTATTATTATTCAACTTTGTAATTTGTCACAGTTATTAGATAATCATATTTACTATTTACGTAGTATATACTTAAATAGTAAATATGACAATAACTAATTTGTGTAGTATATGTTAAAAATAGCGTATGAAGATTAAATCAGATAATTACAGATAATATTGTAATCATTATCTCGTTGCATTGCTGCTTCTGTACAAACTACACGCATTTAAGATAACGTTATCTTTACAAGTTTTTAATACTCACGAAATATAAAATGACGTTTTAATAAGAATATTAATACTATATGTATTGTACATACAATACATATAGTATTAATATTGTTAAGTGAGACTGGAAAGTGCATAGCAGTATACGCACAATGAAGGGTTCCTTAGAGGTAACAAACGTGCAATGCTTTAGTTATTTGGCTACGGTACCAGAAATAAAACTGAATTGATACTCGATCGACTTATTTTAAAAACTGCTCGACGGATATTATTCAAATCAATCTTCGTTAAAAGAAACCTCATTTTTTTTTTTATTTTCACTTGTACCATAGTTCCAAAGTTAGAATAGAGCCACAATTTCTACAACTTTGGTAGCAAGGAATCATCTTATTACATCTCCCCGTCTATTATATAACTTTAACGACGACGACAAATTACATTTAAAAAATTGTGTGCTTGTGTAGGTAGTTCACACGCAGTAGAAGTGAAACGTCAGTAAATATACTCACAGATAATTCTTCTCTAATTTTTATTAATATAAATATAATTAATTTAGCCTACATCCGTTAAAATATTATAATCTATACATATAATAAAACTGTAGAGGTCGAATTTCTGTACAATGAAAATAAATGCTAAAAACCGAGTCACGGGGGTGTAAGAAGTGAAATAGAACTAATTTAGATTTTTTTAAATTTTATGTTACTCTGTTTGTCTGTTTGTACCGGCTAATCTCCGAAACGACTGGACCGATTTAAATGAAATATTGTATGGTGGTAGCTTATATCCCTGGTCAACATATAGGATACTTTTGATCCCGAAAAATTAAAGAGTTCCCGTGGAATAGTTAAAAAACCGCACCGGACCGCGGACGAAATCGCGGGCATCAGCTAGTTCAAAATAAACTTCTTAAGTTTCACTTTAAAATTTTCACTGTTTTAGTCTAAAAAAATATTATCAGTTTTATTTTGATCCATTTAGGACCTATGTTTATTCATTGGTTTTATTGACTTTCTAATCTCTACTGCACAGTGTAAAATTCGTATCTCATTCTCTCGCATGCTTAGTCCTATAGATATGTTTATCTCTTTTTAGTGTCGCTTTTTCATTTCATCAAGTTTCAAATCACAACGATTCTAAAGAAGTTTTAGTTCAAAAAGTCTGATTGCTCCTAAAAGCAAAGTAATAGGTACTCTCTATCAAATCCAGGGCTATATCGCTTGTAAAACTGTTATTACGTGGTTCAATGAATACGAATCAGTTTCATCGAACGACGAAAATCTGGAAAGATACAACAACATTCAATAACATTGAATGGTTCCATTTCCTGTTTAAATGGATCACTTTGATTGCCTCTTTCAAAGATATTATGTAGAGTAGATAGAATATTATTTAGATAGCTTATTTATTTTAATAGTTAATGACGTTTTTATTCCTTTTATTTTAGTACAGTACACAACTATGTGCTTTTAAATTTTTCCTTGACCTTAAATATTTTGTCCTTGAACAGCGGGTTGCCTGGAAGAGATCACTATAGGCGATAAAGCCGCCCATTGTTCTTACGCAAATGTATCCATATTAATTGTTTAACTTTAAGTTTATGGTGAACAATAAATAAGTTTCATTAATTCTATCAAAATCAGAAATATACCATCTAATATCAGCGTAACTTCCCTATATCAAAATCGCCTTTGCACGTCAGCTCGTTTCTCTACACCCATTAAATAAGAAAAATTTATACAAAACAGTTTTGCGAGAAAGAAGCTTCTATTTTTTTAGTAAGTAATTTTTACCACTTGGTTTGTTGCAGTGGTCGAATTTAGGATAGTCGATTAACTTTCATAATTTTGAAATCAGCCATTGATTCTGTTTAAAGAGTATTTTAAGTATGGTTAACTTAAAGCTTTTTAAAGTGAATTAATGAATAAATAAACCCAACCACTACATCAAAGATAAACTACGAAACTTATTCTTTCACGGAAAAGCTATTGGACTGGTTTGGTTGAAATTCGTTATAAGTATGTAGTTGGCATTGAAACTAGTATACATTTATACTACATTTATCGCAGTACATGAGATATTAAGTGAATATAAAGCTTTACTTTGTTATTTAATTCTTGATTTTCGATAATAAAGTGTCTCTTTAAAGACCAACGTATTTCATCATTGTGCACTTGGACCAAATTGATGTAAGTAGATTTTAATGTGTGCCTAGCGTGTAGAGTTTTTGTAACACATATTTGAAATTAATAATACATAATAGTACTTAAAACCTACTTGAATGACCTGAAACAATATAACAATACAACAAAATCAACCGAGTGCGTGTCGGAGCGTATATATAGACTTTTATTTAAATGTTATTGACATACGAGCACGGATTTTAATATCCATAGTAGATAGCTTTGGTGCCGGGGCTTCATCTGTGTTAGTGTTAAAGATTTATGCTGTGGCCGAATGCATCTTTTTTAAAACGTTAAAAATTATAATATATCTCGCTAGTTTGTAAACTGTTGAAATATTCTGAACTGAATATACTGGTTACAATTTAATGCATTATTTTTCGGTAGATTATAATCTATCGTTGTGAAATCGTCTAATTGTGAAATGCCATGCGATGGAATGCACCTGGACACAAAACGACCTCGTAGGTCGTTCTGTGTCCATGTGTCCATATTTTCAGTCCACAATATTTCGAAAATTTACAATCTCGCGATAGATTATAATCTAACAATATTGACAATTTTACGGTGACATACAAATTACTTATTAGTCTTTGTAGATTAGATTGTTATATTAATGTGGACTATTTTTAAATCTTTTTTTTAAATAACAGTAAAGATTGTGTTAGAAGTAAAAATCATTCACTATTTTTGTCTGGTAGGTAATATATTAGCTCCTTTTGTGTTGTAGTTATAAATGAGCGATGGTAGCCACTTGCTATAAGATATACTGTCTACCTTTTGCCTACAACCATACGTAAAAATATATTTCAAAACTTTGACAACGTTATAGATAATTTGAAGCATCGGCAACAATAGCTAATATTAGCTATTAACAAAGGTATCTATAGATTGGTTACAATACATACGTTATTTTGTAGGCGTATGCGATGAGGTGCGAACGGCGTGCCGCTGACGCTCTCTGATGCTTTTGTCGCTGTCACGGCGAGAGCTGGACGCAGAGACGCCCGTCATCTGGCCTGCATGGTGCTATTCAGGTATTCGAAGGACGTTCATTTAAAAAGACTTAGAGATTCAAAACGGCCGTTTTTGGAGAATAGCATTGTGCACGCGTGCTTAGATGTACTAGTAGGTGTAGGACATGGCATAAAGTTTCACGTTATTTGACACTTGTCATATTCGAAATATGAATCTCCGATAGTCGCAGATAGATCGTCCTACTTCAGTTGTTTAAATTGTTTCTATATTTGTTTTTTACGTTATTAATTAATGCTTTTGTTAACAGCGGGTACACATTGGGCGCTTTGAAAGGCGCGATTTACTAAAGCGCGTTTTGAGATCCAAAAGTTTTTATTGAAGTGTACACATGCAAACGCGCGCTTCTGATCAAGCGCGCGTTGGACGCGCGCTCTCAGAATTTCGTTGGAACGCGCGTTGCGCGGGCGTCAGCTGGGCGCTTGTAGATACCGCTTGCAGCGGTATAAACGCGCCGCCATTTTGCTGTACATTTGATCGCGCGCTTTCGTGTAGAGTGCACGTGTATTATGGAGATCGAACACTTCGATACAGTTTTATTTATAGATAAAATCCAAAAGCGTCCAGCTATATGGGACATGCAAAGTCCAGATTATAAAAATAAATATTAAAAAAACGCAATTGGGAGGAAATAGTAGAAATTTTTAGTGACTGAAGACAATTTGGAAAAGGAAAAACAGTCTATCTCGTAATATTGGGTGCACCCAATATTCTCTTTGCCTCTACCGTCGTCTTTTATAGCGACGGTATAGAAGCCAAACACAAGCGATCACTTCGACGTCCATTTCCGAACTGAGCTAGTAGTATGAACACCTTGGTAACGCTCGTTAAACGCCGTGTTAAGCGCGCTGTATGTATGCTACAAGCGCGCGCCCAACGCATCGCCGAACGCCTAATGTGCACTCGCTCTAAATGAAGAAAGATATTCAATAACATTCAGTGACGTAGCTTGCCTTGCCTTAGTCCTATATCGAAATGTGTTGAGGGACCGAAAAGATAGGTAAAGTTTTCTATAATACAAATAAAAATGCTCGAATTGAATTAAAATAATTATATATGGATTATAAATTATTACTTTTACATAATGCTCCTAGGAGCTAAGTTACACAAACAATTCAAATAAAAGATACGCTTTTCTCGCCTTTTTTTCGGTAAGCTTATTTATCAAAGCATCCATAGCTGAAGACGATTTTAATTTTTATAGATTTCTGCATCTTGAGACAATAATTACAAGTCTGATAGCCGTTCTTGTTGGCCCAGCAGTTATTCTCAAAAATTTTATTAATCTATAAAAGATTGTAAATAACACATTTTAGGAATTTTTGGTTACACACTTTCGGGGCCCCTGTAGCCCTTATCATTAATACGTCTGATACGGCCGTAGCTATGCCCCTAAAAACATTCTATATGGCGGTTTAAAACTATTACAGAAAAATAATTAAAGTTACTTATTAGACGTATTAACTAAATGCATATGTATGTGTATATTCATAGCAATATTCCATAGTTATTGAAATAATTACAAGAGATATTTTGGGTTAGTCATAGAAAAGGAATGACACTTTTCCTCAAAAACTGAGCAAGTTGTTTATTAAGGTCACGATCATGTTGAACTTGTACTAATCTAACTCATATAGGTGTCCATTTATAGAAGCTTCCACGCTCAACTACGCATCGCTTCTGTAGAACATTATTTTATTTTGCGTACAACAATGATCTGGAGAGAACTTCCCGCCGCGGTTTTTTTCCCTCTGCGCTATGACATGGAGTTTTTTAAAAGGGTGTTATTTAAATTCTTAGTGGTTGGTAACATGTTAACGACTACCCAGGGGCCCAATTCTGCCATTTTCCATTGGATCCAATGGATATTCCATTGCGATAGTGTCAAAATTCGTATTCTACTAAATCCATAGTAAATAAACAATTGTATAACAACGAATTATAGTAAAAAACAATTGGTATCACTGTTTTAATGCTAATGAGCAGAAATGTCTTTAGGCGAAACGAATATTGAAAAGCTACCAAGATTTTAAACATTTATTTTGTAAGTTTTCGCTTATAAAGAATTTAAAAAGCTAGAATGACATGCCACGGGTACCCCATTGGAATTGACAGAATACCGAAACCTGGCAAACCTATGATTGAGACTATAGTATCCGGCATTTTTGACGAGATAGTAATAGCAGAATTAGGCCCCTGATCTTCCAAACGTCCCTAGGCGACAGTAACCGTTTTCTACCAGGTGGGCCGTCTGCCTTCTTCAAGCAATAAAAGAATAATATTGTAGTTTGCTAAACTATAATATGATATACACATAATACCAATATCAAGTTTAATAAATAACTCTTGTGAAAGTAATCGTGTCAATTTTTCTATAACGATAGGTATTAGAAAATTCACTTTGATTAACGTATACTTGGCGACAAAATGACCACTCAAACGGCATTAAAGAGCCAGTAAAATCGGTAGCACAATCGAGTGAAAAATTGTTTGACAATCAGCTGTAACGAGTGGCTTAGAACTAGTCTCTAAAACCTCGTTTATCTTCGCTCGGTGGGTGGCGAGAGTGGCAGGTGCACCTCATTTCCATACATCTTTACTGCGCCCGCGCAACGTACCGCTTAGCACGACTCGACTTTTTTTCACAGTTGTAAGAAAAACCTCATAGTTACTAAGGCTCATGCTGGAGACGGGTATTTATTTTAGTTGTTTAGAATTTATAAAAACAGTTTGTATGAGACTTAGTTGGCATGTGAGGGTTTGTTAGAATAATTTATATCGATAGTTTTAATTCAATTTAGTATTGAGTTTTTTTTGTATTTGACACTTTTCCTAGCTTAAAACGTCGAGTAAGTTTATTTACATATATACACGATTAGATAATAGTCTTATTCATATTGAGTTATAGTAAGTTTGTAGCATTATTTATGAACCATAAAGAAGCCTTAAATTTTCTTAAGTTTTTGCGACTTGTATACATAATAAAACTACGTTTTAACGGTTCCAAGCGCGGTAATTTATTTGATTTTTGTTATTACGACGTTTCGGCCACTTTACAGTGGCCGTGATCACGGAAGACAAAGATGTCAAGTGTCAACGAGTATTGTTTTAAAAACAATACTCGTTGACAAGTAGCCGAAACGTCGGAATAACAAAAATCAAATAAATTACCGCGCTTGGAACCGTTAAAACGTAGTTGTATTAAGCCTTGATTTTTTTTAGCAAATGGAAGTCCGATTGAGGACTAAGCCGCGACAAGGGCAGAACCTTGGAGGGATAATTCGCGACCTAGTGTGGGATTCGCCAAATCGGGGGTGGCACTAGCATCCCCACGGGAGGAGAGTTGAGCGCGCGTGGAACACGCCGCGCCCCCATCTCGAAAGCCTTCAAACTTACTCTAACTATGTCAATATAAATCAGACTGTTAGCCTTTTGAACAACTACCTTACATATTTGTATAGATACAGTTGAGATGCTCTAAATTAAAGTCTTTAGGGATGTTAGTCGATCTGCGGAACTTATAGTCTACTTTTCACTTAGGCCCAGGTCAGCCAGTTGTGCTAAGAACGCCAAAGGTGTTGTTTACTGTTGGGATATTGATAATTCTTATTTTCCTTGACCAACCAGTGTTGGCCGCCAATGAGACAGTCAAGCTAAGCAGGCCTCTACGTATTGACCCAACATTCTTTGACGGCCTCTGTGGTTGAGCGGGCTAAGCCGTTGCCGGCCTACCTCACTGCAACGCAGAAGCTCCGGGTTCGATTCCTGGTATGGTAAATTTCAGAAACGTATTTTCTCCGTTATTTACTATGGTCTGGGTGTCTGGGATCGGCCCCAGAGTAGTCCGTTGTATATTACCCATAACACAAGCGTAACTTGCTTAGCTTGGGGATATACAATGTGTGTGTTTGTCTGCCGATTATTATTATATTATATATTATTATTATATTATTATATATTATTATTCTGTCCCAACAGTATAATGTATTATAATAGTACAGTACAGTGCTTTAGATTCAGTTAAATTTCTTGTGTCTCGTACCAAGTACTATTATGTAATTGCGATGATAAATTTAAATTGATTGAGATTTAGAGAAATTAAAATATAATGTTACGTACAATACATGTTAAAATTAGTTAACTTATTTAAATGTTTACAACGGAGAGAAAAGTCAACCAAGTTCTTCGTTATCAATATTTATTGACTGTAATCTTAGATGTAAGTTTAATATATCAGACATCGAAGCACAATGTAAATGACCCCTAAATTAGTATTGGCAGGTTTTTTAGAAAGTTGAAAAAACCGGTATTATTTTTCATTTACCATTAAAATATTACGTTTTATTTTTTTTAATTACGACTAAATGCTAAATATTGTGTTATTTGCGATATTTATATCCATATAAAAATATAAGGCAAAGGTGGGTGAGTTGTAAAGCACATTTGGTAAACTTTTGCACTAACGTGATGTTGAAATCACGGTGTTGTACATCTAGGGATGTGACGTCATATACCGTGATAATATTTACAAATATTTTACAAACACTGAAGTGAATCAAATATTCGCCTCTTTGAAATGTAAACGCGAGTTTCGCGCGAACGCGATCGGCCCCATCTGATACCTCTCCGTTTCCCTCTCGCCCTCTCCTCTTCCCTTTTCTCCCTCTCCGTCTCCCCTTTCCCTTTAATCTCCCTCTTAGGGAGAGGAAACTTAATCAGTAATAAAGATTAATCAGCTCCGAAATGTCGATGATTTCATCGGGTGACGACTTCTTTCTCATCCGACAAATATTATTTTGTAGCTCCCTAAAACAAGTATCTAAAGTAGTAGATATTTGATTTATCGACTTATCAATAGCCGTATGGTAAAAACTAACTCTAAAGAAAAGTAGGGCTACGCCAATGAGGGAAGAATATAATATTTGATATTAGCGAAGCAGGTACTCTTAGACTCAGTAAAACGAGGAACACAGAAATTAGTATACTTTGGCAGTAAAATTAGTAGTAGCGCCTCTGGCCGCGAAATATAATAATAGCTAATGATTTCGAGACCGTTAAATGACTTCGCGGCCTATTTATCTATAAAGCAGCGAAATAGGGCGCCAAAAACTAGTATGACAGCTAATATTATAAGTATATTCTTATAAGACAAAAACTTCCATGGAGCTACTAGAAATCTAGTGGGAAGAAATTACAATCGATTATAAAGTTCGTAATGTTTTATTTTATTATAACTTTTAACACATAGCAAGTAATTACCCACTTCAATTACGATGACTTAAAGAAAATAAGTGTGAAATTGTTTCTTTTGAGGCAACACAGACTTAGAACTGTTTGCTCGCTAAAGCCATACGCTAGTAATGGTAGTCTGGCCAATTAGGGTAGATAGTACCTAAAAGCGTCATAAAAAATATAGAATATCAGCTACTATTTTTAACCATACTAAGTTCTATACGATTACCATTTTCTTTCGACAAATTTTATGTGTTGCCATATAAAATGTTTTGAAAATAATTTAATCACTGCTTCATTTAACCAAACCATTAGTCAATATATAAATGTTGCATACAATGTTAAACATTCTTTTTAATTGCATATTAAAAATTACAATATTTTGCAACATTTTTTTTTCAAAAAAAATGTATAAATGTTTGTGTTAAAAGAAATCTACTTTTATTTACAGCGTGCCTTGCTTTTTTACAAAAGGCACCAGAGTTTTTCGTTGTAGGTGTATTAATAATATAACATACGTAACTTGATTGGCTTTAGGTATACAATGGGGTGGTTGCCACATTATTATATATCTTATATCTTAAAAATAAAAACATATTTTGAAAATTTGTACATTCATTGAACACATATTACAATAAATTCTGAAACATAAAAACGGGTGTTCAAATGCCATCTAATCATCATAACTTTAAAATATTACGATGGAAATAATATTAATTACTGTTTAAACTACAATCAATACGCTATTTGACTCATTATAGAAATTACGTCATAATTTGCAATGCTCGTACAAAATTTGGCGTTTTGTAAGATGATAAAAAATATCTCAATTGATGGTCAATTTCGTATTATCGATATGTCTCTATTTGTTATTTGTTGTTAAAATGGTGATTATAAAAAAAATAATAAATACATATACGCTTTTTCAAGAATTAATTGACTTGAATTGAATTTGTTTGTGTTATTGTGCGTCGTGTAATAAGCCGTCATAGATTGATGTGTTCGAACTGTTCTGTGACACCAACCCGACCGTTCCGATTCGCGCAGTAATTGACAAATTACTGCCATTTTCACGGTCACCGTAAGAATCATTTATTGTACCGTTCGTAAAAGTAATTTATTTATTATTTTCAATAAATTGCAAAGATGACTGGCTTGAAAAGCTTCTCACAAACTTTGCAAGGTTGTGCTTTACTTTATTACATTCTTGCTTATGAGTCTACGACTACATACACGCCCAGTCTTAGTTCGATGTTTTATACTGCTAATCTATTTTAATAAAATAATCACTAAATTTTGTGTTGTATTATTCTAATTTTTTTATATTATCTACATACACATAATAAAACTGTAGAGGTCGAATTTCTGTACAATGAAAAAAAATATAAAAACCAAGTCAGGGGTATGTAAGAAGTGAAATAGAACTAATTTAGAT
Source organism: Dendrolimus houi (assembly GCA_039645545.1). Classification (NCBI taxonomy): domain Eukaryota; kingdom Metazoa; phylum Arthropoda; class Insecta; order Lepidoptera; family Lasiocampidae; genus Dendrolimus; species Dendrolimus houi. The sequence goes on from CM077122.1 coordinate 6,610,698, forward strand.
TTTTTTCAAATTTTTTGTTTCTCTGTTTGTCTGTCTGTTTGTACCGGCTAATCTCCGAATCGACTGGACCGATTTGAATGAAATTTTGTATGGTGGAAGCTTATATTACTGGTCAACGTATAGGATACTTTTGATCCCGAAAAATTAATTTTTTCAAAACTTTCCACGCGGACGAAGTCGCGGGCAGAAGCTAGTATTAACATAAAAATCCTCAATAAACTCCATTACATGTATTTTATAGGCTTATTGCAGACAAGAGTATATAAATAGACGTATTTAAAATTAATATTAATTGTTCTTTTTAAACATGGCTTCCCGAGATTTGTTGATATAACCAAAATATTCATATTTTGAGTAATCTTCATACTTAATAAGCTAAAGTTGAACGAGCCCTTCAACAATAATGATTTAAAATGATATCCGTGCAGGAACGGAGAAAGAATACAATGTCCTTCGGTCGGGCGGCTTGTCGTAAGAGGCGACAAAACAACTCACAGCCAGGTGGTAGGGTATTTGCCCGCCTAGATAGCTACCATCCATGGTCTAGAGTATGTCGCCATAACAACCTTGAGTTGTGTCCCTGCATTAGTGACCACATTCCATTCTCCCTTTGGAGAGCGGCAGCACATTGGTAGCACCTTTGGTGTTGCAAATGTCCATAAGCGATGGTAACCGCTTTCCATCAGGTAGGCCGTCTGCCTGTCTACTGAAGTCGTGCTATAAAAAAAGTGTAGAATGAGCTTCCCATGGTTTTTCCAGGGAGCTACTATATCGAACTTATTAAAAATTGTTTTACTATACTGTCTTTTGTCTAAATAAATTAAAAAATATTGAAATCGGCTCTCATAGCAATGCAAATCTCTAGGTGTTACGATAACTACTTATTACCATCAAAGGGACCGTTTGCCCGTTTGTCTATATAGAAAGGTAATAAAAGATACTTTCGCATTAAAAAAAAGTAAAATTTATTCATACTTATTATAAAAAAGGTAAGCTTTTGATCTGTGAAGTTTGTGGGAGGAATCAATATGACTTGATAGATGTGCACCAATCCTGATACACAGTGACTAAGCCAGTTTATACCGACCGATTTACGAGCAGGCGTCGTGACATCTGTTTTATATTTATGAGAAAATTCTAACTCGATAAAGGTAGATTCGCATCTATGTACCAATGCTTATATATGCCTCATATGTTATCCATGCCATTTTTTTTATTAATAAATAGAATGCAATGCTAATTCCGTGCCGCAAAAAAGGTATTAAATAGTGTTGGTGGTAATTCTCGCAAAACCTTGGGATTAGTATTTATTTTCCTAATATTTTTGATAAATCCATGGTAAAGCTGTATATTTGGTGACAAAGCCGTGTTTTAGAAATAAAATCAAAAAATATCGCATGTTCACCATAGCAGGCATGGTCGGCAAAATCTTCAAAAGATTATTTTTGTAAACATACTCGATAAATGCATAGCTTAATAGTCATACTAATCCATATTAATACATATGTGCAAAGCTTACTTTATTACTGGTAGGTATGTAATCGAACTTTGATGTATACACTGGTCTGGGCGTCTGAAATACTACAGAGTTATTAGTTATATATCAGGTAATATGCCAGAAATATTAAAGTAATATTCCTTTAATGTGCATCGAAGAATTAAGGTCTTTGACGCTAAGAGTTGTCCATAATTTAAAAACCGCTCATTCGGCTATGCAACGAACTGTTAATTTGTTTCTCTTCTGGATAAAATTCGAAATGAGGATATCCGTAAGAGGTCACCGGTCACAACCAAGATCGCGAGTTACTTCTGCCACATGTCCTATGGCATCAAATCTTGAAGTAGAGACCGCATCTCAACAAACGTAGTGTAAGACGATGAACGGACGATTTCCGCAAGGTCACCGATAAGAGCTGGATGTAAAAAGTGGAGGTCTGGGATACGTAGCTCACACTTGAGGAGAGATAACATTTATTTAAGAAAATAACAGATAAATTCTATTAGAAACTAATAGAAATTACAAATGGAAACACATTAAATATTAAATTTATGTGAGATTTAAAATGATTACTGTTTATATATATATATATATATATATATATATATATATATATATATATATATATATATATATATATATATATATATATATATAATTCTTCTGTACGTGTGTTGACAGTGAACTCCTCCTAAACGGCTGGACCGATTTTGATGATATTTGATTTGTGTGTTTGAATGGGTCCCCGGGTGGTTTAGATTCACAATTGGAGCAGATAGGTGGCGCTGAGATCGGGTTCTAGAATCCTCCTAATCACCTGGAGCGATTTTGGCGATTTTGTTTTTGTATCATGAAACAAAGTCTTTTAGGAATTCAGAAAATATGGCGGTACGAAGTTTGCCGGGTCAGCTAGTTTATTATATTTTCTTTAACGCTTTAATATTAATATATCACTCAGATATAGATAATTCAATCAGCCACTATGGTTTTAGAGTTTTTAGTGTATTTTATTAGCTAACGGTTTTATTCATAGAAATTTAGAGTAAGTTTGAACGCTTCCTTAAGAATCATAAAGAAGTGTTCAAACTTACTCTAACTCTCTAGCAATAAGACCGTAAGACTTTACAGCCGGCGTCAGCAGAAGCAAATCTGATATTATACTCGTATATAATGAAGTTTCTTATAACATCGATTTAACTTACAATTTACATTATAGAAAAGATTAGGCTAGTGGCATATTTAATTATTGATTGGTAAGTACCTGTTATATTTTCGCAACTAAATATTTTATTTTATATTTCTATTTCTTATGGAATTAAATTAAATATAGTTAGTGTGGGTGGTGTTTGAAATAAGTTTATTGGTGGTCTATGCTGGATACCACTTTGGATAGGGTGGCACACTACTGGCGAGAGCCCATGATATCTGATATGAACAAAAACCTAAAAAAAGTTAGATTTTTTTATTCTATCCACCGTCGTCCGTTTCTATGAGCAGGGCTTTTATACGCATAAACGTAAGGCGTAAGGATAGACAGGATAAGTAGAAAGTAAGTAAAAGGTATGTAAAAAATATTTTTTACATACCTTTTACTTACTTTCTACTTATCCTGTCTATCCTATATAATACTATTTCGTTTCTATTTTATTTATACAATTTTTTTATAATTTTTTATATTTATTTCATAACAAATAGATTAATAATTACAAGCTACAATATTATACTTAAAATAATTTAAAAAAATATCATTATACACTAAAAATAAACTAACTTATAAATATAGATTCAAGACTATGTAAGAAATCGGTACCATGGGGGAGTGTGTCCAGAAGGCTGGCTGCATTGCCGCGATGTATGGCGATATTTATTCGTTGGCCAAAATATGCGCCAGACTTTTTTATTTTTATTTTTTTATTGCAGTTCAGCAGACAGGCAGACGACCCACTTGATGGAAAGTGGTTACCATCGCCTATGGACATTTGCAACACCAAAGGTGCTACAAATGCGCTGCTGCTCGCTTAAGGGAGACTGGAACCTGGTCACTAATGCCGGAACACAACTCAAGGTTGTGGCATCAAAGAGTTTCTTGCAAATTTCTTTGAAGAGACTCTTGGCCGATGGAACCCACGGACCTGTCAACTTCAAATGGCACAAATATGTAACCCCTGTTAAAGGTTCCATATTTTATGTACACAAACGCTAATATAATACAATAATAATTTTTACATAATATAAATATTTTATTATTCGGCATGCACCTAGTATGCCTCTTTCCTAATTACACTGGGCCTAACGAACTAAGACACGGGCGTCCATTAGTGAGTTGCGCACGCGACCTCTCTACTTTGTCACTTGAATCTTACAGCTATAAGACCGTCTGTCCGACTTAATAAATGGCGGTATTATGATTTACATTCTAAATCGTTGAGGTTATACAACTTGTGGGGGTGTTAAAATGATATTTATTATGAGGTGATTCAGAAATGTTCTAACACACCACACTAGGTATGATCATCGGCAACGGCACAAATATGGCCTAGGACTATAATTGTTAATCGAAATATTTTTGTGTAAAAAGGACATATTAGATCGGTTATGCAAACCAATAATAATAATAATCTGCAGATAAACACAGACATTGTACTAATTGTAAGCAATTTACGCTGGTGTTATGGTTAATATACAACGGACAACTCTGGGAATTATCTCATACATCCAGGCCATAATACGAAACGGAAATTTCTTGTGAAATATCACGAGTCGAATCTGTGTACAGTAGTAATGGCTTATACCTCATTTTTTAATTACCTGGACTAAAATGACAATTGCGATAGACCTTTTTTGATTCATTATTGAGTTATATGAGTTGAATCAACAACTCACCACTGTGAGTTTTTTTTTTATTGGACTTGACTTTGTGTTGTTGGTCCGAAGACCTCACAACTTTACCGGGGTTTTCGGGGCGAGTGCCTTTGCGAAGCGAAGGCGCTCGAGCCCGGGGGGCAACTTGCTCGAGGGGGCTCCCTAGGGAGTTTCACCTCGGCTGGACTGTTGCCATGAGAGGGGGATGAATTTAATGATGCCCACCATAGGGCGACACAATGCACTAATTGAGAGCGGGCGACGGGTAATATAAAGCCCGAGAGGAAGGATCCCGGCGGACCGGGATCGGCGGTTCGCGGTGGCCTATACTATCTTACTGCCGTTTCGCAACGTGTTATGGTTGGGAGAGAAGAAACGGCGAAAGAAACTTCCCAGCAACACGCCTAGTCTATCCTATGGGGGGGCTGTGTCTCCTGGCGTCCCTCGCGGGGACGTGGAGAGATCGTGATTGGCGGCGTCGACGCCGCCGTCTGTGTCTGTCTGTCGGTGCCTGCCAGCCTGCCGTCCTAACCGCGGGCGGGCTGATCCGAGCCAGCCGTTTTGTGATATCGTCGACCTTGTCCGTGAGGATGTTACGCGGTCGTCGCACGAGAGCCTTTGTCGAGGCTTATAATCAGACGCGGACACGACGAGGGGATTTCGATGGTGCGGCGCTAGATCGAAATACTTACGCGAGAGCGACGTAATGTAGTTTTTGATGGAGGGAAGCTCCAGATCGCGGTGGATGTCGACGTTACGCATATAGAGAGGAGCACCAACGGCTCTGCGCATGAATTTATTCTGAACGATTTGCATTTTCTTTAAAAGGGAAGGCTTGGCATGGCCGAATACCACACTCGCGTATGTCATTATCGGGCGGATGCATGTTTTATATAGAGTAAGCTTGTGTCTGAGGGACATTTTGCTTCGTTTATCTATCATGGGTGCTAGACGACCCATCACAAATCGCGCTCTATTCCGGACTATAGTGATATGCTCGTTGAAGCGCAAGTTCTGATCTAGGGTGACACCCAGGTATTTGGTGTACTTTGCCCAGGGGATCTCTTGTTCGTAGAGCGAGATGGCTTTTAAGCGAAGGCAAGCGCGTTTGGGAGAGCGAAGTGTGCCCGGGGAAAAGAACATTGCTGCGCTTTTCTCCGGGTTCACCTCTATCCTCCATTTGCGAAACCATTCGCCTAGCTCTGTTACAGCTGCCTGTAGCCGGACGCAAGCCATTTGTCGGTTGTGATCTGATGTATAGAGTACGGTGTCATCCGCGAAGAGGGCCAACTCTACATCTGGAGTTTTTGGGATGTCGCTGGTGTACAGCGTGAAGAGTAGTGGAGACAGGGCCGAGCCCTGTGGTACACCGGCTGTGAGTGGGTGAGGGGACGAGCGTGTCCCTCCACTCGAAAACGGAAGCTACGGCCTAGGAGGAAGTCTCGCAAGATGAGCACGAGTCTGTCTGGCACACCGAACTGGTACAGCTTGTAAATCAAACCGTTATGCCAGACCTTGTCGAAGGCCTTAGCTACGTCAACGAACAGTGCGGCTGTTCCTATAGGGCGAGGGCGATGGGCAAAGTGGGATAGTATGTGCTCCGTGATGCGGTGCACCTGTTGGACGCATGAGTGTCTGGCACGGAATCCAAACTGCTCATCGGGTAGTAGATGTTTGCTGATGGCAAAATCTCTAAGTCTGGAGAGGATGACCCTCTCGTAAAGCTTGCTGAGTGTGCTCAGTAGGCTGATTGGACGGTAGCTGGACGGTTTATTAGCCGGTTTTCCAGGCTTGTGAATACCGATGACGTCTGCTTCCTTCCAGATCGCGGGGAAAGAGCAGTTTGTTATGGCGGCATTGAAGATGCTCACTAAGATTATAATCAAGTGGCCGGGGAGGAGTTTTAAGACGCGATTGTTAATGCCATCGATCCCTGGGGCCTTTCGCGGTTTGAGGACTTGATCAGATCTTGCACTTCTTCGACCGTGACTGGGTCGAGTGTGGTTTCCGCTGGTAAGGAGGATCTACGTTCGACCTCGGAGTCCACCTCCGTCAGGTGTGACTGGTCGACGTTTTGTGTAGTGGGGGAGCATTGAAGCTCTAGACTCTGAGCAAGGCATTCGGCTTTCTCCTCATCATCGAACGCCTCGGTGTTGTCGGCTCTTTCTAGCGCGGGTATGACAGTGAGGGTATCTGATTTGAGAGCTCTAGCCAGCTTCCAGTACGCCTGGTGAGTTGGTTCGATATCTCTCAACGTTCTGTCCCAACGTTGTTCCCTGACTTCCCGGATACGTAGTTTGACCTCGCGCTCTAGTTGGCGGAGTCGGACTCTGTTGTCTTCGGTGGGATATCTGTCGTGAGCTCTGGAGGCGGCTCTCTTTTCCCTCAGCAGTACCCTCACTTCGTCTGGCAGGCATAAGTGGCGGTCATCCTCCACTGGCACCTGTCTGGACGAGTTCCGCACTGCGGATTTAAGGTGGCTGGTGAGGGCCTCGATCGCCGTCTCCGTGTCTTGGCGGGATTCGATGTGGTCCGGGATGCGGTCCAGGTCTTGTGATTCGGTTGCCTTGAGGAGGTCCCCAAGTCTCAACCAGTCCACAGAGGTCCTAGTTTCAGATGTCTGGTCCGTCTGTGGTCCTAATTTGAGGATAACCGGGCGATGGTCCGAGTCTATATCGTCCATCGTTTCGATCGAATGGAACTGAAGAGTGACGCCCCTCAGTAATGCTAGGTCGAGAGTGTTTGGGGTCCCTCAGTCGCGGTTGGGGGGGTATCGTGTGGGGGTCATGGGAGTTATTATATCAAACAAAAGATTGTCTGATATATTTATTAGGGCTCTGCCATTGGGGTTAGTGGTATTGCAATTCCACTGTTCGTGTTTACAATTCAGATCTCCGGCTATTATAACAGCTGGGCTTAAGTTGAATAGGGCTTCTAGGTCTTTCTTAATAAGGGTTTTCTGGCACGCGAGGTATGCTGAGACTATGACTAGAGGTTGGTGGCCAGTCATTGCTAGTCTGCAGGCGGATACCTCCATACCTACTAGTGGTGGGGTGACTAGAGGCATGCAGTGTAGAGATCTTCTGAAATAGATCAGGGTGCCGCCACCACGGCCTATCCTGTCATGTCTAGTGACCCGATAGTTAGAGATCTTTGGATCTCTTTCACTCGGTTTCAGGAAGGTCTCCTGCACTAGTAGTATATCTACTTGATTGGTAACCAGGAAGTCATGGACCAAGTCGCGCTGGTTTCGAAGGCCGTTGGCGTTATAAGTCGCCAGAGTCAATGAGCGTGGTTTATTTCTACCTACATGCGCCATTTGTTACCGGTAACAATAATTTAACTAGGTTGTTTAGTTATAACGACCTAAGTACCTGGAGGAGGTACGCGTGATCCATTTCGATCACGAGTTGATCCCGGAGGGAGGGTTGATCAGACTCTGCAACTTGTCTCAGTTTTCGAGCCAAGAGTTGGACCTCTGCTAGGTCGAAAGGCAAGTTCTTGGCGAATTTAGTCGCCAAGGCTAAGTCCTCCGCTAAAGAGTGGTGGGGTGACGGCCCAGAAGGTGCTTTTAAAATGTGGGCGGGGGCAGGGGTTGCTGGGGGTAGGCCGGTCATAATTGGGGCGCGCGTCCTTAGTGGAGGGAACGCTTCCGTCGTGGGAAGACCCGTCCAGTGATTTACCACTGGAGGGGGGGCCGCGACGAATGCGGGTTTGTTTGGCACTTTTCTAGTGCCTTTTTGGGCGTTGCCCTTTCCGACCTTACGTTTGGGTCGGGGGGCGGCAGGACAGCCTCTGTAGTTAGCGGGGTGACCCGCTTGGCCGCAAAGAATGCAGCTCGGTGGCTCCGGGGAGTCCCGGGTGCGTGTGCACTCCGAGGTCCCATGGTCGCCCAGGCACTTGACGCACCTGGGACGGGATTGACAATGTAGGGCAGAGTGCCCATAAAGTTGGCAACGATGACACTGCCGCAGTGTATGTTTTCGTGTGGGCGTTCCACACGAAGGCCAGAGAGGCCACAGACCTTCTCAAGTTCGAAGATCTTTTCCCCTCTGGGGAGAGGTCGAGGACAACCAATACTAGGTTTAGAGGAGACTTTGTTGCGTCGCCTCTGTGCATACGGTGCACTTCGTGCACCGGTACAGCTTGGGACTTAAGGTCCTCGAGAATGTAGGAACACTCGATTTCCTGTGGGAGTCCGCGGATTACAGCCCGAAGGCGTTTTTCTTCCGGCAGGGCATAAGTGTAGTAACCGATTTTACGGTCACATAACAAGGATGTTAGGGAGCGGTGGTCACTTGAAGACGTGACCATAACTTTGATGCCGTGTTGGGTATCACGGGCTTCTTTTATCGAGATTGCCTTACCTGGCAGCTCCTTAGCGAGTTGAAGCCAATGGGCTTTCTCGCGGATGATCAGGGGTGGCGGCGGGCGCTGTGAAGGTGGCCCAGGGCGGCTGGAAGGTGCCGCTGTTGGTTTTGTGCCCGCAGTGGGCGCGGGGTTGGGGGGGACCTCCCTCTGGGTCTTCCGTTTTTTGGTACGATTGACGGTTATGAAACCGTCATCGTCCTCGTGGTTTAAGGGGAGGTTCACGGGAGGCGCGACATCCATGGGGGTGATTTCATCGGCCGGTGGAAGAGGGGCATCTCTGAGCTATTGCGGACCGTCAGGAGATAATTCGATTTCTCGACGAGAATCGATTACGCGGTGTATGGGCGATCGCGAACGCGATGTCGTCGAACTCGCGGAGCTCGATCGCGGTTGTCCCGACGCGGAACCGCGAGAAAACGAGGCGCGTGATTTTGGTGCCACACGGTGGGCATCGTTGAGCGGGGGTGCGGGCGGCGGGCGCGCCGGTATCACGGCGGGTACGGATGCGGGGGGCGCGGGCGCTAAGGCAGAGCGCAGGTGGTCAGCGATAAGCGCGGTAGCGGGGGTCGCGGGGGGTGCGGTGGTCGCGGCAGATGCGGGTGCGGGGGCCCCTTGCACGTGTAACTTGCAGGACACGGGTTTCTCGGAATTAAGTTCCGAGATAACGGACGCCATTGATTGGGACTCCGGAGTCCTCAAAAATTGGTCGAGCGCTTGAGGGAATTGCTGTCGTAAAAACGACAGCAAACCCTCCAACAGCAATGGAGAGAGCTCCACGCCGTCCATTGTCCCTGAGGGGGACGAACGATTTGGTGGAAAAACCACCTGATTACGCACTTTTCACTGCACTGTCACAGAAAAAACACAGATCGACCGGGTGAACGAACGAACACAACGAACACGAATAACGGACAGCCGAGGCGGAACGGGAGACGTGCGCGCGCGACGAACGACAACGGGCGAATGTGACCACTGTGAGTTGAATCCTTCAGAATGTCTATAGAAATTCTATAGGATTTCAACCTTTTTTCTATAGGAATTTAATTCACAGTGGTGAGTTGCTCCAAGCTTACAAAGTAAAAAAAAGGTCGATCGCAGTTGTCATTTTAGTCCAGGTAATTAAAAATCAAGGTATAGAATACTCAAACACATGCAGCGTCGAAATATATAAGGACTTAATGAATCAAACAATCATATTGATATACTTATTAAAAAAACTGAGACAGACAAATAAGTAAAACAATTTTTAGAGAAACGTGTTGCTGGAGAGTTTCTTGTTGCTTCTAGTGGTGTACATAGAATAAATAGTAAGTAGACTTGACTTTTAACTGTATCTAACCTTCAAAAAATGTTCTCCAGTAGAAATTTATTAGAATAAAATTTTGAAATATGAAACTAAGAAAAACTTAGTAAAACAATTTTTAGCTAGACTACATAAAAACTGCTCTATACAAATTAATGTATAATTGTATTCTAAATTTTGTTCATTGCCAGACATGGAAATATCAAAATACCAGATATTTTTCGGTCTTTATCACAGTTTTATGTGTGAATACAAGTGTTATTTGCATTGTAAATGTGTGCGTGGGCGGCGCACGCGCCACGCCTCTCGCTTCTATTATTTATCGTTGTCATTCCATTAGTGATGGGACAAAAGTTTAAAATGAGTTGGCAGCGGCGCATGTTTATGATTTTAGTTTTAGGTTAGGTTTTGAGACAATTTAAATTTAGAACGAAGTGATTGTATTCCACATAATAATCGTATGATGGATATTTAAAATTAATATCTTCTTTTTTTTTAATGTTCTAAGTTTGAATAGCAGTCTTGTTAGAGATTTGATTTATGTCAACCAAGAAGAAGCAGTTTAGTGTAATCTGTAGAGGGGTCAATTTTGTACAATGAATTTTTTTTTAAATGGGGTCTAATTGAGACCGAATATACAATTTTTAAAATGTTTGTCTTTCTATACTCAGCTGAAAAGTATTGAACGGCATTAAAATAAAGTCGACTTAGAGTCAGCTTACATCTCGGATAAACATTTAACATACTTTTTAGCCCCATAACTGAATTCGTTTCAACAGTATAGACGAATACAGGCAAAATATGTCAAAGCGCTCGGGATTATTTTTGGAGCCACTGTTGTAATACATTATCAAACGTCGTCATGGTAAAAAAGTTTCCCAGATGCTACTTTTTCATCTGGGATAACGTGTTTGTAACTGTGTCACGCAAATGTACCTATGGGTTTAATGCGTTATTTCTGATGTAATATTGTTATTAATTGTGCATGACGATAAATATTGACAGAGAACATGTACATATACAACATATGTATAATTGTATATACACCTATGTAGCTATTCGTGTACAGCGTTATTTTCAACGGTATAAATAAGACGCATTTGGCTACAGTCAATGACTCTGACATTGTCACAGGTGAAGCCCGAGCATGACTCAGCTAGTATAATTTTAATTGGTGGAAACTCCTATATGCATTACGAAAACCTACATATAGCGAACTGTGTCTAATATTGAAAAATGAAATATCTATATTCCGACTAAATTAAACTTTTTTTTATTGATTACGTTCAACAGACAGGCAGACGGCCCACCTAATGAAAAGCGGTTACCATCATCTATAGACATTTGTAACACTAAAGGTGTTACCAATGTGCTGCTGCTCTCTAACGGGAGACTGGAACCTGGCCAGTAATGCTGAAACACAACTTGAGGTTGTTATGGCAGTATACTCTAGACCAGGGGTGGTAGTCATTCAGACGGGCAAATGCTCTACCACCTGGCTGTGGTGTGTTTTTGTCGCCGCTTACGACAAGTCGCCCGGCCCCAGGAAATCGCATTCTTTCTCCGTTCCTGCACGGACAGAAATAATAAAATTATATATAATAAAAATAATATAATATTGTAATTGTCTTTTGTTTTTTAGTTTTTTGTTTATTTGTTTGTACGCGATTCACGTAAAAACTACTGGTTCGATTTTGGTGTGATTTTCAGTGATCCATAGTAAATTTCCGGACATAAAATCTGCGGTATTTTATATCCCAGGAATCCGGCGGCAATCTTTTTGGGAGCAGTTTAAATTGGCCTGGTCCAATTTTTTAATTCTAGTCTAACATTTCTATCATAAAATCAGTGTTACCTTTGATTTTAAATATTGATAAAAAACTGTAAACTTGGATGAATAAATGAATGAAAACACTTTATTGTTCACCAAAATTAAAACTAGTTTCTTAAAAACTAGATACAATAAATGTTGAACAAAGGACGGCCTTATCGCTTAAAGCGATCTCTTCCAGGCAGCCCCCTAAACTATGGAAAATATTAAAACATGGCAGTGGCGGTGTAGACAATAAATAATATTGTTACAAGTTGGGCCACCTGCATTCCTATTGTCACATACCGACAAAGAAATGCTGCGCATCTCGTTTATTGCCCCTCCCGCATTGGGAGTTCTTTTTATTACTTCTTATTTAAATTTGCAATTAGACAATAGCCTATTGTTATTGTTTTCGACTTTGTTGGCCGTTCGCAGGAATAGATAACCAGGTGTGCAAATTACTATTTCTCGGAAACTCAGTGCGCACGGCTGATTTTTTTTGTACCGTATAGTTAGTATAAGACAATGCCCGAATGGAGGGGTGGGGCAGTCAAGCGACGACTACGAGACGAGTAAGACGTTTGTAGTACTCTCGATTAGCGATATAGACGACGGACTTTGCGCGTGTCGAATTGCATTAAATCTTGCAGTGTGAACTGGTTGCATCAAGTTTTATTTGTATTTGTTTTATACGTGTTTGTACAGTTCTAATAAATTCTATAGTAGTTCCAACGGCATTTTTAATTCGAGTCCTGTAGCTTGTAACAATATAAAACATTCAAAATGTATTAAATAAATAAATAAAAGGCTTTATTATATACTATATAAACACAGTACATATCATAATACATACAGAATAAGCAGCATTATTATACCTGAGAGGACCGAAAATAATTAAAAACCATGATTTTAAAAGGAGATACTGACTTAGCTTGTCTGATGTTGAGTGGCAGTGAGTTCCATAAACGGACAGCCTGTACTATGAAGGAGTTGTCAACGAATGAAGAAGTGTGTACAGGTGTTATCAAGGAGATATTATTACTAGAGCGCAAATAACGAGAATGAGAAAGATGTAGGAAATCAAAACGTTCCTTTAAATAAGGTGGAGTACGAGGTAATCTTGGTTACTTGTCCAATGTGGACGAAGTTACGGGCAAATGCTAATTTTAAAAAAATGTGTCTGCAAAACCATACAAAGGGGTCCTTTTGTATTTTATTAAGATTAACTATTACTTTCAACATACACCACTCGAGTATAGAAAGGTCAAATTGGTCATAATTGCCTTACCTGATCTATAAATCACCGCACTATCCATTGTCAATGGAAAAGCCAAACATTTCCTGGTATCTCGGTCAGTTTTTATTGTCGTCTTAAAATGTTGTCTTGCAAACACATTTCGTAATCGCCACGTAATGGACTATAGTTTTGTTTCTTACTACAAAATGCTTTAGTGAAATTGTAAAAATATTATAATCAGGCTTGCCCGCCAAATACATGCAATTAAGGATTATAGTTTATAGTGTTTCCTTTTACAGTGTATAGACATTTTTGAGACGATTTTTTAAAATTTCTATTAATTTTAGATTAATTGGTATATATAGCTTATTTTAGGACATGATTGGAAAAAAAAATCAATTTACATATTTATGTGATCGTAAGCGAGATTTTGAAAAATCACATTGATGTTTTTGAATGACTTTTTACTTAAGACAATTGGCGGGGAGGTATTAGCTTCGGAATTAGTAAAAATTGCCCCATACTTTTGTCTTACAATGTAGAGAATTCTGAAAGATCAAGGTGGTACAGCTTGAAATATACTTTCAACAAAAAATTATTTAAACCAGCTTTGAGCTACTTTTTGACTAGAGCATTTCTATTAAATTCGTTCTTTATGATTCATGGCAAACTCTGACAAAACCAGTGGACATTCATCGCCTACACGGTTCCCCATACGTAGTTCAATTCTTTTCAGTAATACTGATATTAGACGGATCAATCAATTTGGTTGAAACATACAGAACAGAAAGGACAGCAATGACCCGTGTAATGTCGTTTTACGGCCGGTTCTTGTATCTTACTGTTCACTCACCTGTCATCGGTAGGAATTTGGCATTACTTGTAGGGAGCTTATGTCAAATTTTAACCGCTCGTAAAGCAAATGAACGGTTAGAAAGTTATAGTAACCGGCCATTTAACACGTTTTTAACCGGCAATCAATCGGCATAATTTCAGATTCAAATCTGGTATAAGTCTTTTTTTTAATTCAAATTAAACATCAATTTTTATCTGATGAGTCAGCGTATAAGTAAAAACCAAAAGCCGTTGATCTTGAACTTGACTTGAGAGGTTGAAGTTCAAGTACTTTTGTAAAGTGAGTTAATGGTTTCAGGTAATCGTACCATGTAGCTGAGAGCACTTACCGCCAGACGTGATATTCGGAATTCAATTGAGTTACAAATTCTACAAAACTACGTACACTCAAGAGTGAAGATTCAAACGTTTTTAATCACTATAATCTATCCGTTTTGAATCTTTGTCTTATGATTTTTAGAATATCTAGGCATTTCGCGCGTGTACATACCCCGGCTACCGCAACGCCGCGCGCCGCTGCACTTTCGCTGTCAAGCGGGGTGCCAGCGGAGACGCGGCGGGCGGCGGCATGGGAGGACAAATAATGTAATATACCAGTATCATCTTATTTTGGAAATGTCATTATTTAAATAATTTTAACAATTAAAGCGCTATTTGACCTTTGTACAAAATTATGACATCATAAGTTTATACGCTCGTACAAAATCTTTGAGGCTGCGACATTTTGATAAGATGTTAAATATACTGTCTACTATGTATTCACTGGAACGCAGGGGTCATAGGTTCGATTCCTGGCGCGTTAAATTTCGTAGACAATTTTTCGGTATTTGCTTTCTTGACTTGAGAGTTGCATTCAATATGGCCTACAGCCCATAACACAAGCCTAACTTGTTTTTTTCATAAGTGATGTATTTTAAAGATACCACAATAAAAGACAGTTTAATCTAGGAAATAAGACGAATGAGTAATTTAAATTTGACTTAAAATAACTAGATATAATTTCTACTAAAATATTTCCAATTACCTACTGTCTCTAGTAAGAGACAGAACACTTTATTCATGTTTATTAGCAGTACAATTTGTTATGAATGTTATGACACTGACGTAGTGTAACTTGCTGAACTTGGGAATATATGATATATTTGCCTTTTGTCCTATCAATATAATTTTTTTTAATGTATAAGTCAAGAACACCTATAAATAAACAGTTATGCAAAAAACGTCGAACTCCTTTAGCATTTTAATTATGCAAATATGCAAATTAATTTCCACTTACGAGTGCAAGGTGAAAAATATAAAAAGTGACCACATAAAAAAAAAATTAAGGAACCGTTGCAGGGCGGTTGGGATTGCAATAAACATACCCGATAAGGTTAATGGAGGTCGTTGTGATATTAAGATTAAAAAACGAGATCGATTTAAAAAAAATATAATGTTCAAGGCAATACGCGTTAGGGATTTCGGGGAGAACTTACAAGGCCTTACAAGTTTAACTGTACACTTCTGTAAATTTTATCCGAAATAAACAATAGGGTAGTTAATAAAATTAAATTTCACCGGTTTTAAGGGCGTATTTTATTTGTCAATATATAAAACCGCGCTTAAAACCGATAAAAATGTAGTTTTTATACGTGTACTAGTCGCGAAAACTTAAGAAAATATTAATACGGTAGTAAGATGGTTTTTCATAAAATCACAGAAAGTCGCAGCCTTATAGATTTTGTAGTAGAGCGTACATATTTATGACGTCATAAGTAATTACAAGTAAAAAGAGTCAAATAGCCCATTAATTATTGTTTGAAAAATAATTACAACTATTTCATGACTTTTATAAGTAATATGATAATATTTTATTTTTAACTCCTGTTCTTTTGTACGTAAAATATTAGAATTTATTGTAAATGTGTTCGCAACCCTATTTTCCTGGGAAGATATTCATTGCTTTTTTCTAGTAAGAATTGTTGTTTGAAAAATTTTAGTTGTTTTGTGGGATGGAATTGTTGGATTGCTACAAGCAGTCGCTTCCTGATGTTAGACATATGTACCATGTTACCGCTTATGGTAAACTTGTTTAGTTTAATATTGTTACGTCATATTAGAGTCGCCAACCGTATTTATAATATATACCAACCAAAATTCCCAAAAGTACTATATTTACAGATTAAAAACAAAAATACTATATTTTCTTCAAAAAAAGGTGGCAACACTACGTCATATCCTTTCCAAAACTAAAACTACTATTACTATAGAAGTTATGAAATCTTATAATTAAACAAGAGGTCCATTGCTCTGAAAGTCACTTTCACCTAATAACATAAAGTGCTGTTCTGAACTGTATGAAAACATATTATTATATTGATTACCTTCATTCGTAGAAATCTTAATTATATTAAGTAATTGTAAAAGTGTGTTGTTGTTGCGTTTTCTGTACTAATGTATCTTAAATCTCTTGTTTTGTAATCTATACCCATATACATATTCTGGTATAGTCCTATTCTAATAATGTAAACCTAAATCTACTCTTATATCTACAAGGGTAAGAATTTAATAAATTTAGCAACTGTGCGGCAGCGGCAAATCCACGAATTATGAAAGGTTCCGTAGAGATGAGAAATGGCCTTTGTTTTCATTATTTGCCCATGGAACTATAATAAAAAAATTAATTGAAAATATCCCATACTTCAAAACCTATTCTACGGATAATGTCAAATTAATTTACTAACGTTTTTTGAAGTTATGAACTTAACTTTTATTCAAAATTTTCCATTTCATACTTCGAAGTTTAAAAGAGAGAGAGAGAGAGAACTTTAGAAGCTAATATATGCCTACTTATTGACTTAAATAAAAAACTTATTGAAGAACATTGTCGTGAGTTTTCAAAATCTGATTAAACATACACACACTTATGTACATATTATTATTATATAAAAAAAATAATTTGACTATCAATTACATGTAGCCTATACGCCCCTAATTTAAAGTCGTTAACCAGTTTTACTATCATTAAAATTCATACATATAGACCAAGCAGTTTCTGAGGCTATTTAATGTAACATACAAAAACATATGAATAGACGAAGATGCAGACATAGATGGACTCACATAATGAAAAAGTAAGCACTCCGTTTTTACCAAAAGTGTAAGTGTTTACATTCGTCATCTAAGGCTTATACTACATTATTAAATCCAATAAAGTAAGAAGAGAATAATAAAATATTTATTTTCCATTAAATAAAACCAACGACAACGGTTCACACAAGTTCACTGCCAGTCACACAGTAGGGTCATTTATTTTATCAAGCGAAATCATAAAAGCATTTATCGATCGATAAAAAAAATTAAATCACTCGACTTAATTACCAAAAACGCTCTACTTTGTTTTAACGCGCGAATAAAAAATAAACCAGTTTGCGATTTTGCGCGGAGACATTCAACACGCCTCGATAATATGAAAATGAAGAAATTATCGATTCAGTAACGAGCCGCGGATTGCGGGTATCGATAAAAAACTCCTTTTATATCGACTTTTATGCGAAGCTCTAACGGTCGCTGTAAATTCGATATGTTATGGCCGTCCACCCTATATGGTTTTGTTTATGCATTTATAGTGTGAGATAGAATAGTGAGGACACCGCGATCAAAGGTTTTTGTACACAATAAATCTTAGTGTGGACATGAAAGAAGAATACTCTGTCAATCTCGATGGAAGATTGATTGATTTTTTTAAATTTATTTTTCCTGTATTGCTACTGCGCAGAAAAGTGAAAAAGTGGCTGAAACGTCGGAATAATGAAAATAAAATAAATTACCGCGATTCAAACCGTTAAAACGTACTTTTATTATATAATAATTGTCATTTTTATAATCTGTTATTATTGTTATGTCGAAAAAAAACGAGGTAAGAAATTTCAATCATCTTCCACTTCTCTGTTTAAATAAATAATAATAATAGAGTTATCAGCATACTAGTATTTGGTTCTGATTTAGTCCCAGATCTGCACTTGTGAGCTCTATGGTTCGCTTTGGGAATTTATATAAAATCTTTTTAGTTTATATTTTATTGCTTTGTGGTTATTTCTGTATATTATTATATTTATTATATATTATTATCCTCTGGTACATTATTTACAATTGTCGGTGTTATATATTCTTCTAGCATTGTCCCATATAATTACATTATTATACTAGCTATAATATAATTCTGGTTTGTAACATTCAGTTAGCGTCAAATATTTAGCTTTTATATACTCATAATATATACGTAAAGTTAAGGACTCAAGAACCTTTTATATGATCCTTGTGTACATGGCGGTTTGTTTTATGAAAGAGGACGTATACCAGAATACTGAAGGAAAAGGGATGAAAGGATTCCTTCAGTTGCCACCCTCAACTACACAAGGGTTTGTTTAGAACGATTAATTATTACTCGTACAACAACGATCTGAACGGAACTTCTTGCCAATGTTTTTCTTTGCGCTATACTATATGGTTGTCGTTATAAAATTTCTTAGGGGTTGGCAGGCCGTTGGCAATATTCCTGATACTACAGACGTTCATTAGCAACAGTAACCATTTTCCATTAGGTGGCCATCATTTTCCTGCTTCAGTTAATAAAAAGTACTATGAATAACAATTGCAGAGTAAAATAGGTACACTTAAAAGTTGCTATATCTTACACAACTAGATGGTTCCACTAGATGATTATCAGAACTAAGAAATTTCTCTAGTATTATAATTTGAAGCGTCAGTAGTGTGATGCCTTAATGTGCAATGCAGTATTATTTTCTACTCTAATTGAGCGACACATATTTTTTAAGACATAAACTCTAATGATTGTATTTAAATTGAATTTCGAATGATTTACTTAGAACTTATTGATATACCGTGAGATGTCGCCTTTGACGTTTATGGCGATAATAAACGAGGAAAGCTTTAACACTTCTGCCTACAGATTTGACCTTTGTACACGTTTAAACTTTTTTATTTCGATTTTTACTGTTACATCGAGATTCATCTCGATACAGATACAGTAAAATCGAGAAAATGAAGACATATTTAAAACTAAATTACATATATTTATTACCTTTTAATTTTTTTATTACGTTTCTCAAAATTATATAATTTATGTAGCTTAAGGCTATAGCTGTGGAGTAGACGAGTCCTGGATTGGAGACAGCGTAAGCGTAATTAATATAGGCTCTCTAGCCCAGTGCCGTAAATAGCCTTTTCTGCGCCCTATGCGAGCTTCTATAACTGCGCCCTTGTTTTTTTTTTAGACATTATAGGTACCCTAGCTAGAGCAATGTATACGCCTACTTTATTTCATTCAGGGTGATAAAATAACGCACAAGGACTTTGGTGTTGGTGGACTAATTATCTAATATTTTGTAAGAAAACTCTATTTTTTTAAAGAACTAGAACACAATAACGCTCGTGCGCTGCCAAAAAAATGAGCGCGTTGTTTTGTCTAATTTAACAGATGTTTTTGATGATACTTTCATGTAGGTACGTATGTGTTGGAATCAAGCACTAGGAGCGCCGCCGGAACTTATCAGGAATAAACCGAAAAAATAATAGTCCTGCCTGGTCTGGCCATTCTTGCGCCCCCCAGAGTCTACGCCCTGTGCCTGGGCACCGGTGGCACCGCTCTATTTATGGTACTGCTCTAGCCTGTTATAGCGACAATTTTGGTAAGGTCTTTGAAAGCGGAGGACCGAGATATGTGGCGCAAAATTCGGGAAACCTACACCTAACTCAATATTTAAATTAGATTTATTAATAAATTAATTAATACATATTAAAAATAATATCTATAGATGATACGAATTATATACCACATTAATATGCATGTATTATTATTATTATTATTTTTAATTTAAACATCAAAAATACGATCAATAATTTAATTAATTAAGGATTTTTTAAGTGGGTAGTACATTTTTTTTCATTTGGATATTATTTTGGAGACCTGTAATACTTATTAATTAATTATTGACTACTTAACGGCGTGTAACTGAATAACAAATAATTAAAAATTTACTCGATCTTTAAATTAATAATCATTTTAGGGTAGGTACAGACTACTGCCTGACTTTTATCTTATTCGACCCACTATATGACACGACTTAAATAGACACATTAAATCCTAAAACACAATGAATTTTATTCGGTCTATTACACAAAACGTGGTAATCAAGTACGTGCTTTCGCAAAAGACACAGTATGCGAGGTATAATTTACAGTAATCACTATTTGGACACGCGTGCGTCCGTCACACGACAAAACTGTTGCGACAAAGAACTACTCCGTTTATTAAAAGACTTATGTGACATGTATGAAATTACACCCGACATCAGTGTGATCTAAGCTTTACTATCAGCACAATAGAATTCAAATTAGTTTTATAATTTTAAGAAGACACATAGGTGGATATAGCTTTTTAGAAATAAGATAATCGTGACGACCCACTGATGCCGAAATTATTTCTCTTTGTCCGTTATAAAGTTTAATTCTAACAAAATATATTACTAGGTCACGATTTATAATATCAATTAGTAGAGGCTTTCACATATCTAGGACTTTATTTGCGTGAAATTTAAATCTTTATCATGGAAGGAATATTTAGAAACGAAAAACCTCTAGCCAAGAACGTAACTCCTTACACGCGCTCTAATCACATTTCCGACCACCAGTCGGTTTATGTTGTTATATGAATTCTTAATCAAAACGTTCAACCAATGTTTTATTATTAAAACCATATTTTTTAGAAGGTTAATAAAACAAAAAATTGTGTGTGTGCAGTTCACACGCAGTAGAAATGAAACAAAGTGTTACAAGGGATGGGAGGGATACTAAATTTCGTGACGTCACATTTCATACATTATATCGTTATAATATATTAAGCTTTAAAATAAGAAATTTGAAGTATTAATACATTTCCAACTTTATTTATATTTGCATAATGTTTAAATTATTAAATGTAATGTATTCTATCTCATTCTCTTGCAGGCTTAGTCCTATGGATTTATATATTTATCTCTTTTTAGTGTCGCTTTTTCGTTTCATAGAATTTTAAATCACAACGATTTTAAAGAAGTTTTACTTCAAAAAATTAAATAATTTTAAACATTTTGCTGATTTATTCCATGCCATATCGCATTGCCATACAGTGTGGAAGCAGCCAGCATTTTGGGAACGCTCTCCACCGACAGTGACGTAGAATCCATTTTTTTAGAATGTAGTTTTTTGAAAGTAGTAATTTCATTATTTTTTGTTTTTTTTTTATATTGTTTCATATATGGTGGAAATACCAGCAAAACGGACGAAGCGCCTATGCTTCCACTTTCATCAAACGTACCGCTGAAGAGAGAAAATCTTTTTCGACATCTGTTTTCCTGAAACATACAATTTAGGTGTCTTCAAGTCTCGCGTGAACAGTTATCTTCTAGGTAAGCGTGCTCCATCTTAGACTGCATTTCCACCTGACATCAGGCGTAATGTCCGTCAAACGCGACCCTATACAATATAAAAAACCGTGTAAATACTTTTAAATATATGTTTGAAATAAAAATTCTATTTTAAATGTAGTTACATGTTATGTGCAATTTAAAATTTGCATTTAAACCTTCCTGATCTATTTATTATTCACATTTAAAACAGGATACAGTTAAACATATTATACTAAAAGGAAATTTGTTTGCTCTCGATATTGCGTTTTTATGGTAGTAGTTTAACTTTTATGATAATAATAAAATGTTTATAATGTGTGCAAAGTAATTAACTTTTTTTAAACAGGCTTTTAATACAGTACAGGTTAACTTTCTATGTTGTGATCCGAACTTTAAAATGAATTTATGTAAATGTTGAATTTCATTTTCATAATGAGTTAATTTTACTTTGAAAGAGTACGCTCCTTCGCTTGTTTAGTAAATTCTTAAACGACTTTAATAAAAGAAGAGGTTCTCATTTCGTCGTATGAATATATTTTTTATCTATGTTCAGCCATAACTTTTTGTTTCTAAACCGATTGTGATCATTCTTTTTGCGATAGATTCAGTGCAGTTTTAGGAGAGTCTCATATAAATTTAATTATAATTGGATACCATATACGATACCATAACTTAAAAGTTTATGTAAAATAAAGAAATATAAAAAGCGAAACCGACTTCCATAGTAACTAAAAAGAGAAAAATAAATATTTTCTACAACATCATGAAGTCAGTCCAAGTACAGTAGCAATGTGAAAAGGTTCGTCACCTTCAAGTCGACTTTTGCTTTCTCGAGTACAAAAAACAGTACCGAATGTTACGCTTTGTTACGTTTATAAAATATAGAAACGGGAAAAAAGAAAATTAAATGTTGACAATGACAGACACTGCGATCAATAATAGTATTAATCATCAAAAACAAAGAGGATATAATCACTACGCTTATCATAAATATTAAAATCAATAAAAAGACTTTACATTTCTAAACAATCTTTTTAAACAAGATAGAAAATCAAACAACTTTGATTTAAGTAATTTTAAACTTTATTGACAAACAGACATAATTTTTTGTGAATTTGTGGTAATCTGTGACTTAGTTTGAAAAGTTAACATGTGCTCGCGGAACGTTAAATGAATCAATTTGAAAACTGGCGAACCTTTTCATACCGCTACTGTACAAATAAAACATTTTACTTTTGAAATTCAGAAATTGTGTAAAGCCATATAAAAAGAAAGAATTTTTAATAGAGACCCGATGAATTAACTAAACGAACGATTTACTACAAAACATTTATAGCATCAGTTAATAAAGACTTAACTCTTGTTATACGTGTCCGAATGTCGGGCCACCATTGTTGGTGATAGACCAGAAATGTCTCCATTCAGCTGAGATGAAAATGTTGAGATGGATGTGTGGTGTTACAAGAATGGATAAGGTGAGAAAAGAGTACATACAACTTTGAAAGTTGCACGCGTGACTGAAAAATTGAGAGGAAGAAAGGCAACGGGCATGTATTGAGAAATTAAAGTCACGTGATAGAATGTTAAACTGCAAGATTGATGGGTAGAAATGTAAAAGTAGACCAAAAAAGAGACGAATAGATTATGTGAAGGATGATATGATGATTTGTGGTGTGACAGAAGACATATGTCAGAAAGAAGGAATGTAAAAAGAAAAGACATATTGTGCCGACCCCAAATAATTGGGAGAAGGTGAAAAAAAGAGAAAACTTATCATTGCTTGAGCAATATCTTATAATAGAGTGATATCCATGTCACGTTTGATCTAATACAATCCACATCTGTATTCCGTAAAACAGAATGCGAAAATAAATGCAATTTTTGTGAGCGCGCTTCGCGTCGGCTTAGTTGCGTGTGATTACTATCGAGCGTCGCACGCGCAGCGGCTTACGGAAAGTTGCGCTTTTACCACGATTAGTTCCGACAACTTATGAACACAGTCAAGAACCGCTATTAATTTAGAGTCAAAATAATATAAATATATTAATTATACCAGTTGTTGCCTGCGGCTTTGATCGCGTAGATTAAAAATAGTTTTAGTTTGAGTATTCAAAAAAGTTAATAAGTAGCCCGTTTTTCACCACCCTGAGGGTTAGACTTTCCAAAAACACCAATAATTATACATGTGCCTTTATTTGTCAGAAGTCGTGATAGCGCAATAGCTCACGCACACGTCCAACTCAAAGTGCGCGGGTTGGAATCCTGGCCGGAATGCATGCACCACTTAGGCAGTTTTCTGACCTAATGTGCATATTGTTACAATTATTACGTAATAAAAACGGTGAAAGAAAACATTGTGATGAAACCGGCACATCGAGATAGCCGATGTGTCAAACCTGCCAAGCCGCCTTGGACAAGCGTGGTGGGTATACTGTCCGTTCCCCAATAGTGGGAGGCCCGAGTCCAGCAGTGGGACGTTCATGGGCTGTCATTTTATAAATATTATTATATTTATTTGCAACCAAAAGCTAGTACATAAAATTACGTGCTGTTTTGAAAATGACTGATTTTTATATAAACTTTCATTCCCTTTTTCACCCCTTAGGGGTTGTATTTTCAGAAATCCTTTATTATTAAGCATAAAAGAACCCGCATGCAAAATTTCACGGTTTTAGCCCCAGTTGTTTGGACTGTGCGCTGATATGAGTCAGTGAGGTCAAGTAATTATATATGTACAGATACGTGAAAGTGAGTTTGCTTAGGAACTACTACGTTTATTTTGTATAACGCCAGACCCCTTTGCCACCGGTCTTAAATAGGATGTAAATCAAACAACTTTAAATTGATAATTACTGGTAACAGTTTACCAAACAAAATATCATAAATCTTCACGATATGAGACGTAACTTGTTTTTTTTTGGGTGGAAAGAAAAATAAAAGGCAAGTTGGTTCATCAAATATCACCAACTTGATTGATAATTTCTTTTATTTTCCTTCCACCCATTTAAATATTATATAAAATTAGCTGACCCGGCGAACGTCGTACCGCCATATTTTCTGAATTCCTAAAAGACTTTGTTTCATGACAGAAAAACAAAATCACCAAAATCGGTCCAGATGATTAGGAGGATTCTAAAACCCGACCTTAGCGCCACCTACCGGTTCTAATTGCAAATCTAAACCACCCGGTAAGCCACTCAAACACACAAAAACAAAATCTCCAAAACCGCTCCAGGTGATTAGGAGGATTCTAGAACCCGATCTCAGCGCCACCTATCGGTTTCAATTGTGAATCTGAATCACCCGGGGACCCATTCAAACACACAAAACAAATATCATTAAAATCGGTCCAGCCGTTTAGGAGGAGTTCACTGTCAACACACGTACAGAAGAATTATATATATATATATATATATATATATATATATATATATATATATATATATATATATATAATGATTAGAGCTAGGCATGTTTGCTGTAGTTTCTTGCGCCGCTTCTTCTCTTCAAGGCATAACATGTTGCGAAGCGGTGGTAAATTAGATTAGGCTCCCATAGAGTATATAATAACCACAAACAAAATTAAAACTAAATAATTAAAATTAACAAGTTGACGGTAGGCTAAATAAAACTAACAATACTCATTGACACTTGACATCTTTGTCTTCCATGATCACGGCCACTGAAAAGTGGTCGATACGTCGAAATAATAAAAATGAATTAAATTACCGCGCTTAAAACCGTTCAAACGTAGTTTTATTATGTATACAAGTCGCGAAAACTTAAGAAAATATTATCACTAAATTACCTCCAAATTATTGTCACGAAACCATTTTATTCCTTCGATTTCTTATCAACATACATATGTGTATATATATCTATATATATACTGGAAAAAAAAATGTAAATTCTAATTAAATTGGCGAAAACCAATAAACATTTCCCACTTTTAAAGACAAGCCTTGCTAAAAGCACTTTTTCAAGACTTGCGTTATAAATTTGATGGCATTAGAATAGATATATTTGAAAAGTACATAAGTTATAAAATGAGTTTGGAACTTGAAATTCAGTATAAAAGCTAGACAATGTCAATCTTTTCCGTTACCAAAAATATTTCGTTAGCTTGCTAAATATAGTATTGTACTACAACCAGTTGGAACGAGTAAAGTATATAATAGTACCAGCACGATTATATAAATAGACTAGCAAACCCAGCAGACATTCTCCTGCTCTGAAAACATAAAAATCTAGAACCCGATTGCAGGGCCGCCTACCGGTTCCAATTGTGAATCTAAACTATTCAGATACCCACTCAAACATACAAAAAATTTCATCAACATCTTTCCGGATGTTTAAGAGTTCAGTACAGATGAACAGAAGAATTTTATATAAGAAACAGAGGCATTATAAGAAAAATATTGAGAAAAACGACAATATATTTTTTCTATTTACTCTCCTGTAAAATTTGATATGGATTGTTTCATAAAGATTTATCTTTAAAGTTGTTATGTCGTGATTGGTCAATCGGTTTTTAACATTGCATATTACATTTAAAACTAGTATAGAATATATATCGCTTCCGCTCGTACCTTGTAAATAAACGCATCCAAAGAATAAGATATCAAATACGAACGCCCTTATCCCACTTTAGTATGCCTATAACGTATCGTATCACGCCAGGAATAGTAAGATGTTTAATATAAACGGTTTTAAATGCATTTTATTGGTTTAAAAACTGGAAACGTGACAGGGGACATGACAATTCTCGAATTGTTTCGTCTTTCTTTGTAATATTGACGGCGTTGAAATTCTATTCTTTTTTTTAACGGCCGTTATGTTACAACTATTGGTATTTGTTGTTGAAGTGTTTACATCGATATAAAAGTTATTTACAACATGTAAGACGGTTTTGTATAGGGTCGTTACATTTTTGGATGTAAGTACGCTGGAAATGTGTGAATATAAATTTTATCATGTTTTAAATATGTTTCTGTATGATTTGTTATCTACTCAGTGTCAAATGTCTATGAATATACAAGTTGTAATCTTCGAGCAGATGCTCCAACCAAATTGTAGGTGTTTGACAGACACCAAATGAGAGAGTGTGACAGCTCGAAAAGATACATTTCACTACATAACAAAAACAGTTGAGATTTTTAAAACAGATTCACAATTTTTCGTTAAAAAACAATCAATTCCCACAAATATAGTTTACTTTCAATTATTAATAGGTATAATACATTTAAAAAAAGCACAACAAAATATCATTGTTTATTTTTACAGTTTTTAGGATGATATCTTTAAAGTAAGATTATAGCGAGATGTTTTAACGCCCTGTTTTATGTGTCAATTTTCTAGAATTTAGAAATTCACCCTACAGTCGTGGTTGCATAATGGTTAGCACACGCGTTCCAAACTCAAAGGGCGCGGGCTCGAATTCGACTGCTGGAACGCATTAACTTAAGAATTTTTCTGGCCTAATGTGCATATTGTTACAATTACCACGCGCTAACAACGGTGAAGGAAAACATTCTGATGAAACCTGCACATCGAGATAACTGATTTGTCAAACCTGTCAAGCCGCCTTCGACAAGCGTGGCGGAGGTATAATGTCCGTACCTCAATACGTTTATGGGCTGTGATTATAAATACCCAATTGAAAAATCACTCGAATTTTCATTTTCTCTAATTGTCGATGCTTCACCTGTGTGAGTGTTAGTGACTGTAAACAAATAAGACTGATTTATAGTGTTAAAAATCAGGCGTTAAGGATTACCTACATTCGTATATATAAATGAGTTATCTTTTAATGTTCAACGTCATTAAAAATTTCGCATATCAAATAACACATTAAACCCTTGGATACATCTGCGTGACACAATCAGCAACATTTTTCCAAGGTAAAGCATAGGTTATATTCTACCTATTTATTATAGGCCATAAACGAGGCATTTGTCAAAAAGCGTCAAAAAATCAACAAGAACACTAGAAATCTAAAACTGGCTTAATATTATAAAAAAAATCATTCTTTCTGATATAACCGGCATTTATCAGTTGATAAGCATAACTTTAATAGCTTAATATTTACAATATTCTAATCCGGGGCTTATCAAAGTTATCTAAGTAAAAAAGTCATAAAGGCTTAATGGCTTTTATCTGTAAGTTATTTCTGGTTTATGTTCTAGAATTCATGCTATGGAATGTTAAAGCGCAAAGCGACGTTGAATATGATAAGTCATTCAAATTCAAAAGTATTCTCGAATGCGTAAGAAACGGTAGATCTACAACAACATTCCAATTTTCCTGAATGTCATCAAGTTTGTTAGCGTAAATGTTTTTTTTTGTTCCTGGAATTTTTGACGTGAGCTTGAGGAGTTTTGTTTTTGTTATGCTTGAAGTTATTTGTTGACAATGTGATTTTTTTTATCTGAATAATAAATTTTATCAATAAACATTCAATATCCACACAGGAACGGAGAAAGAATACAATTTCCTGCGGCCGGGTGGCCTGTCGTAAGAGGCGACAAAACAACCCATAGTCAGGTGGTAGGGCATTTGCCCGACTGGATGGCTACCACCCCTGGTCTAAAGTATGTCGCCATAACAATCTTGAGTTGTACAACGGCATTAATGAGTAGGTTCCAGTCTCCCTTAAGAGAGCAGCAGCGCATTTGTAGCACCTTTGGAGTTGCAAATGTCTATAGGCGATGGTAACCGCTTTCCATCAAGTGGGCCGTCTGCCTGTCTGCTGAACTCCTGCAATAAAAAATAAAAAAAACAATAATTATGTGTTAGTATGAATAATGTAATTGTTTAGTGAAATATGACTTTAATACAAAATAATTCCATTATTTTGGGCTAGATAGACACCTAAAAATTGAATGTTTCATGCTGACATAATAATTGACAAATAAAAATAGATACTGATTAATCTCACTTTTCAATTATTCATCAGAAAATTTATTTGCCTTTGACCTCTCTAAGAAGTTTTATTTCTTTTTTCACTCTACATATATTTATTGATTATACTGTAAATCGTTTTATATAATTCTTCTGTTCATGTGTATGTCACTGCACTCCTCCTAGTAACTGTTGGACCGATTTTGACGACATTTTTTGTATATTCGTATGGGTCTCGAGATTGTTTAAATTCACAATTGGACTCGGTAGGTGACGCTGTAATTGGAATACAGGATTTTGGTGACATAATTTGTGTATATTTGATTGGGTACCGAGATTGTTTAGGTTTACAATTGGATCCCGGAGATGCTGGAATCGGGTTCTAGATTTTCATTTTTTCGGAGCAGCACATCGTCCGAGGGGCCCGCTAGTTATTTCTGTATTTATTATTTCACGTAATTTGTGCTACCATCACCGTGTATTTTTATCTACGAATATTCTCATCATCATTTATTCTCAGATATTCATGGAGAAAGTAATAATATAAATAGATAGACTGTTTTACAAATATGCTCAAAATAAACAGGCTCAAAGATAAACATTAAGCTCCTATCTTCTATAACAGCCTGGTAACTCATCGAGACGGGCTATTATAGGGCCTGGAGAAAGTTACCGTTACTACCTTCAAAGCGAGATGACGTAAAAACTAAACCCACAAAACTAACCAAAACCAGCTAACATAATGACTATGTCAAGACAATGGCGAGGCAACTTGTCCGTCGGCCAGGTGTTTTTGCTGGCCCTGTTTCGTCCAAATCACTATCATTATAACGACAATCGCTTTGGTCGTACGTGCGTTTAGAAATGTTATTACGTTTACCCACATACCGAAGGTTTTTGGCACGTATTTCTTACTGTGTCGGGCCATTTCTATCTTTCACGAGATATACGTCGAATTAGCTATAATGTATATGGCACATTTTTAATATATTCTAAAAATCGGTCCAGTATCTTTCATAATCCAGGTCTTCTTTCTCTGTATCCAATGGAGGAGATCAGGGTCTCGAGACTTAAACTCTTTGCCCGAGCTGTAACTCGCATAAGCAACTACCCACTAGTGGCTGGGTTTAAAGCCGCTGGAGCCTTCCCCGCATAGCGATGTCTTCTTAGCAGGTTACTTTGGCCGTTCTGCGGCGTGCAAGGCGTGGCGTTTGGTGGCAACAACGAAGCTTCTCAAGCGGTGGCGACCTTGACCTTCGATCAAGTGAAATTTTGGATCTTTTTCGGAGCATGAGGTATTATTTCTTTTGAGTATTGATGTCGATAAATCAGGTTACATTTAGCCGATGTGCAAAACGATCCCTAATATTCTGCTAAGATCAGTCCCAGGAACTATATTAATATAACTAGATGCTTCTTTATTATTACGTGCCTAGATGCGAAAAGATGTGTGTGCATTGTATGTGAAGTGTGAGTTTATGTGTGCATGCATTTTTGTGCGTTTTCGTCATTTGTCTACGAAACCATAAACATGCGCTTAATCAAAAATGTGTATCACAAATCTTAAAAATTAACGGATCTTGTTCAAACCAATTTTATTTGAAATTATTTTATAATTATGCTCTATCATTAGCTTTTTTCAGAATTTTCTAGTTCATAGTTCAAAAGGCAGAGAAGGAGAAAAATCATGTTGTACTATTTTACCTGTTTTTCTGAAATAGCTGCAGAAGCCTACAAAAGCTTAAATTACTATTATTCATTTATCAAAATTAATATCCACAAAATATTACATGTTGTATACTAAGTTACGGTCGCAAATTTACAAACGCTCCAGTTTTATAAGAACTTAAAAGTACCGCAAATACAATAATGTATAAAATAAAGTTTTTATTAACAACCTCATTAGAAAGTGTATTCATTTTAATTATTTTCGAAAGTATGTAAGCGGTTTCAAGTTGAAACGAACTTTATGTTCAGGCTTAAGGGGCACTTTAAGTAATTAAAGCGGCGCCTTAAGTTGCTTTGCGAAATTACGACAAATATGAATTATAGTTATAATTATGAAATTTTTATTAATTGTACGATTGTGTAATCTCGATGTGTGAGAACCAATATACTTTTACAAAGTTTAAAACAAACGTTTTACAAACTTTTATTTTTAATAATAACAGTGTCTCCGTGGTTTGACAATAAACATTTTTGAGTTTTCTAAAATTGAAATTATTGTATGTCTCTATGGATTCAGCCTATGTAGACGGATCAATGAAATTGAATCAATTTGGTTTAAGGTACAGATGTGATTGGACACGACGGTCTTCAATAACATTGAATGATTGAAAATGGATTTAGATCACTTTTATTCGAATTGGAGGGCAGAATTGATCCCTCTAATATCGGCTAAAACTCAATAGACAACTAGTGGTACTACAAAATATAAAACATAAAAACTCATCATTCCTTAAATTCCTTAATATAATACTTCTTTCATACGCACCTTTGACTTGCGCTCTTGAATAGAAATTAATGAACATCTTGTTAAAGGATAGAGATAGAGAGACAGAAGAGATGTAAAAAAATCTCTAATTTCTTTCCTACAAGTCTGTTCAGGCTTTGGAACTTTTAGCCTGTAGACGTCAGAAGAGCTAAATCACCTACCACATTTAAAATTTTGGTTACACCTTACATCATGATCTATTTATTGTCCATGATGAAAATGTAGTATATATTATATACTTTATGCACTTTCATAATAATTTCTTTTCGTGAGCAATAAAGTTTTATCTATTTAAAAATGTGAAATTGATTTTGTTTGGCTGTATTCATAGTTCACGACCTCGGAACTTAGGTAATTGATCGCTAGAATATTTTAATGAACTATTGATATCAGAGATGACCTTAGAGTAGCTTTTGTTCAAAAAAACAAGTGGACATACATATATATTATCATGCCTGTTTCCCATAGGGGTAGGCAAAGACGATGGATTTCCAGTTGCTACCATCTCTTTTTTTGTTGCATGAGTTCAGCAGAGAGGCAGACGGCCCACCTGATGGAAAGCGGTTACCATCGCATATGGACTCTTGCAACACCAAAGGTGCTACAAATGAGTTGCTGCTCTCTTAAAGGACACTGGAACCTGACCACTGATACCGAACACAACTCAAGGTTGTTACGGCGGCATACTCTAGACCAGGGTGGTAGCCATCCAGACGGGCAAATACTTACCACCTGGCTGTGGGTTGTTTTGTCGCCTCTTACGACAGGCCACCCGGTCGCAGAAAATTGTATTCTTTCTCGGTTCCTGCACGGATCTTCACAAAACAAGTGGAAAGCTATAATTATTTAAAGGCTCACAGATTAGAAAATGACTTTAATGATTCACATATTAAATAAATGAATTAATAGAATTTTTAATTTGTTTCAGGTAAAATTTTCTCCTTTCATACCAGTTTAATACGACAGGTAAAAGTATGACAGAACTGTATAGCAAAGATTTCTGTACTTCGAATAAAATATCCAATTACTATAGAGCATAATTACTAAGCCCTGCACATAATAACATACCAAGCGATTAGTCCCGACAGGGAAATGCAAACTACGGGTTCTATGGAAATGTATGGAAATGTTTACTAGTGCTTGCGGATGCGATTTGCGATTTTATGTCGCAATGTACCTCCTGGAATCGCCTTTTAAAATGTCTGTGAAGTGTTTTTATATTCATTTAGAGAAAGATGCTGTATATAAGAATAACATTATTAGAACTGAGATGGACAGTATTTGCTATGACTGGGTCAATTTTAGGACCTATCGTGTTTCTATTGTTTGGAAAACGAATCGGAGGGCTTACTCTCAAACGATTGAAATATATATAATAACAGCCCATAAATATCCCACTGCTGGGCTCGGGCCTCCCGTTATAGGGGAACGGACAGTATACCCGCCACGCTTGTCCGAGGCGGCTTGGCAGGTTTGACACATCGGTTATCTCGATGTGCAGGTTGCATCACGATGTTTTCCTTCACCGCTGTTAGGACGTGGTAATTGTAACAATATGCACATTAGGTCGGGAAACTGCCTAAATAGTGCATACGTTCCGGCCAGGATCGAACCCGCGCCCTTTGAGTCTAGGACGCGTGCGCTAGCCATTACGCTACCACGACTTGATTGAAATATGAAATACTCATAATCTGACTAAAACTTTAAAATAATACGGACGGTTGACGGACTCTGTGGTTGAGCGGGCTAAGCCTTTGCTGGCTTACCTCACTGCAACGCAGAGGCTCCGGGTTCGATTCCTGGTATAGTAAATTTCGGAAACGTATTTTATTCGTTATTTACTATGGTCTGGGTGTCTGGGATCGGCCCCAGAGTGGTCCGTTGTATATTACCCATAACACAAGCGTAGCATGCTTAATTTGGGGATATACAGTGTGTCTGTTTGTCTGCCGATTTATTATTATTATTAAATAATTATTACATGAGTTCAGCAGACAGGCAGACGGCCCACCTGATGGAATACGGCGGAGACCAATGTGCTGCCGGTCTCTAAAGGTAGCCTGGAAGCTGGCCATTAATGCCGGAGTACAACTCAAGGTTGTTATGGCGGCATACTCTAGACCGGGGATGGTAGCCATCCATACCACCTGGCTGTGGGTTATTTGGTCGCCTCTTACTACAGGCCGCCCGACGGCAGAAAATTGTATTCTTTCTCAGTTCTTGCACGGATACAAACTTAACTAGGTGCACCGTCTGCCTTTTTGCCATCTTCGCAATAAAGACTTAAAAAGCAATTTTTTTTGGACCAGCTCCTTTTTTTAATCGGTGAAGAAAATGCATTATTATAGTCCTAATACAAATCATTCAGCACAATCTTATTACAATTAGTACCACTGCAATAGCATTAATAGATGGGACTCTAACACGCGATGTTAATAATTTTATCGCTTTGGAAGTTATGTTAAACTGTTTAATCATCGCATTATCTAAAAATATACGATTTTAAGTGGTCTGTATCTGGAAAAGCTTTTTCATAATTTTAAGCTTTTAGAAGCAATTTATTATTATTTAATTATAATACAACTATTAATATACTATAAGAAATATTAATGCACTACGGCTTACCTATTAAATAAACAAAGGAGACGGATATGCTTTCACACATTTTTGGGCCCAAATTGTAAAAGGTTGAGAATTATTTTCAATTTTCTTTTTATTATGTTGATATTTTTATAATTGTAGTAGGTTTAGTTATTTTGAATGAATTAATATTTTGGTGTACGTCTTATCATATTATTAATTGTTGAAATTCATTCACATCAATTGATTATTGTAATCAATAACTTATTTTATTTCTTTCTCTTTCAACTCATTACCTTTCTTTGGCCTAAAAGACCCCGTCTCCTTACGCTACTCGACAGTACAGATTAAAAACAGTTGTAAAAAACTTCTCCGCTGCCTGTAGCACATTGGTAACCCTTTTCATCTATAATATTATAAAATGGTAAAAGTGTAGTCTTTTGTTTCTTACATTTTTGTTTTGTCTGTTTGTTTGGGATTCACGTAAAAACCACTGGGCCGATTTCGATGCGACTTTCGCTAATCGATAGTAAATTTCCGGACTTAAAATATGCAGTACTTTATATCTACCTCTTCGTCTACCATTATCATCTACTTCGACGGCCTCTGTGATTGAGCGGGCTGAGTCTTAGCCGGCCGAACTCGCTGGAACGCAGAGGCTCCGGGTTCGATTCCTGGCATGATAAATTTTGGAAACGAACTTTCTGTTATTTACTATGGTCTGGGTGTGTGGGATCGGCCCCAGAGTGATCCGTTCTATATTACACAAGCGTAACTTGCTTAGCTTGGGGATATACAATGTGTGTATTATTTATTTGCCGATTATTTATTTGTTTATTTTTATCCCGAGAATCCTACGGAAATTTTCTTGGAAAAGGTTAAAAGTGGCCAGGTAGAAAAAAATATCCTGGTGCGAAATTTTCACTAATTCATAAAATCTTTAGGAAAGTAATCGTTTACTTTTTTGTATACTGTTACGCCTTTAGCAACATTCCTTATTCCGAGTTTTTGCTGGTATTTCCAGCATTCATATATTTTCATATTAAATAACCCATTATCCTGCTAAAAATACCTTTGATTTTATATTTAGCAAAATAACTCTAATCCTTGTTACCTGACCAACGTGGACAAATATACGGGCAAATGCTAGTTATTAATACAACCAAACCGGTCGCAGTAACCGAAATCGGTTTAAAAGTGTCAAAGTACATTCACACATTAGCATATCGTTAATTATTTCTAAATCGTGGGAATCACAACTCATTTTTATTATTTAACTAGGATATGCCCGCGACTTCATCTACGTTTTACTTAAAATTCCCGCGGGATTCCCGGGACACAAAATACCGCAGCATTTGAAAAAGAATGTAAGCTATCGTTTTAGTGAAAACTGTGTCGGAATAAGCTAATTTTTACGCACCCGAACAACTACAAAACACTCCCGTGAATCCCGCCGGATACACGGGATAAAAATCACAAATTTTGTTACATTAAATTTGCTATCGATCAGTATAAAAATCACATTGGAATTCGATTTTCTTATAATCTGGCAATTTTAAATTATTCCCAGAAAAATTCCTATGGGATTCCCAGGATAAAGTGTAGCGTAAAGCTTAAGTCAAAAAATTAACTTTCGATCAGCGAAAACGGCATCGAAATCGGCCCAGTAGTTTTTACGTGAATCCCGAACAAACAGACGACACGACAAAAAGACGAAGAGACAAGAAATCTAAAATTTTTATCGTGATCTCCATCGTTTTTATAGTCTATTCCAGCAAATTTTTTTATAGTTTCAATGTACAGAGACGGCATGTTTGGAATTTTATAATATATATAGATTAGCATATGACCTCCTTACACGCTGACGAATCGTGAAAAATCACGAAAACCTACGCTCAAATAATAAGAATCCGTAATGATGAATCGTTGACAAATTGTAGTTATGTGAAAGGTTATCTGTTATTTGATGGACCGTTTTCATGCGCTTTGTTTTTCCTTTAATAATATAATATAATTATAATAAGATGTTTATTGACACCAAAATTAAATTTACGTGTTTTCTTAAAATAAGACTGTTTGGGTACTAACACCTAAACTAGGAATTACTAACTACTTAAAACCACCTTTGATATCTCTATGTGTAATCGGTGTATAAATTTATCTTTAAAATTTTTTATTTACCACCAACCAAGTTTGCTTAAATCATGATTTTGTGTATAAAATTGTCATTGACGATTCGTTTATACTAATAACGAACCGGCAATGACAGATATATGTACGTGTGAATGAGCCCTAATTATCAACTCTTCTAGTGTTGCAATGTTTACAGGCGACTTACGGTAATAATTTACCATCAATTGAGCCGGTAGCTCATATGTTATACGCCAGCAATAAAAAATAAATGTTATTATTTTGATCATATTTATTATTAGAAAATTTAATGATACTTCATAATCTTACGGTAATTTGTTGAAGTAATTAATATACATAGTAAGTAGCGAAAGATTTACTGTTTTCATTAAAAAGTGTCACGTACACTAATTGATATTTTTAGTACTTGTTATTAAATCTATATTACATCAATAAAGGTGTAGTACCTTTGTAAGATTATGCGAATTTGCTTTTCTAATTTAACAAAAACTGTTCTTCTATAATGCTGATATTCTATCTTTCAAATTGGATGCAGCAACCAAAGTGAACTATGTAATATTTATATTTAAATTTTTATAATTGCATCAAATTTTACACAAAAAATTGAGACAGTCAATGTATTTTGATTAATATAGTAGTCAGTTAAAAAAAAATATTTATACGACGAATTGAGAACTTCCTCCTTTTTGTGAAGTCGGTTAAATAGTATGACATAGTATAGCGTAGTGTGTTCTTTTCTCTTAACTCAAAACTGAGTTTTGCTCAAGTGTAAAGATCTTAGGCCACCCAGTATTAAAACAAGACCCATTTTAGAATCATGCCCTGTATTTGAATATTTCTACACAGTACAAAGTTAGCCGCGGCTCATATAATTTGCATATTATCTGGAAGCCAATTAATTTTACAATATATTGGTATTAATTGTCTCGATTTATACGGGGCTTATGCAATTTTAATGTTGGAAGCGTCCACTAAAGATGAGCTATACTGAGTGGCTTAGAGATAAATGTGAATACTTTTTTTAATCATTTCAATTTTGTAGACTATACAAAAACTTTTTGGTGTATATTCTAGGTATTAAACAATCGATTAATTTACTTATTTGCTAAAATGACTTAGTCACAAACATCACGTGTTTTGTTAATTCAAAACTACTCTACTCTACAACATTATACAAACTAAAATTAAACATTAAAAAATAAACTACACATTTAAGTGTTTTTAAATTTTACATAGTGAAACATTGTTAGAAGTATAGAAATCAAATTAGTTAAATAATATAGTGTAGATTCGTTACTCAGTACTATTCTACATATGGTTTTTATAATCAACAATTTATTTGCTAAGAAGCTCAAACTAACAAAATAGGTAGACGGAGCCCTGGGCTCTTAGAGTGAAGCCGGATAAAAGAAACTGATATTGGAATAGGAAGCAGAACGCGCCGCAGTGTGTTGCAGAAACTTAGTATCAAACAATCGAATTAATACGGATAAAAGTGGAATAGTTTTCAATGGATATATTTACTATTAACCACACAAACGCAAACCACGTGTATGCTACAAAAATTTACGCAAACAAGTTTTAAAAAAATACTTAATTTCATTCGACGCTTTTGTTCGCGTAGGCTCCGTCTATACTTATATTTCGTCTGAACTGGAAAGTTAATGCTTCATAAAAATATGCTCTTGGAACATTATAATTAATATATCTAAGTATGTAATAATATCGCTGGCATTAAACGAGTGGCAAGTGCATTTTCCAATACGGTGGATGTTTCCCGCCATGCACTTAGCCTGTTTTCTATTAATCCCTTAAAATCCTCGTTTTAATAATATATGACATTAAATAAGTGCACTGTACACATAAAACTTGTTACGACGCCGTCTAATCAGGGATCTGCACGAACTAACCTTGTCACAGCGGCCTCTGCTCCGGAAGACGTCTGACAAAGTCACATCGACACACCTGCCCCGTAACGATTGTTAGTGTAATGCATTCATGCTGTCGAAATGCATGTGTACATACATGATTGAATTTATTTATCGAGAAATCCTTGTTCAGTCGTGATCGATCGTGATTTCTAACACTTTAAAACGTAAAGATGTTTAAGCTGTATCAGTTGCTTATAAACTATGTAAATAAGATCGACTACACACACACGGTTTTCGGTTTTGGAATTTCGTTGCAAAGTTCCTTAGAACTGCAAGAACTGGTTCCTCCATCCTCATTTTGCTCAGTTTGTGACGTCATAAGTAGGTATAAGTAAAAGGAGTCACATTGAGTCATTATTATTATTTAAACAGTAATTAAAAATATTTTCATCATGATATTTTAACATTTTGATGACAAGAACATATTTTACGCCTGTTCTTTTATATGTAAAATATAAGAATTTATTGTAATAAGTGTCCGCATCCCAATTTATCGAATTCAGTTTTTCCTGACAAATACAATTTAGAAGTCTTCAAGTTACGAGTGAATCTTCTAGGTAAGCGTGCTCCATCCTAAACCGTATTATCAGTTCAATATTAGTGAAACCTTAGTCAAACAAAACCTATACAAACGTAGAAAATCTCTATAAGACCTAGATTGAGCACATATGGCAATAGCCCGTTCGGTTTTTGTCCAATTTTTAAAATGTACGACCGGTCTAAAGATTTCATTATCTTTAAATTGTATTCTATAGGTATAATTTTCGGTGTGACTAACATAATAAAAGAAGCACTACACCATCGGATATAGGTAATATAATTATATTTTATGTTTTTTCTGATTTTATTTCTGGAGTGTTTAGCGGATAAGTTAATTCACCACTTGATGGAATGTGGTTAACTTCAAATAAGGACATTTGAAACACGCAATACCACAGCAATCTCGAAGAAATGTCATGATACTTACATATATGAAAGACTCAATAACGTAGTGTAATTGTTTATGTATAGAAAAATTAAAATTGCTTGCTGTTTTAATGTACTTTAGATGCAATAAATGGAGCTATTCAATTAAATTATGTCTCCAATCGGACAAGTAGATGAAATAGTTGACTCAAGTGATATTATATATATAAAGGTTGTGTGTGTATCCTACCTTATCTAAATACTTTATACTTACACATACAGCTTAAACATCAAATTTCGATAACGAGCACAAATGTAAAGGTAGACTAAAAAGACATGTATGTGTGAAGAATGATATGAAGATTTATGGTGTGATAGCAGATGTATGTCAAAATAGAGGAGTATGGAAGGAAAAGTAATATTGTGCCGATCTCATATAATTAGGAGAAGGTGACAAAAGAGAAGTAAGAGTTTTTTTTACGAACTTTCAGTTTTTCGCCAATGTTTTTCTGATTCCTTAATTAAAAAAATATGTTTAAACTAAATCTGTAAAAAAATTGAAAATCTTAATAGTCAAATTTAATTTTTTGAGTGATTCAATTTAAGAAATATATTTTAAATACTACAACATCAAAAATAAATAGAAGAATATAATGTTTACTACACGATTGAGATTCCATGTTTTTTCTTAATTAAATTTAAAAAAAACACATCCCATAGAAAGCCATAATCAATAAGTCAAATAATGAATACATTAGTCACGGTTATAAATTAACTATAAAAGAGAAAATATCTATTAAATGAAATACAATCGTGAATACCTTCATTGCAATTTTATTGAAACGCCGCATATAAATTGATACCTACGGATTCCTTGTAACCAAGTACTGATTAGAAATTGATGAAGTTTGAAAACTTATAAGTCTACGTACAGGAGAATTTTATATTTAATTGAAGCCAGTAGAGATTCTAATGCGACTTTGTTCACGTTTTCTATTTTTTATTTACAACCACGTGTTTTTATCTTTAATTTTTATATCTACTTATTTGTAAATATACATAGAAAACTCTTTATTGTTCACCACATACAAATAAAATAAATCATAACAGTAACTTCATGTAACAGCATGAACAATGGGCGCTTTTATCGCTTTTGAGAGATCTTTTCCAGACAACCCCGATATGTTCATAAAGAACTTTGATAAGAAGTAAGAAGAAGAAGGATAGGCAATCCGTGCATTTCCGTTTGGTAAATTTCATGAAAATTAGTTAATGTCCAATGCCGCAATCCTTTTTTTCTACGAAACAAACAAATATGTAAAGAAACTTATTTCTATTTTACTACTTACTTACTTAACTTAACTTAACGTTTGTAATATATGAAAGTAAGTAAATATTATCCTCGATAACGGAGTAAGTTTAAATGCTTTATGGCTATACATTTTTAAGATAGTTATTAAAATTAACTGAAAGAAAATCACTTCTACGGCTTTATCGTAGTGTTAAAACTCAGGTCCCGTCAAAAACAAAACCCACCTGCATATCTAAAACAAAACACATTTTATTACCTGCCGGCATTTAAACTAATTATAACTCTTTTGTGATCGTCTTCCTTTGTTTATTTTGTGTTTAAAATTTCTGATTAGAAAACAGCCCACTGTTTTATTGTACCCTTTTATGGCAGTTTGCGGCCGAGTCATTAGCCAGGTGTGGCGGATTAAGCCGACTTTGATACGGGGACATTGCATTTGTGCAGTATAAAACGATGACCTGATGGACGGGGGGACAGTCGAGCGAGAACCACGGGCGAAGCGAGACGTGTGTACTACAATCGGGAATCTAATAAGTGACGGACTTTGCGCGTTTTATTAAGTTACGACCTTCTGCATTACGTTTGGACTTGTTGTGTTCGGTTATATATGTACCTGTGTTATACCTGTTTATATTGTTCCAATAAACTCTATAGTAATTCTAACGGCATTTTAATTAGAGTCTCGCGACTCGTAACAGTTTATTATATTTATACTGTGATAGATTTTATGTAATTACTTTATCTAACTCTATTAGCTTGGCAATCTAAAGTATGTTTTAGCTTACAGAACGACAGATACGTTTTCACTCGTTTTAGTCTAAGGAAATATCAAGCGGAAATGTTAGTCTTCGTCTGATAAATATCTCCCCTATGTCCTGAAAGATTCACAGATACCCTTTTGATATTTAAATCTTTACAGTTCTGCATTCTATTACGGCAACTAGAGAAAACATGATTTAATTAGAATTTATCGTATAGTATACTAGGCTTTCCCAGCGGCTGCATCTGCTTTTTATATCCCTCATGAACTCTAGATTTTAATAGATAAAACGAAACCTGTCTATGCTTATATCTAAATCATTTACATATATATAACAAACTTCACGAAAATGGTATCATAGGGAGAGAAGAAAGAAAAATATTTGTTGTTCTAAATTATTGCAGCTCTAAAAAGTATAGTAAGCATAAATAACAGGACAAATGTAGGGAAAACATGAGTATTTTTATAAAGAAATGCAGACTATTTAAAAAGCTGTAACTCGGTATTACATATATTTGTATTTATGACAATGTACATAGAATTTTTGAATATTGTAATGACATAGCATTTCTTCTTATTTAACGTTAG
This sequence comes from Dendrolimus houi, assembly GCA_039645545.1. Classification (NCBI taxonomy): domain Eukaryota; kingdom Metazoa; phylum Arthropoda; class Insecta; order Lepidoptera; family Lasiocampidae; genus Dendrolimus; species Dendrolimus houi. Next base: position 6,651,707 of record CM077122.1, read on the forward strand.
GGAAACTTAAAATATCTTCAAATTGTATATATATTAACGTAATGACATTAATTGAACTAAAATGAGCTGGACAAGGGATGTGAGACCGCGTCGATTGCTTTCGTAAAACCCTTGTTCCACAAAACTCGCTCGCACAAAGCTTTATTTTTTACATTTTTCTGTAAATTTCACAGTCTTAAAACAATTTTAGAATGTGAAAAGTTGTAAAAATTACCTTTATAAGATTAATTACGTTTGTGATTAAATTTAATCGATGAATTGCGGAAGGCCATACTTATTATGGTCATGTCAATTTGCCTGAGCATTTCATCTTCGAGATCTACTTTTTTGTTACTTGTTTTCAACTTTCCCAGTAACAACGAGTCTCTCTACTTTCTTGCATATTATATGTCCAAAATATTTTAAATTCAAATTCAAATTTTTTATTCAACATAACTTCGACTGGAGAACACTGTTGAAGGTCATACACATAAGTCAAAAGTTTAAATCTACCTCCTATTCTATGTACACCGCCTCGCAACATGTTACTGTTGTTTAAAGGAGAAGAAGCGGCAAGAAACTCCCCAGCAACACGTCTAGCTAAAAAAATCCTTCGTGATTATTTATCTATCTCAGGGTCTTTTTTGAAGTGAAACTTCTTTAGAATCGTTGTGATTTGAAACTCGATGAAACGAAAAAGCGACACTAAAAAGAGATACACATACAATTCAATCTTATTTAATTCGAAATAAAACACATTTCTCTTTACCCGTTGGTATAAATTTTCACTTTAAATAAAACTTAAAAGATTTCAAATGAATTTTAGCTCTATTTGTATATACTTAAGGCAGATATTCTTTTATACGTAGATCAACAGATACGTAAACACACATAAGTGCGTAACAGTGCATTGAATTTTGAACTTTATCCTTGTTATTGAAAGTGTAATTTACATTGAATTATTACGAATAAAGGTCAAAATAGCTAAAAATAACGACGTCTATAATAGAATACAAATGCGAAAATGTATGTGTGTAGTTCACACTTTTCTACTAAGCGTTGTATATATAATTATGTTCGCCTGTATATTCTTTGAAGTTTCACTTCTACTGCGTGTGAACTGCACACACATATTTTTTTAAAATACATATAGAATTTGTTATACAATTACTTTTCAAAGAATTAATGGCATTGTAACAAACAAAAAACAGTGTTCCCGTCGTAATAATGTCAATGACAAAAATTCAATAAAGGCATACTGCTGATAACTCGCTCAAGCTATTTTACCTTTATTTTAGCATTACTATATTAATCCATACTAAATGAATTTAATAGAATATGTAAAGACCATTCAAGATGTATGAAGCCTCTTATTTTATTACGTGTGTATTTAAAATAGATCTGTGTTGTATGAGCAAATAATATAAAAATAATGAATGTGTTTTACATAAGATATCATTGTTAGACATCTTGAGATCAGTGGACGTTAGTCTTTATACCGGGCATCGCACCTGCGGTAGCTGCCTAACAAACGCTGCCGCACTAAAAATACGTTATTAACGCTGCTCCGCTACTACTTTTATTTTTAAATACGCCGATAGCCGCGAGCTAAAGGTTAAGCCAGGGACGGATTTTGGTATGAAATTAGAACTGTTGTGATTTCATCTTGAAAATGCTCGGATATTTTTGTTTTATTTATTTGTTAATAAAACCAGCGAACAAACAATTTTAGTATAAAATCGTCTGCAACATACAGGAAGGCCAATAAGAAGTTATTCTTTTCAAACTGCAACTTTTATAACAATAGTAAATGTTAATTTAAAAGTAACCAATTAAAATTGGTTTGTGTTATAAAAAACTCTACAAGTCATTTACAATATTACTTTGAATTTTGTATTTTGAAACACATCAACTTTACATATTAGGTTGGGGAAAAAGTTTCTTCGCAATTTATATCAAAATTCAAAAGGTTTTTTTATAAAGTTTATTTACATTTGACTAAAGTATGTAGGTGCCATTTTGTTGGATAACTTTTTGTCATCTTGTAGGTAGGGACGTGATCCCATTGCTATAAAAATTTTGGGGCTTCTGATCAAAAAACTGCGACAAGTGGTTTTGGCAGTCCTCTTGTGATGTTAACCTGACACTGCCTAAGGAATTCTGCAGAGACCGAAACAGGTGAAAATTTGAAGGTGCAAGGTCAGGACTATACGGCGTATGCATTAACACCTCCCAGCAAAACTCTCGTAATTTTTGCTGAGTGGTGTGTGAGGTCTAGCATTATCACGGTGAAAAACCACACCCCTTCTGTTGATTAATTCCGGCCGCTTTCTCTCAACTTTTTGTTTTAATCTCATCAGTTGTTCGCAGTACAGTTCAGAATCGATGGTCCTGCCTGGCGGTAACAGCTCATGATGAATAATGCCCTCCCAATCCCACCATACACACAGCATCACCTTGTTGCGAGTTAACCCGGGTTACGCCACAGTCTGTGAAGCCTGACCGGCCTTTGCCTACGATCTTTTTCGCACGACCTTGTCGTACGTGATCCACTTTTCATCACCAGTTATCAGTTTCTTCAAAAATGGTTCGGTTTCATTACGTCGTAATAAAGAATCACAAATGAGTACACGGTTCATTAGGTTTCTTTCAGTGAGCTCATGAGGCACCCGAACATCGAACTTTTTTGTGTACCCAGCTTTTTTCAAATGCGCCAAAACCGTTTTCTGGTCAATTCTCAGTTCTCCAGCTACGTCGTAACTACTAATATGCCGATCTTGCTCCACTTTTTCAAAAATGGCATCAATTTTGTCCATAACAGGGCGACCAGAGCGACGTGCATCTTTGATATCACAATTTCCGGATTGAAAACGCTTAAACCAAATTTGCGCTACTCTAAGAGATACTGCATTAGGTCCATAAACATCACAAATTTTTTTCGCGGCTTGTGTTGCATTTTTACCTTTTTTGTAGTAAAATTTTAAAATGTATCGAATTTCTTCATTAGATTCACTCATTTTAACAATAAGAAAAACAAATGAAAATCGCACATTTTCCTAATTTAAATTTGAAATTGTGTTCTTTAAAATTAGAACTTTTTAATGATACCAAAACCAGCCAGATACAAATGGTATAGCCAAAGAGATCTTATTACAAGTTCATATATACTATATGCGAAAAGACTTTTTCCCCAACCTATTATTTTTTTATTATAAGTACGAGCTAAAAAAGAAAGCAAAGAATTTTAGAAGTACTTGATAGAGTTTATTTATTTCTCACAAAGAATAAAACAAATAGCATAAAAAATTAGAGAAACTTAATAGAGGTGGGAAAGACAACAATATAAAATTAATAAAAGTTACGGGCCTGTAAAATAAATTTTCACAAAACTTGAAACCGAGAGGATCTTGATAGGAATCGGGATTAAAGAAGATATTGAATAAATTAGAATATAACACTAACAATATTTACAAGAAAAACGCAAGAAAAATAGATCGCAATCCTATGGCTTGCAACATGTAAAGTTCTAAGCACCCTAACCTAACTAAGTATTTACATTTCTTTCTAAATTATTGCACTTAGCTGAGCATCTTTATGCATGGGCTACTCAAATTCATAAATGTCTGAATGTTCTAATCTGAGGCACTACTAGTTATACTTGATATTTTTTATACCAGATAGAGCGTGATACCACTGTTCACTGGTACGTATTTCTGTACGTACCAGTTATATATATATATATATATGTATAGTATCTCCTAACAAAAGTTTTTTTAAAACATCTATTTTTCCGCTTCTGCCAATTATTTGGTATCGACGCAATTTGTATTTCTTTTCCATATTCCTACATTCTAGCATACGTCCTTTGTCAAAATATAAATCATCATGTAATATTTCATACAATTAATTTATTTCATTCTTGGTCTACTGTTACAGTTATTTAGTAGCATAGCTGTTCTTGTCATGTTTCTTTTTAAAGTTAATAATTAATTTTGTTATGTACCCCCTTATTTCTAAGCGATACAATCGGCCATTTCCTTAATTGAATATTAATGTTATATTTTTATTTATTCTGTGATTAGCGCTTGTTTTACATAGAGTAGTTGTTTATAATTTACCATAATTTTATGCAACAATATATATATATATATATATATATATATATATATATATATATATATATATATATATATATATATATATATATATATATATATATATATCCTTTATATGATGAGGTAATTGTGTAGATTACAATTCAAAATCTCTCAATTGTATATAGACGGTATTCATTACATTTTGTTTTCATGTTTTGACGGCCTCTGTGGTTGAGCGGGCTAAGGCTTTGCCGGCTTGCCTCACTGCAACGCAGAGGCTCCGGGTTCGATTCATGGTATAGTAAATTTCGGAAACGTATTTTCTCCGTTATTTACTATAGTCTGGGTTTTTGGGCTCGGCCCCAGAATGGTCCGTTGTATATTACCCATAACACAAGCGTAACTAAATTGCTTAATTTGGGGATATACAGTGCGTGTGCTTGTCTGCCGATTTATTTTTATTTATGTCGGCAGACGCGATAGATTTATACTGTGTTCGGTTTATTTTATTATATGTAAAACTTTAAGTATAATATTTTATATAATATCTTATATAAAATATTATCTAAAATTTCCAAACAATAATGTATTAAATTCTTTTAATTTATAACCCTTTAATTAAAATAGTTTATCAATGACTTCATATCGCTATCAGTTGTGCCAATTTGCTAAGCTTCTTAGACTGTAAAATTGTTGGAGGGATGGCGAGGTGTTCTAAAAATGCTTGTAGCGTGTGAAGGGTTAGTGTATTCAATGTGTTAAAACCGTAATGTTCTCTGATTATAAATATGTGACCAGTTCCTGTTCTTTTATTACCATAAACCCTTCTGAGTTGTTGCAAGTATTACACTAACTTAACACATTTACCAAATAATAATATTTTAAAACTAATTCTAAAGCCGCAAATACGTGCCTGGCTGACATCTTTCGGCATCTGGCCGGTCGGAGGCTGCGATCTGAGATAGCTCGGGTCACTGTCCCCCAACACATACATTCTCACACACATGACATGCACTGGAAACTGGAGCGGCTCATGTTTTGTAATATTCGTAATAATTACACTTCATTGAGCTATGAGCACAATTTTAAGCAAGGGCTTTTGCGATTTTAACCGCCTTAGGTGTTGGAAATAAGGTTCAAGTCTGTACTTTAGTGTATATTTGTTGGTGATGTCTAATGCTTTACTTGCATGTGGCATTTTCATTAGCAGGTTTACTACACATTTATACTAGGTTAGTTACTACTAAATTGCCGATGTGGAGAACTTGTCAATGAACCGTTTCTGACGACTCTGTCGGAATTAAGTGAAGACAACTTAGAGGAAAGAGTTAACATAGTTAAGATTCTTAATTTTTTATGTAGGACTAAGATGCATACAAACCAGATAAGACATTAAGACAACGCTATTTAATTTTGAGCTTTTTAAGAATAACAAGTGATGACTGAGGTATGCACGAAGATAAAACGATAACAAAAAAAATATTGTCGTCAATTATCTCACTGTTTACCAATTATGACAGGTCTCCTTCATTCATGCCTTCAAATATCAAAATAATTAAAAAATTGAAAAATTCTAAATGCGTTATATTTAAAATAGCAGTTTTAAGTTAAATTTTAATATATATTAATTGAAATCACAACAAACCCACACCAAATATAATTATATAGATAACTTTTTATTGTACACCAATACAATAATACAACAAATATAAGTTTTCAAATTTTGACAAGTTTAGAACGTCGTAAAACCATCCTTCGATACCATTAGCACAGTTAATGTTGATGGTCGTAAAACTATTTAAACGATTTACGACCTTTGATGTGTGTTTAATTAAATTAGTTAGAAAAAACAAACCGATTGTTTCGGATATCTTAATTTGTTAAGAGGATTGTATTTAAGGACCATAGGTGTAAATTAGAACAAAAAATCTTACTTATAAACGTCTCTTAGGATAACTAAGTAATGCTTAAATACGTATCAAAGTTAAACAAAACCAAGACCTAATAATGTAAGTAACAGCTAAGAGCCAAGATGGTGTTCTTTATTTAAATTAGCTGTATTCTCTGTAAATAAAAGAAACAAAACCAAAGATTAATTTAACAATTGTCAATAGCTTAATTATGCACATATATTTTCGAAATTCTATAAATGACTACATATTGAAGATATGAAAAATTAAATATTTGATAAATGTTCTAATAGAATCCTTTTGTTTAATAAGATGATATAGCTCAAGTTATATATTTTTTGTTTTATTTTCTTGCGGGCTCCCCTTTTTAATATTAAATAAAGTTTAATAGTAGACACTGGACCGATCACAAAGGTAACCAACCTTTTGATATCAAAATTCTAAAGCACTAGTTTTATACATAATAAAACTACGTTTGAAGAAACGTAGTTTTATTATGTATACAAGTCGCGAAAACTTAAGAAAATATTAACTAGTTTTATACTTAAGATATTACAATCTAAAAAAATACTTCCAAGGCTCGTATCTTAAAACAATACAATTAAAACAACAACATACAATAACTCAAATACTCGTACGTTAGCGCATTTTTCACAACATTTTTCAAGTCGGTTATATGTATAAGACCGTTAAACTGATAAAGTCATTTACATACATAATAACTTAAATGGTGAATGTTTACACTGCAAGAGAGTTATATTATTAAATTATAAGAAAATTACTGTGATTTACGAAGTCAGAGCCAATTAAGTACTTACTTCAACTTTTACATTCTGATAATCTTGCAAGAGTTTAAAAGAGCTCTTCCAAGTAAAGATTTAATAGTTTAATTTAAACTTGAAATTGTTAAATTAAAACTTCTTAATTCATTCGTTATATTTGATATTAACTCCATTAAAATATAAATAGAAATGAATACACTGGAAAGGTAGAATCGTATTAATTTTGAATGATTCGACGACCCTCTTGATTCCTAAGAAACTTGACTTGTATTTTTTCCTATCTTCTATTTGATTGTTCTGTAGCTTATTTACTTTATCGTATGTTATTTGATAATGACAACGTAAATAATCTGATACATTTTGCACCTGTAATTATTTCACACAATATTACACCTACATTTTCACACATTCGTTATACATATATTTTGAGAATTACAATGTTAGCCATGACACGACTGAATAAATAATATCCTTTTTTTAATTTTGTAAAATTAGCTTCAACAAATCATTGTTGTAATGTGCTATATGTAGGCACCGTAATTATTATCTGTGATATAAAAGTGTTTTATAGAAAACTGGAAAGTTTAGATGGTCTTTGACCAATTAACTCGTATTTGACAAATTTCGAAAGAAGGTTAAGTAAATTAACTTGAACTTTTAATAACTTAATTTGCTTGATTGTGTTTACGTGGGTAGGTAAGCATTCAAGTTATTATTTAAGCACATCTCTTACTTTGGAAAGACCTCTCCATTTACAATTCAGACTGGCCGCTAGGTTCGAAGCATCGCGTCGGCTCTACTAATTTACGACCACTCTAGGTCAGGTGATTGGAAAAACATTGGGGTGGTTTTAGTGGGTACCTATCAGACGCTGTTAATCCCAACTACTTGTTTAATATAAATCAAATGGATTAAGGACACTCAAATATTAACACTATAAAGAGCATGGCTGTCCTGCCTCTCTAGTACTTTGATACCTTGTTGTTCTGCGAATTTAGCATTCTATGTTTAGCTAAGATAAAAATCATTCTAAAAGAATACTCCTTCGTCATTTAATGACACTTGGTTGATCAATAAGGCAGAATAGAAAATAATCTAAATGTATATATTGTTAAATAAGTAAGCTTTTTTCTAACAAAAGCTTTTAAAATAAACCATAAAAATTAAATTTATAAATCGTGCAGCAAAAAATCTTTTACAATTGCAAACAATTGTTACCGAAGTTTAGCATATCATTACCGTAAGCTATAGAGGCAATGATAAAATACCTAATGCAAAATATACAAATCGGCCAATGGTCAGCCGACGAATATCTGCGCGTAGGCAAATCTATCAACACAAAAACAAACAGATATGACTAACACTACAATAGTGTTACAATGTAAAAAATAATCGATAACTTCATCGAAAAATGTATTCAGACGATATTTGAATATGGTACAAATTTAAGATAGAGCAACAAAGAGATGGATGGATTATATGGAGGATGACATGATGATTTGAGGTATGACAGAGAACGTACTCGTACATGTCAAAACTCGGAACATAGGATTATGAAAGGAAATGACATATTGTGCCAACCCCAAATAATTGATAGAAGGTGAAAGAAGAGAAACAGAGATATTTGATTATGTTTTTGGATAATTTGATCACCAGAGCTTGCCTTGCAGCTGCGCCGCGGCTCAAACCCGTACCTTTTGTTTCAAGAGCAAGGATTAATACAGGTTACATTGTATTAAATTTTTATGTAGGCACTATTTACCTGCGGAAGATTTATTTCCTTTTATACCGCAAACTATCCCATCTCCCGGGATGATAAATATCCCCTATTTCATCCCGTTCTATCCAAAAATTGTTCTATCATCTGTCTACCACGTTTACATTAACACAGCTTTTCAATTTCTATTTAGGCACAATTCGACAAAATAATTCTGAAAACGCCATTTTCTGTGTATGCAATTCCATTATCGGTATTAAAACCGTCAATCCGTTTCTTTATTGTATTTTTCGGTTTCGTAAGAATGGATTTTTCCGTGGGAGACCACACCCTACTTCGGTCAGTTTTCCCCTATCCGCCACCCAGAGGAAGCTACCCATACGCCGTGAGGGGGCGCAGCGCGAGTTTCACAGCGCTGAACAGAAAGGAGTGGAGTATTCTCATTTCGGAGACCAGGATTTATTTTGGGTCGTTAAGCCGCACCAATTAGTTATATGCCTTTCCTCAATAACGGTACACTCGTTTTTCTGTGAAAGCGTAACAAACAGACAGAGTTCCTTTAGCATTCAAAATATTACAGTAAAAGTCCGTATATAAGTAATAATAATTAGTAAAATAAAAAAGTCTAAAAATCCAAAAGCCCCATAAATGACAAAAACAACTAAACTGGCCAAAGTGATTATAAGTGATTAAAGTGACAAAAATCACAATCTATCCTACTTTTTGGTATAACATTTACATAGATTTATTCCTTTCTTCGGTATGAAAAGTATCCCATGATAGATCAAGTTTTTGAAACTATTTACTAAAATAACTAGAATAGTGTGTTTTTATCGCAGTTAAGAAAGTATCTGATGAAGTTTAATAAATAAATTATCCGTGCAGGAACGGAGAAAGAATACAATTTCCTGCGGCCAGACTGTCGTAAGAGGCGACAAAATAACCCACAGCCAGGTGGTAGGGTATTTACCCATCTGGATGGCTACCACCCCTGGTCTAGATTATGCCGCCATAACAACCTTGACTTGTGTTCCGGTATTAATGGCCGGGTTCCAGTCCCCCCTTAGAAAGCGGCAACACATTAGTGGCACCTAACATAGACATAGACAACACTTTATTGTTCACCAACACAAAAATGCACAACAAGACAATAGATAGTTACTTAGTAAAACAAGAGGCGGCTTTATCGCTAAAAGCGATCTCTTCCAGGCAATCTGACTCAAAGTAAATTCTTAAATTATCTGTAATTATTATGCAACAAAGAAAAATGAAAAAAAATATATATATAAAAATGACATACATGAACAGCAGATTACAGTCTAAAGTATAGTAAACTAGCACATACATTATTGCGTAAGACTAACACAATGTTTCCTGAGTAAATTTTTAAATATGGCAAAGGATTTAGCTTTTCTGATGTCAGTGGGCAAAGAGTTTAAACCTGTGGTGTTACAAATGTCAGGCGATAGTAACCGCTTTGCATCAAGTGGACCATCAGTCAGTCTGCTGAATTTATGGAATAAAAAAAAGTATCGACAATGTGCAATATATTAATTAAAATTTTTAAAATATGGCCACACTACAATCTGAACTAATCTAATTTTTTGCCAGCATGCTACCTCTGAGCGACACAGGCGAGGTCACTAAATGGCATAACAGGTGATAAAAAACAAGTTGTTTCCTTTGCCGTCGACACATTCGAAGTACTTGATGCCGACTTAGTTCGTAATTTCTTACCCAAAATTTCTTTCTTACTTCTCAATAATACACTGGCCAACAAAAAAGAAAAATGGTCTGTACATTTGACCAGACCCATCCATCCATAACAGACATCTATTCTTATGTATTTCGTTGCGCTGAATCGGAATCTAGGGTCCGTTTGGTCCACACATCCTCAAACTTTTGGGAGTGTATAGACCAAAAGACTGAACTTGGTGTCAGTTCGGTCCATAAAACCTTAATTTTTTTTTGTGGGTCGGTTTTATTAATTAAAAACCAATATAAAGACTGGCTACCTAGTAGATCGTACCTGCGTAATGTAACTTAAACCTATGATACAATAGTTGACGTAAAACAATCATAACGTTTCGGTTATAATCTGCGGTTTTTGTTGCGGTTTTCTGAAACTGTTGTTTAAGAGTATAAACATTTTTATGTAATAGTGATGTAAAATGGAAATAATAGAAGGACGCTTCGCTTTTTGATGCTCTTAATCTTTCCTCACGATTTTCCTTCACATTTAGAAAAGCGGTAAAGTGAATTAGGTAACGGAAAAGTTTTGAAAGGTCGTTGTTTTTTAAATGTAATTGGCAATTTTTAACAAATTCTTTGTTTAACGTTGTAAGAGTCGCCTCACTTAGTTTCTTGCAACGCAGTGGTCCCGGGGTCGATTCGGAGTAAAGTTATTTACTCTGGTTTGGGTGATTTGGATTAGCTGCGGAATGATCTGGGCTTGCGGATACATACAGTGTGTTGTCTACCATTTATGTATTTTGAATTATTGGAACTATTAGAGCTGCGTTTAGTATTTAGTATCTGTGGTTGAATATTTATTACTTGTATTTATTTATATATAATCTAGGAACATGAAGTGCCACTTACGATTCAAGGAGTATTTGGAATGGTAATTATAAGTACAGGTGACATTATGAGAGTAGTGCATTAATCTTGACGACTGGTTTTTAAAACAGGGTTGGCACGCATATCATCATTTTACAATTATATATAATTTCGTTCGTTTTTTATATTGTTGTATATAATTAAAAGAGTTTTGATATATGGACCAGTTTATAGGTACGCATGTTGGTTATGCCTTTATAACAATAACTAGAAGAAGAATTACAATAGCTTTTAGACTCGTATATAAATATCACAGTATTTTATAATGATCATTTGAACTGACTACTTACACTCCTGACAAATCAATAAACTTAGTTTCAAATTAAAATTATGCCACGGATGCTGGGAACGTATTAAACATACTATAATATTAAAGTGAAATATTTTGTTCGTAGCAGCCCTACAAGCTTTAGGACAGCTATATCCATCAAATCTGAACCCGGTTACTTATGCATTGACAGTCCACACCCACGAAATAATAATTAGACGAATGGCTGCCATAATGTCAAATGTCGACTAAATGCCAACACATTAAAAAACACCGACCACGCCGTAATGCGTAAATATACTGATATAATTATATAAGTCTTATCTATTAATTAAAATGAATATGTAGTAGATAACCATTGTGGTCTGAGAGCGAGTTGCCATAAATAATATAACAGACCGTAGAAATTTAAACAACTCGACGATCAGGGGCCCGATTGAGCTATTACTATCTCGTCAAAATCGCCGATCACTATCGTCTCAATCGTAGGTTTGCCTGATTTCGGTATTCTGTTAATCCCAAAGGCGTGCCCGTGGCAAGCTACTCTATTTTTATAAATATTTATAAATATATACGAAAACTCTCCAAATACATGTTTAAAATGTTGGTAGCTATTCAATATTCATTTCGGCTAATGATAATACTATTTTTTTTTCTATAATTATTTTGCCGCGACGATATCGAGAAGATATTGTGCATTTAGTAGAATACCAATTTTTAACTCTATCGCAATGGAATCGTTCTTTGAATATCTTCGCAACGCCAAGATATTGAAAAAGCAGAATTAGCGCCCCCAGAAGGTCTGAAGCGGCCGTTTTTGGAGAATCGCTTACTAAAATTGGCACGTGGCGAGATATACTTAGTATGTGTAAGACATAATATAAAGTTACACTTTATTTTGATACTTGTCATAATCGTAATACGAATCTTCGAAAGTGGACGCTAGGTGATTAAACACAAGACGACTCTGTTTCTATAATATTAATTGATGAAGACAATCAAAGAAATAAAACGAATTTTTAACGGATTTGATCGTATTTTAAAGGTAAATTATGATTTTTAAACCGACGTTTATTTGCGTGTAACTATAAATCTATAATGCCTTTCAACCAAATTGAATCAACTTGGTTAAAAGGCACGCAACTGAAAGGACAGGACAGTATTCAATGATATGTAATGATTTAAGTTCATGTTTATATGGATCACTTTAGTTGTTTCATCCAAATTGAAAGACAGAAAAGAACCGTCTAATATCGCTTGAGAATCAATACTAATCGACGCAATTAAAAAATATGGTAGCAATCTATCACTTTAATTATCACATACTTCCCCAATATTACGTCATAACAATTATTACAAGTCAAGGTTTATTTAAACACCATGTACGGCAAATTAATAATATACTTTCTATGTTAGATAATAGAATTCAGTTATAAATTGTCGCAAGCTGTGCGGAAGTGTTTTTCAACGAAGTATAACAAATCTTTCTTGTATTATAGGGAATATATCTGCAGATATTCTAACTATAAGTCGTGCGCAGAAGGTTTGCCGATGGTCGCCCCTCCCGCTTTCTACGACTGGGACCGGGGCTTGTCTAAGTAGCAAGTACTAAGAACTAGACGCCGCGGGTCGCAGTTGTGGGACGCGGGAGGTGTTGTCATCGGCAAACCTTCTGCGCACGCCTTATAAATACGACCACATTTCGCCATGGCTCCGTCTGATATTAGTTGTTAGGAAAATCAATCCACCGACTACTGTCGAGTTTTGAGAATACTATAACATTAATAAAATAATATACAAAATTTAAATCAACAATATAATATACTTTTTGAATTTTGCGTACTCAAACATATATATGGAAGCTGAATCTTTATACTTGATGGTCTCTGTGTTTGAATGCGCTAAAGTTTTGCCGACCTTTCTTATTGCAAAACATAGGCTCCAGGTTCAATTCCTATGATACTAATGAATACGATATGGATTGGGTGTCTATAATCGGCCCCAGAGTGGTGTGTTGTATATTACCCATAACACAAGCATAACTTGCTTAACTTGGAAATATACAGTGTGTGTGTTTGCTTTTTTATGTATATAAAGAAACTGTTGAGCGGATATTTAGTGCATAGAGTTTATAGATACTATATGTATTAGGTATTTCCATCTACTACATCTTATACTAATATATAAAGCTGAAGAGTTTGTTTGTTTGATTCAACGCGTTAATCTCAGGAACTACTTACTGGTCTGATTTGAAAAATTCTTTCAATGTTAGATAGCCCATTTATCGAGGAAGGCTATAGGCTATATATCATCACGCTGAGACCAATAGGAGCGGAGTACCAATGAAGAATGTTTCAAAATTGGGGGGTTATGAAAACAAATTCCACGCGGACGACGTCGCGGGCACAGCTAGTTTTAATATAATTTTACATATTAATTTGAAACTGAGTTATGACAACTCTCCATTCTTTCGATGTTTTCGGGAGAACATCGTGAGAAACAAAAATCGCGAATTGGTTGAAGTATAGATGTGAACACAGGAGGTTCTAGAAAGACGTGAGCTTCAATTGAACTTTTCCTACAACACTACAATATAAATTTTTTAAACAACATAAAATTCAATTGATACCGGCAGCACATTAGTAACACCCGTTACAAATAGATTGCGGTAGGGCCTCGCGGAGTGGCGAAGCTATGTAGTGTACCCGTGGTCCTGGCATTAAAGGCGAAAGGTGGAACACCGAGGGTTTTTAGTGTACATCCCCGACCCGGATCGCAATAACACTCCAAAGTGCTGGTGCCACCCCAACGTGACAAATTCCACACGCCTCCGCAGCGTTTCTCTTGCGGTGATTTGAACTCAATCGGATTTCCCCTCTTGAAAAAAGCTATATTCCATCAGGTGGGCTTGGCCTGTATTCTGACTTCTTATAATAAAAAACAAATTCCAGTGGGATATGGAATTAAAATTTTTGGAAGCGAAGCAGCGTATACAAAGCACTAATTTGTGTTATGGTTTTCGATCTCATAACAATCAAACATTATAATAGAATATACATAAGTGATTTAATAACTAGTTCGTCTTATTCTGAGCTACTTTTCCTAATATGGCAACACGAATGTTGATGAGTAGGTGACAAACAATTTTAATTGCGGCCATTTACATAATATTATGTCAAGGTGACTTCATAAACCGAAACCGTGTTTTTTGTTTCAGTGTACACATAGTCAAGTCGTGATAGCTTAGAGGTCAAGGTACTGCGCATCATTGGGTATCTTCTCAATTACGTGGTTCCAGTCTTTATTTGTTTGTTTGTCTGGTGATGTGATAATTTATTTATTTGTTTACAGTTAAAATATATTTTTCCGATAGATATCTTACGTAATCAACGGGCTGACCTGTATTTAAGCCAACGCATTAGCGTTAACATACAATGTAGAAATGTGCCAGCATTTTGGGAACGCTTCCCACCGACAGCAGTCTCGATTTCGATTGTATTTACTTCAAAATGATATAAGTTTAATTTCAATTCACATTACACTACAAAAAAAGACTTTTAGATTGAAATTCAATATTGGAAAACGATGGACGTAAGTGAATTATCTTCTGTGACGTTTCTTAGGTCATAGCAGAGGTTGTCCTTGTTACACTAGTCATATTTATTGTTATGCTATATTCCTGCCTACATCGAAGAATATCAAACGGGTTTTAATTTCGTATACTGATGTTACACAACACATTCACATTCACTGAACGAGACCATGCATAAACAATACACACCAGACAATTCGGAGCCGAAGCGATCTGATAAACGATTGCCATCTACTCCATAATATAAGCCCGGCTTTAGTATTTTATGAGCTCAAATAAAGGGGAATTACTGAAGTGATAAAATTGCTTCTGTAGGGAAAGTACGATCGAGAAACCGTATTATCTTAATGGCCACTTTGTCAATAACTACGTTCGGTAATATTGAAATTAATATTAGAGTCCCATTCAGTTTTTCAGGATTCGATGGGGGTTTGTTTGAACCCTTTTACTTTTTCAATAGAAACGCCTGTTACATAAACAGACATATAGTAACTCTTTATTATATATCAAAGCATAGACAAACAGAAGTAGAAAAAGATAAAAGATAAGTACAACGGAAGTCCTAATCGCTTACAAGCGATCTCTTCCAGGCAACCCTTGGCAGGAAATGATAGTTTTTTAATACTGACGCTGGTGCAGTAGGTAAATAACGCGGTACATAGAAACAAAAAACAGTATAAATATATGTATTATGTGTGTGTGTGTGTGTGTGTATGTGTACATACACACACACATGCATATATGATGCTTAAGTTAGAATAATTATTCTAAAAAAGCTAAACTATGTAAGAACCAAGGGTTCTGGATCTATTAGAACTGGACCTACTGGTATGTATCTGTTGGTAAATTTTGTAGTGAAGTAGTAGTAGTGAAGTTTCTATTAGGGAGAATATGCATTTATTATTGGTTTTTTTCCTAAGAAGATCCAGATGATTTTTTTAACAGTGTTGTGTTAGAGATACTTATAGGTAAACATTTAAATATTCCGGAAAAAGCTTATTTAGTATGTACCTATTTCAGTGATCGAAACTACTTCGATATCAATACTTACAAAAAACGAAAAATTATGTAATGAATTCTTATTTACGATTTAGAAGTTTATTTACGATCTATAAGTATTTTTATTATATAAATCGTAATTATCTAAAAAAGACGTGGTGTTGAAATTTTAATATCATGACCGCTAATCTATTTAAAGACGTCTATTCACAATGGCGTCCGATCAGGAAATGACGCAGCCCGCAAAACCGGCTAGCGTGCAGATTTCTCTTACGAGCGTGCAATCGATAAATAACCGCGGGTAGTTAGTTCTAATTCAACATTTTGCGCTATATTTACACGGCGCCCGCGCCTCCACGCGTGGGCAGATCGCGACACGACATAGTACGTGAAACGTGGTTGCGAAAAGATATCGTTTACATAAACTGATATTAAATTTCAGTTATGTATTTAAGGGGAGCGGGCTGTCAAATTAATTGAGATATTTTTTAGAAAATTACAAAGCCTCGCAGATTTTGTACGAGCATACCTACTTACGACGTCATAAGTTAAAGAAGTCAAATAGGGCATTAATCATTGTTTGAAAACTCTTTTATTGCACGAGATCATTAGATAGGCAGACGGCCCACCTGGTGGAAAGCGGTTACCCTCGCCTATAGGCATTTGTAACACCAAAAGTGCTGCCGCTCTCTAAAGGTTGACTGGAACCTGGTCACTAATACCGAAACACAACTCAAGGTTATTATGGCGACATATTCTAGACCAAGGGTGGTAGCCATCCAGTTGGGCAAATACCCTACCACTGGCTCTTACGGCCGCCCGGCCGCAGGAAGTTATATTCTTTCTCCGTTCCTGCACGGATAGAAGATAGATTACTCTGACCATATTTTAAAAATTAGAGGATAATATGTTATTATCACGTCTGCTACTTTATATGTAAAACTATTAGAATTTTTTATAACATGTGTCCGTATCCCTTTTAAGAATAATATAACTAGAATTTACTTCACGTTAAGTAATTATTGTTATTTAAAATATGTTCGTGAAAAATGTCCCTATTTCATTAATGTGTGTAGGAAGAATTAATCACTATTGCTAGCAGATTGCTATTGATAACAAAAATCCCTTAACATGTTCCATCTCAAACACTTAAGGAAACTAATATAATATTAATATCTGTCTATACTAAACTGTGTACTGTGACATTAAATCCAATTGCGTAGTGGAAATATGCCACAACGAATTCTGGCATTGTTTACAATTATAAAAGAAATAGGCATTAAAACACCATCTTACTTTTAAAAGATCATGATAGAAATATTTTTTAACTTATTTGCTAAATAATGCATCTACGAAGCATGTATGTTACCGACAATTTGATTAATTGGGCAGTATTAATATGGACCGATCAAAATGAATATTGAATGATCAAGGGCGTAGGTCAATTTGATAAATTTGTTATTTTGGTCAGCCTATATTAATAATGCACCGGCCCGTGGTCCATTTAAAAACTCATGGTTTAAGATAACTTGAATGTATTTATCACTTGAACGGGGCAGTATGAATACTAGCCTACTCCCTACTTCTAGCCGGAAAATGTGATAAATTCGGCTACGTTTCCATAAGAATTATGAAGTTTAATTCATTTAAGGGTGGGGTATAGTTATATGATACTTTTATTTATTATTGATAAATCCGATTTTTTTTATAACCACCCAAAATTCACTTTGTATCTCAAATAATAAATAAAAGTTTCGTATAAATTATACCCTAACCTCATTTAATAAACAAAAAACTACAGTTCATCTGTGTTTTATTATATTGCCCAAGATAAGGTTGTCATTATTCATACTGACCGGGAAAAGTGACTAAACATGCAATTTTATTTATATTGCCCTCTTGATATGGGCATTATGTATTCAGACGGGTAATTATTCAAAGTGATTGGATTTATCAAAGTGCCCGTAACATGTACATTAAATTACGCACCACCCAATGGAAGGTGCGATAAAATAGTTATTTAAGTAAAAAAAAATATAAGCATTCCACCGAGGAGTTTTACATTAAAAAAATAAATAAGCTGAATAATAGAACCTCCTTGGAAGTGCTTTTGATTATATTTGTCTCACATTAATAGTATAAAAAATGAGACGAAAGATGTAGTTCTAATTTTCACCACGCGTACGTGGCGCCATTTGCATATGTGCGAAAACTTTGATATTTGAAACGTTTTTTAAAAACGAAGATTTTGGCGGCTTTCCGACTGATATTTATATTTATTTCATTACCTATTGTACAGTTATCTTGCAAATGCGTTGTAAAACGTTCTATGACACACGTGCAGAAATTGGTTTTTGCAAAGTTGTGGCTATGTCCTTGTGGTAAGTCCTCGACTTCGGCTCGAGCCGAACTTATATTCGTCTACTCGTGGTAACAACCAACTTACCGCACTAGTGTCATAAATAATTACTATTGAAATAATCATTAATGCACTATTTTACTAATTTTATCACTATAATATTATGATGTAATGAGTTTGTACGCTCGTACACAATGTATAATTCTGCGACGTTTTGCAATATTATAAAAAGTATCTCGGTCGATTTGTCTGTCCAGTGTCTTATTTCTAAATTATTATCTTAGGAAAACATAAAATTAATTGTCAAGGCAGCTTATACAAAGCAGCGAAATAAGATTGTCAACCAATACATACAGTTGTCGCGGACGTATTGCATGCAATTTTACAGTGAAGCAACAACCAGTGCTCTCTAGAAACTATTTAAACCCTATTAGTGCAAAATAATACCATTACAATATCTTACCGTATAATTACAGTAAACATCGAATCTATTACGAAATGAGTTAGATTTGCACTAAATTAACGACAGTGTCCCCTTTATTACGTTTAGTACTCAACTGATATTGTGCGCTGAAATCTGTGGACGATTTATAGTCCAGAAAATGTATGCAATGACAAGCATGGAAATTACGAAATAAATTGCGAAGCGGCTGTATCGATGCGTCCCTCACTATTGAGAAATATCTAAGAAATGAAATAGACCGACTATACCACACTGAACCTGTTTGTAGAAGTTTAAATATTTTTTAATTGCATGAGTTCAGAAGACAGGCAAAGGGCCCATCTGATGGAAAGCGGTTACCATTGTCTATGGGCATTTGTAACACCAAAGGTGCTACCAATGTGCTGCCGATCTCTAAAGGGAGACTGAAACCTGGCCACTAATTCCGGAAAACAACTCAAGGTTGTTATGGCGGCATACTCTAGACTAGGTGTGGTAGCCATCCAAACAGGCAAATACCCTACCACCTGGCTGTGGGTTGTTTTGTTGCCTCTTACGACAGGCCGTTCGGATATTGTTCAAATCAATTTTCCTTGAAAGTATTTTAGCAGCTTTATTCTTCAGCGTCTTAGTTTAAAAGTGAGGACACAATTTTTACAACTTCAATGGCAACTATTAACTAAAGTCAATTTAAAGTTAATAAGGAACATTATTCCGATTTTTGATCTGACTAGCAATAGTTCATGCGATACATGTATATCGGCCACCCCTAATCTGTATTTTTTTGGCGACTTTACAACAGCATTGTATAACTAGCACATATACCTTGTTTTTTCTTACAAGATAATTATTTGGTTTTTTTTAGTTAAATTGTGTCTTTAGATGATTAGTATAAAATGTTTTGTACCGTAATATATTACTATAGATGTGGCTTAAGTTGTCTAAGACATTTATTCATCATTAAGTAGTGTAATTCATTGCCAAAATCCTGTCTGTAATGTACGAAAATGATCTTCTAAGGATAAACAGTACATACCGTACATTTATTCCATATTCGTACTAAATTTCATCTATGTTGACCTAGTAATTTCCAAGAAAATGACTAATATCGATGGCCTCTGTGCTTGAGCGGACTAAGTTTTAGCCGGCCGAACTCGCTGGAACGCATAGGCTCCGGGTTCGACGCCTGGGTTGGTAAATTTCGAAAACGAACTTTCTGTTATTCACTATGGTCTTAGTGTCTGGGATCGGCCCCAGAGTGATCCGTTGTATATCAACCATAACACAAGCGTAATTTGCTTACCTTGGGTATATACAATGTGTGTGTTTGTCTGCCGATTATTTATTTATAACATACAAAAACAGACAGACCAGAAAGAACAAAGACCAGTAAAATGAAATTTACATGATGCGGTATATATATATATTCTCCTGAACATGAACTTAGGATACTTGTTATCCTGACAAAACAGATATCCAATACAGGTGCCCAGTTTATACGAAAGAAACGTCATTAAAAATCCTTTTAAACAAATATGTATTAAACATAGTTACTTCTACCCTTTCTGTGTGTTTCCTAGTCCTACAGCTTTCCCGGAGACCTTATCTCCTAGACAGGGCTATTGTACAATCAAGTGCTAAATTACGATCAGATCATGTTAGATTTCATGCTAGAGATCATTCCGTTGGACTGAACTTTCTCTCAGATAAGTATCAAAATGCGTAAATACATCGATTTGAAATTCAAAATGTCCACAGGTCTCTGATGGTGCGAAATATTGGCCAGCTCGTTATGAAGCGTTGAGTTACAATACCTGTTATGTAAGTTAGGGAAATGCGTTTGTTGTGTTTACGAGCTATTATGGTCATGGAGTAGTATTTTTATATTATACATACACCTTTTTGACGAAGAAATCCGATTTAGGACGGCGTGTGGGCTTCGATGCGTTAGGATGGTAATGATCTTGCTGCCATGCCCAGTCAAATCAAGGATACCCACTAAAGCCCCGCCGATGTTCCTTCCTTTGCCTTATGCCAGGGCTTCGCGAAAACGGATGGAGAACACCGTGTGCCCTGGTAGGCGGGAGCCTCGTGGACCTTTTCTTATTATATATCATGGATCTTATATTACGTTCTCCCTTTGCTTTAACTCATAAAAGAATATTAATAATATACTCTTATGGTAAAAAAAATAATTTTAAAAAGCTCTTAAGTCGTACACAGTAAGTTTGCGCTACATAATCATTCTTATCTCCCTTTGAAGTTTTATTGTATAAAATTATTTTAAGACCAATTGGATCAAGAATTAAAACTCTTTCTTAGTTAAAAAAAACTTACTTAAGGTAAGGTAAAAGTCTATAATTTTAGACAATATATTAGAGTTTCCATTCATGGGATAACTTGCTCTGGTTTTTGCGGAGAACATTCTCCCTTGGCAAATGTCTGGGAGCAGTTCATTATTTTTAATACTTGTTGTGTTTGTAATTAATGTATGTAGTTTGTTTTAAGTGTTTATTTTTTTGTTACTTTAATTAATTATTTATACTTAATTTACATATATAAATCGCCAGGTCAGGAGTATACCGCCATAACACTTCATGCTTTGCGTTCCGGCATCAAATGGCCAGGTTCCAGTCCCCCCCTCCATCGAGGCTAACAGCAAATTGGCCGCAGCTTTGGTATTGTAAATGTCCGTATGCGACAGCAACCATTTTCCATTATGATAATAGCATACTTATAATTCAGTTACAATTCCAATAGCATAGTGAAAATATTTTATTAAATAAATACATTCGTTTGTATTATAATTACTTATGTTTAACAAAGACTATTCTATTCCTATCACCTTACTACCACAATCAGTTGCAATAAACCCTAACCGACAAGTGAAACACTCAACAAATGAGTTTCTGTCAATACAACCTATACAATGCTTGTTATCTTAGCACTTGGCATCTGTACACGTTATCATTGGCCCGCGGTGGTTGCGATACAAATCACCGCTACCGTACACTTGTATACAACAAACCAGAATGTAGGCGGCTACTGACAGATATGTTGGTAGAATGCAGTTTGTATGGAGTTTATGTATCGAAACATGGTTGAATGGGAAATAAAATGGTATTATTGCATGTATGTAATGGTAAAGGTCGGATAAGGGGACAAAAGTAAACTATAAAGCGTAGGTATATGTGTACGAAAGAACGAAATGTACGTACTATTTCTTCAAATAAAATCTTTTTCTTTCTTTCTTTCCTTAAAAGTCATTTTAGAAACGCTCGTTTTTATTAAAAATACAACAGCCTATAATGCTAAAATCTTTAAACTTATCCAATGTTTTAACCAACCGTATCTGTTTTAATTTTCTGTTTCTATAGTAAACCTTTATTGTTAAAGTTGAAATAAACTACAATATAATAACATTCAATTTCCTATAATGGAGTTCATATACTTTACAACGTTTTCTTTACAATGTTTAACTAGAAATAGGCGGTCAACGATAATCGAGTTATTAAACACAACTTTGTCGAAGGTCGAAGATTATTTAACAGTATTGTGATTATAAATACAGCGTTACTTGAAAGTTGATTTTTGAACAACTCGAAGCATGCTTTTTGTAAATAGTCGACTAATTATATGATTTGGAGGGGATTATTCTTTTTGGAGTGTCGTAACATTTTTGGCAAAGTAAAACCCTATCTATATTTCAATACCACAGTGAGACAATGCTATATATAAATAAGACCGTATAATTTCACCAATCAATACACCATATATTATTTGGCATGCCATTACTGCTTGGTATTGTCTATCTTGGTATTCATCCTTATCAAAATAAATTACTTCATATCCAAGACTGCTTCAATACCTTTATATAACTTTTTGAATTATTCAATTCGGACATTCCATTCGAAAGATATCACCGCGCACCCTAATCGGCTAGCTAGGCTTATGCGATGCAGGCGTCACTGGGGTACGGGCAGTACGGGAGGGGAAATATTTTGAATTCGCTTAGTAAGTAATTAAACTCAACAAAAAATAAAGAGGTAGTTTGTGAGTTTGTGACGTTATAGGGGGTAATCTCTGGATCTACTAAATCGATTTTGAAAATTCTTTCACCAGTGGAAAGCTACACTATTCCTGAGTGACATGGGGTATATTTAATTGTGATTAACAATAAGTTTTTTTTTTCTGATGCCCTTCGAAGTCGGCACGGGTCAGCTAGTTGAATATATTTTACCGACATTACAATAATTAAGATTGATTTTTAAAAATCTTATTCCATAATCGTTATATAATAAAGGTAAATAAACCCTGTAATAGTTTTGATATCAATTTGAATGCGACATAATGCTTCGGTTTCACTTATTTAGAGCAAAAGCAAAGTATGAGCGGTGAAAGGTGTCGATACAAGGCTCCGTGCTTTCGTTGACTCGTTTTGGCCTCTCACATTATAATAGTATTTTGTATTCGCTTATTAATACACGTATTGTAGGTATGTAGAGCTTTCGAAAATTATGAAATGATTTTATTCCTCTTTTGAGAGCTTCTTAGCCATTTGGGCAAAAATGGAACCTTTACATTATAATGTCCGTTCATCCATCCTTCATACGTTCACTTATTACCTGTCGTTGGAATATGATTATTAAAATGTATGTAGGCGACGATAAACACTTTCTATGAAATGGGCCACCTGCCTTTTTGCCAGCTTAGCAATTAAATACCAATATTTATGTATCTAGCCAGTGTATGACGGTATCAGCTTTAGTCAAGCTGAATGTTGTTTTATAATACAAGGCCTAGTCGTTTAGCTTAAGGCAGCATAAAGATCATGTTTTGTAAGTTTCAGTCATACATTATCCCCTATCGAATGCCACACAGCCCACCAATAATCATTCAGATCCTTCACCCTAAGTGCATATCGAACTAGTTCTCGTATCTTAAGGCTTTTATAGGGACAAATGGAATGTAAGAGCGACTACTCATACTAAACAATAGACTGTAGGCGTACTGGATGCGGATTGAAATATTTTGTGATACCTACACACTCAATGGATCCCAGTGCTTTTGAATGAATGTTAAGGGCGAGTTGTACCTATTGTTATATTCGGAAAAGTGACCGTGTTGACGCAGAAATGGCGGAAGTATAATTTTGATGATAATAAATTTGTGAATTATAGTTTCTTTAACGAGAACACAATATTCAAATACCATTACATTCGAGTCCATCATCTTTGGTTCCTGGTAATTGAGAGCAAAGCGCTGAAGGGTGTCAAGTCAGCATTACAATAAGACTATAGATAGACATCCCTTATACCCCACTTTGTTTATCCCTCCTCTCCTATGCCATCCCCTCCTATCCTATATTCCCTCTATCTTATATTAAGGGCTAGCCACGCGTTAGTTTCACCCATCATGTTGCAAATTCTAGTCAGCCTACCTGTTCGTCAAATGTGCAATAAAAAAATAACTTCAATTATATTAGTATAGAGAAGTATGTTTAACAGAATAAATATGTGATAGAACTTTCAAGCATCTCATTCAACATATGTAATAGAGATAATTAGCCTACTTGAACACAATGCAATCCTTCAAAACAGTCTCACGGTGACCAAAAATAAATTAATAACTAATTGGCCCGATCCTATCTCGAGTTTCATAATCCATCGAAATGTCGTCCCGACATAAAAATGTCATATCCATTGACATTTGGGATGTTAATCCGTGGCCGGGAAAGTGATTGGAGTGCAACCACAGTCTTTTCGGTGGTGTAAAACAACAACAAATCAAAGATGGGATCTTTGGATTTTTTTTTATCATGTTATTTAATTTACGTGAATACTTTTGGCCAAGCCGGGCTGTGAGCTACAGTTAATTACGATACGATGAGCGACAAAAACAAAAGTATATGTGTATGAAGCATGCCACGACTCTTTGCGCTCAGCTGCGACGCCGACCACCGCGCACCGGTCGCGTCGCTTGTCACACCGCACGTCGCTAGGCAAATGCTCGTAACCAGGGAGGGCGTTACCACTGAATACGACACTCATTAAAACTTACTCTCGGCTATTTTCTCTGTCAATGTCAGTACTATAATTATTCTTTTTGTTTGACCATTCTTACATATTAATGTAAAGTTTATACTGATTGAAACAACGGGGAAGATTGGCATTTCTAATGCTTTCCAGGGCTCTCGGTCAAGTAAACATCATGTCCATATAGTATGTAAACTATCTTCTATTTTGCAAGATATAAACTATATTATTTTATTTCCAGTTATTTATCGTAGGCACCTATCTAAATTTTGTACCTACGTACTTTTATGATAATCTGATCTATCTCAAAACTGTTAAATAGGAATAAACAAATGTTCAAACAAACACTTTTGTATTGTATTTGTATTAGGATGAATATATGAATAATTTTGTTAGTAGATAAATGGTATTTATTCATTTTAACCACATCGCTTGTCATTGAAAACACATGTGAAACAAAATAAAAAGTGTTAAATCTTTATATTTTTTTTGAATAATTAAACATATTGAGTAATAAATAGTTTCAAAGTACTTTAAGCTGTTTGAAGTAACATACAACAAGTACTGCTGTTTAGTTTTCATACGCTAATGAGTCTTAAAACTTATATAGACAATATAAATTCTTTATACAAATAAATAATTATTATATGAAAGTGACAAAAAAATGATGTGTCTATGTGTGTGCAGTTCACACGCAGTAGAAGTGAAACTTCATAGAATGTATTCACAGATAATTCTTTTCTAACTTTTATTAATATAAATACAATTCCTTTAGCCTAAAACCGTCAAAATATTATAATTCAAAATAAACTTCTTAAGTATCACTTTCAATTTTTCACTGTTTTACCCTAAAAAATATTATTGTCAGTTTTATTTCGGTCCGAATTGGGCCTATGTTTAATCATCGGTCTTTTTGACTATAATCTATGCTACACAATGTAAAACTAGTATCTCATTCTATCGCAGGCTTAGTCTTATAGATTTATGTGTTTATCTCTCTTTAGTGTCGTTTTTTCGTTTCATCGAGTTTCAAATCATAATGATTCTAAAGAAGTTTCACTTCAAAAGTCAGAAGTTTTATGCGTATGTGAAAATTTGTTAATATTTTTCTATTGTTTTCACACTAAAATCTCCTACACTGTGGCTTGACGGACCTTTGTGACGGCGGCCGACCGGTGTCGCCTGTTATTTACCAGGTTCAAATCTTTGAGCAATAGATTGTTGATAACAGAGATGATTGTTTGTCGTCTTTGTAATGTATGAGGTGACTGATTATTATGTATTTAAACCAGGCGGCTCAATGTGAAAGGTAGAAGTCGTACACGTTTGATACAATATTATTTAAAACTAGGATATGCCCGTGATTTCGTCTACGCTTGACACGAAATACACGCGGGATTCCCGGGTCATAAAGTATCGCAGCATTAAAAAGAAATCTAAGCTATTGTTTTAGTGAAAACCGTTTTAGAATAAGCTAATTTTTATGCACCTAAACAACTTCAAACCGCTCCCGTGAAAATTCCCGTGGGATTCCCGGGATAAAAAGTAGCCCAGATTTTGAGTCTAAAAATTTGCCATCAATCAGCGAAAACCGCGTAGTTTTTACTCCCGAACAAATAGACAAGAAATCTGAAAAATTTGTATCGTGTTCTCCATAATTTATATAGTCTATTCCAGTTGTTTTTTAAAACAGCTTCAATGTAAAGACACACATATTTAGAATTTTATAATATTACATTTTATTTAAGTAAAATTACAAAAACTTATTAATTTTAATAACTTTTTACTTGTCAATGGCAAGGATTCCGTGTCTCATTCGAATAACGGGTTTCGAATCTTGGTTCGAATATTTTCTGACCAAATATTCATATTGTTACAATAAACATCTGTTGATGGTGAATGGAAATAAATACAAATTGCGAGGAATTATTTATCTATCGATGTGTGAAACCCGTCGATGTTCTTTGCATATTTAAGTAAATATTGTATGTCTGTGTAATAAATGTGAACTATTTAATGACATATCAGTTTTTGAATTGTCATAAAAATGCTCTCATTTGACGCCATCGTCAGTCAAAGATCTAAAATGCGTCTGTAGCCGACTTTATATTTTAACAAAGTGTCAAATTTCATCAAATTACAAATAATGCCTAAATAGACTATGCTTCCGGGCCAAAAAATTAAAAAAAAACTATTGTTATTTCAAGTTCAGAGAATATAGATAACATACATATATTATATAATATATGAACAAATATAACATAATATACCAGTATACATATGCAACCGAAATACAATCCTCAAGCTTATTTATCCCTCGCTCTAATTGCTGCCATTTCCATATGAAATAACAGAAAATTGGCCAAGGGAAATGGGCAGCGCGAATGTCAAATATCCCAATAAATGGCGTTTACATACTCGCGCTACCCATTCCTCGCGGCACTTTCCTGCGTGCTGTCATGGAAGCGGCATAATAACAAGACGTAACAGTATATGACAATTCTAAATTTCTTATTCAACATTTCACAATTAAGAAATTTACAATCAATAGTCACAAACTTTAAGATTATAACCACTGTTTCCATCAGTGTTAAACTTTCTAATATGCGCGTAAAGCCCATAATATTATCTGGAATATAAAGAGCATTAGTATAATGTTTAGGTTTGCGATGCCGCGGGATAACATATGTATGTAGACACGTTCTCGCGACAAATGTCTTCATTATTCTACCCACGGGTGTCTAACTTGCTATTGCTTTCATAGATTAAAAAATCAGTGAGAATAGACATGTTTTAACGTTACCTACTCATATTCTTAACAAGCCGTGGTAGCTTATGACCGGTTCCTATATCTTACTATTCATTCACTTGCCCTACCATCACTTGAATTTTGAAAACTAATGGACGGTCGATAAGATATAGAAACAGGCTATCAGTCGTTAGCGCACTCGCGCCCCAAACTCAAAGGACGCGGGTTCGAATCCTGACCAAAACGCATGCACCATTTAGGCAGTTTTCTAACCTGATGTGCATATTGATGAAACCTGCTCATCGAGATAACCGATATGTCAAATCAGAAAATTCGCCTTGGACAAGCGTGGCGGGTATACTGTTCTTTACTCTACTCCTATAAAGAGGCCAAAGCAGCAGTGGGACGTTTATGAGCTGTTATGATATACTCATACTCCTCACATAAGAATAGTAAATATTTACCTATATCTGGAAATAGATAAGATAACAGAAAGGCTAAATTAATCTAGAATTTTTTACTTCAAGAATACTCTGTTATTTTTTGTTTTTTAAGAATAACAGGTTATATAGCAAGTCATATTTTCTGCTTTTTGAAAAGTAATGAATAGTAAAACTGTAATTACTAACAATTATGTGTGGTTGTGTTTAAATATTATTTTATTTTACATTTATAAACAAAACACTTAAACATAAGTAATTGTGTTAGTAATTATATTGGCCTATAAATATAGTACAATATTTCTCATATATATTAAAATATCTTTAAAATTAACAAGAACTGTATAAAGATCAGATAAAGCAAAATAATAAGTTTAACATTAAAAAAACTTTACTATTGAAAACCAAATTAGGCAGAAAAAAGATTAATGTGCCATCCGACCCATCTGTATAAATATGTCATTTGAACAGGTCGCGCCCAGGGCGGGCGATCGCCTACGCGCGGTTCCCCAACATCTTAAAGGTTACCCTATAACGTATTTGCTGAGCATAACAATGCATGATCGAACGGGTGACAGAAGATATCGAGGTCATTCGCCTCTGATTTATGAGCTATCGGTGCATATATATTGACGTATCGATTTCACACCCGATAGCCTGACAATGAGGTTGGTTAATGTCATAAGAAAAGTAATTGAACAAACATAAAACAATAACTGGTTGAATTTTGAAGAATCGTATATTCTTTAAAGTCAAACTGATGACCCTCATAAAGTCATACTGATTGAAATGTTAGATCTGCCATTCACTAAATTTAAAACCAAATTAAAAAGTATCTTGCTAAAAAAAGGGATACTACACTATTGAAGAATACTTAAATGACAAAAATTCATTTACATAGCAGCTCACTCTAACATCTTATACTATATTTTGTATAACGTTTTTATCTTGCCAAGCTTGTAGGGTATTTACGGAGATATATTGCAGCATAATATTTTAGTCAAGTCATTATTATAACTATAATAATATTTTTCTTTTCTTTTATTGTGTCTTGGACTTATTGAGTATGCACTGTTTGCTACAACTCCATTAATTCTTCAAAAAGTAATTCTGTAACATACTTCTGTATAAAACTTATTAAAAAAAAGAGAACTTGATATATAAATAGAATAATAAATATAAAGCAAAAACAAATATTTAGCTAGATATGTTGCTGGGGAGTTTCTTGCCGCTTCTTCTCCTTAACAGCAATAACACGTTGCGAAGCGGTGTACATAGAATAGGAAGAAAAATTAAATTTAACTTACATGTATGACCTTCAAAAAGTGTTTTCCAGTGGAACTTATTTTGAATAAAAACTTTTGAATTTGAATTTGATTTGGCCACGACCGCCGGTAACAAAAGGGGTTGGACGAAGAAATTCCCAGACTACCGCTACTGGGATTAGTGACACACTTGACAATCCCAACGTCCAGTACTGGTGGACATTGATTCGTTGTCGACGTGGGTTTTAGTATTAAACGAAAATATTATATCATTTATATAAAATATTATAGCTTAATAATTCTCAAACCACTGGTTTTCCAGACATTAAACCGAATAGTTTTAATAATATATAATATGTCACCTTAGCACATGTAGTCGCGGTCTCTCTCTGTTGGAGCTCTATTAAGGTGAGAAATGATGAAAACGGTCAGCAAAATTATAATTATATACAATTGTAGTAATTTGTAAAACTGGATGATAAAGGCATAGTGGTTAGTGATATTGTCACTAAAGGTTCTTAATTAAATTAGGTTTAAAAATAAAGATATTGTAATTTAATTATTAGAGTGGTTGGGAAAAGGGAATCAATGGGCAGAGCAATACAGTTATATAATGCGAATACATTTAGTTGTATAGTGTTATCCTGAAGTAATTACAGCGTCCGTTTTATCCGTGCAAGAACGGAGAAAGAATACAATTTCCTGCGGCCGGGCGGCCTGTCGTAAGAGGCGACAAAAAACCCACAGGCAGGTGATAGGGCATTTGCCCGATTGTATGGCTACCACGCTTAGTCTAAAATATGTCGCCATAACAACCTTGAATTGTGTTCCGGCATTAGTGACCAGGTTCCAGTCTTCCAGTCTTAAGAGAGCAGCAGCGTATTTGTAGCACCTTTGGTGTTGCAAATGTCCATAGGTGATGGTTACCGTTTTCCATCATGTGGGCCGTCTGCCTGTCTGCTGAGCTCCTGCAATAAAAAAATTAAAAGCGAGAGTGGAACGATATAGTTCCCATATAAAGCACACCACTCGCGCGCCGCTTCCGTTCCACTTTTAAATAAAGTCCGCGGCATCTCACAACTCGTTCCTCATGGCAGATGTATGCAAAGCCGCCCCCGGGAGCCCCTTGTAGACCATACCCTTTGTAGATCAACCTCGATGGATCAAGGGGATGCGTAAATGCATTCACCCAGCGGTATCAAAAAAAGGCATCGTTATAGTCGGAAACTCGCGAATAATAAAACACATTAAGTCGTTTTCATTGTCAAATATTATTTCCTATCCAAAAAATGAAATATATAAAAATGCAAAATTTATGAATCGAAATTAATTTAATCAAGTGACTTTGTCAGCGCCGACATTCGTAATTATATTAAAACAATACTAAGATTCCGTGTGAAAACCTCTGAATAAATTAGGAATTGAAATACTGCGGTTGATTTATAAGCAATATCGATTATTCAGATAGCATTACGTCATTTACGACCTTCGGATTCCTTGCCCACATTGGGCTGATGACCTGCCGAACATACATTAATCGTATTCGGTAGTCTTTAAAGCATCTATCTGTCAATATCAATGTTCTATTTTGATTGGTATAATAAAACGGATTCACAGTATTCATTTAAATATAATAAATTAAGAGAAATATTTTTAGCAAATTGTAAATGTTTCAGCCAAACAGAAGATATACGTTGTATCGCTATTGTTGATATTACATTTTCTACAATAAAATGGTAAATGGTCGACGATTAAAATTAAATATACTGAATGATATATGGATTGTGTGAATGATGATATGATGACTTATGGTGTGACAGAAAACATATATCAGAATAGAGTTTGGAAGGAAAAGACATATTGTACCGACCCAAATAATTAGGAAGGTGAAAAAAAGGAAAATATTCTTCAAAATATAATAATAAAATGTCTTTTCTGTACAGCTTGTGCCTACGGCTGCGTTTCCGAACACACCGTTGTGTGCAACCTTAGCACTGGTTAAAGCAGCGATAAATAATGCGTATAATATACCATGTATGTATGGAGTCTTGCCGCTCTCGCAGTCGTCGGGAATGGGTTCATACACGTGTCTGCGTGATAAGTCTTAATTTAATCCTATTTTTTATTTTTTATTTATTTCGACAAAAAAACAGTATTGTACAGAATTTAGTATTATGAATCTTATACATAAGTAGTTTTACTTAATACAACACCAACATCATTTGCCACATATTGAGTAATTGAAATTATACTAGCTACCGTAAGTAAAAACAAAAAGAGAGAAAAAAAGAACAATGGTATACAATATCTAAAAAGAAGAAGAAAAGAAAAAGAAAAGAAGAAGAAAGGGAGACCTCGCCAGAACCCATAGCCGGAGCCTATTGTGAATATTACTAAATAATTTATATGAAAAACATCCAGATAAATTTATAATTGAACATATTTATACTAGATTTTGGGTGGTAATCAATATAGTCATATTTCTTTTAAGCAGCTCTTTGAGATTGTAGATGCTGCAACTCTTTACAGCCCTTCAACCGCACCTTATTTTATTTAGAAAATGTACAGAACTATTGTTATCTTTTTTATTATGAAAAAATAGTCAATTGGATTGAAATGTTTATTTTATAATGAATACTTTCATTAAAATAATCACGCATTCGCGGTAGTCTTCATGTTCGTAATGATAAACTACAACGGCCACGATTTACGGAAACCTATTAGCTATGACGGGATCAGATGTCTAGCATTATTGCCTCCGCCAATCCCTATAAAAGGGGTAGATCCAAATTTGGCTAATCGTTGTGAAGGGTTATATAGGTTACAAGTGCCAATGATTTTACAGCAAAGGACACCGAAGATCGCAAGAAGCGGAGAAAAAAATATATAAAATCAGATCCGGTTTAACTCTAGTTAGTTTTAGTTGATAATAACGTTGTCTTTAATATAGAAAATTTAATTCTTTCCAAAACCTATTGATAAATGAAGAACAATGTTGCATAAACTAAACTAGCTTCCTCGCACAGGCCCAATCGCTACTCTTACGCAATCAAAGACAACTGCCAACATAATATGTGTATTCATCTCGCTGAAAATATCACAAATGTAAAACAATGTACCAGCCGAATATGTCACTATTCAATCATTGTTATGCCATCGATGTTACCTCACCGTTCATTGTTTGTAGTCTCATTTAGCAACTTGTTTTGGCATTTGGCTCGTTCCTGGCCGAGAACCAATTATGTCAATATGTTTAGTCAGAGGCAAACAGAGCGAAAATTGTTTACACATAACGTGCCTGGAGATTTTGGATGAGATGAGCTGTATTGGATACAATGTTGATATCACTACATCTGCCTATATTATTGAAAACTTCATAATTTTGCGATTAGTTTGATCTATCATTAATTAGTGAGGTAGAATTCTGGCAGTACATACAGTACGTATTGCTTAGAAAATATCTCCATTGCTGCTATAACTATATGTTTATAGACTAAAATGCTCAAACAAATTCTCAGTTTCAATCAGGTTTTAATTTTAGTTCGCATATATTGAATGGGGCTTTAGATATACATGTAGAATTAGTGAAAAAGTCGGTACTCATTTTTTCTGGTCACGTTACTTATACCATTAAGGCTAAGTCATGCTAATACAATTACCACATGTTGATGGGAAAATAATCATCTTACTTTTTCTTCGAATTACAGATATTTTAAATTTTTTATGGATTATGATTAGACCTTATGGCAAATATTTAATTTTAATTTGCGTAATTACAGCTTTTTTCATAGCGTTATAATTAGAAGTATTGAGTTTTTCTTCTATAAATAATGAAATTTATAGAAGAAAAACTCAATATTTATGTGACCACCCGATTTTATTTGTAGAATTACCTAGGTCATTTTTTTCGTTAACGAAAATTGAGAGCTTTAGGAATGAAACTTTTAATTAAATAATACAAAGCCTCAAACTCGAAAAAACCAACTCAACGGATCTTTACTTAATTTTTATCACTATTCTCCGAATACGTTGTTTCGATAATAAAAATTCAATAAAATAAAAATAAACAAATAATGAATTAATGTGTTTTCTGATTTATAATGACATTTAACTTTCATAAAGATGTCCAAAAGCGCATATATTTTGTTTTAAATGGGTATCTCAGGGTAAAAGCTCTTGTTTCCGAAACTATATTAAAAGTATAGGTCTAAATCTTTTATAATTGTTTTAGCAGATTTGGTGAGCTTAGTTTTGAATTTTCTCCTTTTTCTTTTACTTGCTCTCTATCATTTGGAATTAGCACAATATGACTTTTCGTTCCATATTCTTTTACGGGACATAATCTTCTATTACAGCATAGATCATGTAATCCTACATCCGATTTTGAATATCGATAATATGAATTTCAGATGTAATCTACAGTTCTAGAAGTCTGCATGCTGAGCTGGGTACGTGCATAACTTATGTTTTTTTGGGTATTATTATATGACTAAAATACTTTTATGGCACAATTTATTAAAGCTTAGTTGCGCCGGCTACTTTGTTCGTTCGCGACTTCATGTCTTCTGAATCTTACAAAATATCAAAATAAAACAGGACATTTACATACAATTCTTGATTTAATGCCAAATTTTTCATTGTTTGTACAGCATTTTCAAAGCTTTTTTGAAACAAGTTTTAAGACAATCTGTTACCAGAAAAATTGCCACAATCCAAACTCTACCCTTGCCTCGCTTTTTTCAAAGAAAACCGCTATGAATAAAACACATGTTAGACAGTTTTTGGTTTCGAAATCAGTACGGAAATAGGGTGCTTTACCCTAACAACATTATTTTGCGCAGACGAGATGTGGTGAACAACAGTTAGGTATGATGACCTAATGACCTTAATACTTTATTATTCTTCTAAAAAAGGATTATTCTTTCTTGAGTGGCAGAGTTCAGCTAACATTGAGTATAAAAAAGGGCAGTTGCTCTGACACTTATGACTAAATATTAGTATCACGCAAAAAGGAAGGTTTGCACTGACTATCAGCATTGTGTCGGATTTTTCGCCGGCACAGTAATAAACCGAGTGGAAACCCTGTCTGCTGAAAATGCGGCGCACAATTTCTCAAAATATACTTTTTTTTTACTTTTTAAGATACATGTAAGCAATATAAGTACGTCGCTATTTATTCGAATATTTTTTCTTTGTTTGTTTTTCTTCTAAATAAGTTGTTATTTTTTTATATTTTATTTTATTGCAGGAGTTCAGCAGACAGGCAGACGGCCCATTTGATGGAAAGCGGTTACCTTCGCCTATGGACATTTGCAACACACACTGCTGCTCTCTTAAGGGAGACTGGAAACTGGTCACTAATGCCGAAATACAACTGAAGGCTGTTATGGCGGCATACTCTAGACCAGGGGTGGTAGCCATCCAGTCGGGCAAAAGCCCTACCACCTGGCTGAGGGTTGTTTTGTCACCTCTTACGACAGGCCGCCTGGCCGTAGGAAATTGTATTCTTTCTCCGTTCATGCACAGATAAATTTATTGATTTTGATATTGTTTGTTATTATTATTGTATTTGAGCTGGACTGTCTGTCTTTATGTCAGCAGGCTTCACAATAAAAAATGCGTTTTCTTAAATGATGTCCTATTATTAGTCTTTCTCTGACGAACGTATTTTGTCAGGTATTTTTTGCTTTTCTAGTGTTTTATCTATTTTCTAGTGTTTTATTTTTGGGTTTTTATTTATTAATTTCTTTTCATTTCGTAATGACTTTGTAGTGTAGTGATACACTTACCACGTTCATAGTTTTTTTTTGGATTCTTTATTTTGCTTAATATACCATGATCCTGGTTACCGCGCGTTTGGATTCCCAACTCAAAATTATCCGCTTATACATATTTACTAGAAACTTTCGCAATAAAACTAGGTAATTTGTGTAATTCTCCCATAAACAGAATAAATGTCCCATAAAAGCAGACCAAGTTCAAGGTCAATTTTTTGGCATTTGATTTTGGCATTTGACTCTTGACGTTTGACAAGCGCAACTTTAAGAAAAACATAGCAAAAACATCTTTATGCTATGTTTATTATTCGTATATAATCATAATCTCTAATCATAAAATAAATTAAATATATAACTATACACTTTAAATTCCTTATTTATTTATTTAAATTTAATTTTTCTAATACTGAATTATCTACTTTTGTTATCGTTAACAATGCATATATAGCTGTTTTAGCCAGGACGTAAGAATACGACTAACCAATGAGAGTTGCGTATAAAATTTGCTCCCATTGGCTGGAATTTCAAAATATAAAAAAGAGGGGTTTTTGAATTCAGTTACGAGACGATACTTATTAGAGTTAAAATAAAAGCCAGTTTTAAGATCGAAGTTATATTTATTCAAGAGCCTTACATCACGTCCAACATCATAGCACTTTGTTCAACTTAATTATAATACAATTTTTACTACATCTAAAAGTGTCTATGTTTATTAGAATGCTTATATTAAAGCGACAAATAGCAAAAATATTACGCCACTAAGCTGTATACTTAAGTTTTTTAACTAATTAAAATTTATTAGACATTTTGTCGATTCGTTTAGACTGATAACGTGAATCAATTTATGATTATAGATGTTAAGACACCGTGGGAACATTGGTTGACCTAAGGTATGGCGCACATTGGTGACAATAACCGCGTAATCAGTTCTTATATCACTCGTAGGTTGTTCGTGTAAAATTATAAATGAGCTTCCTGCTTTATATAACGCATCCCTAGACAGTTTTTAGGTCTAATGTGTATAT
Organism: Dendrolimus houi; assembly: GCA_039645545.1. Classification (NCBI taxonomy): domain Eukaryota; kingdom Metazoa; phylum Arthropoda; class Insecta; order Lepidoptera; family Lasiocampidae; genus Dendrolimus; species Dendrolimus houi. The sequence continues at coordinate 6,687,762 of CM077122.1, forward strand.
GGTTAAAAATATCGAACGAATTTAGTTGGAATATCTAAAAAAACGTTTCAACGGGCTCATTGGCAATCTATCAATCTATAAAACCTTAGGAATTTGATTCTTATTGGCATATTCGTAACAACAGAGACAGTTAAATTAACCAAGTTACTTCTTATCATCTTACAAAACGTAGCCACTTCCACGTAGCCACGTTTTATGCAAGCGTACAAACTCATGACGTCATAACACTAAAGTTTGTACAAATAAAAGGAATCAAACAGCACATTAATTTTATTGTAACAGTAATTTAAATTATTTTTATCTAGATATTTCAAAAGTAAGATGTTATTTTATCGCCTATTCTTTCATATGTAAATAATGTTAGAATTAATAGTAACATGTGTCCGCAACCCTATGTGATGATTTCAGTTTATATGTTATATTACATAATATATATACATACGACATAAACTCGTCACATTATATACATGGGACTTATGCAAATAATGAGACTTGATACAGCGAGATATTCAAAGCACTATTGCTTACTTATAATTTGGACCGAAATAAAACTTATAATAAAAATTCTAGACTAAAACAGTAAAAAATTTAAAGTGACACTTAGAAGTTTATTTTTAATAAAAATATGTTGACGGATGTAGGCTAAATGCATTATATTTATATCAATAAAAGTTAGAGAAGCATTATCTGTGAGTACTGTCTCAGAAGTTTCACTTCTACTGCGTACACACAAATTTTTATTTATTTTTGGCGTAAAAACCGGTATTTGACAATTCAACTAAAATGAGCGTCTTTTGACTTCAACAGGAGATGTCCCTTAAAATGTTTACTCGTTAATATGAGGAATCTTACAGATTGCCGATAGAATACAAATTAATTAAAATTATTTTTTGTTTTGAATTTAACGACGAAAAGACTAATTAATCAATGTCTAAATATTACTACTAAAAATGTTGACCCGAATTTTAGAGACATATTATGAAATATGAAAATTTTCTTTAAACCTTATACATATACATAAATTATTTTGGCGCAATTTGACCGACTCATATTTTAATAACGCATTTTAATGATCACTTAAAGAAATAGTACAATGAATATTTTATAATTTATAAACTAATATAATAGAAGAAGACTAAACTTATTTATATTGTATTCTACCCATAGTATCCTTTGCATTCATAAAAAAACTATTAAAACGATTTTGATGAAATTTTTCACATTGGACTCGATAGATGGCGCTTTAATTCCGCTCCATGATTTTGACGATTTTTCTGTCCGTTTGAGGCACTTTAATTCCGCTCCATGATTTTGACGATTTTTCTGTCCGTTTGAGTGGGTCCCGGGCAGTATTGTTGTTGATGTGCAAAATTCTAAAAAAATTCAAATATCTCAAAAAAATCAATAGATAATGTTAACTCTGCATAAGTTTTTGGGGTAGGTTTTAAAATTTAGAGTATTTTTATGGAATGATTTCGGATTCCGTACCTTAATAACAGAAACAGTAGGCGTTCGTCATCTCTACGGAACCATCATTTGCTGGCCGATGGACTTCCGTGGACTGCAATGCATAATGAAACTGTATTTGGAGATAATTAATAAAAAAATTGTCTGTCAGTCTGTCTTCTGGCTAATCTCTAAAACGGCTAAGTCGATTTTGACGGGACTTTCACTGGGAGATAGCTGATGTTATAAGTAGTATAGGCTAATTTTATTTTAGAAAAAAACTGAAAAAAACACAACAAAGCAAATTAAATTAAATTCCACGAGGACGAAGTTGCGAATAACAGAATGTCATACAAATAATTGTATAGCGAATATGTTTAAATAAATAATTTTAGTTCATTTAGGTTATGTTTAAATTACTTATTAGTCTTTTTAGATTACATGGTAATTAATTAATTACATTAATGAGGTATTTTTTCTTAAATACTTCATTTATAAAAATAAATATGTAAAACTTATTCCACATTTTCTTATAATTTGTATTTATAAAAAATCGTGCGCGAACTTTATTTATATCTCAGATAATTAAATTTACATGAATACATCGTTACACATATCTTAGTATTAATTCCTATATTATCGATAATTTTGCCAAAACGGTACATTTAAAACCACTGCTTCCCAAAACAACACTATGTAAAGGCTATTAACATTTATAATATACATAGGCGTAAAATATACAGTCGTAATGTCGTAAAGTGGTTCACCTTTCAAAAGCAAAGATCACAATGCTTCCTAAATATTTTATACAATTTACGACGCCGACTGTCCACCCTGATTTAAAAGTGACTAAAGGCCTAAATACACTAGCAACTTACAAGCGAGATTTCTAGGGAATTAAAAGCAGGAACATTATACCGAGGCTTAAAGTACAAACCATTGCATAATATTACATTTAAAAAAAAAAATTCTAATGCGAATTTATATAAATAATATTATAAACACACAAAATAGATGCTTTTTTCCTTGACATCATAACATTCTACACTCTTCAAATATAAAATTTCAAATCGTACAAAATTTATAGCTCACGCAGTTTATTAGTAATATAATTATTTATTTGCAAATTTTTAACACACTTTGTTGATATCTACGTCTTCATTCAATGATTATTTAAGCGTTTGTGACTTGTATGTGTTTGACAATGTCTACATGAAAGTAAAAAACGCATGTTTATATAGTAGATATAATTTTATGTGTTTATAATATATAATATGTAATAAATGTTAGCTTTCTGCCTGGATATAAGATTTTCCTTAAAGTTATCAATAATAACCAATATTTCCTTAAGTATTTGCGACTAGTATACATAATAAAACTACGTTTTAACGGTTTTTAGGGCGGTAATTCATTTGATTTTTATTGCTCCGACGTTTCGGCCGATATAAAATATTTTACCTTCCACCCATTTTAATATTATATAAAATTATAAGAGCTAGGATGTTTGCTGAAGAGTTTTATGCACCGCTTCTTCTCTTCAAGCCACAACATGTTGCGAAGAGGTGACAAATTAGATTAGGCTCTCATAGTGTAAATAATAACCATAAACAAAATTAAAACTAAATAATTAAAATGAACAAATTGGCGATATGTTAAATAAAACTTTAACAATACTCATTGACACTTGGGATCTTTGTCTTCCGTAATCACGGCTACTGAAAAGTGGCCGAAACGTCGGAATAATAAAAATCAAATAAATTACCGCGCTTAAAACCGTTAAAACGTAGTTTTATTAAATAATAACTAAGCCGATTTCTCCAAAAATCCTTTTTTTTCGAGGTCCAATCCGTCATAGATACCTGCCTGCGAGAGATTTATTTACACAAGGGTAAGGTAAGGTAAGGTTGTCTTACCACAAGGGATAGCAGTACAGCAATGTTGGGCTCTCGATAGCATGCACCACCAAGTAAACCGGGTGGTTGTCCCATCGCATTGACATAGTGTCAGGGTCGCTACAACAATCTTTTTTTAACTGGGGAAATTCCGATTGAGAACTAACCGTCACAGGATAGGAGATATAGTAATAGATGAAAAGCAAATAAAACAATCTGCATATATGTATATTAAGTGTATATATCAACAGCTGTAAAAGTAAGATAAGTAATCAAAATAAATGTTTAAAATAGATAAATGTAAATAATGTAACCGCTAGACAAAGGGAGAGTTGGTTGACAGATGATGATAAAGTATTAGTAAATATATAAGAAATTTGTAAAAAAAATAGAAGACAAAGAAAGATTCGGACAGAATAGAAGTCGGAGGAAGTTTCGGTGGCACTAGAAACCCCGAGGAAGTACTAATGCCCCCCGAGTAGGGAAAATCCACTAAAACACCTCAGTGTTCCGTCTTCCGTCTTTTTGCCAGAGCACAGGTATACAGCCTAGGCATTCAGCAGGCTCTGACAGGTGTATAACAATCCTGCACTAACCGTGGCTTATACTCTTACAATGCACTTAGGGATAAGCATGAGTCGTATTATGGTACGATAATATTAAATTTTCAAAGAGATCTCTACTTGCTAGCACTGCCACAAATCTTCTAAAATACCGGATTATTATTAAAATCTAAAACGAAATGAATACCAAATGAGTCACTTAAAATGTATGAATAACACTATAGCAATAAATAATGCAATTAAAATAAACAATTTCATCGCAAATAAATACTCCAGTTTTCCGTATTTATAATTTATTCTTAAACAAAACAGGTCTTTTTTTGTTTCCGTTTGAATTTTTATCTATTAATCGCGAATAAAATATTAATCTTTATGCCGAAAAAGGTCACAGGAAACTAATTAAACCCACTAATTAATTAATGATAGTAGTAGTCAAATTGCCAATAAACATGACCACTTCTATCATTTGAATGTTATCTTTCAGTTTTCGTTTTATTTGTTAGGCTTTTAGGGTACAGTAAACATTCTGTTAAAAAAATATATTTTATATTATTTCTTTCCTTCAATTACAATGTCATAACATCCTTACTACTAAAGCCTACTGTGTTATAATAATAATAATATAATTCTTTATTGAAGTTTCTGCCTTAACTTTAGATACATTGGTGGTGGGAATCTTCTTGTAAGTATGAAATACCTGTATCAGAAGATTCCACTCTTTACGTTATGACAAGCAACTGATATCAGAAATTTATAAAACTATTACAAGGAAATCTATTACATGGAAATATATATATGTTTGCGCGTTGTGTGAGTGAGTGCGTGTGTGTGTATGTATGTGTGTGAGTGAGTGTGTGTGTGTGTATGTATGTGTGTGAGTGTGTGTTTGATTTTTAAATATGTGCATCGAGTATTAGAGAAGAATTAATCAAAGTTTCTATTTCATCATATGTTTTAAGTTTTAACCATTTTAAAACGTATATATGTGTTAGTCATACACTTCATGCACTTTCTTTGAATTTCCTTAAGGGACACTTGAGAATACTTATTTAAATCTACATTCACATCATAAATGTGATACAATATCCGAAGAGCGCTGGTTAGAGGTGCTTGCAGAAGCACATTAGTCCTACTGGCCGATAATACAAACAGCTTGTGTTGTCTACCGTGGGTATAATTGTCAGGTATATAGAAGTTTATACTCCTCAAAATGCTGGGATTAGATATCAAACCCCATAACAATTTTAATATATACATAACTGTATGTTTCTCATAATTTCCAGCCTATTCTATCCTACCATTCCTAGAATAAAGAGAGTACGATACATCAGCGGAAAGAAAGAAAGGTAGACTCCAAAATACAATCTTTATAAATCACCAAGTCCATTCGACCATCTTTGTATATCACAGTAATTCCTCTCGAAAATTATTAAGTCTATAGATGAAATTCGTCCATAAACGCACCACTACTGGGCTCGGGGCTAGGAGGGGGAGCGGACAGTATACCCGCCGCCACGCTTGTCCAAGGCGGCTCGGCAGGTTTGACACATCGATTATCTCAATGTACAGTTTTCATCACGATGTTTTCCTTCACCGTTGTTAGCATTTGGTAATTGTAACAATATGCGTATTAGGTCAGAAAACTGCCTAAGTGGTATATGCGTTCCGGCCAGGATTCGATCTAGCGCCCTTTGAGTACGGGACGCGTGCGATTACGCTACTACACGACCAAATTCGGTATACTGTAGAGAAAACGCAGAGAAATAAATAATAGAGGTTGTCGCCAGTCTGTACCTACATTTAACTGAGCGTTGAAATATTGCGTTAAGTATGAAGTATCGTCAATCAGATTATGAAAAATAAAAGGGATATTCCTAATTGACTTTTAAATTTAAATAAATACCAATAGCTAGCTCCGCAAGTCGTAAACATTGTGTACTCATTTAAACTTAGAAGGTGAACCATTCTGAAAAAATTATGAAGGTATAGACGAGAAACTACATTCACCATTCATTTGAGCAAGATCTGTTAAGTATTCCATTCCTCCTGTCTAATCCCTCTATCCCAAACAAAAGGCTGATAGCGTGTTCGCTCAGCCCCTGGTGTTGCAAACGTCTGTAGGCGACGGAGGCCACTTTCCATTAAGGGTCATCCACAAATTACGTCACACATTTCATGATTTTTGACCGCTCCCCCGTCCTTGTCACAACTGGTCACATTCGTCAAACTCCTCCCTCCCTAGTGTGATATCACATATTTTGCGATTTTACATCAAGAAATCATTAAATTAAAACAGTAGTTCCGTAATTAGTTATATTTCTATTTAAATTATTTTTAATAATTTAAACACTATGTTGATACAGCTGTGGAAATATTTTGAAGTTTTTCGTTAATAGTTCAAATTTCGTGTTTTAGCTTTCATATATTCGACTAGTTATCCCCGCGGCTGCGCCGCGTGACAATCCCTCTATGCTACTTGCATAAAAACTGAATTAGGTTTTTTTATATATTAGACCTACAACTTTACTGTTTTTTATTCAATTCATTACAATAACAAAGAAACTAAGTCCATATAGTTTAAATAGCTGGCCAGCAAAACATAGAGATGAGTCGACGCCAACCTGATTTGAAGTAATACACCGAATGATTTCTTGTCTATGACTACGTAGGTACTTGTTAGTGAATTGAAAAACACGATTGCAGCGCCATCTATTTAGCTAACCTTTCTATTTTGTGGAAACGATATCATTTATAGGAATAAAATGTATTCTAAGTATTAACTCGGGTTATAAGCCAACACTATGCTGAGTTTCATTCATATACGTTCAGTAGTTTCCAAAAAAGATGCGATCGCAGCGCCGTCTTTTTCGATATTTTTATCTATCTCACGCCCGTTTACCAGCTTCGTATTAAAATAACAAGTAGTTTTTGATATATATAGTATTTTTGATTAAATGTTTTTTAGGGTCTCATAGTTACTCGATAAGAACAATTCACTTCTAGGGAACCTGCCTACGTACATAATCCGACACGAACTCGGCCGATTTTTATCTGATCCTGTTAGATAATTTATAAAATAAATATTTTTAAATTGTGTTTAAAATTTTCTCCTAATTAAGAAGATTAAATTAGATAAGCGGTGTTAATAAATTAACATTTATTAGACAGTTCAATCGGATATTTTTCGGTTTTACTCGTTAGGAATTCTGTGGTTTTTTGGTTGAACTCTATAAGAGCTGATATTAAAGTTGAACATTATTGACCTCCGGCTACCGTGGCTTACGGGAACACCAAGCCACCACCCGTACCCAAACTGAAATATGTCCCGCGTGCTCCTTTCAATTCTTTATTGAGTCTGAATAGGCCTCTGAGGCCACGCTAGCTGAAGTCGCGGTGTTAGCATCTACTAGATTTTTCTTCACATAAAAAGGGGGTTAATCTTGATTTTAAATTGCGTGGCCTTATGTGTCAAAAATAATAAATAAATTATACTTCCGACTTCCGTGCTCCATCTGTGATAATGTTAATGTTAGAGTCTGTGGCCATAATCATTTCATTAATAAAGAAAAATCTTTTATTAAATTCAAATTAATAAAATTGTCTAAATCGATTTTGGTTTCAGCGACCACTATACTCTGGTTTTCAAGCTGGTCATATGCTCGTATATGATTTATACAACCTTTTTAAGGCAGGAATGTGCGATCACATTTCGTAAAGGTGAAGGTCAACATAAGTTTTTTTTTTAAAGGAAACTATAATTGCAATAAATTTGCAATAAGTTTAAAATTTAAGAAGTCATAGTAAATTACTGATCAAAGTAACTTCATGTCACTTCAATGATATCGGTTCGAATCCTGGTTCCAAAGCATCATAGTATACTACTGTTTAATCCACTAGAACCTCTTTAGTAAACCTCCCAAACTCGAAAAAAATTGCGTTCCCTTCCCTTCAAGCCCCAAAACCTCGGTTGCTCGAAATCTGAACCCTCTATAAGTCGAAATAATTAGAGAGTCCCTATAAGCAAATTGAGTACTTATTTTCCTTCTATAACTCGAAAAAATAAATTGGACTTCTGTCTCTCGAACATAGCAATACTTGAAAAATGTTTTTTACCTCTATAATTAGTAGGATTTTTATTTATTTCACCTCTCTAACTCATAATCAGTTAGAATAAATCTTAACCTTTACAAGTCGAAAGTGTCCTTACAAATTCGCTAAGTCGAAATCCTCCATAAATCGACAACTCTATAACTCGAATTTTTTCAAGTTCCAGTTACAGAGATTTTACTGTACAATACTTTTTTCCGAAGCTGTTAAAGAGGCAGACGGCCCAGCTCATGGAAAGTGGTTACCGTCGCTTATACGTATTCACAACACCAATAGCAATCCACCAACGTGTTGCCAGCCTTTGGGATGGGATAAAGAGGATGGAATAGGGGAGAGAAGAGAGGAGAGGAGGAGTGGAATAAAGGGTTGAGATTGGAATAGGGCGATGAAATAAGGATTCGATAGGGGCAGGGCAAAATGAGCCATCGGATCTCTCACCGCACAAAACGCAATTAGCTCAAGGCCAGTGTAAAGTCGTGGTAGCGTAATGCTTAGCGCACGCGTCCCAAACTCAAAGGGCGCTGGTTCGAATCCTGGCCGGAACGCATGCAGCACTTAGGCAGTTTTCTGACTAATGCATATTGTTACAATTACCTTAATTATGAAATTAAATTAATTAGATTCACAATTGGAACCGATAGGTGGCGCTGAGATCGGGTCCTAGATTTTTATTTTTTTAGGACAGAATAACGTCTGCCGGGACCTCTAATTTACAACATAAATAACCGACAGTGATTTTTCTGTGTAAGAGTGACGAAAAGTGTAACTGTTTTGATTTCTAATGTCTTATGGTATCATCAAAGATCAAATAAATTATAAGAAATTGAAACATATTTTGTCATTTGAAATTTGTATGTCACAAATGATAAGCAACACCAGACCCCCGAAATAATTTTTAATATCAAATTTCAGTAAATGGATAGTCCTACTTAGCTCATCCTGAAGGCCTAGAAGGCATCGTGAAGTGACCTGGAAACTGAGATTACTGATGTTTGAAACACGTCAATCCTTTTTGTACAAAGGTGGCGGAGGTACTGTCCGTTACTCTCTTTAAAATCGTGACTATGTAATCATTCGCCATATGGACAGACTCGTACTTGACCAATTTTTTATGACTAAAATAAACTCAAAACAATGACTTGAAATAAATATTACTACCCTATAAACCGTCACAAGCTACTTACTCATTGACAAAACAATAAATTAACCTCGCCCAAACAAAACAAAATCTGAGTTCGAAAGTTGTTTCAGTATAAAGGTTGTTTTAAAAACAAAATCAAAATAAAAACTTAACCGTAATCTGTGCTGAACTATCACGCATCACGGGGTCAATGATCGGTTGACATTTGACATACGAATGTCAAGGTGCCATGCCGCATCAATGTTTCCTAGAACGGCTATGTTCTCGGCCGTAGAGCGACGTATTCAATAGAGATGACTTATCTATCATTAAAGAACTGTGCTCTTGTCGATGCAGCCTCCTCCAATCTTCTCTGTTTTGGGCCAGCTGTTTTACTTATTTATACGTTATGACACTTACTTTTCCTTGTTTTGTTCCACGACTGCTTGCCTTGGTCTTCCCTTTCCCCTCTTTGCTTCCACTTTGCTTTCGATTAATACGCTTACGAACGAGTTGTATCATCATAGTAAATGGCCAAACATCTACCGCCTTCTTCCCTCAAGTTTTTAAAATTCTGTGCTTGTCTTTTACTATATGCAATACTTCTTCATTGGTCTTTTTTTCAACTTATACTCTCCATGCGTCTCCTACACCACATTTCAAATGCGTATAATCTATCGCAATGAGAGATGACTGAAATAAAAAAAAGATGTGAAAATAGGACGGACTTACTGCAGCTCTAAATAATGTCATCTGTCGAGTTCTAATCATTATAGAGGTTCCTGCTGTTCTAGAATCGAAACGTTTGTATCGCATCGACAGAAAGAGACCCAATACTTTTGTATTGCTGTAAGACAATAGACAATATAACGGTCCGCCTGTTGGAAAATGGTTACCATCACCTATGGATATTTGCAACACTAAAGGTGTTACTAATGTGATGCCTTCATGGACACGGGGGCTGGAACTGGGTCACTAATCCAAGAATATATCTCAAGATTGTTATGGCGATATGCTCTAGACCCGAAGCGGTAGCCATTCAGACCTACATATGCCCTAGCACCTGGCGATATACTCTGGCAAAATATCATCTATTGGCCTGACAGCCAATACAGCTGCTCTACAGCTTGGACAGTGATTAGGGCTAAAGTGCCAAAACATTTAGCTATCTTAAATATCTACGTGTTTACGGCTTCATGGGACGAGTATCCTGGGATCATAGAAGTTTAAAGCGCACAAGGTTTGTCCAGAAATAACTAAATATCTAGTAGATATATGTCGTCTATAAAAGCTTGGTGTAGGTTTCGGGCAATATATTATTAGTGCTGCCATATAACGAGACAATGAGATCGGCTTTTTGGAAAAGTTCCGTCATGATAGTATTCTAGGAAGGACTTTTTGCATTGTTATGAGATTGGTTAAGACATTTTTTTGTCTTGCTGTGCGTATAAGAGTTTAGTTTGTGGCACCTTTGTAACGGTTGCAAGTAAGTATTTGTTGAAGTTAAACATTTGAAATCCACACAATTTTAGTATCACATAACAGTTTTGAGGAATTTCATTGGGCTTAAATAAATGTTGTTAACAACCTATTGAGCTACAATATTCTCCGTCTTTATCGAGTGAGCTTATAAAGCGTTTGCTTCTCTATTTAATTCTTTCTTTACGTTTTCGACCAATATATATGTGAATTACGTTCACACATTATATTTATATACATATTATATTAATAAGTGGATCAATTAATATGACTAGTTTGGAAAGATCAAGGTATTGAAATTATAACAATTCCATTACCGAAGTTTTTCTTTTAATTTTCTATGGTGCTGTGTGGAATTTTGTGTGCTAAGTGCGTATTAAACTAAGTATAGAAAATAATTTCGTAAAGGCGGAGAACGCCCATTGTTTTAATATATTTGTGTACGGAACCCTAAAAGTACAAATATTGAATTTATCGGGTTAACAAAACATCGTAAATTTAGTATATTACGCTTAAGAACCGAGCTGATGGCATTTAACCATAAAACAAATAAACACGCATACCTACTCGACTTTTTATGTAATTTGTCAGTACTATAGGTATAGCTTAATATTAATCCTTATATATAAAATTCTTCTGTTCGTGTGTATGTCACTGAACTCCTGATAAACGGTTGGACCTATTTTGATGTTTTTAAAGTGATAACTTCTTATGGTAACCCTCCCATAAGAAGTTATCACTTCAAAAACATCACCAAACCACTTCGTTACGTAACGCATTACGGCGCCAATCTGTCTGGCTTTCCCTTCTCTCACGCATACGGTAGCGGTAGGCAGGCTCCTCTTCTCTCACTCTAACCCACGCGCTATATACATAAAATTTAAGTAATAATCTAAACTTTTCTCAAGTTAAACAATTTCAATATTAAATAGTTTAACTTAGATTAGTTTAAGTAATCACTTCTGTCGGATGTCCCAAGACGCACCCGTTTTTTTGTGTGTTTAAGTGGGTCCTGGGATGGTTTAGAGTCACAATTGGACCCGGTAGGTGGCGCTGCAATCAAGTTATATATTTTAATACAGTGCATCATCTGCTGGGCCCGCTATTAAACCGATAAAATAGGAATGGTACAATACCTGTACCTCTAGATGTCGTTTTATAGCTCTACAAAAGTGGAACAATTTTAGAGATTCTTTTATTTAAGTCGATAAGGTAGTAGGCGGCCCCTTAAATTAAGATATGTGACGAAATCAAATATAGCAGTGATGAATTATAAAATTATAATTGATTTGAATTTGTTATCTCAAATTGTTTTATAGATATAGAGCGAAACGATAGATGTATATCGCCACGGAACCCTTCACTCCGCAAGGATCGACAGAGGCACTTGCCGGAATTTTATATATATACACCTAAATATAAACTAAATGAGAACCTCATTCACTTTTTTAATTAAATGATACACAGAAAATTAATGTAACACCTAACAGCGCTTATATGAATGCTTCTAATGGATAATTTAACACCAATAACCTTTTGCCATGAATCATAATGACTTATCATATCCTGTAAACAATAAACGTGACTCACAAGATGTCAGGTTAAGAAAAATCAATAGAAACAATAATATCCAAGTTTTAAACCCACACTATGTCCTTTCATGGAGCAGCTGGGGAAAGATCAAACGGCTTTACTTCGGATATCCGAAAAAATATTAAATTCAACGATTGAGTTAGTGTTCACAAATAAATTATTAATTAATAAATCATATCCGTGTAGCCGTAGATCAGCATTGGTTAACTCAACCACTATTCATAAATATTAATAAATATTTTTTTCTGCAGGAGTTAAAAATTTATTAATTAACAAAAAACTTAAAACTAAAATGGACAATAACTAAATTATAAAGTAAACAAAACAATTAAATCGAAAGTTCATTACGTAGCAGACTACTGCCAGCGGATGGCATGCCCTGAAGGCTGACTACACTATCACGTTGTATGGCAATGCTTATTTGTTGGGCGAAATATGAGCCAGCTGATCATGGGTAATGTCAAAGAGTTTCTTATGGATGTCTTTAAAGAAACTCTTTGCCGATGTACCTCGCGAGCCCAATGTTTCAACCCCAAACGGCACAAATATGTAACCTTTTCCTAAGGCTTTATATTTGCGCCGCTTGACGTCCTCAACGGAAGCCTTTTTCTTTTTACTTCTAATCAAATTTGGATTATACATATGTTATTAATGATAGTCCTTTCGTGGGTTAATCTTAATAACCCGTTGTCCGAAGGACGCACCCATCCTTTGGTAATCAAAAACATGTATAGAATAAAGAAGCATAATTATATTATTAGTTATTGGAAATGAATTACACTTGTCCTATTATATATTACTCCTATTATATAATAGCTAGATTTAACCAAGATTATTTGTAAATAAATTTTCATTGATATTTTATTTAATACTTTTATTAGCAAGATGAAGAGACAGACAATGGAACGGTTAATTTTGCAACAGGACCAATAGCCATTGGAGCAAACGAGTTCTGGAGTGGAGACCGCGTATGACCAAATGTAGTATAGAAAGAACACCATTTGGTACCTTGTGAATCGACGACCTGCGTAAGGTCGTCAATAAGCGCTGAATGAAAATGTACCACGAGGATAAGTGGCGCGAACTTTTTGCTTTTTAATTTTTGGTTGCAAGTCAGTTGATTTTATATCGGGTAAACTTCGGGGTGTGTGAAATATATAGAACAGTATGACTTAGTTCCTCCATCCCCTTTTTATCATCTGACAACCAGACGCACCAATTTGCGCCATCATTACAATTGGTTAGAACGAAATGTTTTGCCTCCACCTCCCTTTTTTCACTCCGCCGTCGAAGAGAACAACTTTCCGGAGTCTGTATTCCCCGATTCATGTAATCCAATGGTCTTTAAGACACAAGTGAATATACTAGTAAGTAAGCGTCCTGTATCCACTGAACCGGCTCACGTTTGTGATATCTATAAAACTCGACCTTATACGGTGATAAAATGAACTACGACGACAGCAATTATGTTGTATAATAATTGAGATATGGTATCTAGCCTGAATATTTAATATATATATATATATATATATATATATATATTTTTATATTTTTTTTTTTTTAAATTACAAGATTTTAAAAACAATTACTTATAAAGTTTTTACCGGATAAATTTGGAGAGCAGGAATTAGAGCTTTTCAATCTTATCCTGCCATTTCCCTTCCATCATCGGACAACCAGATGCACTGGCACGGTGCTCCGGTATATGGTGGACATACCACCTAACAAAGCGCTTTGCGTCTACCTTCAAAATGCGCACCGCAAATAATAGAACTCACTGCCGAAGTTTGTTTTCCCGAACCCTACAACCTGGGTTTCTCCAAGTCCCGTGTGGTACCTTCTAGGTAAATGTGCTCCATCTTAGACCATATCTCCGCTCAAAATCTGGCGAAATAATGGCCAATCGCTAACATATACTGTAATAAAAAATATATGTATTTTATACCTTTAACCCATATCTAACAGTCGACATCTCTACACGCGCAATGCGCCGGCGCATGTCACGGACTGCACGTGGGCGGCGGGCATGACATTTGCCCCGCAGTGCGCAAGTGACGTCACCGAGTGAATCAATGTCAACCATATTTAGTCAGATTAGATTTGCCGATTTGTTTATAGCTGTTTTGTTGTTAACGATTATATTATGAATAATTTTTATATTTGTATGCGAAATACGAGATTTCGTTTCTAAAGAATTAGGGGCAACTGATAAAGATTTTGGAGCAATAAAAGATTGATGGTTTTCATTCAAATAACCGGATTATCGGTCAAAGAGCGTGATTTCTTGAAACTCGCTAAAGCTCTCCTGCATGCGTGAATTATAAGCACATTATTAAGGTTTTGTAACAGTTTGGCATAATTGGAACCGTTATTATATATTCGACAGATCCCTCCACCCATATGTACGTTTATCTATATTTATATATACAGATTTCGTAGGTAATATCCCTATTAATATTATAAAGTCTGTGTGTCTGTCTGCCTGTCTGTTACGCTTTCACGGAAAAACTGCTGGACCGATTTGGCTGAAAATCAGTATATATATTTTCGATGCCGAGCATGAATATAGGATACTTTTTATCCTGGAAACTAAGACAGGTTTTGTGATTTTTGTCTATTTTGTCTATTTTGTCCATTTCGTCCATTTCGTCCAATTCGTCCATTTCGTCCAAGTGGACCATGTTGACTTTTTTATCATTTTTGTCAAGTTTTGTCATTTATGTAGTTTAAAGGTAGATGGGGATGGGATCGTTTACGATATAAAATGAGGTAAATCTTTCAGGGGCAAATACATAGAAATGTAATACATTATAACCTGTGCTGCCTGTTAAGTCGTAGTAGCGTAATGGCTAGCGCACGCGTCCCAAACTCAAAGGGCGCGGGTTCGATCCTGGCCAGAACGGATGCACCACTTAGGCAGTTTTCTGACCTAATGTGCATATTGTTACAATTACCACGTGTTAATAACGGTGAAGGAGAACATCGTTATGCAACCTGCACATCGAGATAACCGATGTGTCAAACCTACCAAGCCGCCTTGGACAAGCGTGGCAGGTATACTGTCCGTTCCCCTATAGTGGGAGGCCCGAGCCCAGCAGTGGGACATTTATGGGCTGCTATTATACTGTACTGCCTGCTCTTTAAACAAGAGGTACGCACTAGACGTTGACTCGTAGCGCAGCCGCGGGATCAACTCTACTGTAATAATCTATATGCTTCAATTCTGCAGCGAAACAATAAAAATTAGGTTTGACCACCATTGTGCGTATGTTATAGCTTCTAATTTCGAAATACGTAAAAATATTTTTCCCCTAGTAAAACTTTTTAATTAAGAGGTGACACATTTTGAAAAATTTCAATTTAGTTATTATTATTAGCAGCTTAAGAAAATGTAAACAAAGGTTTTACTACATGGTATGTAGCTCCTGAAAGATGGAGTATTTTTAATTATTGCAGTTCGCCTTAAAATGGCTATGCCAATATGTTGATGGGTCTATTTTAGGTGAGAAATATCTTAATACATCAGCCCCTGTAGACAAGTGGCATTAGCGCTAAATGTAAAAAAAAGAAAAGAAAATGTATGATGTATATGAATGACATATCTTTACGCCAAGTGTTATATCGTTCCCGTACATCTTCATTTTATTCGATTATCACTAATACCACTTGTATATAGGGGCAGAAGAAAAATATTCTATTTTGCAGCCTTTCTACTACTATTTGAACCTGCATCCTTAGAAGCGGGTACTTAGCCCCTTGAGTTACCACGAGATAAACGTCAAAATAAGGTTGAGTGCAACTCAAGACAGTTTAGCTGACATTTACAACATTGAACCGAGCGACCTGTCCGCCATAATGTGAGCTTGTATTGGCGTCCCCTGCACCCACGCAGGTCAACCGAAACAGCTTATTGCCACTCGCCAGTTACAAGCCTCACGAATATAATCTACTATCTTTTTCCCGCGGTTTTGCTCGCGTATAGAAATTATTATACAACGGCGTTATTTTTTAACGCTTTAAACAAGACGCGTTCGGCCACAGTCTAAACCTTTAACATTATAGAGAGCAACATATTAAAATTGTCGCTGCCTTTTTAATTGCAATGACGATGTATTTGCTATGCTGGGGCTTCATCTGTGTTAGTGTTAAAGATTTAGGCTGTGGCCGAATGCGTCTTATGGGAAGCGTTAAAAATAACGCCCGTAACGCATAGCCACATGAGTGATATACATACGTTATCTGTCAACATTTAACGTCATTAATAATGAAAATGAAACAAAAAATATAAAAAAATAACTAGAAGTGTTGCTGGAGAGTTTCTTGCCGCTTCTTTTCCTTTAAACAGCGATAACACGTTACGAAGCGGTGTACAATAGAATAGGAAGTAGATATAAATTGTGACTTATATGACCTTCAAAAAATGTTCTCCAATGCAACTTATTTTGAACAAAAACTTTTGAATTTGAATTTGAAAGTCGCATCTCAAATTTCGCATTACAGCCATCGCCACATCTGCGCAAAACGGCCTGCACCTTTAATTTTACTCAGATGAAGCCGCAGCATTAGTGAATTGTAACGGCGCCAATATAACACGATCGGGGCACGATCTTTTCAGGTATAGTCTATATCTCTATACCTCGGGAATAGTACTTTTTTCTGGATGAAAGTTACCCTATGTCCTATTCAAGTGTATACAAAATGTGACTGAAAACATGACAAACAAACAAACTCACATTCGCATTTGTCATATTGGTTAGAATTATTGGGAAAACACGCTCCATTTTGCGTTATTTAGATTTAAGTGTCAGAGGTCACTTATAATTTAAAGCGTTTCACAATGATTTAGTAATAAAGATCAGGTTGCTACATAATAATATATTTTCTTAAAAACTAAATCTCTTTGTTGATGTATGTAGTATATAAAAAAGTGCGACATCAAAAAGATTCATTATTAAGATATATTTGACTTTGATATTCAAAACGACTTTCAAACTACATACAATTTTAGAAATAGTGTCAGAGTCACACCTAATGACTTAAATGCAATTTCAAAAGTTTTTATTTAAGCTAAGTTCCAATGGAGTACATTTTAAAGGTATATACTTATATAAGTTAAAAATTATGCCTACTTCCTATTCTATCTACCATTTAGTCGTTCTATCTATATATACGTAGTAAAATAAATAATGTTGAATACGAATTAGAGAATGCCTTCGAAAACAAACGCGTACAGATTTGTTCGGGCTTTTGTGTGTGAAGCATGCAGAGAAATAGTAATAGAAAATGGTACTAGGGCATGCATTATAGTTGCGCCCCTTCGAATATTATCATAATATCCGTCTCGCTCATTCGCGAAGCTCGGGAATCGCGAACATCATTGTTTGATATGAAATCATGAAGTTAATATAACAGTATAAAATAGTATTTTCTAACAATATAAGTTTTTAACATAAACACATAATTCTAGCTGCTTAAATTATGTAAGGATTAAACAAAAACTGAACTAAATTATAAATAAGTATATACACAAATTAAAATTAAATTTTAAAATCTAGTGCCAGGCCGCTGTCAGTTGGAAACGTGCCCAAAAGACTGGCCACATTACCTCGCTGTATCGCAACGCTAATGCGTTGTCCGAGGTACAGACCAGTCTTTTGGTCACGTGAAACGTCTACCAGGCGTTTCGCTATGTCTCGATAAAGTTTGTATTAAGTATTTTCTTAAGTTTTCGCGACTAGTATACATAATAAAACTATATTCCGACGTTTCAGCCGCTTTCCAGTAGCCGTGATCACGGAAGCCAAGGATGTGGCATGTCAATGAGTATTGTTAAAGTTTTATTTAGCCTACCGCAAACTTGTTTATTTTAATTGTTTAGTTATAATTATGTTTATGGTTATTATTTACTCTATGGGAGCCTAATCTAATTTACCACCGCTTCGCAACATGTTGGGGCTTGAAGAGAAGAAGCGGCCCAAGAAACTCTTCAGCAACATGCCTAGCTCTAATCTAGTATGAAACAGTTTATTGTAGTATAATTTGACTTTAAATTTAATAAGATTTTGCATGCACCCCTTCGATAGACGCCCCGCGCCGGTGGCAAGTACCCTACTTGCCCCACCCTAGCTATGCTGGAAGCATGTAAAATTATCTATACAGAAAACATGGAGAATACTCTTGAAGAATCAGTTTATAATTTAAACTACAAGATCCCGGTCAGCTCTAACCTAGGCTTCCGTCATAGTACACCGTTTCCCAAAGTGTCATCGCTATTTAAGGAAAAGAAGCAGCAAGAATGGGTCGAGAAACAAGTCTAGCTTTTAAACTTTTTAATCGATTACGGTTTTGAGAACTTTATTCTTTTAAGACTACATCATACGTGAATGTATATGAATGTAGTAATAGTAAGAAATAGACCACAATTTTAATTTGCCTGATACCTGACATGATAGATAACGAGAGACGAAACGTAGACGTAGACGACATTTCTCTCATACTCATACTCATAACAATGGTAATTTGCATAGCTTAAGGATATATTACAATATGTGCGTTTGACTGCCACTATCGTAAATTGTAAGAAACTACGTTAGAAAGTGTCCACGATTTACTAAAAATAATATTAAATAACAAATCGGCCCAAATTATTGGACCTAAAATTCTACCTCAATTAATTACCCCCGATAATAAAGTAACCTGTTAATGTGATCAAGTTACTTTATTATAACTCCAGCCCATTACAAGCGCAGTGCGTGCTTCGTAATAATTTATTAGATATTTCATTAAAAGGAAGATTAAATTCATGGTGTTTTATTGACGGCGAATTTATAGTGTTATAGATTAGAAGGATTTAGACTTGTTTCAATTTATAATATTCAGGTGTTTGGAGTTGGTTTTTTGGCACTACCGTAGGGATAGTTGGCGGACTGGTAACTAGTCTTGCGCCTACCTGTCGATGGGTTCGATTCCTATTGGAATTGGACATTTGTTTGATTTGTATGTAGTTTATAGGGTGAAATAACTATTTCGATAAAGATCCTTTATGTTCGTCCGTCCATCTGTTGTCCGTAAATTTCTATGACGAATCTTTCAATACTTACCCTGGTCTGGATATATGGGATCTACATAATAGAAACTAGCTTAACTTGAATATACAGTGTGCAAGTGAGTTGGTCTACCAATTTATTAAATTGATATTAGATAGATATACATAGATAGATAATAAAATTAAACATAATTTCGAGAGTCTGGGGCCAAAGGGTCCTGAAGCTTATCGCCTTTATCGAGACTTATCAACACATTGATAGAAATCTCACGGGACTAAAAAGTTGGCTGGCATTTTTGGCAACAATTTCCATCCAAGATGGAAACGCGGCCAGCATTTTGGAAACGTTCGTAACGGACGACGATTTGTATTATATTATCGTGTATTAATTAAATAGTTATAAATTTAGATTAATAAATTTGTTCGAGTCGTTTTGGTATCACGACAAAAAGAAAGTTTGCACTTAAAATCAGCGTTATATCAAGTTAATTCAGCTTGAGGCAAACAGATTCAGTTGTTTGCTGAAAATGTGATATTTGGTACCCATATTTTATTTGACTCTTTTTGTTTCTTTATCAACTGTTTATGTGTATTTAGTTTATACTAGTGGTCGCCCGTGGTCGAAATTTGACCATAATAATTAATGTCAAAGGTTCTTCTATAATCACAGATTTCGCCAAGGCTACACTGTTAATTTGACTTGAACAATAAACAAAAGAGTATATATGTGTGTGTGTGTCAAATATATGGTAGTGTGTGTAATGTTTTTTTTATTGATTTAATGTATTTTTTATGCATAACTTAAAAAAAAATATTAACATTCGTCGCTTCTTCTCTATATAAACTAATATAAGGGTGTGAAATTTCATACTCCTCCGTCCGCGCAATTTTCGTAAAAAGGGGTACAAAGTTTTTGCTTCACGTATAGATAAATGATGATTAATAACAATAACCCATAAACGTCTCACTGCTGGGATCGGCCCTTCCACAATAAGCCTTGCTTGTCCAAGGCAGCTTCGCAGGTTTGACACATCGGTTATCTCGATGTGTAGGTTTCATCACGATGCTCTTCCTTCACCGTTGTTAACACGCAGTAATTGTAACAATATACACATTAGATCGGAAAACTGCCAAATGGTGCATGCGTTCCGGCCAGGTTCGAACCCGCACCCTTTGTCTCTGGGACGCGTGCGCTAGCCATTACGCTACCATGACTTTAGTTTATATTTATTAGTTAATTTAATATCTAGTTTAATGTTATTTTTAAGTTTTAATTACTGTGCAGTTTAATTATTAATATAACGTGATTTATTTGTATGTTAGTCTAAAGAAAGATTTATTTAATATATAAAACCATGAACTGGGAGAAACACATACTCGTCATCGAATCCCACGCTACTTGTAACACGTGACCACGACGCCCACGCACATTTTATTGATTAAAATTGTAAACATAACGATTTCATTATGATTTAAGCTAATAGACAAACGACGCTGTTTGAGACTTCTCACGTTCTGAATTAAGTACTCTCAGTTTTCTTTCTCATTTGGAAGCTTTGTTGTTGTTAATAAAGCCGCTTGTATTTAATGGTTTTTTATTTATGAAGTGGAAAATGATTACTGTCGTCTATGGATATTTGCAACGTTGAAGATGTTACCAATGTTTTGTATCAAAGGAATTTCAAATTAACTATCACAGTCAGAGCACAGTTAAGCAACCTGTAAAGAAAATAGCGTTAAATAGAAACATGACACATACAAGATATGTAAATAATTTAAGCACTACAACATGTAATACCTAATAAGCTCTAACATAGATTAAATGGAAGTTGTAACTAGTACCCCAATACACAATGTAAATGTCTTTAAATTTTAAAATAACCAACTATAACAACATGTTAGAAGTAGAAGAAGAAGAATACAATTTCCTTCGGCCGGGCGGCCTGTCGTAAGAGGCGACTAAACAACCCTTAGCCAGGTGGTAGGGTGCATTTGCCCGACTGAATGGCTACCACCCCTGGTCTAGAGTATACCGCCATAACGACCTTAAGTTGTGTTCCGGCATTAGTGACCAGGTTCCAGTCTCCCTTAAGAGAGCAGCAGCGCATCTGTAGCACCTTTGGTGTTGCAAATGTCCATAGGCGATGGTAACCACTTTCCATCAAGTGGGCCATCTGCCTATCTGCTGAACTCATGTAATAAAAAAAGAAAAAATATTTTTCTCTTACTTAGTAATAATGGTATGGATCTAGAGTCCCCACAAGTTTATTATAATATTATCTATACTATAATATATAGATTTGTGAGGACTCTAGGTCCCTTGTTATAATATAATACCTGTAAAGATTTTGATGTGGCTTTAAATTTTAAATGTCACACGTAAATAAGCATCACTTATAAAAACTATTTAGTTCCAAACATCCTGTTAATCTTTGACATCGACCGTGTTTCTTTCCGTTACATAAAGAATACTTAGTCGTTTAACCGCAGAGTCCAAAAATGCTCATAAGATAATTCGAGGTAATTACGGAAGCAGTTTTGAGATACCGAGCAAAAGGTATTAAGACTATTGGACAAAACAGAGGCGATTACCCCTCATATTACTTAAAATATTATATATGTATACATATATATATCTGCCAGGTGGCAGGGTATCTGCCCGACTGGATGGCTACCACCATTGGTCTAGAATGTGCCGCCATAACAACTTTGAGTTGTGTTCCGGCATCAGTGGCCTGGTTCCAGGTTTTCCTTCAAGGCCGGCAGCGCATTGGCAGCACCACTGGTATTGCTTATGGCCATAGGCGACGGTAACCACTTTCCATCACAGTTGGGCCGTCAGCCTGTCTGCTGAGCAGCAATAAAATATATATATATTTAAAAATCATCAGAACTAAATCATAAGTTCTAAACGGGTGGGTGTTACTTATGGAAAATCACGATGAAACGATACTTGTGACAACTAGTGAACAAATGAATTATTTAGGAAACATTTATTATCGTTCTGCGAGTCTGTTAATCAATGTCGCAAATCACGTTCATACATAGTATGAAATACTAAAAAAAAATATGATTATAGATTGTTGTCTTCTACGCAGATTTTAACATATGGCGGGAATAAACTATGGACACACTTCTTCAGAAATGACTAAAAGAGTACTTAAGTCCATCTGGACCTATGCTTCTCAGAGACTATCGCATATGACGAGAATTGTATTTAAGCACTTAAGTGGCGAAAGGTATCAACTCCGGCCACCTTTAGCTGACCTTTACTTATCTGGACTGCTAATGGATATCTGTCGAGAATTCGGCTACTGCCCGCTCGAAATGTTGCTCTGTAATCCTTAGAGCCTAAGGCTTGTTATCCACAGATGTGTATTGTGTGATATTTTTATAGTTCACTCGTATACGCATGGGAAATGTTTTTGTAGATTTTTATCAATCATTGAAGATGTATTGTTTTTTTACGTAATGGGTTCCCAAATATTATGTTGAATTTCTTAATGAAAATGTATACTTGAGAAGTAAAAAGTTACATACGTAGAATAGTCACACTTTATCTAAAAGGTATACAAACCTATTTCTTACGAATAATTTTCAAAACGCAGGAAGAAATTCTAAGTGTTTATGTTTATTTAGGGATGCTATTTCAATCATCAAATGAAAAATCCATAATCTTTTACCTAAAGTATAACTTGACTAAATATAAAATTAAAAAGTATGCATGCTACTGAAACCCCAAATTTTTGATGTTTTATTTTATCCTGTTTTGTTACTAAATTACTTTTATTTGTTTATTAAAATAATAACCCTTTTCGTATTAAATAAAATAAAGCAAGAGACAAAGTGTACAAAACATTTTAAGTAAAGGTAATAAGCTTATCCAAAACTATGATTATATTAATGCCTGTGGTAGTATAGCTTAAGCATGGGCGATTTACTTTATTAGTCCCGTCGTAATGCTTTCACTACACTACTTGTTAAATAGATTAGTCATTGAAATTATCAATTTGAATAGTTATTATTTCTCGACCGCGTGTTTCTTAGATTTATTTATTTTGTCTACTAGAACTTTTTCGCAAGCTACGTAAGTTTGGAACTCATATTCCGCTTTTAATATCCCATTTTGCAGAAGTTAGAAATATCCTGGGAACTTACTCTTAGCGACAGCTCATATAACTATATGTATCAAAATTAATGCAAATTCATTTATTCCCAACACAATGAAGTACATATAAAAATAAATACCAATATGTAGACAAATTTTATTCTATATTGATGTACTAATTTAGATAGTGAATATGCAATATTTTTAACTGAATTTGTTTTCGTACTTTTCAGGTAATTTTGGTTGTCTTTTAACGTCGCAATGATAAGGTAATAGTCACTAAATATACAACTATACTGCTACGTATAATATACATATCACTGTAAGTTTGTCTTCTTTGAGAGCTCGATATATTTCTCTTTTATTTGCCATTTTTTACTTTGTTATGCAATACTTTTTTCAGATCATTTGATTTGTTAAGCCTTTATATTACTCTTCCAATGGTAAAATATAAAATGTAAAGTAACTTTTAAAGAAAGCTTAAAGTATCAAATATTCCACCTAAAAATCTATCAGCTTTCACCTTATCCTAAATATTTGGAATCTACACAATATGCTCGTTCTAATATACACTTCTATTCTTTAACACGTCCTCTGTGGATTACAAGCGACGTGTTGAACAATAGAATCTAATGATCATGTCATTCTTCATACAATTCTACTATCTTTTTTGGCCTACGTTTAATATATGTATGTACATACTTACATTTAACATACACGGACGTATCATTTAATCCTATCCATCGAGTCAAATTACATTAATTTATTTTGGACCGTAAAATTAGAATAGAATCCAAAAATATTTACATATATTAATAAATAATATTGAATATTAAAATAAATGTCACAATTTAAGTGAAATCTGCTTTTTATATTATACGGGCATCTAATCATTAATTACTGTTTTTAATTTTTTTTCTGTATCTTACTTTGAAATTCTCTTGAGTAGGCTTTGAAATGATTTACATTTAAATTTAAATTTACAATGAAAATTATAGGAATTAAAAAATAAATTAAATTAAATATTTTTCAGCGTTCAAATTATCTGAATATAAAGCCTAAAACAAGCGAACGATGTTGCGGGCACAGTTAGTAAGTAAAATGTTGCTCTATATCTTCGATAAGAACCCTTTTATGTATTGTAATAAAAGTCTCATAAATTAAACACCTTACGATCTTAGTAAATTCATATTGTGTTTCTTTAGAGCAAGAATATCGTTTCTATAAGTAAAAGCCGATAGAAATGTTACGTCGCACGCGCATACCCCTAATATGGGTATTTGTAACATGATCGCCTTTATATTCATACCGAGTACACATTCACTTAACAATATTCAAGAGAGATTTCCGATTGTTCCTCTTTAAGTAAACATTTGCATTTACCTATCTGTTCGCACGTGCGTTGCGTTATTTTATAAAGTGGTTGATCTGTATCCTGTTTATTTTTCTCCCGCTTGATTCCGGTAGAAGATAAGCTCACGCAAAGATAGCTTGGTGTCATGCCTATGTCCCCACAATAAGGAATAACAAAGATTGTGTAAAGTGGAAAAAGTAGGAAAGCGGACCGAAGCGGATGCTCTTAATGCAACCGTTATAATAGTGCACAAGGAAAAAATTATTAGAGCTAAGGACTATAAAGAAAAATCCTTTATATACCCTAAAAATAAATAAATAAATAAAACAAAACATTAAATAAGTTCAAAAAGTACCGTCAAAACAAAAAGTCGGAGAAAGTGGAAGTGGAAGTAAAAAAAACGAAACCAATATTTAACGCAAGAAAATGGATCTTCATTCTAATTTGTTTGGTAGCCCGACTAGCCGGGGATAAATATTACAGTATACAGGGATTCGCAATAAATACCAAATAACTTTGAATTGGGTTCATGCATCCGTGGCCAGGTTCCAGTTTCTACTTCAACGCCGGCAGCACATTGGCAGGACCTCTGGTATTGCTAATGTCCGTAGGCGACGGTAACCACTTTCCATCACAGTTAGACCGTCGACTATCTGCTGTGCTTCAGCAATAAAAAAAAAACCACCAAAAGTTACTCGATATTCCCTAAATCACCCGAACCGAATTCACCTACCCAAGGCACATTGCACAATAAATTCTAAAACCATATTCATTGAAAAGAGCGGTAAAAATACTTTGTTTTGTACTTGTACTGACAATGTTAGATTATTTTGTAAGTTGAAGCAATCGATTAAAATAATTACGAAAAGTGAGCTCAAAATCTAAAACATTTCTGACATCAACGAAGAACCATTCTTCTACAGAAAAAAAAATGGAAGCAAATATTATACGATTCATTTCCGTCTTTTAATTTGGATGAATTAACCAAAGTGATATATATAAATACAAACTTGAATAATTCAATGTTATTGAATACCGCCGTGTTCTTTCAGTTCAGACTCAATCAAATTGAATCGATTTGGTCTATCCGTATAATATCAGCATTATGTGCTGTTAATTAGTCAATACTAATTCTTTCTTAAAATGAAGAAAACTTTAATTCCATATCTGAACATTTGCATAATTAAGTGACCACCTAATTTTAAATCAATATTTTGATAACAGGACAGCTTTTTACAACGGTGGTTGTTATAGTCGGCGTGACTAATGATTTTCAATTAATACCATTTTGCTTAGTGCTTAGTGTCCACTTAGGTTAAAAGCTATAACTATGTAAACACTTTATCAATATTTTGCTGGTATTTCCACTTGTGAATTGTAAAGATATTTAATGAATAACACGCTTTTCGGCCTTATATCATTTTTATTAATGAGATGGTTTACTATACTATAATTGACGTTTTAAGAAAATGTGGCTAAGTTTATAATTGAAATACTTGTTATTTTCTTTTCGATAATTGGTGGTTAAAATAATATCACGTCTTTGTTTGTTTCTATTCTACCAATTTATCTCCAGATTAATAAAAGTACTAAGCTACTATGACTTATTTACGAGATCGGGGAGTCTAAAGTGGTCGTTTTTGGAGAATCGCTTAATGAAATTGACACGTATCCTAGATATAGTGGTAGGCGTAAGGCATATTGTAAAGCTCCACTTAATATTGATACTTGTCATTTTTTTAATACAAATCTGTGGAAGGCGGCCACTTTAGACACCGCTACCTGAGAACCATTTTTAAGGTAAATGTTATTTTACAGGAGGGGAGGTGAAAGTAAATATTTAAATACGATATATTCCATAATTTTGTCACTGAACCAATATTCGATGGAGTAAAGGTCCACTTAGTAGTAGATACCAGATTCTTAAACAAATCTGGAGCAAAACGAGTCCTGTAGTAGATACCGATTCTTAACAAATCTAGTGTAGTACTCTCTCTATACCGGTGAATCAAACGACGTGTCTTATGTCGCCAGTAGGGGTGGATAAATAAAGTGAAGGAAAGAATATCAACTTCGAAACTATAAAACTCGTAAACTATGAAAGTATAAAACTAGTTTTATACTTTAAATTCACAGTACCTTAAACTCATAGGTTTCCATAAAATTATCTGCGCTTTAAGAGTCACATTTTGGAGTCATAGTAAAATTCCTCTCATATACCTATCTATAGTCTGTACTAAAAGCATACAAGTACAGCATCATAAATTTATATTTTATAATAATTTGTTATAATTTTCGTACATGATACACTGATTGTATCGGAATATATAAATAAGGAAGTGGAAATGTCACGAAGCAGGCTCGGCATACCTAGGCGCGCCTTGCCTACGCGCAACGCCGACCTTCTCAATGCTAATCGCATGCGCACTTGCGCCCGCGCACATTGTACCCGGCCCGCGACGCAGGCCTATGCACGGACCACTTTGAAATCTAAAGCCGATCGAGCGGTTACAGTAACGTGCTTTAATGTGTACGCCGACTGCCAGCAACAGCAATCTGTAATATTATAAAATTCTAAACATGCCGGGTCTGTACATTTAAGCTATTTAAAAAACCCAACTAAAATACACTATATAAGTATAGACGATGGAGAACACGATGCATTTTTTTAGATTTCTTGTCTGTTTGTTAGTGATTCACGTAAAAACTACTTGGCCGATTACGATGCGGTTTCGCTTATCGACAGAAACTTCTTAGATTTAAGCTCTGCGCTACTTTTTATCCCAGGACTCTCGCTGAAAATTTCACAGGAGCGGTTTGAAGTTGTTCGGATGCATAAAAATTAGCTTAATCCAAACACAGTTTCCACTAAAACAATAGCTTACATTCTTGTTTAAATGCTGCGACATTTTTAGTCTCGGGAAAACCACGGGAATTTCTAAAAAAGCGTAGGCGAAGTAGCGGGCATGTCCTAGAAGTTAATATAAATGTAGTAGTAGTAGTAAGTGTGCGTGTGTGTAGTATACAGATAAATCAAGGACATGTTATATAAATAAGAGAAACTGTAAATAACATAGATACTGTGATATTAGAAACAAGAAAGGTTAGACTCAAAAATCTAATACATTATAATTTATATAGTTAATAAGTATAACAGTAATAGAATTAAGTAAATATTATTTAAAAAAACGAGGTTCCTGACTACGTTAGGGGAGGCTGGGAGCAAGGCAGTTACATTTATGGGTCGCAGGTGAGTACGTGGCTTAATGAGTGATAAACGAAACCTTTATTATTTTATATGTCGCTATTGCAACCAGTCATATTTAACGCAAGGCTGATCCGAATCGTTTACTAAACCGTAAACCGTCCTGTCCTGAAAAAGTTAATAAAAATATCTTATTTTTCACTATCTATGCTCTCGTTTTCCATTACGTAAAAAATTGTTTGTATTTATACTCTCTGAACCCTGTGCTCTTATCCAGGGGAAATTGGCTCTAAGACAAACTAGTGCGAGGGAAGCGCGGTGGGGCGTGTGATATTCGCCGCGTTGGGGTGGCACTAGCACCCGGGGACACCTACTAAAACCGCAGGCCGTTTCTCTATACTTCCTAAATTCGGGCTGTAAGGTAGATCTCGCATTCACCTCCAGCCCAGACGGACAATTTCCTGAATCATACCAGATATCAAAATCAAACATAATTATACAAAATTTTTGGAAACAAAACTGCTTGTTTAATCTCTAACTTTTTCATGTAACCTGTGAATCCGTTTGGGAACCTATTTGAAACAAATTTTCAGATAGACAAAATTCAAAAACAGTCATTTATGATTAGACCATCTCGTAAATAACAGTTTTCAGCCCTGTGAACCAACGACTTGTATTAGGTCACCGGTAGGAGCTGGATGAAGGAAGCGGTAGACTGGGATATGTGCCGCAAACTTGGAAAGGCTGACATCCAGCAGTGGGCACTGATTGACTGTTTAGAAGTCTTACAACAATGATTTGGAGGGAACTTCCCGCCGCGGTTTTCCCTTCACACTATGACATGGGGTTCTTTAAGAAGCGCGTTATAAAATTTCTTAGAGGTCGGCAACGCGTTGGCGACACTCCTGGTGTTGCAAACATCCCCAGACGACAGTAATCACTTTCCATTCCGTGGGCCGTCTGCCTGTTTGCCTGCTTCAGGCAATAAAAAAAGTCTAAACACACCCGTCACTGCCCTAACCTGGCTATTTTTAGTTATAAAATGTTTAAAAATCTTATCGGCTTTACTGATTTAGGATACATCTATTGACTCGAGATGTTACTTACCATCTGGAACCTGCATTTAAAAAACACTTTGAATAGTTTATTAAATTAGAATAATAACGAAACGTGGTCAATCAAAATTCGATTAAAACCCGATTCCAATTTTAGCATTTACATAATTCAAAAGTTGAACTATAATCATGACCAAAATAAGTAAAAATACAAAAAAGGAGTTTTGACAATAACAACAGTTTACGCAGCAACTTGTAGAATGCTGAACACATGCCCACGCACACCATATATTATACTGGCTCTATGCTTAATTTAACAACTAATCCCCCTAATATTCGTAAACTAGTTCTTGTAATAATGATTTGTGTACTATTGTTGGAATTATATAAAGGCATTTATACAGGTAACAATTAAGTAGTAAGTTCTAAAACATGGATTGTGTGTAAGATGACATGTTGATTTGTGGTATAACTAAGGACGAACATATGTAACAAAGGATAAATATAGAAGGAAAACGTATATTGTGCTGACCATAAATGATCGGGGAACAGGAAAAGAAAAGAGAGAGATACATAAACTAGTTCTTGTAATAATATTTGTAAATTATTGTATAAAGGAATGTATACTTACATAATTAACAACTATGTAGTAACAAGTTCCAAAGGATGGATTTGTGTGATGGATGACACGATAGTTTATGGTATGATGAACTGGTCATTTTGATCTTTACGAAAATGCAGGAGTATGAGGTATATGACATGATGATTTGTGCTGTTACAGAGGACTTATATTAGAATAATGTAGTATGAAAAAAAAAGACCTACTGTACCGATCCTAAATTATTAGAAGAAGTTGAAAGAAAACAGAGTTTTGTTAATTATATCTTGTAATAGTAGATTGTTACACGAGAGGTGATGTGACCTATTTAGGCATGAAATGGTTTGGAGCACGAGCGTAGCGACGGCGCTAATAATTCAGTACCTAAATAGGCATTTCATTCGACGTTAACACTCTGCTTTTCATTTCGAATATGAGGAAAATAAATAAAAACGGATTAGTTAAACAAACAACTACTTCTCTAATCAAATCAGGCGTTAAATCCATATATAAATCTGATGAAACGTCATCACGTACGTCACGTATAAAACGTCAAGTCATTTTTTTCTGTGGCATATTACCATGGACGTACTATACATCCATGCATTATACTAGCCAGTATTTTTTTGTCACTGATGAAAGTAAATATTTAGCTCAAATTTATATTAATTAAATACTAATTAAGTGAAAAGTAATTTATAAGTATAAAATGATGTTACAAAATTGTTAATATTTTTTATTACTATTTATTCCGCAATTTAACAGTGGCTGTATCAAAGCAGGGACATGAGTCACATGTATTATCTATGGTTCGCATAGTTTTCTAAATTTTTTAACAGCAGGGAGAATCGTTTCTCAGGGATGACAAGTGCGGTTTTCATCCCACATGACTTAGGTGATTAGGCAAATCCAAGCGTATCCTTTGCAAATAATCAATGACTCAAATGAGAAATCAAAATACATACGTTTCGTTATGTCCACCAGTCAATCTGTCTGTCACACCCACGTCAGACCTACGTAACAGAGAGCCATTTTGCACAAGAACTGCTGGTGCTCAGGTAATTTGAGTGAATTAACCATTAAACTGCCACGGCATACCAGACGTGTAATAAACAAAATACCCATAACAATTACATAATGTCTCAAATAAAACTCAATATGATGTTATTATCTTCTTCGCATTATTCAAAATAGTAATATGACAAAGAACATTATTATTCCTACAGATACCATCACAATCCGACAATAATCGTCAATTTATAAAGGCGGTAACACAGTAGCCGAAAATCTATGCATAATTTATAAAGTCATATTTGAATAGAGCTACGTTATTGTACCCGAATTGTTATTTATTATGATACACATACAGAATTATATATTTTATAATAAATTATGACCTCTATTGTAAAATTATGAGATGTAGCATGTAGTTTTTTATATATAACTAGGATATGCCCGCGACTTCGTACACGCTTGACTTGAAGTTCCCGCGGGATCTCGAGACACAAAGTACATTTAAAAACGTAAGCTATTGTTTTAGAGAAAACTGTGTCGGAATAAGCAAATTTTTATGAGCCCCGAACAACTTCAAACCGCTCCCGGGAAAATTCCTGCAGGATTCCCGGGATAAAAAGTATCACGTATTTTATTACATAAAATTAGCTAACGATTAGCAAAAAAAATCACACTGTAATTCGTATTTTATTAATCTGGACATTTTAAATCATACCCAGAAAAATTACAGCGTGATAAAAAAATAAGTAGCGTAGATTTTAAGTCTCAAAATTTGCTGTCAATCAGTGAAAAGCGCATCGAAATCAGCCCAGTAGTTTTTACGTGAATCCCGAACAAACAGACAAGAAATTTAAAAAAACTGAATCGTGTTTTCCATCGTTTACACTACATAGTCTATTCCAGGTGTTTTTTTAATAGCTTCAATGTACAGACGTGGTATGTTTAAAAATTTATAATATTATAGATAATAAGTTGATGACCTCTATTGTAAAACTTTGAGAGGATGTAACACGTAGTTTTTTTATATATAATTAAGTAGACTTGTATGCGTCTTCCCTCGCCTGTACTTTAACGGTTATAGAACAAAGACAGTTATTTTTATAAACATTGAAGTTTAGGCAAGGGAAGTCACAGATAGTCTATTTACATTAAATTCTATTTCTTTCAAATATTTACATATTAAATTTACAGACATAAAAATAAAATTTAAATTTAAAATATGCTAATGTTATATACAGCTATAAAATATAAAAAATATTACAAATAATAAAGTCTCAAATCGCCATTAGCTGAGAATATTCCCAAAATTTTGGGTCTATTTAATTATATAAAAATTACATATGGTTGGGGAAAAAGTTCGCATTTTATATAAAAATTCAAAAGGTTTTTTTATAAAGTTTATTTACATTTGACTAAAGTATGTAGGTGCCATTTTGTTGGATAACTTTTTGCCATCTTGTAGGTAGGGACGTGATCCCATTGCTATAAAAATTTTGGGGCTTCTGATCAAAAAACTGCGACAAGTGGTTTTGGCAGTCCTCTCGTGATGTTAACCTGACACTGCCTAAGGAATTCTGCAGAGACCGAAACAGGTCTGAAGGTGCAAGGTCAGGACTATACGGCGGATGCATTAACACCTCCCAGCCCAACTCTCGTAATTTTTGCTGAGTGGCTAAACATGTGTGAGGTCTAGCGTTATCATGGTGAAAAATCACACCCCTACTGTTGAATAATTCCGGCCGCTTTCTCTCAACTTTTTGCTTTAATCTCATCAGTTGTTCGCAGTACAGTTCAGAATCGATGGTCCTGCCTGGCGGTCACAGCTCATAATGAATAATGCCCTTCCAATCCCACCATACACACAGCATCACCTTGTTGAGAGTTAACCCGGGCTTCGCCACAGTCTATGAAGGCTGACCGGCCTTTGACCACGATCTTTTTCGCACGTTCTTGTCGTACGTGATCCACTTTTCATCACTAGTTATCAACATCTTCAAAAATGGTTCGGTTTCATTACGTCGTAATAAAGAACCACAAATGAGTACACGGTTCATTAGGTTTCTTTCAGTGAGCTCATGAGGCACCCAAATATCGAGCTTTTTTGTGTACCCAGCTTTTTTCAAATGCGCCAAAACCGTTTTCTGGTCAATTCTCAGTTCTCCAGCTACATCGTAACTACTAATATGCCGATCTTGCTCCACTTTTTCAAAAATGGCATCAATTTTGTCCGTAACAGGGCGACCAGAGCGTCGTGCATCTTTGATATCAAAATTTCCGGATTGAAAACGCTTAAACCAAATTTGCGCTACTCTCATAGATACTGCATTAGGTCCATAAACATCACAAATTTTTTTCTCGGCTTGTGTTGCATTTTTACCTTTTTTGTAGTAAAATTTTAAAATGTATCGATTTTTTTCATTAGATTCACTCATTTTAACAAAAACAAAAACAAATGAAAATCACACATTTTCTTAATTTGAATTTGGAATTGTCTTCTTTAAAATTAAAACTTTTTAATGATACCAAAACCAGCCAGATACAAATGGTATAACCAAAGAGATCTTATTACAAGTTCATACATACTATATGCGAAAAGACTTTTTCCCCGACCTATTATTACAGCCACTTAAAGTCTCACAAAAGAGGTCGTCAATTTATTATAAAATATGTGTCTGTATATACATAACAATTCGAGCACAATAACGTAACTCTATTCGAATATGAGTATAAATACATATATAAACAATTAAATATGAACTGTGTGATTTAAAAATAAATGATTTAAATGAAAACTGTTGCTGCAATGATGTTTAATCATTATTTACCGCTTTTAGAAGTTTTGTCTATATATACCTATCTATCTATACAATGTTTGTATTTAGTAGGTCATTTTCGTATATCACAAACAGGATTGTTACAATGAATTACATATTTAATGTTTAAATGTCTTAGACAACTCAAGCCACACCTAAAGTTAAAAATTACAGTAAAAATGTTTTAAATCAATCAAGTACAGACAAAATTAACTAAAATTTTATCTTATATTTGTATTATGCCATAGAAAAAGAAATTTACTTGACTTTTCATATGCGTTCATCAGATTTGGATATGGATTTAGACCTGCTTTCATTAGAGAAATAGTTGCTTGTTAAATTGATCAGTTTTTATTTTTAAATGAAAAGCAGATCGTTAACCTCGGGTGAAAATTTAGGCACTCGAACTATTACCGCCCTTTGCTACGCTCGTGCGCCAAAACATCTAATGCCTAAATAAGTCACTTTCACCTCTCGTGTAACAGTCTACTATTATCCATTTTGTAACTTATAACCTATATACCTTTACTAAGTGCTAACTCCCCTATCTCTAGAATGTGTAGAATTCTCAACAGCAGCAGTGATGTTACTGACATTGACTCCAAAAATTCATTTTACAAAAAGATTCGTTTAGCCCAAAAAGACACTAATTAGACATAGACTGATGGGCCGACTAATTTCATTACCTTACACATTTTTGTTATTTTTATTATTAGAGTTTAATTAAATAACAGTGAAGAAATTAAACTGCAAGCTGTGTTCATCTATAATTCGATTTTACATCGCATTGTAAACTTTAGTCATACGTCCATTATCTGATCAAATGTACAAAACTGTTGATGATCCTTAATAAAATAAAATAAATAAAATAAAATAAAATATACTTTATGAAAATGGCCGTGTATTATAACATTTTATAACATTGCAGGTTTCAAAAAAATATGTATATTAAATTCAAGTTACGCACGAGAGAAGTAGTGAGCCCAACTAGTTCTCAATGAAATAAGTAGATTAAAACGTATATATTACAAATCTGTATTTAATAGATTCCATAAAATTCAATTATAAGCCCATTCGAATATAATCGCTTACTTGAAGCAGCATTAAGACATCAAACTTCACGGGTTTCGGTGGGCTGTAAATTACGATTGTATAATTAGGCACCGGAACGGGTGTAACATAAATTGTAAATGTAATATCACTTATTTAAAATAATGTCTGAGACCCCCTTCGGTTATTATTAAAAGCTTATTACTATAAAAAGAATTAAGTTTATATATTAATTTTTATTAGAGATCACTAATAAGAGTTGGAAAAACTCAGCTATGAAAACCTATCTGATATTATATTTTAAAATTACTAAGTATATACTATATAAATTACTAGAATCTGTCTCACAAAAGAAGTCTCGCAGACGGGGCGCTACGGTCGTGCAACGGTATGCTAGAAAGATAAAATAATTTTAGAAAGATTCCGAATTAATAGTGTTAGTAAATAGACTAATAATATAATGTTATATTTAAATTAAAACACATGACAAAAACAACGTACCAACATAGCTAGGCTGATCTGTTTTAATTAATTCCACTTTTTGCCACGGGACTTGTTTCGTTTTAAGACCACAGAGCTTAAGAATATTTTCAATAATAATTTGTTTAACTTAATAATAATAAAATAAGAATATTTTCAATGATAATTAATTCTTATAGTACTTTTTCAAAGATCATTGATTAATTCTTCTTTTAAGGTTTAGAAACTAAAAGATAAAAACATTGAACATTCATAAGCTCTACGAAACCCATCACTAGGCTTGGACTGACACGCACTTGCCTTACTTTTCAACCTATGTTACCTACTTCTGCTCATATAGACTATAACATCTTTTTTTATTAAAATTAATTTTCAATTAAAACGAACTAATTGAATCGAATTGTTAATTAATTAATGATCTCTAAATCCACGCCTTGTCGCTGCGGTGTAGTAGGTAATTTTAATAAATCGGTAAATATCAACTTCATTTCAATAAAAAGCTAATTAATATGAGAGTAAATATAATAAACAAAATATTAATTTATACATTGATTTCTTAAGTTTATTATGATTGTAATTTATAGGTAAATACTAGTCGACCCGCCCTGCTTCTCGGATATTAAATATTTCGTCTTAAGCTGAAACCTGATTTTACATATCACTGTCTTATCTTTTTTTATGCATGACTTCAGCAGACAGGCACACGTGCTATCAATGTACTGTCGATCTCTAAAGCGAAATTAGAACCTATAGTAGGGGAGCCCAAGATGCTAATTGTTTACTCGAGCGTCGCGGGGACCTTTTGGATTGTGAAGATTAGATGCTAAAAAGAAAAAAGATTATATGATGTATGCCCTTTCAACGGTGGGGGCGCGTGTACAGGTTTTCAAAAAAAGAGTCGCACAGAAATACTCAAGCGCGTCAGATATTCATAAGGGATGTTAAGTAAGCCCTAAGGGAAACTCCTATTCAAAAGACTGATGATTTGGACGCGACCAAAAGTATTGGAATGATTTTTGAAAATGCAAACAAAGACGTAACATTGAAATACTCGAGCGCGTCAGATTAATATACAGACGGTTCAGATAGATGTCCTTGACGTGCTGACCCATAATCTGACAATTATGTGGAGGAATTTCCTTAATCTGACGGTTTGAAAAAAAATTTGAAGAAAAAAAAATATCCCCACCCTATATGAAGGGTTAATGTATGGTGGAGGTACATAATAGAGTGCAAGGTTTCTCCCCTTTTGTTATTCTGCCACGCTCGAGTAAATCCCAAAATCCCCGCTTGGCCTCCCCTACTACTAGTCACTAATGCCCGAACACAACTCAAGGTTGTCGGCATACTCTAGACAAGCGATGATTGCCATCCAGACGGGCAAATACCCCACCACCTGGCTGTGGGTTGTTTTGTCGTCGCTTACAACAGGACGCCCGGCCGCAGATAAATTGTATTCTTCCTCCGTTCCTGCATGGATATTAAATTAAAATTGTATCTTTAAAAAAATGGATTGTTTTTTTACGTTAAATGATAACCCATAGCAATCAGACAAATGAATAGCAGATCACGAATAATGAGCGCCCGTATAGACGACACCGCCTCCGCCATGCTATGGCACCACGACACGGAATATAAAACAAATTTGTATATCGACTCTTGAACTTTACTATTTTGCATTAAATTATAAACTAATACAATGAAGGAAAATTAACTTATATTTTACGTATCTCTTAAGACTATAATTAGAATGTTGGATTTGCAGCTGGCCCTAGAGAAATACTTTAGTGTTCTCAATTTAAATAAATTGGTTACCTAGCTACAACTGAAAAATAACAGACAATTTTGGCAGTGTAATCTCATATCCATATAGTGTGAAAAGTGCAATAAAAACAATTTAAAACTATTATTAAAATTGTAGTGACCAGTGATCTGAAGTTACTAATGTAACTATCTATCAACAACCACATTCTGCTAGGATAGGTGAGTTTCCCTATAATATAGAATACTGAGCCTAGGTCATCGAAAACAATGGACAAGGTTCCCAGAACGCTGAGTACGTTACCACCCTGGATCACCATACTGATTCCTTGCCCGAGGTAAGAAGAATCAGCCCTATGATCATCTGAAGACTCAATGAGTCGCTTCGAACGTTATGTATACTGAAAAACAATTATTCCTCAGTTTAATGGTTATTCACGGTGATTATGTTGTATCATGACTACTCCTAATTTTTAGACTCTGTAGTTTCTGAAATAAATAGACGTGACATACGGAAGGACATGACAATTTCATAAAGGCTCCATTTTTACCAAAGGAGTACGTAAGTACGTACGTAGTGAGTATGGTACTCACGACTAAATCTAAAAAAATATTTCTTTCAAAATTCGCTTTATATATTTTAGTAATGGTCTTAATAAACATTTTGTTTAATTTCTTTATTTTTATCCGCTTAGACAAATAAAAATGTATACGGACAAAAGCGTCAAACGAAGTGAAGTATTCTTTATAAACATATGTGTGTAAACTTACATAGTGTACTGTATAGATATGAATTGCATATGTGTGAGTAGTAGAAATGTTGTCACAGGAAACCGGTCCACTGTTATTGCGTACATGATATATAACAATATAAAATAGCCCTGGTACAATAACGTATAGCGCGTCTGCATGCTCCTAGCGCTTTGCGGCGCGATCGGCTTCCTGTTCCAAATTCAGCTTCCTTTAGACGACTTCACTGTGAGACTTCAAAACTACGTCTATCTTACTTTTTACACTGAGACTACCTTATTATAAAAGATCTTTATTTATGTATTTAGATAACGTAATGAATAAATAACTGTGCCAGATTGGGTTAAATACCTGTCTTATATGTGACTTTTATACTTCATTTATTTCTTAAAATAATCGAGAATTATTCTCAGAAATGTTTTGACACCTTATTATAATATGTTAAAAATATTATGTGACACAGTTCAGAAATGTAGTCGAAAATATCAAACGATATAGATCATATCTCAAAGCTTGACTCATACATTATTTAAAAAAATATGTATCTACATAATTTTAGAAGTTTCAAATTGTTATAAAATATTTTAATAATGTAAATTAGGTTTGATTTATTGCATTAAAATCCAGATTAATATATAAATGTGAAAGTGACTTTGTTTGCATGCTTTTACTTCTTTTTTTCTTCGCGGTCTTAGAAATATGCCGATTGTTATAGTTTCTTGCTCTTTTCTACGTAATAAACTCTGGCTGGTTTATACTTCATACAGCAAATATTTTTAAATATAAAAGAACAGACGATAAAATAACGTCTTTTCATGTAATTTTTAAAATAACATGATATAAATAATTTTCATTACTTTTTAAACACAAATTAATGCGCTATTTGACTTCTGTTACTTGTACCTACTTATGACGTCATACGCAGGTACGCTCGTATAAAATCTATGAGGCTACGGTCTGTAACTTTTTTTTAAGAATCTTCACTCTTTGTTCAACGTTTATTGTTCCTAGTTTTTAAGAATGTAATTTTAATTTTTGGTAAACAATTAAGTGTTTTTATTAATTCATTCAATCAGTTGATTTTTAGATTTTTGTTGGCCATCAACTTCCCTGTAGCAACGATGTGGTAGATAAACTCTTAAATCGAAAGATGTAACTAAAATATAAACACATTCAAAAATGTGGAATGACACGCATTTAATTGATTTGTATTTAAACCGTTTTGTACTCTTTGAACCCCTTTTTCATTTCGCCTTAACGCTGATTCAATATATATTTATGTATTTTTTACCATTTACATATTCTAACATACGTCCTCCATCTTACCAGACACAAATCTACATTACATATTGAACCTGTACAAAATGTAGTGTTTATACCTAAATATATCAATATATACATAAACACTCGCAGATTGTAGATATCTATATAATAAAAAGCTTATAAAAATTGGGTAATAATAACGGTCAGTTCGTCATCCCAGTAACACCTAAATTATGTCTGGGTGTTACTGGAACCGACCTCCAATAGGAATTGAACCCGGCATCTCTAAATCTTAGTGAGCCAACCATGCTAACTCTTAGATCACTAGACCTCAGATCATTATCTCAATAAAATAAAAATAGAACAGCCCATAACCATCCCCACTGCTGGGCTCGGGCCTCCCACTGTAGAGGAACGGACAGTATACGTCACGCCTGTCCAAGGCGGCTTGGCAGGTTTGACTCATCGGCTATCTCGATGTGCAAGTTGCATCACGATGTTTTCCTTCACCGTTGTTGGCACGTGGTAATTGTAACAACATGCACATTAGGTTAGAAAACTGCCCAAGCGGTGCATGCGTTCCGGCCAGGATCGAACCCGTGCCTTTTGAGTGTAGGACGCGTGCGCTAGCCATTACGCTACCACGACTTCTCGTCTCGTTTTTCATTATCTCAATGCCATAGGTTAAATTATTGTTCATGCAAATAGGATTCTGTATTTTTGTTCACATATTTCCCGTCAGTCTTTATCAAGTAATTCCTTAACGGTAACATAGTTTACATAATTTAAATAAATTGTGTATTCATTTTGAATGTAGTTCTTTTAGATTGGATATGCTTAATATCTGCATTCTATGTCATACCATTCATTTGCTACGCAGGTGTATAATAATACAGCCCATAAACGTCCCACTGCTGGGGTTGGGCTTCTATTTATCCCTGAAAGTAGAGTATACCCACTACGCTTGTCCAAGGTAGATTGGCGGGTTTGACGCATCGGTTATCTCGATCTGCAGGTTTCATCACGCTGTTTTCCTTCACCGTACGCACGTGGTAATAGTAACAATATGTACATTAGGTTAGAAAAACGCCAAAAAAACGTGGTACATGCTATCCGGCTAGGATTCGAATCCGCGCCCTTTGAGTTTGTGACTCGTGCGCTAACCGTTAAGCTCCGCGGCTTGTTTTTGCGCACGCAGATATAGCCAAGGGTTTAATACGTTTTTAAAGATAAGACATTGTTAATGACGTTAAAAATCGACAGCTAACGCATGTATGTGTAACTAATATAACTAATCGTTAACGCGTTATATTAACGCTATAAGTAAGATGTATTTAGTCACAGTCATTAACTAACACTAACGCAGGTGCGGCATATAAGACTTTAAAAAAATTGAGTTTTATTATAATCTGCCGCTCTAAAGTCCAGTTTACTCTGCCTGTCTGTAAATCCACCAATGTACAGAGGAAAAACAATAACAAAAAAAAACGTGTGTGCCTCGGGACGTCCGGCAGAAGTGATAACTTAAAGTAATCTAAGTTGAACTATTTAATATTGAAATTA
The DNA here is from genome assembly GCA_039645545.1 of Dendrolimus houi. Classification (NCBI taxonomy): domain Eukaryota; kingdom Metazoa; phylum Arthropoda; class Insecta; order Lepidoptera; family Lasiocampidae; genus Dendrolimus; species Dendrolimus houi. The sequence continues at coordinate 6,728,021 of CM077122.1, forward strand.
TTTAACTTGAGAAAAGCTTAGGTTAATACTTAAATTTTATGTATATAGCGCGTGGGTTAGAATGAGAAAGGAGGAGCCTGCCTACTGCTGCCACATGCGTGAGAGAAAGGGAAGCCAGACAGACTGGTGCCGTAACGCGTTACGTAACGAAGCTGTTTACCCTCCCATAAGAAGTTATCACTTCAAAAACAATACCTTCTTTAAAAGTTACTAAAAAGCAATAAAATAATATTTTTTACAATATCTTGAATTCGGTGCGAAGGAAAACATAAAAATTACTCTATTTTGAAAAGTTATTGTTATCCTATGTTTTACTTGTGGCACCGACTTCAGGGTGGTGTAGAAGATATTTATTTTTTGCTTTTTAATTACTTTTGAAGTCCGTTTTGTTTTTTTGCTATTTTTTTATTTTGTACTTTTTAGTCACCCAAATACTTGAATAGCTTTAGAAAAAAATATTCGAGGTTGCTCTCGATCTCCTTGGGATCCACTCAGCACATTCTGACTTGGTAACAATGGAACCGCCTCAGGAGCATATTCACTAGAATAAAAAAAATGAAAATTGGTCCCGAGTTGTCGGAGAAATCGCGTAACAAACATACAGTCGAATTGAGAACCTGCTCCTTATTTGATTTCATTTAAAAATACCATGTGTAGTAAGCCTAAGTACAAAACAATTTTGAAAATCAGATCACCGGTTAGCTACCTGTGAGGTTTTTTTTGTCAAAGGTCCACTAAGAACGGGTCGCGGGGCAGTGCAGCCGCGCGCCTCGGTACGAGCGCTCGCTCCGTAACTTAAATACAACTTGCACTTGTTACACGCGTACACCTTACTTACCCTGCACTTAAATACAAAAACGTGTTCGCGACCCCTGAACTTAGTATCAAGTTAGGATACCATTCAACCTGTGAACATTTAAGATTGTAACTTGGAACAATACTTATATATGTGCTTCGTTTTTATTTGTGAACTGTGAACTTTTGTTATTTTAAACTATGACCGATTTTTTTATTGTTTATTGCGTTTTAATTAAGTAATTTTAGTAAAACACCTTTTTAAGTCATAATTTTCTATTTAGTGTAGTATTATCTAATCTACACTGTGAGTGTATTTCATTTAATTTTTATTGTATTATGTGATTTGTAACAATTTTAGTGTTTAATATACAATACAAGTGTTTTGAGTTAAATAACATTGGGACTACAAATATAGTGACATTTTCGATTCAGTATATAATTATCTTTTGTGTTACACATAAACATAGCTTTATAAAATTCAAATGAAAATTAAAAACATTGGATAATAAAATATAAAAGTTATGTACTTGAAAATGTATATAAAAACGGAAAGATTTTACCAACAGCCCGATAACCAGTCTATAAAGGAAGACAGGTGTTTCTCGGACTACGAGGAAGAGTTGGATGACCGTAAGTGAATATTTTAAACTACATTTTTAATTAACAGTATAATTATCTATAATTACATATAATAAATCTGTAGTAGATTTAAGTTTGTTCTAAAATATGAAAAATCTTAGGGGGCTAATTTAAACCAGCATAGTACAAGAAAGCAAATTTTAGAATTTTTATATATATATGTCTATATGACTGAACATCACGTGAAAACTATTAAACGTATTTAAATATAACAAAGAGCTAGCTTTTATCTAGGGTACCCTTAGGATACATGTTATTCTAATAAATGATGTTGTTTCCGTGGGATACACGAATATAGGGAAAACGATGCGTGACGGTCCCGTTTATTACAAGCTTTTATTTAACTCGCAATGTTTTGTAGCACTGCCGTTGCAATTCACTAACAAGTATATATATATATATATATATATATATATATATATATATATATATATATATATGTGTGTGTGTGTGTATATATATATATATATATATATATATATATGCTGTTTATCTTTAGAAGATCATTGTATATATCATGTATCATCGATAAGTGTATATATATATATTGTATTGTGCATTGTTTTAGAAAACTATCACATAAAATCATGGAAGAAAAATATTTGGAGAATGACATTTTCACTGTTATTATGGCATTATCGGCCTCGGCAATTAATATGACGGCTACTGTAGTTGAGTTGAGTAGGTTAAGTCTTTGCCGGACTTCTTTCACTGCAACGCAGAGACTCCAGGTTCGTTTCCTGGCATGGTAATTTTTTAAATTAAAATTTACGCTGTTTGCTATGGTCTGGGTGTCTGGGACGGCCCCAGACTGGTCCGTTGTATATTACTCACAACACAAGCACAAGTTGCTTAGCTTGGGGATATATAATGTAAATTTTTGTCTGCTAATTTTTTTTTATTACTAATATATTATATTCTATTTTATTATATTATTATTAAATCCCGGATACAATTAAAGCGTCTGATTTTCTGTTCTTAAATAATAAAACAAGATTGACCTGTGTCACCATGTATGGCTGGTTGTTATATCTTAATAACCATTCATTTGCCTAACGGTTAAAATTTAATACAAGCTTTATAAAAGTAATTTCAAATTTCTGCCAATAGTAAGGCAATTGTATGCATATTAAGATACAGGAAACCGACCATAAGTCATGTGAGATTTAAGGGAATCATTTTCGTTTCTAATATACATCTTCAATGCCGGGCATATAAGTTCGAGATTTACAGACCGAAACCTCAACAAAAAATCTAGTATGTAACCTAATACGACACCTGTAATAAAACTACCAATATCTTAAGATACACATATACATGACATGACTACTTTCTTCACAAAAATACATTATATACACTAGAGAAAACAGCTAAAGAATAAATTCTACTTTAACAACTTTTTATATCCCAATAATTAAGTACACAACACACGCGTTGATGTCTTTTGAGATCAGTGGTTTACCGTCGGACAACATGACATTCAGTTTAAGACTAAAATACATTCGCTTGTTTATATACTAAGGAAATTATTTGAAACTGTTTGTTTCTTCTCACTTCACACGTTTGGGAATAAATCGATAATTTTATAGTTTTTTATATAGCTTCGCAATATATTTCCCATCGAACTTCTATACCTACGCTACGATTTAGGATTGTTTAAGGACCCTGTTGCAGCAAAAGGTCAAAAGTGGGGTGCAAACGTAACAACTTTGGGCTTCATTGATCAATAATATACCAAAAAAGTCATAAATTTCTCGATATGAGATATTTTCTATAATTATATTAAGAAAAAGTTCACCAAATCGCCTACAAATTATTAACATGAACCATTTTGCTCTTCCTATTTTATCCAAAACATGATTAAAAAAATATCTACATCTTTACAAAAGAAAGATAAATAAATTGGTTTTATTGTTTTTTTAAATACTGCTTGATTTTATTCACAATACAATAATAATGCATCTGAATAACGACCGCTTCTATGGAATCCCCGCAATCGTCTAAGAAATCAGTACCGAAAAATCTTCAAGGACGTTGGCGTTGCTACGAGCCTTATGAAGGGCGTCATAAAATTTCTTCGAGCTTAGTAAGGCGTTGACGACGCTTCGGATGTTGCAAACGTTTATAAATGGCGTTGACTAATTTCCATCAGGTGGACCGTTCGCCCGTTTGTGTGTTTAAAGTAACCATTGTTTTCTTCTTCACCACATCAGCATGGAATTCTTTTTTACCTTAAATTCGTGTTAAGTTTGTTTGAAATGTACTATCTCTCTATCTCTATCTCCAAATAGTTCTTGTTGAACATTGTTTTCTAGCTTTTGACTTTTTATTATGTAAAATCCATGTTTTTTAAAAATCAGTCAGAAAATAAAACATACTTTAGCGCTAAAATCTAATCTTCTCTCCCAGAAAATTAACTGTCGAGTTAAAAAAATGCTAAACAATAATTTATTCATAAATATTATAATATTAAATAATATACGCCTTATCTTTACTTCTACTAAATGCAAAATTACAATACACAGACTTTCTAAATAATCTTTTATAATAATAACCAGGTAAATTTAAATCCCAAGAGAAAGGTACATTATCCCTTCAGAACTAAATTAAAGGAAGCAAGCTAAATCGGTAAGATCAAATATTGAAGTTACTTTAAAAAATATTACCGTACCCGGGATTATTGTAAACAATAGAATTGTTTGGGTATTTTGGGTTTTCTTACCTACCCAGTTGAAATTTTTTGTTACTAGATAGCAGAGGCAAACGGCCCTTTGATGGAAAGTAGTACAGTCGCCTATGGATATTTGCAACACCTTAGGTGTTATGAATGTGCTGTCAATCTCGAAGGAATTTTATCAACTCTGTTTTGAAAATTTGCTCATCGCAATGCTATGGGAAAATTTCGGATCTAAGCTCAATTGAAATACCCAGGGTGAGTAAAAGAAACGTTCGTGAGTACCGCTGCATATATAAACAAAGCGGCTTAAATTAGAAAGATTGAACGCCCGCTCGATGGCGAGCAATGCGGTCGTAGAATGAGGAAGAAGGCACTATCCAGGCAGAGTTCTGTACAAATCTCAGTTACACTTTCAGATTTTTAGTTACTTTTTCATTGGACAATTGTCATTTCAACAAATGTATCTTTTATCAAATGTTTGGGTGAAAATTAAACTACACAGCAGTTTTTATTTTTACAAGCTAGTTTATTTTTAGTATCTAATTATATTTTTTAATTTAGTTTTAATTTGATATTTTAACGAAAACCTTCAAAATATTTCAAACTCTATCTAAAGATGCATCTGTATGAGCAACTACACATAAGTTTTAAATGTAATAACCAAATTACAAGTAAAACGCAACTAAACTACATAATATATGTAAATCTATATCTATACTAATATTATAAAGGGGAAAGATTTGTATTTTTATACGTTTCCAAAAACTACTGGACCGATTTCAAAAATTCTTTCACCATTCGAATGCTACATTATCCCTGATTAATATAAGCTATATAAAAATTAAGGATCCATACTAAAATTTCAATAATGTAGCCCATCAATCTAAATAAAATACTTGGCGCAGGAATCGGGTTCTACGATTTTTATTTTTTCATGATCGCTACTTATCAATATAATACAATTGATTATGACAGAAAAATAACAAATAAAATATGGATCCCAAATTCTCGTCCGTTAGTAACGTTCCCAAAATGCTGGCCGTGTTTTCACATGATAATATTTCCATTAAAGAAGCTATGAATACAGGATACTTTTATACTGAAAAATGGCATTATTTCCGCAGAATAAGGGTTCAAAGTTCACACAAACATACGAGTTTTTTTTATAATTTTTACAAACTGACAATAGGTGTTTTCACTCATAGATTATTTCCATTACAAGATATTCACATCTTCATTTCTAGTCCGACGGCTCTAATATCCTGCTTTGATTTCATTCTCCTCAATAATATAATTAAATATTCTCACCTCATTGCATTCTGAAATTTAAAACCGCATGCGGGCCTTCCCATACACGAGAAAAAATAAAAAACGCACCCTATTTACAACCCCTAAACATGTAGCAATGAGTTTTAAAACCAACTTACTTGATATAGGTTGGTAACAAATTCACCTTAAAAAAGGACCCTATTTCTTTACAATACGGTTTTATACACTTAATCAGTAATCACAAACATTTGGTACACAATTTACGATTCCCAGAAAGGACATAAAGTACCTGACCGTTTAAAAAAATCGTACCTGACCTTTACCTGTGCACAAAACCTTTTTTTTCTACTCAGGAAATCGGGACAAAGAGTAAACGGTCAGAATATCTCCGCTCTGTGAAATCAAAGGACAAGTATTGTGTTCAAGTGCGTGTACACACAATAGTTATAAGTAGGGTGCAAACTGCAAATACTCGAGGTTTTTAAAATATTTCGTTGGAAATTTTAAAGCTTTCCGAACTTTCGGAATGAGTCATGCGTAATATTGTAATGCTCTTTTAAATGATGTATTTAAAATATCAATACGTCTTGTTCGTGTGTTGTTAATTTGTGATTTTAGTTTTGCACTTTTTAGGACAAGTAATTTCTAAAAGTGATGTGAGGAGGAATATTACATATACTATTTTATAAGTAAAGAAAGTAGCTGTTAGTATACCGGCCACGCTTGTCCAAGGTGGACTGGTGGATTTCGTACATCAGTTATCTTGATTTGAAGATTTAATTGTGTTGATTCCTTTGGCCTTAGCACGTGGTAATTGTAACAATGTGCGTAGTAAGCTAGGAAACTTTCTAAGTTTCTTAGTACCTGTTCCTGGGCAGGATTAAAACCTACTTAACTTGAAACACGAGTTTGTTTACCAGGAAACTATTACGGCTTATTATTTTTAATATCTAAAATAAAAGATTAAATTTCGAAATTTTTAAATTTCTAAAGATTATACGTACATGACTATTTTCTTTTACTTTAATTACTTGGTTAATAGACAATATATTTACATTAAAACTGGTAGAAAAATGTTCACAATTCAGATTACATCTAAACGATTTATCATTTAATGATAATTAAAACAATGCACCAACTAGTTCCACACTTAAATTAATCACATTGCTCATAATTAAAAAAACACCATGTCTTAATAACGCTTCTTTCCCAAAGAATGTTATATTTTTGTTCGACGGCTGCAAGGTCGAGGTGACAGGGGTCGTGGGACTGTGAAGTGATTCATCGTGGCCGAAGGTTGAACACCTCTGACATTACGGGCCTACCCGAACATTAACGATTATCGTAAATTTCATTTTTAATCATTTTTTCTTATTTATATTTAGAGTTTTGACAGTTTGAATCTTATTTTTAATGGATGAAACTCATTTCTTGTTATGTTGACCCTTAATTTCGCCTGTTTATCGTATAGTTTATTATTGTCTGACTGATTGTTTAAAACTGATATTTTCCATATAACCTTAACGTATAAGGAATTTAGTTATCATAATCTTGTATGACTTTGCAAAAATCCTTATTTTTCATTGCATTGTTGAAAATATTTTAGTTAATTTTTAATTTAATTTTCAGGAATATTTTATGTTCTTATAAAAGAGTGAAAATTATATATTCATAGTTATAAAATCCTTGTAGGTGGATGATGCAGTAAAATTTCATTCTGTAATTTACCCTTTGAGTAAAATTTTTGATTGGTTTTAATTAAAGTCATAAAAAAAGTTGTATTACATAAATTTTATTTTAAACATTTTACATAAATACCAATATTATCATTATATTTTTTAATCTAAATAATATTACATATCTATAACAATTTTAATTAAAATCTATAAAGAGGCACATATTTCTTAATGTATACAAATCATTACCAGGTGTCCACAAACGTGGGCACATGTTACATCTAATGTAACGTTCACACATAAATATTGACATAAACAGCTGCTTAGTGCGTTGACATACCGTAAGGGAATTCTTCGTCCGATTCCAAAGGGGGGACACTTGTTAGGAGTGCCCTTGAAGTGTGCCTAAACATTTGATGCTGGGATAAACATATATTCATAAGTTCATGAGTATCGTGACAGCGCTGTATAAGGACAGGTGGCGATTTCTTGTGGGCGTAGGTCCACAGTAGACATACATTACACAATAATGTCTACCAAAGAGGAAAAGTACTTGAACAATAGTATATACACAATTATATTTTGACGTAGTCGAGCCATGCTGTAATCGTGATTATAATTCTTAGGGCTGGCTCATTCGGTGTGATCCACATTCCTACAGAATACCAGCGTAAAACGGCTAGACTTGAGCTAATCGTGTTTTGTACGATGAATGAGAGTTCAGATGGCCCACTTTTCCCTCCGCACATCCCAACTTCTCTATCCATACCCTATACAACTCCCCTATCCCATCTACTCTATCCCCTTCCTTTTATCTTATTCGTCCTAAACCCATCCCTGTATCTCGTTCCTGCTATTCCATCCTCAAAGCTAACAATGCGTTGGCAACGCCCCTGGTGTGTCAAACGTCTATAGGCGAAGGTAACCACTTTCCATTACGTGGGCCGACCGAGGATTCGCCTGCTTCGTAATAAAAAAAATGTGTGTACGTGCAGTTCACACGCAGAGTACTAGTGAATCTTCAGAGAACATACTTACAGATAATTCTTCTCTAACTTTTATTAGTATAAATATAATTCCTTTAGCCTACATTCGTCAATATATTATAATTCAAAATAACTTCTTAAGTATCACTTTTAATTTTTCAGTGTTTTAGTCTAAAAAATATTATTGTCAGTATTGTTTCGGTCCAAATTGGACCTATGTTTAATCATCGGTCTTATTGACTCTCTAATCTATGCTGCACAATGTAAAACGCGTATCTCATTCTCTCACAGGCTTAGTCCTATAGATTTATGTGTTTATCTCTTTTTAGTGTCGCTTTCTCGTTTCATCGAGTTTCAAATCCCAAAGATTCTAAAGAAGTTTCACTTTAAAATGCGTGTAACTTTTCCGTGGCTTCAATGTTGGTAACTTCGTCTCAGTATCTCTTGCTGATAAAACTTTTACGTAAAATAACTATTATTAAAAATGCGTGTTTGCTATGCATTTTGGTTCTAAGTATGTGTTTCTTGATATATTAAGGCACTTAAAATTCAACATACATTTGCCTACATATTTGTAAATTCGTTGACATCTACTATTAACATATTCAAAATACACGCATACGCAGAAAAAGTGGCTTTACAATGTTAAAATTCTATATGTGTATCTGTTTTCTAAAGAGAGGTCGCACTGAATCTGCAATTAACCTGCATTACCATCCGAACCGACGACCTACGAGGCAGTGCCCGCACGACCCTTGTCATGCAATGGACGCAAGGCACGAACTTATAGCGACTTGTTATTAAGCAACTTAAAGTCTGTACGAATTTTGTTGCCTATTTAAAGGAGATGTAAAGTCGTCCGTTATGACTTGCAAGCCAACTAATTTACTTTATTTATAAACTTTATCATAACTATTTCAAAAACGAACTGAAATACTAACAACAATTAGATAATTTTCAAAACACTCAACAGTTTCAACCAATAGTTCAACACTGTTAATAATTCACTCAAGTGAAAGATTTACATTGTAAACATGCGTAAGAAACAAATAGCGAGTGCATTTTCCAGTAATTGCGCAAACGGAAGAAATCTTTTTTTTTTACAAAGCTTACTCACCAGCTAATAATCGTCGTGATGGGTGAGTGAGTCTTGTCGGCCCAGCAGACAAAATACCTACCAAAACTGCTCGGTATTACTTCCATCGGCTCTTCCATTCGCAGGACTTGTGGTACTATATCACACGTTAACCCACGCATTAAAACGCCTCGGTCTGTTTTTTCGCCAGAAGCCTGAGCTACGGTAATAAGGCAGAGCCAACACCGTGACTCCAACTGGCGTTGACCCACCCTTGTGTGTGCGGGCAGGTCTATCCTTAGGCCGGAGGTGACGGTTCTCAGAATTGAGAGGTGCACGCGCGAAACACTACGCGCCCTCTCTTAGCGGCTTAGGTACGGTGGCGGCTTACTGTCGCTGTGGGCCGTCACCTGATAAATCATGACCTGTCCCTAAGAGATACCTTCTGTATTCGACTCTTCAATCAGAGACAAAGTTAAAAGTTTGCCCATATTAATATAATTATTAAATTAATCACACGAGCAGCTTCTGATTTGTACCAAACTCGAGTTGTCCTGTGACAAAGATTTATTTACGTGGCGTTCTTGTCGGTTAAAATACTTTATTTTTTACTTCCCTGCCTACACTCCTTTTATTACGCGAAAGATGCCATTTGTTTTAACCGTTTACTTTTTATGGATTGTTTATTAAAATATTTTGGAAATATATTGTATTTAAACATGGTGATATGTCAGAAGCTTTCATTAAACCTGATTTTATTAAATTGCAATTTATAGTTAAAGGTTTTATAATCAGAATTTACGTCGCTACATTTATTTATTTATTTATTCATTCAAGTTACTATTGCACCTACAGAATATGCCTAATACACAACAAATTGTTACACTACAAGACATTGCAATTGTGATGAGTGATAGGTAGGTGTCCTTTTTTGTGTTTTGTTCTCAGAATAATAACTAAAACTACTTTTATTAGCACCAATGTAAATACATATATGTAAAATATAATCATCAAATCATTTCACGCAAATGATTAGAGTTTTGACAAGTTATATTTGATTATTTTTATTATATAATTAGAACCAATTTTAATTATATAATATAAATATAGAAATCATAAAATAATAATGGTCATCACTCTTAGACAAAAAATTACACCTAAAATCTACAAAATTTTAAAATACATGGTCAACCTAAGTATATTATATAAAATACTGTTTTTATATGAAACTATGTTTTACTGGACTTTAATATTCACACTAAAATTTGATTATAATTTTATTTATACAATGACTATTGCAAAGCGGTGGCAATTAATGCCTATTTTTTTTATAATCTGGTACCTAACTTCAAACCTTGAATATTGAAAGAAAGCAGTTCGCTCTTTTGTTTACTTTTTGTTCCAATTCATATTTGAGTGTAGTGACTCTAAGAACTAACTATTCCAACAGTGCTGGTAAAATACAATCCAAAGAAATAATACCTGCACGTCCACCGTCGTAAAAAGTTATATGAATATTACATACATACACAAAACGGGATGTTTTTATGTCTCTAAGCAAATGCCACGTAGGTTAGTGTCAGGGTTAAGCCAGTTTGGGTCGCGTTTCTCGCGTTCATTCATCGCAGGCCAAAGGTTCGCCACCCCTGACATCTCACATTTGCGTAGAGTCGTTAACTAGCAATGATTACCGTTTCTTTTATTATTTATGTAAATGTAATATTATTATTTTTATATAGGTTTTAAATACTTGTTTACCAGACTTTACCAGTGTTAATTTTTTTTTTACACAAAAACACTATTAATTCCTGCAACAAATAAATTCCATGTTTTTATGTTTTAAAAACATCTACTAAATTTCATCAAAATGGGTTTATAGGCATCATTTACAGGGATTAAATTTTGGGGATAACAGGTTAAAGAAGACAGATTAAAAACAGCAATTTATTAAAAAAAAACAAATGAAAATCCCACAGGAGAACCAAACCTAGTTATAATTAATGTAGTAATATAATACTTTTTCCTAGTATTATTTAGATAAATAATAAAATTTTATAGACTCCGGACTTTTATTTCACTTCCGGACTCGGACCTCCGCATTTTAAGGGATCAAACTACCAGCCACACTCAACGTAAGCAGATTTGCGCGTTTCATACATCGATAAGAAAAAAAAATTTCGGCATTAGATGAATGGCATGACGAGTTTATAGGGGTTTAGTTTTGTAACATAATGTACAGAACACTGAAATAGTCTTTTTTAGTTAATTTTCTTGTTTTTTCATTCGGCATTACGGCTATATTAACACTGTTATTATGACACTGACACTTCAACAACATTACCTTTCAACAATTAATTGTAGTAATGCATTCGGAACATCGTACAGACGAAGCTTCAGTTTGAGTGGTATCGTTATATAGTAAATTTTATTACAGTAGACCAAGTTACAGCAAAATAAAAACCTTTTTAATTTAATTTTGTTTTTTTCTATTTTCGTATTTAAAAACTATAGAATTACATATCCGAGAGGACAGTTTGTATTATAATACACTAATTTAAGGACCCGATACAGAGGACGGACGTGACCCAAATAAATCCTAATTTAGAGTATGGATCCTAAAATTAGCGGAGTGCATTAGTGTACTCATTTAAAGACAATTCGTCAAATAACTTTATTTTCTATTAAAAAATTGAAAATAAAATTTATTTGGATAAAAATATCAAGTAATTTTTTTAAATATGGGATACTTTAAGTTACACGTTTTTTACCGTTCCATAATTAGCTACTTTATTTGTACTTGATTGATACACACTTGGTCTGTTTCATATGGTTTAATATAAAACCATATTGCAATTAAGAGCCGGTTCCTATACGTTATTATTCATTCATTTGCCATACCAACGTTTGAATTTTGACATTAGATATATGAAGCTTATGTCAATTTTAACCTATAAGTAAGGCAAATGTCCGGTGGGTAAGATATAGGAACCGGCCTTAAGTAAGAAAACGTCATATCCAGTGTTCGATTGGCGATTGTATTTTTGACAGAAACATTTTATAAGTTGGTGCTTATTGTTATATTCCGTGCTACATTGATAAAATAAACTTACTATTTCCCTGGAACACATATTAGTAACAAATACCTAATAGAAATATTTCACAAATATTGAATTATAGTGAATATACTGTATAATCATTTACCGTGTAAGCTGGCCCTCACCTGTTGTTTGCCTACCCGGCCGGGCGGTCCGAAGCACAAACAGTCTTGTATTTATGTTTACATACTAACCACCTGCGTCGTGCAACCATCGAGTAACGACCTTGCTGAGGGATCTTATTGAGATTTTATGAAAATACATCCCAATTATATTTCTTACCTTATCATAGGTATCAATTTACTTTGAAATTAACCATAATTTTAAAGCCAGTGTCAGGTGATAAAGTGTCAAGATGAAATAGATATCAAAGTACAATATTAATTAAAAAAATATTAATACATTTATAACACTTTATTGCTTACCAACCAACATAAACGATTACAAAAATACATAGTTACAATACTCGTATTTCCTAATCTATACTAATCTACACCAATATTATAAAAGCGCAAGTTTGGATGGATGAAATTTGGCACAGAGATACACAGATTATAGTCTCGAATAGCACATAGATTACTTTTATCCCAGAAAAATGTATGGTTCCCAACATTAACACGAGGGAAGCCACGGGCAAAAGCTTATGTTAAATTATCTGAAGAAAAAATTTAATTACATCACTGATTGTAGCATTACTAATTTTTAGTTTATTATCTGCCATTAAATAGCGAAACACTTAATTTATTAGTAAAGAACAAACGTATAAACGTAAGGAATTTGGATATCAAATGCTAAACAGCGTACTAAGTACAGTATTTGTCTATTATATTTATTTACTTTTTAATAATATTTAATTTGCTGTTTGATATCTTGGGTAAAATAGTATCGCAGATCTTGATAGTAATTTTATACACTTTACAAAAAGTCCAGAAATGCTTTGAGTTATACACCCAATCAATAACTAAGTGCGCTTTAGTGATCATCTTACTATTTCCTATAATAGATGCCTATAACACGACAGTGGGTGAAATAACACATGCGTTAGAACAAATGGAATGACAGCGCTTGCAGATCAATCTTACGGCAAAGAATATACCATACAGTGATTTGACGAAAGGTAAACTGTAAGATGAAAACGCAAATCGCACCAGTGTAGGCATCATATAGTGCTATTGCGTGTATCTTTGAGTGTCAATCTATATTGAATGAATGAATGAAAACTATTGTTCACCATAACTTAAACAATTTAATACGAATACATTTTCATTAGAACAATGTGCGGCCTTGTCGCCTATAGCGATCTCTTCCAGGCAACCAGGTGTCCCAGGAGATATTAAAAGAAAAATTAAATAATATTTGGTGGTTTAACTAAATTAAAACTAATTCAATTGTAATTAAACAAAAAAATATAATAAACTACAATAGATATACATAATTAAATAGACTAGTGGTCGCCTAATGGTCGAAATTCGACTATAATTAATTTAAATTATAAGTTTGGACATTATTAAGGTTCTGTTGTCAAAGACTTCTAGACTAGACTAGATTATCACAGATTTCGCCAAGGCTACACTGTTGATTTGACTTTAACAATAAACAAAAGAGTATATATGCGTGTGTGTGTCAAATACATGGTAATATGTGTAATGTTTTTTGTTATTATATTTTCATAAAAAGGGGTACAAAGATTTTGCTTCACTTATTATAATTAAATAGATTATAATAATATAAATTACATATACCACCTACATGCGAACCATAATATAATTCTATTCACTGCAATACATTTTATTTAATGGACAAATAATGGTCAGTGATCAAGTGTTTGAACGTAGAAATGGATATTATAGTATATTATACATGGTAGAGCCATGCTGGAGTCATTATCATCATTACAACTTTTTGGGCCGGCTCGATCAGTGTGATACCTGGCTCTCACAGAATATCGGCACGAAACGGCTAGCCCTGAGTTAATCGTGTTTCATGCGATGGTAAGAGTTCCGATAGTCCACTTCTCCCTCCCTCTATCCCATCTTCCCTATACCTAACCCCTATTCCAATCCCATATCCCATCGCCTCTAATCCATTATTTCTGTCCGATCCCTATATCACATCCCCCTGTCCATCCTTTTTATCCCATCGTAAAGGCTGGCAACAAGTTGACATCGCCCCTGGGACCCGATTCTGCTATTTCAATATCTTGGCGTTGTGTATAAATTCATAGATCATTCAATGCGTTAGTGTCAAAAATTCGTATTCTACTAAATCCACAATATCTTCTCGATATCGTCGCGGCAGAATAATAGTACAAAAAAAATTGGCATTATCATTAGCGGGAATGGCGTTACCGAAATGAATATTGAAAACCTATCCAAAAATGTTAAACATTTATTTGGCGAGTTTTCGCTTATAAATATTTATAAAGATATAGGGACATGCCACGGGTATGCCATTAGAAATAACAGAATACCAAAATCAGGTAAAACTAGTCGAGTCGACAGTGACCGGCGATTTTGACGACATAGTAATAGCAGAATTGGGCCCCTGCAACACGCAAACGTCTATTGGCGTCGGTAACCACTTTCCATGAGTCGGGCCGTTTGCTAGCTTCGCAATAAAAAGATAAATAATATCAATCAACTTACGCGTAGATCTTTACACAGTTTAACATTAGAACCCCAATCTCGTCATGCACGGTCTACGATGGCTCTGCCGCCCACGCGCCAAATAAGAAGCACGTCGCGCCAGACGCGTGGCTTTCCACAAACAATACCATTGTACGAAGCGCACGCGCATGTGTTGATTTTTCTCAACATGCCTACCTATCATATTTAATTATTTACCCATATATGCCTTTTTCGTCGTCAGGTCTGTTGCATACTGAACTTGGGAGATTCCTAACGAGTTCATAATTACACACCTCCTTACGACAATTTTAATTTTATTACAAAACGCTGCTTAGTAAATAAATTTACTTGAATTTATTTTAAAAGTAAAGTGAGTAAGTCAAAGTAATTTATTTTATGTATACGGGGTGAATTTTCAAGTGGGCATTCAGGGCCAAATCCTAAACTATGCTAAATAGCGAAATACACTCAAAGAAGTTTCGAGACAAAAACAAAAGTATCATTAGATTTTTTTAAACAATTATCCTCGTCAGGAATTGTAGCGATTGATTTTGAAAAAATAAACACACCTGTATTATTATACCAAATCATAGTGTAGCTTTTAGGGATCAATTTCTGTGAAGGAATATCGAACCGCGAAAGGTTTGTTTTTGAACAAAATATTCTATATGCCATACATTCAATTAAACGTCTACTGATTTTATTCAATATGGAAATGATGAAAATTATTGTATTTTTAATAGGTATCTATAAATTTATATTCGAAACGCACGTTATTTTACCGCAATCAATCAAATCGGTAAATAGGTAAACATTGATTGCGTTCAAACGAAGTGCGGCCAAATGACCGGCGCAATTTAATGTTTAATTAATGTATGGAAAATAGAACATTTTGTTCAAAAACAACCCTTTCTCTTGGTTCGCTGTTTGACATTCCTTCACAGAAATTGATCCTTATAAGCTACACTATGATTTGGTATAATAATATAGGTGTGATTATTTTTTCAAAATGAATAACTTCAATTCCTGACGAAAATAAGTGGTTTTTTTTAATCTAAGGATACTTACTACTTTTGTTTTTATCTTGAGATTCCTTCGAGTGTATTACGCGTAGTTTAGGATTTGTCCCTGAAGGCCCGCTTAAAAAATTCACCTGTATAGGTATGAATATGATATCCATATAACATATTATAGTATCACTGTATCCTGCCATATTTGTAGCATACAAAATGTTGGGTCCTTAATAGAAAAGAGAATATTGATTGAAAAACGTGAGATATGTGGATAGTGTGAAGGATGACATGTTGATTTGTGGAGTGACAAACGACGTGTGTCAGAATAAAGGAGTATAGAAGGATTAGACATATTGTGCCGACCCCAAGTAATTGGGAGAAGGTGAAAGCAGAGAGAAATAAAATGAATTTGACAAGTGTAAAAATTTATAACCACCATCGCTTATACCTACTTATTTAACCAAAACCCCTTCATAGCACAGAAAACCTGCATTGTTTAATTACCTTCTCCAATAATGTAAGCAAACAAAACCACGTTCCACGGTTCAACTAAAACGACCTCGCGATCGAATGTCAATAATAAGGCTTCGGAGTTCTGTTTGTCAAACGTAAAACATCTTCAGTAAAAGTGGATGTATAAATACTTGCTTCCTTTTGGAGAAGGCAGTTACTATAAATATCTCTCTCTCTCTTTTTTCAAAGATTTTATTATTCAGATTCCATGTGAAAACATGGAATCTGAATAATATATGCTACAACATATTTTAAATATGAAATGTAATATTTTGCATTAAAATATAAAATAATTTTTGAGCTTTGTAAAAATATTATAAAAATAATAAACCTTATAATTATGCTAATACTCCTGATACTCTATATTTATCTCATTCTCTTGTAGGCTACTTTTCTGAAGTTTCACTTTTGCCGTGTGTGAATTGCATACATACATTTTTTTTAACTTTTACTTTAAGCATTTTCCTAGATTTTGTTTGAAATAATAACTAAAGTATTTCTATTAGATATTAATTACATCCTAAATACCTTAATTCACGTAAATTCAATAATATGTAGCAATTGGTGAGATAAAAAACAAAATTTCTTACATTCATATATATTTAGTTCAGACCTTCCTATCAATTTAATAAATTCCACACACTTAAATTACAACCACGTTTTAACAAAGCAACAAAGCACTTTATTTTATTTTTCATTTATTCAGCACAAGTTGGGCTAAAAATGCTAAATAAAATTTATAAACATTATTTTATACATACTACTTACTTTCTTTAGAATAATTTTAAGCTTTTCCTAAAGAAATTAAGTAAGCTTATAAGAAAGTTATTTACTCAATATTCTTCTGTACCGTTTTTCATTGACACTGACAAGACATCGACGATGTTGCAATTTACACACAGTATTCCATACATACATAATAATTTAAAATTCATATGTATTTAAACACATTCGTTCAATATACAAAAGGAGAAACTATCATTCATTGACAGGTTTTCGTCCTTTGAGACTCTTAAAGGAAAGGAGCCTAAAACCAAAGCATAACTTTAATTTACTAATAATACCAACAGATACATATTTGTGGCTTTTGGTATCGAAACTCTGGGACCGTGGTGTCCAGAAGCCCACCCCCTTTATTAAAATCTGTCTACATGGTTGATAGACGTCCCACGCAACCAAAATACTGTCCTATACTTTTAGGCTGGCCTTTACTGGCCTGTGTTTTAAGCAATGCATAGCGTTGCCATACAGCGTGGTAACGCGGCTAATGTTTTGGGGACGTTCCCAACTGACAGTGATTTGAGACCCGTTTATTATTTGTAATTGTTTTTGTATGTAAATTAAGCTATACATAATAAAAGTATATTTTAGTTTGTCTATGTAGTTTAAATCCAAAAAGAAAATATTTGGATTCATTCATGCCATTTCATTATTAGATATTATTATTAGATTAGATCATTTATCCGTGCGGGAACGGAGAAAGAATACAATTTCCTGCGGCCGGACGGCCTGTCGTAAGGGGCAATAAAACCACCCACAGCCAAGTGGTAGGGTATTTGCCCGATTGGATGGCTACCACCCCTGGTCTAGAGTATACTGCCATAACAACCTTCATTTGTGTTCCGGCATTAGTGACTAGGTTCCAGTCTCCCTTAAGAGAGAGAGCAGCAGCACGTTTGTAGCACCTTTGGTGTTGCAAATGCCCATAGGCGATGATAACCGCTTTCCATCAAGTGGGCCTGTCTGCTGAACTCGGGCAATAAAAAAAAGATACTTTAGGGAAACATGGACTCGTATTTATTGTTGAAACATACGAAAACTTTCACTGTAGCTTATCACTTTATGTCAATCTATCTAGTTAAACAATACCGCATCCATATTAAACCGTCTGTTCACACATTAATCACTCAGACACCGCAGACGCGCGCTCACTCGTATTTGTAAACGGTACCAATCACTTAGGCAGCCCGTTTGGCGGACGTGCCGCCCATTCGGGTCATGTGATGCCAACGGTACCTTGTTTGACGACGCTGCTGACCCTACCAGCCGAAGAATGGACTGCGAGGCATGGGAGGTATGCGACCAAATATGTAATTTAGAGGTAATTCTTGATTGTTCGCAAGTAAACCTAAAACAAAATCATTTGTACACTTTGTAGACTTTGACTCTGTGTTTTGGTGTAACTCTTGTAGTTTCTTCTTTGGGAATATTATTATGTTCATCTTCAAACCTTATATCTGTATGTCTCTACCAACTATTACGAAAATTTTCCACTCAATTTTGGTTATCCAAAATCGTGAAAAAGGTTTATTATACAAATTAACTTTCAGAAAGGTCCCATACTGCTGATAACTCTGTTAACTCACCTTTAAACCACCTCCAAACCCGAAGTGTGGAGACCACGGCCTCAATAAATCGTATTTATGTTTAAAAAATTCTTATCACTTATACCACACCCGTAAATAGCCAAGCCTCAACTTAAACTCAAGACAACAATACAGGTGCCGCACTATACCAGTATGGCCCTTGTCAGGTCAATAGAATTACAATGCTAAGCGACGATTGGACAGTCAGCCAATTAACGACCAACCAAAAGAGTGTATTCAAATAATGAAGTTCTTTGTTACCATAGAGAATTGTTATGGTGTGTTGGATTTTTGTTAATATTTGACAAATGATGCTTCTAATAAATAAGAGGTACAATCTATTAAGAATTATGAATCACAATTACGTTCATTTAGTTGTCGTTCAAAGGAATCGTAAATTTAGATTTTATAACCCTCGTCTGCCTACCATTTATTCACACGAGACTTGGACTTTGTATTGATTTCTTCTACGTTTTGTAAGATATCGAAACGAAAGATACACAAAATTTTAGATAAAATTCCTGTTTTAATCCCTAAATTTTCATTCATATCTGTATACTTTGGTGCACATTGGAGTCAAATTTTTGGACAAACAGAAAGAAATATTTTAAAAATGGTCGTTTATAATTAGATATTGTACAAATATCAGTCTTTACTTAAATATTAGTATCTATTTTGACATCTTAGTTAGACACTTCAATTATAGTATAACAGTATCAAAAATGTATTTTATGGAAATATTTTGAGTAAGATGATTAGTTAAATTGACTCCCAACTACCCTCTAAGGACGTACTGGATTTCCAGGTTGTAAACATCTTGAAATTAAATACCAAAATTAATCGATTGAAATACCTTACCAATAATGTAATCCGATAAATAAACGATGTCACAATTTTAAACTCATAAATCCAACTTACTTCCCAAGATTCTTGTTTTAAAGATTATCTATAAAACATATGTTAACATAAATAAATGCTGCAAATTCTTTTTTTAAGGAAATAAATAAGGATTAACACCAAATCTGACTTATTACACGACATTGATAGTCCGTTACTTTTCCAAAGGGTGCTTTTACATATCACGATTCAGTTCCGACAACGAGACGACGTGAAAATTACAACATATGTATGTAAACTAAAATGCATATCAATTGACAGAAGTTAGCTTTGTGAGTTTGCGCATGTCCTGTCAAATGTTAAAGTTTACTACACCTGACAGGACATAGTGCGGAAGAGACACTATGCGAATCTGAATAACGACCTAGCGAGAGCACAACAATCTCCCCCCTCAGCTCTGTACGTTCACCACGTGTACCTTATATTATTTATGTTCAGCGCAATAACGTGTACAAACTTCAGGGGCGCATCCAACTTTTGTTTAAATACCTTAAGGTGAAATACCTATTCTTAGGTTCCGTCAGCAAACTTTCAGATGTTAAAGTTTTAAAACTCCAACACGCTATTACAAAACACACCTGGTTAGTCGAGATTTTGGCGTGAAATTGAGGGATGACATTACGTTAAGTAATAGTTTTTAAAAAATTCACAGGTATCATTGGTAACAAAAAAGTTTCTAAGAAAACAATCGACTCCAAAAAACAGACTACGTCAAGTTACTCAATAAGTAAAAAAATAAATGTTTTCTACAACAATTTTAAACTTATTTGTTGTACCGTTAAATGTAACAATGACATAATTGATTAATATGTAATAGTAATTTTGAAGTCTACATTCGTATTAACAAGTAGCAAGGTAGTAAGTGTATTCTTTAGTGATTTTTAGTATTATTTCAAAACATTTTAACAGGTCGTCAGAAGGTTCATATTTCTGTAAATTTCACTGACGTAGATTTTTTCTTTACGGTCCTTCCCATAGTCGTTACGTTGTCGGAAAATGTAAAATTGACCAATGACAGATGACTCCAAACCTGTTCCAAGATTAATCGGTTACAGTATCTCAATCAATGATGACATCTCAAACCAGCTTCGTTGGTTGGTTCTTGGTGCATTCTATCATAACGGTACCGGATTGCAATGTTGTGATGAAGAGTTGTGTGATGTATTATAAATTCAATTGTTGATATGACAGTTAATTTGTATGATCGCCCATTCCAATAGCGAATTTTTTATTCGATATTTACGAAGGTTTACAGTTTATTATATGTATATTGATAAGATTTAGCAGAAAGGTGTGTTTTGTAAGGGGTAACTGTCGTACATGTAACAGAAGGATGAAAAAAATTGTTTTCAGAGTACAGACCTGTGTGTAGTATATTTAAATAAGAATTCAATAATTTTTATTAAAACATCAAAATATTTGTACAGAAAACTATCTAGTATTATCATAACTGTACGCAGTAATGTATTACAATTGTTAGCGCTCAATTCCGGAACACTGTTATTATACATATTAGATTAAGGGCCGATTTTTCAATCACCAGAGAAAAGTTATTTATGGAATAAAATACAACATGGGAAAATTCAAAATGACCGTTGCATGAATAAAACACTTGTGTTGTTTCACTTTTAAATTCAGTAAGGTTATGATTTGTTCCAGTGTTAACTTTTAGCTGATGATTGAAATATCGACCCCAAGATCGATCAACAAAAATTATGTAATTAATTAAAGATCTTAGTAGATTGTGTGTCACTGTACGGAAATCCCAGTAAGTTAGTCAGGCCTTGAAAATATCGCGAAGTGTTTCATTTTATTAATTTTAATAGTTGGGAAAATATTTGTTTTTAAAGTCAATATGTGAGTGTTGGTTTGTGTATCCTATGTGGGTAGACAAACACATACATACCTATCGCTTTATTTACTTTTATTTATCTCTTCATACATAAAACCATCTATTTGTGGTGTTCTTTAATTAACCTTACTTATATATACGACGGCATCTGTGGTTGAGCGGACTAAGCCGTTGCCGGCCTATTATCTCCATTATTTACTATGGTCCGGGTGTCTGAGATCGGCCCCAGAGTGATACGTTGTATATTACCCATAACACAAGCGTAACTTGCTTAATTTGGGGATATACAATATGTGTGTTTGTCTGCCGATTATTATTATATTATATATATTATTAATATTGTGGAAATAATTAAATTATTATTCAAATATACCTTTTAATTACTTTAAACAATTAATTATAATATTACAATTG
Source organism: Dendrolimus houi (assembly GCA_039645545.1). NCBI lineage: Eukaryota > Metazoa > Arthropoda > Insecta > Lepidoptera > Lasiocampidae > Dendrolimus > Dendrolimus houi. The sequence goes on from CM077122.1 coordinate 6,749,918, forward strand.
GAAGTACATGTTTTAGGGCGCGGATGAACGAATGGAAGGGGCGATGGCGTGGTGAACCAAAGGAAGGCAAAGGTTTTGTGTCTATAATGCCATCAAATATTAATGATATGAAATTACTGTATTTTCAATAGAAAATAAAATTTAAATTATTCGTTAAGTTAATCTTTTTTATATTCTCTGAGTATGGTAGCAATCACGCTACCGTACCATGGTGAGAGAGCAGGTTTCTAATTATCCTAAATCCATTTAGAGCTCATAAACACAGATCAACTTCCTGTCGATATTTTAATACTTTGACATTTGAACGCAATAACTTTTAAAGCGTAAAAATTACGGTCACAAAATATTCTGATTGCCCATTATAGCTCTAACTTACGGTAATTAGTGTCTTATTAAAATTATTCATATCGATTATCTGACTAAATCACGTAGGTCATATGTATTACAAGTGTGATGATGTCCAAATTTTAATTCATCTTAATTTTTTTTTACAATTTTTAAAGTCATATATTGATTTTGATAGTGTAGTTTAAAGAAAGAAAAACATTATTTGAAGAAATAGCGACGTAATTGCATTCTTTATACATTATTATACACAGAGCATAATTTGAGAATTTGTACACCGCATTTTCAGGTTTGCACTCAGCATATTGCTGTGCCGGAATTACATCCGACACAACGCTGATTTTCAGTGCAAACCTTCCTTTTGGCGTAAGACCAAAACGACCCAATTTTGTTAAATAAAAAAAAAGGAATAATAACAAATAATAATTAATTAAACTAATTCTACTTATGTAATATTTAATTTCATATTTAATCTTCACACATCGTAGTCTTGCGTCTTGTTTCGATTTGATTTAGCACAATTGGGATTCGTCTCGAATATAATATAAAATATCACTTAAACAGCCCTGATTAATTTATACCGATTAGTTATATTCTATTTTATATAGGTATAATCCCTTATAATCATAAGTAGAATACTGACTGATCACCGTATCCTATGGGAAATGTGCCCAGAAAGCTGCTTATGTTGCCCACTGGATCGCAATACGGATCCGTTGTACGAGATAGTATTACTAACCGAGCCCTCTATAGGGTTGTTATATTATACGGAGCAAATCATGTTTAACCCTAAATTAGGCATACCTATCCAAGTAGGGCTTCTATCATTCACTAAAATCTCAATTCAGAAAACAGCATTCAATTATTATAATAGTAATAGACTCATGAATTTATTATTGTTCTGCCAATTACCACTGTTTACAGTGTTAATTACGCATTACAGCATAATATAATAACATTCCAAAAACTAGCAGTAGGTCAAATCCAATGTAATAGATTAGATAACACTTTATTGCTCACCAAATAAACAACTACAAAAACAAAATGCATAATTACAAAACTTCTTGGCAAAACAACAGGCGGCCTTATCGCTAAAAGCGATCTCTTCCAGGCAACTTAACTTAAAAGACACTCAGTGGAGCAGGAAAAAGATAGGAGTGTACAATTTAAATATACATATTTAACCTAATTTATACATTTAATACATACATAAATCCATACATATTTATAGAATATCGATTACCTTAAACAACGTTTTGAATTTCTTTCGTGCTCTCATAATTTACGCCCTTCTACTAAACTTAAATTGAACACTCCTGCGCATAACTCAACTTTTTACAACAATTCTTTTACTGTTAAGGCTATACAGCTTTCGAACACGCTTCCTTTTACTACCAGACAAGCAAAATCGCTAGCGATATTTAAAACCATAATCAAAAAATACTACCTGTCGTTGGAATATGATACTTAAATTCATTTATAAATATTTATATATTCTGTAGATATGTATTTGTATTTTAAGTATATATCTATTTAATATATAAAATATCTAATTATACATATTAATATATATATATATATAGTATAGGCGATGGTGGTATATGTAACATATAGGACGAACTACTTCCATTTTATTATTAAAATGGAAGTAGTTCGTACTATATGTTACGTATACCACCATCGCCTATACTATATATATACTATCATCTCAATTCATTCCGGGGGTTGTCTGGATGAGATCGCTTTTTAGCGATAAGACCGCCCTTTGTACCCAACTAGATATAATTTTAGTCTTTAAGTTCATTTTTGTATTGGTGTATAATAAAGTGTTATCTATCTATCAATATATACGTATATACGAAATTATCTAAATTAAACTATAGAGTACATTAAACTAAAAATAAACTATATATATAAACTAAAATTAAACTATAAAATCTAGTACAAGACCGCTGTCAGTCGGAAACGTGCCCAAAAGACTATTATCTAAATAAATATGTTTATTGACATGACAGTGTTAATTAATGCATTCATGTTTTTTTGTTTAAATAATATGCCCCCGATCTAGTTTTGAACTACGAAATGAATAATTAAAAAAAGCTTTAGATTTGTAATTGCAAAAAATTAAAAAAAAAAATTATTTGTATAATATGTATTGAATAGTTTTGAAGATACATGGTATTTTTGATTAAATGGTTCGCCAATTCGCGTACAATAGGGATGCGGACTCATGTTAGAATATATTCCAATACTTTTTGCATATAAAAGAAGAGGCGTTAAAATAACAATGCCAACTTATTGTCTAATTTTAAAAACCCTGATATAAATTATTTCAATTACTTTGTAATCAACAATTAACGTCCTATTTCACTCCTTTTACTTGAGGTACAAAATCTGTGAGGCTGAGATTTTCAGTAAGTTGATAAAAAGTATAGTTCCCGGCACGAATTTTGAGCGGTCACCTTGGCCTACGCATAGTAATATATGGGTTCTTTTTCGCAGTTTAATATATTATATCTTTCGAGTAAAGAGACAAAAACATAATATTTTCGACTAGCTACGCCCCGCGGTTTCACCCGCATGGTGATGGAAAATCGTTATATTTTGGATAATTCACACTATATCTTTATAAATTATAGCCTATGTCTTGTCACAACAATTAAAGAATAAATTATAACACCATACAAAGTCACAAACACACAACTAACAACAAACCTCATACACATACTCACACCAACACGCACTACCACCGCATTGCATTACACGCACACTTCACAAACAAACTAAGACACACAAAGAGCCTAAAAATTAATAACCTAGGCACAGAAAGGAAAAACAACACACATGGCACTAGTTAAGATATATATATTTGTATAGACATACGGCACACACTGCACAAGCACTTCCTCACAACACCAGCATGAAAAAGATAGACTCAACATTAGTATAAGTTTAGTATTAAAATTATAAAAAAATAATATTATAAGTTATTCTTAAGGTACACTGCAACATAAAAAACACTAAATTAATGTCACACACGGTAACAAAAATAAACAATAAGCGTGTATGAACTCTAACAACTTTCATAGAAATTAAGTTGTAAAAAAAGGGTATGGAACTCGAGTCCGCAGAGTTGTTAAAAAAAAGCATATGTCTTATTCTGATGTGTAAGCTATATTATTGTAAAGTTTCATCAAAATCCATTCAGTAGTTTTTGCGTGAAAGAGTAATAAACATACATTCTTACAAACATTCGCGTTTATAATATTAGTAGGATATATCGATAACTAGCAACACATTGGCTACGCTCAATGCGTAAAGCGATTTCCACTATTCCGCCGACCGCTCAAGATATATTGAGGGTACGCTCCTCTATAATTGCAAAACAAGATCTAAATATAAACAGATATAAGCTAGTAGAAAATAACAACCATCTTCCCACACACCTTTCCTAATAAGAAATTCACAAATAAGCCGAAATCTGACACACGTGGGTTGATAATTCACTTCAATAAATAAACTATAATCCTTTAAACAATTTCGTGTCTCTACGTCTGTGGTCTTTCTTCGAGATCACGTTATCATTGTTGAAATATATTTATCTATCATATGTAACAGATAAATTCATTCATAGCGCCTACGTTGTGTCTAAGAATAGAGTAAAATTTGTTTAACAATGTGTACCAATTCATATTATTTTCGAAGATGACTACCCTGCTCAGACTCTATACAAAAAGAGTCATTACTATCATAGAAGATTAATACTAGGAATGACTATCAGATGGTAAAAAACGAAAAGCTTCTAAATCCTAAATAACTACATCTTGTCTTTTTTCTTAATAGATACATTTTTGACGACTTATGACTGACTTATAACCAGATATAAGTAAAATATTACTTGAAAAATGCTTTATATTACCAAAAATAATAAATTATCACCAAAAATAAAAACCCATAAGTGCTCTATTTATATAGTAATAGTGCATTATAATTATTATTCGTTAAGATTTGGTGATCGTTTACTATTTTTGGTGCTTGAATACAATTTTAAAGTACAATCAAGACAGGTATAATTAATTTAATTTTTTACATTCTTTTTCTCATTTTCTTATTATTTACTATATTTTTTGATAAAAAAAAAGCTTAGGGTCTTAAAGTATTTTTTGGTGGTGAAAGAATTAGTTGGTATTTTTTAATAAAGTTTTAGTTTAATTGTTTGTTTAGATCGGCTATTTTTATAAGGGTCTAAAGAGAAAGACGTTATAAATAAAGTTCCGCGGGCCGTAGCACAATTTTTTTTTGGATATTTTTTTATTAACTGATGGAAAGTGGTTACAGTCGTCTATGGACATTTGGAGTAGTAAAAGTGGTGGTGGCGGGTCACAAAATCTCGGTAGGTCGCAGGTTGAGTATACCGGGGTTAGTTGATGATTAATTTAAACAGAAACAAAACAAAACATTTTCTACCTTAATATCTAACTTCAGGTGTTCGTAAGTTATCCAAGATATTTAAACATCATGAAATTGTATTTATTTAAGTTTTAGCCACTATGACATATAATTGAAAATAAGTTTTAACCGTTTTAAACGCGGCATTTCATTTGATTTTTATTTCGACGTTTTGGGCTCTTTTTGGTGACGGTGATCACGGTAATAAATAAAAATAAAATAAAATGCCGCGCTTAAAACCGTTAAAACGTCTTTTTTAGTATGATGAATGAGTATAATTTATTGCAATATTCGTGTGTGCTGTACCAAAGTACTCTTCTAAGGAAAAACTATATATATATGATTCTTTCTCGCGTTTTGAAATATCGAAAACTTTAAAATATATTTATGATCTATAAGATTTTTCTAGAGCTCCGTAAACATAAAACTTTATTGTGCGGACCGATACGAACTTATTTAATTTATTTTCTTGTTATACATTCCACGCGACATAATATAATGAAATTGAAAATATCACGCTGATGCGTCACAGTATCATGCTGTGCTCAAGCTATGACAGCATTTGTAGCGGCGCTACGGCTATCACGCTACGTCGGGCTACGTGCGTAACACCTACGCATACCAAATGAAATTTAAATTGGATTATTTTTTAATTTCATCGTAATCATAATAAGCCGTGTCAGCTCAGTGACCAAGGCATTCGATCTCATTTCAAATGACTAGACATTAAATCCAGAAGCATGGTCGTCAAGGTAACTTTTTTGTGAAAATTTAAGTGATCTGGTCAATAGAACAATTTTTTTATATAAAAGGTTTCGGAAATATACAATAATTAATACTTTATAATATAGAAATACAAATTCTTTATGGTATTCTAGCAAATTATATTTAAATCTCTACGAGAAATTTAATCCTTTACCACTTAAGGATCGAAGATTAACATTTTGGTCAAGTCCGTATGTATTAATTTGTCAATTAATGTATCTTTGAAGTCTACCAACTATAAGCAAAAACCATTCCTAGTGCGAGTGAGCAACTATTTAAATAATATAAATAAGCAGCATAATATTGACCCATTTGGGATCAGTATTTCTGGAGTCAAGTGATGTCTGCCACATCATTTTTTTGTGACTAACTTTATAGTGTATGTATGACTGCTTTTTACTTAACATATTTATTGCAAAATCCTGTAATTGGCTGTCTGACGACAACACAAGTATTTATTCATGTATATTAGCCGTAAGCTGTCCATCATTAAATATATAAATTAATGTATTTTAATAAGAGTTGGCTTTATAAATTGTTAAGTGAAAACTTCACACCTCTCAGTCTCATTAATTCATGGAGATCTCGTACAATGATTGGTCGGGCTAAGTGAATTTCTTGAAGCTATATCCGCATCAAACAACCCGCTGATTCTTATCGTTGATGGCATGATGCCCGGACTCTCAGGCATTTTTTGTATTTCGCAAAGATACAGCATACTAAATACTTTTTTGTCAGTCGGTAACACTTAAATGTGAATTAGTTTACGGTATACTCAGATTGCAGACTCGAAGCTTCGGGTGTTTTTTTCGCCTTCTCTTCTATCATTTCCGAATGCAGAGGGTCTTATTTTTTATATCTATTGTAGCACACAACAAAAATTATAACAGCAATGCAAAAAGAACGTTCCGTTCACCATGACAATAGGTGTGCTGCTCTTCACTCTCATTCTCGCGTACGCCCTGAAGTGTGCTGGATGCGTCCTTTAGAGACAAAGTATCACATATCTAGATGTTCCTAACCACTCTTCGTTTTAAATTACCCCACTCTCCCCTATACTAACATCTATTGCATAATATACATTTCCTACATTTCTATGAACAGTTTCTTCTCCCATTGACCTAAAGCTTTTGTACACCAATACAAATATGAACTTACAGACTAAGTACAAAAAACATATATATGTGCTTTATACTGACTCTTATTACATATGGTTACCCTTTGTATAATTTTGACCGCGTAATGAACAAAGTTCTCGACTAGGCCCTTCCTCATAAGTACTGCGATGTTATCCTACTTTACCTCCGCTAGCTTCAAGTGTTAACGAGGTATGTCTTTTCTTTCCTTTGTGAGCTCCACTTGTGGTTGATCGTGCACATTTCGTGCCATTTTGTTGGATAACTTTTTGCCATCTTGTAGGTAGGGACGTGATCCCATTGCTATAAAAATTTTGGGGCTTCTGATCAAAAAACTGCGACAAGTGGTTTTGGCAGTCCTCTCGTGATGTTAACCTGACACTGCCTAAGGAATTCTGCAGAGACCGAAACAGGTAAAAATCTGAAGGTACAAGGTCAGGACTATACGGCAGATGCATTAACACCTCCTAGCCAAACTCTCGTAATTTTTGCTGAGTGGCTAAAGATGTGTGAGGTCTAGCGTTATCATGGTGAAAAACCACACCCCTTATGTTGATTAATTCCGGCCGCTTTCTCTCAACTTTTTGCTTTAATCTCATCAGTTGTTCGCAGTACAGTTCAGAATCGATGGTCCTGCCTGGCGGTAACAGCTCATAATGAATAATGCCCTTCCAATCCCACCATACACACAGCATCACCTTGTTGCGAGTTAACCCGGGTTTCGCCACAGTCTGTGAAGCCTGACCGGCCTTTGACTATGATCTTTTTCGCACGTTCTTGTCGTACGTGATCCACTTTTTATGACCAGTTATCAGCTTCTTCAAAAATGGCTCGGTTTCATTACGTCGTAATAAAGAATAACAAATGAGTACACGGTTCATTAGGTTTCTTTCAGTGAGCTCATGAGGCACCCAAATCTCGAGCTTATTTGTGTACCCAGCTTTTTTCAAATGCGCCAAAACTCCAGCTACATCGTAACTACTAATATGCCGATCTTGCTCCACTTTTTCAAAAATGGCATCAATTTTGTCCGTAACAGGGCGACCAGAGCGACGTGCATCTTTGATATAAAAATTTCCGGATTGAAAACGCTTAAACCAAATTTGCGCTACTCTCACAGATACTGCATTAAGTCCATAAACATCACAATTTTTTTCGCGGCTTGTGTTGCATTTTTACCTTTTTTGTAGTAAAATTTTAAAATGTATCGAATTTCTTCATTAGATTCACTCATTTTAACAATAAGAAAAACAAATGAAAATCACACATTTTCCTAATTAGAATTTGGAATTGTCTTCTTTAAAATTAAAACTTTTTAATGATACCAAAACCAGCCAGATACAAATGGTATCGCCAAAGAGATCTTATTACAAGTTCATACATACTATATGCGAAAAGACTTTTTCCCCAACTTATTACTTTAGTCAAATGTAAATAAACTTTATAAAAAAACCTTTTGAATTTTTATATAAAATGCGAAGAAACTTTTTCCCCAACCTAATACATACATATTATCACGCCTGTCGGTCGGAAGAGACGATGATATCCACTCGCTACGATTTTGAAATACGTCTTTTGCTTCATTTACTTTCATTAATCTCTTCATACACACACGTTTATTATTATAGGTGCTTTTTACCTGACCATTCTTCAAAACACCTACGGTTTAATGTATATCGTGATAAGTATCATAGCGGTCTACCGGCACCAAACTAAATGCATAAGTAATAATTAACGTGAGGTGTTGGTTATGTTGTTGCAGGTGAAGGAGGCGGCGGGGGCGGCGGCGGCGTCGGCGCGTCGCGGCGGTGCGCGCGCGATGCGGCCGCGTCGCCGGCGCACGCGCCCACGCCCACGCCGACGGTCACGCACACGCAGCCGCACGCCCACGCGCACGCGCACGTTAAAAGCGAGAGGCTCAGCCCCCACGACTCCAACGCGTCCAGGTAAACTAAATGATAAATTCAAATAATATTCATCAATTGAAATTGATCCATTTTTTATATCAGCCCCTAATGTATCAAAGCTCGGGTCGGGCCTCCCCATTTAAGAAAGAAATGATCAATAGATATTTTCGCCACAGTAAGGCGAAATGACGGATTTCATTGCGAACGTTTACTGTCACATCCAGCACATGGTAATTGTAACTAGATGCAGATTAGTCTAGAAACACTATCTCAGTGGTGCATATATTCTGGAAAGTATTCAAAATAAATAAATTAAAGACTTGCCCGCTAAGTAGGGTCAACTTTGGAGCAAAATGTTTACAATGTTTCTCTCATAACTAGCTGTTGCAAACAAGCTGCCGCTGTAGCAAACTGTCAACCCCTGGGGGTTGAATTTTCGGAGATTATTTCTTAGTTAATCAAATTTCTACGATCCTAGGCGTATTAGTTTGGGCCGTATTAGTCAGTGAGTGAGGTCAAGTAAATATTTATAGATTGAGTATTGTACTCGTAATAAGTGCATAACGTAAGAATGAAATAAATGTTTGTAATAGTGGATAAAATTTTGATACGGCAGGTCCCGCAGCGTGACGCCGTCGACGTCGTCCTACCCGGGCACGCCGCCCGAGCGCGGCAGCCCGCACGCCCCTCCACAGCCTGCGCCCGCGCACCCCCCACGGAACTACTCGGACATCATGCGCTCATTAGCAGCTAGGTACAACACGCATCCTAATAACGAGTAAGTATGTGTGTAAACTATAACTAACATACCTATTTAAACACTATAACTGTGTTTCATTTTCACGACTAATGCCAGATTTCTATTTATCTCACAATCTACTATTTTACCTCAGAATTAGCATGATATTTTTTTTCATACAACTAATGAAAAGCTCATCTTTTTTTATTTGTAGTAAGGCAAATAAATGGACTGTATTTTAAAGTCCATTGAGATAGGGACCGGCCGAATGGTATATAATCCAATTGGCCATTGTTTACATATACCTTCTTACGTTGCCCGCCCTGCTATACTACCGCCACACCGTGCGGTAATGGCGCGGTGGCTGTAGATCGTGCTAAATGTCCTTCCTTAAATCTTCCTATCTGACGAATTTTAAGTTTCCTGATACATATGTGTTTGAATTACAACCTCATAAATTATGCACATATATCATCATTTTTTTAATTACTACGTTATTTCATAATATCTATCTTCTATTAATTCACTTCGCAAACGCACTCCGACGTGCGCTAACATCTTTGAACTCAATAATAAACAGTATAATTCCCTGATACATGACGTCTTTAATTCGATATGACAACAAAATAAGTAAATTTAAACCTTGATGACATGAAAAGTTTTAATATTAATATTGGTAATTAATTACGAACATTAAAATAAATGATATGCGTACAAGCGTGTGTTTCGATTTCATATTTAACGGTTTCAATCATTTTGAATAAATTCTGATAAATCGGGATAGAAGGGAAGTAGTGTACGTTATCGATTCATCCATTTCCTACCGTAAGGGTATGCGCACACACGATATTTCACTTGCTTGAAGGGGTTATACAAAATAAATACAGTTCTAATAAAAGCTTTAATTAAAATTATGGTATAGCACTTTTAAAGACAGACCATTACTAAGCAAATATTAAAATTTACAGGAGAACAAATATGAAAAGAAAATTGAATTTGAATAATTTTCTTCTTGTGCAGCCGTCTTTATCCAAATCACCATACTATAATATTATATATATAATATTTCTTCCATCACACATACATCAGACACATTCAAGCTGGTGATACGACAAACATTAGGCACAATTTTAGATAAAACTCTTTATTGTCCATTGATACAAAATAAATTTACGTACTAAAACTATATCAACTTTATCGAGTAAGCTAATGTTTTTTTACCAACGGACACTTAAAGAAATCTCCCTGTCAAAAAGTATATAGCGTACGTTCTAAAGGTGATACTTAAAGTCTATATCTACCTAATTAATTTGTTGTACCCGTCACTTCCTTCCAGCGAAACTTAACATTATATTCATATCTTTTGAACACTGTAAAATATCACAATGATACATACACAAAATTTTAAAATATTAGCTGTATATAGTATAATATAGCTGTAAGCCCTAAAATTTTCCTTGAAATTCGTGGAATCACTGGTGCATTTTTGAGTCAAATTTTCAGACAAACTAAAAGATTTTTTTAAATTATCTCCCAAAATTTAGCATGGTATAAATAGCAGATTTTAAAATTTAATTTAAAATCGCAGACCAAAATTTAAATTATATTGGTAACAATAATACTTTACAAAACTTCGAGATTTGAGGCTGATTTTTAAATCGTAAGATAAAAAGTTATTAGTAAAAAAATTAGAACGTGACTAAATTAAAAATGGAACAATTCAAATGTTTTATTCACATGACTGTCATTTTTATTTTTCCATGTTGTATTTTATTTTATAACTTTTATCTGGTGACTGAAAAATCGGCCCTTAAACTTCAAAATCTGTAAGTTTAAGTGTGCGTTAACCGTAATGCGTGTTTAATAATTTTTCACACGGCCAGTGTCACAATGCCATACGAGCAGCGGTTCACCGACCGACGAACTAGTGATGCCCAAACCAATTAGCATATTAATCGATTCGATAACTTACGTTTAGTCGACAAATTTACATGATTCGTGAGAAACGTAGCTCTCCGCGTGAACTTATGTTATATTAATGAATTGCTCATCTCTGTCCGATAAGTCGATGAACTCTGATGTTTTAATTACAACCACGACAGGCGCATAGGCGCCTTGATTATGTTTTTGAGACGTTAAATCTAACTTACCGCAACAATAAATATCGATTTTTATTATTACTTTGACACTTTAATAGAATCTTCTCATTAATTTCCATCAAATCAGGGTTGCATACAAATTGTTTTGATATAAAAGATAATCGTAAAAATTGATGCATTCCAAAAATTTATTATGTCACATTAGTAGTACAATATGAACGTAATATTTTATACTTAAATTAGAGATTGGACGGAATTATCGCCTTTTTAATAATAAGCTTAGGTACTTATTGATCGTAAATTTTAAAGAAAACGTTATTAATTTTAATTATAAGAGCTTTCCACGCGAATTAACTATCATAAATCTCTAGCCCATATTCCACAAAAACGATCCCATTTTCCGATATAAAAAGTATTCGTTATACCTGCTATATAAAATAGGCATATAAAATACACACGGGACGGGGAATTAACATATTTTTAAAGCTACAAGAATTATATTCAGTTTTTAATCCTTTTGATTTTCATACATTGCCTTCAGCGCGGCCCGAAGGCCACTGGCAAATGTCTTAGATTTTATATACATATATACACGTATGAGTTTTATCTATGGTCTTAGATTCTAAATTTTCAAATTAATTTTTGTTTTCCTTAAATCAATAACGACCACAAATGTTAATCGTTACAATACATATATGCATAGGTACATATTACATACATATATGTGCTTATGATTCTTTATCTTCTTTTCTGATTCCGTTCATGCTTATACATACGAAACCGACATTAGATAGATAATTCAATTTACAAAACGTCATAACTTTAACTGTCAAATAATTTATTATTTTTATTGTTTAATAGTTTAAACGGTCATTAAAATTATTTTGAATGACGGGAAACGGGGATTTCGCGCCGTACCTATACCAATTTAAATGTAAAGACAATCCAGCATAACTGTATGTCACTCAAAGTACGACGTCGCCAGACACGGTCTGGAATCGGCGACGAAAACAAAGTTGACGGATTCGTCATACGATGGATACCAAGTTGTGTCTGGAAACATCCTACATTAAAGTGATAGAGGACTCTAGGAAAAGTAATAAGTTGGAACAATGATGACCATTGCCTCGACTTATTTCTGAGCTGCCTTGTGCTGTCATTATATACAAGAATAAAATTATACCTAGACTTCAACTTTATGTGACAATTATTATTTTTAGCCATATATACATACATAAAATCTTTAGAGTAATAATACCTCAAGAGATAGTTTCCTATAAAATTATATTCAGAGTTGACGCACAAAACTAATCGATGTGTGCGTAAGCGCCATGTAATTATTTTCACTGACACGCACACAAAGGCACAAATAAAGTTGCAAGTAAAAAGAGTCTTTCTAAAGCGTAGGGAATTGGAACTGTTTGAGCTCGTCACACTGAGACTTTTCCTTACGGACTGACGGGACCGACGCGTCGACAAGCGAACTGATGAAGCTTCTAGGTCCTACTTAAAAGTACTTCACTTTACTGGCACCAACCTGGGTTCTAAGTGTATTAATTCTACGTGTAAAAATTTATTTACCTTTAATTAGAAATGTAGTATTTTTATTTATTTACAATTGTATTATAATACACTTGATCTTAATTTAGAACTAAGATGATACAAAAAGCCTTGCCAAACAGTAACGGTGTCCTGGCGAAATAGAAAAAAAAAACTTATATTTTGATCACGATATCCTAAAGTTTATATTATATGTAATAGTAATCGGCAGACAAACACATACATTGTATATCCCGAAGCTAAGCTAATTAGGCTTGTGTTATGAGTACAATATAACGGACCACTCTGGGACCGACCCCAGACACCCAGACCATACTAGATAACAGAAAGTTCGTTTCCGAAATTTACCATGCCAGGAATTGAACCCGCAGCCTCTGCGTTTCAGCGAGTTCGGTCGGCTAAGACTTAGCCCACTCAAACATAGAGGCAGTCAAATATATGATATCAGAACACTGGACTTTTTATCTATTAGATAATTGTTTAAGTTTTTCTTGTTAAACTTGAGCAGCTTTAAGACATTTCGTGCTCTCGAAAACATTTCTTAATTTGAACACTTTATCTTCTCAAATGTTGAGTTAGCCATGACCCATGGATCTAAAAAAGGGACTTAATCTAAATTAAGTTTTCATCTATTTAGAAAGTTAACAAATTAAATGTAGCCAATATAATTTCTGCATCGTATTTTTAATTGGTAATAACTATATAATATATAGTTATAATTATGAAGGTAATAAAATTAAACGTCCCGTTGTAACAAATAAATTATAAATATCATTATAACAATATCATAGATTTCCCTACTTAATTGATTGCGTTTTAAAATATAGTACGAGAAACCTTACATTAATTAAAATTAAACTGTTGTATCTAGAAACGTTTTAATGGAACTTTTGATAAATAGCAACTAGAGTTCAATATTACACCATTAGAATGGGAATCAGAGACCTTATTCACAAACGCCTTCCATTGTTTGTTTTCATCCGATCATCCCGAAAGAGTTTTTTTATTTAGGCTTATGGCTTGCAGCTAGGCCTTTAAGCCAGATCTTAGATTACAATATGGTTTCTTCATTTTCTTAAGCGTATGCATAGCTCAGCTGAACTGTAGGTTATCAACTGAAGCCCTTCAACGGCGTTCTTGTGACAGCTCGAAAGGCCACATTTGACTATACACTTCACATTTCTCACGAAAATACATGATTACTACTGAAAAACTATAAATATCCTATAAATATTGTTCATTTTAGATTAATTTTACACACTGCACAGCACAACATCTCCTTTCAGTTCCCGCCAAAAACTCCTCCCGAAAGAGTCAATAAAATTTTAGATAGAAGAAAAATGAACGAAGATTTTTTTCAAAACTTCAATAATATGTTACTAAAGATTTGAAAAGTCTATATCACATAAAAAAAGGAAAATGTACTTAAATATAAAAAACAAGGAACAAAGTTTTAAAACGAAAGATCCTTGAGAGTAAGCATGAATTTACCATATTCCAATTTAAAAGTTAAAATAAGAAAATTCTTTCAGCAGTTACTTTCATCGCATGAATGGATTCGGGGTAGAAGCACGTGCGACTACATCTCCAGCTCAGACTGATGCTACAGAAGCGCCACTCGGTGGACTATGGACGAAACTTGCAAAGCAACAGGGCGGCCCACCGAGGCTGCCTGCGTTTCCAGTCATGCTCGATATGAGTTCTACAAAGGTATGATACATAAATTTAACGGTTTGCTTCCTATGACATGTGTTCTTGATTCTTTCCGTTACACGTTCTTTTTTTAACTTAAGACCATGTCCTAATTTTTTATTCAGTTTATGGCCTTGCAACGAAGACCTTTAAAAAAGTCAGATTTGAATTTCGTCACTTCACAGATTTTTTAAACAGTTTATTAGATTATAGTTTAATAATGTATGTCTCTGCAGACCAAGGGCCATAAAAATGGCCCGGACTTTTGGAGGACTTGCGTGGGTATATTGGAAGGCCAACAACAACAACAGACAATGACCGGCGATTGTCCTTCTCTACACCATATAAAAATGCACCAAAGGAACAAGCCCTGGTAAATGTAGGATTATTGTAAGAAATGATAACAAAAGGTACCGGGCTATTGGAATGAAATAGTGGAGTTACAGATCGGGGACTATGAGGACTATGGCGTCTGTCGCAATGTTCAACGATCATGGAAAAAATGGGCAGACGAGAATTCGCCACTCACTGCATGGGCCCCCAAAAATGCTGTACAAGATAGGCGAGGGGCAACATGGGTGTGATTGGCTAAGAGCTGTAGGTTCTCCGAGGGACTTCCGACGTTATACCATTTATTACTTCCACCTCTGGAGCTTGAGTTTTAGCTTTAGCGATCTCCACTCTGTGCCGGTAGGCACACTATAATTATCTATCTTCTATAATATTATAAAATGTCTGTACATTGAAGCTATCTAAAAAGAAACAACTGCAATAGACTATATAAACAACGGAGAATACGATGCAATATTTTTAGATTTCTAGTCTATTTGTCGGTTTATTCGAGATTCACGTAAAAACTACTGAGCTGATTTTGATGCGGTTTTTGCTGAGCGACTGCAGCACATCTGCGCTACTTTTTATGCTGGAAATACCGCGGGAATTTTCCCGGAAGCGATTGGAAGTTGTTCGGGTGTATAAAAGTTAGCTTATTCCGACACAGTTTTCACTAAAACGATAGTTTACATTCGTTTTACATTCTCTTCTTTGTATCCCAGGAATCCCGCGGGAATTACAAGTCAAGCGTGGACGATGTCGCAAGCATATCCTTGTTGAATATATGATTATCAGTGTTGTAAATTATGTACTAGGACATCACTGATTGCGAAAGATGCGAATGGTCTTTCTTATGTTTGGTTGGATCTAAACATTATATTTATTTTCTAATTTAAATATAATACCATTTACTTAGAGAAAATTTTCCGCGTGTTTAATATGAACGCCGTTCTACCTTTAGATAATTTCAAGAAGAACAGTTTAATATTTATTACTTCATAATGTTCATTGCTTAAGGCAAGGCCAGTGCCCCTATGAAATAAAGTTACGGTCAGCTGATTTTCCATTTCAAAAGAGCATATTTGAAATTCAAATTAATTATATACTCATAAGTGCTCACTGACCTTCCTGTTTAATTGCTACTCATACACAGTTTCATAGTTCACGGCTGTGATTAAAATGTCTCGGGGGAATCGTAAAATTCATAAGGCGTTATCGTGCCGACCATCTCTCGAGCGTGCCTCAGATATGATAATTTGTGCTTTTTAAAAATCATAATGCGCGGTGAACATCCCGCTTCCTTTCCACATTTAATGAATTATGATTCAATCTGATAAGCAGTACGACCTTTACACTTCCTTCATTTAGAATGGGGCGGTATTAATAATGGGTCTTACTTTGATACCCACGCGCGTTATTTCAAGTATTGTAATAGTGCTGTTCCATCTATTACCATAACGCACGTCCGCCGCCGTCTCAACACTACTCTCCGCACCACTAAAAGGAACTGGAGCTGCACTAATTGGCACCGGCACGCGCCGCGCATGCGCCGTGCTTCTCTCGCCCCACGACACGCTAGTGATGGGATGTGAAATCGAAACGGCACTCGAGTTTAAAATTAGTTGACTTTTTGCACACGAGTGCAGTAAAAGGAAATTGCAACACTGTTACAGTTATTCGTTTTCAACTTTCTAGCAAAATTGCAGCGACAACGCGTTCTGCTTTGATTGATAATACCGATCTTACATCGATAAAAGTGTTTGCGAGCGTAACATAAATATTGCCTGTTTTAATATTATCTACTTTAAATTTATGTTCACTAAAGAGAAACAGAAGCAATGCGGAAATGAATCACATGATTTATAGCGGCCTGGCATTGCTACACTACTTGGGGCGCCTGCTACGAAGTGTCCGCACGTGCCGAGCTCGATAACAACCTAACAACTATGTTTGTTCATTTCACGCGCGCTCGCCTCCTTCTGAATTTTATTCTGATTTACCTGCGTTCGCCTTTTTATTGCGCGGGGCAATTAAAAAAGATAGATTGCAATTTGACCCGCGGGCGGTGAGCGTGACGGTTCAGAACGTTATTATGATGAACGAACACCACTTACCATACAGAGTGCTCTCGATCAGATAATGGCCCGTTGCTTCGCCTTTCATGTTTACTCAATGCCTGAACAGCGCGTTCCTCTTAGTGGCTTCTGTGTAATTGAAGTTTTTCATGTCAACATATGAACTGCTTGATACAGAATTACTGTGTCAAGAAACAAACTGAATGCTATTATTATACTCTGGTAGTAAATATTTTATTATGCTAGTTGGATACGAATAAACATATCTCTAGAATTATTTGTTTTTAACAAATAGGTTTTAACACATAACATTTATTACTACTCAGATTTAAAATAAATTACTAAACTATTAATAAGACACATAAAAAATTATAAAATTTATACATCATTACAACTCATTTACTTTTAAGTGCATGATAATTTATAAAATATCTTTGTTCACAGACACTTCTAGCAATATCACGAGTAGGGCGAGGTGGCAGATCAAGACGCAAGAGGGACACACGTACAGGGACAATTCCAGAACATTCCCCTTTAGACTTATCCGCTGCGGGTGAAAGTGCAGCAAAGAGAGCTCGTCTCTCTGCAAGTCCCAGTACGAGAAGTGATAGTGATGATAGGGATGGAGTGTCAAATGATGGTAAGTATTGTTCATTCTATAAATAACCAAACATTTCAAGAAGTTGCCAATAAGTTGCATGTCGAAATGGTTACGGCCTCTGTCTTTGTGTAAGCATTGGCCGTTGGGATAGCTAGATTCAGATTTTACGGGTTCTATACTTATTAATCAAAATATTGAAAGCGACCCTTTTTTTGGTTACTGCGTATATTCCAATTCTTAGTCCACCGTTTTAATCTACCTTTACAAACTACGAAGCATATCTAGTTTAAAACAATTATCTTTTGAAGTGTTATCAATTTTATCACCTAACATTTTTTATAAATATCTTTCTAAGATTTAGAGAGAGAAAGAACGATACGTTTTACTACATTAGAAACTCGTGTCTCAATAACTATTGATTTAAATAAAATTTTACTGTAAAAGACCGTTCTGATTTCTCAAGACCTTTGCAGGGATACGCTATTATGTATGCTAGATTTATTTTTCATTCTTTAGTTATATGTATAATATAAGATATTTATCTTATAGTTGGTATAGATTGTGTATGTAAAAAATACTTTCCTTCTAAATTTAATTTATACACTGCCAATTTACTTGAAATAAAATAGCTGGGAAGTGAATAGACAGACAAATGTGATACAATTATAAAGTTCTTTGCTTTTTAGATTTGAAACTGTTAAATAATATGTTGGACCCGGATAAACCGTCACACTTGAAATTTAATAGAGCCTTCAAAAACATTAATTGGACATTAGTTCATCTGAAATGTTAATTTATACCATGAGGAAGTAGCTGTGTACTTATACACATATTATTAATATACTTGTTTATTACAAGTAATCAATCTGTTTTAGTATTCACCACTGGTGCATTAAGCGTGTTTATAACTTAATAAACTTATCAAATCTTAATACTCGAGTAATAATAATTGAAACTTATAGTGGTTTTAAAATATTTTATGTAGTAAATTAAAATTATTAAAAAAAATATACATACATATTACACATATAAAATATGTAGTTTAGAATTACTTAAAATTCGTAGTTAATAATAAGCGAAATTACTTTCTACGAAGCTTCCCTCGCGTTCATTTCGGATTTGTATACTGCGAGAATAAGACATTATTTTCCGGATAAAACTCATCCTATGTATATGGTATATTTATTTTTATAATAACCAGTTCCATTTTCACGACCATGAAGAATAATTATAATTTATAAAAATCAAACAAATTGTATTACGGTATTCCATAAAGACGAATGATTTTTCCGAATTGAAATTATTCGTCCATTTCCATAAAATATTTTTTTTTAAATAAAAACATAAAATAAAATAAAATGAAAATCAAACAAATACAGTTCCAAATAATTCTTTTTTAGAAGGGTAATATAATTGCAATAATATTCTTTATATATTAATAATTTTATTAAACTAAAAATGTTACAAGGATAAATAATAACATAAAATAGTTTATATACGTATGTATATATTTATTTTGTCATATGTTTAACAGATCGAAGTGAGCCAAGGAGCGATTGTATGTGTGGGGAAGCGAGGGCGCGATTAACAGCAATGACAGTCGACGACGTCTGTGATTTCGTCAACTCCATCGACATTTGCGCCGAATATGCGTCGGTGAGTACATCACTATTAAAATTTTTAAAGGTTCTTAGATACTTTATATTTTACATATTTACAAAAAAAAATGCATTCACATAAAAATCCTTAAAATTATTATTTTAGTTAGTTTTCATAAATGATATTTCTCAAAGATACAACATTCAAAATGCAATATAGTTTAAGAAATAAGACTAAAGAGTAATTTAAACCTGACCTAAAAAACTTATCAATCTTTATTAAGAATGTGTCCAATGTGTTTTTTTGTTATTGCTTAGCATATTTTACATTCACTATTATTGGGTATTACATTATGAAACTATTTTAAAATAACATAATTTTTACTTATTATATAACATATTATTATGTAAAAGGACTTATGGTGGGAATTTCAGGCATCAACAACATAGATAGACAGTTAACACTTTATTAGGTACCCACCAAAATAAAGAATTACTCATTCATATGTATATTTACAATACTTTCTTGGCGATAATAAACGGCCGTATCGCTATATAAGTGTGTACCTACTTGTTTTTTTTAATAATAAATAAATACACGAAGCCTACTCTTTTCCCATATAAAGCCGGTAATATTAAAACGATGTGTTCAATTATTTGAATATTTACATTACCAAGTGATATGTTTTCCTAATAATAACCTTAAATAAGTCTATGAAAGCGATAAAGCAACAATCTTTGGCCAGCAACTTAGTTTTATGGATGTAAGGCGATAACTCTCATAAATATAATGCCATGTCGTTCTTCGTGAGCCGGTTAACATTGGTACATGGTAAATATGCCGAGGTTATACCTTTGGGCGTCCATTAATGCAGATGTTAATTTAACATAATTTCAATTAATAGCCTTATTAAATTTCTTTATCTAACACGTTGTAATAATTTGATAGATATTTTCTCAAAATGAGTTGGTAATCATTATTTTATTCCTCATTACCTTCGCTGTGCATTTATTATAATAAAGTATTATAATACTAGCTTCTGCCCGCGACTTCGTCCGCGTGGAATAGTTACTTTGGGCTAACGCTTTAACCCGCGACTTTGTTTACGTAGAAGGTGCCCCACCGCCCTTCCCCGGAACAATTCTGTCACACATGATTTTTGCGAAACTTTAACCGTTTACGCAGCGGAAGCTCTCAAAAGGAAAAAAAACCCCGATTTTGAAACATTCTTCATTGGTGCTCCGCTCTTATTGGTCTTAGCGTGATGATATATAGCCTATAGCCTTCCTCGATAAATGGGCTATCTAACACTGAAATATTTTTTTAAATCAGACTAGCAGTTCCTGAGATTAGCGCGTTCAGGCAAACAAACAAACTCTTCAGCTTTATATATTATAGTATAGATAATAATCTCCCGTTTCTTTAAACTTATCTCAATCATTTGGGATAGGCCTCAAACAAATAATAGGTATAGACGGAGCCTACATGAACAAAAGCGTCAAATGAAGTAAAACATTGTTACGCGCTGTATTTGGAAACCTATGTAGTATACACGTGATTTACATCTCTATTAGGTAATAGGTAATGTATCCACTGGAAACTACTACTGTTATCCGTAGTAATTCGATTATTTAATACTAAGTTCTCGTGATACACTAGCACAATCAGCATCTTATTCCAAACTCAGCTTCCTTTAGTCGGCTTCGGTATAGGTTTAGGGTCTCAATTTGACTCTTATGTTTTATTTTGTATGTTTGTTACGCGATTTCTCCATCAATTATGGACCGTTTTTCATTTTTTTTTTATTCGAATGAGCATATTCCTGTGATGATCCCATTGTTACCAAGTCAAGATCTAATGATGGATCCCAAGAAAATCGAGAGCAACCCTTTCTGAAGAACATCGAGCGCCTACACTCTACGAAAAGCAATACTCGTGTACCTACGCGTGCCAGCAGTACAATTTCTACTGGCGCTTAAATTATTTTATCTAAAGCTATTCAAATAACAAGTAAAAAGTAGAGTTTTTTTTTTAACACAAACAAAACTGACTTCAAACTAAATTGCAGAAAATAATAAATTTTCTACAACATCTTGAATTCGGTGTCAAGTGAAACATAAAAGACAACAACAAAATTGTAAAATGCACCGACATCAACATGTTGTAGAAAATATTTACTTTTTGCGTTTTCCTTTGAAGTCGATTTTGTTATTGTTAAAGAAAAAATATCTATGAAAGTATGTTTAAAGATCTACAACTACAATTTTTATCATTATTTTCAATATCATACTTCAAAATTTAGACTTAGACACACGGCCTTGAAAGCTTCCCACCCACCACCCACTAAATAGATGCAGTAGTTACTACTACTTCAGCGCAATGTTATCGTATTTGTATACGGAAAGACGGACGTGCAAAAGAATGGATAGACATGATGAAACAAGGAATCCCGTTTTTGGCATGATAACTACGGAACCCTGAAAATGTAATAACAATAATTTCGCTTGTACATTAGTACGTTCTGCTTGTTACAATTGCGTTTTAGTTTATCAGTTAGTTGCGTTATTTCTTTTAATAATAATTTAATTGCATCTGCAGTGAAAGGGAACATAAAATATAAGAAGCATTACTTATTCGATTTTTTTATTTAATTTGCCAAATCACTCAGTGTCCTGTTTTGTTTTGTTGAGATTAAAATTGCATTATATAAAAAGTTTTTAACATCTTATTGTTTTTTAATTCTTAACAATTGCGTGATTGTTACGGCATTCTCACACTTATCCACATTGATAATAATTTGTATTTTGAAAATTATTTGTTTAAATCATTTATGTCATATGCAATAAGCAATCATAATCTGATACAAATAAAATTAACACTAAACTGTACATAATAATATTTTTTTTCATGTTCCTTGAACATTGCGACGGGCAGACGCCACAGTCCCCATAGTCCCCGATCTGTAACTCCACTAGCAGTTTATCCCAATAGCCCGGTACTTTTTGTTCTAATTCCCTACAATAGTTCTACACTGACCGGGGCTTGCCCTTGGGTGCATTTTTATATGGCGTAGACACGGATAATCGCCGGTCAGTGTCACGCCATATTCACATTAAATTTATCAAGGGGCTTTTACGTGTTCCCATACCCCCACGGAAACCCTCCAAAAGTCCGGGCCATTTTTATGGCCTGTGGTCTATAATGACATACATGTTATAATAATAACAATAATCATTTTATTTCGAGTCATAATTCAACATTTAATTCATTTGTTGGTTAGTAAAATTACATAGAATAGAACTACTTAAAACTAGTGTTAGTAGAACTTATAGCCTAAAATGTTGCTACAATTGTTGTAAATTACCTATGTTACATAGTGGTAAAATTAATATTAATGGTTACCAATCTAGCTTCATGTGGCTTTCAGGATAGGACATTCAAAAAGCAGTTCAGTTTTTTGGTAATATCTTCAGTTGCGGACTAATAGATTGGTACAGAAATCGACCGACGTAACGCAGCCAGCTTTCTGAGCACCTTATCCATAGAAGATTTTTATCCGTGCAGGAACGGAAAAAGAATACTAATTTCTGCGGCCGGGTGGCCTGTCGTAAGAGGCAACAAAACAACCCACATCCAGGTCGTAAGGCATTTACTCGAATGGATGACTACTACCTGTGGTCTAGAATATGCCGCCATAACAATTTTGAGTTATGTTCTAGCATCAGTAGTCAGGTTCTAGTTTCCTCTTCGAGGCCGGCATGGCAGCACATTGGCTGGTCCTCTGGTGTTGCTAATGTCGACGGTAAACACTTTCCATCACAGTTGGGCCGTCAGACTGTCTGCTGTATTTTTTATTGCTGAAGCATCAGCAATAAAAAAATATAATAGATGGATACTAAGGTTCATATATTTCACTTACAGCCTAAGTGTCTGTAGATAGAATATGTAACTAACATTAACGAATTAATTTTAAATAGGTTACATGTTCTTCATTGATCTACTTAATATTTTTTTAAGGAAAATAAATTATCATCAAATTACTTACATGCATATATATTGTCTCGTCTGTTTCCCATAGGGGTAAGTAGAGACGACGGATCTCCTCTTTTGTACAATCTTGTCATACATACTTTGCTACGTCTACTTTCATTAATCTTTTTAAACACAAACGTTTATTATGATAGTTTTTTACCTTACCATGTTTCAAATCATCTGCGATTTGATCGTAGTAATTACATCGCGACCTACCTGTACCATATGCCATTCACATCTGTCTTGATTTAAAATGATAAATAGGGGCGGATTTACCAATAAGCTGAGTAGGCTAGAGGGTAGGGCGGCAAATTTACAGTAATTGAAACATTCATAACCTAAATTTTATTAGGTCAACAATTGAATATACAACATGTAGAGAAGACTGTTCGTGGGGGAAAAGGGGTGTATTTAGCCAGATAGTGCACAAATCACAAAGTTACAGTTTCATTGACTAAAAAAAATGTAATTAATATTAAAATTTTGATTGTGAACTGAATATCGAATTTTAAAGGTTGGTAGGAGCAAAAAAATTTGATTAGCCAACTGGCGACAAATGTGTAAATCCGCCACTGTTGATACATTATAAAATACCAATACCGTGTTATATACAGCAAAATATTGACCACGTAAACTGTTCTTAACTTATTTCATTTGCAAATTTTCCTATTGGTATTATTTTATACAAATTAGTCGTATGTTACTTCTCCTTACCAAGTAATAATGTTTCGAGAAATATGTGACAACTCTCAGTTATTTTATTCCTTGTTGGAGCTTTCTGTTATTACTTTAATGTCAAATTCATTATAACGTGGTTATTGAGGGGCAGTAAATGTTATTGGTAAGATTGTTAATAGTCAACTTTATAGCTCATTCTATACGATTTCATTGAAACTTTGACAACTTTACTCGGATACGTATATTTTGTCTTTAAATTGACGCATTAGTCATTACAACAGTAATAATATCAGTCTATAGAACTTATAACTGCTGGCTTTGGGATTCCTCATTTCAAAGGCCTTACTTATCAAAGCATGATCAGTGGGTTTCACACACCGATCATCCTCATTACTATGTCAAAGTTATATCATATTTAGATATTGTTTAAATTAAATGTTATTTTTATTTAAGACTTTAAATTCACCGTCATAAATACCTACAAGGGGTATAATAATATATACGTAAAATAATGTTATAAAAAATGTTTTTCATGCTGCATATTAATAATAAGATTACGAAAAGACATTCCTTTTCATTTGTTTTTCTGTGTTGTTTAAGTTTGAGTAAATATTTTAGAATTGTTTTATACACATAAGTTACGATTAAATCTATATGCAACAGTTGCATGTGTTTGCTGTTTTAAAGAGAAGAAGTGGCAAGAAATTCTCCAACAACACGTGTTGCTAAACTTATACCTTTTCACATTCATATTGAGATGTTCATATATATCCGCGTCCTATACGTTATTATTGGTTTAAAATTTGATAAAATATCCATACAAGTAATGTCAAATTTCTACCAATGGTAGGTAAGGCAAGTGAATGAAAATTAAAATTTAAGAACCGACCATTAGACCTTACAGACATGATGAATACATCTGTTTTTATCAGTAATTTTACCAATTACTAGCTTCTGCCCGCGACTTCATCTGCGTGGAATAGTAAAAAAAATTCATTAAAAATCCCCCCGATTTTGAAACATTCTCCATTGGTTCTCCGCACCTATTGGTCTTAGCGTGATGATATATAGCCTATAGCCTTTCTAGATAAATGGGCTATCTAATGCTGAAAGAATTTTTAAATCAGACCAGTAGTTCCTGAGATTAGCGCGTTCAAGCAAACAAACTCTTCAGCTTTATATATTAGTATAAGATTTTATACAAGTGGACATAAGTAATAAACATAATTTAAAATTAATTAATATGAACAAGTTGGAGGTACGGATAGACTTAATAATAACTTTAACATTAATCACTGACACTTGACATCTTTGTCGTTAGTCTCAGCTACTGAAAAGTGGCCGAAACGTCGAAACAAAAATGAACATCATATCAAATGCCTTGCTTAAAACCGTCAAAACGTGTTTGGCTTTTTTAACTAGAAGTGGAGATTTAAAATCAAATCAAGACTCTCAATCATTTCGTCAATTTTCCATCAATTCTTTATCTTGTCGGTCCCGTTGGTCGAGCGGGCTAAGTCTTAGCCGGCCGAACACGTTGGAACGCAGAGGCTCCAGATTCGGTTCGGATACGAACTTTCTGTTATTTACTATGGTCTGGCTCTCTGTGATCGGCCCCAGAGTGGTCCTGTTGTATATTACCCATAACAAAAGCGTAGCTTGCTTAGCTTGAGGATATACAATGAGTGTGTCAGTCTGCCGATTTAAAAAAAATATGTAAAGCAAGTATTTAAATTTTACGATTATTTTCTACATTTCCGTTTAACGGATTTGACAATTTCGTGCTAATACTTTCTAAAGTCGCACGGTAATTTTCACTTTCATCATAATATTATAAAAAAGCAGTAACATACATTAACTTAATACCGACATTGTGAGATAAAGAACAAGTTTTGCCTTGCGAAGATATTTAAAGTAAGATTCCATTGCGATAGTGTCAAAAATTCGTATTCTATTAAATCCAAAAGATCTTCTCGATACCGTCACGGTGAAATAATAGTAGAAAAAAATCGTATTACCATTAGCAGAAATGGCGTTTGCCGATATGAATATTGAAAAGCTACAAATATTTTAAAAATTTATTTCGCCAGTTTGCTCTTATAAATATTTATAACGATAAAGTGACGTGTCACGGGTACTCCATTGGAATTAACAGAATACTGAAATCAGGCAAACCTACCATTGAGACGATAGTATCCGGCGATTTTGATGAGATAGTAATATCCGAATTGGGCCGCTGTTCAAGTGATATTAAGATCAATATCACACGTATATAGATGATAAGCATGTTTTAACTCAACAATTATATTATGTTCATTGCTCACGTTCCGGGAAACTGTCCGACTTATTCGTGTATCTAGCAAACGGAAAAATGAAAAATATTATAAATCGAAATGCTTCTATATTAATATTATAACGAGGAAAGATATTGTATATTCGTATTTTTGTACGTTTGTGAACGAATAAATTCAAAAACTGCTGGACCGATTTCAAAAATTCTTTCACCATTCAAATGCTACATTATCGCTCATTAATAAAGGCTTTATAAAAATTAGGGATCCCTATTGAAACTTCAATGAAGTAACCCATCAATGTAAACAAAATACTTGGCGCTCGAATCGGGTTCTAGGATTTTGATGAAATTTTGTATCTTTGAGTGAGTTGGTGGCGCTGGAATCGGGTTCTAGATTATAAATATTTTCAAGGTAGTACAACGTCTGCCGAGACCGCTAGTAAATAATATACTCGGTTGTTCGATATCAATTCGTATGTTATTATGTATCCTATTATATATGTTCGTTTCACGCAGATGTAGCCACGGGCTTAACGCCTTATTTGTGATGCGATATTGTTATTAATTGTTAATGATGTTAAAGATTGACAGAAAACGTATACATTTATATACACTAATGTAGCTATTCGTTAACGGCTGTATTTTTAACGCTATAAACAAAACACATTTAACCACACTCACTAACGTTAACATTATCCCAGATGGAGCAGGAAAGATACTAAAGCTTTCATATAACTTGTTCTGTATAATTTTTCATACCCATCCCGTAGAAGTTGTAAAATTTTCTCCTATTTTGACCTTCATTGTTGATTGAACATAGTATTTTTTTACGTTAGTATATTTATTCGTAAAGCCATGGAAAAGAAACAAGCATCAGTAAATAGGTATTTTCACATTTACACTTATGTTACAAAAAGAATGTTAAACTGGAAGACTGGTACAAATCGAAATTTAGGCCAAAAAAGAGATAGGTGGATTGTGTGATGACATGATGATTTGTGGTGCGACAAAGGACGTTTGCCAAAATAGAGGAATATGGGGGGAAAAGACATATTAATGTCGATCTCAAATAATTGGCAGAAGGTGAAAGAAGAGAGAGATGTTAGTATAGATTTCTTATATAAGTAATGTAGGTAATCTGAATAGGTAAGAGTCCCTCATTTTATATCAATGACGTGGGCTTGAATGGTCTTATTGTTACAATTACCACGCAATAAAGTGAACATCACACGACTTTGGCAGATTATTATATCAAGGGTCGCTTTGCACGAACTTTCAATCGTATATTGAATCGGAATTTATTGCATATGTAACACACACAGACATAAAGAGTCAAGAATAATTTATTATTAATTACCCGTACTACGCCAGGTTTGACCGCGTTATCTTTATTTCTAATTTCAAGTGCAACTCTAAACTTGCCATAATAGTGTTTAAAGTCATTAAGTTCATAAGAATCACCCAACAGTCGATTTATTTGTGCACTAAGTAGCCGGGCTAAGGCAGACCACTCCGATATATGATTGCTTATTGGAGCTCGAATACTTGGCAGTCAAGTATTTCTGGCTGTTGAAACCAGTAGAAAGCCAAAATATATTGGGTACTAACGTTGCCATTGATGTTGGTTTGCCGTAACCAAGTTGCGTTATAGTTGTGTTGAAATACATGTCTATCAACACTGTAAATTTAATTTATGGGGGTCGGTAAAAATGAAACCACCATATTTTATAATAAATCCTCTATATTACAAATCACCGCCTTAGGTACTTATTATTACAGTTAAACACTTAGAGAATGTCGTGCCGTTTTGCTATACATTAAAGCTTCTCTCCCTGGCACGTGACGTGGGAGCGAATGCGCGGGGCCTTACGGCTTATCAGTACAATAAGGACTGACTCGCTCCTCCAGGACTCGGCTACGGGCGGGGTTCGGGGTGCGTCGGAGTTCGATATCGCGAGAACAAATGAACATTCCCTAGCGCACGTCGGCTGTATTTGCCTTGCCCCAAATTCATTAAAATGGGATATTGCTCACTATAATCATGGATGAAAGATATATAATTGACCTGTAAAAAACTTAATTCGTTGCAACAGAGTTGGCACTTTAGCAACACAGGTGGCATAACCAGTTTGTTCTTGTTTTTATTGAAAATCACAATTAAATCTTTAATCAACCACTTATTACTTAAAACATATTTGTTTAAACTTACATCAGTCATAATTTGAAGTTATTACGCTCCTATTCACTTTCATAAATCTCATTAGTCCTTTCATATCCCATCTGTCACAAACATTTAAGTAAATTCACGACAATATAATCTTATACAAATTGCAAATATTCGTCATTCCCCTTAAAACTATATATTTTGCAGTAACTGTTAACTACAAAACACCCGAGTTATAAACACCGTTTAAAAAGCCATAAGCTTTCATAAGCAGCTTCGTAAAATTATGTAACATAATGAATAAGATGCGTTGTAAAATCAAATGAGCTAGCAAGGTATTATCTATACTAATATGCGAATAACTGAGGCAGAATATATTATTTAATGAACAAGGCCTTCCGCATTTGCTTGTTAGGATAGATTTGTGTATTATAATATAAAATTGTAAACTTTAATTACTTAGCTGTTAATTGCAATACCTACTGAAAGAAAATTTTGTTCAGTTCTAATATTAACGTCTAATTTTAAAGTATGTTTACTTTTTTATTTGTATCCTACACATGGCCTTAGATATGAATGAAAAGAATCACGAGATTTAGTGTATTTATAGAATGAAAATTAACATACTTTTGATCTTGGAAAATTTAATAGTTCTTAAGCTGTCCCAACTATGAAGCGGAAATCAAGATTAAAAAATCTTCAATATTAAATTATAATTCCTTAAAAAATTAAAATATACATAAATACAATTTTATAATAGTAAACAATTCGCTGCTTTATATAATGTGCCTTAGAAATTACAATTAATGTTTTTTTAATATAGTGAAATGAATAATTTTTGTAAACGATTATTTGATTTCGTAAGTTTATTCAAACATTGTCCACGAACCCCAATTCCAAAGTAAATTCTTATTAAGTTTAAAGACAACTCATCTCACTTTAACAATCATTGTAAACTTACCTGATAAATCTGAAGAAAATGGTGTAGGAATATAAATTTTATCTTTACATGAAGTACTGGCAAAAAACTCGTTAATATAATATTTAATATAAACATGTCGTATAATAAGTATTAAAGGTGGTTTACTAATAGAATTTAATAATGTATTTAAACACACAAACATTAATAATGTGTGTTCAAGACAAACAATTTAACGTGAATTTATATGATGCTACAGCTTAGGAGTAAGTTTATTTATTAAAATCTTGTCGGCTTATTAACACCTGGTTTATAGCTGTATTTGTTTACCTTACATCGTGAAAAATAAGGTTATTTTTTTTAAATCTAAAACTGTAGACCAACAAAAACGGAGAAGAATAAAACAATTGAAAAATTTTGCCCGGCTGTAAATAATCGGTAAGTCTTACGGAATCTCTTATTTTAAAATAATTATATCATGTATAAAATGACTATAACAGTCAGGATATGACAATATAACAGTGCGCCAAATTTAAAAATAACTTTCAAGTACACAATATGTCATAAGACTTGTGACGTTTCGATTTTATCGACTATCATCTCATACATTGCTTTGGGCATGAGTTTGGATCTAAATACCGACCTTAAACTCAAAACACTAGAGATAAAATCAGTAAGTAAATAATACATTAACCGCATTTTGGATTTAATACGTTTTTTATTTAAAGTGTTTATTCAGAAGATATTAAATTTTATTCGCAATTTAGATGATATCATTGTAACCCTACTGCTCCATCCGGGGTAGTGTTATAGTTATTGACTGAATGTTTTATAGCCCTGCTTTACTTGCGTTAGTGTCAGTGAATGTGTCTAATGCTCGAGCCGCACCTGCTATAATGTTACAGTTATAGGTCATTTCCCTCAGATGTAGCGATTATTGTAATGCGTTACTTATGATGCGACATTGTTATTAATTGCTAATGACGTTAAGCGTTTATTGATAGTTGAGGTTTGTATACACTAATGTAGCTATTCATTAACACTATAAATAATACGCATTTGATTCACAGTAAATTACTATAACATTATCCTAGATGGAGCCCAGGCATAAGAAAAAATGTCAATTCACTAGGTAAATAGACTCTAGATATGTTTTTTAAATTGGAATGCAGTATTAATGTTAGTGTTCAGAAAATACGTTTATATTAAGCGTCGTTACAGTTGACAGTTACAAAATTCAAATTAGACTAGAAAGGAGTTATATGCAAATACATTGTCTAATCTTTACGGAATTCGAAACAAGCTAAACAACCAGTGCATTTCACTGAATAAAACCAGATTACACACAGCATGGTTAACAACTTTTCATTTGTCAAACAATAAGTTCGTTAAAACGATTGCCAAACGTAGTAGCGGTATGTCTCGTTTGACGGCACGGTAGCCGAGGTATCCGATCACCGTGTGATTTATTCGTAACGTGGCAAAGGTGTCGTGGATTGTGCCACGGAATTAATTGTTCCGACGATAATAATTTCAGTTAACTAGCTATTAAATGATTAATGGTATAGCGCTAAACATTTGATTGGTTAACTGTGTACACATAACTGGGTGTTTTTGATACGATATAATTATATTGTTATTATTATACCTTGATTCCATACCGTAAATTGTGACGAGGGAAATCGGTAGTGCGTATACATAAACCATGTAAACACAAAGTGTTGAATAAGACACACTCGCAATATTCATTTCCCTTGCAACTTACTTGGTCTCCAATTCTGCTATTACAGTATCGTCAGAAAGATCGACCACTGGTATCATAATGGATTTTTTTTAATGAAACTTCTTTAGAATTGTTGTAATTTGAAGCTCGATGAAACGAAAAAGCGACACTAAAAAGAGATAACCACATAAATCTATAGGACTAAGCCTGCGAAATAATGAGATAGAATACATTATATTTACATTTAAACATATCATACAGATAGAGTTGGAAATGTTTTGTTTTATTAAAAAACAGTCATTATGACGCCAGTGGTTGACTATTCTGACGATATTGTAATAATAGCAAGATTGGGGCCCTGGAAACGGTCATAGCATAGCAGCATAGTTGAGATTTTACAAATATTAATTTAATCTCTTTGTGTTCATTATGCATAAATATGAATTTGTTTCGATATTTGTTTAATTTTGATTCTGGATAGTGATTTTCATAAAAATTGGTGCATATGCATTTTTTAACTCCTACTGAATACAAAATATCCAGGAGATCCATGTTTCATGCAAATAAAGATTGATTTAATTTGAACCTAATTTAAATGAGTCAAGCGCATTAATAATTAAAATAACAATTACAAAAAAACCTGCCTGTGAAAACCGCTTAGGCAGCTTATTTACTTAATATGCATATTGTTACAAATATTACATGGTGACAACAGAACGCTGACCGAGCAGTTGCCCCAAATAATAGTCGTTTCTTCAAGCTTACCTTTTCCACCCTGCTGACCAAACAAATGGAAGCAGTCAGCTTTAATCTTATTACCAATATATAAAGCTGAAGAATTTGTTTGCTTGAGCGCGCTAATCTCAGGAACTACTGGTCTGATTTGAAAATTTTTTACAGTATTAGATAGCCCATTTATCGAGGAAGGACTATATATCATCACGCTAAGACCAATAGGAGCGGAGCATCAACGAAGAATGTTTCAAAATCGGAGGGGTTTTTTTAACTATTCCATGCGGACGAAGACGCGGGCAGAAGCTAGTCTATAACAATGAGGGTAAACCACGTAATTTTCAATTTCGAATTTATATAAATATGTTATAGTAATACACACGAATTTATTGAAATAAACACCATGCATCGCTGTCAAATCTGGCAGGCGATTGTGCACACATCAAGCACTACTTGCGAAACAGTTCGTGCAGACCCGATCGCCCTCTCACACTTCGTAATGCAAACGCAAACAGTGGCGAAGCTACCCATAATATGGGTTTAGTTTATGAATATCAGGTAAACAGTTGGTTTATTTACGTCCTGTCATTCTAAAAACATTGGTTAATTGTTTTTTTTTGGTAAACTAAATTAACGTCTTTATTTAAAAGCAGAGATTTCCCCATGGCTACGCCGCGGGTCAAACCCTGGGTTTGACCCGCGGCGTAGCCATGGGGAATTTTACTCACATAAAAACTTAATTAGGTTTTCTTTATAGATGTCAACTTTGAGTGAAAAACTATCTAACTGAATTTGAAAACAGCTTGAAAATTCGTTTCGTGGTTTAGGAGCTATACAGATAAACAAACGCGGAAAGCGACTTTGTGTTATACTATGGAAAGAAGTAGTTTTCACCTTAGAATTTAGAATTGTCATAAACTCCTATCCGAGATTGCACAGCGCTTGTGTAATCTTTTAAAAGAGGTTTGAGAAAACTTCTTTAGCCTCATTCATATTAGATTTGTATTTGGTTGCGCCGAGGAAAATACCTCCTTGTAAATTCTCCCTCCCCATCTTCGCCATCAAGAAAAATAATAAACTTTCAATGAATAATGCGCAAACAAGAGAAAACTCACATCGTGATAGTGCTGTCACCGAAATATATAATTGGAACGCGAACTAAAGAAAACCATTTTAAATAGCTTTAATTTCGCCTAAATCA
Organism: Dendrolimus houi; assembly: GCA_039645545.1. Classification (NCBI taxonomy): domain Eukaryota; kingdom Metazoa; phylum Arthropoda; class Insecta; order Lepidoptera; family Lasiocampidae; genus Dendrolimus; species Dendrolimus houi. The sequence continues at coordinate 6,782,960 of CM077122.1, forward strand.
TCCAATCTTGTGGTGTGTGAACCCCCGGGGGACGAGTGCAGTGTGGTGGTGAACTGGTGGCGAGGTAAGTTTCCCTTACTTCTTCTTCCACGTTCCTTTGCCTTCTCCCAGCCATCGCATCGCGCCCGCAGTATTAGTTACCCAAATAGTTTAATCATTGTCTGTATAGACGTCTACTTAATTAACTCATTAAATTGCTGTCCAAACGATGATAAGGACTTAATTCACCAATTTTGCTTGTTAAATAACTACTTAACTTATGCAGATGTGAATCAAACTTAACAGCGACAGGACATTGGTCACACCTCTACTGTTGCAAACGTCCATCGACGACGGTAATCACCTACCATCAGGTGGGTCAATAGCCTATCTACTTGCACTTCATCAATAAAACATCTAAAAAGGTCAGCTATTATCAAAATGACACTTGATATCGGTATTTAGCATTAAAATATGTCAAAGTTATTCACACTGTCGTCACGACACATCCATCTAACCATTATACCTTCAGTATAACCTTTAATACTTATCAAGGTGCCTTTATTATCGTCAGAAATTAATGATACCCTCTTATTTATGCATTCATGCAATTTTAATGGTCCTAAATAGTAGTTTACAATCTCATATATACTACTGCATCTTATAGGGCTGTATTCGATTAAATCTCTGCTTCGATACAAAAATATTCAATACTATTTTTTTTTAAATATTCAGGATAAATTAGCATGAATTCATAGTCTATAAGTTTTTCTAATTTGATGAAAAGCGGCTACCATAGCCTATGGACATTTGTAACAACAAAGGTGCTGCCAATGTGCTGCCGTTCTTTAGAGGCAGACTGGACCCTGGCCACTTATGCCGGAACACAACTCAAGGTTGTTACGGAGGTATACTCTAGCCATGGTGGTAGCCATCTAGACGAGCAAATACTCTACCACCTGGCTGTGGGTCGCCTCTTACGACAAGCTGCCAGGCCGCGGGAAAGTGTATTCTTTCTCCGTTCCTGCACGGAGTAAATGTACGACCTCTTACAGCCCTACAAGTCTTAGCTCTCTATAAACCTTAATCGTAATTGTGCTTTGTCACCGCCGCCGACTAACATTTGTCGAGATTCTCGTGCACTCGTGATCCGAAGTGCTGCAACATACAGCGACTACATAAATAACATACACAAACATTCATTACGTATGAAATAAAATACAGTATTTGATCGTGATCGTCTGTACAGAACACAACTAGCAAAAAATGTTTTGGCATACAAAAACATGTTGGGTTTATTGAAAGGTGGATAACTGCGTACTTTTCTCTATATAAACATAATCGCAGTGTCCAAATAAGTAAGATTTTAAGGAATACCATTAAAAACATTTTTAACTCTTGCTTAGCCAGAACTCAAGTATATTTATAAAAATATAGCACTTTCAAGAACGTCGTTGTTTTAACCCGGCTACTTGCTTTTCTATTTTTAACCAATTTATGAAGTATTCTTAGTCATCCTTTCACAATAAAAAAAAAATATAAAAAAAATCCGCGAGCTCGCCTACTTTTTACTATTGACTGTTTGACTGCCTGTGGTGATACAGGCTTCGGTTTGATAAAGGTCTATTTAGCAAATAAAGTTTACGACATTGACTCTGATCTGAGTTTTACTGTAATAAGCTGTAATGTCTCCGTTATATAATATCATAAAGCATACATAACTTACTTTGTAGTAGTACTATTTGGTGTGTTCGATTGCCAATAAAAAGTTAATAAATCTACAATTCATTGAATCTAACAGTACCTACATTGATGGCCGGTTCCTATATCTCACTATTGATTCACTTTCCCTATCATGGCTTAAATTTTGACATTACATGTATGGACCTTATGTCAAATTTTGACCGATAGTGAAGCAAACTGTCGATAATACTAGGAACGGGGCTTTAAAGAATAAACTGACAAATAGGAGCTATCAATGAATGCACCCGCGCAATTAACGTACCGAACTAAGTGTGCGCGCACGCCGTCACGAGGGACAATTTGTAAACATTGATACAGTAAAGGATCCATAAATCAATCAGGTTGTAGAACTCCTAGGGCATAAATATGGGTATTACGTGTTTCGTAATTTTAAGCGCTTTTGCACACTTGACGACAAGGCGTTCGCGATTAACTCGTCGGCTACAACTGAATAAATTCATATTATTATATGATCTGCTTTCAATTAATTACTGGTCTGAATTATCTATGTCATCGTACCTATTTCCATCTCCATTGATTGTTAACCGCTATTACTATGTGTAATGACCTTCTTAGTCCCATATCACGCCATCATATTTATGTATAGATGTGTAGGTATGCAATATACATATTTTAGATTTTCGTTGCTAAAGAACACAAATAATGGACGTATCGTTCACTTTGTATGTATCGAAACGCATTCAGCTGGTTTATTTAATAATAATTAATAAATATTTATTATTCAAGAATTAATTTACTATATGTGAAATAAATAAATTGTTTTGTATTACTTAAAAGGACAGTAATTGGTCAAATTAAAGTCATTCAACTACCAAAAAGTATTGTAGGTAATATTCTAATCGCGTTGAATCTGCAAATCTCCGGCAACTGAGTTACCTAGTGTGTAATTGCTTTAAATTTTCGTTAAGCAATATTGACCTAAATGCTTGGAGAATGGTTTCTGAAAGGGATCGGGTAGTGTGGTAAAGGTAATATATGACATCCCTCAAGATTGTTAATAGCAGACTGTTTAAGTAAGATACAGACGAGACTGCAACTATGTTAATACAACAAAATTTACCGTCGCACTCATGACATCTTCATCATACCTTATGTCCTCTCTTAAGTGGTAATTGTAACACATAACTAAAGATAGCTAGATAAAACTTTACTGCTCAGCAAAATAATATACAGAATACATTAATTACAATATTTTAAAGCAGAACAATAGGCGGCCTTATCGCTTAAAACGAGCTCTAACAAACAAACATAATATTTAAAAAGATAAGAAATCAAAAGCTTCAACTACTGACTTAGGGTGATGAAAAGTGCTTGATGTAGTATAAGTATTCAATCTCGATACAAAATTGTGTTGAAAACGAGATTCAAATTGGAAGAGAAATCATTTTCACTGCCTTAAAAGATAAGTTGGACGAATATCATCATATAACATTTTGATATTAATCTTGCAAAAAATATATTACAGGATGTCGTGACAGACTGTGATAAAGCATCACACTAAAATGGACGTGTCGAGTGAAATCGTCACAGATTTATGCAACGAAGCTCACATGCTCAGTGACCTGTGACTATTTCCAATTTCATTACTAAAACCATAACAATACTGGCTTAGGGATGTGCTTTCAATCGAATAAATAGTACTCGGAATAGTCGATGGTCTTTGAAAAATTAAATTTAAAGATGATTAAAAAATTCATCTATCTTCATCTTCATCACATAGAGATGTAATTTTTATGTATGTATTCTACATGTTCGTAACCCTGAACACATAGTGAGTTGAAGTAAATAAAAATAAGAGTCAAATCTTGCTCAATACTTACTATTAAGATAATACATATCCATATTTGTAATCTCAATGGTCATTTTCTAGAAAAACAAATATCGTCATTTTTATGGTAATAATCATTGTAACTTTTTCGTTTGTAACTGCTAATTCTAAAGGGATCGAGTGTAACACGTATAGTTTTTTTTTACAAGGGATGTAAAAAGAAAGGGTAGTTTTATTAATAAATAAGTGACAAAAATCATTTAAGAATAACAATTCTAAAAAGAGATCATTTGTCCTCAACGACAATTGAGGTCACAGGTACTGCTATTTTTAACATAATAATATTTAAGAATAATATATGTATGTTCGTCTAGTATAATGTTATATTAAAAAGTCACTAGTGTTTCTAACATTATTTCATCATTAAAATCATTGAAATTGATTACTACTGATTCCGATTTTAAATTCCATTTTTGCTCAAAATTCTCTAAGAATATTAAATTATAAATCTAGTGTTTCGAATCACTTAAATTTTACAAAATCGCATCATTATAACAATGTTCTTTGCATAGTCACGATAAAGCAGTCATCACAGTAATTATCTTTTACAATCACAAAGTTACATTTGCAGTTTAATAAATTTATAACGAAAGTCTTTCTGTTCAGATTTGCAAAGACGTTAATTTATGAGAACGCATTTATAACTCAGTATTCCTTTTAACAATAGTTGATGGTCCAACTCGTGAATACCTCGGGGTGATAAGGTAGACATTGTTTGTTTTTGAAGTGATATTTCATGGTACGATTCGATACAAGAGTGGTCTCCAAAGGCTATTGTAGTAAATGGTATTTTAAATATAGCTAACAAAATTTGCTGCAGGGATTGATTTATTGAAATTTATAAGTAGTAAATACTTTCACTTATTAAGATATAATATGAAATAATAGGGTATGCCCGTGATTTCGTCCACGCTTGACTTGATATTCCCGCGGGATACAAAGTAGTAGCAGCATTTAAAAAAGAATGTTAGTTATCGTTTTAAAGAAATCTGTGTTTGTCAGAATTAGTTAATTTTTATGTACCCGAACAACTACAAACTACTCTCGTTACAAATTCCACGGGATTCCCGCGATAAAAAGTATCACACGTTTTATTACATAAAATTTGCTGTCGATCGGTAAAAAATCACATTGGGATTGGATTTTTTAAATCTGGACTTTTTAAATCATTCTTAGAAAAATTCCCGAGGGATTTCCAGGGCAAAAAGTTGCGCAGATTTTAAATACAAGAGTTTGCTGTAGATCACCGAAAACCGCATCGAAATCGGCCCATTAGTTTTTACATGAATCTCGAACAAACAGACAAGAAATCTAAAAAATGCAATACAACGATGGAGAACACAATTGTTCTCTATCATTTATATGGGTCTTCCAGATTTTTTTATAATATTATAGATTATCTAACTGTTTAACATAGAATAAGAATACTAGGAATGACAGTCCTAATACCTTAATATGTTATTTGTATAGTTTACCACTTTGTTCTCTAGATATCACTTCTAATGATTCCTCATAATATACACACAACATCTATGAAAAATTCATTTATTTCCTTCTGGTACTCAAGTATGAAATTGAAAAAAACTTATTATTAATAAATTCTTATGCATGTATATCATTGTATATTATGCTTTAAATAATAAAACATTTGATAATAGTCTAAGGCTGATATACATAAACATTTAACGAATGTTTAAAATAAAACTATCTCTGAAATATATGTCCAAACAACGATTATTTTATTTTAACCGTCGGCTAAATTTCTATGCACACCAGCCTTAGAATAGTCTAAGAAATAAACTAAAATATTATTTGAATTGCTTAACATAACATTAAAAATAAAATTAAACTGTTCTTTGAATAATAAAATTCAACAGGTAAACGAATGAATTCCTTAAAATCGTAACCATTTCAACACCTTGATAAGCATCACGTTACGTATTATAATTTTTATAAAATGTACGATTTTTATTGCTACTTATAAAAAATTATATAACATCGTTTTCGGAAAAGGTAAACACCTTTATGAGCAATATGTTTATTAACAAAATAAACATTAGGAGTAAACGAAGTGTAACATAATACCTAGGATTTCTAACACCTCTAAAACATTTGTTATTTCTAAACATGACTTTACGAGATTATAATTATAATAAACGTCATCCTATCACACAAAGGGATAATGAAAGATTAAAATCATTTTAAATGTGGTGTTGGAGATACACGAAGTGAATAATTTGGAAGGAATAGAAAACCAAGTAAAAGATATTGGACATAGCGAATGAGGAGCGTAAAATTATAAAAAATATAGAAACTATTGAGGACAGAAGACAGAGAAGTAGAAAAAGGCAGAGAGAAAAGAATGAAAAGGACGACCAGGCCATGGCAAGCATACCTTGATCGAATAAAGAAGAAACTGAATATTGTGTCATATGCAGAACTAAAACAGGCGGCTCATAATAAAGAAACTGGAGAGAAACACACACACATACACACACGCACACTCTCAACACAGAAACACACACAATACCACAGACACACACGTATGTGTACATAAGAAGAGCACGGCTCTTGAGATAGATAGGTACTATCGCTGCCTACACTGGTAATATTACAAAAAATCTTCTCTAGGACATTTTCTTTCAATTTGCTTTTTTAAATATGTAATTGAAAATTATACGTAATTAATTATACTCTAGACAGACCGATCTTTCGTTACCTAATTAGATTATTATATATATGTATAAATGAGTAGACTTACATGTGTGTTAATTTTAACAACCGATAAAATCTGAGTACTTTATAAACAGACGTAAATAGTTGTATTATAAACGACTCTTAATACTGCAACCTGGTGTGTAGAAATTCTTCACAAAGTGCTAACATCGTGAGACGTAAATGGACACAATTTATATCACACTATGTCAAACGTACCGACGATAATTCGGCTCTCGTTCTTGCACGCCATGGAGTAACACGAACTGACATAATAGGATGCACCGAAAACACTATCTTTTTTATTTAAGAATTTTAATGTTATTAAATATACCTCAAAATATATAATGTAAGTCTATAATTACGCCAACAATATTAGATGAATATACAAAATACGATTGTTAGGCATTTACTTTTACATTGTTGATGGGCAACGCTAAAAAGACGAAAATATTAATGTGGTGTTTTACTGAAACATTATATTTAAGTCATTTTTGAACAAAAATATCTTTTAGGTTAGCACGCCACATCCTAGACTTCACTGTCACTGAACTTCTGTGTCAGGACAGTTAAACTCCAAATTATATAAATCATATCCATAAACGTAAAATACTAATATCAAATACTTTAGATATATCTAATACTAAAAGATCTGACTTCGCAAAATATGGCATATGTTTCATTTATACTACATTTTATTTTAGCACCGCGGTAATAACGAAGCACCGTACCGATTTCCACCTATTTTTACTCACTTCTTTTCCGTATTTCATCAATATTTATCAATTACTAACTGCCCGCGACGTCGTCCGCGTGGAATTTGTTTTCAAAACCCCCCAATTTTGAAACATTCTTCATTGGTGCTCCGCTCCTATTGGTCTTAGCGTGATTATATATAGCCTATAGCCTTCCTCGATAAATGGACTATCTAACACTGAATTTTTTTTCAAATCGGACCAGTAGTGCCGGAGATTAGCGCGTTCAAGCAAACAAACAAACTCTTCAGCTTTATATATTAGTATAAGATTCAAATGAAATATGTTATTTTTAAACGAGAAAAAACTCAGTATCAAACTTTATATTTTATTATAATTACACCGGCGACCTAGACTCAATACTCTACTTATAGTCTTTGAGGGATTATAGGTAGAATACAATATAACTAAGTTAAGCTTTCTTTATTGTATTAGTTTATAAAGTCTTATTTTAATAGATACATAATATTAAGTCCATGACGTTAGTTCACTTCCATACTTTACTTACATTTTCCTGTAAGTAGATTGAATGTCATAAAGAAAGAACAACGTCTTTGATCCAAGTTGCTCTACGTTACACACTCACCTCTATCTACTTCAGCGTAATGTACTATTAACCCTAAAATTGTGCTTCCAACATTTTTGTATCATTAGAGCGTCACGGATTTCACACTTTACGCCGATTTATGAAAGTGACAGTGATTAAGTTCGACTGGTCTTAGTTGGATTAAGCCGTAATCTGTTTGATAACTTTTTATTGAATGGTTATGTCAAATCAATCGTGGGAATGTTGTATTTGAAAGCACTACACTAATTAGCAAGATATCGATAATTATTATAATGTTTTGATAAAATAGTGTCATCTCTGCGTTCTATTAGATAATCAATGTACAACTTTCTTAATCTACTTGAATAGGCGTCATTTTTTGCGCGATCGTTCTTTTTGGGAACGTTACGGTACCTACAAGTTTCGTTGCTTTGCTCAATGGCAATATACAAGCAGCTGAAGGCTACTACGCGCTAATCTATAGTACACTTGAATACTATACATATAAATGCGTTTTTTTGCTTTATATATATAAATTTTATATTTAATAAAATACATGTACAGTCAAATTAATTATGATACGTCTTTTTTAAATTTGCAAAACGTCTCAGCCTCATAGATTTTGTACGAGCGTACTTATGACGTCATAAGTAAGTGCAAGAAAAAGGAGTCAAATAGCGCATTAATTATTGTTTGAAAAGTAATTAAAATTATATCTCTCACGATAATTTAAAAGTAAGATGATAAGATGCTATTTTAACGCCTGTTCTTTTATATGTAAAAATATTAGAATCTATTGTAACATGTGGCCGCACCCCTATTGTGGCATTCAAAAATACTATTCGTCGTTTTTTGACAGGCTCATTGCGATTAACGTGCGCCTTGTTTTTTTGCTTATTTTATAATGTTAAAACAACTCATCTGAACAGTAAAAAAACCAAACAAAGTCGAATCCACAGTACATTAGCTACAAACAAGAATAATCATATAAAAATAATAGAATAAGTGACATAAAAAATTTCTCTTCACAACACAACGTCAATAAACAACTCTCTCGTTGTCAGTTTGGCTGCGGACAATTTTATTACAAGTCGTCTTTTTTACGTTAATGATGTTAAGAATTGCTGCTAAATAAATCAGGTGCAAGGCAACTCAAAAATTGCTTAAGGCTGGTTTCACATCGGTATATGTTATAATATTAAAATGATTTCAATATTTTCGTAAGACGTGTGGCGTACCTACTGTCCACCATTTTATAAGCTATAATCTTTGCGAGCTTACAATGCAGTAAAGTGTCATTAATGAGATTTTCGTAAACAACATTGTATTGGTGGTCTATTTATTCAGTAAATGTTTTGGACGTGGGTTTGTTTTCAAAAAACAATAAAATAGTGGAGAGGGTAAAATATTCTATTCTATGTTTTAATGACATGTTCAGTTTTCTTAATTTAAAAGCAAAAATAATCAAACTCAAAATAATTACATAATCCTTATAATTATTTACTTTGAGTGGAATCTGTCGTCTCTCTGGATCATGGTAGAATATATAGTAGGTACACTAATTAAGTACATAGTTATTTTCGATTATAATTATACTATACATAAGTATTCACGCTTGTAGCCCATAAGGATAGATAGGAACCTATAAACTGTCGACGTTTGGCGTTATCAACGCAAATAAAATTCAAATGTCTGTCTATGATCTTAAAATCAATGCCTAAGCATACGTAACTGTTTTTAGAATTTTTGTCCTTATGTCGTCTTCTAAAAGGTTTTGAATATGTTTACGAAACAGTTTAAAGGATTTAAATCAAAAATCTGAAACAAAAAACAGGATTTATTTTCTAAAGGAAACGGAGACTGGGCCAAATCATGAGTTGAGATATGACTTTAAAAACCGTTATATTTTCTATTACAAAATGGAAAACATCAGATCTAAACCCTATCTGGAAGACGAGAAATCTTAAATATAAGATCACAAATAAAACAAGTTATCGATTACCATAATTGATTTATTTGAATGAACTTTAATAATTAATAATATGAAAACACTTATACCTCACGATCAATTCATTCAAAATAACTACACCCACGACAATTATAAAAAACATATATCAACATAAAAAAAATCTTAAAATCACTCTCCATTTTTCACAATATCGGTCCAATAATGTAGGCGTATCCGTCTCCTTTAAGTGTATGTTTTCTTTCAATATCTTGCATGGATCAGAAGATATGCCCTTGAATACCGGACTTTTTTTTCGTAAAATAAGGTAAACAAGAAAATAAATTATTTGCAAAAAGGTTAAAAAAACTTCAGTTGAATTCTTCATTATATTTCGCAAGGAACGTAACCAGTGGCAAAATTTGGAATTTTACGATTGCCCAATAGTGGGCACGCAACATGAGGGTAACTAAAAAGTTCACATTTAATATAAGTACCTATATATTGTACAAACAACGAAGTGGTGGCCAAACTATTTAGTTATATAGGTACCGTAGCAATCGCTGGACGCTTACCTTTACCTAGACTCATCGCTCATTTACGTTGTCTCAGACACTAAATTAAATTATGTTGACTTTCTCTAGATATTATTAAACCGGTTATTGACAGATGATGTGATGACATTAAGGTTGTTTTGCGAAATCAGATCGAGATTATTGTGAGGCTAAAATCAGATGTCAATTGTGTAATTGTAATTAAGTGTTTTATAAGTCAGAAACTTAAAGCTAACTATTATTTCATCATCAACGTAAGTTGTGCTCATCTTATAAAATTGTTAAATAATAATCATTCAATCACATAATCAACAAACAAGTATTGTAGATTATTTATTTGTTCATGAGAAATCACACACACTTGCACACACAGTTCCCAACAATATACATAACAGGCTTTTGCACGCGGCTTTATTCGCGTTAATGTTATCCCACGGCAGCCGTATATTCTCCGGGATAAAAAATAGCCTATGTGCAATTAATTCTTAGCCGGCGGAGCTTGCTGGAACGCAGAGGCTCCAGGTTCAATTCCTGGCATGGTAAATTTCGTAAACGAACTTTCCGTTATTTACTGTAGTCTGTCTGTTGTATATTACCCATAACACAAGCGTAACTTGCTTAATTTAGGGATGTACAATGTGTGTGTTTGTCTGCCGATTATTTATTTTAAAAAAATCCAGATTATATATAATCTATCTCAGTGTGAAATTTCATTCAGATCGTTAAGCTGGCGTGATTGAGCAACTAACATCTATCTATCTAAACATTCTCATTAATAGTATTAGTATATATTACAACGTGTAGACTATAAAGATAAATGTCGTTAGGAAGCCTGCATATGAAAATATTAAATCCGCCCATCCACTATTGTCAAACGTGGCAAGCATTAATTATCAAGAAAATATTTACATACCGAATGGAGGTTCTCGTTTTTTAAAGTCGGTTAAAATATGAGGAACCTCGCTTAGAATTAGAACTTTTATACGCAGATATTAATTTCCCAGAGGAAGTACACTTGAAAACGTAGTTAGTCAGATATCAAATTAATTTATCTCAATCATGATTAACACATACCCTAATATGGAAATTCTATCTACAGTCCACGATTCATTTTACTTCTGCATAACTAAATCCAATTAAATTGTATTGTGTAAAGAGAAAGTATCGTAAAACGCTCGACTTTATGGTCTATATTATTAGTAACAGGAACAGTATATTTTCACTGTGTCTTCACCGATCGTTTGTGCGGTGACAGTCGTTAAATGTAAATCAACCTTTATATGACAATAGGGCTACCTTGAATGTCTTATTAAACGTACACAGCTTTGTCAAAATTCTCGGTAAGATTTTTTTTTAGAATCTTCAGTCATCGTTTACAACTGCTATTAGGTTTTTTTTAATAGTCACCACCTCTGTCATAGAGTAAGGCAGACGGCCCATTTTGTCTTTTATTTATTTATATTTCATTTTTAACACTACCCTCAAGGAATAACTGCTATTGGGTTACAATGCTACACTTAAGAGCTGGATAAATGAATAATGAACAATTAAAAACGCATCTTAATAAATAATATAGTTTGATTGCGGATAATATATTGAGTTCTGTAATTTGTCTAGTCTCTGAAAACTCTTACGTACCTTGAGTATTGAGTATGTTTTACCTTCTATTCAGAAATAAGATGCACAAAATAGTAAAAACTGTATTTTGTATCTCTATAATGATTTTTTGTATTTAACTCATATTCGATTTGTTAAGTACTTAGGTTTTGTTAAGTAATACAAAATAAATGCCCAACATTAATTTAATTAATTATCATTTTGAAAATAATAGCTTCTCTTCGTTCGTAGTTCAACTTTACTTATATAAAATATTATATATAATATCCTTTTATTTACAATAGTCTCGCTTTGCAATCGTTCAAATTTACATTAATGTCTAAAATTAAAATCAATTAAAAGTAATCATGTCAGTCGTGTGACAGCCCTGATCGTAACTGAGATGTAGATTTTCGTTTCAGCATCGTATTAATCGACCTTTAACCTCAATTAGGAATGTTCTAACTTGTTATACTAGTTATCGATGATTTACATATTTAATTGCTTGCTGTTTTTATAAATTTCGCATGAATATATTAGCGTCTTAAAATAGAAAGATTACAATTTATAAAACCTAGCTACAAAAAGAATAATTGTACCAAATAAGTAAAGGATTTAATGGTCTCATGTTCTTCGTCTTTTGGATTGTTTGATTAAATAATTTAATAAGAATAATTACTCAAACGAGAGGCTTGATTGATACATCCAAAAAGAATAAAGTAAAAAGATAAAGTATAAGTTAAGTAAGTAGAAGTTTGTAGTCATCATCTCATATGTGATCATATAACGCGTAGTATTCATATTGATATGATTTATTCAAATGAATACATAAGGGGATCTTCGAAAGTTGCACCCGTGTTTGAAAAGTTGACAAGAGACAAACTAAGGTGGTATGGGCAATGGACATGTAATGAGGGATGAAATTGACGTGACAAAAAGAATGTTATATTGGAAGATTCACGGATCTAAATGTAAAGGTATACTAAAAAGAAATGAAGGGATTGTGTGAATAATGACATGATTATTTAATGTGACAAAAGAAGTATGTCAGAATAGAGGAGTATGAAAAGAAAAACATAATGTGCCGACCCCAAATAATTGGGAAAAGGTGAAAGAAAAGAGAGAGAGACCTTTCACTCAAGTTTTAACTATTATTAACATATACATTAATATATACCATTGTATTAATTATAACTATTATTTATATGTACCACAAGAAGTACGTTTTCACATTATTAAATACAATATCTAGATAGATTTAGTTTATGCATAATCATAAATGGAATCAATACAGTAAGTAATCTCATCGATTGTATTAATTAAATGTGAATTCTCTATTAGCATGCGCCCGCGCTAGTCGTACCGACAGCAGTTTCGATATCAATTTAATAAAATCTCAATAGTTATTACTATGTTCATCGCTAGTGGCAAATATAATGTTTTACCTAACTTCGCACTTAAAATCATTATGTAATATCAATTTCATCTTATATTTTAACTTCATTCGTATACCTTAAATATACACGGCTACTCTTGGTAAACGCAATTCAGAAACTGTATTGTACACAATCAACAGTATAACCCGATAAGCTTACATTTAAAATGCTATTAATTTTGTCCCCAGTATATAAATTTTTATTTAGTAACCATGTTGAAATGTAGAAAAATAAGACTACTAAGTGTAAATAGTATAAGTATCTATACATATAATAAAACTGTACAGGTCGAATTTCTGTACAATGATAAAAAAATGCTAAAAACCGTGTCAGGGGATGTAAGAAGTGAAATAGAACTAGTTTAGATTTTTTTTCATTTTATGTTTCTCTGTCTGTTTGTACCTGCTAATCTCGGAAACGACTAGACCGATTTAAATGAAATTTTGTATGGTGGTAGCTTATATCCCTAGTCAATATATAGGATACTTTTGATCCCGAAAAATTAAAGAGTTCCCGTGGGATAGTTAAAAACCACACCACGCGGACGAAGTCGCGGGCATCAGCTAGTTTAAGAATATCTTTTAAGCTAGTTTGCGTGGAAGATATCAATCACTTTTAGCGATAAGGCCGCCTGTTGTTTTGCCAAGAAGTATTATAATTAGCCATTTTTTTTGTAATTGTTTATTTTGGTGGGCAATAAGGAGTTATCTATCTATCTAAGAGTCTTGTAATTTTATATACCTTATGTACCATGTGTACGGGCAACTCTTAGATTTGGATGTATAAGGATATTTGATATAGGTATTTCGTACATTTCACTTATTAAATATACCTTGCTCACATATTATCTCGGTTGGTTCACCTCAATATTAGCTGCTCCTTTAACTCCATACATCGCTGTGCTTTCAAACTGTCTACGATGCTGCTTTAACAGGCGATTCAGAATCCTTAGCCCATAGAAGAGTCGTCGGTTCTCTAAGTGTATTCTACGGTCTCTACAATGAGAAACTCTGAAGAGTTGCATCAGCTGGTGCTTTCATCATTATGTACGTCATAGCGATGGGCGATTCTGAGATTCTTAAACAATCGAATCCACAATCGACTTGTTCTTCGACTGGACAATTAATATTAACCGGCCTCTGTGGTTAAACGGGCTAAGCCTTTGCCAGCTTACTTCACTGCAACGCAGAGGCTCCGGGTTCGATTCCTGGTATAGTAAATTTCGGAAACATATTTTCTCCGTTATTTACTATGGTCTGGGTGTCCGGGGTCGGCCCCAGAATGGTCCGTTGTATATTACCCATAACACAAGCGTAACTTGCTTAATTTGGGGATATACGGTGTGTGTGTTTGTTTGTCTGCCTATTTATGTATTATTAATATGTTTTCCAATTGTTTCGAGCCAAGTTATTCGAGTCGTACGCGATGATGGCCGATTTACGAACGAGACCAGTTGTAACGAATACGCGTAAGTCTCAATAATTTATCGGTGCGTCTTTTGATTGCGATGCCTTTGTCGGACGCGAAACCAAAGCTTACGAATGGATAAAATCGAGTATAATCGAATTGTTTAAAAAATTGAAACAGTGGACTAAAATATTGACATTAGGCATTACTACTTCGCCACACGTCTCATCATGAACGTGAGAAAAAAGACTCTTAAATAAATATTTTTAGACCAAGTTCTAAAATTATTTTTGCTCAACAAACTTACATTCGGGTAATGTTTATTAAAGCTTAGTATTCTCAAGAAACCCAACAGTCGCTCGGTAACCTGAATGACTGCTGATAATCATCTGGACAGTTATCAAGCGGATAACCTCTCATATCTCATCGCATCTGAACAAGTATGAGATGGTTTATGTTTCAAGAAATTTACTTTTTTTACAAAATATGTACCACAGTTTACATGACGCGTCGTATTTTAAATTTTTAACTCATCATCATAAATATTGTAAAAGTAAAGCAACCAAACTACCTGTATAAGGGAAGTAATGCAGTTACGTGCACTTCCTGCTAATAATACAAAGGATACTTGAATATAATGATTTAGAACCGGGTTTTCTTAGACAATTTAGCAATGGTACCATTTTAGCAACTTTTTGACAGATTATACGTAATATTTAGTTAAATATAGGACCAAATTTTATTTAGAAATATCTAAGAATTTTCAGGAGAGACCTACAGACATTTTTTTCAAGAGTAGTCATTTATTTGTGAAGTGAAACTTCTTTAGAATCGTTGTGATTTGAAACTCGATAAAACGAAAAAGGGACACTAAACAGAGATAAACACATAAATCTATAGGACTAAGCCTGCCTATAGTATTATGACGATATAATATATGAAACATGACGTCACGAAATTTAGAATGCGTGAACTGCACATAAACATTTTTTTATATTACTGTATAAAGAGTTGTGAAGTTGACAACATTGCAACAACGATAACGCTTCAATTGTCAAACCCTAATAATACAAATATTTTATTTTTGATGTATTTTTATAAAAGAATAATGTGATCTATTTTTGTATAAAGCGTAAAATTTTTGTAAATAAATAAATACAAATAAAAAACCAAGAATTCGGTTTGCATCAAGAATTATAACCTAATGAAATTCTTGACTTAAATAAAATTGACGGATTCTTTAAACCATTATACTGCGAAGCATAATGCTTTGCAGTATAATGGTTTAAAGAATCCGTCAACAATGTTTTTGAATTTAATTATTTGGTAAGGCAGTATCGATTCTTGAAACATTAAACATTATTTTTTTCCACTTTTAAAATATGGTATTACTTAAAAAGATAATAAGTAGTATAAGTCTATTTCTTTTTTAGTACAAGTTTTGTCCTTGTAAATGTTAAGACCGAAAACCGCCAGTCGCCTTTACAGTTCTGAGGGTTTATTCTCAAACGCCTTTTTGGGTTAATTCAACGAAAACAAACGACCAAAACGTTTGAGAATAAAACCCTTGATTATTCGTCTGTGGAAACTAGTCGGTAAATGAAGCCCCCATCTCTAATTTAAACCTTGTGGACATGTATCGAAACTGTCGTGCGGTTCTCGACGTCATCTTGAACCACTCCGTCTTTATTGGTGGTCCCCACGTTCCTATTAGCCGCATGCTTATCCAGCTGACATCGCTAAACGGACGGACACACACGTTACGAACTTTTACTATTATATAGATATTTGTTAGGGATTGATTGAGTCTGTGCGCTAGTGAATGAAGTCTGTTAATTGATTTATTTAACTTGCTTGATACAGATTTCTTGTATCATTAATAAGAAGACTGTAAGAGAAAGGTAGGCAATGTCGAACATATTTTACATACATTGTATTATTCAAATGTGAAATGTTTTAGGATTAGCGGGCTTAGGGTTGCCAGATAGTAAACAGCAATTCTTAAAAGTGTTACGGTTAATTTAAAAAAAAAAGTATTTGTTATTTACCAAATATAATATGTGTATGTCATTATACATATAAAGATTAAATGGCGCAGACGTAAATACGTCATACATGTGAACCTGCGCCATGTAAGTCTTTTTTAAATAACTGCTTGATTTATTTATATCTCGTTCCCGTATATCTTATATCTAATAAATAGACTAGAATTAACGCCAAAATTCCGTAGACATTTCGCTTTAAAATTAAGACTGTTTGGGTACTGACACCTAAATTAGACCAAGACTATCACTTAGCTCTTATATATTAATTTTTGTCTGCTAAACTTTTCATTTAAGCCTTTATCTATCATAATTTAAATTTTGTCTTTCTTCATATCTACCATAC
The DNA here is from genome assembly GCA_039645545.1 of Dendrolimus houi. Lineage (NCBI taxonomy): Eukaryota > Metazoa > Arthropoda > Insecta > Lepidoptera > Lasiocampidae > Dendrolimus > Dendrolimus houi. The sequence continues at coordinate 6,799,874 of CM077122.1, forward strand.
ATACTTATGTTAAATGTTATTATTTTTCGTCGTTTTATGTCGGAGTTCCTTTATCTGACTATCCATAAATTTGAGTTACTACTGAATAAAAGACATAAACTCTTTAGGGAGGTCCCGAGTCCAGACTTGTTGGAGGAGCGACATGGAATGCTTCTCCTTCTCAAAGGAAGATCCTCCAGCGAGGGTATTGTTATGCCAGGCATGTTGAAAATTTGTATATATTCTTTGTACGTGTCGGGAATCGTTTGCGACCTCAATTATTCCACAGTGCCATTTATTGGCTTGTAAGTGTTCCACTACAACTCCATATAAGGAATTTCAGTTTTCTATTAATGGTAGAGTAAAAGATATAGAACCTGGCAATATTGTTGATTAATTATTATTTATTGTTATACCTACAGATTGGTAAATGGCTATTTGTTTCAACGATTTTCGGGAGAGACTAAACATAGTGGGTCTTTTCATCCTAATGTCCTCTACATATGAAAATATAAAGAACCTTGTGTCCAATTAAACTCTATAGATCATCCTCCGAGCGTTAAATCCCGGTTGCGATCGGAGCATTCGCTTGGAAGCCCAGGGTCCACTTTGCTACTTTTTCTCCTCCACTTTGCGCGGTCTTGGGCATCCCCCGTTTTGAGACCATTGGTACGCATTCACAACGTGGCCATACCACTATAATCGAGTAACTTGCAGTTATAGAACTCTATTGATATTTTTCATTTTATATTTTAGTACCTACATAGTTTATTAATTGTGGTTTTTTCTATTATAAGTTCTATTTATTCTATTCAAACTTTTTAACTTTTCTCCGACAAATTTTAATAATAATACCAACCATAAACGTCCCACTGCTGGGCTCGGGCCTCCCACTAAATAGACAGTATACCCCCCGCCACGCTTGTCCAAAGTGGCTTGGCAGGTTTGACATATAGGTTATCTCGATGTGCAGGCTTCATCACGATGTTTTCCTTCACCGTTGATACCACGTGGTAATTGTAACAATATGCACATTAGGTCAGAAACTTGCCTAAGTGGTGTATGCGTTCCGGCTAGGATTCGAAACCGCACCCAATGAGTTTGGGACGCGTGCGCTAGCCATTACGCAACCACGACTTTCATTTGCAAAATGTACGTTTAAAACAAATATAAATATCATATTGAGCTAAAATAAATTTGTAGGTTTCTTTAAGAACTTTAAAGAACCCCACAAACTTACTCTAACTCAATATGAATAAGATCGATATTCTTTCACCCCTCGATATACAACAATATATAATATAATAGTATTAATTACTTTCTATTTTTGTTTACAACAAAACTAGCTATTAGTTTACAATATGACAAAGTCTCCTATGTGCATTTTAAGTTTAGTTTACTTATGTTCTAAGTACTACTAAAGTCTTACAGGTTCTAATTAATACGACCGTCATTGTTAGCAACAGTTAGTATACTAGACAAGTTATGTTCAAACCATAAATTATACGTAATCCATAAGAACTCATAATCTGTGCTATATAGTTACGAAAGTAATTATTATTTTAAGATAATAATGATTAATCTCTTCATGGCTGCTGATTTGGATAATAAAGCCAATTAAGTCTGTTCACTGGTTTTAATGAAATACCTAATAGGAACTGTAAAGGCAGATGGGGTCATAACCGTACAGAATTAAATAGTTTTGGGTTTGTAATGTTAAATCTAGACACGAATATGCATTTATATTTTTAATCTGTGATGCGGATATTATTAAAAGTCCACTCTTGTAATGGAATGAAAAGCCGAGTCTTATTTGCAAATTTATTTAAGTGCTATTACGCGAATAAGTATATAGGTAGTAGTATCACAATTCTCTAAATACATGTATAGCGGTTGTTTTAATTATTTCGTTATTTCACTACATAACTTTGTAACGCTAAATAGACTATAACTTCTTGTCAAATTTTATTCATATGCTAGGATATACCCGCGACTTCGTCCACGCTAGTTGGAAATTTCCGCCGGATTCCCGGGACAAAAAGTACCGCAGAATTTAAAAAAGAATATAAGCTATCGTTTTAGTGAAAACTGTGTCCGAATAAGCTAATTTTTATGCACCCGAACCGCTCCCGGGAAACTTCCCACGGTATTCTCGGGACAAAAAGTAGTGAATATTTTAAGTTAAAAATTTGCTGTTGATCAGTAAAAATCGCATCAAAATCGGCTTAATAGTTTTTACGTGAATCCCGAAACAGACAAAGAGACGAGAAATCTACAAAAATGTCATCATATTTTCCGTCCTTCCTCTAAATAGTACTTATAAAACAAAATTTCTTACAAACAGATTCACATCCAAAAAGGTGAAAGAGGAACAAAAAACATTCGAATAATTCTTACATGTTAATAGTATTCAACGCGGCTTTGCTCGCTTAAACCTTAACTCCGCTAAATCACGTTAGAACTATTTTGTATTTTAACCAAAAACATGTAGATACATGTTCAGATGTAATCTCTGCATCTACACTCATTAGGTGTAATTACACATTTAACAGTAAATTATAAAACAATTTATGTATAGAAAACGGGTGTTAAAATACCTTGTTTTAAAATGTCACTAATAATTTGAAATACAGTTAAACAATTATTATATTAATTTATTTGATAATTTAGCTTTAAATTCCACGTGTGACGAATTAATAATAAACTGTTAATATTAAATTACTATTCCTGTAAAAAATTGATTCCATTTTTACAACCCTATATGACTCTTTAGAATTATAATGTATACTTGTACAATGTCATAAGATGATTTAAAGTGGGATTAACCTATAATTCGTATAACATTTCGCTTGTATTAATTTTTAATCATCATATTATTCAAGAGGAATTCAATAGATATGCAAATAACCAAAATCGTAAAAGTCATAAAGAAGGAAACAACAAATACATATAAATATTAATATGGATTAATTAAACATTTATAAGATCAGTGCATGACAACCGTTCAAATAAATTACAACGATCGGTATTTAAATGTTGAGCAACACTTAATAAATATTTTACCTTTTACTTTTAAAAGTAAAGGACGGATATTCTTAATTCAACCCACCCGTTGTGTTAATTAACACCAGTTCATTACGGGCCGTGCAAACGGTGAACTAATACCGAGGCAAAGTCAATTTAGTTCGATCGCGTATCCGTTGCATTTAAATTGAGATGTCTAGATTGTGAGATAGGACTTGGGAGCGAATGCAGCCGATGTTATCGCGATTCAGACCTCATTTGTATATGTTTCTAACTGAGTGAGACTTTGCGCTTCTTGCTTTTTTCCTATTTGACTATGATGGAAATAAATGTACGCATATAATGAAATCGTAAAAAAGTTTTTTAAAGTGATAACTTCTTTAGACGCGCTGAGCAGTTTATTTTGTGGGTACTGAATGAGAGTGATACGTCACGCTTGGCTTTGTAACGCTCGTTGGGATAAAGTCGACTCGAGTCGACTAAAAGACCGAGAGAGATATAGTCAACGCGTCACTGGCGAGTAACACTCGCTCGGCAAGCTTTACTCGCCTCGGTGAAGTTTTCATATCTGTCGTTTGGTCTTAAACTCACACCGTATGGTATCTCTTTATTTTTTTCGGGATTTTTGTCCACATGATGGTGATGATGATGAATGTGTATAGATTACTGGAGAGCAATAATATTTAAAAAAATATTTGAATACTTCCGAAAAAAAATTGTATCTGTACTCTGATATCTACATCCACAATTTTGTTATAATACTACAATTTTATACATATAATAAAATTGTAATATTATAATAAAATTGTGGAGGTCGAATTCCTGTACAGTGAAAAAAAATGCTAAAATCCGAGTCAGGGGGATGTAAGAAGTGAAATAGAACTAATTTAGATTTTTGTCAATTTTTTTGTTTCTATGTTTGTCTGTTTGTCTGTCTGTTTGTACCGGCTAATCTCCGAAAGCGGCAGCGGTAGTACCGTGGAACTCGTCGGTCTAATATTTGCCGGAATACCCACTTGAACACCTCGTGTTCCTACTGTCTCCATTTACTTGGGCCATTCTTACATAACTTGGGGATGTACAATGTGTGTGTTCGCCTGCTGATTATTTATTTAATTAAATTTATTTTGGTTTTAGTGATGTGTGTAATTTTAGCTAACTTTCAATGTTTGTTTCATTTAAATCTTTGAACGCATAAAAAGTGTCAAAGGAGACGGATACGCTTTCATACATCCATGGGCCCAGATTATAAAAAGATGAGAGAATTTTTAAGATTTCTTTTTATTATGTTGATATTTTTATAACTGTACTGAGTTTAGATATTTTGAATGAATTAATCGTGTGGTTTGTTGTCGTTTTATTACTATTTGTTGGAATTTATTCACCTAAATCGAATATAGTAATCGATCGATTTAGGTGAATAAATTTCAACAAATAATAATACGAAAACAAACCATTATGGTAATCGATAACTTATTTTATTTGTGACCTTGTTTTTAAGATTTCTCGTCTTCCAAGTAGAATTTAGGGCTGATGTTTTCGATTGTGTAATAGAGAAACATAACGCTTTTTTTAAGCTATGTCACAAATCATTTCATTTCTTTAGACCAAAAGTATCGGTTTCCTTAAAATTGATTACAAAATGAAAACACGGTTAGTACTTTATCCGAATTTTCGAACCGACGCCTATAATACAATTTTCTAAATTGTCTCAGGTCCCTCAGTCACGTAGTCCTGTAAGATTCAATTCCTTCGGCATCTATGAATTCGTAGTACCTAATATGACATCTCTGATATATGGTATGACTGGCATGTTCGTAGTCTATGGAAATTACATCACGTCGACGGTAATAATCTTACAATTTTATAAGACGTAAATGTTTATTTTTGCCAATGCTCGTAACCGAATTTTAAGTTTCTCCAACTTTTAGCTCAGGTACCCTTTTTAGATTTTAAAGACTAAGGTAAACCACTTAAAAGTTGACGTTTCATAGAACAAATAAATTTATTCAATTTCATAAAAAAAATACAATGAAAAAGAGCACAAGATATTATGTAGGTACGTATGTGTTCTTATTGTGATGAGTGGGAATGTTCCTAATCGCAAATTAAATAGATCATGTAGCAATTTAGCGTGTTAATAATGATCATGAAATAGATAGATAGATAACACTTTATTATACACCAATACAAACATGAACTTAAAAACTAAAATTAAAACTAGTAATGCACAAAGGGCGGTCTTATCGCTAAAAAGCGATTCTCTTCCAGGCAACCCCAGGAATGAATTGAGATGATAATGGCGATGGTGGTATACGTAACATATAATAGTACGTATAGTGCATATATATAAATTATATATATATATATATATATATATATATATATATATATATGCAGAAATTTTATATATTTCATAGATATATACTTAATATACATACCATACAAATACATATCTACATAATATATAAATATTTATAAATGAATTTAAATATCATATTCCAACGACAGGTAGTATTTTTTGATCATAGTTTTAAATATCGTTAGCTATTTTGCTTGTCTGATAGTAACAGGAAGCGCGTTCCAAAGCTGTATAGCCTTAACAGTAAAATAATTGTTGTAAAAAGTTGAGTTATGCGCAGGAGTGTTCAATTTAAGTTTAGTAGACGGGCGTAAATTATGAGAGCACGAAAGAAATTCAAAACATTGTTTAAGGTAATCAGGTAGGGACAAATAAAATACTATAGAGAAAAGCAAGCATGTGAGTATTCCTGCGAAATCGAATTGGCAACCACTTGAGTTTTTTTCGGAATTCAGAGACATGGTCATACTTGCGTAGGCCAAATATGAACCTTATGCAAAAATTTTGGAGGCGCTCTAGTTTATTTAGTTGTTCTTGGGTTAAATTGAGATAGCTGGCGTCAGCATAATCAAGGACAGGAAGTAATAAGGACTCTGATAGCTTAATTTTGGTGGTAGTGGGTAAGAAATGCCTTAACCTTCTAAGGGATTTGGATGAGAGATATAGCCGCCGGCTTAATTCGGTGATATGAGGTCGCCAAGACAGCTCACTGTCAAATATAACGCCAAGGTTTTTTTACCTTATCACTAAAAGGAAAGATTGTCCCGTCAAACATTACACTAAGTATGGTACTCCAGTCGACCTTATTAAGCATCCGTGAGCTACCGATGACGATGACTTGAGTTTTTTCAGGGTTCACATGAAGCACATAAGTCTTGCCCCACTACAGAATGCGTTCAAAATGCTTATAAAAATTATATACTTTTATAAACTTTTTAATATTGTAACTAAGTGCAATATAAGAGTGGTTACGAACTGTTTGCTTCTTTTGGTTGTGCATCAAACAAGACGGCGCATAAATAAATGTGACGTGGGTACATAATACATTTACATCCCCCACAACCTTTTAAATTGTAGGGATGTATAACCTATAAATATAAGTATAGATATATATCCGACCTTAGATCAATGCGATTAGTCGAATTAGCATCCATTGTAGGTATATTACCTACAATTTAAACATTGTTGTAAAATATGTAGCAAGAGAAATTGTTTGTCTTCAAAATATACAATATTAACCATTATAAATATAATTTCAACATTATTTTGAAGTTCATTAGCTAAAATTAAATCTACTTCTTAATCTATAATTCCATTTCGTAATGCTATAACTGTTTTAAAGATTGGAGAACTAAACATATGATTTGTTTTATTATATAATTATACGCTGTTTATATGATGCATAAAAATATATATCACGCAAAACTAGTTTGAGACCATAGAGACTTTTTAAGAGGTATTTTGATACTTTATTTTTTTATTAACTCATTAACAAAAATATTTAGTCTCTGAATAAGAAACGTACATAAAACTCGCAATAGATACTCATTTCGTAATGTCCATAATTATTACTATATAAATGAAAAAATTACAAAAAATAAAAACGTTTATTTCATTAAATATTACGTCAATAATAAAATTTCAACAATATAACATTATTACATAATTGTATTAATATTTAGGAACTATAATAATCATCAACCGAATAATACTCAAGTTTATTTGTTCTAATCAGGAGATTAGTACCCTGAACCTGTTTTTAAAATGGAATAGAATCGCTCTACATACTTAACATAGTAGCAAATGTAAAGAATCAGGTTAAAAGCATGAGGCTACCTAAGATCAGCCGCGGCGCACATCAAACCAGCATTAGAGTCGCCTTATTTCACGCTTGTCTCGGACCAATCTCAAAATTGCCGGTGGTACTCACAATCGGAAACTGCGGGACGCGTGCTAGGGTAATGGTCGCAATCAGCGTATAGATGATCGCAATCTGCCGGCATTTGGTCGCCTGCTCTCAAATGGTCGTATGGTCGCACAAATGACCGGCAATCTCGGTGACTACTGCCGGCGACCGATCTGCCCGTAATCGCCGCGGTAATCGTCGGACCAGTTTGCGACCTTTCAATCTAGGAATGTCAACTTAGCGTCGCCTGCGGTCCGACGAAAGTACTGCTATATATATACGTAATCACATTTGCAGTTGATGTAGCCCCTATATCTTTTTAATAAAGTTTAAATTTACGTAACAAGTTTATACAAGAGGTATTAAGGCGTGTCAAATAGAGAACGCTGGTGACTAAAGAAAGTACAGAATTGGCTTAAAATAGATCTTTTAGATAGAATCTTTACTAATAAATAAAATTTTAAGTATTTGCTTGTCAAAACAAACGGTGAAATTTAGTGAATCTACTATTTATACGATGTCTAAATATAAAAATTCTAAATGCTAAATGCCAGTTTTTAGAGTTTTTATTTGTCTGTCTGTAAGTTTGTCTCGAATAAACTCTGAAAAAGGACAAGTCATTTCTAAAATATCAATGAAAATTTTAAGCATTAAAACCAGTATTATATATAATTTTTTTGTGTATATTCCAAAACAATATTTTGCAGGCTTCGGATAATATATTAATATACAACAATGCTCAAGCCCCTAGCGATCGAAGGAGCATAATTCATTTAATTTGTACACCGCCGTACTCAAAAGCAATAAATTTATCAAACAGAGTGTATTTTATTTTTACGTAGTAAGCAACAAACCATTTTCTATCTATTTATAAATAGCTACTAGTCTATGTCATTACTTAGAAGTATAAAACAAGCTTTCGTGTTGAATGAACAGAAACCTAGCTTTAATTGCCTATCATCAAATTAACGAGGCTCTCGATTGTACTAATAAAGAAGTATTCATTAAATTAATTCCTAAACGAGAATTAACGTGTGCTTGAAACGGATACATAAAACTTAAGTACATAGGATTTAAAAGCGGGAATAAAATAATATTGTTTCCTTTGAACGTAAATATCATTTATGTGTGTAGAGCCTTGAAACTACTACTGATGAAACTAATCATTTTCATTATCTTCAATAGTAACGTCGCCCATTGAATGATTACATATTTGGTACTGAATAAATGAATGAATCTTCCTTCGTATTCGTATAAATAGGGGGTTTCAATAAAATCTTCAGTGTTCAAGCTGTCCAATTATGGAACATGCTTCCACTGAAAGTGAGGCAAGCCCAATCAGTATACTCCTTTAATAGACTTGATATATATATATATATATATACATATATATATAACAATAATATATATTGTTATTATTGTACGTATATTTATGCTATTTAGTGAATTATTATATAAAATGTATTGCTTTTATTAGACATAATATATATATATATATATATATATATATATATATATATATATATATATATATATATATGTGTGTGTGTGTGTGGATATATGTATGTGTGTATGTATATTTATATAATATATAACATTTTAAAAAATATTGTGCGGCAAACCCTGCCCTAGCTTTTGTGCCACATTTCTATCTCCATCCCAAGGTTATCTGGAAGAGATCGCTGTAAGCGATAAAACCGCCATTTGTACCTAATTCTAAGCTGTTTTTGTGTATTATTTCATTAATTTTACTGTACAATAAAGTATATTCTATTCTATTCTAAAATTTTAGTATTCTATTAATTTATAGATAGATACATCAATATTATTTATTCGTATAGATTAGTGTAGAAAATTAGATTTATCATATTACTCGTATATTTATGGGAAAAACTTTTTAAAATAGGGGGGGCCTCGCTTTTCATTTATCAGATAAAAGTTATCAATCGAATAAATTATAACCTGATGTATTTTAAAGTGAAACAAGTCAGCTGTTTAATTTACGCAACTCTAATGTTCAATTTGGGCAAGTTGTATTTTATCCTATGAATAACTTTCATCTGGCGATTGAAAAATTGGCCCTTAGTGTCATACGTAACCTTTTCAATCGGATTGTTATATAATATCCGAACAAAGAAATATTTTATTTATTATTTTTTTATTTTTTTGTTCGAATATAACAAGCTGGTTGAAAAGATTACGGCCCTTCACGGCCGATTTTTCAATCACCAAATAAAAGTTGTTCATAGAATAGTATAACATGGAAATATTAAAAATGTAAGTTGCAAGAATAAAACATTCAACGGTTTTACTTTTGAATTCACTCAGATTATAATTTATTCCAGTGATAATTTTTATCTGACTATTGAAAAATCAGCCCTTAGAGCCCGCCCTATACAATAGTTAAAATTAAAATAACATTAGATTAATAATGCTCTCAAGTCGTCTAATCGACGCTTCAGGTGATCAAAGGGCTGGTTCTTAACTCGGACAAACATAGCCAGCCTTCTGAGAACCTTACCCATTAACTTCAATGACCTAGGCTCAGTACTCTACTTATAGTCTTAAGGGACATGCAAAATACAAAATAAGTTTCCTTCATTGTATAAAAACTGCTGTTTTAGATAATATAAATTAAAGATAATATTGCATGTAATAAATTATTATTAGGAATCTCTATCTACAAGAAGAAAACAAACGAATAAAACATTTACATTAAAGAAAAAACATATGTACACATTACATTTTGATGTAAATAAATGTGTTTAATAATCAGCCAAGAAATACTTTAATGATCTACTTTCAAACTGCTCTAGTTAATCTTACCTGTTTTGTTTTAATAAATCGTTACTATTTATAACTACTGTGCAACCATCGACGGTTATGTAAAACATGAACGGACCCAGTATCATTTGTCGAAGTCTCCAGTGACATCTGTCCGCTAGAAAACGAGTTTATCATCAGCGAGGTTCATTATTCAAAGATACGGTGACCAGGGCTTTGTGGCATACAACAGCCTACTGTTATCGAAAACGTTCCTAAGTATTCTTAGATGTTCGCGAATTTACATTCTTCATGTGATATGTTTGATGGATTGTATGAGTTGCCGTGAGCATCATCGCATTTATCTTCAGTGTTTCTAAATAATGGCGAGTTTGCATAAATACGATATATTTTTTTTTTATTATTTCGTACATACTTTAATGTATTACAAAATTATATAATTGCGGTGCGTAAATTCTGTCTTGTAAACTTCAACGAATACACTCACTAATCTACTACGAATACATTCACTACACTCCTCCGAATACACTCACTACACTATTACGAATACACTCACCACACTACTACGTATACACTCACTACACTACTGGGATCCACTTACTACACATCAACTAATACGCTTTTGTTCTTGGACATATGAAATAGGCCTAGTGCGTATTATTTCACGCGCTATAGAGGGTTCTGTAAAAATAATAAATGCCAACCGTTTTTGACATTTAGCTACAAAATCTTAAAAAAGCATTTAATCGAAATATTCTATACCTCAAAAACTAGTTAACGAATCCTGATCAAAATATTTTTAAATGAAAGTATTGTTTAAATTCTAACACCTTGATTTTGTTTCAAACTTTTGCTCTTCGTAATTCAAAAGCTAAAGGAGACATAACATTTTTACGACTTTGAAAACTAGCATCCTCCTCATCTATTGACTTAAATAAAACAAATTCTTTAATGACAAATTATTTTTTTTATATCAATAATTAATTAATAATATTTAAATAAAGATGTAAATAATAGACACAGAATGGAATAATATAATAAATATTGTTCTAATTATATAATAGGTACATACATACATTATAGCTTAATTTTTTTTAACTATGTTTCAAATGATTAGGAAAAGAAGAAGAAGAAACCTCCAAGAAAAAGTTAAATAACAATTGTATTTTGTCCACCCTATTAAAACTTCCAAACCCCACAGTACTTGAAACTGCGTCAATGATAACTAGCCGAGATAAATTGACTGCCTTTCACTAATAACTATGGACTTAGAATAATTTATTTACAAACAGTTTGAAGTTTTGTTTATGTTAATTGGAAATAAGTTACATTAATTAGTAGCGGAAATTGTCAATGCTTTTTTAATGAAGTAACAAGTTAAGGTTTTAGATTTATTGAAAAGTAACAATCGCGAACTTGCGTTTGAACATGATTAAATTTGAAACAATAACATGACCTTTCCTTTCTGTTGTATATACAAGAAAAAACTGGTAATCTTCGGCAAACAAAAACTGCAAACCATCTTGTATATATCGATGTAAATGTGAATTTGAGTTTCACTATAGTTTACAATACAATCCTCTTTATTGTACACCAGTATAATATAAAGATAGATTAATAGATAACACTTTATTGTACACCATTACAACGAACCTATAGTGAGTCACTTACTCATGTTACTAAATCAATCAAAAATTGAAAACAATCTAAAAGTCAATGCCAAAAACTGAGAGAAGAGACACCTGAGCGCCACCTAGTCGTATATAGTTCCCGGCACGGATTTTGAACGATTAGCAGAATAGTAGCGGAATCACTTTGCGCATTGAGCGCAGCCAATGTGAAGCGATTTATCAATCAATATATCGATATTATATTTTAACCCTTTACTCGACAGGAACAATACCTCATACTTGTAAAAGAACCGAAATTATATAGACCAAGCCGACCGGTCAAGAATCATGCCGAGGACTATACTAAACTTGCTTTGTTGTTCCTAGTACTTATTATTCTTTCATAGCCGAAGCATAGTAACTATTGGAACAAAGTTCCTTATCGCACATTACTCGGCGAATGGGACGACGACAAAAAATTTAACGAAACGAAAAATGCTGACCACTATATTTATATACAATTTTGAACTTTAATGCAATGAAATAATATCTATGAGTGTTCGCGCCGCTTAATTTAAAATCCTGTCCTATCAAATTATTTCCACAACTACCCGCTTTTCCTAACCGCGTTACCCAATCACCTTTTCCCAGACGCCATCTTCCGTTATACGAGTAGTATTAGTACAACGGTAAGTACGAACAGGATAGTCATATGGATATGACTATCCTGTTCGTACTTACCGCTGTACTAATACTACTCGTCTTTACGAATCAGTCTGCTGTCGACCCTCGTACGACAACCCGCACATCTTTCCGCCACAACTTGCCAATAAGTGCAGTTATACCGCGCCGTGTGTGTACAAATAATAATCGAAGGCCGCAAGAAAGAGACAAGCCAGAAGATTTGTTGCAAGGCTCACGACTTGGTGATCAGCACGCATAGTTAGTGCAGCCCAGAGGCACGCAGGTTAGTCTCCCTTCTTTCCATACCAGCAATCCTACCAGCGCCATTTGGATACGCGTTCAGTCCCTAATACTGGGCTGTCGCGTTGACAATGAGTGTAATACACGTTTTGAAAATAGAATATAGGTCTTGTATTTTTACTTACAAGAACACGTAATATTACCTTTGTTCTGAAACACCCGTATCAACTGATACAAGTGACCGTTGCTTATGTAAGAAATCAAAAATATAAAAAAACAACTTCGTTTCTTCCACACCCCAACAAATATGATAATTGTACTCGTTAAACTGATTTCTAACCATCGCTTTCTTTATTGTTGCACAGAATTATCTGAAAGTGATACATATCAATCTCATATTACGTTTCTGCAATTGGTTGGCTGTAACGACGAGAATGGGTGTAGTGACGTAACGGTTAAGCGCGAGTTTCGATAATCTAAACGACTAATTAGAATTTTTTGTTGCATTTCTTTTTACACTCAGATACAATTTGCATTAATATATAATTATTTAATGCAGTTTTTTCATATCTAAAAAAAATTAAGTGCAATGTGAGGGGTTACGGCATCCTATAAGGAAACTGTGCTCACGGCTACCGTCTTTGGTTAGAAGTTTATTTGTTGTACTCTTCACTATTTTGAAAACACACACAATATTGAACGAAGAAATATATGAAGATCGCAATATTTGATTAGGAGTTACTGAAGATTGCAATCTTTTACTTCATCATTCTCTATCATAAGTCTAATTCTCAAAATTGGTAAATAATATTATTATAAACTAGGATTCGCCCACGACTTCGTCCACGTTGGACGGAATAAGCTAATTAAAACGTGTCCTAACAACTTGAATCAACTCCCAGGAGAAATCCCGCAGGATTCCAGGGATATAAAGTATCACAGATTTTTAAGACGGAAAATTTGCTATCGATCAGCGAAATATTACATCGGAATCCGATTTTTTTTCAACGGGGCCACTTTAATCCGCTCCCAAGAAAATTTCCGTCGGAGTCCCGGGATATAAATTACTACGAATTTTAAGTCCGGGAATTAACTATCGATTAGCCAAAACCGCATCGAAATCGGCCCAGTAGTTTTTACGTGAATTCCGAAGAAACAGACAAAGACGAAAAATCTAGGAAACAAAAGATTACACTTTTACAGTTTTATAATATTACCTACAGATGATAGGTCGACAGACAAGCACACTTTGTATATCGCTAACTTAAGCAAGTAACGCTTGTGTTATGGGTACTATGCAATAGTACAACAATACTATACAGACAAACAAACTAAATAAAAGAAATTTTGTTTACGAAATTTACCATGCCAAGAATCGAACTCGAAATCTGCACTGCAGTGAGGTAGGCCGAAAAGGGCTTAGTCCATTCAATCACAGAGGCCGTTTATTAGACGCTAAATGTCCCACTGCTGGGCTTGGACCTCACCATCTTCCATTTAGCCGTTTATTAGTGGTAAGAAATAAACAAATATTTACTTTAGCACTTATAATATTAGCACAGATTTCATGACAGCTAAGAGTTATAAATAGGCCATATTAAAAAAGAAATAGGTTAATATTCCCACGACATCGAAAACGACAAAGAAGCAACACTTCATCTATATTCTAGAATTAAATCGATTTAAGCTCTAGATCAATGTAACTAATTATTTCTGATCACTGTCCGTCACAAGCTTAAGCAGCGAAACCAATTTGATGCAATAATCTCAGTAATTTACGTTACACAAATTGCCTAGATCTTGCCTATGTTATTAAAACTGGCGTATGTTTCTCGGCTATTTATGTGATATGTATGTATTCCTAGTATTTACAGATATTTCGTTTGAAGGAAAGCTACTTAGAAAGTTTTATCAGATGTTATAAAGATTTTCTTAGAGTTAATCCTCAATACAAAATCATTAGCTCTTTTATTATACTATCGATCAACTTTATCTGCGGCTCTTCCTATGCATATTTTGATTTTGTTTTTAAAATAAATTCTTCTATTTTAGGTGATATATTTTACTTAGCGTAAATATGTGAATTCAGCCTCATTTTGAACGTATAATACATACGCATAGAAAAAAATTATCTATATACCCAAGCTACGTAAGTTACCCTTGTATTATGACTGTATGACATCTAGATACAGACTGCCAGACCGAAGTAAACAGTCGAAAGTCCGTATTTCTTCAAATTCAAATTCAAAGTTTTTTATTCAAAATAAGTTCCACTAGAGAACAATTTTTGAAGGTCATATATACAAGTTAAAATTTAAAATATATCTTATACGATTATCCCAGCCAAGACATTTAATCTAGGATCTCTGAGTGACGCTAAATTTGGTGAGTCAATTTAATCATTATTCTCATTAGATTTAATAAATTAAATTAAATGAAATGAACACACTTAAAATACAAACATTTTTAGTTATAAATAGATACAGTGTAAGAAGTATGTACGTATATAAAATTCACGGCAATGAGGCTAAAAACTCATCATAAAGGTGCCTTTCCACCAGAGATATGCTATGCTATGCTGCGAAAATATAAAAGCTAAGCTACGAAACTATGTGACCATTTCCACTGATGGTAAGCTATGTAGCGGAGCGAATAAGATGTGCTAAGAAAATGCGCCGCCGCAAGGTAGCTAGCTGTGTGAGGAAGATGCGCAGCTCGAACTATGCAACGTATCGACAATAGGGAAGACACGCAACTATAGCACGCATCCATAGCAACGTTGCATAGCACATCTCTGTTGGAAAGGCTGGTGTTGCTATGCTGTATCAGGAGCTGACACAGCGCTGATTTTCAGTTCTAGCCTCCATCAAACCAGAAGCGACCCAAACATGCTACTTCATTAGTAATAATAATAATAATAATAATCGGCAGACAAACACACATATTGTATATCCCCAAATTAAGCAAGTTACGCTTGTGTTATGGGTAATAACAACGGGATCTGGGATCGGCCCCAGAGTGGTAGGGGCCGATCCCAGACTCCCAGCCCATAATAAATAACGGAGAAAATACGTTTCCGAAATTTACTATACCAGGAACCGAACCCGGAGCCTCTGCGTTGCAGTGATGTAGGCCGGCAACGGCTTAGCCCGCTCAACCACAGAGGCCGTCAATTAGTAATAGCCGTTAGTGTAGTAATCATATGGAATATCCTTCTTTATACCTAACTCCTTTGAGTGTTTTCCGCTATTTCGTATAATTTAGGAATTGGCCCTAAAGGCGCACTCGAAAAATTCACTCTGTGTAATGCCAAAACCACCCACGAACAATCGAAAACAGTGATCAAAATATGATCTATAACAGTTAATTCGAATAGAAAGCACCAATATCTAGAAATGTTTAGTATACTAAATAACTGTCATTTGACCAGATATTTCACGGCTTCATGAATCCCGATGCTATGTTTTATTGAACTATTACTTTCCTATAAGTGAAAGTTTTCTTTCGTTGCAATGAGATGTTTTGTCTTTTTGTCCGGCAATTGTTGCTCGGTCAATCTGTGCTTACGTATGTATTGATATTAAACTTGAGTCCTTATGACGTAAAAGGAGTCAAATAGATCATTAATTATTATTTTAAAATAATTAAAATTATTTTATAATTTATTTAATATGTTATTGTACCGCCTGTTCTTTTATATATAACTATATTCGAATTTATTATAACATGTGTTCGCGCATCCCTATACTAAACCCAAGATTAGCACGGTATAACTTAAGAGGTCCGTTTAAACGCTGTTCAATGTTCGCAGATCCGTATAGAAAGTAAATAAATTGGTGTTAACAACTGGCCCCGGACCAGCAATATAATAGAAAACGAACAGCGATCGTTAAACGTATAATTCTGTACGTTTATCACAAAATCACTAATACACTTTAAGCCATTCGCGGTCAACAAGTTGATCGCGAGTCCAATCGTTTGCCGACCACAGAGTTGTTCATCGACAGAGTGCTCATTATATTTCATATACTGACTAGCAGTGCCTACTTATTTCGCGCGACATATGAACTTTATTTTTGTATTCTGCAACATGTCGGAATTTGTAAGGTAAAATTGTAGTCTTATGCCCTAAAATGTTTGTTGAAATCAATTTAGCTGTTTCTTAGCCTATTTTAAAAATTTTTGTGTATGATATATACACAAACACCCATATATATATATATATATGTGTGTGTGTGTGTGTGTGTGCCATATATACATACACATAAATAAACAATCACAAATTGCACATCTGTTTCCACTCAATACCATGACCATGTTGGTGAGTCACACAAGATTTTCCTTCTACTGACACCAGGCTCTCACCAATTTCTAGTAATTTAAGCCTTTTCTAGCAATTACTTATATTATGTTTTGTTGTGAGGGCAAATAAATAAATATTATTATTATGTGAACTTGGTATATACGCGTGGTGGAATGTGCGCGCTTAAAGAGATAGAAGAACAAAACGAAAGTACCTAAAAGCCATTGACGGTGCGGTTTTTTCGGAACATTAAAAAATTAACTACTTCCTTTGTATATAAAGCAAATATGCGTGACCGTTCTACAGGATTATAAGTTGTAAACAAGTTGACTACACCTGCATTTAACTTTGTAGGCAAAATAGAGTTATGAGTAATTAGTCTTGTTTGACTTTGTCGTCGTGCTTATCGGTTAAGTCAAGTCAATCATCATCAATCGGTTAAGTTATAATTCAACATAATTGTGTTTATTATAAAATTGGATATTAACAATTACGACAAGTTCTTTCTTATCTTCAAACTTTATGTTGATGCTTAAAAGTTTCTGAAACATAATCAAATTAACGTATAATTATAATAAACTTAAATTCGATATTTTGGCAAAATTTTTTGAGAAAAATATTTATTAGAATATAAATCATTAAATACGTGTTTTTCAAATAGTATAATTAATTAATTAAAGAAATAGAACTGAATATTGTATTTAAATTCATAATCAAAATATTAATTATTCAAAATTATTACTCTCAATTATATCGTTTTTCTGAACTAGTAATTTTTAACCGTTGAGTTGTAAAAACAATAACACTTAGTTTAGTGGTTAATGTTAACTAGAACCTTTGGAGTTTCAAGGAAAAAAATCAAATTCAACGGATTTATGTATTGAAAAGTAATTTTAATTACGTATAGCAATAGTAAAAAACTAGAAAAAAATACATTTTCGCCCTAAAAAGAAATAGGTTTGAAAATTCAAAATGAATAGTAAACAGCGTATTGAAATATTTTTACGATGTTACTTATATCTCAAACATCCAACTCATACAAAAATCTGTGATTTCATTTCAACAATAAACGAAGATTACAAAGTCATTTCTATCTTGAACGATAACTTCTCCACCAACTATTACAACATAATAACATAATCTTATCTACATAACATACGATACCTCACACAAAACATTTTAATCCACATATTTAGGCAATAAGCTTTATTATCCAACCGAAATTTTATTATTATTGGTAGTAAACAAAAATTCGTATGAAACCGTTATGAACCGCCATGTTTATTATGACGCTAGGGTTGTCACAATGAATGTAATTTTAAGTTACTTAGTTCATTTTATTTACTTATTATAAAGTCAAAGTTAATATTAGGATATTTATGCAATTATAATTAACAACGTAATTCGATTTTACTTTTAGTAAATGATTATGGAAAATTAAATAATTATTGAAATAACTTTATGGCATTGTACTAATTTAAAAACTACATTTTCAAGTGGACCTATTAAAAAAAATATTTACAATAAAATACGTAAAAATGAAACTTTTAGATAAAGAAAACATTAAAATAAACTACACATAAAAATAAATCTATAAAATACAGCGCCAAACTGGAATCACCTTGGGAACGTTCCCAAAAGACTGGCTGCATTACCCCGTTGAATGGTTGGTGAAGCTACAATTTTTTTATTTAAAAATCCTTAACTCTTAATTTAGAACCGTACATATTCATGTAGGAAAAATACTTAAAAAAACAAAGGTTCACCAAAAAGTGTGTTACCTTGAAAAGATAAGAGAATGTAACGGTTAATCTTCTCTCACTTTTCATATTTTATTGTTCAAAATATATTTTGTCAAGCATTTTTTTGTGAGTACTACAAATTTAATTGTGTTAATGATAATCGTTCTTGCAGTTAGTCCTGATTAAAATTTAATCGTATTTAAAGTAACAAGCATTCTAGTAGTTATACATATTTCATCAATTGATAATGTCGCTAAATTGGAAATAGTGCGCTATAAACACACATTAGAATATGAAATGTTATAGAAAAGTACTACATAATAATTATTTATATGGACTTGTTATCATGATAATTAGATTTGCCAAAAGTCCTCTAAATAAAATAATAGGTACCTTAAAAAATATGTGTTATGCCTGTCAACCCTATATAGTACATAATCTGATCCGCGGCGGTCGGCGCGTGCGCAGCTCGGGGCGATGATGTGATGTTGCTTTTTAAGGCGCTAATCTCATTACTTCAAACGATACAACTTTAATACTACTTTTCAAGACGACGAGCTATTACTTACTTTCATTAAGTGAACTAGAGGTTTCTGAGATATCCTTATTATAATATTTCTTACGACAACTAAAAAGCTTGAAAGCAAAACTATTACTTATATAGTTATTAACTTATTTTAAACTAGGTTTGCCCCGCGGTCGCGCCGCGTGTCAAACCCTAGGCAGTAGCTATATTTTCTTATACAAAAAATTAATTCAGTTTTTTACACATAATAATAACAAAGAAACTAAGTCTATGTGTTATAGTCTACACAACTGCCCAGCAAAGCACTAAGGCGAGTCGAAGCCAACCTGATTTGAAATAATACAATGAATAACATTTTGTTTATGGTAACGTAGGTATTTGTTAGTGAATTGAAAAAACGCGATTGCAGCACCATCTATTTTGCTAATACATCTATTCTAAGGAAACGACTTCATTTTTCAGGCTAAAATGTATCCTAAGTGTTAACTCGGAGTATAAGCCAGCACTAGGTCGAGTTTCATTTATATACGTTCAGTAGTTTCCAAAAATATGCGATTGCAGCGCCATCTTTTTCACTATTTTTGTCTATCTCAGGAAAACAACGTTATTTATCGAGATAAAAAGTATCATAAGTTACGCCTTAGGATATAAGCTACGTATATGTCGAGTTTCCTTCAAATTCGTTCAGTAGTTTTCACGTTATGCTCTAACAGACAAACAAAAATTCTAAAAATTGCATTTTCGGAATCTTCTGGCCCGAATTATCTAATGTAACTTTTTTACATTTTTAAACGCATTGTACAAATTCAAACCATTTATAGATTTATTATAGTATAGATGATTACTCAAACTGTTTAATGATTGAATTGTTTTCGTTTAATAAAAGAATGCTACATTTTTGTTTGATTTATTTGTTATAAAAATATATGTAAATAAAAGGATTTTTTTTATCTAATTCATATTACACATTTAATTTGACAAAATATTTGCCGTTTTAAAGGAATATAAAACTTTTTGAAAGATATTTACCTGTGTAAATATCGTTGAAAATAACTATTTTTAGATATATAGATAGACAGATTTTAGACTTGGAATGTGAATAATAAAAAATAGTTTAGTTGCTTTAATATATGTATATTGATTTTATATTAGACAGGCGTCATATACAGCGAACAAGAGAACGAATTGTCGTCATGACTCGAACATTTTTACAAGCTTTGCCATAGCTAGCGCTGACTAACCCTCCGTGCTACAATAGTATGTTTTAAACCCAAGAAAACGAGCCATAATAGCTATAATTGTTTTTTTTTACCGAAGTATAGGTTTGCGTTTAACCACTGTCTCACCAGATGTTGAGTGATGACGCAGTCTAGGATGGAGCTTGCTTACCTAGAAGATACCTATTCACTCGTTAATTGAAGACTTCAATATTGTATTTGTCAGGAAAAACAGACTCCGGCAAATTATTCCACTGTTCGGCAGTGCGCACCAGAAAAGATGAAGCGAAACGTTTGGTTCTAACTGGTGGTGTTTCCACCATGTAACGGTGGCGCAAACCGGTGCGTCTGGTTGTTCGATGGTAAAAAGGGGATGGAGGAATCAGCTCGTGCAATTCTAAGGAACACTCCCCGAAATGTATCCGATAGAAGACAGTCAGCCCCGCGACTTTGCGTCTATGCTCTAGACTCTGAAGTCGAGCATAAAAAAGACGATCATTGCCGACCAGCTTCCTGGCTCTTTTCTCAATTCATTCCAACGCCTCCAACTGGTATTTAGCTGACCCGTCCCAAAGATGTGAACAGTAAGTACTCCATGCAGGACCGAACTTGTGCTTGGTATAATGATTAAAGCTTAAATTTAATACAAAACGGCGAGTTCTAAAAACCTCAATCGCCGTTAAGATTTTACTGAACACCATCCCGCCGCCATATTTAAGGATAACTTGGAAAATGTCATTAGAACTGTATCTGCAGCAAATAATCAGCTTATACCACACTGGTAACATTCTCGCACACTGCATTTGTACTGTTACTGTTAACAGTAAAAAGAATATAGCGCTAATAATTATCAGAATTACTAGTAGCTTGTGTACGGGGCAAGTCAAACAGAAGAATCTAACTAAGTACAGTGTATAATTTTTTGTAATTTGTACTGCGATCTTGGCTTTCTTCTTTCGTCTTCTGTGTTCCATATTGTAATATATAAAACCTACTCTATATTTCATCATTAATTATAAAATTACAATCATTGGGCGTTACGTCTTCATGTCTTCTATCTAGCCTATATTATAATGTGCTATCATTTGTCCGCAGCTTCGTTTACCTTAATGTCATCCCACATTTGTGCCAAATCTTATCCACATCCGTTCAGCCGTTTTGGCGTGATTGGGCAACAAACATCCATCCAATCTTTCGCATTTATAATATTAGTATAGGTACAATAGCTGCATAGAATGAACAGTTGTAAAAAATATTATTATGAAACTAATATGTTTAAATAATTCTATCCGCCACACCCGGGAAACCACACCAAATAATAAAGTGTCCGATTTATAAATCTTGAAGGGTTGTACTGAAATGCTTTTACATTATCTCAAATTAGACATAGTTTTTTAATTGAATTTGTTCGGCAGGCGGGTAGACACCTGATGGAATACGGTTACCGTCGCCTATGAACATTTCTAACACCAAAGGGGTAACCAATGTGCTGCCGCTCTCTAAAAGGAGGCTGGAAACTGGCCACTAATACCACAACTCTTTTGTTGTTATGGCGACAAACTCTACACCAGGGGTTGTAGGCATCCAGACGGGCAAATAACCTACCACCTGGCTCTAGATTGTTTTGTCATCTTTTACGACACTGCCACGACGGCTGCCAGCCGCAGGAAATTGTATTCTTTCTCCCTTCCTGCACGGAGGATTTAAATAAACGTTAATTTACTATACATCCTCTGGAAACAATACTTAACTTATTTCGCATAGCGTGACACAACCAGTCGACATCCACCTTTAAGATCCAGTTTATAGCGGCGTGGGCGCATGTGGGTCGCACTAGCTCTAGATAATATTGAATACCACCAGCTCGTAGGAGTAGCCGAACGTAACCGAAAATGCCCGAAAGGTCACTCGGGCTAAATGTCAACGGAAAATATTTCGAGGTCAGATTGTCTATGCCCCGGGGCAATTTAAAAGCTACCCAGATAACATGTTTTTCCATACATAGAATTTTAAAAATAAAAAAATTAAAACTAATATCTATACCTTTATTTTTTTGTTTTTTCTGCTACAGAGATATATTAGCATCAGATATATAACTATGTCGCCTTCTTTGAATTTCACTCGTCATATATTTTGTATTAAAAGACTAAAGAAATAAAGAGAAAAGGTTAAAGAAATCAATCATGTGAACTTCTTTTTAATTGTTAGGTTTAGAATGAGAAATACTTTTTAGAATTGTATCTACCTAAAATAAATAAAGAGCCACTTTTAACATTTTCAGAACTTACCGAATCAGAATGTTTTAATATTTTTTTTATTTAAAATAACTTGACTAATTATAACTTGTATAGTTGAACAATGTTCAGTATATTCTTACGTAATTGTTATAGTTATATATTTAGTGCTAACGTTTTAAAGTATATTTTTAGTTATTTAGTTTTATCTTCATGATTATGAAGATCTTCGGGGTCGAAACCAGCGTCACCTGCCGTCAACTACATGCGTTCGTCTAGCTTGTCCCTTCGGATTTGTCAGTCATTTCCGTAATTGGCCAAATCTGAATAGTTATGGTGTAAATTAATAATTGTTTTATTCCTATGAATAAAACAATTTTTATTCACACCATAATGCCATCATTCTAAAACACTTTAGTGTCCGCCATAATACAAAAAGAGTTTCAGAAGCATTTAGAGGGGGAAAAGAACAAGCAGTATGTATTTCGGAACTGGCAAATTCTTACGTAATATTTAATTCCGCCAAAAATTGTTTGTCGTGTACGGTACCTCGAATTATAAATCAATATGTTTAGATTTTATCTTTAGGCAAATTGTGTCTCGTGGCTATTGTTTCATCAGTTTACTTTATATAATTATATGTGCACGATGACACGGTCAATGATTGACTAATACGGCAAGGTTTACTTTTAAATATATTTTAGCGTATTTTTATAGTTTTATATATATATATCTATTCTAAGAGTATAGATATCAATGCCATTAGAATCTTGTACATAAATCTCAAATAAATTAATTTATGAGATTATCTGGGTGTTTCTTGATTATTGTCTAAATTAGTCCATTTAATTTCGTTTAAAACACGTTCATAATTGGCTAGTTCTTTCTGCTCTAGTATACATTTTTAAAGTTTGAGGTCAACTCTAGTGTAATAATGTTTAATATTCATGCAAAATCCAGTATCCTGTACATATATCTACCTGAACCTAGTTTTCACCAAATTGTAGGTCTTTCAGCGATGCCGAATAACCTAATTATTATGTCAGCTCAAAAGTCTGATTTCACTTAACATTATTTTCCCGAAGTGTAAAATCAGTTGTGACATTTCAATACATCATGATAATCAAAAATCATTTGAATATTTCTATTTCTAACAATATTTTATCGAATTATTACATTAGATTTGATATTTATCGTTATTAATTTATTATTAAAATGCCATCTTTAAGAGGCTTGTTAATAAAAAACTTTATTTGCATAACAATGAATGAATCTTTTGTCGTAAACTTCCATTTTATTACCATTCTCATTGACATGTTTCGTTAGAATTTAATCTTCTTAAATGTTATTGGAATATTTAAGACACTACTAGCCAGTCATCGCGACAGTTTTTGTTTTTGTTATATTTAAATAAAGATTTATTGTTTAGAAATAAGTTGTTAGATCTGTATTCCTTATTTAGGACTACTTTTTAGAATTCCGTAAACATTTTGGAAAAAACGGAACCCCTATATTTCCGCTATGTCTGTCCGTCTATGCGTCTGCCTTTCTGCATTGTATGGTACGTTACATTTTACTCAAGACTCTAGAAAGGTACAGTAAACTATACTATTGTTGCCACTCCCGTCCATTATTGACACCCTATTAATTTAACTTGAAGTACGTTTTAACGGTTTTAAGCGTCGCATTTTATTTGAGTTTTTATTTCGACATTTCTCGCCGAACCTTAACGTTACTCATTGGCTTGATAGCTTTGTTTTCAGTTACCACGCCTACTGACAGGTGGCTGAATCGTCGAAATAAAAATAAAATAGAAATGTCGCGCTTAAAACCGTAATTATGTGTACTTGTCGCGAAAAATTAAGTAAATACTACCCTATTGTTTTATTTAAAAGATTAACGGTATTATTAATATTACGTTGATTGTTGTGGAGTTTTTAAAGGTTCGTAAAGAAGCCTACAAATTTACTTCAACTCAATATGAATAAATACGTTAGAAATCTTAATATTTGTTTACTTTGTAGCTATACAATGATAAAAATTATATTATACTTTTTAATTGTAGTACAGTAATGGCTAACGCACGCGTTTCAAACTCGAAGCGCGCGGGTTCGAATCTTGGCCTGAGCCTTTCTGATCTAATCTCTATATTGTCATAATTACCACGTGCGCACAATGTTGAAGAAAACATTGTGATGAAACCTGCACATAGAGATAACCAGTGTGTCAAACCTGCCAAGCCGCCTTGGACAAGCGTGGCGGGTATACTGTTCGTTCCCCTATAGTGAGAGGCCCGAGCCCAGCATTGCGATATTTATGTTATTATTATTATTATATTATACACCTTAATATCTTGAATGAATTGACAGCTTCCCAGTCACTGGGGGAATGCCAACAATAATGTACCTTATATTATACGCCACTATAATATGGTGTAATGAGCATAAATCAACACAACGTTTAAAATATATAAAACACAGAAGAACACATCACAAGTGTAGCGAACTCAATATTAATCAAATAAGTATTGATGGCAGTAGATTGGTCGTGATTAATACAAGGAAATATCGCGTAGTGACCTGGAAACGTGGCAACAGCACAATACAAATTCCCCAAATAAGTCAAACATTCAATACTCTAAATTACAAAAAGCAATCAAAGAGTCTTGTGCGATCCCCGGTCTAATGATAATGACCTGCGGGCGTGCCATACAGGGCTGCCAAGTTGTATACATTGTTTTTTTTAAAATGATAAATAGGTTCGTGTTTGACCAGGATCACGCCTAATATTAGAGCATGATGCGATCGAAGATGAAGCACCTAGAAAATTCATGCGAGACTTGAAGACTCCCGGATTGTACTTTTCGGGAAACAGACTCTGGCAACGCATTTCACAGCTCTGCCGTACGCAGAAGAAACGTGGAGGCAAAACGCTTCCGTTCGCACCGGTGGTGTTTCCACTCTGAAACGATGGCACAAACCAGAGCGCCTTGTCGTTCGAAGATGGAATATAGCGGAATTAGTTCGAACAGTACAACCGCACACTATCCGAAATGAATCCTGTAGAATACCGATAGACTAGCAACCCGGCATCAATGCTCTGGGATTTGAAACCTTGTATTGACAAGCTAGTCGCTAGCAATCAGTTTTTCCTTAGAAGATCATTTTGGTATATTACACACATGATTTTTGCAATCTTTAAATGTCTTAATCTAGTTAAAGAACATCTAAAGTTACATATCAAAGTAAAATTGTTTTAAATTAAAAATCTAAATACACAATTTAACTGAAATATCATAAATCCTACTTTTTTTAATCAAAAACTAGGATATGCCAGCGACTTCCTCCAAGCTTGACTTGCAATTCTCGCGGGATTCCCAAGACACAAGATAACGCAGCGTTATTTAAGACGCGACATTCTTAACGACGCGACGTTAAGTATTGACAGACAACGTATGCAGATACATTATACACTAATGTGGTATGCGTTATGAGCGTTATTTTTTAAAGTTTTAAATAAGACGTTAAAAATAATTTAGTAAGTAAGTAAAGTAATAATATAAAAGATATATTTGTTTGTATTTAATTTATATAGTAATTTAAGTATGTGTATTTAATTTAGAAAATATGTAGTTTAAGTATGTTTAATTATGATATACCTAATAATCTGCACCACCTACAGCGCCAGATTAGGTTAAACTATTCTTTAAGTTAGGTTGCCTGGAAAAGTTTGCTTTAAGCGATAAGGCCGCCTATTGTTTCTACCGTGACAATATTGTAATTGTGAATTTTTGAAATTGTATATTTGGTGAGCAATAAAGTATTATCTACCTATCTATCTTAACGTAGATGAAGCCCCAGCAAAATAACTATAATAATCATCAACTGAATAATATGTTTGTTTGAACAGAAATAATTTTACGTTACGCTTAAAAGATTATGACCACCAACCCTGTTAAGCGGGCTTCTTAAAAGAATTCGATAAAGCATTACGATATGAAGCAGGGCTATTCACAAAGCGGCAGCAAAGTCTCATCTATAGATAATCTATTTGGTATAACCTCACGACCTCCCTGGCCGGGCGGCGGTCGGCGGATAACAATATAATTAAAGAGAGATCCAATCTGGCCGTAGACCGATCCGGATGCGTTTACCGGATGGCGACCGGCCGCTCCGAGAGGAAACCAAATTCGCTGTGCTCTCAATACCAATGTGTTATTATTTACTCGCATCTATGTAGGCACAAGATAAATATAGATCTGTTTTAACTGTCGCGTCGTTGACGTGGGTTGTTGATGCAATAGGCGCTGGTAGATTTTGTAGTCGTATCTGTGAAATTTCGAAAGAAAACATCTTCTTTGTAAAGCAATATATTTTTGTTATTATATTCAAATCTTTAAAGTACAATTTACATTTTCTAAAATTCAAAGACGTAAAAAGATGGTTGGTTGTGAGAGTTTGACCAAACTCTTTCTTCGTAACGTCGGCGTCGTAAGGAGAAACAAAACTGCTGAGCGAATGAAAATAGCCAGGGCCCTAAGACTGTAAATTTAACAAAAATAACTATGCCAGTACGAGTCAAGATCTATTCGCCTGACAGATGGTCAAATTTCCGTAGTCTCTAAAATTCACATTAAATCAGTCTCGATGAAATCAAGTTTGATTCAATATTGAGCCAAGATGATTTACAGACTAGCAGAACGGTAAAAAGTTACGATTTTAATTCGATTCGATTGCCAATTTCAGTTACAGACACAGGGCCCAGCCTTGAAACCTCAATTTTAATGCTATTAAGTTTGCCGAATACTCTGAGCACTAGTGACTAATCGAGCACATATATATATATATATATATATATATATATATATATATATATATATATATATATAAGTTTCTATGCATAATATGTATATTATGATTATATAAATTAAAGGTCATTTTCATACGAATAAATAAGTCTATGAATACTTGCACAGTTTCAAGTACAAGTCCTTTATTTCCATTATTTTTCACTTCCATTATCTTTAACACAGAACCGGTAAATTGCTAGCCAAAGAATCAGTACAAAACTAAGAATTAAGAATAAAAATAGGTTAATGTTCAAACAATATTTCCAAACACAAATCATAATAACAATATATAGGTAAATAGACTTTAATGTACAAACATAAAACCCAAAATATGTAGACAGATATAAAAGATAAAATGACTAAATAAAACAAAAAATATCCACTGGTCACAAAAAGAATTCATAAGTTAAAAAAATAAAAAGTTTGATTATTGCTAGCTCTTTTAATTTACTTCCTAAAAACTATTTGACGTAATTTCTTCCTGCATTTCTCTAGTACATACCCACTCTATAATCCAGATAGTATCGGCATCCGCACGCAGTGGGTGAACTCTGAACAGATTTATCGGTCGTTTAACCTGCAAAGGTGATTTGTAATATCCTCCGCCCATTCTGTGGCGGAATGGAAGCGACCCATTACTTATTTAAATATATTATAGGTGTTTGTGAGATCACTAGATAAAGTGAATAACAACTGTTCTATCGAGATAAATTGTTTTTATCGACTTGCCGTTTTGTGTATGGGGTCGTGTTAAAAAACAATTGGTTCAGATATATCTTGCCGGTAAGTACAATGTAAGTTTGTTTGTGCTCTTGATTTCTTATCTCTTTATTGTAAGAGCTTATTTATAGGCTTCGAAATGTCTTGTTTTACTTTGGCCTTAACTAGCCTTTGTCCCATAATGAGAGTGAAAAGCGTACTTTGTATCATTTACAATTCGCACTTAGGTGTTTACGGTATTCTTGTGTATGAAAGATTTACATAACTTTTATATATTAATTATTCGAATGATTCCGAACTATGACTGTGTAAATATCTGACTTTATAAAACAATTAAGTATAGCTTTTCTGCGCCTTGGCCGGCTTGCATTTTTCTCCTGGGAAACCATCCTATTTTCAGGATAAAAAGTTTTTGTAGTTCTGTCTATCTAAAGTATAAATGAATGTAACAAATTTTATAATAATATTTTCAATCTCAAGGCTTATGAAGAAGAAATAAAGAAACGAACAAACTTCCAAAGTCACCTTTACAATTTTAATATAGATGTAAATTTATAATAATAGTTACTGACCAAATGCACTTTTAATTATAAAAAATTGTATTCATAGTTATTAAATCATATGAGATGAAAAATAGTTTAACACACATGATATCATGTTCTTACAAGTGTAGATTTATGACACATATATGTGGGTAGTTTCAGATAATAAATTAATGTTGGCGTTGACGTAAAGCGCCTGTTTCACTGCTGGAGTTGTCCAATATAAATAGTTTATAACAGGTTATAGTAAAAAGTTAAAAAACCACTTTTTCCACCACACACACACACACACACAGAAAGAGAGAGACTAAACGGCTATACTTTAACCACAGAACTACTTTTTAGTATTAAATAGAATTTGACCTCGAATTTTTAATTTCCCTATCCATTTTACAAATACTAGATTCTTTATCTTTTAATCCTGTCCGTTTGTTCTTCTGTCTCTATATATGTCATAGTAATTGTTATTAAATATAACATTGGCAAAATCAATATCATAAGTGCTTAAGCCTCATATGAACAAGACAACGACAGATACCGCATTCCTCTTGATAATAAAATGACCATTTAATTTCATAATTAAAACATGTATACTAATATATTCATATTAACGTATAACACTATTAAAGTCAGCATTTATATCCTCCTCTAGCAAATAAATCATCTGATATTAATATCCAAAACAAACATTATAGCGAGACCATAAATCACGTTATGCAATGGTGTACATAAGGCAGTATAATAAATGCGATTAACGCATTTATGTCTGGTTGAACAAGTATGGATGCAAATGAGCCTGTTACATATTCAGTGCGTACGAACAAACGCAGATAGCTTGTCCCGCCACTGCCTGTAGTGCTCTTGTGACACTGCTTTCGATTGTACTGTGTAACGGTCTAACCATAGTTTATAATTAATAAATTAACCAAATAAATTATTTTACCTACTAATTCAATTAAAATAAGATGATCCAATTCGTTCAAAGTAACGTTATACAAGTAAACTATCACAATGTATTATCAAATATTTGTATAAATTTGCATATTTTTACATACATATACTCAATAAAACTACGTTTTAACGATTTTAAGGCGGTAATTTATCGAATTTTTATTATTCCAACGTTTCAGTCAATTTCCAGTAGTCGTGATCACGGAAGACAAATATGTCAAGTGTCAATGAGTATTGTTAAAGATTTATTTAGCCTACCGCCAACTTGTTCATTTTAATTATTCAGTTTTAATTTTGTTTATGGGTATTATGTACTCTATGGAAGCCTAATCTAATTTACCACCGTTTCACAACATGTTGTGGTTTAAAGAGAATAAGTGGCGCAAGAAACTCTTCAGTAACATACCTAGCTCCAATAATTTTATATAATATTAAAATGGGTGGAAGGTAAAATAAAAATAAAATTGTCACCTCCTGTCATTGTTTACCTCCCTCCCACTCTTTTAATTTTAATATTATATAAAATTGTTAGAGCTAGGCTTATTGCTGAAGAGTTTCTTGTGCCGACCTCCTACTCCTACCTCCGAATCATATTTAAAAATTTCATGAAAAACATAACTTTAATAAGTGTTTAAATAATAATTGAAGACATGAATAGGTGAAGGAAACATGTTACTATTGCTCTAACTGCACATACATATAATTAAAATAAAATAAGATATGGTCCTCTTTAGGTATAAGAAAGACAGTTTGTCCTTTTGGACTGACAGTACAGGCAGTTTATAATATTGCCTGGCCAATATATTATTATTATCATGTCTTTAAATTATTCTATATTATCATGCTTCCTACATAACCCTTTCATCACTTTCTATTTTCAAAACCAAGAAAGCGTTATTTTCATGTCTAATATAATTTGTATGCAAATTTAATATTTCACTATCTGTAAAAAAATCTAAAAAAAATATTAAATTTAGTTTATATACTACAGCGATCTTTAATCAACATACAACAGATTTCGTCTGATCAATTGCAAAAGCTCTTGTATTCGGCAGACGAATTTTAAACAAGCCAAACCACGTGAGCAACTAGTCTTCTAGATTTTTTTAAAAATTATATTTAAATCACCAGTGACAGGACAGGACAAGTAAAATTAATCGTAAATAAAAGTACAAACTTGAATTAAATTAAATACTAAAAACAAACTATAATTATACACAAATTAAAATTTATTTAGAAACTAACTGTTACCCGCGACTTCGTCAGCGTGGTTTTTATTTCGCGGAAGCCTAATTTTAAAAGTAGCCTAAATTACTCCTTCTAACATCAGCTATCTACCAGTTAAAGTTCCGTCAAAATCGGTCTAGCTGTTTCAAAGATAAGCCGGAACAAACAGACAGACAAAAAAATTTTGTTTTTTTTTTCAATATACATACAGTGTATTACTTTCATATGCACTTAGTAAAAAAGCAAATTTTTTTATTGTATTAGTTCAGCAGACAGATAGACAGCCCACCTGATGGAAAGCGGTTACCGTCGCCTATGTACACTTGCAACACCAAAGGCGCTACAAATACTGCTCTCTAAAGGGAGACTGGAACCTGGCTACTAATGCCGGAACACAACTCAAAGTTGTTATGGCGGCATACAGTCATCCAGACTGGCAAATACCCTACACCTGGCTGAGGGTTCTTTTGTCGCCTCTTACGACAGGCCGCCCGGCCCGCAGGAAATTGTAGACTTTAATCATTCCTGCCAGGATAATATTTTGCCATTACAAACAGACACTTCATTTTTATTAATTTGTATAAAATATAGAATAGATTCCAGTGGCACTTTGAAGAAAATATATATCTAATGCAGCAAAAATAGATAGTGTGCCAGAGTAACAGAGGTGGCCGCGACCTGAGTATATCCGCCCGTCCATATTTGGTCGATAGTAGCAACCAGACCACTTTAGCCGATGAAAGCAACCCCGCACTAACGATACCGGCAAATGGAGAGCACTATCTACTACTTAAGCTTGCTAATTTATGTCATTAACATTCTTTATAAGGCCGGTGTTGGTTACGTATCGATCATTTGCTAAATACCTCTAGGTTATACTGCTTTAATTTACTAGTATTTTCCTTAGTCGTTTTGTTGCATATTTTAAGGTCTAACTCAAAGAACTTCAATAAATCGTTTTTAATATCGTATCTGTCTTATCTTTTCTTTCACCTTCGCCCAATTATTTGGGGTGGGCAGAATATGTATTTTCCCTCCATGCTCAAAATTATCATATCATCGTTCACACAATCCATCCATCTCTTTTTTGGTCTACCTTTACATTTTTACCCGTCAATCTTGTGATTGACGGGTAAAAATGTAAACGGAGGGATGAAAGTCACGTGACAAAAAGTATGATAAACTACAAAGTTTATCATACTTTTTGTCACGTGACTTTCATCCCTCTTCATTACATGTCCATACCACCTAGGTCTTCTTCATCTCAATTTTTCAGTCACGGGTGCAACTTTCAAAGATCCCCTTATGTACTAATTTATCACCTTATCCATTCTTGTAACACTACACATCCAACTCAACATTCCCCTCTCAGCCGAATGGAGACGTTTGTGGTCTATCAATTTAGTGGCCCAATATTCGGACCCGTAAAACATAACCGGTCGTATGACAGATTTTTAGTTTCAGTAATAATAATTATAACCATCTAGGCCATGGTAAATGAAATTTAATTTGTTAATACTGATTAAAAGTACAGTATAAAAAGTATAAAGTAAACCTATAAACCTCTGAAAATATTATCCTATGGATACCATCCCAACCTCTGGGTAAAATAAATATATTTTATGTTTATCCAAATTACCAGAAATACAAAGATGTATAAAATTTTCATTATATCTTAATTTTTTCAATGAACACAACCATTTAAATTCTCAAATCAGTACTTTTTCTATTTCTGTAATTATTTGGTTCATTTCAACTGTATTTTATTTTTATATATTTACTACTTTTTCATAAAGTTTATTATCACTTTTTTATAATAAAGAGATGCCGAATTTCTAATCTAATTACTTATTTTACCACTCTCACAAGCTGACGATGAAGGAATACATCATAAAGAAAAAAATACACAAGAATTTACGATCTATGTAACCCCCCAATCCACTTTGAACAAGCATGTTGGGTATACCATCCATGAACCTAGAACGTAACGTTAATATACAGATTAAATCTGAATACAAAAATGCCATTTAGAACTACTTAGGCCTCTTCAATTAGGTTTTATAGAGGCTTAGCTAAATTAACAAATACCTGCGTTTAAATATGTAAATAATCTAAACATTCGACGTTAAGGAAGAACACGCTTTGCATTAGTTTATTAGGGTACGCTAATGCGAATATCAGGTCGATGTACCGAACACTCTCTCAACTGAAATGTTTACAAACTCAACATTAAACCGCTTACAGAGCAACATGATTTCAAAGTACCCGCTTTATGCAAATTAATTTTGAGAGCTTTGTTGTTTCCTATATACCACAAATATTTAAATCTTTATTGAGATCTTTTAATTACTAGATATTTTATTCGTTTAAAAACCAATATTTAAGATAAAACATTCATAAACGAAAATATCGCCCCGCATTTTTCCCTCTGCGCTATGACATGGGGTTCTTGAAGAAGAGCGTTATATAATTTCTTAAAGGAAATCATCGCATTAGCAACGCCCCTGGTGGTCTACACGTCTATAGGTGACGGTAACCGCTTTAGGTGGCTAACCATCAGGTGGGCCGTCTGCTGATTGCCAGCTTCAGGCAAAAAAAATTAAAAACGTATTGTTACTTATAAATAATAATATCAGCTTATAAATGTATGGGGACGTTTATAGGCTGATATTTTTATTTATCACTCACTGCTGGACCTCCATGTTATCACGGGGAACGGAAGGAATATACGCCATGCTTGTCCAAGGAGAATTGGCGGGTTTCATCACGTTCATTCATTTCCTTCACTAACTAGAATGAGTAAATGTACATTTAAAAAAAACTGTCTAAACTAGGAAGTAATACATATTCCCAGCCAGTATTCGAACCAGATCATTTCAAACTAGAGTGCATTAGGCAATCAGCTATCACGACTTTTCTGTTGTCACTTAACACTTAATTGTCTCATAATTTATATATATAGTAGTAGAAGAAAACGTAGGTAAACAACTTCTGGCTTCGAAGCAAACGTTCCGTATGCAACCGGGATTAACACAAAAATATTAATGACTTTTATAACCCTACTTTTAATCCTCTTTTTAATTAACCATAAGTATTTTTAATTCTTTATTTACTAGGTATTAGTTAAGCACTTAGATGTATACATAACTTTAAAGCGCCCATTCCTAAATAGGATATATCATTATACTTTAAGGCGTGATAATAATCAGTGGAGGCAAAGCGTAATATCCGAGTGGCTTGCCTGTTGGCCTGCGCGGGCGCACTTTCTTTAGCCGGCACGCGACCGCTACTCGTGCGCACCCAAGCCTGGCCGCATATCGATATATTTAATTAGCTTTGTCGATGTACCTACTTGTATTATAAATATAGTAGTATAAAAATAATAATAAAATAGAATACACTTTATTGTACAATAATGTTAATGAAACTATACATAAAAACAAGCTAGAATTAGGTACAAATAGCTGCCTTAACGCTGACAACGGTCTCTTCTAGACAACCTTGGAATGGCGAGAACAATGACACACAAGCTAGGGCAGGGTTTAATGAATGATATGCTAAAAATACATATTGATATATGAAATAACATGTGTTTACAATATTTACAATACAGATTTCATTCCAACTTAATTTGAACGATACGTACGTAAAATGTAATTAAATTTATCTATTGGTATAGTTTTTATATCAATTATATTAAACACAAAATGTTTGAATAGTTTAGATATTGATGGATATTTAGTCAAGAAAAGAAATCTCTTCATCTAGATACTGTATTAGATTAGTTTTTTCTAATGGAAAATGGATAAGTAAAATTTGTAAATATAAGTGTCTTTAAGTTCATCATCATCAATATAGTGAAAAGTTTGAAATTTGTTTTGCATAATAAAACTACGTTTTAACAGTTTTAAGCGCGGTAATTTATTTGATTTTTGTTATACCGACATTTTATTATGCATACAAGTCGCGAAAACTTAAGAAAATATTTTATCTTGCATTTAAGAAATTGCATCACATACGCTTTACATTCCTAAAAAGCGTTTTTAACGGTCGCAAACTGATTCTTTGGGGTTATGTATATCTCAGCCTGAATGAAAAGGTATATCGGCCGTGTGACGCCTCATATAGACAACAACATAACCTCGAACTTTGGATTTAAATCTCAATGATTTGTTTGCACATTATATGTAGTAATTAAATATTGTTCACAGGCCTTAATAATGTTATAACAAAGACCGAGCGTATAATTGATACTGTTGTTATTACACCATATGATATATATAAATCCTTTTTATCATCAGATCAGAGTATTCAAACAAGATAAATAATAGTCTAGGTAATAGATACCTATTACCTAGACTATTATTGAGACTATTATTATTATTGAGGGTGGATATACATCCACCCTCAATATCAGGCCATACATACAGCGTAGTGTAACAAAGTGCAGTAAACTCAGGCAAAATAAAAGTGTATATATATATATAGTATATATGCATAGTATACATATATATATATATATATATATATATATATACTATGCATACTATTAACTAATAAAATATGTATCTTATAAATATATTTGTATGTATTTAATTGATTTCTAGTTTATTTATGTGTATTTGTTTAACTTATATTAAGTTATAAAATAGTTTAAGTATGTGCATTTAAGTTATGTCCTATGTAATGCTCTGCACCACCTACTTTGCTAGATTAATCCATAATATTCCTTAAGTTAGGTTGCCTGGAAGAGATTGCTTTAAGCGATAAGGCCGTCTATTGTTTTTACCATGACAATATTGTAATCGTACATTTGTTTGTTTTTTTATAATTGTCTATTTGGTGAGCAATAAAGTGTTCTTTATCTATCAATCTATATACAAGGCCTAGATGAACAAAAACGTCAAATGAAGTGAAGCATTTTAAATCTTAGTAAAATGTAGTTAGTATACACGTTGTTTGGGTCTGTTTGGTTGATATTAATGTATCCACTGAAACCAATCCACCTTTATTCGTACTAATGGTAAATCAGTGTTTTATATAATGGCAGATGTTGTATGGACTATATCGATAATCGATATATCAATGAAATAGAGCGGTCGACACCCATCACTATGAAGTTTACAAGTGGCACGAGCCGATATAATCTCGCGGGTCGATGAGACAACTAGATTGTTTCACTGGAATACTCGGTTTATAGATACAGCTGGGCTATTTACGCGATTGTTCATATTACGATTTAATCGTGAAACTCGATTCACGTTTGGAAAGTAAGTTTCGTATTTTAACAGACAATAAGGAAGTTTTATATCGATATTGGTCTTTGTTCGGTAGTTTGGGTATTTAGGTTTTTGTTTGCTTTAAGAATGTTGATTACAGAACATTTTTCGTGCTTTGATACATTTACTAATATACAAATATGAAAGTGATTTTGTTTGTTTATTTTTTATTTACTGTCTTGCGAATCGTTCACTGTATATGGATACTTTCGATAGCAGGGAGTAGAAAATTTATTTGTTATGTAAAATGAGATAATTACCTTGTTATAAATAATGATTTGAAATATATGTTCATAAGTGCGTCAAGTTGAATAAACGGATTATATAAAAACGATAATATTAAATCTAAAACGTCACTAAGGAAGATCATTAATATTAAGACATTGTAATCATATGCCATATGACGTAATCCTATATTTTTTATTATAGGTACATTAGTATTTATGCAATTTCACTACACAGTTATATGTACATACAGAATACAACTTCCTGCTAGAATTCTTCCATATAGTTAAATCCGTTAGTTTTTGAGAATCGCTGCGATGTATTTATAAAGTAACAGACGGACGGAGATGACGATTCAACGATAAAAAACAGAATTCAGTTCCGTTTTGTTTTTGAAAAAATAAATAAAATAATAAATAAATCGGCAGACAAACACAACACTTTAATATCCCCAAATTAAGCAAGTTACGCCTGTGTTATGGGTTATATACAACGGACCATTCTGGGGCCGATCCCAGGCACCCAGATCATAGTAAATAACGGTGAAAATACGTTTCCGAAATTTACTATACCAGGAATCGAACCCGGAGCCTCTGCGTTACAATGAGGTAAGCCGGCAAAGGCTTAGCCCGCTCAACCACAGAGGCCGTCAAATGACTTCGGTACCATAAAAACTCACGCGAAACCTACGACACCTAGTTCATATACAATATATTCATGTCACCATTAATAACATAACTACAATAATTTATACCTAAATTTAGTAATATATATGACGGTACAGTCCAAAAGGTCATTTTAATTAAATATAACAAGAATATCATTAGCAAGACCGCCGTTAATTTCGGTCGTAAATTAAGCTGTAAGCCACAGATAATAACTACTGTTTAATGAGTCTTATTATTCAACTAGTTTTGTCGCGTAACTTCTGCGATTTATTAGTAGGAAAAAATCTAATTCTATAGTATGGAAAATATACTTATAGGCCTATACACGGAATAATTGTAACAACTATATACGGAAAGATTTGCCTCGTGTCCATTTCTCCCTTCCCGCTTTATTTTTGTTGACGCAGGAGTAATGTCTTTGAATACCATCCTCGGGCCTAAGCCTTTAAGCCTTTAACCTTTAAACTAGTTCATAGATACTACATCTGTGACACTCTGACGCTTGGCTTCTCACTTAGGATACATTGCGGGAGAGGGTACCCTCTTCACCAAGTGGGGGGAAGTCCGCGAGCTCCCATTTTCCCATTCTCTTGTCTGCCCTCCCTATCCCGTCCCAAAGGCTGGCAACGAGTTGGCATTGCCCCTGGTTATTGCTAACTTCTATATGCCACGGTAACCGATTCCTATTAGATGGGCCGCGTCTCTGTTTGTCTGATTTGCAAGAAAAAAAACTGCACTAATGCATGCATGCATAGAATGTATGTGTGAGTTTTTGTTTCCCAAAAAGTAAATGTCTTCAAGTCTCGTATGAATAGGTATTACCTATGTAAGGGAGCTCCATCTTTGATCGCATCATTGTCGAACCTTAAGCCAGGTTGTGGCCAAACGCGAATCTATTCATCGTTAAAAAAATAACAATGATAGTGAAAAATTATTGTACACTTAGAGCGAAATAGAATGCATACCAAACATTGCAAATGTAATTCCGCTGCAGCTATTTCAATTAAGAACGCCTCCAAGGTTAAGATGAGGTTATTCGTATATAGTAAATGTTAATTATCAACCGAGTGTTAAGGTTATAACACAGTATACGCGTTGATTAACTTTTATAACTATACAGTGCACAATTTTCCTCAGTAACCGTTATTAACCGGTACTGAAAATTAGATTGTATTATGAATGAATCTTTATTTGTAGAAATACAGGTAATATCTTATGCTAATATATAAAGCTGAAGAGTTTGTTAGTTTGTTTGTTTTCTTAAACTCGCTAATCTCAGGAACTACTGGTCTGATTTGAAAAATTCTTTCAGTGTTAGATAGCCCATTTATCGAGGAAGGCTATAGGCTATATATAATCACACTAAGGCCAATAGGAGCGGAGCACCAATAAATAATGTTTCAAAATCGGGAGGTTTTTTTAACTTACTTTTTTTTACTATTCCACGCGGACGAAGTCGCGGGCAGAAGCTAGTTTGTACGTAAGGTGGTAACAATGTCAATTTGTCCCACTATACGGGAATTTGTCCTACACATGGTCATACAAATACAAAACACACGTTAATCTAAAAAATCATAACAATTCTAAATTTATAAGCACAATTCGATTAATTAATTACATATTGAATACAGAAATAAAAGAATGTCATCAAAATAAATCAGATGTCAGACAAAAATATAAATGTCATAAAAACACTTTTCCACCAGCCGTGTATGTAATTTTAATCTTCTTTTTGGCAACTCTCTCATGGATATGGGTATCAAATTAAAGACTTTTGCGATCATCACTTGGCAGGTTTTTGTCTTAACGTAGTGTTGCAGTTAGGTGTTAGTAGTCTAGTGGGGAACTCTAAATTTTACTCTAGAACGAATACTATCAGAATATTTATCAAACATAAATAAATTGCCTATCACAAAACTGCCTATTTCAAATATATATAAACTAGTAAACACATAATATCCGTGCAGGAACGGATAAAGAATACAATTTCCTGCGGCCGGGCGGCCTGTCGTAATAGGCGACAAAACAACCCACAGCCAGGTGGTAGGGTATTTACTCGACTGGATAGCGACCACCCCTGGTTTAGAGTATGCCGCCATAACAACCTTGTGTTGTGTTCCGGCATTAGTGACCAGGTTCCAGTCTCCTTTAAGAGAGCAGCAGCGCATTTGTAGCACCTTTGGTGTTGCAAATGTACATAGGCGATGGTAAACACTTTCCATCAAGTGGGCTATCTGCCTGTCTGCTGAACTCCTGCAATAAAAATAAAAAATAATAAATTTAATTTAAAAAAAATTGGTCTGCAAGATATCAAAGTTAGTTAGTTAACAAAGCACATGCCTCTCAAGGAATTGTGCATCTAATGAACATATTACTGGTGCCTTTATTTAAACTTTACACCTCCTCTGTACCAGTTCCTTAAATATGTGTAGTGTATGATCTACACAAAGGATTATAGTGGAATCTTTATATAGCATAAAACAAAGTCGCTTTCTGTATCAGTCTGTTTGTATATCCGCTAACTTCTCCTAAACCACGCAATGGTTTGTTTAATCGGTTTTCATTATCAGTTAGATACATTTTTCAGTGAAAGTTTATATATATTTGTGTGTCTGTGTGTGTGTGTATGTGTGTTCCTGTGTTTGTGTATATAAACCTAATTCAATTTTTATGTAAGTAAAATAGAGCTACTTTCTAGTATAATATACCTTCTCGTATAGTTATAATATATGTACCTTCTAGTATCTATAAGTCTGATAGGTATGTATATATGTACCTAAAATATCAGTCCTTAAAGATCGCGATGCTGGGCTCGGCCCTTCATATTGTGAGAGGATCAAACAGTACACCAGTCACGCTTGTCCAAAACGGCTTAACCGGTTTCACACATGGGTTATCTTGTTGTGCAAGTTTCATCACGATGTTTTCCTTCACCATGATCAGAACGTGATAATTATATGTACCTACCTTTATCAGTTTGCACATTAGTTCAGTCGCTATCTAAGAGGTGCACGCTTTTCCGGCCAGGATTTTAACCCGCGTCAGCTTGAGACGTGAGTGCGTTAACCTACCACGGCTTATAAAGTGCTAGTACATCTTAATTAATAATTATTAATTGTCATTTACTAGTATTACAGTTCTGTATATGCATATAATTTAAATCATTCATTAAAACAAATTCTAAATTTGTTCTTGAATAAATTAACATATATTTTGAAAAATAAAAACATACATATATAATTAACGTATATAAAACCTGCTTTTGTTATGATATCAGTCTTTATAAGCCTTCCGAGACGTAAAATTTTGAACTCAAATTAAATATATTTAAATTTTTACTTTATGGTCGATAGTCTTTATCCTTAGTCGATAGTCTTTATGTATTGTTAAAAGTTGTGGTAACTTAGCGGAAACGCGCTAGTGTCTCATTGAAATGATATGAATTCAAAGCATTGTGAAACATGTACCGCTTAGGCAGTTTTTTTTTACTTTATATTGGGTACCATTTATACGTACTTAAATGTAGTTAGTCTCTTGAGTTCTTTTTTCCAAAACATTTTAAATACATTTACGTAATTCAATGATTAAAAAATCCTAAATAAATACGTTAACAGCTAGAAATTATCATAATTCCAAAAAAAAGAGCACAATTTAGCATCATCAAAATATAATTTAGCAATGTTTTTAACTGCATTTCGCCATAAATTTACTGATTAAATTACTAATAACAACTCAAACTTAGTAGTTGATACAGATTGCAATATGCAACTTGGTTCAGATTAGCCCTACATTGTTTCTAACAGATGCGAAATACATTCTTAAATATCAAGATCAATCAAGAATATTTAAATATAATGAAGTATTATTTGGCTATGAATACGATAGTCATATGACGACAGCACGCAGCGGAAAACCAGAGCGAACTGGGCGGTCTAACAAATGCTTTCGGCAGCATCCGCTCAATCGACCCGCCTACTATGTCATGAACTCGCTATCCTTCACCAACCTTTGGTGAACTGTCAGTCTATCTCGTACCTCCGTAGAAGTAACACGCCCCACCCACAGCGCTAGAACATTTTCCAATTATTGTGTGGAGCTTTTTGCGCGGACGATTGTTATCAAAGCTTTCTATGAGGTGAGGCAATCCGTGTTTTTGTTTAAGCAAAACAGATGGTTTTTGTATTGACTTAGGGTTGGTTTCTATCTTACTATCCGTTTTATTTTATCATTGGTAGAAAATTAACATTTTTAGTTTTGTTTCTCCAAAAATAACTACCTGATATATGTATATAAATTGGTTGAAATATTTTTATTCTTTGATAGTTATCTAAGAAAAAAAAAATACTCCACGATGGCCTTTATGGTCTAATAAGCGTCATGACAATTTACTTAGTATGGTGCAGAGGTTCTCAGTGTACTCTGGACTGGGTGTAACTAGGGCACGGCCCTAGAGGGTTCGTTGAATGTTAACAACAACACAATGAAATTTATTTTATATTCATAATATACTTGTGCGTATATTTCTGCCATTTTTTTATATTAAAAAACGATAAACGGAAATAAAAATAACGTTTTTTATTCAGTGTCTACTAATAAGAAACTTGAACGGTCTGTGTCATGACAAAAATTTAATTAAAAAATGCTATTCATACGATTTTTGGAAGCAAACTTTTATTTTCTCTTTGGATTGTTGTAAATAAAATATTAATATAATAATACAACACAAATATTATTCCAAGTCAACATAACTTACGTAAGATATACAGTCAATGCTCTCCACAACGACGCCTAGTCGTAAATGACGGTTTT
This sequence comes from Dendrolimus houi, assembly GCA_039645545.1. Taxonomy (NCBI): domain Eukaryota; kingdom Metazoa; phylum Arthropoda; class Insecta; order Lepidoptera; family Lasiocampidae; genus Dendrolimus; species Dendrolimus houi. The sequence goes on from CM077122.1 coordinate 6,841,755, forward strand.
TATGTTTTGTCTCTGTCTTTCTAACACTGTGTCTCGAATAGGATTCGAAACAACGCAACAGATATCAATGAAAATTTTAAGAACAGAAATTTTATGCTAAATTCTCATATTTTTCCCATTTCGATATCTTGCGTGTTTCAGAAAATATAAATATACATTGCACACGACCGAAACCGCGAGCATAACTAACTAGTCTATACAGATAAATAAAATTGAAGTGTCTGTAATGTCAAAATAAAAATGTGGATAAAGTCATGGTGATAATGCGGACTAGGAGATCCGAAAATGCAATTTTTAGAATTTTTGTCTGTCTGTCTGGATGTTCCGGCTAATCTCTAAAATGGCGGGACTGATTTTGACGGGACTAACTAGATTAACTTAAGCTACTTTTTTTAAGGTTTCGTGAAAAATTCCACGTGGGCGAAGTCGCAGGCACAGCTAGTTATAAATAAAAAAGGAACTATGGATATTAAGATAAATATCTGTTACAGAACATACAGTTGGCAAACTGAAAGTTACGAGACTAATTACTTAACTGAAAGTGATTTTTTTCGATATCGATATTCATCGTAAGGTCAATAAATAGAGCATATTGCGTTATATTATTTATATATTGTTGTTGCAAAATACAATTGTTTAAATGTTCATTGTTAACTCTTAGATATCTTTCCGCGTGATTAGTAACTTCAATCTGATTGTCTGTCTCACAGCAGCTCTCGTTTGATAAGGTGCTGAAACTTGAGCATTTAATTGTGAGCAAAAATATCGATATTATCAACACTAATTTTATAAATAAATACAAAAACATGTCTGTTTTTTTGTTACGTTTTTAAGACTAGAACTCAAGGATTTCAATTAAATATGGCAAAGACATTATTTAGAACGTTTCCGGGGATTTTATCCAGGTAGGTATGCTAAGGACAAAGGGTAGACTATCCCAAATCATATTTCAGAAGTTACAGGGGAATGAATTCATGAATGAATGAATTCAGAAGTTATACATCTTATGATTTTCGCATTTTCTTTAGATAACTATAATTAGGACACATTACGGTCCTCTTTGTATATACTTATGATACTAGGTGGTAGGGTATTTACCCGTCTGGATGGCTGCCACTCCTGGTCTAGACTATGCCGCCATAACAATCTTGAGTTCTGTTCTGGTATTAGTAGCCAGGTTCCAGTCTCCCTTTAGAGTTATAAATGTCCATAGACGATGGTTACCACTTTCCATCAGGTGGGCCGTCTGCATGTCTGCTGAATACATACAATAAAAAAATTATCAATTAAATCAATATGAAGAGACAAATGTAATAACGTCGGTACCTAAATTACTACCAGAAATAGATACCTACAGGTATTAAGTAAATTTAAAACGGCTTGATAGTAAAAAATAGCGGGTACTTATAATAATTATGTCATTTTTTGTTCAGCTACCTTCACTTATAATAACATGTGGGCCTAAATATTTTAATGAAGCCCATTAAAAAGTAAAAGTTAGAAAGTAGCGGGTGGAATCTAACAGGCGGTGATCGATACAAAAAATTGAAAGAATGCATTGCCCCATTGCCCATTGCCCACTGTGGGTACCCTGACCCCTTACCTCTTTAGGGTTGATCGCTGCTCTTAAACCGACATAAGATGGTTCATGTCTGTCTTTCAATTTGGATGAATCAACTGAAGTGATACATATGAACAAACTCTAATCAATAAATTTCATTGAGTGAAGTCGTGTGCTTCCAGTTCTGTGCTTTTGACCAAATTGATTAATCACAAAAACTACTTAACGCATCTTATTGAAACCAAATTTTATTGGAAGTATTAAGCTCATTTTTTTCTAAAAATTCACTTCATAATTCAAAATTTAGAGGATCTTCATAGGACGCAATTTTCACGACTTTGCAAACTAATATTTCGCTAACTATATTAAAAAGTTATTAAAGAATCTTGTTATTATTTTTTAACATGTGACTAACAAATTTATAAATACCACACAAGTCATATTATATGTACAATTGTTACATTTGTTTATATTTCTATTTAAAATGTATCCGTGTAGGTAAACTTATAATAGTATTATTTATTATGCGAAAGTATAATAACTGGACTATATATGTTTATTTGTTGTATTTAACTAAAATTGTTTTTAAATTTGCTTTATAAGGGCAATAAGAAGTTATTGGTTTGTGTCACTTGTGATTTGATGGAGGCTGGTCTTGCAAATCAGCGCTGTGTCAGTTCTTGACACAGCATAATGCTGAGTTACCAGCCTTATTGCCGCGACTGTTATGTACATTTCTTTCTTAAAGTTGTATATTTTATAAAATTCTAATGGATTTATTTTTTATGAGTACGTATACTGATAATTTAGTATATTTTTAGTTTTATGTGCATTCATTCGCGACAATAAATATTTTTTCTTTCTTTCTTTACTATACATTGAAAATAAAAATTAACCCTTAGTTACATGTATGGCGATCTTTATCTAAACTTTTAGATTTTTCGCGATTTCACTCAATTACTTTGTTAATGCCTTTTAGCCTACATCTTATAATAAAATTTCATTCGTGTAGACCAATGGTTTTCGAGAAAAAATATTATTATTATTTATTTAAATGTATAGGACAACTAGATCCAAATATTCTATAGTTCGTAGAGCTTAAATAATTATGTGTTAGTAATTTACAAAGAATAAATACCTGTGACATACAAAACAGACGCATAGCACGACGTAATAGGTTAATTGCGTTTTTTTTTCAAAATAACTACGGAACCCTAAAAAAATAAAGATATTACTCGCGTAAAGTTGTATTTTTCATATGTAGTTTCACTTGCCTTACCATCGGTTGAATTTTGACATTACTTGTATGGAGGTTATGTGAAATTTTAACCGATAGTAATGCAAATGAAAGGTCGGTAAGATATAGGAACCGGTCGTGAGACAACCCTGCATCTAACTCGGTAAAGAAATAAATAAAAAACGTTATTGAGAAATGGCGATGGTCTCAGATTATAATTACGGTCCGGCCGCAGCCGTGCACCGTCAGCCTTATATGAAATATAAGTGTGCATCTGTGCGTACCGTGCTTTAGACTTAATAGCAATCTTTATAGTGTAATGCTGGCCTCTGTAGTGATGTTATCTCACTCGATTATCGATGTCGATACTCTGTTATTAGACGATAGTAAAATTGCGTGTTATCTACCCACGCATTGTTCTTTTTACAAAACTCCGTACGTGCTCTCGTTTTGTTTGTTTATTTAAATCGCATGTTACTGTAATTATGGGGGCAACCACGTATATTTTGATTTCAATAGTCTCGATTATTATATTGCAATTACTTCTTCTAGGAAATATAAATTACAGACGTTATTTTCTTAGAACAAAAATGTGTGGCTAGTTAAATTATATTATACAAGTATATAACAATGCCTTTGTTTTGTATAAAAGTTAATTAATAATATATGCATTTTATTATCGTTGCGCATAACCTCAAAATTAGATAATGAAGGTTCTTATATATTTAACTGTTGCAAACACATTAGTCACTTTGAATGCATCATGTATTTGTTTACTTATTTAGTATACTCCTTATCTATAATATTATAAAAATTCTAAAAATGCCGTGTTTGTACATTAAAGCTATTTAAAAAAAACAACTAAAATAGACTGTATAAACGATAGAAAACACGATGCAACTTTTTTAGATTCCTTGTCTGTTTGTTCGGAATTCACGTAAAAACTATTGGGCCCATGTCGATGCAATTTACATTGATCGACAGTAAATTTTTAGACTTAAAATCTGAGCTACTTTTTATCCGGGGAATCTCGCGGAAATTCTTCTGGGAATTATTTGAAATCACTAAATTGAAAAAAAATCGAATTCCAATACAGTTTTTTCATTGATCCATAGCAAAATATATAAAATGTGTTATATTTTTATCCTGGGAATCCCGCGAGAATTTTCCCGGGAGTGGTTTGAAATTGTTCGGATGCACAAAAATTAGCCTATTCAGACACAGTTGCCACCAAAACGATAGCTTATATTCCTTATTTAAATGTTACGATAGTTTGTGTCCCAGGAAACCAGCGGAAATTTGAGGTCAAGCGTGGACGAAGTCGCGGGCATATCCTAGTTTACATATAAACAGTATTGCTGTTATTAGTTTTATATACTCATAATAAAAGCTTCGTTAATTTAATCTGCAATATTTTTTTTGTGTACTCCTAATCCAAGCTCAAGAGATTTTCTCCTTGCCCTGAGAAAGAATACAACGGACATACTTGGCCAGACAAAATAATTTACAAAATTTCCTCTGTCGGGAATCGAATCCGCAAAATTCGATGTACTTAGTGAGCCAATTAGAACATTGGACCATTAAAACAGTCAATTACGAATACAAGGGTGGTGTTTATATTTTATTTTTAAAGCGAAGCAAAAGCCTATAGTAGTAAACAATAGATCGCACGTATACGATAAAAACGAACTGAGACAGTCCGAGACACTATAATTCTTGAGTGCAAACTCGCTCCTGTCACATTATTATCGGCGTAGGCGCATCACTGGCCGGGAGCAAAGGTTTCGTAGAGGGCGCGGGCATAGGGATGCCAGACGTTAAATCGAAAAGTCCTTGCTAAAACATGTGATTTCTTTAGAAAAGTTCTATCTAACATTTATATTAGAAGCAAAGGAATTTTATGTCAGTAACATCAGATTATTTTTACTACTCTTTATACCTATACTATACATATAATAATAAATAATCGGCAGACAAAGCTTGATGTTGTATATTCCCAAATTAAGCAAGTTACGCTTGTGTTACGAACAATATAAAATGAACAACTCGGGGTCCGATTCTAGACATCCAGATCACAGCAAATAATGGAAACACAGTAAATAAAACTCTAGGCCTTTGCATTATAATAAACTAAACTATCCAACGCATAGCCCACTAGACTACAGGGGCCGTCTTAATATAAAACTTGTAAAACGTTTATAAATGTATGTTCATTTCGATGTATAATCGGGTAGACACACATGTTACAATAAATTATAAAGTTATTTTCATAGAAAAAAGCGTGAGCTAAAACATATCATGATAAAAATAATTTTAATGTGTTTAAATAATAACTAATCCGCTATTTAATACGTTAATTTATGACTCCATAAATATTATATAGCTATGCTTGTGCAAAATATAGGGGACTTTAGAGTTTTTGGAAAAGATAAACAGTATCTCAATTGGTGTGTTTTGTGAGTTTTAAGTTAATTATTGTAACCAAAATTGGAATTTTTTTTGTGAAACGTACCCACTTGTTTAAATTTCTACCTATACCTACTTATAGGTATTTTTTATTACGTGTTAATTATGAAAGACATTATCCGGTCGGAATTCTGATATGTCCAGACACACCCTGCCAGCTGGCAACCCTGCGCGTGCATCAATTTGCGCGCAGTAGCGGCCGCGGGCGCCGCCGCCCCTGTCATTAGGACCCCCTCCCCCCATCCCTCGGCCGCCCCGGACATCACCGACCCCGGGGGAACATACTTTAACCTTTTTTGCTCCCCTGCAACCTGTTCGTAGGCTGCTGCGGCTGCGCGGACGCAATTTGAGTTCGGTTCATGGCCATGGGGGATACGCAACGTGTAGGGCTGCTGTACAAATGCCATCTGTCGAGTTTCTCTTTTTGTTTGTGCATTTTAAAGAACGATACGTTATTTCAGCTATACTTATATTTAACTAGATGCGTGTGTATTTGTGTAATCTGTGTACATAGCCTTTGGCGGATTCACACCTTTACCGCCAGTAGGCTATTCAAATTTGACCTCTACAATTCGATACCCTAGTTTACAATGATATTAATTACTAGGATATGCCCGCGACTTCATCCACGCTTGACTTGAAATTCCCGCGAGATGTCCGCGGGAATTTACACAAAGTAGCGCAGCATTTAAAAAAGAATGTAAGCTATCGTTTTAGTAAAAACTGTGTCGGAATAAGCTAATTTTTATGCACCCGAAGAACTATAAACCACCATAAAATTTGCTATCGATCAGTGAAAAAATCACATTGGAGTTCGATTTTTTTTAATTTGTCCGTTTTGAATAATTCCCAGAAAAGTTCCCGCGGAATATCCAGGATAAAACTAGCGCAGATTTTAAGTCTAAGAAACCGGCAAAAAGAAGAAACAAACAAACATGCGAGAAATCTAAAAAAATGCATCGTGCTCTCCATCGCCAGCGTTTATATAGTGTATTCCAGTTGGTTTTTTTTTGTGGCTTCAATGTACAAACACGAAATATTTAGAATTTTTTACTATTGTTACGACCTACACGCCAACAAAAGTAGATTCACACCTGTATAGCATAAAAGCACACTTCATTACCTTTCCGAATTTGGATTTCTTTTGTTTAATTTGTGTTTAAAATTTGTAATTAGAAAACAGCCCATTGTGTATTGTAATCTTTTATGGCAGTCATTAGCCAGTTGTGTCGAACTGATTCTAAGAAATTTAGTCTACGCGGTCGGACAGCCATATTGTATCAGTGCAATAAAGCAATGGCCTAATGGAGCAATCGGCAGTCGAGCGATAACCACAAGCGGAGCAAGACTAGTGTACATTCGGTAATCTATTTAGTGACGGACTTTGCGCGTGTTATTGAATCGTACATTACGTTTGGACTGATTGTGTTCATATTTGTACCTGTGTTAAACGTGTTTGTATAGTTCTAATAAATTCTATAGTGATTCCAACGGCATTTTAATTCGAGTCCTGCAACTCGTAACAATATTATAGATCATTTTTGGTCAATGAAGTTTAAGCTAATTTTTGTGCTATCATCCTACACTAATAACACCGTGGCAAAACAAACACTGTCGCCCACTGACCTACAGGCCAAATTTTATAAGTTTGGACCACCGAGTACATTAATATAATATGGACTTTGGATTTTGGAACAAACATCACAAGACTTGACACAAAACATCTCACATCATAGATAGACTTTCTCTATCTAAGTCATGTAAAACTATCCAATAGGTCATTTTTATTCAATGAACGAAACCCATCAACACCGCCGTTTTTTCGTATGATTGTCGTGACTACGCAAATCGTAAAAACATTTATCTTGGTCATGAAACATGTTTTTGAATCGTTTCTGTGGATCTAATAATTTTAGGTATATGATAAATATTTTAATTTCTGTAAGACATAAAACAAGTTTGGCCTCAAATTTGTCGACCCTAGGCTCTAGCTTACTCAGCCTGTTGGTGAATCCGCCATTGTACATAACACTTCGTTGCACACCAAAAATTAGTACCTTTTATCTTCGTAATAAAAAAATTATCGCGACCTATTGCTTAAACGATATTTTCCTGAGCAGTGCCCCAAGTCTGCCATTACAATAGCGTCAGTATGACCGTAGAACCTATGGTATACAACTATGGGGCTGCACCAAGCCAACCAATGTAAACATGATTCAAAGGTTTAAAAATAAAGTACTTAAGGACATCTTCAATACACCTTGGTACATGAAATCAGACGATCTCCATTGAGACTTAAAAGTGGACTTCGTCACTAGCGCAATGAAAAAATACGCTGAAGCCCACCAGCAACAGCTTCGATAATACAGACTTATTAAGAAGACCCAAAAAGATAAAACCATTTAAGTTAAGTGTTATAATACTCTCATAACAAAGTGCTATGTTGCTAAACGTTAACAAAGAACACATGAAAAAAGGCTGTTCTCCTTAATAGGGACAATAAGAAACTTGTTCTTGGACACAATCTTAGTTTAAGTTATATCATAATATAACTACATATATTTTAGGGCAGATTTAAATTACTCATTAGTCTTGTTTCCTAGATTAGATTGTAATTTTAATGTTGTATCTAAAAGTCCATTATTTATGACAAAAAAAGGTTTGATTATCATTGGCGTGATAATGACATCATCATGGATATTTTTGTATAACAATTATGGTGCCATTCTGAAGTCCGTGATCGATCATTCATATAAGATTGAAATAGCAGATTTGGGACCCACATCTCCCTTGTAATGTTACTACAGCTATAAAATAACCAGCCCTGCCTACCTGTAAATTACAACATAAATACAATACAGCTTTGCCTTATTGCTCAGGGTACTTTTAATAAAGGGTAAAACTGTTTTACAAACACCGGATCCGCTGTACAAAGTAACTTCCAGTGAATGTGTATTCGTGATCGGGAGTAATTTTTCTTCGCTAATTATAATTACAGCAACATGGTACTAACTTCCATTTGTAAGTGTTGGATCATCTGTTTTATTAGTTCTTTGAGATATTTATTTTTACACTATATTGATTTAAAGCTAACATAAGAGCCCACGAGGGCCAGACCTTCGTTATTTTATAAAAGCTGAAAGTTTTCTGTGCATGTCCCCTATACAGGTAAGAACGACCAGCTACTATAGAGTTTGGGCTGTGGTTACTTGGGCAGCTAACAGGTGGTAAAGGTGTATAAAATAGTACCTTAATTTCGTTAAAGTATAAAGCTCAATTTTTTTTATATTTTCTCCGGGATAACTTTAGAAATCTTGTCATCCATTGCCGGACATTTATGATAGTTGCCACCCCCTGCCAGACAACTAACAGACTAAACTTTCGTAAATTATAATTGTACTTTCGTTATAGTATAAAAGCTAAATTTTATATATGTTACTTGGGGACCTATAAAAAAATGTTACCTCAACAGACAGTTTTAATGGTTTTTACATCTTGCCAGACACATTGAAAGTCCGCTGTAGGTGCGTGCCGGAGTGCTTATTCCGTGCTATCTTTTAAGATATCCAATAAAAATAATAATTTTAATATGTTCATAGCCATGTTATATAAAGTAAAAAAAATATTTTAATATTATAAAATACAAATAAAAAGTATTATTACAAGTAAAAAAATTTAATCGTTTTTTATAAATTACATCATTGTCGTCGATATTTTGAAAAATAACCACAACCCAAACTCTATAGTCGCTGATCGTTCTTATCTGTATAGGGGACATGCACAGAAAAACTTTCAGCTTTTATAATATAACGAAGGTCTGGTAGTCGTGGGCTCTAGATCCATAGTGCTTTTTTTTTTAAAACCTATAGCTATATATTTGTTATAAAAAAGTGTTTATTTTGTAAGTTCTCTGCAATATTTATGAATTATGTATAATATTGAGGAAATAAATAAGATTAAAAATAATTAATTATTTTAGGTAATAATTGCAGAGAAAGATGTTCATATCTTTAAGTCGACAGTGTAAATTGTATTAAACTCCATGTTTTTTATTCGTTCTAATAATTTCAGTCCATAAGTGTCCCAAAAACCTGGTTCGGGCATCCTCTTCTTGGCGGACAGATGGAATACCTTCCACGCTTGTCCAAGCCTGATTGCAAGCGTGTAAAACAAATTGATTACCTCGATACTTCCATCACTGTCTTTATTTATCATCTTTACATAGTATAAAACAAAGTCGCTTTTTGCGTTTGTCGCTCTGTATATCCGCTAACTCCTAAACCACGCAACGGCTTTTTAAGCGGTTTTCACTATCAGTTATTTTCACTGAAGGTCTGTATATAAAAAACCTAATTAAGCTTTTATATAAGTAAAGCAGATCCACCCCCACGGGATTGTCCCGCGCCGTAGCTGCTGGAAAATCTCTAGTATTCATCATGATTACCAAAGATGGCGGCCATTTAAGTATCTCACTAATAACCTATCACAAATAATCAACAAAATAAAGATCTAGTTAAATTTAATAAAAATATAATGTAATTTTTTTTTTTTTTTTGGAAATAATCTGGTAAAAGCATGATAATTAATTAACCTGTACATTATTAAGCCGAAATTTCTGCAAATGAAACACGATTTTATAAATTTATAATTAGATAATAATTCTAGTCTAATACCCGTTATTTGAGCAAACAAAGAACAAAAAAAATCAAATACGTAAAACTCCTTTTTCTAATTTTCTAAAAGATAATTGTTCTTTTAATAGACCACAAAAGCCGAAAGCTATTTCTAACTCAGAACTTTATATGGTTTCAACCACATAAAAAGGTCAAAATAAAAAAGGCCGGCCGGCCTGTGATGAATTCTCGAACCCGTAATTTGACCCGCAATTAAACAATTTTCTCGAATATCATTCTGCTTTGTGGTGCGACGCAGGCGCAGGTCACTCCCGGCCCGAGCGAAGCCTCCGGGCGCACACATTACCAGTCCCGGACCAATTCCAAGACTAACCTCCATTTAACATAAATATGCCCCCGAACCACTCTTCTGAAGGCCCGAAGGTTATGCGGGTCACTTCGTTTTATTTCAAACCGCTCAGTTTTCTAATCTCCATCTCGAGCGGAATGGGTTTTAATTTACATAAAAGTAAACTTGCAACCGCGCCGGGATAACGCTAATGGCAATATGAAAAGAGAGCAAAACGCCACTCGCAAATTGACCTGTCCCTCAACGCCCGCCGCCGACCTGTCGCCGCTAAACGATTCAGTTCCCATGATCTAGCCACAGCCAGTAGCTATCTCGCTTTAATTATTCATAGAGTTTTTATAAGCTATCGCTTTTTACCGCTCGACGGCTGTCCGCTCGAAGCCTTATAAAATTAAAAAAATAAAATAATCGAACGTCGGCGCAATTTAAAAAAGAAATACGTCGGATGACACGGATCGAACTCCGGGCAAATGTCGCGCGGTAAAAAGTGGTCGCTGGTTGAGCTCGGAGAAGCATCGCGGTGTGGGGGTTAAGGGGGGAGCACAGGACGTCACGTAGGCGGCGTGCTTTTTGTCAACGTTCCCGCGCAGATGACAGGTCGCTGGACGCTGCGGCCGCGACCTGTCGATCCGCGGCGAATCGCCTCAATGCTTTCCATTTAGGTAATTTCAATTTTGCAATGCACTATAATGGATCGCCTGATTCTTACCTACGGCATTTTGCTACGTTATTATAACTGCAAGGCTTTACTATGAATAATAATCAGTTAATTATAAGATATATCCTACTTACGAACATATTATGAACAATATTTTGTATGATTATTATTTCATATTTGCCTGTTTAAAATTCTAATGAATTTTAATTCGGATTCGAAGTACCTACTAAGTTGCAGAATGAGAGTTTAAAAATATGTTTTTTCTGTAATAAGATTGTAATAAATTTTTATGACCCTGAAGCAAGTTGTTTCGTTTCTTCAGTCTATGCTTGAAACAACAGTCTGCCAAATTATACAAAAACAATAATTCTGCCCTCTCATGGAACTTATTTATATATTTTTTTAAAGTTTTAGGTCACTATTCCAGAAAAAGTTTCCGAAATTCATTTAATCAGTATGAGTCTACAACGTAACAAAATATACAACTAGTAACCAAGAGACTAATATAGATCTAGGATACGCCCGCGATTTCGTCGACTGTTGACTTGAAATTCCCGGGACACAAAGTACCACAGCATTTAAAAATAATGTCAGCTATCGTTCTAGTAAAAACGGTATCGGAATAAGCAAATTTGTATGTACTCGAACAACTACAAACCGCTTTCGGGAAATTCCCACATTCCCGGAATAAAAATACCACACTTTTATTACATAAAATTTGCTATCGATCAGTGAAAAAATCACTTTAAAATTCGTTTTTTTTTATCTGGCCATTGCGAATCATTCCCAGAAAAATTCCCGCGGGATTTCAGGATAAAGAGTAACGCAGATTTTACGTATAAGAATTTGCAGTCGATCAGCGAAAACCGCATAGAAATCTAAAAAAAATTGCATCGTGTTCTCCTTCGTTTATATAGGGGAACGTACCCATACTACGTGACCCACTCTGAGAGGGGAGGGGGTCTTCAAAAAACCACGCTTGGTCACAGGGGCGGGGGGCTTGGGTTTTCGTCACATAGTCAACACCTTCTAGGGAAATATTGTGCTTTTTCGAGCTATATTTAAATATGGCGCGCAGCGTTTAGCGCTTTTTAAACTCATAGATGGCAACACTTACGTACATATGCCGGGGTAGTCAGCTGATTGAAAACTAAGAGTTTTTAATGCAGTGCAGTTGTCAAGCAAGTCGACGAGAGATCGAGCTGATAGTAATAGTAATAAGTGTTCGTTGAAGATGATTGAGATAAAAAATAAATGAGAATAAAAGAAAAAAGACATTTGTTTTTGTGTATTAAGTTCCTGTTATGATAAGTTTTTTTTTATGTTTTAACTTGTTATTATATATGTATGTACGCACTCTTGCCATCACGCGGTAAGCACTGTATTAATAAAGAAAAATATGAGCCAAATGATTTTTTTTTAAACTTTCTGTCGCCAAAAAATGTTTTAAAACCATATTTATGAATTACTACATGAAAACTAGAGGGGGGAAGGGATAAAAAATTATAAACAATAAAAATGGGTCACGTAGTATGGATACGTTCTCTAGTCTATTCCAGTTAGTTTTTTTCTAATAGGTTCAATGTACAAACACGGCATGTTTAGAATTTTATAATAATATTATATTGTACTTAAAGCTAAAATGTGCCTTCTCTCTCTTTTCAGAATTTCCGCGAAGAGAGAATCGACGGTGCCGGACTCCCGTTGCTGACAGAAGACCATTTAACAGGCATGCTGCAAATGAAGTTAGGGCCTGCTCTGAAGTTAAGAGCAGTGCTCATACGGCGACTGGAGCCTTGTGCCCAATGCCAAGCCGCAAGTGCGTCGGCTGCAGCGCAACAGACCTCAAACACCTCCACTCCTAAGATCAACGGGGCCGCATTGAAACCAGAACCACGGAGTAACACCACCAGTCCGAGTTAGAACGGAATATTTTCGGTTACTTAAGTCTTTATTTAACTTTGTTCCTGATTTTCATTTAGTATAACTTGACAAGAAGAATTATATCTTTATTAATAGATAAATAACAAATTTGCTCATAAATGAACGAGAAATTAAGTATTTCGTTTAGGGGATTAGGGTCGTACATCAGAGTAAAGTCATGCGTCTCAGATCAAACATAAATTATTTTGATTTTTGGAATCAGCACTGATATAAAAGTACGAGCCGAAACCAATCAAAATTAATCCTTTTCATAAAGAATCATTTCATTTTATTTTTAAAATGTCTTCAGTTGATAGTTTAAAATTATGTATCTACTTCGTAGAGGGAGCATTATATAAAAATAGTTTAGATAAGAAAAACAGCTGTCAAAATGTGACTTATATAATTATGTTTTCGTTTGTTCGAAAGAGATGTATTCTGTCTTGTTGTTCTTATGTATAGAATTTTGACTGTGACGTTCTTTTTAACGGCAGCTTGTCTTTAACATTTAAAATCGACATAATTTTGTATATTATATGACTGTTTTAAAAAATTTAGTAAACATTCTGGAAGGAATTATAATAAACGCGGTTAGTTGTGATACTTTTAGTAGTTAGTGAAAACATGATCAGTTTATCTGCTTTTATTAAATATACGCGCATAGATTTTTTATACAATTCTCCCTCTACGATCTACTGAGTTGATATGTTCTTTCTATAGCTTGACAGCTGTTTCAAACATTGCTTTTTAATCGGAATATTTTGCCCTCAGTTATCATCGGCCAGTGTCAGTTTTAAAATAATTAACAATAATTATTATTATTATATTGAACGAAGCATCACATTTTCAGAAAAAATTAAATTAGTTGGAAACAATAATGTTAAGGATAGTGTAAACTTCATTACTCCAGTCAGCGAAGTTCTTTACCACCTTTGACTATTAAAAAAAATGTTACAATTTTCAATAGTTGTCATTTGTTTTTGTTTGTAATATAGTCAACTTACATCACATTCGCAGTCTTCCCGTTTATAGATTTTTGCATTTAGTTTGATAATAGGCGCTTTAGTGTTAACATAAGTTTATAAGAGTATGTTTTTTTTATTCATTGTAAATTTTAATACTTAAATGTTAATGTTTTGCCGTCCAAATGTTTTTAATTATGTAATACAATTTTAGTGACAATTAGTTTATGTATTTCAATTTAGTGTCTTAAATTAGATTATTTTGGATTTGTCTTTTGATATGTAAAATATGTGAAGAAATTTTGATATCAGTAAAATTGTTATACGCTTTTTCGAATTGGGGAGAGTTTCGTATAGTGACTTTCTACTATATTTTTTTTCGCACATAAGATTAATCGCATAAACACACAAGTGAAAAAGAAATCCAGAGAAATTTAATTTTAAACACTGAATCGAATATTCAATATTATTGATACAACAAAATAAGTTATATTATCGGTGCTAAATGACCCTGATATAATTATAAAACTTACGTAGTTTTTTTATATATTACATTTAGTATATAAATGCCTGTTAATATAAAAAACGTGAAATTCGGAGGCTACTAACTACAATATAGCATACAGGGTCACAAAATGCTGTATATATTAATACTTACATTATATTATTATACATTATAAATATGAAAATAGTTGTATAAATGTATAAATTTTTACGTCAATTAGAGGTGTTCCTGTATCTCACAATTCACACAACAAATCGCCAAAACAGATCTATATAAAAAAAATATGACACAGTTTTATGCAACCAAATATTTACGTGTACTAATATTTTATTTAAAACATTAAGTACTATCTGTTACTATAATAAACCCGTTGGGTTGTCGAGTTTATACAATAAAATTAAAAATGAAAAAATATCAGGGGCTACTTCGGAACAAAAGGTTCCGAAAATGTAACTCTTAGAATTGTTGTGTGCCAGTGAAAGCATCATGTGATAACTACAGAGCGGATTGAAATGAAACTCGACACAGAACTAGCTTATATAATAATACTTAGGACTCTTTTAATCTCGATAAACGAAATAGTTTCCGTGGGATAAACGAATATATCCAAAAATGTGGCGCAGTGGTCGGGTTTTTTACATGCCGGCCGCTGTTCGGTAAATCTCACTAACAACAACATACATTGTCGTCATGAAAGACCAAATAAAGTTTCGCCGGCGGATACTAATTATTTACTAAAATTTTACATAATATAAACCTTTTTATTAAATAATTACTTCGAGATCGATTGAACTCGACGAGCCCACAAATTGGTTAATATTAAGCCCACAGGAACCCTCAATAATGTTAATAAAAATGTAGCATTTATTTTACACCACACCTGAATAAAGCTCAGTATATTGATACCGAACTACAGTAATTTGTTGTATAATACTAGTTATTATATTTTGTTTATAACTTGATAACAATTTATAAATCGGCATACTACTTTTTTAATCATTGAAAACATATGTGAGTGACGACTTTTATAATATCAGTTATCACAGTCTTGATTGATTTCTAAATATTCCCTGTCAAAAATTTCTGCACATATTTATATAATAGGTTGGGGAAAAAGTCTTTTCGCATATAATATGTATAAACTTGTAATAAGATCTCTTTGGCTATACCATTTGTATCTGGCTGGTTTTGGTATCATTAAAAAGTTTTAATTTTAAAGAAGACAATTGCAAATTCAAATTAGGAAAATATGTGATTTTCATTTGTTTTCCTTGGTGTTAAAATGAGTGAATCTAATGAAGAAATTCGATACATTTTAAAATTTTACTACAAAAAAGGTACAAATGCAATACAAGCCGCGAAAAAAATTTATGATGTTTATAGACCTAATGCAGTATCTGTGAGAGTAGCGCAAATTTGGTTTAAGCGTTTTCAATCCGGAAATTTTGATATCAAAGATGCACGTCGCTCTGGTCGCCCTGTTACGGACAAAATTGATGCCATTTTTGAAAAAGTGGAGCAAAATCGGCATATTAGTAGTTACGATGTAGCTGGAGAACTGGGAATTGACCACAAAACGGTTTTGGCGCATTTTAAAAAAGCTGGGTACACAAAAAAGCTCTATATTTGGGTGGCTCATGAGCTCACTGAAAGAAACCTAATGAACCGTGTACTCGTTTGTGATTCTTTATTACGACGTAATGAAACCCAACCATTTTTGAAGAAGCTGATAACTGGTGATGAAAAGTGGATCACGTACGACAAGCACATGCGAAAAAGATCGTGGTCAAAGGCCGGTCAGGCTTCACAGACTGTAGCGAAACCCAGGTTAACTCGCAACAAGGTGATGCTGTGTGTATGGTGGGATTGGAAGGGCATTATTCATTATGAGCTGTTACCGCCAGGCAGGACCGTCGATTCTGAACTGTATTGTGAACAACTGATGAGATTAAAGTAAAAAGTTGAGAGAAAGCAACCGGAATTAAACAACAGAAGGGGTGTGGTTTTGCACCACGATAACGCTAGACCTCACACGTCTTTAGCCGCTCAGCAAAAATTACGAAAGTTTGGTTGGGAGGTGTTAATGCATCCGCCGTATAGTCCTAACCTTGCACCTTCAGATTCTCACCTGTTTCGGTCTCTGTAGAATTCCTTAGGCAGTGTCAGGTTAACATCACGAGAGGACGGCCAAAACCACTTGTCGCAGTTTTTTGATCAGAAGCCCCAAAATTTTTATAGCAATGGGATCACGTCCCTATCTACAAGATGGCGAAAAGTTATCCAACAAAATGGCACCTACATACTTTAGTCAAATGTAAATAAACTTTATAAAAAAACCTTTTGAATTTTTATATAAAATGCGAAGAAACTTTTTCCCCAACCTAATATGTGCTGCTATTCATATTATTCAGAAGTAACTAGGCGGGTTACGTTTGGCTATTTCTATTTTCAAAACGTACAAAATTTTAAAGATAAAGGATAATAGAATATTAATATTTAAACTTCATGCCAACTTTTAAATTAACCCAATGTATGATAAGATCTTCATTTGTATATGTTTTCAATGTATTCAAGTAGTGATATGGATATTAAGTTTATCGTTATTTAGAAGCAAAGAAATAGACAGATATGCCTATTTGCTTTTCAATTTTATGTTTCATATTGCTTCTATTAGATATAAATATTTCTTCGTACAGTACTGTAAAATATGGTTTTTACCTGTGGTAATCTCCTTAATTGCCAAAATAGTTTAAAACCTATATACACTTACATAAATAATGTAGTAGATAATATGGATTTCTGGAAAAGTTCACAAAACATTTGAAGATTGAATTTTTAAACAAACTACTAAATTATTATATTTTTAAATTCTGCAAATGATGTGAATATTTGGTAATCTAAGGTTCAGAATTTTTTATTTTCCTCTAAACGACTTTTCTTTTAGTAAAATCGAAATTTTTGTTTGATTTGATTTTTATAATTATTTCTGCCATGCGAAATTAGACACGTCCGTTAGATGTTTATTTAATTAAAAATTGTTATCCTTTATACAATCAAACAAATTTCTCGATTTATAGCTAAACAAAACACATATAAAAATGTTTTGAAAAACTTTTCAAATGTCCTTATTTAGTAAATAGAGATGATGTGTTAATAAAAACAAAAGGTGCTATTTTCGGGGCTTAGATTAAAAAATTGCTAAATTTTTGTGCCTTACAGGTCTTCCTTAAATTTTTTTAGTGAATAGTGTTTATAAGAATAATTATTGTCTTTTTTCAGAAAAGTATTACGGTTCTACGCTTTAAATCGGAAAATAATAAATAAATGTTTAATCTTTATATGTAGATAATAGTTACGTGACGAATTTGTATTTAGGTAAAAATTTAAGATATATAGATGTATAAATTTTGCAAACTTCATTTCACTAACTGAATAAAGACCAGTGACTTATTAGGTATTTACGAACTTGTATATTTGTACCTTTAGATAAATTACGTTTGAGCTTAAAATAAACATATTTAAATAACAATATTATTTTCTAATCAGATTGTTCTAACACAATGTTTTGTGCAATGAAAATCATTACCTTTGTAGGCAGCTAATATCATTATTATATTTTAGTAAATAGGTCAAAATCTTTAAAGATATTTACAATAAATATCAATTACGTATAAAAAATAATGGTCCAAAAACATGTCCAATTTATTCTGTTTTATAGAGAATCTAACCACCGCACTCAAAGGTGAATAATGGTGAATGAATCTAAAATAGTGTCGATTAATTGAATTACATATTATGATGTATGTGCATCTATAAACTACTTGAGCCAGAAATTACATTCAAAAAATACTCAGAAAATTTTCAATTACTAATATTATGTAGTATCTGAAATCAGTTAGTACAATCAAATTATATTTGTATACCTTGTAATAAATATAGCATTTTTGTAATCACTTTATTCGAAAATGTCATGGCAATCACAGTATAAATTAAATAAATTTATTTATTATAAATTTGGGATTATATTGTCATTGCTTTTTAATTTCTTCAAAATACGGCAGTAAATCATAATTTCTACGATAAATATATGTTTTCTTATCAACCCCAACATAGTGTAATATTGTTATTTAAATATTCTTGTTTTTTTATGTGTATAGCAGTGTCTTAGTCAATCGTTAGTTTCCTTTCAAACATTGTACTTAGACGATGGATCTTCTAGCGATGAACTGCGGCCGAATGTGGTCCGCCCTTAAGTATTTATGTGAAGAGAATAAAAACAATGATTTATTTGAAACTATTTTGCTGTTTTATTGTTTATACCACAAACCCTACTGCTAAAACTATTTATTCAGTATAATATTTTTTACATGAAATGTGAAGTTCGAAAACTTAAGTTCGGAGGATTAAGTTTTCATGTCCAAATATTTTAAAAATTATAAAGTAAAATAGGTTTTGGTACAGAATAACCCCTTTCCTTCCATTCTTCGCTATTCAGGCAAGTCTCTTGTTACAGCACATTCAAATAATCAAATCATCTATATTTGGGCCGGCTTTTACTATTTTAAGATCTGTATTTATGAGCGTTTCAATTTTACAGGGCAAAAGTATGTAAGCCCTTAAACATTTATAAACCTTACAAAACTGAAACAAACTCTTTCATCTCTCCTCATTCCTTGCCCATACCACCCTAATCCTCATCGGCTTATTTCTCTTTTAGGTTTTAAGATAAGTTAAAAAAATAAAACAGTAAAATATATTTTATTGTAACAGTTCTCTATCATTTTTCTTTTCGATAAGTTCGAAGTTTCTCTCGAGATGATGAGCCTTCTTCGCTTTGTATTCCATCAGCTCGATTGCAGTATACCCAGAGAATCCAAGCAACAGAAGACCAAGAAGAACGTACAATCTTTAATAAAAATACATAACATTCAAAAAACTTCTGATGAGCTACTTGATTTGGTGCCTAGGTCGCAATTTTACCAAGGCACCATTTGCCGGCAGTTTGGAGTCAACCCACATTTGGTCGACACTTGGAAGTCATTCACTGAACGTGGCGCACGCTCCTTCATGCCATACGTGAGCTAACTGTGGAACGAACTCCTTCCTGCGGTTTTCCCAGAGCGCTACAACATGGGATCTTCAAAAAAAAAGCATAAACATATATTTAAAGTCTGAACGAGGTAAGCATCGGGTAACTTGGTGTTGCAAATATACATGGGCGATGGTAACCACTTTCTTTCAAGTGGACCCGTTTGCCAGTTTGGCTACGAGCAAACATAAAGAAGGCGATAAAAATTTGCTATCATATAATCGCAATCCACTGCCAGACGTAGGCGTCTTGCGTTCTACACGAAGTTTACCAAGATGCGGTCACCACTTCAAGACCCCAACTCTGCTATAACAATCGTGTCGGAATGATCAATCACTGGCGTTATAATGGCACCAACATGGAAGCATAATGATTGCATAACAGTAATAATCATTATTGTCCCATTATGACGTAAGTGATCTATCATTCCGACACATTTCTAGTTGCAATTCGGGCCAATGTCGAAGAGCATTTCACACAACACTTACCAAAACAGTCTGTATTCTAAGACACGTCTGCACCATCAGTCTCAAGCATCATGAAATGT
Source organism: Dendrolimus houi (assembly GCA_039645545.1). Taxonomy (NCBI): domain Eukaryota; kingdom Metazoa; phylum Arthropoda; class Insecta; order Lepidoptera; family Lasiocampidae; genus Dendrolimus; species Dendrolimus houi. The sequence goes on from CM077122.1 coordinate 6,861,686, forward strand.
TTGAAGACAACAGTCTTCAATTCAAGTATCTACTACCAAATCTAATGTAAATTCTAATATTACCTTGTCCGAACACAAAGATACGGTGCAGATGCGTAGAACAGGACACTTCCCGTAGCTTCCCATAATCTGAAGTTTGAATATGCAGCTTCTTCATTCCCGGGGAACAATATGCCGGATAATGCTGTAAAGAAATGCACTATTTACGAGAAAGTAAATGTTTTCTCCTAAGCCAGTCCTTAGAAAAATACCGATCCACTTTGGTCATTATTACAATATATGTAGTTTATTTTGAAAGCAAGCATACGCACATTTGTTTCGTTGAATAAAAATGCACATAGGTTACATTGCATCATATTGATTGCCCCTCGAAAAATGTCTTAATTTCATCCCGGAAACTATCCTATATTTTGGCGTGAAAAGTATCCTATGTCCATCCGCGGTATTGATACTACAAATACATCAAATGAAGCAAAATCGGTACGGTAGTTTTTTTCTGAGAGCGTCATAGATAAGCAGACAAATAGAGTTACTTTCGCATTTACAGTGGTAAGTATGGATTCTGAAGTCAGATAGGAAATACTAATAGATAAAAATATGTTTATAATCTCATTGAACTCAATGAGATTATAAACATATTTTTATATATAGTATATATATATAGTACTTATATTAAACCGCATTGAATAATCTATATCTACTTATATAGCCTATACCAACTACGAAGAGCGCGTAGACTTTTCCAAGGTATTATTTTAAATTTCTTGAGATGACAACTTACAATAGACTAGAATAAAATAATCAAGTTATTTGTGAGAAAATACCTATTTTTTAATTGAATTTTGATCAAGTACAAAGATGATTCATACTAGTTGCTAAGGAGAAAGAATCAACACTTACCATTAACCTGTACCAGCCAAACAGCGTCTGCAGTGCCCCATATACCTGCTAGTAAATAAAACATCAGCCACTGGTCAGGGTTTGGTCTCCAAACGAGCAGTGTAGTTAGGAGGCATAAATTCAGCAACTGCAAATACAAACATCGTGATACAATCATGTAATCTATAACACTCAATGTCTCTCTGCGGCTTTGTCTGCGTAAATTATATCTCTTGAACGTAATTCTAATTATCATTACATTAGTTATTTTTGATGTATTGAAGACAGAAACTTGGATATAGTTATACATATCGAAACGAACCTGCAACTTTAGAAGTACATAGAACAGTCTAAAGTTGCGTATTTTACAGTCACAACAAAATTAGATGGGATAGTTGTCAAACCTGAGCCTACACTACTTTCTACTATATTACAATTTAAAAAAAATATTATTATCAAATCAGATAAGGTTTCGTATTACGATTTCACCATAAAATAGCAATAATGCATTAGAAATGGGTGTAATACATACATACATACATATAATAAAACTGTCGAGGTCGAATGTCTGTACAATGAAAAAAATGCTGAAAAAAGTGCAATAGAACTAATTTAGATTCTTTTAATTTTTTTGTTTCTCTGTTTGTACCGATTAATCTCCGAAACGACTGGACCGATTTAAATGAAATTTTGTATGGTGGAAGCTTATATCCCTGGTCAACATATAGGATACTTTTGATCCCAAAAAATTAATGAGTTCCCGTGGGATAGTTAAAAAATCTATCCACGCGGACGAAGTCGCGGGCAGAAGCTAGTGATTGAATAATTGTTTACTGGTATCAGCAGAAATTACTTTGAACCAAACTTGTGAATTTCAATTGAATTTTAATATGGCTTTAACCTTAAAACTTACCAGTGCTGTAACCATGACAGGATACCTCCCAGTAGTCTTGACCAGTGCACCAGCGATAGGTGCAGCCACTGCGTTAAGTACTCCGAAACAAATCATCACAAAACCGATGTTGCTGATTCCATAAGCACAACCAACGAACGCCTGATGAAAAACAAGTTTACTTAAGGCAGGCGAATAGAAAATCAACATATTTATATTACATGTAATAAATAGCTCTCATTTCTCATGAACCTTTAAAACTAAATAATATAACTACTGCAGACAAACTTACGCGATTTAACGGATTTATTTTAACATGATTAGTAAGAAGCGGAACAATATACAATGAAAATAGAAACACTTGAAAACAAAATTAAAAATAAAATAAGTGATGAAATAGCTTCCTTTTAGAAGTCTTAAATCTGAATTGTTAGTGACACACCCGTCCATGTTGTGAACCTTTTGGAGGGTAGCTAAAAAGTTAATGTTGCGTGCCCACTGTTGGGCAATGGTAAAATCCCGAATTTTGCCACTGGTTACGTTTCCTGTAAAATATAATGAAGAATTCAATTGACAATTTTTATATTATTGTTTACCTCATTTTACGAAAAAAAGTCCGACATTACCTTAAATAAAATATCAGTTCAGCATTTTAGGTCGAATTTTTATCATAGAGTCAGGGCCATCTTCACTACATTGGTACGTAAATGAACCTACGCACCCCTTACTAGTAATAAAAAATAAAATTAGAAAAATTATATAGCCCGTTAATTTCAATAGCCTACTAACATTTTTCAATCATCGATTGAGATAATTGAAGTAATTTTCAAAACAAGTTTGTTATGTATGTAGGTATTGTAGGTAGAAGTGTAAGCAGCTTGCATCCCCTAGGTATCTGCGCTCGGGTGCCATGCACCCCTTGCATCTTGGGGCAAAGCCGGCCCTGCATAGAGTAATATGTAAAATGTAATAACAGCCCATAAATGTCCCACCTAGGAAAACCTACAATAATAGTGAATTATAAAAAGGAAACATCAATAAGGAATACTTTTGCTCTACGATTTCAGACAGGCGTCTGATATTTTAAAACCTCAACCTAACCCTCTATTATAATACAGTAGAACCTCTTTAAGGTGAACCTCCATGAGCCTAAAACCTCCCAAACTCGAAAAAACATTGTGTTCCCTTCCCTTCAATCCCAAAACCTCCGTTGCTCGAAATCTGAACCCTCTATAAGTCGAAATAATTAGTGAATCCCTATAAGCAAATTCAGTACTTATTTTCCCTCTATAACTTGAAAATATAAATTAGACTTCTGTATCTCGAACATAGCAATATATGATTTTACAACCTTTACAAGTCGAAAACCGACTTTAAAAATATGCTGATAATGTACATCAGTGTTTGTCAGTAATAAATGGGCTGTCTTTTGAAATCTCTAACTCAAAATAGTTGGAATAAATCTTAACCTCTACAAGTCGAATGTTTCCTAAGTCGAAGTCCTCCATAGTTGAAAACTCTATAACTCGAATCTTTTGACGTCTCCCTTCAAGTTCGACTTACAGAGGTTATATTGTAGTTGTTATTACACTTATAAGATATGTAAGTCTAGAATTACTTTAAATGAGTATTTTATAAACATAAATATAAAGAAAATAGACATTATTTATTTTCTAAAAATTAAACTACTCTATAAAAAAGAAACCATAAATTAAATACTAGACCGAAATAAAAAAAGAGGGCATAATTATTATAGATAAAATATTGGTCCCAAACCAATGTCACTTATCGGGAACGTTCCCAAAAGGCGGCGGCGTTTCCACGTTGAATAGCAATACTAAGCCTTTGAGCAAAATAGAGGCGAGCCTTTTGGTCGCGTGAGAGGTCTACTAAACCTACTAAAAGTCTAGAATTGTTCTGGCAGCTCGATTATGGTTACGCCATTGTGTACACAAAAAAAATATTATAAGCCTCATATTACAACATTTGATATACTCATGATATTTATAGGTAACATTTTTTATTGCGAAGCTGGCAATGAGGTAGATGACCCACCTGATGAAACGTGGTTAGCGTCGCCTATGGTTTATGTTTGCAACGATAGGGGTGAAGCAAACGCGTTGCCAGCCTTTAGGACAGGATAGAGTGGAAGGGATGTGGGAAGGAAATAAAGCGGATGGCATAGGGAACATGGGATATGGGAATAAGGGAATGGGCTTTCGGAACTCTCACTCATCACACGAAACATGATTAGCTCAAAGCTAACCGTTTCACGCCCATATTCAGTGAGAGCGTGGTATCACACCAATCCAACCCGACCAGCGAGCTAGCTACCATCCCAAATAAACACAAGATAAATTTAAGATACCTGAGTAAAATCAGCAGCCATAAAAGCTTGTTCAGCACCAATATAACCAATAACTGGCAGCAACAATAATTGGTATTTGTGGCGAAGCTGCTTCAGCGTCACTGCTAGAAGTCGAAGACCGGACTTGCCTTGGTTCTTAGTTTTACGTCCCGAGGTGTACCTTCAATTTGTTTTTATATAAATCTTATTAACATTATTAACCAGAAAGTTACACGAACTTTTGATTTTTGATTAATTTTGAACATAAATGCACCTGAATATGAACTAGCAAGTAATGTTCTCAGTGGCAACATTGTGGTGCGTCAAAAAACTATATGAAAAAACGTCTATTGTGTAGTTATCAGTTGTTAACCAAGATTAAAATTTGACGCCGATTTTTATATCTTTGTATAAAATTAATTAGTAAATCAAACCTAATAATACCTAATATTTTTGAAATAATATATTTGCACGACGCAATAGTTAAATTAACAAAGTCATTAATCTTGATTTTAATTCAATGAATAATTAGAAGATTTCTTTCGGAGCTCAGAACTTCAAGAGAACTATCAAGTTATAGTAAGTATATTATTTGATTGTTAAACGAAAAATTCTCAATTCAGGAACAGACCTGCAAAAGCTTACCTTGTAAGCGAGTCTACTCCGATGGCGACCAAAAAGACTGCTGAGACCATACATGCTAAATAAATCCCTGCTATCACTTGTATCTTTAAAGGCGACGGTGGCTCCAAATTAGCGTTTTCCTATAAAATAAACGTTTTGTTTATCTTTATCTTGATATATAAAAATTAATGTTTGTCTGTATGTCCTTTATAGAATCGTAAACTATACATTTGATCGTGTGATGATCTTTAGCAAAGTTGTTGCTCATGAGCCAAAAAAGGTTTCGGAGTTGGTTCACAATTGGACCCGGTAGGTGGCGATGCTGTCGACATATCGATTGAAGCTTTTCCGGACAGGACGACGTGTACCGGGACAGCTAGTATAGTATAAAACAAACTCGCTTTGTGCGTCTGTCGTCTGTATATCCGCAACTCCTCCTAAACCAAGCAACGGTTTTTTAAGCGGTTCTCACCATCAGTTAGATAATTTTATATTGATGGTTTATGTACCTATATAAAAATAAAATATATATATAGTCAAGGTGGCGAAGTCCGTCAATGGGGTAAGTTCATACACCGCTCGTTTTTTAACTTTTTTAAACGGGATTTAACGCCAACTACAATTCGAAGACAGAATTCAATGCTGTCTTAGTTTCACTGATTTATTTTTTGTCTTCGTAACTATTCAAACACGGAAATAATGAGAGGTGTATGAAGTTCCCCCACTGACGGACTTCGCCACCTTGACTATATAAAAAATTGAATTAAATTTTATGAAAGTATTAAAAAAAAACAATTATATTTATAGAATCTTCTGAAAGCGAATAGCGCCTAGAGAAAAATTTAATGCAATGTAACCTGTGTGAAAAGCTTGCTGATTAAATAAACTAGGGTACGTAACTTTGTTTATTTATCCTTGCAGGAACGGAGAAAGAACACAAATTCCTGCGTTGGACTGGCCTGTCGTAAGAGGCGACAAAACAACCCACAGCCAGGTGGTAGGGCATTTGTCCGTCTGGATGGCTACCACCCCTGGTCTAGAGCATGCCGCCATAACAACCTTGAGTTGTGTTCTGGCATTAGTGGCCAGGTTCCAGCCCCATCTACGAGGCCGGGAGCACATTGGTAGCACCTCTGTTATTACTAATGTTCATAGGTGACGGTAACCACTTCCCATCACAGTCGGGTCGTCAGCCTGTTTGCTGTACTCCAACAATAAAAATATAAAAAAAACGAATAAACTTAAGAACTGTACTGAACCGATTTCAAAAATTCTTTCACCGTTCGAATGCTACGTTATCCCGGATTAATAGAGGCTATATAAAAATTAGGGATCCCTATTGAAACTTTAATAATGTAACCTACCAATCTAAACAAACTACTTGGCGCTGGAATCGAGTTCTTCGATTTTGATGAAATTTTATTATGTTTGAGCGGGACCCGGGGTGGTTTAGATTCACAATTAGACCCGGTAGGTGGCGCTGGAATCAGGTTCTAGATTTTATTTTTTAGGGCAGTGCAACGTCTGCCGAGACCGCTAGTTATGTATAAGAGAATAAACGTTTTTGTTTATCATGGATATGTATTGTTACAAAATAACATGAATTTTCACCATCATTTTAAAATTAAATCAACTCATAAAGTCCCTAACAGTAATTAAGATAGAATAGATAGGATAAAGAGGATGTAGTAGAAGATACGAGATAGGAGGGATGGAATAGAGAGTATGAGATTAGTGGAGTATTTAACTTTTTTTTAAATTCTCCATAAGAAATTAATTCGATTTTTTTAAAATAAATATTTGTGAGTAATATCATCCTATTGACATCCTACTGCTTGGCGCTCGTTTTTATATATTGTTTTAGAATTTACTGTAAAATTAGTCAAATACCCAATTATAACAACATTATATAAAAGTAAGAAAACGACATCTAGCGAAGGTAGAATTAACTAACCATGACAGCAACACATTAAAATTGTGGCTGACATTCTTGTTGCTATGGCGACGTATTTGTTAATGAATTACAACGGTGGTGCCAATAAAACACCATCTTTTCGGCTGTATTCGTCTATCCCTGGGGCACAGTACCTACTTTTTCCTGGATGAAAGATACCCTATGTCTTATGTTATGCCCCTGACTACGTGTATGCAAAATTTCTTGACAATCTGTTGCATAATTGAGACGTGAAAACGTTACAAACAAACTCACATTCGCATTTATAATATTAGTTAGGATGCATAGTAGGTCTGAATAACTGCGTAGATAATAATAACAGGCTACAAACGTCCCACTGCTGGCTCGGGCCTCCCACTATAGAGGAACGGACAATATACCCGCCACGCTTGTCCAAGGCGGCTTGGCAGGTTTGACACAACGGTTATCTCGAGCCTAACATAATAGGCGAATTAAAATCTCACCGTCTCCGTTGGCTCGGTCACGTAAAACGGATAGGAGAGGATCGAAGCGTGAAGAGGGCCTATTTGGAACGATCGGATGTGCGACGTCCAGTCAAACGCCGGTGGAGGGACGGAGTAGAGGCTGACCTATGTGAGCTTCAAGCCCATAACTGGCAAGAAATCACACAGGACAGAAACAGGAGGCGTGTTCTCCATTCAGAGACCAAGACACATTTTGGGTCGCTGAGCCAATGGAGTTAGTTGGTTATCTCGATGTACAAGTTTCGTCACAATGTTTTCCTTCACCGTTGTTAGCACGTGGTAATTGTAACAATATGTACATTAGGTCCGAAAACTGCCTAACTGCTGTATGCGTTCCGTGCCAGGATTCGAAACCGCGCCCTTTGAGTTTGAGACGCGGACGCTAGCCTACACTACCACGACTTTAAAAACTGTCGGATATACCTATTTCAACTAGACGCGGATGTCTGAGCTAGCACTATTTAAATACTAAAGCAAATAAGATTAGACAACAAAATAAATAATAATATTGTTTTACATGTGATGCACTACCGCTGCAAAAGTTTACTCCACACGTCGCGCCAAAATGTACAGAAGGCAACGAAGATTTATTTTTCAATAAAGGCTCGAGTGATGGTAAGGTTGCATTTGACACCCAATATTCTTCACCGAGAGATGATGATAGAACTGAAAGAAAGTTCAGTTATTAAAGAATGTTTTATTTAGTAGCTTCTTTAATGAGATTTCCAATATTTTTTGGCTATCTATCAGTAGTCGATACCAAGTTTTTTCTAGAAGCAGTTTTGTCAATAAAACATTTGGTATGTGCTTTATAGCCCGGAAGTGAAATAAAAATTATTATTGTAAAAACGCTTTAAAATCTCAACTTCATTCATTTCAAATTTATGAATTGTGTTTTATTTTTATTTATTTTATTTCGGACATTTATTTGGAATTAAATTAAAATCTTGGTACTGTAAAGACTATACTCAATATAATGCCCTTGTTTTGTATATTTGTAAGCAAATAAATTTGCAATTTATGTACTTATAATTAGTATTGCGGATGAGAACGTATTTATTTCGAATAAAAGAAAATATTTTTAACTATAATATTTTTCTCTCCATACCTACAATCATTCAAAATTCAGCTCTTCGGATATATAAGTCTCAAAGATATAGAACTTACAAAATATAAGCCAACCTGTTCCAACTTAAACAATATAACAGCAGTCAGTATATTGACAATAAATAGCCAAGGTTATTTTATTGGTTCACATTCACTACTCTTTATCATATTACAAGATCCGTATTTAATAACAATATTTACACGCGACACTTCAGGTCATAACCAGTCTAATTCAACAACCAACAAAAATTCCCTGGCGACGTGGCAAGCTTCTGGTATGGGATGGGATTTACCAAACAGAAGCGCTTCGGCAGCGGAAACAGCTCAATCACACAAGCGGCGCAAATATGCAACCCTCGGTGAGAGTTATATGTTTGGACCGTTTGCTGTTCAAACGTTTGAACCGTGGACCGTTGGTCCTGAGGCCATAAGCCTCTACAAAGATATTTCAAAACGACTTTTTGACTCTTCGGGAGAGCAGAGGGCTGGTTCCTACCTCGGACAACGAATCAGTATAGCGATCCATCGAGGTTAACGTAGCCAGCCTTCAAGAAACCTTACACATTGACTTCGATGACCTTGGCTCAGTATAAATCCCTTAAGACTATTCTTAAGGGATTATAGGTACAATAAAATATAAGTAAGTTTTCTTCACTGCACTGGTATATAGTTATAATTTATTTTCAAATTTCTTTGTTTTTCTCATTCAGCAAGTATCTTAATGTGATTTATATTAACTTTTATTCTCATCATCTCGAGCATTTTTATTGGCTGTTCCCTATATCTCACTATTCATTCACTTGCCATACCATTTATTGTTAGAAATTTGACATTACTTATATGGAACTTACGTCAATTTTTAACCAGTAATGAGGCAAATGAACAGTTAGTAAGATATAGGAACCGACCATAAACGTCTGATGGAAGAAAAATACTACGAATAACAATTGCCAAGTAAAAAAAGTAACTCTGAAGAGGTCCTAAATCCTACATTACTAGATAGTGCCACAGGTTCTTTATTCGCTTTTATTGAAAACATATTTTTAGACGAAATCAATCAAAAATTCAGTCTTGATTAGTTCCTTTTAACAGAAAAAAATAAATAACTTTCCACAAATGTTACGTACATAAAACAGAATCAATATTGTTAAAACTTAGTTAGGCCCTGACAAAGTCAAATGCCACTCCTAATCTGTAAAAGCAGATTTTATTACCTGTCGGTATTTGAACTAATTATAATCCTTTTATGATCGTCTTCTTTTGTTCACTTAATTGTTGGCATAATTTTCTAATTATTGTGGAGAACAGTCTATTGTTCTATTGCACTCGTTTATGGCCGCTTGCAGGCTGCATCATTAGCCAGGTGTTGCGGATTACGATTACAAGCTAATTCTAAGAAATTGTGTCGACATTGCCGGGTGGAAACATTTTCATTTCTGAAGTATAAAACGACGGCCTGATTGAGAGAGGAGTCAGTTGAGCTACAACTACGATACCGTTGATTAACCGTTCATGCAAGAGTTTAAAGTACTGGCATTGTCATTTCCAATAGTCCTCCATGTAAATGTATAAAAGTACTTACGATGCCAATAAATAAAATTGAAATGTCTGTGACTTCAAAATAATTGCCAAAATGGAATATGAAATCTGCTATATATACGATGTCTGAGAATTGTTTCAAATAAGCTCCGAAGTCTCAAAGTTTGCAATCGAAATTTTATATATATAGTCAAGGTGGCGAAGTCCGTCAATGGGATAAGTTCATACACAATTAGTTTTTTAATTTTTTTAAGCGAAATTTAACGCCAACTACAATTCAAGGACAGAATTCAAAGGTGTCTTAGCTTCACTGGCTGATTTGTTGTCGTCGTAACTAATTTTTTTTAATTAAATCTTTTCAAAGTACTCTTCACCAGCCTCTATACAAAGTTACATGCGTCTGAACCAGTTTTCGAAACACTTTTTCCAGTCCGCCGCAGACACCTCGTTTACAGCTTGCTCGGACGCTGACAACGCATCTTCCGGCGACGAAAATTGTATCCCTTTGAGCTGATTTTTTATTTTCGGAAATAAAAAGAAGTCACACATTGTTAGGTCAGGGCTGTAAGGAGGGTGACCCCGAACTTTGACCGGTGTGCTGTCCAGGAAGTCCCTCGTTTTGAGCATGGTATGGGTGGGCGCGTTGTCGTGATGGAGCAGTAGCCCGCGGAGCCCTGTGTTTGGTGGCTTGTTGCTCACAACTGAGAAAACTTCTGCCAAGCATTTGGTAGTATATCATTCCGCGTTGATGCTTCTTTAGTTCTGTAAGGGAATTGACACCAAGTAGCCAGTCAAATTGAAAAAACTCGCGATCAGAACCTTCTAGATTCTAGATCGCTTCACTTTGGCAGGCGTTGATTCGTTTGAAACACCCAAACCGTCAACTGGCGCTTCGTTTCTCGATCGTATTGATAAATCCAGGAGTCATCACTTATAATTATGCCGTAAACACGCCGAGACGAGCCTGCTTCATATTTGTTTATCATATCACGGCACCATACCACCCGTACCTGCTTCTGAGCATCGGTGAGGTTGTGCGGCACCCAGCGTGAAACTATCCTCCTCACGCCAAGATGCACATGTAGAATCTCGTGAAGACTGCCCGATCCAATCTACAGTACGTGCTGAATCTCTTGATATGTAACTCGCCTATTGTCTTTGATTAAATTTTTCACTCCTAGCACACTTTCTTCAGTAAAAGCGGTCAAAACGTTCGTCCGGTCGTCGAACTTCGTTCTTCATCCCCCAAATTTAGTCGACCGCGCTTGAATTTGTTGTACCAACGTTACACGGTTGCCTTAGACGGGGCATTCATCCATGAATGCCATTTGAAGTATATCGTACGGTTCGTCCGGTTCAGGCGACACTTGAAATCGTAAAAAAATCATAATGCGAAAATGTTCCCGGCGCAACTCCATTTTTCAATGAGACAAGATAATTTAAATTAGGTCGCAAACATTGTGGAGGGAAATTTTGAAATTGGAGCATACCTATTTCTAGTTATAAATAATCATATTTTCAAAATAAATTATAACTGGCCAGTCTCTCACACATAAAAACTATTTTTCGCAATACTTTCTAAGTGGCCTGGTATATGTATATGTGTAACATAACCACCGACTCAAAAGAGCTCTAAACAAGGACCCTGACTATGTTAGGGGGACGCCTGGCCTGAAGACTTAAAACAAAATTACAACTGCAATTTATTGTAAACTTTCTTGTATGATTATCACAATATCTCGAAGCACCGAATATACGAATATAAAGTTCAATTTCCGCGCGGACGAATGCGGGCCTAAGTGAGTAACAGTCGTAAATTAGAAACAGGAAACGTTTTGCTGTTCACGGCCTATTTGATTAGCAAATAGGCTTCCTACTTGTTAACTAGCTTCCAAGTTGCAACTGTTAGATACTCCTAGAGATCTATGATAATATGATTTATTGTAATGGCCGTTTAGGTTAATGATTTATATTCAGCTATTTCATAAGTTGCTTTCGCTGTGATATTTAGAATTTATTGATACCGCTTCCTTGATTATTCTTATAAGATCCAAAATCTGACACAACAAGGACTTGAGTGAATAATTACTCTGCGAAATGTTAAATTTATGTTACATGCATAATACGTTGTTATTTATTAGTCCACAATACATTAAACACAGACATCGAATGTTTATAGATCACATAAAATAATGAAAACATGGTTGTTTGTTTGTTGCGCCGCTTCTTCTCCTTTAACACAAACTGCTTTGGAAGCGATGGTAGACTCATGAATTTCAATGAGCAATCTGTAAGATTTAATTTTGAAATAAATACAGTCATTTTGATTTCTCATTTCATACTATAAACGAGTGTCATGGCTTATTTAGCCTTCTAAAAATCAACTTATTATGTACTAAAGTAAGTTCCCAGAGCGATCAGACATAACTTATTTTCACATAAATGAAACCTTAGGTTCTCAGTAGCGTCTCATGTTCTTTGAATATCTGCGTGCTCGTGGAGCTCGCCTTGTGACACCTGGGTAGCTACCAGGTAAGAAAGGTAACTAAAAATAAGAGTTACTTAAGTTAGATTTATTTGGCTGATTTTTATATATGTTTTGTAGAATATTATTCTAAAATAGTCTCATAAGTGTCAGATACTTTACATGGACCAAAACCTTAGTCAGACGCTTTAAAGCTCCACAAAAAATAAATGAACTTTACTTATTATTACATGTCTGATTTTTAAATATGTTATTAAGGTAAATATTACAAAGTTATATTTCATTAATCAGACAAATTGTAGTGAACAAACATGCCCTAAACATCAAAAAAAAAAAAAAATTGATGCTATCAGTTTACCACCACGCAAATCTGAGTTATTTCAACAATTTTCCGAGCTAATTACATTGATAGCATATGGTACAATGCAAATCAAAAGCAACCAACCATTTAAGAATAATTTTAACTCCTGAAAACAATGGGTGGACTTTAGAAGAAAACCAGTATTATTTTCATTGGTTTGATGGTGACCAATTAATTACCAGGAGACGTTAGTGAATCCCTCCAAGAATCCGGTACTGTACTTTGACTTTAAGTTAAAAAAATATTATATTTGCAGTTTTATGTTTTCTAATTTTTTGATCTATTTTAAAGAAGCTGCCAGCAACGACAACATAGCTGATGATGATAAGGATGATGACTCGAATGGACAATGTCATGATTGGGCTAATGATGAAAATTCCAATAATTATGATGACGAATACGATGATTAAAAGATAAACAAATACTTTCTTTACTTAATCATAGTTATTTTTTTTTAAATAAAATGATTTTGATTTAATTGTTTCAACTGGTACCTTTTTATAGTAAAACTAGCTGCGCCCGCGATTTCACCCGCGTGGTGATGGAAAACGTTATATTTCAGATAATTCACACTATATCATTATAAATTATAGCCTATGTATTATTCTGATGTGTAAGCTATATTACTGTAAGGTTTCATCAAAATCCATTCAGTGGTTTTTGGGTGAAAAAGTAACAAACATACATCTATACATCCATTCTTAAAAACTTTTGCGTTTATAATATTTATAGAGATGAAAATAATTCTTCATAAAACAAAATTGCGCCAAATAATTTTTTTTCCCCGAATATATGCAATAAATTAATTTCCTTAAATATTAATTAATGATTACTTTAATGTTGAAGTTCGTCTTATTTAGATAGAGATGCAAAAATATTAAATGGAAAGCAGTAAGTACTTTAAAAATATTTATATATTTTACTCTGAGATGCATGGGAATAGTGCTCTCGCCCTCATTCTCTTGGCTGAATATTTTTTGTGTTTAGGGGATATTTAGTCACTACAATTTGTCTGACTAATGAAATATAACTTTGTAATAGTTACCTTAATAACATATTTAAAAATCAGACATGTGAAAATAAGATAGATAGATAGATAACACTTTATTGTACACTATTACAGAAACCTTACGAACTAGTAATAAGTAAAGTTCATTTATTTTTTGTGGAGCTTTAAAGCGTCTGACAAAAGCTTTAGTCCATTGAAAGTGGACACTTATAATACTATTTTAAAATAATATTCTACAAAACATATATAAAAATTAGCCATATAAATTTAAGCTAAGTAACTCTTATTTTTAGTTACCTTTCTTACCTGGTAGCTGCCCAGGTGCCACAAGGCGAGCTCCACGAGCACGCAGGTATTCAAAGAGCATGAGATGCTACTGAGATATTAAGGTTTCATCTATGTGAAAATAAGTTATGTCTGATCACTGTGGGATCTTGGAATATACCTATTTTAATAGAAATAAACTTACTTGACGAAGAAATGAGATTGCCCCAAATTTGCGCCATTTGATAAAACATAAAGAAGAGGCCAAAAAATCTGACAACCAAAACTTCAGCTGGCACACCAGAAAGTTTAGAGTAGGGTTCCGCAACCTGAAGTGTGAAAAAATAGGCTAATAGCTAAAATTATAAAACATAATAAAAAAAGAAACCTATATTGTAAAATTATATATCAATTGGAGATTTTCCGGCGGCTATTGAAATATATAGCAATATTCATAAAAATCAATTTCCTTCCAGCATTGCACAAAACAGATAAATATACAAATCAATTCCCTTTTTTTTAATTGTATGAGTTCAGCAGATACGTAGACGGTCCAACATTTGCAACACCAAAGACGTTACAAATGCGTTGCTGCTCTCTTAAGGGAGACTGGAGCATGGCCACTAACACCGGAGGACAACTCTAGGTTGTTCTCTAGACCAGAGGTGGTAGCTATGCAGACGGGCAACTACCTTACCACCTGGCTGTGAGTTGTTTTGTCGCCTCTTATGACAGGCCGCCCAGCCGCAGAAAAATGTATTATTTTTCTATTCCTAAATGAATAGAACTTTAACGGTTAATAATTTTGTTATATTTATTATGTATTTAACTAATAAGATGTCAGTTATAAATATTAACATAGAAGAAAAATATGGCCATGGAACCGAAATTGTATACGATTAGGTGGCGTTATCCCACCCTCTTATTCCATTCCTCCTATCTGACTCCCTATCCCATCTTCTCAATTCCATCCTAAAGGCTGGCAACGCATTGGCTTTGCCCCTGATGTTGCAAACGTTTCTAGGCGACGGTAACCAGTTCCCATTACGTTGGTCGCCAAGGACTCCGAATACAAACGTTTCTTTGGTACATGAACGATTTAAACCTAATAATAGTTTTTATAAGAGCTTATGATCTCTGAGATCCGTGTACCTACCTACCTTCCATTGCTCTAAAATGAGAAAGCATTCGAAAATTCAAACGTTTATGAACTGACTAGTGTTTACCCCGCGGCTGCGCAGTGGGTCAAATACTATAAACCAATTGTTTATAGTATTTGTTAAGTTATTCTTAAGGTATACCACAACACAAACATACATTCATTAAATGTCACACACAATAACAAAGTAACAAATAAGCGTACTACTTCTTAACTTCTTCTTAAATTTAATTATAAAAAAGGGTACGGAACTAGAGTCCGTAGAGTTAATAAAAAATTGTATTAAAAAAAACCAATTGTTTAAAAAACAGTCGTTAATACAGGTTACATTGTATTCAATTTTTATGTTGGTGCTATTTGCCCCCGGAAGATTCACTTCATTTTATATTGCAAACGATCCCATCTCCCGGGATAAAAAGTATCTTTGTTCATTTTCGGTATTCAGACAAAGAGATCGAGTTACTATCGCAGTTTTTTATAACCAATTTAAGACCTTTCTTTGCTTACCTGTAGTGAGATCGTGGTCCGTTGCTAATCTATATAAAAACCTAATCAAAAATACAATGAACATGAACCGGTATATAGATTATGAATTTTTACATCTATAAACTTGAGAAATGATTCGTCTCCCGTACAAACTTTCATCCCCTATTTTAACCTGTTCTAGTTTTATTTATCTATTTATCTGTAAACTACATAAACGACCAAGACTACAAAATCTACCAGAACTACCAAAATCCATTATCCGGGATGAAAATTATCCCTCGGTATTAATATTACATATAAAACGACTTTCAGCCAAATCGGTCCAATAGTTTTTCAGGATAAAAGTATTCTATGTTCATCCTCGGCATTTAAAATATATATACTGAGTTTCAGCCAAATTGGCCTTGTAGTTTTTCCGTGAAAGAGCAACAGACAGACAGACAGACAGAGCGACAGACAGACAGACAGACAGAGTTACTTTAGCATTTATAATATTAATAGGGATAATACTATAATAAATCTGTAAATGGTTTGAGTTTGTACAATGCGTTTAAAAATGTGAACAAAATCAGGGGGCATAATTCGGATCAGGAGATTACGTAAATGCAATTTTTAGAATTTTTGTCTGCCTATCTGTCTTTATGTCTATCTTTCTGTCTGTCTGCTAGAGCATCACGTAAAAACTACTGAACGGATTTGAATAAAACTCGACACAGAGCAAGCCCATATCCTGGGGCGTAACTTAGGATACTTTTTATCCCGATAAATGACGTCGTTTCCGCAGGATAGACGAAAACATTGAAAAAAATGGCGCTGCGATCGCATCCTGTTTGACAACTACAGAACGTATATGAACTAAACTCTACACAGAGATGGCTTTTATCTTGAATCAACACTTAAGATACTTTTTATCCTGATAAATGATGTCGTTTCCATAGAATAGTCGGATTAGCTAAATAGGTGGCGCTGCAATCGCGTTTTTTCGATTTACTAACAAATACCTACGTTGTCATAAACAACATGTCATTCGTTATAATCTTTCAAATCAGGTTGGCTTCAGTTGTTTAGACTATATGGACTTAATTTCTTTGTTATTATTATCTGTAAAAAAATGAATTTAGTTTTTGTGTAAGTAAAACAAAGCTACCGCCTGAGGTCTGACACGCGGCGCAGCCTCTAGTGAACTAATAAATGCTTTATAGCACGGAAGCATAAATAATATTAACCCCAAATGTTATTGGATCTATACTTCTTTGGCAGTTGGCTGCAAGAGAATGTCCTCCTTAAGGCTTATGCCCGTGGTGACTCCCCTCACAGTTACGAAGCTAAGTATAGATAAATAGATAAAATTTCTTTGTACGCCAATAAAAAATTAACTGAGAGACTAAAACTATATCCAATTATGCCCAAAGGGTGATATTAGCGCTAAAAAGCGACATCTCTCAGACAAGAATGATTTGAGATGACAATAGTGATAGAGGTAATATTTTCTGATCATTGTTTTAAATATCGGTAGCCACTTAGCCTGATAGAAACAGATGAAGAACTTGAAGGGCGTAAATTATTATTAGAACAAGAAAAGAATTCAAAGCGTTCTTTAAGATAATCAGCAGTGCTTGGAACAAATAAATTACTGTACAAAAAAGGAAAAATGAGAGTATCATGCTTGTGCAACGGAATGTTAGAAAGATGAAATAATTGTAAAAAGATTCCGATTTATTACTGTTAGTTAATAGAATAATAATATAATGTAACATTTACATTAAAACACTTGACAAAAACAACATAACAACGTGGCTGGGCTGATCTTTTATAATTTGTTCCGTTTTTTGCCGTGGGACTAGTTTCGTGCGCACTCTATAATAATATCATATTTTAAATTCAAGTCATATTTTGACATATCAACGGCACCGCCGCCGCGCCGCCAAACTGTGTAGATTAGGTGCGAGCGCGCTCCGCATTTTTACTCGCATATACTGTCATATACATAAAATCTACAGAGAAGCAGCGCGGTGGCGACACGACGGCGGCGTGGTGGTGGCGTATCGGCGATGCCGTCTACACAAGCGCTGGCGCTTCTCACAATCACATCCGTTTTAAAATCCGTAATTACATAACCAACATTCTAAATTATTAGTAAAAACATCTAGTGTTCATTATTATTCCGTATACTCTTAAATTTTTTACTTCACTGTGCCATCATGTTGAATTAAAGGTTTAAAGTCATCACACAAATTAGCCTTTTGTATGGAATCAACTTATTTGCATACAGGACATATTATGTAGCAGGATTTAATTCGTTTTTTTTTCTTAAATTCATATGTAAACCCACTCACCCACACTGTGATGAGCGTAGTAACCGGAATCTTGTAAATATTGTACAATATTAGACTACTTTTTCTGAATAACTCTTTGCTTATTCTCAAAAGCATACATCATGTGTTCACTTCAAAGGCGTATGCGATAGTGACTACAAAGTGTAGGTACAAATATAATTGGAGAATAGTAATTCTCTGTCGTTTTCGGAGGTATTCCAATTTCAATTTGAAAAATCACTTTACTAGCGATATAAAAGGTTAGTGATTAGAGCTCGTGTAGACGGCCCCGCCGACACGCCGCCGCCACGCCACTACCGTGCCGCCGCCGCGCTTCCACTGTACTGCCACCGTGCTGTAAATTTCTATGTATCTACCAACTTTATTCGCCCAACCATACCGCTGACCCATCGCTGACGACCGTTAGACAGGAAAATTGCGTCGGTGGCACGCTAGGGGTGTAGTGAAGGCGCGGCGGCAGCGCGGTGACGGTTTTGTGTAGCGAGTGTACATACAATCAATTAAAATTAATATTATTTTTAAAAAACCTTTTCAGATTTTTCAGTGGAGGTTATCTACAAGGATACGAAAATCTCATCGTGCCTTAAACTGATTTACTTTACTTAAAGAGATTATAAAAAAAGCAATCAATTATGAAGTACTCGAATCAAACCACCCAGTCGTCGGGATATTTCAGATAAGGGAATAAACATTATAAGACATTGTTTTTACAAAAGGGGAATGAACAAAAAACGAAGAACAATAAATACTAAGATAAGTTTAGTCTCGAAATATTTAAATAATTATTATCCTTAACTAGTAATAAAAACCTGTAATTACAATGAGGAAGACGATATTATGTAAATTAAAATTAATGTAACTTTTTTGGGTTTATTGCAATAATTAAATTTATTATTATTAATTTATTATACACAATGAGCATAAATAAAATAGCAATTTTTTCACGAGTTCTTCATTTATTCACAAAGGAGTTACAACACCTACTTATGTCTATTCTAATTTTGGCAGTCATTTTTAGAAATGACGTTACGTTAGCGTCGCGTATTACAACGCCCCAAAACTTCAGGGTAACTAACCTAATTTAGGTTATATAACTAATCCAGCCAGAACTTATGTGTTTTATTTGTAACAGTAACTGATGGCCGGACTATGTGTATACATATATATTAAATGTAAATAAATGAATAGTTAAATAACACATAACAATAAACCAAAGTAAATAGTTTTAAAATAAATAGTGACAAGCTTTGATTATATAACCTCTAGATTTGGAGTCGCTCTATAATTCTTACTATAAAAACTGGCCAGCTAATGCATGCTTGTGTGCGTGACAGCGTTGTCTTACACTGGCACTCCGCCATTTTTTTTGTCTGTGTGACTGTGAAGCGTATATAGAGATGCCAGCTAAAGACAAAGTCAATATTTATGGCCAAAAACTGATCATGCTAACATATACTTGATGCTTTTTCAAGAAAGTAAAAAAATATAAAATGGAATTTAAATATCTACCATAAATAGTGGTAACGTAAAGTTACAATTTATTTTTAAATGAAACTTCTTTTGGGAAAGACGGCGTGAATTGCATTTTATGAAACAAAAAAGTGTAATGAAAGAAAGAGATAACTATAAATGTATTTATAGGGTTTCAGCTATGAGAAAATGAGATAAATTATAGTACATGATAGTGATGTATCGATGTCATTTCAAGCGACTCAGAGTCTATCTGACTAGGAAAAAATCTGACATTTGACAGTTTTCCGAACCCTGTTTTATATAGGATTTTGTATGGGAAAAATATTTGTCTTCTAGAACGAACGAGCACGCTAGGCTATAGTAATGTGTTCCATACTGGTAACTTTGTACTAGGAAAGTGCTTTACACTATGTACCTCACAATAGGGATGTCTCTTATAACTTAACTTTATAATGTTCAATGCTTAGATTATAGAACGTTCAATGAATATGGCAAAAAGCGTGGGGCGCTTTGATTAAATTAATTAAAGTGCTATAAGGGGACATCCCTAGTGTGGAGCATATCCACAATATGAGGTACAGTCCTAACGTGTAGGACATCCCTGGAGAAAAAGCTGGTAGGTACCAAGGTGCCATGGTGTTTCAAATACTTCAAGGAAACTCCGGATTTTTCAATTCAACCATATAATATATTTTAGGTAAATTTTTACAATAACGAATTATTATTGAGCACATTTTTAACACGTTCCAAACACAAACGTCAAAATTTGAATATATTTGTACCTTTTCCTTATCTCGCCAGCAATGGCGAGATAAAGGTTGTATACGAGTTTAACATCCTTAGTGTGAAGCGCATTTCTGGTAGAAAGTCGCCAGTATGGAACCAGTTTGGCCACCGGAGTCGAACACTCCTCTTGCGAACGCGAGTCCTGCGACCATCCCTACGTTCGCTTCCATTCCCATTCCCATACAAACAAACAAATTTGACCACTTTATAAGTGTACAAGATCTTTCCATGTAGTATATATGACAAAATTTGTTTTCTTTTTAAAGCAATTCCTGTCCACCCCAGATATACTAATTCGACGCTCACTTAGAGAATTTTGCTTTTGTAAAACCGGCAACACCGACAAAAAGGTCAAGTACGCGTCGTACTGATTTACCCAATAAATAAATTAATTTTTACGAAATACTGAATTCTGAATAATTACTTACCGATCGTAGGTGATTTAGTTCGTCTTTTGTAATTTCTGTACACTTTTATCGCGCAAAACGACATTTTAGGTTACTGAAAGTTTAGACGTCAGACGACCGTTCACCGTGGCAACAAAATTGACACTGCGGGACCGCGAGCCGCTTATAAGGTAGCAGTTACCTGATATTTTTATCTACATCTTTGCTCCATGGTGCCAAATCTCAAAGGTGACAAGTTTTGTCTTAGTTCCCATATACATTTGTAAATAGACACTAAGACAAAATGTGCAAATATAGAAGAAAAATGTAAATAGACATACCTATCTATATAGCTACCTAATACCATAATAAATCTGTAAATGGTTCGAGTTTGTACATTACGTTCAAAAACGTGAAAAAATCAAGGGGGACAATTCGGACCAGGAGATTCCGAAAATGCGACTTTTATAATTTTTGTCTGTCTGTCTTTCTGTCTGTATTTCTGTCTATCTTTCTGTCTGTCAGTCTCTGTTAGAGTATCACGTAAAAACTACTGAACGGATTTAAAGGAAATTCGAAACGAAGTTAACTTATATCATGGGACGTAACTAAGGACATTTTTATCCCCATAAATGACGTTGTTTCTGTGGGATAGACGAAAATAGAGAAAAAGATGGCGCTGCGATCGCACCTTTTTTGGAACCTCATAAGCGTATATGAATGAAACTCGACATAAGGCTGGCTTATAACCCGAATCAACACTTAGGATACGTTTTAACCTGATAAAACATGTTGTTTACTTGGAATAGATGGATTAGAAAATAGATGGCGCTGCAATTGCGATGTAGACATATATTCAATGTACTTTGTGATGTAGACAACCATCGGTGTAATTCAATAACAAATTCGTTGTCAGGTTGCCCACATGTCATTCATTACGTATTAGACGTCAAATCAGGTTGTCTGCGACTTTTCTTTGTTTTGCTGTGCAGTTGTCTACGCTATATTGACTTAGTTTCTTTGTAATTTTAGTGAATTCAACAAAAAACTTAAGCAGTGATGGATTTACACTAGGGGCACTTGTGGCTAGTGCCCGGGGTGGCGAAATTTTCGAGGGCGGCAAATTCGGAGGGTCAGCAAAAAAAAATCAACTTTCTACTATGAAAATCAATGATTTTCAAAAATTCGGAAGTTATTGGTTTCATGCCAAACCGTAAAAATCGTGTTCTCATTGGATACTTACGTTTTGAAGTCTAGTTACAGTGCATAATTTTTTTTCGGTCCTTTACTCAAATAGTGCAGGATATAGATAATAGGGCGGTATTTTTCACGGTGCCCGAGGGCAGCACTTAATGTAAATCCGGTCCTGAACTTAAGTATTGAAGGTTTATATATATAAAACAACCAATGATTTTTTTATGTACGTAACATAGAGCTATAATATCGAGGGTTATCCACGCGGCTAGACCGCGTGGAAAACTGTAGTTCTGAATAAAATTAGACAAACGGAAAAAACAACCGACGCAAAAAATATCTGAGACAATGATGCTAGGCCTTTTGTAAAAAAAACCTAATTCAGGCAAAGAGTTCCTAATAGAGCGTAGAATAACATAGGTTTAGAAATCATTCAAGAATACTTACAACAGATAAGTAAGTGCATTTAGCACACCAAAGTGGACCCCCGCCGAATCCCACCATCATGCCAGCAGGAACCAAAGTGTAAAGACGGGGGTAGAACTGCGCTGCGATGAACGGCATATAAGCTATGAACGATACCGCCACTGCCCATTTGCATCCCAACCATCTGTCATGCATGAATAAAGTATTTGTTACTAGCTGTATTATTAACGGCATTGGCGTGTGGTTGGACTTAAACAATCTAGTCGTTTGTACGATGAGTGACAGTTCCACAGGTCTATTTCCGCCTCCCCGTAACCCATTCTTCCTAACCTATTTCCTATATCATATTCTAAAGGCTCACAATGCGTTGGCTTGTAATAGTAAATAAGCAAATATATACATAAGTGGAACATATAGATGTAGGCCATTTTTTGTGTTACATTAAGATGTAGAACCGTCGTCTATGGACATTTTTAACCATAGGTGCTACTAATATGCTGCTGCTCTCTTAAGAGCGACGGGAACCTGGCGACTTATACCGGAACACAACTCAAATTTGTTATGGCGACACATTTTAGACTAGGGGTGGAAGCCATCCAGTCGGGCAAATACCCTACCACATGGCTGTAGGTTGTTTTGTCACTTCTTACGACAGGCCGTCCGGCCAGAGGAAATTTTATTCTTTATTCTTTCTGTACGGATAAATTGCTGTGTATTGTATTTGTTCTTTATATTTATATATATATATATATATATATATATATATATATATATATAAATATAATTAAAATACCCTGGTAATAATACCCTGACAAAAAACTGCATCAGGAAAGGGAGATCAATTCAAAAACTAACGCGTTGGTTTCGCCCCTCGTGTTGCAATGGCGATGATAACATCATTCCATTAGATGATTACACTATGAAAGTCATAGGTAAAATTTGTACATAGAAGCTGTATAGAAAGCTATTTTCTATATAAGTTTCAAATAGTAGTAAATAATTTCCGCCTTTTTTTAGTTGAAAACAAATTGCTTTTTATTTTTATAATTTACGCAAAATGATTAATTAGGATCGAATTTCGATCATTAGTTTTGATAATTCCTTCAAAGTTAAACAACAGCAACTAAATAGTATACTACACTACAATTAAAAGCGTCATTAAAGCGTTATTAAAAAAGATTTACGATTTGATGCTAACCTTTTTGAAGAAATCTAGTTTATTAACTCAATATACTTCATACATATCATATTTAATTCTAAAAAAACTCGTAAGAATCTATTTGTAGTTCCACTTATGTAAATTTATTCACTTGCTCAACAAACAAATAATAACTTCCAAGTAATTCTTCTAACATACACCTATAATCGGTATGTATGTATATGTACTATATATATGTGAATAAGTGAAGGGAAAACTTTGTACCCCCTTTTTCAGCGTATTACGAACTGCATAAGCGTAATTACAATTGATATATAGATAGACAACAACACTTTATTGTACACAATTACAAAAAAACTTACGAACTAGTATTATTCTAATTGTGTACAAGGAGCAGTCTTATGGCTAAAAAACGATCTCTTCCAGACAACCCGTGGCAGGAATATGGCTGTATTAGCAGTACTGCCACTCCTAATAGCATATGGCATACATCATTATTCTATGATTACTTACATTTTAATAATAAATATATAACAAATACATACAATATAATCAGAATGACAACTGTCAAATGGAAAATAAAGAAACTCGTGTTATTTATAAACCGAATAAATACAAAATTAGCAGCTATGGAATAAAACAGAGAGCAAAATAAGCAGCCGTACACGCGCACGACTACCACCTGCTGCCCCCGCCTCGCCCGGCTCCACACCTCGGTCGTCGTCATCCGATGAAGACTTCGTGACGCCGGCGGCCACCGAGGCATCGAGCACCAGTGAGGAGGGGCCAGCGCCGTCAGCCCCGCCAAGAAGACCTGCGCGAGGCCGAGGACGGCCACCGTCGGCACGCTTGGGACCTGCGGGACGTATCCCGCACCCGGCCCCCGCTACCGGTGGTGCAGTGCGCCGCATGAGATGGTCTCAGCAAATGAATGAGAGCGTCATGCGAGCGTACTTCGAGGCGACAGAGATAGGAACCAACCTCACTGCGTATCGTGATCGGATGCTGTCTCTGTTTCAGGTACTTCACCCAGATACCACCGTAACGGCACAACGCTTATCGGATCAAGTGCGGGCTATTCAGCGGTTACACCTGCTGAATGAATCTGTTCTTGATCGTCTTCGCACTGAAATACGAACCAGCCTTAGGGTTACCGAAACTTCGCTTTCTCCAGTACCACAAAACGATCATTTAATAACCTTAGCGCGGGTACCAGCGGTAACGTCAGAAACGAATTTGGGTAACCCTTCCGCTGATTACGTAAGCAGCCAGGATAGTGAGCATATGAGGAGGATTTTGGAGGCGGTGATTAAGGAGTTTAAGGATGTACCTACATTGAGCAGGCCGCGGCTACCTCGTTTGCCCATCCATAGACGTAGCTTAGCTATTATAGGTAATATGAATTCACTTTTAATACCATACTTTGAATTAAGTAAAGACCTGGTCGAGACACACTCTATTCTGTATTGCGGGGCTGTCGCTGTCTGTCAAGCAGCTGGCGTAAAATTTAATAAAAACCCAGGGCCCGTACAAAATAGACGCGAGAAACCAGCCTGGAAATACAGAATAGAACGTCGCATCAATACAGCTAGAACCTTAATAGCTAAGCTACT
This sequence comes from Dendrolimus houi, assembly GCA_039645545.1. NCBI lineage: Eukaryota > Metazoa > Arthropoda > Insecta > Lepidoptera > Lasiocampidae > Dendrolimus > Dendrolimus houi. The sequence goes on from CM077122.1 coordinate 6,886,650, forward strand.
CTGCTTTCGGTCGGGTAACACTCGACCTAAAATTATGCGTTTTGTGAACCAAGCATTCGCAGGCACTAATATCAGCCCTAATGATTATAAGCAAAAGGTCACGGAACGCATAGACTTCCTGAAACAGAAAGTTTGTGCATGGGCAAACCGAATTCGTAGGTATAGGAAGCGCACAGAGAGATTTTATCTCAATCACCGCTTCCAAATTGACCAAAAAGGGATTTATAGAGGTTGGGAACAACCCGATGAACATGGTAATGACAGGCAGCCACCAAATGCTGACGACATAACGGCCTTCTGGCGTGGAATTTGGTCGTTGCCTGTCGGTCACACAGAAGGCAATTAGAAAAGTGCTGTCGAACAGAGATGCCAACGGATACCAGAGATGGACCCTGTAATTATTGAACCATCTGATGTAGGTTATGCAATCGGTTCAGCCCACAACTGGAAAAGCCCTGGGCTGGACGGCTTGCATAATTTCTGGATCAAATGGTTCAAAGTCTCACATCCCTGTTTAGCTACACAATTCCAAGAAGCCTTAAACACATGTAACATCCCAACCTTTATGACCACAGGGGTCACTTACCTTTTATATAAATCTGGTAGTACCACGGAACCCAAAAACTACAGACCTATAACTTGTCTTTCCACCATTTACAAGTTGCTTACATCCATTTTGAGATCAAAATTATTAAAACATTTAGTTGACAACAAACTTCTGGCTAATACTCAAAATGGATGTAGGCCTGGGTCCCGTGGTACTAAAGAACTCCTCCTCATAGATATGACCATTAATCAACAAGTCCGCCGACATAGGAAAAACCTCTGCACCGCCTGGGTAGATTATAAAAAAGCATATGACTCAGTGCCGCATACATGGCTAATGAAGGTACTGGAGCTATATAAAATTGATGTAACTCTACGTGCCTTCCTTGGAGCGTGTATGGGGCAGTGGGTCACTTGACTCTGCATGCCCGGCGGTGGTAGCTTACCTATTTCGGATGGACTTATAAAGATAGAGCGAGGGATTTTCCAGGGTGATAGCCTGAGTCCACTGTGGTTTTGTCTGGCCTTGAATCCTTTAAGTTCTTTGCTGGAGGATTCAAAGCTAGGCTTTCATCTTCGTAGAGGGAGTGAAGCCATATCTCACCTGCTGTACATGGATGACCTCAAACTGTTCGCATCGAAAAAACATGACCTACTAGAGCTGCTAAACCTAACTGAAACGTTTAGCAGCTCTATAGGAATGGAATATGGTGTGGACAAGTGTGCGGTTATGTATGTGCAGCGGGGGAGAGTTGTAAATTCTAACGGATTACAGCTCTCAGAGGGTGTGTGCTTCAAAACCCTTTCCGAAGATGAGACCTACAAATACCTTGGTATATCACAGTCATTGGGTATTGTTGACGAGGATATGAAACAGCTGATAAAAGAGCGATTCTTCAGCCGCTTGAAGAAGGTATTAAATTGCCTTCTCTCAGGTGGTAACAAGATTCGTGCTTTTAACAGTTGGGTCATGCCCTCGTTAGCTTACTCCTTTGGTATACTAAGGTGGACTCAAACAGAGCTAGACGCCCTGGACCGTAGGGTCCGTTGTATGCTGACAACATATCGGATGCATCATCCACGATCATCGGTGATGAGATTGTACATCCCACGGAAGTGTGGTGGCCGGGGATTTTTAAATGCTAAAGACTTACACAACCGTGAGGTGTATAACCTACGAGAATACTTTCTGAAAACTAACGAAAGTATGCATCGAGATATGGTGTCAGTAGACAAGGGATTCACCCCGCTCTCTCTTGCAAAAGAGAACTGGCTCAGACCTACGGTATTGAGTACCTCCGAGCGGATGGACGTATGGAAGAACAAGGAGCTGCACGGCAGGTTTTACCAGGCGTTATATGGGGCCGACATAGACTTGCCGGCGTCGGTGAACTGGCTACGTTTCGGTGACCTCTTTGGGGAAACCGAAGGGTTTGTCTGTGCAATTATGGACGAGGTTATCAAGACGAACAACTACAGGAAGTACATCCTGAAGGACGGCACGCTCGACGTATGTCGGGCATGTCATCGCCCGGGTGAATCCATCAGGCATGTTACTTCCTGTTGTTCTCGTCTTGCTAACTCCGAGTACTTACACAGGCACAACCTAGTAGCCAGGATTATCCACCAGCAACTTGCTCTTCGATACGGTCTGATAGCGACTGAGGTACCTTATTATAAATATACCCCTGAGCCAGTTCTCGAAAATGGTCATAGCACGCTCTACTGGGATCGATCTATTATCACAGACAAGACTATTGTTGCCAATAAGCCTGACATTGTGATAATAGAACGATCTGCGAGACGAACGATGCTTGTTGATATAAGTATCCCACACGACTGTAATCTCGTAAAAGCTGAAACTGACAAATTAACGAAATACCTTGACCTCGCGCACGAGATTACGACCATGTGGCATGTGGAGTCAACGGTCATCGTACCGATAGTGGTGTCTGTTAACGGTCTAATAGCGAAAAGCCTCGACCGACACCTAGAGAGGCTCTCGCTCGGTAAATGGGTGAAGGGCCAGATACAGAAGGCGGTTCTCCTGAGCACGGCACGCATTGTAAGGAAGTTCCTGTCTCTGGAGCCTTAACCACCGGTAGTTTGGACCCTAGGCCCCGCTGCCGACGGACGTCATCTTTTTATATTTTTTTAATATGTGTTTATTTTTTATATATATGTATTAAAAAAACATAAAAAAGAATATGAATAAATATATATGTGAAATATATAACTATACTTTCTATATAAATATACACATAAGTTATATGCCTATATATATATATATATATATATATATATATATATATATATAATAATAATAATAAAATGCAACTATTTAAATATAATAAGCATATGCCTATACGTAATGTAGTACTAATGACATAAAATGATATATCATTCTATTGCAAATAATATTTCCTGGCCATATTCTTAAATGTTAATAGAGATTTTGCTTGTCTGAAGCAACAGGCAATTTATTCCAAAGTTGTTGTCAGCCAATCGTAGTCCACTGATAGACGTAGGCCTCCCAAAGTCGGCGCCTCTGATCAAATATATGAAAAACGTTGTATTATGAATAGGAGTAATAAGTCTTAGTTGACTGGAAGGGTGTAAATTGTGAGAGCAAGAAATTTCTATAAAGAAGTGCAGAAATGGATTTTCATATAATAATAAATAGATAATAAACAATGTATAATAATCACATGTAAAAGCGGGAACAATGGTCGGCCTTATCGCTTTAGAACGATCTCGGTCTATGGATTGTGTGAAAGGAATCGAAACTGTATGATGTGAATAATATGTAACAACAATAAATTAAGCAAAATAAAATATTCATTGCTCACTTTTGTTAGACATTGTTAAATAGTATATGGTCAAACAGTAATGCAAACCACATTATAAAGATTATCGCCAAAGAATCCAAACTTAAAAATTGGGTAAGTGCTAGGCTGTCTGCGCACAACTGTAGATGTGATAATCGTTGTTTTCTTTATTTGTCTACGAAACCATAAAAAGCATTTAATCGAGAGTATCCCATATCTCAAAAACTACTTAACTGGTGTTGTTTAAACGGATTATTCGTTAAATTATTTTTGAAGCCATATCCTGAATTATTTCATAATTTGGAAAATTATGGAAAATAAGCCCCAGGGCTTAGCAAAGTGTTTAAAAACACATTTACATGCGTAAACGTATGTAGAATACACGTGCTTTCCGTCTGTGTTGTGTCCACTGCAAATAATCCAGCTTAATCCATACTAATTCGATTATTTAATACCAAGTTCTCGAAATGCACTACGTCACGATTGGCTTTCTATTCCAAAATCGGGTGTCTTTAGTCTGCTTCACTCTGAAAGCTCGGGGCTCGTCTGAGGCCTGGGGATTCAATTTTCTTGACATGACTACTTTAATTTAATTTTAAATAATGCTATTAAAAAACCACTATGTACACTAAAAAGAATATTTACTTCCTTAATAATTCATATCAGCTTTCTTAACTATTAATTTATATACACTTACTTTATAACTATAGCAGGCAGTAGTATGTTAGAAAGAATCAATGAGAAATATATTGCAGCCAATGTGAACGTCCCAGCTCCTGCGTCACTGTTGACAGAACTCTGAAGGTTCGCAGTACCATGGAAAGCGGTAAAATGCACCATGAAGGCGAAACCGAACACGAAAATGTTGCGATTAATGCGCCATTTCTCGTTAGTGCCGAAGATTACTGTATTTTCCGGCATTTTTCATGCCAAATCTGCAATGTAAGCAAGTTTAATGTATAAAGTAGTATTTATGACTCAAAAGGTATAAAGTAGCATTTTTGACACAAAAACCGTTGAATTAAAATCGCACATGAGTGCGAGGTACCTTGTGGCTAAGCATACTTATGTCATTTCGATAGCGTGTTTTCCAATTCTGGATACCTGCATATTAAGATAACCGATGTGTCAAATCGGCCAATCCGTCTTAGGCCCGGTTCCCATATCTTACCGACCATTCATTTGCCTTATTATCAGTTAAAATTTGCACACATCTAATGTCAAAATCCAACCGATGGTAAGGCAAGTGAATGAATAGTAAGATATAGAACCGGCCGTGAGACAAGCGTAGCGGGTATACTGCCCGTTCCCTTCAATGAATGGGGAGCGCCTAGTCGAGTAATAGGATGTTATGAGCTGTCATTATTTATAATAACATACAGGTGAATTTTTCAAGTTGGCCTTCAAGGCCAAATCCTAAACTACGAAATAGCGAAAAATATGTACTTAAAGGACCGCCATTTTAACGTAAGCGACATTTGGACCAAGTATATTTTTTATTTTAAACTATTACTTTGTTTTAAAACTCGGCTTTTCATTCAGCCTACTGAATTAGACCCTAGTCTAATCTATCTAATCAGTCCGAGTATACTTTATTCCATTGATAACTTTTATCTGATTATTTAAAAATCGCACTTGAATATTTTTAGATGTTAGGCAGCCAAATGATAGAGTGAAAGTTCTTCACATCAACAAAAAAAAAAACAGAAAGACAAAAATAAATCGTCTAATATTGGCTTAACTCTGAAAAATCCCCCGTTCTATATACGTCTTTTTCTTAATAAGTTTATTTACTTATTTATTTTATGATTATGACGTATATCTACACTTATGCTATAAACCATTTCAGAGAAATAACAAAGGCGACAAACCGGATTGTTTTAGTTCACATTAAGTTACATTCTACTTGTCCGATATCCTTGAATGCAAACTAGGAGAACGGATATGGTATTGTTTTTTTGTTTACAATAAGACAAAGTAGTAAAGTGAGTTGAATATTGTGACACTCGCGGAAGTAAAATACCCAGCGATGAAACTGTCGTCTAAATATACGTGATAATATTTTTAGATATCTCGCAATCATCTGAATGTTCGATTCTTCTCGTTGTATAATAGCCTTAGATAATGACAAAAATTCACCATTATATTAAAATTTAAATTATGTTTTTCTAGACCTGCTAACAAGAACCGCCTTTACCCGGGAGTACAAGGGGCACGTGGCATCCGCGCGCAGATATTCTAAGGAGTGCAAGTCAATTGACTTAAAAAAAAGTAATTAAAGAACGTCATGGTTTTTCAAGATTTGACATAACACACTTAAATATATATATATATTTAATCCGCACACTACCGTCATGAACTTGCGAATCTCCTATTCATAAAATCCATAGCCCGAGTTGTTTGGAAGAGTTCGTTTTAGACCGATAAGGCGGCCCATTGCTCCTACCTTTACTGTTTAATGTTACTAATGTAAATTGTTTATTTCATGTGTATGTAGTGAACAATAAAGAGTATTCTATCTAGTCTATGTATCTAAATAGCCGTTAACACTACATCTTCTTTTCAAATTTCATTTGCATATGATGACGTTTCTGAGAAAAATAACTGTGACGAACAGAGATACGGGGACGGACGGATATGATAGATGCATGCGTAGATGTTCCGTTTTTGTCAAAATGGCTAGAAATATAAGAATTAAATGCTATTTTTTGTAGTCGTTATGGGGACGCAAACTCATTTTCGCACCGCGACGCCCAATATGCTGAACCTGGCCCTGTGTCTAACGAATATTACACACGACTCTTAAGTTAGAACAGCAAGCTAATATTTATTGGGCACATTATTTTATTGCGACCAAGCTAAGATGCTATGCTACTTTTTCCCAGTAACTTACTATTTTTTGGTGGGGGAACCTGAATAGCGTTTTGCTTTATATGTTTATTTTTAAAATATGTTTCAAGTCAAGTATTTAAATGTAAATATATACAATAAAATAAAAAATTAATAATTTTTATAGAGTTTTATTTATGTGCATAAATTATGTTTTTTTTGTGAATAATCTAAACTGTTTACTAAAATATGACTTTTAGATTTTTTTCATGATTTTAATCGCTTGGCGTTGAAATTGAGAACTGATATTTATAAGACTGGTTCAAAAGGCCTTGAAATGTCGTGTAATCGTAAAACATTTTCAAAATGTAACTTGCTGGTTTATTTAAAAAAACGTACTTCGAAAATGGCAAAAACAGTCAATTTAAGAAGGCATACGTTGGCAGACGAAGGCACGGCCAACTGGTGGCGCAAATCTGAATCTTTTCTCGCAAACAACACTACATTGACAGTTCACGTTATAAAATAAACACATCAAAGAAGTGAAAAATAAAATTTCACCAAATGAAAATATTGGATTTCTGGATGCTCGAACACTTCAAAGAAAAACAAAAATAAGTCAAATGGTTTAAAATTCTATTGTTTTTCTACGAATAATACTCACTTTCCATGGTTATGTGATAAACGACAAAAGTGGATAAATGCAGTCAAAACCTATGTTTTTTTTATTTATTTTGTACTGTATTAATGTAAGTACGAGTTCCAAAAACATTTAGAAACTACGAATAATGTTATTTGTAAAAATAGCTAAGTTATGAATACAAACAAATCTCTAAGTAAACATAACTTCAGTAGTTGGTTTCAGTAATACAAACTGTTAAATATAAAATATTTACGTGAAAAACGAGTTCAGAAAATACTTTACAGTTATTTTGACCTCACAAATTTTAGTAATCTTCATTTGAGCTACAATTTTTCCAGCTTTACTAAATTTTTACTTCATTTTCATGATTCCTAACTGTTTCTTCTACTTCTAAGACTCTTCGGAGTTTTTGGCCTTTTGACATATTCGTTCATTATTAATCGGCCGGAATCTATATTTTATAATTTTAATCATAATAAAAACTATTTAAATATCACGTAAACATTGACGGCAACATGATGACAGATCTAAAAGTTTCTTCTTTTTTTAACCACACCGTGGCTCTCGTGTCGATTTGTGCTACCACCTATAATAGTTCGTGCACGTTCCCTATAGGGTTCTAAGTGCGAACTTATGTTGAGAACGACGCTTTTACCTTGGTCTTAACAATTCAATAATGACATGATCTACAAACTGTTGACGCAGTACAAACACATAAAGAAATAATGTGTTTATTTATACAAGTATCAATGTAATAAATAAGCTCAGGCAATATTAAGCTCACGACAAACTGAACTGTAACCTTAAATGTAAGCGGGTCAAGGCTATTTTAAACAATTGAATTTATTGATTATTTATATACAGCACTAGCTGATATCAGCGGCTTGAGTAGTCAAAAAAAGTTAAAAGTTTGCCCCTATTTCACTTTAGGTGACACTATTCTCTTAACGGTTGAATTTCGAAAACGGTGTTGTTCGACATACACCGTAAATTGATTGCTAACCAGAAAACGGTATACAAAATTTGGTGCTTCTGTATGTATTTGTATATTTATTTCTTACTATATTTAATAATTATATTATATTATTTTTACATGTCTATAAGTAGAAAGAAAAGAAGAAAGAAGGAAATATTAAACTAAATACTTAAAAATAAACTAAATTATAAATGAATTAATATAAAGTATGTAACAATTCGCTGCCAGAGGGAAGCGTGCCCAGAAGGCTGGCTGCATTGCCACGCTGTATGGCAATGCTGATTCGTTGCACGAAATAAGAACCAGCCTTCTGATCACGGGTGGTATCAAAGAGTTTCTTACAAATTGCTTGTGCTTCTTACTTTAAAAATGACGGATTTTCGTACAAAATTTCGTCGCCCTTTTCACCCTCTTAAGTGTTGAATTTCCAAAAGCGCCAATACACGTGTATCTTTACTTCTAACCTAGAAGACACAGGTAGACACAAGTACATAAAATTTTGTGCTTCTTATTTTAAAAATGACGGATTTTCATATAAATTTTCGCCTCCCTTTTCATCCCCTTAGGGATGGGATTTTGAAATATCCTTTTTTAGTCCGCACCTACAGTATAGAAGGACAGTATAGCTTCATGCAAATTTTCATGGTCCTAGCCCTAGTATTTTGGGCTGTGCGTTGATATGTCAGTCAAACAATCGGTCAGTAAGGCCAAACAATTATATACGAGTATGTATAGATAGTTAGAGGAAGATTATATATACCAAAAATATGTACAGTATGGTATTAAAATTTTTGCCGCCCCTACACCTCTAGAATCCGATACCCTAGTTTTCAATCATATTTTAATTACAACGTAAGCATATTGGTAAATAAATTTTTAAAAATGACAATGAAATTGTATCTTTATGATTTGTGCACTATTATCCTAATTACTTCTCTTTTGCTGTAATTAGTATGCTTGTGAACTAAAATATATATGTTAAATTGTTTACGTGGACCTAATGACATTTGGTACATAGATATTATGAATCTTCTTAATTTGTGTAAGGCATAAAAAAATGTTACCCGCAAACTTGCCGCCCATAAATTTTGCTACCTTAAGCGCCTACTCAACCTGCTAGTATATTATTATTATATATACCATGCATACTGATTATGTATATTCAGAGGGCATGGCGAAGCCTAAGAAAAGTGACGACAGCTCGGTCCATGATACCGTGATGACTCTGATGAAGGAAGGCATCTATTTCCAAGCTTGCCCTAACCATTTTTAATTTAGTAAATAAATATGTACTTTCAATAACGAGAATGAACCTAGGATAAAATATGTTCCATAGATTAGGTAGATTGGACCCTTTGAGATCCATTTCCGAGCGAGTCCTGCTAAACCAAGTAAACGAGTTACTACTACTACTACTTACGAGTTACGCAGACCGTATGCAACACATAACTATGACAATATTAAATTAATAACACATACTTTCAAATCATGGGTTATATAGGCAAGCGCTAAAAAGATCCAGCTTTAATATTTAATATCCAACATATTTTTAAAAAACAGGTATTTTTAGCCATTCGAGACAACTTTGAAAATCATGCTTATCTTAAAACTTGAGGATTAGTTCAGATTTGTTGATAGTTTGAATACATGCTTAAACTCCTTAAACACTCCACTGCTGACCTCGGGGCTCTCCAATTTACGGTACAGAACAGTATAATAATCACGCTTATCTAAAGCAGATTGATAACTTTCACTCATCGATTTGCGCAACGTGTAGGTTTCATAAAGATATTTTCCTGCATCGGCATCACGTGATAATTGTAACAATATGCACAATCGATCAGAAAACTTATAAGTGTTGTATGCTTACGGCTAGATTTGAACCCACGTCAATTAAAACGCAAGTAGATAAAGTTTTTTATAGCTTTGTACTATAAGCGAGTCGTTTAAAGCCTTGTTTTAATTAGCAAATACTACACCTGTTTCAAAGTGACCCCGAAATATCCGTTATAATCAAATACAACAATAATATAATGCATACATTATTTGTTGCAATGTGACCTTTAATAGATACCTTTGACCTCTCACATACACATAGTACAAGAACAATAAAACATTGTTTATTTATTTCAGAAACACAGTATGTATAAGACATTAATTAGACCTGCGAACAATAATTACATTATTGAAAAAAAATGAGCTGTCTTTGGGACACCTGGTTGAAACGAGGTTTCGAAGACCGTTGTAAACTATCGAAGACTATTGATATTTTTAACCGACTTCAAAAAGGAGGAGGTTCTCAATTCGTCTGTATGTTATTTTTTTGTATATTCGTTACTCCATTTCTTCGTCCATTGTAAACCGATTTTCATTTTTTTTTTGGATAAGAGCATACACGTGAAGTATTCCCATGATTACCAAGTCAGGATCTGACGAGTGGATCGCAGGGAAATCGATAACAAACCTCGTTGAAGAGTGTCAACACCGAAGAGTGAGATAGTAACTTTGTATACGCCTGCCAGTAGTACTGCCTGTTGTACAAGATTTACACGTGCTTAATATATTATTTCTCAAGCTATTCAAGAGCTTAAGCAACTAAAAAGTAATTTTTATAACAAAAACAAAACAGCTTTCTTTCTACAACATCTTGAAATCGGTGCGCAGTAAAACATAAAAATTAGTACTATATTTTGCACATTTGTTGTTGTTTTTTTATGTTTTACTTGGCACCAACTTCAAGATATTGTAGAAAGAAGGCGGTTAAATATTTACTTTTTTAATTTTTGTTTTTTTTTATACTAGATCTTATTTTCCATTGCATTAAAGATCGAAATTTATTTATTTATTTATTTTAGTAAGGCTTACAGACAAATAACGGTACATATTAACAACATAAATTATACAATAATATATCGAAATTATAACAACGGTCAGCATTTTAAATATTTTTTTATTAAATATTTTCAAAGTACTCTCCACCAGCCTCTATACAAAGTATCATGTGTCTGAATCAGTTTTCGCAACACTTTTTCCAGTCCGCTGCAGACATCTCGTTTACAGCTTGCTCGAACGCTGACAGCGCATCTTCCGGAGACAAAAATTGTATCCTTTTGAGCTGATTTTTTATTTTCGGGAATAAAAAGAAGTCACACGGTGCTACGTCAGGGTTGTTAAGAGGGTGACCCAGGAGTTTGACGTGCTTGCTGTCCAGGATGTCGCTCGTTTTGAGCGCGGTATGGGCGGGCGCGTTGTCGTGGTGGAACAGTAGCCCGCAAAGCCCTGTATTCAATCGCTTGTTTCTCACAACAGAGAAAACTTCTGCCTAGCATTTGATAGTATACCATTCGGCGTTGAAGCTTCTTTGGTTCCGTAAAGGAATTGACACCAAGTAGCCAGTCTAATAGAAAAAAATTCGCGATCAAAACCTTCCCCCCGCTTCTAGATCGCTTCACTTTGGTAAACGTTGATTCCGTTATGAAACACCCAAACCGCAACTGGCGCTTCGTTTCTGGATCGTATTGATAAATCCAGAACGCATCACCTGTAATGATGTCGTAATAACGCCGAGACGAGCCTGCTTCAAATTTGTTTATCATATCACGGCACCATTCCACCCAGGCCTGCTTCTGAGCATCGATGAAGTTGTGCGCCACGCAGAGTGAAGCTATCCTCTTTACGCGAAGATGCACATATAGAATCTCGTGAAGGCTTCCCAATCCAATCTGCAGTACCTGCTGAATCTCTTGATACGTAACTCGCCTATTGTCTTGGATATTTTTTTTACTGCTAGCACGTTTTCTTCCATAACAGCCGTCAAAGGGCGACCACTTCTTTCTTCATCCCCCAAAGTTTGTCGACCGGGCTTGAATTCATTGTACCAACGATACACGGTTGCCTTAGAAGGGCCTTCATCCATGAATGCCATTTGATGTCTATCGTACGATTCGTCCGGTTTCAGGCGAAAATGTTCCCGGCGCAGATCCATTTTTTAATGAGACACGATAATTTAAATTAACTCGCAAACAATGTGGAAGGAAATTTTGAAATTGGCACGTACCTATTTTAGTTATAAATAATCATATTTTCAAAATAGATTATAACTGGCCAGTCTCTCATACATAAAAACTTTTTTCGCAAGACTTTCTGAGTGGCCTGGTAAGTGACACAATGACACTTCCATGAAATCTACATCTTTGTTTATTTCCTTTGTAACGAGCTTGTTAATTATCTATACAAAAAATCGTAATTACTTGCATTTTAGTTTATATGCCTCCAAATTCGATAGAATATTTTTTTTTTTAATTAAAATACTTTTGTATGACAAATAAAACTATTTAACTTGAATTCAACTGTCGTGTAAAGTTTATATGAAGAAGGAAAATAATGTTGCAATAATAGGCATGCGGGCCACGTGTTACAATAAATTCAAACGCCATTTACATATAAAAGAATAGGCGTCAAAATAAAATCTCATGATCTTACTTTAAAAATATTGTGGTAGACTCTATCACTGTTTAAAAAACTCCTGATTCTTCTATAAACTTATGACGTGATAAGTTTGTACGCTTGTACAAAATCCATACGATGTACGCTGATAAAAAGTATCTCAGTTGATTTGACTATCCGCTACCCCATTTGCCCCTTATATAATTATTAAGACTTTCGGCAGATTTTCGCTAGGAATTCTGTAACTACCTACCTATATATTGCTACAGAATCGTACAATCACAATATAAAAAAAACATAAATATGAATAAGGAATAGCCACCATACTAAACCAAGCTACATACAGAAAATAGCATATGGCGTATCGTTAGACAGTTTCTAAATAATCATTACGTATGTGTTAGTCACTTTATTTCAGTCAATATACGATAACATATTACGCTATTCCAAAACCATAAAACTCTCACCCGTCTCATTTTCGGAGTATGAGTGGGAAATTCCGAAGAAATCGAAGGTGATAGAATTTAATAAATAATTTCAACTGAAGTCTATTTCAAAAAGGACGGTATATAGCTGACATATCAATAAAATGTAATTTGCAGCGTTATCGTGCACTTTCCTATGAAATAAATATTCATTTTAATTATATAAAATATATTTAACCCTGTTACTATTTAATAATAATCTTATACATAAAATCACGATGTTTATTTCTGTATTTACGTAATTTCTCCCATACCGCATTAGCATTTATTTGAAAAAACAACTCGAAAACTACTCAGCGCATCACACGAAAAATAATACTAAGTCAAACAAGTCTAATCTGTTACAAATTCTAATTTGAAATCGATGTGTATGGTCTGCAGAGTAGTTTTCAACTTGTATTTCCGAATAATTGCTTTGTACTTAATTACCTGGACTAAAATGACAGTTGCGATCGACCTTTGTTTGAGTCTTAAGTGTTGTGCGAGTTGAACCAATAACTCACCAATGTGAGTTGAAAATTGTAGAATTTGTATAGAAATTCTATAGAATTCAAATTCAACTCACTGGTAAGTTGCTCCAAGCTTATAACATAAAAAAGGACGTTCACAGCTGTCATTTTAGACCAGAAAATTAAATATTAGAATACACAAGGTTCCGTAACCAAATGACAAAAACAAAAACAATTGCTATTCATCACCCCTACGCAATCCTCACTTCCTTACGCCGCTTCGCTCATGTACGAGGTTTTACCATAGTATTACGGGGTTTTACATAAAAGTTGAAACAAAATTACTTCAAGGCCAGCAGCACGTTGGTAACATCTCTCGTATTGCAAATGTTCATAGGCGTCAATAACCACTTTCCATCTAGTGGGCTGTCATCCTACCTGCTGTACTCCAACTATGAAAATAACCTTGCCTGTCCGTGGACTAATCGCACTTAACCAATTGTTTATAAACTAAAGCGACTGAAATGAGATGTCATATTAATTATAATCACTTCTCGCTTTCCGTCAAAAAGTTTTTTCGCCGAATTTTGAGTTCCGATAAATTAAAAGGAATCATTTTTAAAATTAACATCGACTATGATGAGCTATATAAACAGATTTACAAAATTTATCTTGATCTAATTCGCGCTTGGTTGGATATAAAATTAAATACCTAAATATAACAAAATATTTTTTTATTTAAAAAGATAAAGGCAAAATTATGAGTGAAATGTAAATAGATATAATACATATTTTCCTATGTATACTTACATTGAAATCCAATTTCAAATTGCTCTAATCAAGCATATCTCCATATAACATATAATTTTGAATAAAAAATGTTAGCAAATTTTAGTATTCACACACGGGAATTAGATAAGTTCTATTTTTAAATTTAAAAAAAGAATCTCGTTGACAGTTTTTTTTCACAATAAAGGTCGTATTTGCGTGCGGCCAGTGTGACCAGACTGTATGATAATAGGTGCCTAACTAGTATAGAGTGGTTGTAATACCACCAGCGAATGCGGTACGTGCAAATCCACTGTTCAAAATTAAGATGGTGTTTTTATTACTTGAAGCACGCAAACAAGTAGAGGGCTCACCTCATGGAAATTTATTACAGCCGCGTATGAACGTTTTCAACACCAGGAACATTGTTAAATATATATTATTACAAAATGTTCTCACTCAAAAATTTAAATTATTAACATCTATACATACATATAATAAAACTGTACAGGTCGAATTTCTGTACAATGAAAAAAATGCTAAAAGCCGAGTCAGGGGATGTAAGAAGTGAAATAGAACTAATTTAGAATTTTTTTAATTTTTTGTTTCTCTGTTGTCTGTCTGTTTGTACCGGCTAATCTCCGAAACGACTGGACCTATTTAAATGAAATTTTGTATGGTGGTAGCTTATATTCCTGGTCAACATATAGGATACTTTTGATCCCGAAAATCAAAGAGTTCCCGTGGGATAGTTAAAAAACCGCACCACGCGGACGAAGTCGCGGGCATCAGCTAATATTTAAATACAATTTGTAATTAAATTTTCTTTACTAATATATTAATACTAATACATATATTAAATAAAAGTCACATATAGCTGTGATCATAATAAATAATAATAAATACTACGCATGACAATTATTGCCCAGTAAAAATGTAAATCATAAATACTCTTAAAACCTACATGACTAAATGACGCGACCTGTATTTTGTCACCATTTGATGTTTTTAATTAAAAAATACTAAATAAAAGGTAAATTGAGTCATAATAATTTTAGTCTAAATAAACATACTTTAAATAGTAAAAACTCGAAAAGACGAATTACCTGTGGCACCATCTAGTCATATGGTATTTAAGAGCTTTTAATAATTTCCAGATGTAAAATTGCAAAATATATGATGTCATACTAGGGAGGTAGGAGTCTCACGAATATGACCAGCTGTGACAAGGACGGAGGAGGGGCCAAAAAACATGAAATTTGTGTGACGTAATTTGTGGATCGCCCCTTATCCCATCTTTGTATCCCATCCCTCCTATTCCATACCTTCCATCCCTTCCTAAAGGCTAACAGCACGTCGGCGTCACACTTGGTGTTCCAAACGTCTATAGGGAACGGTAACCACTTTCCGTTACGTGGCCCCAACTGTTTTCCATCTTCGTAGTTTACAAAAAAATACTGAACGATTACTTATAATTCATAGTATTTTTCTTTCCACCAAGTCAATGAGAAAATAAATTTTTAATCCCGGTTTTCTCTTCTCCTTTCTCTTGATGGAAATAATTGCGATTCATTATCATGGACGACTTTAGACGTAAACCTTATCGTTGTATAATGGAAACAAGTACTACACTACAAATAAATAATGCACATTATCTAAAAGCCTCAAGGTACATTATTTCTTATTATTTTTATGCATTCTTTTGTTTTGTTCGAAGGCTTAAAATTGCATGCGAAATATTTATTTACTAGCTGTGCCCGCGACGTCGTCCGCGTGAAATTTGTTTACAAAACCCCCCGATTTTGAAACATTCTTCATTGGTGCTCCGCTCCTATTGGTCTTAGCTTGATGATATATAGCCTATAGCCTTCCTCGATAAATGGGCTATCAAACACTGAAAGAATTTTTCATATCAGACCAGTAGTTTCTGAGATTACGCGTTCAATCAAACAAACAAACTCTTCAGCTTTATATATCAGTATAAGATTGTTTGCAACTGCAGTAACGGTTTCACGGCATTATACGGAATTCATTCTAATTGAAAGATGAAGGCCAAGTGCACGTTGATCTACAGTAAAAGTTTCCATAACGTCGAAGAACGTTTATTGTCTTTGGCGGCGGAACCCTAAAAAAATGTGTACCCAAAAATATCACATATTAATTATCAAAGGAAGTATTTTAAAGCTCTATGTTCATACCCATGGATGAACAGTAGGAAGATAATATAGTAGTAGTAGTAGATACTTAGATTATCTCTAGTACGAATGTAAATTCGTAATATAATTATACTGTAGACTATAGATAATTATTCAATAATAAATACAAAATATTCCATAATTAAAGCTGTTTTATTCCTTCCACCCCTTTTAAAATTATATAAAATTATTAGAGCTAGGCATGTTTGCTGAAGAGTTTCTTGCGCCACTTCTTTTCTTCAAGCCATAACATGTTGCGAAGCGGTGGTAAATTAGATTTGGCTCCCATAGAGTAAATAACAATCATAAACAAAATTAAAACTAAATAATTAAAATGAACAAGTTGTTGACACTTGATATCTTTGTCTTCCATGATCACGGCTACTGAAAAGTGGCCGAAACGTCGAAATAACAAAAATCAAATAAATTACCGCACAAAACCGTTAAAACGTAGTTTTATTATGTATACAAGTCGCGAAAATTTAAGAAAATATTATGTAAATTTTGTTCCTAGCTACTTTACGAACAAATAGCGGGGCTGGCACTTTCAGTTCCTTTATTTTCCGTGGGACTTCTTTTGTGGCGCGGACTCTAGAGATCGCCACAAGCCATTCTTGCGTTTTGGTATAGAAGAAAATTAAACCAAATTTTTTTGCAATTTATTTCTTAGACAATCTCAGTCAATTTAGTGTTAATAAGTTCTTTTGCGATTTCATTTCATTACAGTTTTAAATAATATCGTATAATTTGTTTTACATAATAAATATATTGGTTGAAAGTCTATTATATTGTATAATTTGTTTTACATAATAAATATGTTGGTTGAAAGTCTATTATAGTGGCGTTTTTTGTATCAAAACGCAAGAGACTTGTGGCGATCTCTAGAAACGTAGCGTTAGAGGTTTTTTAGAGTTACGCCTTTATTAGACAAATTCTTGTATTTTTCTTCAATGTTCTCAGAGCTATAGATTATAACAAACCAAACATATTAACTGTAGTAGGAAGATAAACACTCGGGGCAATATTGAAATTATGCGCCCTTCAAAACGTGTTTGTTCGGAATAGAAACAATATCTCGCATATTTTTGTTTATGAGAGTGGACCCTTAAGTTTAGGACCCTTTGCCCTATGTAGTTCATGAACAATGAACTATTATGAACTGCCTCCCGACACTATACTAAAGAAACATTTCACATTACCAAATGTGAATCAGTCTATTAGTTCACTCGGTCAGCTATCAACGCACCAGTAGGCGATCCGACAGTCTTGTGTAGTTCATGAACGATGATCTATTACGAACCGGGATTCGATTGCTAACAAAGAAGATCGAAAAGTACTAATGACTGTATAGTGTAGGTATAGTGTAGGTATAGTGTAGGTATAGTGTAGGTATAGTACTAGTTTAGTGATCGAATTTTTCTAAAAAGGAGAGCTCACTTGAATGACTGAATAAACACAAAACCAAGGGTCACTTACTAACGTCGAAGTCACTCTTACTATTGTCCCATTCCTATATCTCACCGCCCGTTTATTTGCCTTACTATCGGAGCTCCATACAAATAATATCAAAACTCAACCGATGGTAACGCAAGTGCATGAATAGTAAGATATAAAAACCGGCCATCAACAGACGTTAAGACAAATATATTAATAAACCAAAATATGATTTATGTTTTTTTGTTGTTCATTAAAATGCTCGCTAAACCAGACCATAATATTTTATTTTGTCATAAATATAAATAACCGGTTATCAAATCAGTTAAATTATAAATTCTGAATATTTGTTAGCGTTTAATCCAACTGTTTACACCATCAAAGTTTAATTATGATGTTGATAATCAAAATTATATTACGACAACTTATTAAACTAACAACTACTTGGCATAATCTAAGCTTTAATATTTTGAAGTCGTTCTTCAATCCGTATTATCCATAGTAATAATCTATCTCATAAGTGCCCCAAAGTGGTCCATATGGCCTCCTGGGGGTGCACAGGGGTTCATATCGAACTTCAAGGAGTCCACGTTGAATTGAGAACTTCCTCCTTTTTTTCAAGTAGGTTAAAAGACATGTTAAATTTATAAATATGTAAAAATTAAATATTGAAAAGATAGGGGTCTACCCAATACAGTAATGTTTGGTTAGAGGGCTACGAGACAAGAAAATTGGGTACCATTGATGTGTCTTCTAGTATATAGGTATGTATGTATGGTATATATTGTTACGAGTGCGAGACTTGAATTAAAATGCCGTTGGAAGTACTATAGGATTTATTTGAACTATACAAAGACGTATAACACAGGTACAAATATAACTGGATACAACCAGTTCACACTGCACGATTCTATAACACGCGCAAAGTCCGTCATCGTATATCGCTTATCGAATGTACACGTCTTGCTTTGATCCTAATTGTCGCTTGACTGCCAATCTCTCCGTTCGGGCATCCCTTTATACTCAGCTTACAATATATCAGGACCGTGTAAACAATGGATTCTTAGAACCACACCTGGCCACTGCCTACCAGAGAGGTTTACAATACACAATAGGCGGCTTTTCTAATTACAATTATTAAACACAAAGAAAACAAAACAAGTGCAAATGCGGGCAGGTAATAAACTTGGGCTTTATGGCCGGCAGGTGCGCATTCACATTTGTCGGCTTGCTT
Organism: Dendrolimus houi; assembly: GCA_039645545.1. Taxonomy (NCBI): domain Eukaryota; kingdom Metazoa; phylum Arthropoda; class Insecta; order Lepidoptera; family Lasiocampidae; genus Dendrolimus; species Dendrolimus houi. The sequence continues at coordinate 6,905,483 of CM077122.1, forward strand.
CGTGGAATTTTGGCTAAGTCGTAACACTATGTTTATATTGTAATTTATGTAACATTTTCCTTTATAATTACGTATATTATATTTCTTGCTTACCTACCCCCCATCCATACAGAGTTTCTGTCCATCCAAAGGTTGTCTGGAAGCAATCGCTCCCAGCGATAAGACCGCGCATTGTACTTATCATTACGATTGCATATATGAATCTATTTTGTAACATTGTATGCAATAAAGTATATTCTATTCTATTCTAATAGGTATAATAAAACACAATAGTAATGGATCGGAAGTCGTACCTAACTGCGAGTTAATAACAAGTATAATAATAACAAGTATAAAAACTGATAATAACATGACATGACTGACTGACCAGGCAGCTAGGTACGGCCAACGGCTCTGCTATCGTGCGTGGAACCGGCGGGTTGCATCTAAGTACAGGTGGCGTCTCCTGGAAGGAGACACACAACCAGAAGCGACCGTAGTACACAGGGACCCGGGTATCTGCAAATGATAACACTACATATTATAGACACGCACATATAACAAACACATAAAAACTAATCACAAAAACTTATATCAAATTTACAATCATTCGTCCTCAAAAACACAATCATCCTTCACTCATTCAATAATCACTTCTATTTTCAAAATACTAGTTAATCGATCCAATCAGATCACACACAAAAGTGCATTCACTATTCTTTACACAGGAACCTAGCATGCAAACAAATAATCAACAAATTAACACACCTAAAAACATGCTACTTTCATAGTAAAGATTGACAGTTTTTGTAATAAACACACTGAAGTAACAAAGACACAGCTCATTTACGTTTTCACTCATTCATTCATCAACTCACTCATTAGCCCATTCAACGACACACATAATTATACAAACACTCATTTACACAAACAAAATAAATGTAGTAAAAAAACATAAGGCTAATAAACAATAAGATATTAACTAAAGGTAACTTACCGAAACTCACAGATCTTGTCGGCCAGTACAATGCCAAAACTGTAGATACTCGGGGGGATGTAATGTAAACTGCAGGGGGATCTGAAACAAATAGATAACATAAGTAATAATAATAAAAATAAGTAGTAGAAAGTTAATATATATAAGCAGTATAATAAATATGTAATACAATATTAAAAATGTATAAAATGACACTATAACTATATAATTTATTATATAAGTTATTAGTATCAGCAACAGTATAGCAACACAAAATGTAATATATATTAAGTTATAAGTAAGAAAGTAAGGAACCTTTGCTTGGATAAAACTAAAACGGTTATTGTCATGTAAAAGATATATAATATAAGAAAACAACTACTGTAAAACAATTAAGTTAAACTAAGAAACTACATATATAGATATACGACTGTCGACAATAGATATAGAACATTGTAATAGAAATAAGAACTGTAAACATAGTTTTAAGCATTAAAATAAAAAGCACAAAAACAAATAAATAAACGATCCCAACCAATCATAATCCTTACAAGTATTAATCCTACCATCATAACATTAAATCCAAATTATACTGATATCAATATTATGTAAGATAAGATATATAAGTATATACACAGACAGAAAATATATATCTAGGTACCCGATCATCTTACCCGGGGCAAGACAACCGGCACAAACGCAAATCGTGCGGGCGGTCTTGGTCCGGAAAGGCAACGCGGGCGCGTATGTATATATATAATATATATTAGTACTAAAACATCTGTATTTAGTGCATATCTGTATATAATATCACATCCAACATACCCTAAACCCAGAACTCCTTTTTCCTTTCCAACGTAATCCAACAAAAGCCAAAAATTCATCCACGACATTTACCCAACCTGTAGTAAAATTACTCAATTAGGTAGAGTAACACTAGTAGTTGACTCGGGCAATCTCGTTCGCCCGGGCTAAATTAAATTTTTAAAAAATAAGTATAATAAATATGTACAGGGGTCAAGTTAGTACAGTGAATTTAAAAAAGAGAAACAACCCAGCAGAGTCTTGAATGAAGTCGGTTAAAAAGGTTCGGACCAGCAGATTCCGAAAAATCTTTTTTTTTTGAAATTTTGTCAACCTGTTCGAGCATCACGTGAACGGCATTTAATAAAACTCGGCACAGAGCTACCTTATATCCCGGTCAATATTTAAAATACTTTACATCCTGATAAATGACGCCATTTCAGTGGGATAGACGAAAATAGCCAAAAAAGTGGCGCCACGGTCTCGTTATTAGTGCCGTCCGCGTCTTTGCAATTCACTACAAGAAAGTTTCGCTGGCAGATCGTAGTGTACAAATAAAAATCTATAAAATGTCAACCTTTATTTACATTCGTTACATATTACGTAATAATATTTATATACTATAAATATTTGTCACAACTGAATAATGTCATAGGGTGATGACCTAATGCATTGAAAAATTATGTATAAATTTAAATAATGTTTGTAGATTAGTGAAAATCGAATTCAAATCAAATTTACATTCAAATACTTACAGTTCAAAATTCTTTACAAATACCTTCAAATATAAGTAACTATGTATATTATATATATTCTTTTATTGTATTAAATTATTTATAAATTTCTTCACTATGTATATATATATATATATATATATATATATATATATATATATATATATATATATATATATATATATATATATATATATATATATATATATATATATATATATCAGTGGTGTAGAGTTCAAACAACTCAATTCCCCATAAACCATAGTCTTTAAGCCACTAGCGACCAAAAGGTTGAAAGCGCCATGCATTCATTGGCGTTTACGCGTTCTTTTCAAACATATTATTACTAGAGTCTCTATAAATTAACTAGCGATAAAAATGAAACTTATCATATATCAAAATCACTGTCACAAAATCCTGTGCTTTTTTGTATGCTGATAGTCGGTCCTTCATTTGTACAACAGCGGTGTAGTCGGCGCTTACATTATACATTAGGTTTTTTTCAACCGACTTGCCCTAGCCGAATTATCACCCCACGCCACTGATATATGTATACCAACTTATCTAATGAATTGAAATGCAAACTGTAAAACGCCGCCGCTTCAGCTGAAGACGTCAAACGGCGCAAGTATGGAGCCTTAGGAAAAGGTTAGATATTTGTGCCGTTTGGGGTTTAAACATTAGACCCGTGGGGTCCGTCGGCAAAGAGTTTCTTTAAAGGCATATGTAAGAACACTACCCGTGATCAGAAGGCTGGCTCATATTTCGCACAACAATAAATAAGTGTTGCCATACAGCGTGGCAATGCAGCCAGCCTTCTGGGCACACTCCCCGTTGGCAGTATCTGCTACATAATGTATTTTAGTTTCAATCTCTTTGTTTTTTTTTTACTCATGTCTATATTGTGTGCGATATTTCATTTAACAAATTTGATATAGTAGATTATGACATACATAAAAATAATAAGAATGATTTACGAAAAACATTTATTGGAGAAAACTGTAAAACAGGTTCGATCCTAGTACGGAGTTTTGGCAACCACCGGACTACAGTTTTCTTTGTACAATTTTGTCTTTTTTATACCTTTTACGTGTATATAATTATGTTGTATGGCTATGAAATGAAGATTTTATTTTATTTTATTCCATATTTATACGTCATTAACTTATAATATCTACCCATAAACATCCCACAGCTGGGCTCGGGCCTTCCCATTTTTAAGGGGGAACGGATTGTTTACCTGCCATGCTTGTTTATAGCGGACTGGCAGGTTTGACACGGTTATCTGGATATACAGGGTACATTGTTTTCATTCATATCAACACGTGATAATTAAACATATGCTCATTAGATCAAAATAACTACCTAAGCTTGATTCGAACCACGTCAGTGAAATGGGAAGTGGGTGCGTTAACCATTAAACTATCACGACAACAATACCATAAAGACATCTAATTTTCGCTTTTAATTACACTTAACATATCAAAGGAACTCTTAACAGTTGATTTTACCTCAACTTATTCTGCGCAATTAGTATAGTGAAACATATCTCTCCTTCGAAAGTTAAAAAGTTATTAAACGCCTAATTCATCACACGCAAAAAATAACATAAGATGTGATTTATATATAGTGGTATTTATGTAAAATTTTGAGTTAGTGTAGTTGTCAACACTCACTCATAATTCTATATAAATACCATTATCTTTATAACGTATTCATATAGTGATATCACTAAAATTAAACACTAACATAAATTCATTTGTATCACTCACTAAACATTTTAAAAAGTGGTATTATCACACTATATGTAAAGTTCTATTAAATTCGATATCTAACTTCCTCTCATTCTAAATATGAATCACGCACGTGAATGAGTTAAACTCACTCTTTCAATTTGTAATTCACTCAACAATGTGGAAAGCCATATTATCTAATCCTTTAACGTAACAAAGATCTTTCTTCATATTCTCAGCTCTTTTCTTTTCACTTCTGTCTTTATATTCTACAATGAAATAACAAGTTACGCCGACAACCATGAGAGCTATCATGAAATATGTTTTGGCACTGGTTCGAAGGTATGGTGACACAACGTAGGCAACAATAAATCCGACTGACTCCCAAAGACGGAAGTTCGAGAATGCTGCTTCTTCTTTACCCGGAAATAGGATTCCGTAATACGCTGAAAAGAAATTATAAGCAATTAATTGACGTAAGTAGTGTGGGCCTTCTATTATATATTTTAGGGGGACATATCATCTCTGGACAGTGGTGACCCCAAGAGTGAAATAAAAGGTGAAGTTTATTTATAATATAATATGCAGTTACTAAACTAAATAAAACTATATATACAAATTAAAATTAAACTATAGAATCTAGTGGCAGACCGCTGTCAGTTGGAAACGTGCCCAAAAGACTGGCTACATTACCACGTTCAATGGCAACGCTAATGCGTTGTCCGAGGTATAGACCAGTCTTTTCGTCACGTGAGACGTCTACCAGGCGTTTCTCTATATCTCGATAAAGTTTGTGCACCTCAGGCCTCCATGGTTCCGGGGTCTCGACCCCAAAAGCTACAAATATGTAGCCATTTCCGATTGCGGAATATTTGCGGCTTTTTAGAACTTCCTGCTATGCAGCAGCTGTACCGGTAGACATGCTAGTGCCTGTAAGATGGGACGCCGCTAGAGTATCGATGCAAGACGCGTCCCATACTAAAGGGCGACCCATCCTCCAGTTCTGTTGCCATCGTCGCGGCACAAGCCGTTGGGTTCTAGTACGGCAGGTACCCCGATGGTGACAAGAGCCCGACGGATTATGTCATCAAGTGCTACATAACGCGGAATTCTGCCGGCACTTCTTATACAAATGAAATTTTGCCATTTAATAAATAATAAGACAAAGAAGATTCCTTTCTGCGTATATACATTTACAGATTCGGACGGGATAGAACGCTACTACAATAGTGGTAGATTATGGGTACTAGGAGGTCGGGTCTTTTTCTCATTGCGTCTGGCATCAACCTCATTTATTCGGGGCAGGGTAAACAGAAACAGGGCCACGCTATTCCCGATTGCCCTGCATATTCCAGGTAAAGGATGCGTTAGAATATTATGTGTCTGACATTCAAAAACATAACTCTTAAGCTGCTCTCGCATTTAAAACATTTCGACGCTCCAGAGCTCTGAGTTCACACTCACCGTTGATCTGCACAATCCAAACTGAATCAGCCAATCCCCATAGCACAGCAATAATGTATAGCACATAGCCGTAACCGGCTTGTGGAGGCCATGTCAATATTGCCGTGAAGAGAGCTGCATCCACAACAGTCGCTGCTATTATCAATGGAAGACGACCCGTGATCTAGAAAGAAGAGATGACGACGAACTCTTTAAATATGTTGATCATACTTTTTAGATTTACTTTATAACTATGCCTTCCAATACCTTTGCGCAAGACCTTATCCTTTGAACCTTGTGCCCTGACTTTTTATTAAAATCAAAATGAAACAAAAAGTACATTTTTAGGACAGCTAAATTGCTATTTTAATCCCCAATATTTTCACTGAAATCCATTACAGATACAGTTAACTTCAGCATATGTAGCGGCTTATAAAATTTAGACGAAATAAATCCAGTAGTTTATGAGACAAATTAGTCGTGACACGGATAAGCAGATATGCAGATTTACCTACAGACAAACAAAAGTACATTACTTACTGAGGATTTTATGGATCTGTTTTTGCCAATATAGCTACGGAATCCAAAAAGACATTAATAAATTTTTAAAAAATAGTAAATTTTTATATTAAAAGATGCCCCTAATAATAATTGTGCGGCAATAAACTTAGATTCGAAACTTCTCATTATTTAAAACGATGTAAATAATCTAAATATATTTAATTGAAATCCACGTATATAATGACTGATCACGATATCTCAGGAACTATACCTATAGACTTGAAATTTGGCATGGACGTTCCTTTCGCCAAGTAGAGGTCAGCTAAGAAGGGTCTTTACGGCACGCGAAGCGGGCGGGTATCGGCTAGTGAATAATATTTATATTTCATTTTGGGGCTAACAGCTAAAATAATAATAACTATAATATACCCGCGGGGGGGCCTTGTGGCGAAGCCTTAAGTTAGTAGCGACACCTCGTACCCGACTCCGGGGGGCCAAAACAAAGCCCCCGCCGCCGTGTTTGCCTTAGCCAGCCGACACAGAATGGATATGGCTAGAGCTAAGCCAAGCTGCAGAGGTGGAAGTGATAAACGGCATAACGTCGGGAGTAGCTTCAGAGAACCTGCAGCCTACCTCTCTCACCCTTAGCCACTCATACCCATGTTGCCCCTCGCAACCTTGTACGACATTTTTAGGGGCCCTTGCAGGGAGTGGCGAGCCACCGTCTTCCTATTTTTCCATGTTCCCCGAACATTTCAACTCGCAGATTCCATAGTCCACGATCCCTGATTCCACTAGCAGTTCATCCCAATAGCCCAGAATCTTGTGCTCTCAATTCCTAGAACAGTCCTAGACTGACCAGGGCTTGTCCTTGGGTGCATTTTTATATGGTGTGACAGGGACAATCGGTGGTCAGTGTCACGCCACATTTACATTAAATTTGTCCCGGCCATTTGTATTGCCTGTAGTCTTGAGAGACATACATGTATAATACAAGGTAAATAAGGAAAAGCTATTGATAAGCTTCCACATATGACTGATAATTTTTCTGAAATTACTAGCTGTGCAGCTCTGCCAAGTTGATATGCAATTTTAGTTTAAAATTTTAGCCATATTTTTCCAAATTATACCCTAAACTATTGTTATTCTGATGTAGAAGCTATATTATTGTATGGTAGCGTACAGTTATTGACTGTGACTAAATGCATCTTATTTATATCGTTAAAAATAACGACGTTAACGGCTAGCTAGATCAGTGTACATATGTACATACGTTATCTCTCAATATGTAACATCATTAATAATATCGCATCCCAAATTACGCATTAAACCCATCGCAACATCTTTGAGAAACGGTCAATAAGTATGACATTAATACAGATGGGGCAGAGTAGGGTTAGAAATATTATTTCAAGCACGACCGTTTTTACCCGGGTCGTGCAACGGGTACTAAGCACCCGGGCACAAGGACCTAGAAGTCCCAAGTATATCAAGATCTGATAATGATGAACGACACATGACTGACACGACTATGTATTTATTACATTTAAAAAAATCAACTCTCCGTAATTGTACACCAATTTGTAGCACCATATAGACTAAATCTTCCTGTCAAATTTCATCCATATATGGAACTTTAAAATTAAATGCTATTTTTTATTGTTGACTAGCTGTCCCGGCAGATGTCGTCTTGGCCGGTAAAGCTTCAATCCATATGCCGACAGCAGCGCCACTTACCGGGTCCAATTGTGAACCAACTCAGAAACCTTCTTTGGTTCATGCACAACAACTTTGCTGAAGATCATCACATGATCAAATGTATATATAGTTTACGTTTCTATAAAATACATACAGACAAACATTCATTTTTATATATCAAGATAAGGGGAGGCAAAGCTGATTTTCGCACCCGGTACCTAATATTCTTAGACGGCCCTGATTTCAAGCAAGCAATATTGGAATGTGTTTACACACCTTGGCCACATATCCGGTGAGAACACATCCTATGGCATCTGCAAGGCCGAAGGTCATCATTACGAAACCCACAGAGCCTGTACCAACAGCACAGGACACGAACGCCTGGAATTTTTCAACAGAAATATTATTAGAAAACGTGTTCATGTGATTTTGCTCACGTTAAATATTAAGTAGTTCTTAGACAACAAATTCTTTACATTCGCGATAGATAAAAAATCTCGTTTTAAATATGGCTTCGCAAGGCTTGTAGGTCTAGTCAGCGACTCATGAATATTAAATTTTTAAAATAATCTTCAAATAGGCCCCAAATTGAAGTAAGACCTAAGTATCAAAAGCTTCAATCAAACTATAAGTATTTAACTGACGCTAATTAAATGAGTACTTGTGGTCAATTTCAGAGACATATCTAACTAAACATTTGACATTTTCCACACAAACACACATTTTATGACCAAAACATGCAACTGCTGGACTCAAGCCTCCCATTTGTAGGGGAACGGTTACGCCACGCTTATCCAAGGCGGATTGGCTGATTTGACATACGGTTATCTCGATTTGCAGGTTTAATCACGATATTTTTCACCGTTCCCACGTGGTGTAGTGGTGTAAGAAAATAATACTACTAAATAAATATAATAATAATAAGGTCAGAGCCTTCAACAGCTGGGTTATGTCCGTGTTAGCATACTCCTTTGGCATACTTAGGTGGACTCAAACGGAGCTTTGTAAGAATATGGACATCATGTCAAAAATCTGCCTAAGTGGTGCATGCTTTCTGGCCATAGTTCGAACTCAAGCTTTCAGTATGTTACACAGTGCGCTTACCAGTAAGCTAAAAACAATCAATATCCTACAAGTATTATTAATTTTTAACTAATATTATGTAAATAATTTTATAAGTAAAACTACACAACAAAACATGTACTTAACATAAGAACAATAATTACTTCGGGAACAGTGCTACATCAGATTTTAAGAAAGATTAAGATGTTACTTACAGCTGTGAAATCTGCGCCAAAGAAAGCCTGTTGGAACCCAATGTATATATTCACGATGACCAACAATAGTTGATTAGGTTCTACTAATAACTTTAAGGTTATTACAAGTAACGCTAAGCCCGATAACCCGCCACCAGATGTCCTGCTTGAATTATACCTGCAAAAATAAAAGCTAAATACAATACATTGATCCAACTACTGACTTGGAGAGCGGATTGACTTCATTCTACATTCCATCGGCAATATTGAAGTCGGACTTAACAGCACTGTACTAACTTTAAATCAATTAACACAGCGCCGATATGAAGTGAACACTGGATCCCTTCGAATTTGAAGTCAGTAGCTGGATCAATGTATATTGTAAAGCCGTCAGCCAATCGTTGTCCGCTGGATGTAGACCTCCCCAATTTAGTACCTACCAGATAGCCCGGCTCAACGCTTTCCTTACCCAGCGCCTATTGGCGACAGGTCGTCGGTCTACCAGGCTAAAAGGTTCTACACTAAGTTGGCAATATCTAAAAAAAACAAGCCGTAGAACTTAAAAAAATGTTCAGCGTAAATTGGTTTGATCAAAATCCGTTCAATAGTTTTTGAGATGAAATGACAAAATCCAAACAACTTAATAAAAAAAAAGTGTATTGACTTTAAGAAAGCCTTCAACAAAAGCCATTAAGAGGCCACTGTTCTACAGGAAGACTTCAATAGCTCGGAAGCCAGCCGCCAGCATGGCAGGTTGAATCCGGGGCAAAGAGATCTTTCTCAAGGTGCCAACCTCCGTTGCTTCTAATGGCCATAGAGAAAGGAGCCTTCGCTATGCGTGGATTGTCAGACACTGGGTTTATGTTCAAAATTAAGATCAATAGCAATATAAGTCTACCTTTTCATAGAATCTACTCCAATAGCCACAATAATAGCAGCTCCAGCCATGCAAGCAAGGTATATACCTGTAAAGATTTAATACGAACTAGTAAAAGATATCATTTAAGTACTCCAATATAAATCTAATAGTATAAAAAAGAAGAGAAAGAACCGTTACTGCAAAAAACAAACAGGGGGGTTTTTTGATGATTTGTTTGATGCCTACGTCTCTATAGTATCACCGCTCAACGCGCTGGCGATTGAAAGTTTATCCACACTTCCCCGACACCTGGAAGTCATTGACTTTACGTGGCGCTCCTTTCTCATGCAAGCTGTGCTCTCGAGGTTTTTCCACGGCTCTATAATACAGGAGAAATTAAAGTTTAAGACTCTTTAAAAAAAGTGAGAGGCAACACGTCCGTATTTATGGGGTCCGGTGCTTTGTTGAGTACTGTAGATGTCCATGGACGATGGTAAACTTACCATCAGGTGATAAGTTTACCTTCGCCCATAAATAAGCAAATCTCTCAAATTAAAGATACCAATCTTTGTGTTCTTTCTGACCATTATTGTCTAAAATATGATAGATTTGACCTGCTAGCATTTGGATCTTCTCGGGGGGTTGAGGTGGCAAAGCATCTCCAGCATCAGAGCTGGGTAAGAAATTCGCTCCACAGAGTCTAGGTATCATTGATGCATTTACTGACGTCACCGCGGCTGCGTTGTCACCAGATGTAAGCACTGAAAATTACATTCAAATTTTAGAAGTTAGTGACAAAGTTTGTGTGGATGGTGTATAGATGTTTGTTACTGTTTCACGCAGTAACTACTGGACGGATTTCGATGAAAACCTACAATAACATAGCTTATATTACATCAGAATAACACAAAGACGATCCTAACTAATATTATAAATGCGAATGTACGTTTGTTAGTTTGTATGGCTTTCACACCTTAACCGCATGAGACCAAATCCATGTCGTCTGCAATCTAGTGAAGTAAGCTAGCCAATTCTTAGACGATCAAAGTCAAAATAGCCTTCAGTGCTAACAATAAATTTTTACAATTAAATTTCTTAAGACTAAGCTCTTAAACATTAGCGTATTAGTATTTGATTCATAGGCCTCTTCCAGTTTTCTCCATATACCCCTATCCCTCATTACTGTTGACCATAAGGGGCCTGTATCTTCCTAAATAACTGCATCCCATAATTTGCACTGTCTCCGTCGTCTTCTTTTCCCATCTCTGGTATCCTCTCCGTTAACACCCTTGTCCATTTTACAGTGCTTTCTCTTGTCATTTGTCCAGTCCATCTCCATTTAAGCTATTTACATATAGGCCGTTAAATATGTTTAATGAATTGGTATTCTTACCTAAAGAAGATATAAGGTTGCCCCAAACTTGATTAAATTGAAAGATCATGAAGAACAGACCCAAGAAACGGACGAGTAGCGCTTCTGGTGATATGTTTGATATCTTACTGTGTGCTTCGGAAACCTATAAACATTTTAACACGCTTTGAAATTAAAATCTACTTTTTTTGAGATGATAAAGCTGTTCAAGAATCATTATTTTGCGGCTCGTTCTGTTTGTTTGTTTGCTTATTTTTTTGCATTAATTCAGCATACAGGCAGACTCAGACCCAGTGGCAGGCCAACCTGATGGAAAGCGATTAACATCGCTATGGACCACCATGACAAAACCAAAGGCGTTAAAAATCCGCTGCTGCTCTCTTAAGGGAAACTGGAACCTGGTCACTGATGCCGGAACACAACTCATGGATGTTATGGCGGCATAAGGTAGACCAGGGATGGTAGCTATCCAGAGTGCCAAATACCCTACCACCTGGCTGTTTTGTCGTCTCCTACGACAGGCCGCCCGGCCACAGGAAATTGTATTCTTTCTCCATCCGTGCACTGATACAACTGTTACCACGGCCTTACAAAATATCGGCGTGAAACAATTAGCCTTGAGTTGATCATGTTTTGCACGATAAGTGAGAGTTCCGATGGTCTACTTTCACCTACCCTATCCCGTCTTTCCTATCACAGCCCTCTATACCAATCACCTATCCCATCTCCTCTATCCTATTCCTCCAGTTTGATCCCTTTATCCTATCCCTTTTATCCGATCCCTCCTATCCCATCCTCTCTAACCCATCTTAAAAGCTGACAACGTGTTGGATTCGCCCCTGCAAACGAATAGACACAGTAACCACTATCCATTAGGAGGGGGTCTACCTGTTTACCAGCTTCTCAATCAAAAAATCTAACTTAATCATCATGGGTACTTAAGAGACTACTTACAACAGACAAATAGGTGCATTTAGCACACCATAACGGCCCGCCGCCTAGCCCGACGAATAGCCCAGCAGGGATCAGGGTGTAAAACGTTGGGTACAACTGAGCTGCTATGTACGGCATGTAGGTCACGAAGGATAGTGATATTGCCCATTTCGTGCCGAGCCATCTGAAATATTTTACATGAAGGAATTAAATACAAAATACTCTCGCACTCAGCGTTATGGAGCAATTGAGGAGAATTTTCATTTAACTTCGCGTTGGTGTACGTTAATATCCAAAATTATTGACGAGAATATTAAACCTATTTAAAAAATGATCCCAAAGCTCACTGTATTTAGATATCACCTTCAATCGGTATTCACTGGTTACTTAACACAAATAATATTAAATGATGACCCTAACCTTAAAATTGCCGTTTTGAGTAGACTTTATTATGCGAGAATTTTTTTAAATTTTGCATATGAATTTGATACAACCTTACAAAAATCCTCGTATCGGCATTTAAAAGAAACAAACTAGCTACAAAGACTTTTGTGCGTATAAGTGGGAATTTATCTTTATAGATATATATTAGGTGTCACCCTAGTAAGCGTTTACTTACTTTATAACTAGCACCGGTAGGAAGATGTTCGAGAAAATCAAGCCTGCATAAACTGCCGCTAAAGATGCCGTGCCCAGACCAGCCTCTGCGTTGATAGAACTTTGAAGATTGGCTGCACCCTGTATAATTATGTGATTTGATTAAATATTATTCTATTATTTCAACATATCAAAACTGGGACACGAAGCTCTTTAATTTAATTTTTATTTTAGACAAATTGGTTCGAGTTCGACCTCGATCATGTCAAGCAATGATGAGGCCAACACAGATAAAAATAATTATAAATTTATAAAATACATTCCTCGCTAATAAATATTTCAACACATCATATAAAATATAAAGTCTTTAAGATACAGTGATTTTCATATAAATATCGGCCTAGTGGTGTCAGTCCATGCACAAAGCGTTCTGTACTATAAATGACGAATCTTTTTATTGCAGGCTACGACATTCTAAAAACATTTTAACGAGATATCTCACATCTCAAAAACTATTTTATACTTATCCCTCAGTAACATAATATTAATTTGACCATCCCTATTTTTTACCAACTTCCAAAAAGAGGTTCTCAATTCCACTGTGTTTTTTTATGTTTTTATACGCGATTTTAACAATAACGTGCTCTAATGTGTACACTGACATTGATCTTAGCTTTGTCGGGTCGTTTCCACGTTTCGCAATTTTCAGCGTGGATTATTCTACCAACTTTCATAATACATTGGCTCTGACGCATTTTGGATCTTGCTATGTAGTGCCGTGTACTCGTCTACGAGCCGCAACTGTAACCGAGCGGATACTGTATAATAGCAGCCCATAAATGTCCCACTGCTGGGGTCGGGCCTCCCACTATAGGGGAACGAACAGTATACCCGCCACGCTTGTCTAAGGCGGCTTGGCAGGTTTGACACATCGGTTATCTCGATGTGCAAGGTTGCATCACGATGTTTTCCTTCACCGTTATTAGCACATGGTATAATTGTAACAATATGCACATAGGTCAGAAAACTGCCTAAGTGGTGCATGCGTTCCGACCAGGATCGAACCCGCGCCCTTTGAGTTTGGGACGTGTGCGCTAGCCATTACGCTACCACGACTTGCTACTACTAGCGGATACAGTAACGTGCTCTAATGTGTACACCGACATTAATCTTCGCATTGTCGGTTCGTTGCGAGCGCTCCGTGTGCCGCTCGCTTCGAACTCGCGAGCCACGTACACATTATGACGTTTGGTTACAGTAACTGCAACGGTGAGGGTATGGCTCGCATGTGAGTATGCGGCTCTAAAGACGGTAGAATACGCAGAGAGATACGAAGTCTCTCCAAAGGCCAAGCGTATCCAAGCATTCTATGAGTAAGGGATCATCGACATCGCACATGGCGCGGCGTTGGATTCCTACCAAATATTATTCAATAAACTCAGTATTTTTCGAGAAAAATGGCTACGACATAAACAGTCGTACGACGGACGAGACGAATTGATTAAATTTGATCTTTTTTCCTTTTTGCCGTTTGACTACTGAACCCTATTATAAACTTTAACTCGTTGATCTTTCACGTAATTATAAACATCACTATAAAAATACATTATTGAAGGATATACCCATTAAGGAATTCGTGTTCTTACTTACGTATAAAATGTAATATAACTTCAGAGTTAAAAACCTTTTTGCAATCTGACAGGTCAATAATTAAAGATATTTATAGAGTACTTCCGTAGTGGCGGCCCTCTTAACACATATTGACTGTGTAATTCGAATTACATATTTACACCAATCTTTGAATAATTGTACACAAAATCAAATAAATAGACCGGCATGTTAATGGATGCAGCCACATTCAGGTCAGTAATTTGCCTTTCGTCTTGGAGCAAATTACTGCGAGCCACATAACCTTGGCAACCATGGCCTATCGTGCGGCAGAAGCGCGGGTAGAATTCCCCGACACACCGGCCTCGACGACATAATACGTCGGGGTCTTGTCAGCGCCGGTGTGGCGTCTTTCTCGAACCGAATGGGACTGGTCCACGCCGATGGCAAGAGACCCGATGGTATAACTTAGATTACCTGGTCTTGGGAAGGCCGCTTGTCTGGGACATTACCTGTGTCAACACACTTGCGCCTTTCCATCTCCAGGAGTTGGAAGTCGGAGCCACAAAGTCGCACTGCTACTTCTGCCAAATACCTCAAACGACGCAAATATGTGACTTAAGAGTCACATATTCTGTTCTAAGGAACAGAGTACATATTTGAGCAGTTTGAGGTAGAGACGTTGGACCCGTGGGCGCCAAGTACCCACAAACTTTTTAAAAATATCTAAAAACGGCTTTTCGAAGCCACAGGCGACCAGCTGGAGCTTACCTCGCCCAAAGAATTAGTGTATGTATTCAGCGAGGTAATACCGCCAGCTTTCTAGGCATACTACCCAGTGACAGTGGTCTGGTCGTGCTGGACCGATTGCAATTTATAGTGTTTTATTTTATTATGTATATTTGTTAGGGGTTTTTTTATTAGTATGTATTACTTTTATTAAAATCAATATTTATTTCACTTAACAAAAATATAAATTAGCAGGCTTTATAGGCTACCGATATTTAAAGAAAGAGCAACCATAATAGTGTCGCTCTGGCACAACTACTGAAACAATACAACTATGTATATAATACGTATCTAAGTCACATTTTGTACAAATAACTGAGTCAGACGCGCACGCAGGCAATTTTTTTGCAAAATTATACATTACTTCTATCAATTTTATCAACGTACAACGCTTAATAATAATATAAATATCTACATTAGCAGCGAAGGTTTATCACTATTCTACATCGCCTAAACGCGAGTGGTGCAGCGCGGCCATGCTAGTAGTCGTCGTTGGCAATGCTGCAAGCCATTGCCAACGACCTTGACAGTTTGGGAGGAGCCTCTGTACCGCTCTCCGCGGCGCGGGGGTTACACACGGGACGTTACGGAATATTTATTACAGAGTCTATCAAGTGACAAATAGAGATGTGATTTATTTTACACTGAACATTTGAAACTACAACTACTAAAGACTATTTATAAACAGACTTCAAAAAAGAGGAGGTTCTAATTTCGTTGTATAAATATATTTTTTAATGTATATTCAGCCATAACTAGTTATTTCTGAACGTTTTTATTTAGGCCTCTAGCTCTAGGTCGACTTCATGGTCTATTCGTTGTCATTGACCTTCCGATAAAATACGAGAAAAACGATCTATTAAGAGGCTTTGTAGACCTGATTCAAATCGGTGTTTCAGAAAATCAACCCCGCAAGGCCGATATTTACTTCGTTGAAACAGCGCGTAATAAAAGTGCGAGCGGGGCGAAATATTGCAACTGAACATACCTACGCGCACCGTGTCCATTTTTTTTTTTATTGGACTTGACTTTATGTTGTTGGTCTGAAGACCTCACAACTTTACCGGGGTTTTCGGGGCGAGTGCCTTTGCGAAGCGAAGGCGCTCGAGCCCGGGAGGCAACTTGCTCGAGGGGGCTCCCTAGGGAGTTTCACCTCGGCTGGACTGTTGCCATGAGAGGGGGATGAATCTAATGATGCCCACCATAGGGCGACACAATGCACTAATTGAGAGCGGGCGACGGGTAATATAAAGCCCGAGAGGAAGGATCCCGGCGGACCGGGATCGGCGGTTCGCGGTGGCCTATACTATCTTACTGCCGTTTCGCAACGTGTTATGGTTGGGAGAGAAGAAACGGCGAAAGAAACTTCCCAGCAACACGCCTAGTCTATCCTATGGGGGGGCTGTGTCTCCTGGCGTCCCTCGCGGGGACGTGGAGAGATCGTGATTGGCGACGTCGACGCCGCCGTCTGTGTCTGTCTGTCGGTGCCTGCCAGCTTGCCGTCCTAACCGCGGGCGGGCTGATCCGAGCCAGCCGTTTTGTGATATCGTCGACCTTGTCCATGAGGATGTTACGCGGTCGTCGCACGAGAGCCTTTCGTCGAGGCTTATAATCTACCAACTTGATTCTCAATTTATTTCATTCTAAGGCTGCCGAGCACGAGAGCGAGACAAAATATCCTAAAGTGAGACAGATCGTTTATACGCTTAATAGGTATTGAAATTTTGACGTAGCTTCCTAAGCGTCTTTAGCTCAACGGTTCACCGAGCACAATAGTGACTAAGAGGTACAGGGTTCGAATCCTCGGGCTACGTGTTTCTTTTTACTTTTTAATATTTTTTAGACGAGTAAACTTTATTAAAATGATGTAATTGTATTATGGAACAACAATGAATCCATATATGGGTATATATATATATATATATATATATATATATATATATATATATATATATATATATATATATATATATAGATATATATATATTAATATAAATGCGAAAGTAACTGACTGTCTGTCTGTCTGTTTCCTTTTCACGGAAAACAACTGGACCGATTTGGCTGAAACTCAGTATATATATGTGTGTGTGTGTGTGTGTGTGTGTGTGTGTGTGTGTGTGTGTGTATATTCGATGCCGAGAATGAACATAGTATGCATTTTATCCCGGAAAATCTGATAGTTTCCGGGATAAAAATATATTTGTCTTTCTGTTTCTTCTGCTTTTACGGAAAGAAATATTACGATTTGGCTGAAATTCGGTATATATGTAATTTAATAATGACGGTGAGTAAGAGATACTTTTCATCCCGGGTAATGGGATAGATGTATGTAAAGGTTATCTTAGAAAGTAGAACAGGTTTTTTTTCAGTCATTTCGGTCATTTCATTTTATCATTTAGGCCCGTTCGGCCACATATATTTTCATCCCGGAAACTATCTCATTTTTCGGGATGAAAAATATCTCTTGGCCACCCTCGGTATTAAAATTACATATGTACCCACTTTCATCCAAATCGGTTCTTTCCATAAAAGGATAAAAA
The DNA here is from genome assembly GCA_039645545.1 of Dendrolimus houi. Lineage (NCBI taxonomy): Eukaryota > Metazoa > Arthropoda > Insecta > Lepidoptera > Lasiocampidae > Dendrolimus > Dendrolimus houi. The sequence goes on from CM077122.1 coordinate 6,923,305, forward strand.
AAGTGGAGCATGATCGGCATATTAGTAGTTACGATGTAGCTGGAGAACTGGGAATTGATCACAAAACGGTTTTGGCGCATTTGAAAAAAGATGGGTACACAAAAAAAGCTCGATATTTGGGTGCCTTATGAGCTCACTCAAAGAAACCTAATGAACCGGGTACTCATTTGTGATTCTTTATTACGACGTAATAAAACCGACCTATTTTTGAAGAAGCTGATAACTGGTGATGAAAAGTGGATCACGTACGACAAGAACGTGCGAAAAAGATCATAGTCAAAGGCCGGTCAGGCTTTACAGAATGTGGTGAAACCCGGGTTAACTCGCGACAAGATGATGCTGTGTGTATGGTGGGATTGGAAGGGCATTATTCATTATGACCTGTTACCGCCAGGCAGAACCATCGATTCTGAACTGTACTGCGAACAAGTGATGAGATTAAAGCAAAAAGTTGAGAGAAAGTGGCCGGAATTAATCAACAGAAGGGGTGTGGTTTTTCACCATAATAACGCTAGACCTCACACATCTTTAGCCACTCAGCAAAAATTACGAGAGTTTGGCTGGGAGGTGTTAATGCATCCGCCGTATATTCCTGAACTTGCACCTTCAGATTTTCACCTGTTTCGGTCTCTGCAGAATTCCTCAGGCAGTGTCACTTTAACATCACGAGAGGACTGCCAAAACCACTTGTCGCAGTTTTTTGATCAGAAGCCCATAAATTTTTATTGCAATGGGATCGCGTCCCTACCTATAAGATGGCAAAAAGTTATCCAACAAAATGGCACCTACATACTTTAGTCAAATATAAATAAAATTTATAAAAAAAAATCTTTTGAATTTTTATATAAAATGAGACGAAACTTTTTCCCCAACCTAATAGAAAAGTATTTTTATTGCATTTTATAAAATTATTTAAGAAGAGAAAAAGACCATTTTATCAACTTTGATATAAAAATAAAAAATTCTACTACATCAAGTGAAGCTAGTAGGATTCGAACCCACACAGTCTATGATTTAGACCACTCCTCTACCGTATACGCCAAATAAGTATAGCTCGATCGGCTCGAAATTGTGGTTATTACTGCTCCTTCATTTATTTAAAATTTAATTTCGAATAGCACGCTCGAGCAGAGCGACGCGTGTACACAGCACCGAGCCGTCCGGCGTATTGATAAATTTCATACATTGGGACCGGCAAGCGTAATTTTTGAGGTCATTTATAATAAAATAATTAATTACTTGCAAATTCTCTAAGTAACCGAATAAACAAACTATAATAAGTATATTTCTTATACGATATGTTACTGTTATTTATTTTAGCGATGTACGATTAACAGTAATAACATGACACAAGATTGAAGAACACGTTTAGAGGTTACTTTGCAATTATTTTCTATCGAGAAAATTTATCGAGAATGCGTTTTGAGTACATAGTTTACCTCAGAAATATGATCAAGATTGACATATATTTTTTTCACCACAGCAAAGTATGTATAATTACTGTAACAAGGGCTGAGAAATCGATCAAAAAACGCTTTTTGTGTGTTGTAACGCTGTTAACTGGTTCTAGCGCTTCCTTCCTCAGAGCGTGCTCTATGCGTGCGAGTCGGACTCACGCATAGAGATTTCCTCTATAAATACAATGCCATGCATACGAAGACTTATTTAATATAACTTTAAAAGTGAATAAAGGCTTTTGTAGAAATCTAAAACTAAATGTGGCGAAGACGCAGTTCTTGGCTTGAAACACTACAGGTTCCACATCTGTGCGCATAGGCGAAGATAGGGAAGAGCACACGGACCAGTTTAAGTACCTGCGAACTGTACTTTGCACGTCCGGAGACATCGACCATAACGTCAAGGCCCGTATATCAGCAGCTTGGGTTAAGTGGTGTGAGGTGACAGGTGTCATTTGCGACCTCAAAATGCCGGTTAAGTTAAAAGGACAGATCTACAAAGCCATCATTAGCGCTGTCGTTTTTTATGGCAGTGAAGCGTAGCCTGTACTTGAGGGACATAAGCAGGATCATGTCACGGAAATTAATACGCTGCGGTGGATGTGTGGAGTCACGCGAAAAGACCGCGTCAGTAACTGCCGCATCCATGGCAGTCTTCACGTCCGCGACATACCAGGCAAACTGCAAGAAATTTGCTTACGCTGGTACGGCCACGTTTTATAGAGACCGGCTAGTTCCGTGGGGAACAAATGTCTGCCATGCCACCACTGCCAGGTTCCGATAGAAGGGGTAGGCCCAAAAAATGCTGGCTTGATGTTGTTTAGGGTGACTGGCGTACTAATGGTCTCAATACAAGGGATGCCGAAGACCGCGTGAATTGAAAAAAAAAGTTAACACTCGTCAGCCACTATTATGACATAGCCGCGTAGCATTTATGGCTGGTTCCATATTTAGATATAGTATATTAGATAGCTAACCAGTCATTTGTCTTACTATCGGCTAAAATTCGACATACGTTTCATACAAGTAATGTATATAATATTTACCTATATATTATAATTTACTAGAGGTCCCGGCAGACGTTGGCCTGCCCTGAAAGAATAACAATCTAGGACCCGAACCCAGCGCCACCTACCGGTTCCAATTGTGAATCTAAACCATCCGGGAACCCACTCAAACACTCACAAAACATTTCATCAAAATCGGTAAAGTCGTCCTCAAGTTTTATTTATATAGAAGATTATATAACAGCGGGTTGTCTTTTGTTTTTCATTAAAAGTTTAGTTACACTTTTATTTGGTGAGCAAAAACGTTACTTCTCTATCTATAGATACAGATCTAACCTTTGCACAATACTTGTTGAATAGCAATACTTTTACCATCATTTGCGTGCCTGTAATTACGCTTATTGTGCGCTAATTATATGTTATTAAGTAGCACGTCTATACGTAGATATAATTAAGGTCATTGCGATCTACTAAACTCTTGAGAAAATCTAAGACTATTCCATGATTATAAATGTGAAATGCGGTGTCACGACGACGGCAAATGGCCGAACAGTATGTCACTAGCTCCTTCAAACATGCCTACTTTGACCCCTACGACCCCGTCGCATGTTCCTATGACTGGGTCATGGGCTGCCGGTACTGCTTCATCAGTTGAAGCCTTAAAACGTCACAAATATGGAAACTAAAAGGTTACATGTTTGTACCGTTTGGAGTTGAAACATGAAGTCCGTGGAATCCATTGGCAGAGTTTTTTCGCAGTTGCAAATAACTATTCCAAGAAACCACATATGCTTTCGATCATATTTTTTTTTTAATCTAGCAAAGAAGAAACCAACTTTAACAACTAGATACATTTTGAAGTCAGTGCCAAGTAAAACATAAAAAATACTATATACATTGCTACAACAACAAAATATAGTAATATTTTAGTTCACACCGAGTTCAAGATTTTGTTAAAAAAACATTTTTGGTTACTCCAGAAGTCGGTTTATTTTTGCTTGTATTTTTTTCATCTGCTATATCTCCGGAACCCAAAATTCAATAGCAATAAAATATGGGATCATTTGGAGCTATGCTGAATCGAACGCAAAAAGGATTATCAAAATCGGTTCAGAAACAGAAAATTTATGGCGAATATACATAAAAAATATTTACGCGAAGAATTGAGAAGCTCCTACTTTTTTTTTAAATCCGTTAATAATGTAATATTTTAGCAACGGAGTACATTAATGCCCGGTTTCTGAGGCACTTTTAACTGTAGTTTATCTGCTGGTTAGCGCTATCGGTTCAATAACTTATAAAATTGCGTTTTAGGCCTTTAGCCATTCCATATCTTTTGTTTGACATTTTATTGTTGACGTTTTTGTTTGAAGACAATCGAACGCTTCCATACGTATTCAAAAACTCAATGACAGTTAACCCTAAGTTTATCTATTACATAACTTTATGGATTTAATTGTTATTGAAATCATAACTGGCAACCTCAGAAACCGGGCATTAATCATTTCTGTTAGGTATAGTTTGACACCTAATAGGTACTTACGCTGTACGCTGTGAAGTGCACCATGAAAGCAATGCTGATAACCACAACATTCTTCAGGATTCTCCAGGACTCCTTTGATGTCAATTCACTAACAGATTTCTCTTGTTTAATCATTTTTATTCAACACTATATCACAATGTTAAAAACGTCCAACACTCAAGCATAAAACCGAACATTCATTCTTGTTGCCAAAATAAATTTGACTTGAAGGAGTTCTTTTGTAATTAAATTGATAACGGTAATTAAAAATCTTCAAATTAAGTATGTTTGACTTTACCTTAAAACCTTTTTCAGTTAAAGAAAAGAAAACAAAAAATAAAGTTCATTATTATAAGCAATTAAAATTAAATTTAAAACCCGCAATCACTAAACATGAAATACCTGAGTTACTATTAAAAGGTTTTTTGTCTATCACAGTTATCATTGCATATTGAGAGTATAATAATGTTAATAATCTCACACGATAGTATTTTAACAGAACAAATCACGTACTGAAGTAACATCTTATCGGAATACTTTTATAAACCAGCATATTCTCAGCTTCCTTGAAATATGCTTTTGGGATTCCGTAGCCATTATGAGAGAAACTGAACCCTAATTTATTTATATTAATTCAATAACAAAAATATTTTGTGTCTGAATATAAAAACGTAGTAAATAAGTCTCAAAATAATTATTTTAAAATATCCATAATTACCATTATAATTATTCATTTTATTAAATATTATGTCAATAAGAAGGCATTTTTATATAATCATATCAACATTTAGGAACAAAAATAATTATAAACTGAATAATATGCTTGTTTGAAATCGTCATGTTCGTCTGATTGATCGTCTATCGACTCTCCGTCTGTCTTTGTATATCACAGTTTAGTCTAGAAAACTGCTGGGTTGTAATAAATGAAATTTGTCAGGAAAATGTAGCCTGTAGGACGCTACACTAATACCGGAACACAACTGAAGGTTGTTATGGTGGCATTCTCTATACCAGGGGTGGTAGCCATCCAAACGGGCAAACACTATACCACCTGGCTGTTGGGTTTTTTGTCGCCTCTTATAGGCCGCCCGGCCGCAGGAAACTATATTCTTTCTGCGTTCCTGCAACAATAAAATTTAACGAATAAGGATAATTACACTGAAATTGCGAAAAAATAAAGGTTATGAACGTCAACCAATAGATACATGTTAGCTAATGGTTAAATTTTTTTCAGTTTAAATACCAGGCCACTCAGAAAGTGTTGCGAAAATTTTTTTTTATGTATGAGACACCGGCCAGTTATGATCCATTTTGAAAATATGATTATTTATAACTAAAAATAGGTACATTCCAATTTCAAAATTTCCCTCCACAATGTTTGCGAGCTAATTTAATTTTCGTGTCTCATTGAAAAATGGATCTGCGCCGGGAACATTTTCTCGCTATATTTTTATGATTTCAAGTGTCGCCTGAAACCAGACGAATCGTACGATAGACTTCAAATGACATTCATAGATGAAGGCCCTTCTAAGGCAACCGTGTATCGTTGGTACAACGAATTCAAGCGCGGTCGACTAACTTTGGGAGATGAAGAAAGAAGTGGTCGCCCTTTGACGGCTGTTATGGAAGAAAACGTGCTAGCAGTGAAAATTTTTATCCAAGACAATAGGCGAGTTACGTATCAAGAGATACAGCACGTACTGCAGATTCGATCGGGAAGCCTTCACGAGATTCTACATGTGCATCTTCGCGTAAACAGGATAGCTTCACGCTTGGTGGCGCACAACCTCACCGAGGCTCAGAAGCAGGCCCGGGTGGAATGGTGCCGTGATATGATAAACAAATATGAAGCAAGCTCGTTTCGGCGTGTTTACGACATCATTACAGGTGATGAGTCCAGGATTTATCAACACGATCCAGAAACGAAGCACCAGTCGACGGTTTGGGTGTTTCAAAACGATTCAACGCCTACCAAAGTGAAGCGATCTAGAAGCGGGGGGAAGATTTTGATCGCGAGTTTTTTCAATTTCACTAGCTACTTGGTGTCAATTCCTTTACGGAACCAAAGAAGCATCTACGCCGAATGGTATACTACCAAATGCTTGGCAGAAGTCTTCTCTGTTGTGAGTAACAAGCGACCAAACATAGGGCTCCGGGGGCTACTGCTCCACCACGACAACGCGCCCGCCCATACTGTGCTCAAAACTTGGGACTTCCTGGACAGCACGCCGGTCAAACTCCTGGGTCACCCTCTTTACAGTCCTGACCTAGCACTGTGTAACTTATTTTTATTCTCGAAAATAAAAATCAGCTCAAAGGGATACAATTTTCGTCGCCGGAAATGCGCTGTCAGCGTTGAGCAAGCTGTAAACGAGGTGTCTGCGGCGAACTGGAAAAAGTGTTTCGAAAATTGTTTCAGACGTATGAAACTTTGTATAGAGGCTGGTGGGGAGAAAGTACTTTGAAAAGATTTAATTCAAAAAAATACCTATAGAACATTTTTTTTTGCAAAACTTTCTGGGCGTCCCACGTATGTAGTCGTGTGAGGTATCATTAGTCTTGCAAAACTCAGCAATATTCTTCAATTACTTTTCATGTTGTCAGTATGTAGTAAGTAGTAGTAGTAAATCAAGGTATTCAACCTTCAAAAACTTTCAATAGAAATTATTTGAACAATATATTAATTATCTTGAGTAGTTTTTAAGATATTTTCGATTGAATGCTTTTTCGGTCCTGTAGCCAAATAACGAAAACAGGGTATGTTTATCACCTGTACGGAACACTTAATCTTGAGTGCGCTGCCAAGCACTTAATTTATTTGTTCGTGATAAGCCGGATCTAAAACATCGAAACGCATTCACACATTTCAAGCAGGGATTACCCATAGTTAATTCTTGAATGCTTTGTTAAAGATAACAATTAAACTGCGGTTTGAACCGTACATAGCGAGATAGGATCTGTCTTATCGGACAATCTATTTACTCTTTTTATTTCAACAGGTATTAAGTTCTGGATAAACATACCATTAACTATACACAAAAATTGCTGTTTTATCTAGTATATAGGTATATTGTCTTACACTTTTTATCAGTCATCTGAGGACAGCAGTCCTGCCCTATTATTGCAAATGCAGTAATCGATATTTTTGGGTTTTTGACTCTTGCAGAAATGGTATTCCAAGGCGATAATCTAAACATAAAGCTTGATATTTTTTTTGTTTTTTAGATACAATAAATAGTTATATAACATGGACATGTTGTTTAGATATTTCAAAATACGTTTACCGCATTTTTCTCGAAACCTCCATTTTCGAAGTACTGCACTTGGTATAAGGAGGGCAGAGTCATCTTTTGAAGTTTTAGTCCTTAAGAAGCGATTTTCATATAAGCCCCCGGTATAGAAATTTTAGGAGGATTGAAATAAAACAAGCGTTACGTTTTTCTTTTTTGAAGAGCGAAAAAACAAAAGAAAAATTATTTAAATCTATCAGACCGTTTTTGTTAATTATAGTTAATTATGATACTAGTGCAGTAAGTTGTTTTTTGCAAACGAGTAAACGAATTTCCTGCTTGCCATAGTCACGAGTTTGTAAAAACCAACAACCGTACGAGTGTTATACAACGTTTTTCAACGCATTTACAAGAAAACAGGACAATAGGTAATGAAACAAATAAAAATAGATATCAGCCGGAAAGTCGCAACAATCTTTGACGTTTCTAATATTAAAATGGCATGTATTAGCAAATGGCGCCACGTACCCGTGGTGAATTAGAACTACATCTTTCGTTTCATTTTCTCTATAGTATTAAAGTGAGACAAACGTATTGATCAAGAGCAATTCCAAGGAGGGTCGATTAATTAGCTTACTTATTCTCGTAATGTAAAACACCTTGGTGGAATTCTTTCCTATTTCATTGCACCTAAGTACCTATTTGCCGCACGTTCCATAGTGTGGTTCGTAATTTTTAACATTCGAACAATGTACACATGCTTCGTAAATGCATTTGTGACTAAATGTGTTGAAATGGTAGATTGTTACACGAGAGGTGAAACTGACCTATTTAGGTATTAGATAGTTTGGCGCACGAGCGTAGCGACGGCGCTAATAGTTCGAGTGCCTAAATAGGCCTTTCACCCGAGGTTAACACTCTGCTTTTCATTTCGAATATGAGGGAAGTAAATAAAAACTGATTAGTTAGAACAAACAACTACTTCTCTAATGAAATCAGGCTTTAAATCCATAATTAAATTTGATGAACTCATTAAATACGTCACACATGAAACGTCAAGTAATTTTCTTTTCTATGGCATTCTACCAGCCAGTATTTTTTTGTCACTGATGATAGTAAATTAGCTAAGTATATGTAAATTAAATAATAATTTGATGAACAGGCATTAATAAGTATAAAATGATGTTACAAAATTGTTGATATTTTTTATTACAATTTATGCCGTGATTTAACAGTGGCTGTAAAAAATATTGCATTGCTTGCATACTAAGATGACTTCTTCTATCATAATTATTTTAAAAAATCGCACAAGTTCATGGCACGTGCATTTTATTGCTGGAGTACAACGCCATTCTGACGGCGCCAGTGATGGAAGGTGGTTATCGCAAACATGGATATTTACAACACAAAAGGTGTTACCTATACACCGCCACCCTTAAAAGGGGGAATCTAATCTGGCCACAAATGGAACATAACTCAAGATAGTTATGGTGACATACCATATACTAAACCAGAGGTGGTAGCCATCCAGACGGACAAATACTTAACCACCTAGCTGTCATGGCTGACATGGCAGTCCACGTACAACGAAGGGTTCCATAGAGGTGATGATCATCCACGAATTTTGTCATTGAGCTACGAAACAAAAAAAACATTTAATTGAATACCTCAAATACTTAAGCCTTCGCCTTTTTTCTACCACTCGCCATCAGCTGGGCATTCATCCCCACTTCCTTGAGCCCCTTCGCTCATGTACACAACGGTTCTCTATAACGCTTCTCTAGCACACCCGGGAGATTTGAAATGAGTTCCCACCTCTAGTTTTCCCATAGTGCAACGATATGGGTTTTTTTAAAATGGGTTTCATAAAATTTCTTTGAGGCTAGCATCGCGTTGGTGACATCTCTAGTGTTACAAACGTCTATAGGTGACGATAACCGTTTTCCATCAGATGGGCCGTTTGCAAGTCTGCTGAACCTACTCCAGCTATTAAAACAACGAATCATGTTTAAACAAATTTTTCATAATTGCAGTACAGCATTGTGTAGCAAGATATTAGTTAGATTACTCATCACTTTGACAAACATATAGCTACCGTATATGTAACTTAAAAGTGTAAAATAAAAAATTTGTAATAAAAAAGAAATCGACTTCAAATGTCACTAAAAAGCAAAAAATAAAATTGTCTACATCTTTAAGTCGGTTCCAAGCAAAACATATAAATTTTATGCTTAAAATTTTATTTTTTAAATAAATAAATCATGTATTGCTTGGCACTGACTTCAAGACGTAGACAATTTTATTTTTTGCTTTTTGTTACTCTTGAAGTCGGTTCCTATTTTGTTAGATTTTTTTTATTTTACACTCGTGTCACGCGACCCAAATATGGGTCCGTTGTTTTTAAAGTCAGATTGGTGTAAGTGGTAGACAAAAATTGTTTGTCACCAGGCAGCATTTCCCGCAAAAAAAGAAAGAAAGAAAACCGCAAAACTTTCACATTTCAGCCTGATTTCAAGAATTTTTCAAAGTCTGCCAGCAATAAAATTTATATGGGATCATTTCGAAGTTTTGCTAAATCGGGCGCAAAAAGAATCAACAAAATCGATTCAGAAACAACAAAATTATTGCTGAACATACATACAAAAAATCAACGACGAATTGAGTACCTCTTCCTTTTTTGAGTCGGTTAAAAAAGAAAAAGAACGAACTGATTCTTAACAACGTGACAACAGACAAAAAGCGTTTTTCGATCGATTTCTCAGCCCTTGTTACAGTAATTATACATACTTTATTGTGGTGAAAAAAATATATGTCAATCTTGATCATATTTCTGAGGTAAACTATGTACTCAAAACGCATTTTCGATAAATTTTCTCGATAGAAAATAATTGCAAAGTAACCTCTAAACATGTTCTTCAATCTTGTGTCATGTTATTACTGTTAATCGTACATCGCTAAAATAAATAACAGTAACATATCATACAAGAAATATACTTATTATAGTTTGTTTATTCGGTTACTTAGAGAAATTGCAAGTAATTAATTATTTTATTATAAATGACTTCAAAAATCTCGCTTGCCGATCCCAATGTATGGAATTTATCAATACGCCAGACGGCTCGGTGCTGTGTACACGTGTCGCTCTGCTCGAGCGTGCTATTCGAAATTGAATTTTAAATAAATGAAGGAGCAATAATAACTACAATTTCAAGCTCGTCGCTCGACGGTTATTTGGCGTAAATGGTATAGAGCACTAGTTTAAATCACAGAATTCAGGTTTCGAACCCGACTAGCTTCACTTGCTCTAATATGTTGTTTTTATATAAAAAATGATAAAATGTAAAAGTATTTTTCTCTTCGTAAATAAATGACTTTATAAAATGCATTAAAAATAAATTTCTATATTTTTATATTTCATTTCTTCTGGACTTTTATACTATTTACAATAAAACATATTTAAATAGATCGGTATCATTAAAATATTTTTCGGTTAAATTATTAACTTCTTATACTAGCTTCCTAAATCTTAAAGTGGTTTCATAAATAAAACAGATTTCCTCTTTTAATTGTTTCAAAAGCACCATCTATTTTTCTTAATAGAAAATTCCGATCAGAATTATGAAATAATATCAAAAATTCATCACCCTGTCAAGTGTTACGATAGCAAATAGAGTTGATACTATTGTTGACAAATTAGAAATTATTGGATCGAGTCACTGTGGTCCCTTGGTTTTTCTTTTTTTTACTTTTATTTAGCCCTATTATGATATTTTATATATATTATTATTTATTTTAAAGTTCTTATCTATACAGAAAAATACAAGTCTGTTTGTAATGTCAAAATAAAAACTAAAAAATCGGACCAGGAGATTCCGAAAATGCCATTTTTAGAAGCTATCTAGGCTAGAATTACTATTAGAGACTACAATAACAAGTTACATGACAAGTATTTTTTTTCACTCACAAGTAAATTTTTTTAAAATTTCGTTAAAGGAATTTATACGCTATATATTTTTAGTTATGACAGCGTATCCAGTAACAGCTATGGTTACCGTAATAACCGAACGTGGGCGGAGTGCGGTATTATATCGGTCGCATTACCGACCGCTGTCTCGCTTCAAGCTCCAAGCACTGATGCCGACTTGGCGCTTTCGGCGCTAGATTTCATTTTTTATGTCTGTTTAGTGCCCAAAAATATTATTAGGTCTTAGCGTCTTATTTAGTGCTTTTTTAAGTCTATTCTTTTTCACTGAAATGTTGAATGTATTTGAACATAATTATCAAATAAAAAGCATTTATAATAATTTATATTTTCTTGTTACTACATTTTTGATGCTGTGTTTTTGAAAAACATCCCAATCTAGCGTTTTTTTAGCGCTAATATAGCGCTTTTTCTCTAACGAGAGTTGGAAACTGTGGTTGTGATTTCGCACGCCGTATGATCATCGCGTCTCATTGCGTTCTGATTTGCTTATTTTGATTGACGTCATTTGTGCAGTGCTCTATTTTATTACTGAACGGAAACAAATTACAAAATGGGCAACAAAAGAAAGAAACCAGTAAAGAGAACTTACTTGGCGAGACAGAAACACATGATGGAAGTTGTAAAGTAAGTATTTATTTACATGTATCGATACATTATATTCATACAATAGGTATAAGTAACTATTCGGCCGAGTGTTTTAGGGATAGTGTATATATATATATTCTTCTGAACATTGAGACATCAAAATGAAATCACGAAAATTGTATATATAATTTCTAAACCAAATCATTCGTAATTTGTAAGAAACAAGGGATACATGGAATTAATTTAAGAAAGATGGGGTTTCGCAGATGTTGTGGTAAAAAGGGAGTCTTTATAAAATCATTACGTCTAAAGATCAACATCTATATCTATACATATAGATAAGTCGCGGGCACTGCTAATCGAATAGAAAAAATAATATATCGTTTTCCATCTCTATTCATTTCCATCTGTGTATGTAAATTTATTTTTTATACTTTTTGTTATAGTAAAAGAAGACGAATGCCGACTATTTCGGAATACCATGCAACATCGCAAGCTACTTTTCACGAGTAAGAAAAAATTGGCCGTATCAGTTTCTTATAGTATAGTTTGGTACTACATAATCATTTTCATACCCATTCCGGCTCTTTATATTTCCCGGATTTCTTAACTTTGAAACCACGTAATTAGACTTGCTGCGATAGTTTCTATATTTATTATACATCTTCAGTAGAACAGTTGTAATTGTATACACCTTTAGTAACATTACATATTCTGTGTTTTACGGGAATTTGAGGAATTGATGTATTTATGTACTAGAAATCCATCGGTCTGTTGGAAACAAGTATAAACTTGATTGCCTATCTATGGACGAAGTCACGAGTGAATACTTGTATTAGATATAATCAGAAAATTGGAGACACATCAAAACTCTTATTAGATATTCAAACGTCTTGATCCCATATCCCCGTATACAAGTGAATAAATAGTAGATCTAAAACAAATGTAGACTCGTCATAAAAGTAAATAATCACAAACAAGTAGGTATCTCCTGTTTGTACCGCGCAAATAGAGGAGACTGGGTGTGATTGACTCAACTTTATAAAGGCATTTTGCATTTATATTATTGTACTCTATTTTAATCTATACCCACAGAGAAATAAAGTTGAAGTGTCTGTTTGTAATGTCAAAATAACAACTTTTTAGTAAATGCATGTGAAAGTATATACGACACGTATATCAGAAAATTAATCTTTAAAATATTTGTCTTCCTATTTGTTGCGGCTAATCTCTGAAACGACTGGACCGATTTTGATGGAATTGTCACTAGCAAATAGCTAATGTTATTAGGAGTACCTTAGGCTACTTTTAAAATTAAACTTCCGAGAAAATAATTCCACACCGACGAAGTCGCGGGCACAGCTAGTAACTAATATATCTGATATCTAGAGTAATAAAAAGCATTCTGTCTTTAAAGTTTGAGATTTTTTTTTTCAGATTAATGAATGTACCATTAGTAGAAGCAGCTCATTGTGATCAAGTGCTTAATCCAGAAAATACTGTTGATGACGAACTCGATATACCAAACATAGTACAAAGGGTGGACGCTTATCCTGAAGTGGAGGTAAAGTACCAATTATTCTTATATTATAAACTAAAATTCCATATTATGAAATATTTATACGTATTTAATTTTTTAGGTCTCTATAAGTCTATCTCCAGGACGAGATTTCTACATCGGACGAAGAATAATAAGTTTTTCTCACTTTTATAAAAATCTACAAAGAATTTCCAACCACGGACCTTTCGGTTGTAATTTAAGCTATATAGATTTAGTTGGAGAAAAGCTAAATGGGTTGTCGTCCAAGTTTACATTCTTGTGTAGGATGTGCAATGTAAAATTTGTCATTGACACCGACTCAAATGATGAAAATTACTTACCTGTAAACGAATGTGCTGTGACAGGGATTATATCGATTGGCGGTGGATATTCAAACTTACAAGAACTATGTTCAGCATTGAACTTACCTATTATATCTAATAGAAAATATCAAACCATACATGATACTTTGTCTAAAGGTTGGGAACAAGTTGCACAGGACTCTATGAACTTAGCTGCTGAAAAAGAAAGGAATATTGCTAAAGCTGAAGGCAGGGTTAGTAAAAATGGTATACCAATTATTGATGTGATTGCGGATGGATGTTATTCCAAAAGATCTTATAAAACAAAATATTCAGCCCTATCAGGTGCTGGTACCATTATAGGGCGGGGAACAGGACAAATTTTATATTACGGAGTTCGAAATAAATACTGCTTCACCTGCGATCGGTACAAAAAGAATGATGTAACACTAAAAGAGCACAAATGCTTTCGTAACTATACTGGCCCATCCACAGGCATGGAATCTGATATAATCGTTGAGGGATTTAAGAAATCTATAGAAATACATAATTTAATTTATGGGCGTTTAATATCGGACGGTGACTCCAACACATATAATAAAATTTTGCAAACACGACCTTACCAAAATGAAGGCATTACAGTCGAAAAAATCGAATGTAGAAATCATCTACTTAGAAATTTTTGTAATAAGTTGCAACAACTGAAAACTGACACAAGATACCCTATCAGACAGCGAAAGCTTTTAGGTAAAACTGTTGTATTAACAATAAGATCGGTAATAAAAAAAGCTATCGCCAAAAATAAAAGTGATGAATGTCCAGACATTCAACGTTTATTTGACGACATTATGCTGGCGCATTTACATGCTTTTGGAAATCACGTACAATGCAAAGCGTATTTCTGTTCAAAGCAAGGTCAACACGAAAACGTACAAAACGAATACTTTTTTAGTTCACTATGGCAGCGAATTTGTCTTTTAATGCAAAACATAGCAGGTCATGCGTGAAGTCTTATTCATGATGTAGACAGTAATATTGTGGAACATTATCACAACGTAGTAGCAAAACATATAGGAGGAAAACGAATTAACTACTCTTTAAAGCAATCATACAGTACAAGGTGTACTGCTGCAACTGCGGCTTTTAACACAAATAGGTCAATATCCGAGTTATATAAAAAAATGCTAACAAAAAGTCCTCAGGGTAAATTAAAGATGTTAGAAAATAGAAGAAGTAAACAAAGACTATTAAATCGTAAGTACGTTACGAAAAAGAAACGACGTATCTTCTCCAAGCCCGATAAGAATTATGGGACAGAAAGTAACAAACCTGATATGCCACATGACATATTACAAAAAATGAAGAAAAACTTTTTGTCTTCCTTAAAAAAAACGAAAGAAGAAAGAGACGCCATTGAGAAGAAAACAATTCTTCAAAGAGACAGTAGTGAGTGGATGGAGCTTCGGAGGGTTTTATTAACAGCTTCCAATTTTGGATCTGTCATAAAAAGGAAACCTAGAACAGGATGTGCCAATTTAGTGAAAGAAATTTTGTACAAAAAGAATATTGATCATGTTTTTGCAATAAAACACGGTCAACAAAATGAAAAAAAGCCTTATTACAGTTGTCGAAACAAGAAGGAATAAAAATAGAGCCTTGTGGATTATTCATAGACGAAGAGTTGCCTTTTCTTGGAGCAACACCTGATGGTCTATATGGTGATAATATTATTGAAATCAAATGCCCCATTACCGCACATAAATTAGGGTTAGAAGAAGCTATAAGTCAGAAAAAAAATACTTTTTGGATCAAAGATAAAGAAGGACATTTAACAATAAATAAAAATCACAATTGGTATTATCAGGTACAAGGCCAATTGCACATAACAAAACGTAAGCAGTGTTTATTTGCTATGTGGGCTGAAGAAAATAAAAAGATAAAAACGGAAATAATACCGAAAGATGAAGCGTTTTGGAAAGAAAAAATGAAAGAAATGTTAGAGATATTTTATATGATGCACTTACTACCTGAAATAATAGATCCTAGATTTACACGGAATCTTCCCATTAGGGATAAAATTACACCACAAAAGACAGATCTTGAGACACCAATTGATCAACCAACTTGCTCTAGATATCTTAATTACACCGAACTGTAATATCACACAAAAATGTAATAATTGGACTACCATCAGTCTCTTAAACACAGTTTTGAATTTGTTGCAGAAAAATCTAATATACATAATATTAGATTTTTCTGCAACAAATTCAAAACAATGTAACAAACGTGCTATTTTAAAAGGTTAGTAAATTGTTGAAGAATATCTTTATGACGAAAATGTATTTGCAAAACCTAACTTTAACTTTTTATTCTAATTCTTTTTGTGTATTGTTCCATTTGTTTGTAAATTAAAAACATGTTGTTAATTTATAGGTATACATTTTTTGTGCCCTGAATTTTAAGTAGAACAACAATTCTGTCATATAATCATAAAGTAAAAAGTAACTTTTTCTGATTTATTATAGCTAACCGTATTTTATGTGTGGTAAAGGGTATTTAATTTCAATAATATTATCATCATAGATATCATCTAGTGACCCACCAACAAAAGGCAACTCTTCATCTATTAATTACCCAAAAAACTCTATTTTTATGCCTTCATTTTAATGACCGTGTGTTATTGCAGAAATATGGTCAATATTCTTTTTGTACAAAATTTCTTTCACTAAATTGATACATCCTCTTGTAGATTTCTGTTTTATGACAGATCCATAACTGAAAACTGTTAATAAAGCCCTCCAATGCGCCATCCACTTACTACCGTCTCTTTGAAGATTTTTTTTTCTCAATAACGTCTCTTTCATCTTTATACTTGTACTTGTATACATCATACTGTATAATGTAATTACTTTAACGTGTAGTTTATTTTCATTTCCTCTTCTATGTTTAGCTACTAAGTTGTGATAATGCTCTACTATATTACTGTCTACATCATGAATAAAACGGCGTGCGTAACCTGCTGTTTTGCATAAGACAAATTCGCTGTCATAGTGAACAAAAAAATAATTCAGTTTGGACCTTTTCGTGTTGACCTTGCTTTGAATAGAAATACGCTTTGCATTGTACTTGATTACCAAAAAGATGTAAATGCACCAGCATAATGTCGTCAAATAGACGTAGAATGTCTGGATATTCATCACTTTTATTTTTGGCGATAGCTTTTTTTATTACTGGTCGTGTTGTTAATGCAATAGTTTTACCTAAAAGCTTTCGTTGTCCGATAAGGCATCTTGTGTCAATTTACAGTTGTTACCACTTATTACAAAATTTCTAAGTAGATAATTTCTACATTCGATTTTTTCGACTGTAATGCCTTCATCTTTGTAAGGTGGTGTTTGTAGAATTTTATTACATATATTGGAGTCAACGTCTTATTAAACGCCCATAAATTAAATTAAGTATTTCTATAGATTTCTTGTGGTCCTACAACGATTACGTCAGTTTCCATGCCTGTAGGTGGGTCAGTATAGTTTCGAAAGCATTTGTGCTTTTTTAGTGTTACATCATCCTTTTTGTTCAGATCGCAGGTAAAGCAGTATTTATTTTAAACTCTGTAATATAAAATTTGTCTTGTTCGCCGCCGTATGATGGTACTAGTGCCTGATAAGGTAGAATATTTTATTTTATATTTTTTTAATTATATAAGATCTTTTGGATTTATTTGTACCCGCAATCACATTGGTAATTGGTATACCATTTTTACTAACTCTGCTTCCAGAAATACGCCTTACATTGCACATGATTACTAAAGGCATGTAAATGAGTCAGCATAATGTTGCTAAATAGACGTTGTATATCTGGACATTTATCGCCTTTGTTTTTGGCGATAGTTTTTTAAATCACAGATTATGTGTTCAATATAACAGTTTTACGTAAAAATTATAAGATAAATGGATGTTTATCCAGTTTGTGTTTTTTTTATATCGTTGCCTTCGTTATAATATGGCTGTATTGGTTTATATGTATACAGTGCGTTGGGATGATTTCAAAAACGGGGTCATTCTGAAAATTATTATTATCTACTCAACTATGCAATATTGTTTGCTGTAATCACTTTGATTTAGATGTTATTTTATATACTTCTCTTGCTCCAGTTATGCCAGGTAGACTGTAATCGTAGTACGTACATAAAACTAACTTTTCGTAAATAATTGAATTTTTCAAGACTATAGGGAAGTTCAAAGAAGTATAAAATATAATGTAAAGGAAATTTCAGACTTCCGCCCTAGCTAAATTAGATTGTTTTACAATATTTTTCAGAATGACCCCGTGTTACTGAATTACATCTAATCATAATAAAAAAATGATAAGTTTTTAATGAGTATAATTAGATAACCCAAAGAGATTTCAAAAAGCAGTTTGTCGCAATAGTCAAACTACACGTCTAAATAACTAAAAGTGACATTATATAAGCATTGTCATGAATGGATTTAAAAAAGGTACAGAATGTATGCCTTGTATCGTCATCGATAAATATGTCGAAATTACCCCAAGCCACTATAGCTGAAATGGCCGAAATGGTAAATCATTAAAAAACTGTTCTACTTTCTGGAATAACCTTTACATAAATCTATCCCATTATCCGGGATGAAAAGTATCCCTTGGCCACCGTAATTATTAAAATTACATATATACCGAATTTCAGGCTAATCGGTGTAATTGTAATATGTAATAATAGTTTTTTTGTAAAAGCATAACAAACAGATAGACAAATATATTTTTTATCCCGGAAACTATCCCATTTTTCGGGATAAAAATCATCCTATGTTCATTCTCGGCTACGAAATAACAAAAAAATAATGTATATATATATATATATATATATATATATACTGTTACATGCTGTAAAAGATAAGCCGCACAGCCTATTATAAGCGCAGCTTATTGTCCTCCCGGATTAGGGAATCCTTTGTGTTTTGAATTTGTAACATGGTATTGTTTTTGTACTTATTTTATAACCATGATTAGCGTTGAACTAATCCCTATTGTTATTGTTCTCGACTTTGTGGACGTTCGCAGGTGTGCAAATTAATATTTCTTAGAAACTCAGTGTGCGCCTCCAATTCCTTTGTACTGTGTAGTTAGTATAAGACGATGCCCGAATGGAGTAAGACGTTCTCTAGTACTCTTGATTAGCGATATAGACGACGGACTTTGCGCGTTCGAATTGTATTGAATCGTGCAGTGTGAACTGGTTGCATCCAGTTTTATTTGTATTTGTTTTTATACGTGTTTGTACAGTTCTAATAAATTCTATAGTAGTTCCAACGGCATTTTTAATTCCAGTTCTGTAGCTCGTAACAATATGTATACGTATATACATATTGTTAATAATATATATATATATATATATATATATATATATATATATATATATATATATATATATATATATATATATATATATACACACATGTATACTGAGTTTCAGTCAAATCGATCCAGTAGTTTTTCCGTGAAAACGCATTTACATACATACTTTCGCATTTCTATTAATATAGGGAAGGGATAATATGGATTCTTTGTTGTTCCATAATACAATAATAATAAATAATAATCATTTTGATAAAGTTTACCTGTCTAAAAAATTGTTGGAAAAGTAAAAAGAAAAGTGCATCCTGAGGACTCGAACCCTGTACCTTCTTGTTGCTACTGTGCCTGTTAAACCACTGGGGTACATTCGTTTAGATAGTAACATCAAAATTTCAATACCAATTAAGCATATAAACGATCTATCTCACTTTAGGATATTTCGTCTCGCTCTCGTGCTCTGAGCCTTAGAATGAAATAAATTGAATCGAGTTGGTATGGACACGGTGCGCGTAGGTATGTTCAGTTGCAATATTTCGCCACGCTCGAACTTTTATTACGCGCTGTTTCATCGAAGTAAATATCGGCCGTGCGGGGTTGATTTTCTGAAACACCGATTTGAATCAGGTGTATATAGCCTCTTAAGGATTCGTTTCTAGCAAAATGGCTAGAGAACCCTAAAAATTAACACAAGACATATACATAGAATTCATATGAGAAATTATCTATAATGTCTGTCCAGCACGAGTTTTCTTGTTAAATGCTGTAATAAATCTACAGTGACATAAATGTTAACAATGTTTAGATACAAAGTTGGACACCGTGACATAGTTTAGAAAATATTGCACCTTTCATATGGCAATTGTTATTTGTATTAATGCACTTCATAATAAGGAAAAATATAAGGAATATTATGATGTATACAAAATACGTTAATTTTCATCCGTGCAGGAACGGAGAAAGAATACAATTTCTTGCGGCCGGGCGGCCTGTCGTAAGAAGCGACTAAACAACCCACAGCCATGTGGTAGGGTATTTGCTCGACTGGATGGCGACCACCTCTGGTCTAGAGTATGCCGCCATAACAACCTTGTATTATGTTCCGGCTTCAGTGACCAGGTTTCAGTCTCCTTTAAGAGAGCAGCAGCGCATTTGTAGCACCTTTGGTGTTGCAAAAGTCCATAGGTGACGGTAACCACTTTCCATCAAGTGGGCCGTCTGCTTGTCTGCTGAACTCCTGCAATAAAAAAATACATAACATTCTTTTATTTTTACAGAAAAATAAAATCTCTAAAATATAGTCCTCTAAATTATAACGACGCAAATATTTGTACCGTTTGGGATTTCTAAATATAGAATGTGTAGGGTGCAATGGTAGAGAGTTTCGTCAAAGAAAAGAGGACTGGTTTATATGTATTTCGCCCGGGAAATCAGAGTTGCCATGCATCGTGGCAATGCAACCAGTCGTTTGGCACCCTTCCCTCTGGCAGCAATCTGGTACATAATCTATAAACTTAATTTATTCGATTTTTTTATAGGAAATTAATGGTTTTAAAGAGTAAATGGTAGGATTGGTGCCGACAAACCGCGACGTACCTACTTACCATAATCAATTAGAAGATATTTTGACGAAAAGTAAAAAGCACTTCAAATAAATATGCATTAATGAAAGTAGACGAAGCGAAAAGTGTTTGTCAGGATCATCGCAAGTGGAGATCCATCGGATCTGCCTAGCTCTATAGGAACCAGGCGTGATAATATATATGTAATTTTTTTAATAAATACATTATAACTATAAACTAGTATAGTGAAAGAAACTTAACTTATATTGTATTCTACCTATAATCCCTTAAGACTAAGTAAAACACTGAACCTAGGTCATCGAAGTCAATGGGTAAGGTTCTTAGAAGGCTGGCTACGTTACCTCACTGGATCGCCATACTGATCCGTTGTCCGACGTAGGAATCATCCCTCTGATCTCCCGAAGAGTCAATAAGTCGTTTTCAAATATCTTGGTAGAGGCTCAAATTAGCTCAAGAACCATTTTTTGTAAATTATGTATTAATCATACAAATCCATCTCCACGCTAATTAAAAACATTTGTTTTTTTTTTGGATGTTTGTTTATTTCTTCTTCACAGCCTTGGAGAGTGAAACAATTATTTAGAATTTTTTAATTAATCCTATACTTTACATACGTGTATATAAAAATCTGTGTTTAATTTGTATAAAGTAATTATATATGTTCAATGTGGATTAAATTCTGTGTTCAAGTCATATTTAATGAGATTAAACCATGTCCTTTACCGTACGTAATGTACACATATGTAACATACTGCTAGTGTCATTATTGTAGAATAAAATATTCCCATTGCGTAAAACGTATGAACATAAAATGTTGTTTTGAGATAAGTACCAAATTGACTACAACTTACAACTATTATAAACGTTATCATTATTATTTCATTTCCAATGTCGTGAAGAATAAGAAAAGGCAGGGAAAGGTCACGACCCTCAGCAATGAGGAACACGATTTAACGATGAGGTGTGTGGATAGAATGTGTAAAACTTACCACTGTTTTACAATATCAAAACACTAAATAAATACTTTGTGAATTTAATAAAAATTGTGAAGCCCTTGAAGAAGAGGATAATGGAATAATAATTATAACTATAGAATGAATTAACATTAATTACAAAGGAAAATGTGAATAGGTATGTACCTACAAGATCTTAATGTTTTCTTTTTCATATATTTGGTGGTATAGCTGTGACTTCCTACTTTAATCACCTACGGTATTATTTATATAGAGTTAGAAGTAAGTTTGTAGGCTTCTTTAAGATTCTTAAAGAAGTACAAACATTTTCTGACTCAATGTGAATAGCACGGCTATAATTAAAAATTCTTTGCTTACGCTACTCTAATCGAGTGATCAAAATCATGCGAATCCATAACCAAAAACATTTTAAAAAAACTAAAAATATTTTGACGGCCTCTTGGGAAGAGATGTCAATTCAGTTTTACTTGCATGAAGATTATTTTGTTTTCAAATAACCGGTTTTATAATTAAATAGTACTTCATATATACAGGAAATGCTTAGAAGAAATATTCGTGTTGTAATAAAACATCGTTTCTCAACGTGGGGGTTGCGACCCTTGTGGAGATCGCGTTTGTTATTAAAGGGGGTCTGTTAAAAAAATAAGACCTATATACAAAGATTCAATTCTGTGAATCGTATAAATGCACTATTAAGTAATTAAAATATTATTTATAACTATCAGTGAAGGGGTCGCTATTTCGTGGGTCGCGACATAAAAATCTTTGAGAAACAATCCAATGGAAATTGCACGTGAAGCTGTAACACAAGCTAACAAACAATTTCCTGTATTTATTTATCCCTTGTCAAATAATGTATAGCCAGTGTCAAGTGGTAAAGGCTATAATTTTTTTATTTACAAAACGAGAGCAACATAATTGTGAGAAAAACAAAATAAAATATGTAAAATCAATATTAATAAAAACACGGAAATACAGACTACAACACGGAAATTATAGTGTAATAGGACTATTTATAATAAATTACATCAAATTATGTATTATTTTGACAAACATTTTACAACGCAATTTCAATAGAATTTCGTTCAATGACTTTGAATACTTTATACAGATGACGATAAATTAACAAAGTTATTTTTGAATGTATTAAATTAGCAATAAAATTGGCTAAATGCGTATTGGGCCAAGCACATTGAAGGGTTCTGTAGAAACAAGGAACGTAATAATTTCGACATTTGTCTACGAAACCAATTAATTAAAAATAACATATATATCAAAAACTACTCAATGAGTTCAAAGCACAGTTTATTCAGAATTTTTCATTTCATTTCATATCGACATATTAAACAGTGTATAAGAAACATCAATATTAATGTTGAATAACTACTGCGTACTATAGCGAAACCTGATGCGGTGCTGATAGCATGGTAACCAGTAACTTACTGGTTACCATGCTATTATTTTAGATAGATAGATAGATCGCTAAAAAGCGGTCTCTTCCAGACAACCCGTGGCAGGAATATTGCTGATTAGGAATGGCGATGGTGGTATACATAATTATTGTACGATTACTTATATTTTAATAATAAATATATAACTATACTATATATACAAATATACACATAAGTTATATACATATTGAAGATATAGTGATAAGATGCAACTATTTAAACATAATAAATATATAGTTATATGCAATATAATACTAATTATATAAAATTACATATCATTATATTGCAGATAGAATTTCCTGACCATGTTCTTAAATGTTATTAAAGATTTTGCTTGTCTGACAGCAACAGGCAATGAATCAATCTATTATTTTAGTTTCAAGTTGAAACTAAAATAATAGATTCATTTCTAACGGCCCGTTCTTTTATATCACCAACCGTTCATTTGCCTTGCTATCTGCTAAAGTTTGACATAAATAAGTTCCATACAAGCAATGTCAAAATAAAGGCAAGTGAATAGTGATAAGTATGTAGGAACCAGCCATAAAACGACTTCCTCTAGATCGATATTCTCTAGAACACAAGTGTTCACACGACTGTGTTCACTTGAAAACCCAATATAATAATTATTGTGTTTGTTTTATGCGGCGATATTCAAATTCATTTAATAAATTTTTCGTTAATATATAATTGTATATAAAACAATTAGAGACGTTAGTCGTTACAATATACTGACAAACGTTTCAACCTTTAGTTATACCTATATAGAGGGCACTGATCCCCGAAACTGAGGCTTCATGCCTAGCTCGGAAGTTGGGACTTCAATAAGTTACTGTATCAGATTTTTCTGCAATAAAGATTTATTATTTTTTTCAAAAATATGTACGTGGCCATCCCTACAGCATTATGCATATAGATATATTGCTACTAAATTATCACGTAACTAGTGATTTCCGAGAAGAATTATTTTCACATGTTAGATGAACAAAATCGATTTTGGTTTAAGATTTACATATAATACAAAGACAAACGGACCGACATGACGATTTCATAAGGCTTCCGTTTTTAGCAAAAACTACGATTCCCTAAATATTTGACCTTTCCATCTGTATAAAAAATGCAATCGACAAACTTATTTCATCATAGTACGCTTAATTTTACTTGCATATTAAAATTTGTTCTATTAGAGTTGGCTCTATCAATATCTTAAATATACTTTAGTCATTCTCACGTTTTTCCATTAAGAGAAACTTATTTTCACAATTGAAACTTGCATATTATACGCTAAAATCAATTATTTTCACATTAAACAATACGTGTTAACCTAATACTCCACTTGGGATAATGTTGAAGTTAGAGACTGTGGCCAAATGTGTTTTATTTATAGCGTTAAAAATAACGCTGTTAACGAATGGCTACATTAGTGTATATATAAACCTAATCTGTCAATATGTAACGTCATCTATAATCTATACATACATATAATAAAATTGTAGAGGTCAAATTTCTATACAATGAAAAAAAATTGCTAATAACCGAGTCAGGGGGATGTAAGAAGTGAAATAGAATTAATTTAAATTTTTTTCAAATTGGTTGTTTCTCTGTTTGTATCGGCTAATCTCCGAAACGACGGGACCGATTTAAATTAAATTTTGTATGGTGGTAGCTTATATCCCTGGTCAACATATAGGATACTTTTGATCCCGAAAAATTAAAAAGTTCCCGTGGGGTAGTTAAAAAACCGCACCACGCGGACGGTGTCGCGGGCATCAGCTAGTAGTATTATAAATTCTAAACCTATCGTGTCTATACATCGAAGCTATTTAAAAAAACAGCTGGAATAGACTATATAAACGATAGAGAACACGATGCAAATCTGTTTGTCTATTTGTTCGGGATTCATGTAAAAACCATTAGGCCAATTTCGATGCGGTTTTCGCTGATCGACAGCAAATTCTAAGACTTAAAATATGCGCTACTTTTTATCCTGGAAATCTCGCGGTAATTATCCCGGGAGCGGTTTAACTACAAACCGCTCCCGGGAAAATTATGTTCGGGTGCATAAAAATTAGCTTATTCCGACAGTTTTCACTAAAACGATAGCTTACATTGTTCGGTCCTTGCCTAGTGAAGTAGGTAGAACATCGCTCCATTAATTTTGCTGTCTACCCTCTTTCTCTGTTAGGCGTCGGCCAATGCAGAGCAGGGTAAGGGCAGCCATTTTTTTGAGCTCGCTCAGTCAACGTTTGACGAGAACTACACCGCGCCGTGCACTGATACTTTTCTAAAACTTATCATCTTGGTGTGTGTGATTACTGGCCGTGCCAAGAACATTACTATCCGTAAAACTTTGTACAAGGGTTAGCTCCAAAAAGGAACTTAGTGCCGTGTGTTGTTCCTGTGTGCATGCAACCTGAACCGAGCCAGGAGAGGGCGGATCTCGAGGTTGGTGGAGCTTCTGCTTTTTTAGTACTAGGATTTCGGTCATACTCTCTCATACAGTCCATAATAAATTGAACCAGCTTATCATCAGTGGGCTACAGCGCCCCACATACATTATTCTTTAAATGCTACTGTATTTTGTGTCCCGGGAATCCCGCGAAAATTCTAAGTCAAGTGTGGACGAAGTCCGGATATATCCTAGTTAACAATATCGCATCAAAAATAACGCATTACTCCCATCGCCACATCTGCGTATCACGGTCTATCCAAACTGTAACATTATCCTAGACGAGACCTTAAGACTCATTTGGCCACAGTAAATAGCTTTAACGTTATCGCATAATATAATAGCGGCTACAGCATAATATAAACTAGTTATAAATGAAACCAAAATTGTAATAAAAAAAGAAAAACGCGCGGACCACGACACTAGCGCGGAAAATTGAATACGCGTTGCGATCAAGCGTTGATCATTTACAAACTGAAGCAGTAGAGACGTCTGTGTTTTAACTATACAGGCCTCGTATATATAAGACCATCAATTTCAAACATCCTGCTATCTCAGTAATCATCAAGTCTATTCATACGTGTTGTAAGTACTATCTGATTTTACTGTCCTTCACGCAGTTTTTCTTTGTGACAATGAGTATGGTAATTATGTCTAATTACTGTCATATTAAAAACAAATGAACAATCTTTGTTGCTATTCAAAGAGGTATGTACTTTTTCGAGATTTCGAATCCATTTTTCTAGTAATAATGTCGCAATCATTTTTCTTGCAAATTATAATGATATACATACGCCGCGTGTTACAAGGACAGGGGTTAGTTCTCTGCGCTTAACCATCCAACATTTTTTCTTCTCCTTACATCGTTACAGCAGTGAATGGTAGCGTTGGTGCCGGTTCAAATGGTATAGGTCAGGATCGTCGCAAGAGATCCATTGTCTTTATCTACCCTCGTGGGAAACAAGTGCGTATATAGGAAAATATATATGTATGCATCTCTCGAATTCATCTTTCTGCCAATTTTAATTCATATAAACACGCTAACTTATAAGGAAATTGGCTTATGACATACACCGACAGTCAGATGGATGGGCAGACTTAACAAAAAGGTGGTTAAGAAAAGGTAAAATATTTGTTGAATATTAAAACATTCTTCAGGTACTACAAAACTGTTTATTGTATTTGCTTGAAGACCACGGGCCATAAAAATGACCCGGACTTTTGTAGGTCTTGCGTGGGGCATGGGAATGCCAACACGTAGAGGCCCCTTAAAAAATTTAATGTAAATGTGGCATGACACTGACTGGTGATTATCCCTGTCTACACCATATAATAATGCACCCAAGGACAAGCCCCGGCCAGTGTAGGACTATTGTGAGAAATGAGAACAAAAGGTACCGGCCTATTGGGGTGCACTGCTAGTGGTACCAAGGGTCTAGGAATATGAGGACTATGGTGTCTGCCCGTCGCAATGTTCAAGGAAGATGGAAAAATGGGCAGACGGTGACTCGCCACTCCCTGTATGGTACCCACAAAATACCATAGAAGACAGGGGCAACATGGGTGTGAGTGGCTAAGGGGTGTAGAGAGGTGGGCTGCAGGTTCACCGAAGCTACTTCCGACGTTATGCCATTTATAACTTCCACTCCTAGAGCTTGAGTGTTAGCTCCAGCGATCTCCACTCCATGCCGGCTGGCTCAAGCAAGCACGTAGGCGGGGGGGGGCTTGCCTTGGGCCCCGGAATCAGGTCCGAGGTGCGAGGCTACTCACCTAAGGCTTCGCCACAAAGCCCTCCTGCAGGTTATATATATATATATATATATATATATATATATATATAGCATATTTGTATTCATTTGTAAATGAATTTGTACTAGATCCATTTTAAAGAGCTAGTGTAAATAAATAAATTTAAGTAGGTAAGAACAAAACGCTATCTAAATAGCATTTCAAATGCATACCACAATCAATATGCAATTAAATAGAACTAAAACAGTAGATTATGTTACCTAAAAACACAATTAATCACACATTATCTGAATGCAAAAACACCACAGTAAGATATAACCACCCGCGTCATATTGCAATGACGTGGGTTCGAATCCTAACCTGGTAGCATCCACCGCTTAGGTAATTCTTCGGACCTAACATACTGTTACGCCTGGCGTATTCTAAGAACCTATAATCAGTTAATCACCCTGTCTCCCTTTTGCCCGACACGTTTTAATACCTGTGGTGTTTAAATTATTCTGCGACTCTTTTGATAGTTGTCTTAATTGTTCACTACCATTTGCTTGTGCTCAGATTTCGAATTAATGAAATATAATCAATTATTGTTTACCACTAATCTCTTTGTGTTTATTGCCGACCTTCGAGCAAGACATTATAAACCGTCCTATTGCTTGTTCCTCTAAAAAGGGGGAGGCCTTTGCCCAGCAGTGAGACGTTCGTGGGCTTTGATTATCAATCGATGGTTTCACTCAATTAATACCTTGGTTCTGTGTCTCAAGAAAATTCAAATTTTCTCAATAAGAATCTTAAACCAAGTATTACGAAATCCAAGGCCATGAAAATAGAACAAATGAATGCGACGTTCAAACCAACTCTCATTTACATTCATATACATGCATACGTATATAGTCTACATAACTGCATAAATACATACCTACATAGGTAGAAACTTTAGAAAACACCGGAGAATATTTTTCCTTATTAAATCAACTGGAAAGATTTTGTACAGGAGCCATAAAAAAATAAGGTGAATTTTTCAAGTGGGCCTACAGGGCCCCAAATCTTAAACTATGCTAAATGGCGAAAAACACACTCAAAGGAGTCTCAAGGCTGATTTTGACAAAAACTAAAATGTATCATTAGATTTTTGTAAAATCTTTTACCCTTGTCAAACACACCTGTATTATTATACCAAATCATAGTGTAGCTTGTAAGGATCAATTTCTGTGAAGAAATGTCAAACGGCAAACCAAGGGAAAGGGTTGTGTTTGAACAAAAAGTTCTTTCTCCATCCAGAAAATTATAATAAAACAAAGTTTAATTCTTTTGACATAATTTTATTGGATTATCTCAAGCATATTCCTTGAATAAATAAAATAAATCCAGCTATTCACTAACCGTCACAAGGCATTTTTGAAGTTGCTTTTTAATGTGTGATTATCGATTTATTTGAGAATTTGCGCTAAAAATACTTCCATAATTTTCATAAAATAATGAATATAATTGAAACTAATTTATAAATCAAGATATTTCTGTACCTTAAAACATTTTCGACATTATAAATTACTAATCTTAAAGTCAATGGTCACCAGATGTCAAGCGGACCCATATAACCTTCCACCACGATGTCATCCAATTTGACTGAGGTTTTTATGATAACCCAAGTCATATTTGACTAAACGCACAAATCCTGTTTAAAATCGATCAATGTCCTCCACTTTCGTATGTAAATGTTTGGTTACGTCCAAATTGAGTCGAACTTTTTTGTGTTATCCCGAAGTCACATTTGACTAACCCATAGGGCCTAAAGCGGCTGCTTTCGCAGACTCGTATGACCAACATGACAAGTACCAAAATAAAGTGGAATTTTATGTCACGTCTTACAAACTACAAACAGGTGTCAGTTCCGATAAGCGACTCTCCAAAAACGGCCGCATTAGGCCCTCTGGTTCTGTTTAAAATCGATCAATCTCGTACACTTTCTGTTTACAAGCATAATTTAAATCAAACTGTAAAGCAAAAATCAACCTTCCAAATTACTAACAAAAACCAAGTCGCAGTTCAACTATATATCCTTCATTTATCTAACTTTCAGTAAAACAAACATACAAACTGTCATGTAATTACCACATATTGGTAAAAGCATGGAAGAAGAATAATAGGAATTAAATTAAAAAACTACACTGAAAAGCCCCTAAAGCCTATATGACAATAAAAACTATTTCAAATAGGACGGTATGACTGACACATTATATAAAACGTAATTTATAACGTTAGCGTAAACTTTCCTAGAAAATAAATATTAATTTTAATTATGTAAAATTTAATAATTTGTAATTTCTCCTACACCGTCCTATTTGAAATAGACTAGTTTACGACAGGTTAACATGGCAATGGGGGTATGATGTGATTCGTGCAGGGGGACACCCCGCACACTCGCATAGCGACCACTTTAGTGCTGCACGAGTCCGCATCGTCCGATTTTATCAATTTCGATCTCGCTCACGTTGTTGCATGTAACACTTGTGTATTGTGTGTTGAAATTTGACTCTGATTGCTTCGTCTCGTTTTAAAAAAACAATAATAAATTCTCAGGCACGAGAAGTAGCCAGAAAAATATTAGAACTAGCCAGAAAGTATTAGAACAAATTGTTATAAATATTATGTCAATCAGACTTACTCAAATAAAAAGATGGTAATAATTTCTCTCATTTTGTTGCGTACCTTTCGTGTTGTCACAAGAACTCCGTTACATGGCGTCATTTGTAAACCTACAATTCGGCCGAGCTATACGAAACCTTATAACATCAAAATTGGCTATATGGACCAAGATCCTTGGCCTGTCATTGTGGCGAATACTACTACAACTATGTCAATCTGTCGTAAACTATAAATGGTACCACTTATTTTCTGACACTACATTATTGCAAACATATTTGTAAATCGAAGCAATCAACAAGTGAGGAGCTTATTCCGTCTTAAGGTGCTCCCTCGCCGCAAGCATTACAGTGCGCAACCTGTAATGATACAATGTCATATTTTTATATAACTTGTAGCACAACGACCGCTTCGTCTGACATTATGGAATCAACTAAATGCTCAAAAACGAATCAAAATTGTTACATTACAAGCAAGGGTTCGCGGTGAGGGAGCACCTTTAACATTTGAGCTATTTGGTCTAAAAAAATATGTTTTAAACTATAAAACGTTTAAAAGCAAGATAAATAACATGTGGCACCATCTATTTATGTATGATTTAGGCGCTTTTCAGAGTTACGTTTCTTACTAGAAGACGACCATCATTTCTACTATTCTTCTTTTATATTAAAGTCAAAGTAATAGTGTTGCGTCACAATCAAATTCTTAAATTAATATTTATCTTAAATTATAATCATGAACATTATAAGAGTCATTCTAACTACATACATAATGATTTACAAAACAATTATTTGAAACTAGTATACATAATTATTGTATACTTAACATCGAAACTGTCAAATTATATTTAAATATAACATTGAAGCATGAAAAGAGAATGTTATAATATTAGAAGAATCGTATTGTCAAAAATTGACACGACATTAAATTCCACCTTATTTTGACACTTTTCGTATTCGTTATCCAGTTGAAACAACTAATAATTCCTCCGGATGTATCTGCGTCGTAGAACAATTGTAGTAGCAGGAAACTTCGAACTCGTGTTGCAAATCGTGTAAGCGGATCCGCTTGCGAATAAAGTTCAATATAGATTATTTACATGTCGGAAACCGGTCTGCACTTTTCTACGCAAACGAAAACTTCCGATCGGAAATATAAGTTGTATAAAACTGTACGAATCTGTAAAAGTACTTTCACATGTTGCCTGCATAAGTAATTTCACGTTGTTCGGGGCTAATTCGATAAAACAATGTCGAAAGAGTCGAATCTATAGTAATTGTGTAATTGGCAAATATCATTCCTCGTATTCTTATTCCATGATTTAAATAAGAATAAAACCACTTAATATATTTATGTACGAAATCAATAATTTTACTGCTTGATCTGGAAAAATATCATAGTTATTGACCGTTTCACGCACATGTAGTGATGGGTTTAAAGCGTAATTTGTGATGTGATATTATTTATTAATTAATTTATATTTATAAATGAATACCAATTAATTGTTAATGACGTTAAATATTGACAGATAAACATGTACTAATGTAACTATTCGTTAAGGATGTTATTTTTAACGCTATAAATAAGAAGCATTTAGCTAGTCAATAACTATAACATTATCGCAGGAAGCCTGAGTATTAGATAGAACGGTGAACAATAAAATAATGCTCCGTAATAAAGATAATTGGGTAGTGTAATTAATACAACAGGGTAGATGATACGTAATCCAATAAATTTCCGAAACAATATTCATATATTTTTTTATTGCACGAGTTCAGCAGACAGGCAGACGGCCCACTTGATGGAAAGTGGTTACCATCGCCTATGGACATTTGCAACACCAAAGATGCTACAAATGCGCTGCTGCTCTCTTAAGGGACACTGGAACCTGGTCACTAATGCCGGAACACAATTGAAGGTTGTTATGGCGGCATACTATAGACCAGGGGATAATTGCCACAGTTTACTATTAATATGTCATTATAAAAATAATTTTAATTACTGATTAAACAATAATGAACACCCTTTTTGACTAACCACTACTTGCTACTCTAATGCATAAGCTAGGAGGTTACGGCGTGCAGGAGCGTGAGAGTGCAAGCTTGCTCCGTTCCCACCAAAAGACGCACTGGGGCTGGAGGGCGAACTTCAACCCGTCGGCCGCCGTGAGAGGGCGGCGCAGGTAAGTCTCTGGGAAAGTATTCCCACCCGCCAATGATGCTGTCGAGAGGAATGCGCGTCGTGTTCCGGCGTGCACTCATCTCCCCTTCCGTGGGGTGAGACACTTGTCCGACCCACGTTGGTTAGATGTTGACGATGCCGGGGGTCTGGCTTCCCCCGGCAGTGTTTGAGCTTCCACTTGCTCTAGCCTAGGCATAAGGCGAAGGAAAAAACACCGAGGAGTTTTAGTCGGTATCTCTAAACTCGGGTGGCAAATTGGCAATAGTACTTCTTCGGGTGTACTAGTGCCACCCCAACATGGCGATCCCACACGCCCCCGCCGCGTTCCCCGCTGGGTTGTCTTAAATCGGATTTCCCCTCGTTAAAAAAAAGGAGGCTACGGTGTTTTATAAGATGTTCAAAGGCGTCTCCGTTTATTTTACTGTCAACCACTAACCTATTTGAATTGGAAATATTTAATCATTTCATGCGTCTGCGCCAATGTCACGTAATACAACAACCGATCAGAACATATTTTTTTAATTAATATGAAAGTGACTTTGCATTTAATCCTTCTTCACAGCCTTAGTAATAAACTAATTAAGATTTGATAACAGAGAGGAATTTTAAATAATTGTTTAGCAGTGAAAATAGGATACAATTAAATTTTACTCGAGCAAAACGACGAAAACCCTAGAAAGTTTATAATAGTCAGTTAAATCAAAACTTACACGCGGTATGAATATACAAGTGATATTTTGCTTCAATATAAATACATAGGAAATAATTCACTATTCATAATAACGAGTATTGCCCATTAGTTTTATTTTTCATTGTTTTTATTTACCACACTTGGTATGCTTATTCGTAAATACAATTGCATTATTGTAAAAATATTAAATACAAGAAGTAATAGACTATCTAATTTGGAAATATTAGTGCTTGGAAAATAAAGTAAAACATTTTGTATTAACATATCAATATTAAAAAATCACTTTTGTGAATGAAGTTTTAATCGCAATATACAATCTCAAGCTAAAGCACTACTATATTTGCGTACTCACTTAAAGCAGATATTACACGGTTCACTAATGATTTTCAATTTAGATGACAATTGAAACAATTCATCTAAACATAAAATTGGATGTCATTGGACGTCATTTCTTTCATTCATTTTCGTGCCTTTCAAGCAGCAAATTGATTAGATTTGGGTAAACCCTGTAATTCAGCTTTAAGAGACACGCCCGAAGCACTTCGAGTACAACGCGGTACAAAAATAACAGTAACCTTTCGCGTCAGTCTTCCTAATTCTCGTCGTAGAGCGGCGTCGCGTCGCCCAAGGACATCGAGCGCGGCGACGTGTTCGTGTGGGGCGTCGAACGGACCGAGTGCGCGCGCGACGACCGCCCGCCCGGCGTACTGCCGTGCGGCGTACTGCGTACGTCATGTCTAGGTGTCGACCGCACGTCGTGCCGCGGCGTAGACCGCGCCTCCGAGCGCGGCGTACGACTCGAATGCCGCGGCGTAGACACGCTGTCAGTCGAGCGCGGCGTCGCCGGCGTATCCCTCGCCGATCTGTGCCGCACCCAATCCTCAGCCGCCTTCTGCCAATCGGCGGGCTCTGTATACGAATGCTGCATGTGGTGCGAGATGTGAGTCTGCTTATGGCGCGGTATGCCCGGCGTCAAGAACTCCGGCTGCCGGGGCGTAGTCGCGAACGGGGTCATATAGGGCGTTTGCGCGGAAGGCGTGTATGGCGTATTGATGTACGCAGGCCCAGGGGTGTGTGCAGGGGTGTGGAACGCGGGCGTGTGCGCCGCTGGCGTATGATACACTGACGACATGCCACCGTGTGGCGTACGTAACGCCGGCGTCCTTTGCGCCGGTGTACCCGATGGCGGTGGATCTCTAAAGTGCTCTTTGAACCATTTCAACAAGCCAGGTAAAGAGTCAAACATTCTTTGCCTAAACTTATATCCGTCTGGCGTTACTGAGACGTATTCGTGAGTGCATCGAGACCGCGGAAGATAGGACAGCATGAACCGTCCTGGATAATTCTTAGCTGCTGAAATCACATAGTGAATTTTATTTGGATTCTTCGCCTTCTCTTCTTTAAGTAATTCTTCAGCCTTATCCCTCATGCCACCGAGGGGTTTGTAGTATTTGTATGACAGGAGATCTCGTGCATGACCAGCCATTGGCGTCACGTGTCGTGCGATGATTTCATCAAGATCTTCGAATTCTGATCCTTGTATCCAAAGGCTTCGACCTAAAAATATCATTCGAAATTTCAATCATAATTATAATCATTCTAAAACTTATAAAGCTAACTAAAAAGGTGTCCATACCTAACGAAAAAGCATTTTCTTTTCCTTCTTCCCTTACATCGATGTGTTGATAAATACCATCTGCCACCTTCCATGTTACTGTAAGATGATCTGAACCCTGCAAATTTTTCCATAGGTACATCATGTTCTCTGGCAAGTTTAACACATTGCACTACACTTTGTCACAATTATTTTAGAACATAATTTTAACTTAAGTGTTTGTTAATAAACATATAATATTCTTGAGTACTGATAACAAAACACAGAATAAACACTATTCTGAGGAGCTAGTTAAATTTAATAACTGAATAACTATATAATATAATAATAAAATTATATAACTGAGCAAATTAAATTTACTTTAATAGCTTTATAATGTCTATTATAAGAACTTATGACACTTCAGATATTATTACATTTGAGAAAATGGTTTCTATGGCAGACAGAAGGTAAATTATTTTTTCAACATCAATATGTTTTCATAAACATTATTTGGTCAAATGTCCGTGTTACAAGAATAACAGGTATTATTGCAACAATTGCATAAAAATTTCACTAAACAACACAAGTAAAATCTGAAAACAGTAATTGCATCTCACCTTACTACTAGGCCGTACTATAACTTCGCCCTGCGCCATCTTGTCCATAAGTTTCTCGGCTTCGGCGAACGATATGTTGTGGAAGGCGGGATGCACAATGACCCGCTTCACGTATTGCATCCTCTCTTTAGTTTGTTTCGCCTCCTTATCTTTCCTTATGTCTTTATCTTCAGATTCTTGATCGTAGTAAGGGTCTTTTGGAGGTCTACAAATTAAAATAAATAGTCAGTTTGATCACCAACCAAACATATTAGTTTAAAATAGAGCTTTACACGCGGCTTACTTCGTATCGCATAGTTACACAATTTCCTTAAAAAGGACGCCCAGGGTCCGCTTTCCTACATTTTTACTCCACTTCGCGCGGTCTTCAGCATCCTCCGATTTGACACCGTTGGTATATATGTCATCCTTCACACGTCACATAATAATAATAACAGCCCATGAACGTCCCACTGCTGGGCTCGGGCCTCCCACTATAGGGGAACGGACAGTATACCCGCCACACTTGTCCAAAGCGGCTTGGCAAAACGTAACCCTAAAATGATCCTAAATTGTACATAAATAGATGACGCCTGATGACACTCACTCGTATTTTTTTTATTATTACGAAGCTAGCAAAAAGACTGAAGGCCCTTCTATTGGAAAGTGGTTACCGTCGCCTATGGACGTTTGCAACACCAGTGACGAAAACAACGCGTTACCGTCGACAACTGATCTGAGCAGCGGTCGCTTTCTGGCTAAAGCATATGAAATATTTCACCTAGCAATATAATACTTCTTGTTATGTACTTCATTGTTTACTCGTGCGAATCTTACTTAATATTCTTTTATTCTACCTCATTTTATTCAATCTTATTTATTTTAATTTTCTACTTTTAAAGACAGTCTGGTCGCCTTACAACCTTACAACTATTACACCTTACACCAAAATTCCCATCTTACCATTAACTTACACTTCATGAAACTTTAATTTAAAAGCCTTCGTGGACCTTTTTTTACTTATTGAAATCTGTACACGTGACTTGTAGTTTCTTACAAAGAATATTGTAATCATTTCTTATGAAGAAAATTGTAAATTTCTCTTAGTATAGTTTTTACCTTTTACTTTCATTTCGTCTCTTCCGTGCATAAATAGTATTAATAAATAATTTGATTACCATACCCTGGTGATTTAATTTATTTTATCTCCGCAGAGTACCAGGTAACAAGCGTTTGGGATGGCATAGAGCGGATGGGATTGGAGAGATAGAATTGAGGGATCAGACAGAAGGAATGGGAATGAAGGGATGGAATAGGAGGGAGAGGAGAGCGGGAATGGGAAGTGGGTCATCGGATATCTCAGTCGTTGTATGAAACACGATTACCTGAAGGCTAACTGTTTCACAATTATGTTCTGCGAGAGCATGGTATCACATTGATCGAGCTGGCCCTAAGAGATACTTTCTCTATCTTTTTAAGCCAAATCAGTCAAAAATTGAAAAGAAACTTATTATTGCTTGCTTTTTAACTTGAAAAAGAAAAAAATAGTTAAGCCCATTTAGAAAATTAAAAATGTTTACTAAATAACCTAATAATAGAAATAGTATTTTAAGCAAGAAAAATCAAATTACACTTACCGCCATTCACTGTTCTTATCCAACAAATCCGATGACTTAGATGAGCAGTCTACTGAAAACCTTTCCACATCAATCTTCAATATTCTACAATGGACAGTTTGTCCGATCCTCACTCGTTCAGTGGGATCCGCGACATGCCTGTCTGACAGATTCTTTATATGTATATAACCTGAGAGTCCATTATCTAAGCGTATACGAACACCTGTGGCTTGACCAGGACATGCGCCTGCGTCGAAGTGATTCCATACCTAAAATGTGCAATGCAATAATGTGCTTTAATATAATCGTAAAGCAGTACGTATAGAATAGGAAGTACGCCGCCGTCGAGTGCAATAATTTGCCGGAGTGTTCCCCAATGATCTTCAAGTCGCGAGTGAATAAGTATCTAGGTAACTGTGCTCTATCCTAGATTGCATCGTCACTTAACATCAGGTGAGATAGTTATCAAACGCAAACCAATACCATGATAAAAAAGGTAAACCTTATTTTTAACTATATATATACTGTTACAACTTAGGCTCCGACAAAAACAAATTCCACATACAGTCTGTAAAAGCACATTTTATTACCTGTCGGCATTTGAACTAATTGTAATCCTTTTATGATCATTTACTTTTGTTCACTTATTTATTGGCATATATTTCCAAGTTATTGTGGAGAACAGTCTATTGTTCTATTGTACTCGCATATTAGCATCATTAGCCAGGTATTACGGATTACGAGTACAAGCTGATTCTAGGAAATTCAGTCCACGTTGCCGGGGCGGGCACAGTGCATTGGTAAAGTATAAAACGACAGCCTGATTAAGAGAGGAGGCAGTCAAGCTACGACTACGATACGGGCGTGACGTGTGTACATTCGGGAATCTAATAGTGACGGACTAAGCGCGTTTTATTGAATTACGACCTTCTGCATTATGTTTGGATTTGTTGTGTTCGGTTATATTTGTACCTGTGTTATACGTGTTTGTATAGTTCTAATAAACTCTATAGTAATTCTAACGGCATTGTAATTCGAGTCCCGCTAAACTCGTAACAATACTTTCAAGATATTCTTCAGCAGAAATTAGTTTGAATATAAACTAAGAGATAATAACAGATATACATACATATATCCATAAATATATTCACGATTAAATTCTCGGAACAAATTATTACCTAACTCATTAATGACATATAAGATGCATTAAAGTAATACATTAATAGATTTTTAATAATAACATAAACATTAAGGATACTAGGAATGACAATATAATTACTAGCATAAACAACCTTTGCTGCTGGAGTGTGAATTTGCTCACTCAC
Source organism: Dendrolimus houi (assembly GCA_039645545.1). Lineage (NCBI taxonomy): Eukaryota > Metazoa > Arthropoda > Insecta > Lepidoptera > Lasiocampidae > Dendrolimus > Dendrolimus houi. Next base: position 6,961,155 of record CM077122.1, read on the forward strand.
TGAAAATATTTTTAAAAGACTGTTTATATTTTATAACATTGTAACTCACTATAATCTTAACTTAAAATTAATATTTTAATATAATAATATGTATAATAAAACAGTAAGCAATGTTTTAGTTATCGAAATGATCATGAAAAGTTTCAATTTAAATGGCAAAATAGACATACTTTTTTTTAACTGAAACTATTACACATTATAACATTATGATTTGAAACACGATGAAACGAAAAAGCGACACTAAAAAAGATAAACACATAAATCTATAGAATTCCGCGTGCGAGAGAATGTGATTCGAGTTTTACATTGTGCAGCACAGATTAGAGAGTCAATAAGACCATAATCATCGGTCTTAATAATACCGATGATTAAACATAGGTCAAATTTGGAGGGAAATAATATGTTGACGGCTACACCCGTCAACATATTATAATATGCTAATAACTAAAGGAATTATATTTATATTAGTAAAAGTTCCATTTGAAACTTGAAAGATTTATTTGTGAGTGAGTATATTCTCTGAAGTTTCACTTCTACTGTGTGTGAACTTCCCACACATTTTTTTTATTATAAAACTGTTCATTGTTTAAATGTACAAAAGAAATTATATCTATAAGATGTAGAAGTAACTTACCTCAGACAACTCAGGAAAATCATTTTTGTGACAGAATGGACATTCCCACAGGCCAGTCTCATCATTCCTCACTGGATTTGCTTGATCAAGCATCTCCCTTTGGGGTTTTCTATGTGTAATACCAACTACAGAGGCCAAAACCATTTTTCCAATATAAAAAGTCTCTGGTGATTCTTTGGTCAGAATATCAAAGAGTTCTTCGGGTGTCGCCGATCTGTATGGAACTCTAAGATCTTTATACCGAGAGTTCAATTCTGCACGAATATCATACAATGTTATACTTTTATTACCAAAGCCCTGCCTTTCTAATTCTTCTGCAAAAGCATCTAAATCGAGATCTTTCAATCTCTCTGGAGCTTCTAAGATCTCTTCTAATGCACCAGCAGGATTTGCATCTTCATCTTCATATTCTAAAGCATCTACAGCCATTTTTCTAGCCCATTCATATGTTTCTGGATGTACTCTAGAACCATCTAGAACTTCTATATAAGCTTCAGTACTATCACCAAGACTGCTGGTATCAATTTTGATAAAACCAGAACAATTTATAAACACTTTAGGTCCCATATGACACACTGTGACCAACTGTGTTCTGTTTTCTAGCTTTTGGTTTGTTTGTTTGAATAGTTTTATCAAAGCTTGAGCCTTTCTTGGACCTAAACCACATACAAACTGCAGCAATTCTGTTCCCCTACCAGTTAATATAGCTTCATTAACATCTACGCCTACTTCATTTATTCTATTAACGAATTCTAATTCAATGCCTTCTAGTAAATCCTCTTTTGCAATTTGGTCTTGTAAAGGATGGTATCTTAAGCATAATATTTCCTCATCAGGACCGCACAGTTGTGATATTTCCATCAAAGGATCTTGGAGTATTCGTGCTTGGCAAATCGCCTGCCGTAACGTGTCTGGATATTCTCTGAAGTCATTCTGTAAATAATAAGGTTATTTTTTTTTATTAAATATGGTGTAAAAAGAAGCAATATGAAAAGTTGATAAATTGCTAGAATTACAGATATTATCACCCTTAATCTTTTCTTCCTATTCCTTCAAATAAAGTCTTTTTTGTTAGAATAAAAAAAATCAAATGGATTATTTATATATTTGTTATTGAACCTTTTACCACCTTTTTTCATATATACTATATGCAAAATTATAATTATAAAAATACTAACAAATATTAACTATTATATCATACATACCCTCCCTCTTATACTATTGCTGTATATCTTGCTAATATGGTTGTCTGCTATCTCCACTGGTATCCTCGGGAACTGTTCGTCTTCGACGAGCTGCTGCACGCAGTCTGCTACGTCGGCCTTTACATTCAAAGCCTCCCGAGATTCCCCGCCTATTACTATCACGTGCGGTTTCTTACGGAGGATAAACCTATTGGCAATTATTTATTCGTAACTATTTTTCTGTTATGATTAATAATATAATATATTAGAAAAACATGGCCATGAAGATCAATAGAAATGAAATATAAACTATATTGTAGATAACAATAATAAGTACATATCATTTAAATTTTTCTAAGATTTCAAGATATAAATAGCCTGTGAAAAGCGTACCTTCTCAAAGCGGTCATATCCGCCTCCTTGTTTTGACGCTCTAGCGCGTCCCAGGCGTTTCTTCTGTAGAGCAGATGCGGCAATCGAAGATGGTCTACCACTTCGCCAGCCGCCGCCACTATGCATGCAAACGCGGAATGCTGTCTGTCTGGCACGTACGCGATCGACAGAACTCGCAGGCCTGGGATATGAACGAACGAATTGATAAAAGATTGATTGATTGAATGAATGAATGAGTGAATGAACGAATCATTCGTTTGTTGAAATACAACTGATGTCGGATTTCTATATCTGACTTTCCATTCATTGACTACTGTTTAAAAATAAACACACTAATTGGGAACCTCTTCCTTTTTTTGAATTCGGTCAAAAATTCAACATGTACTTCATATAAACAATGTCAATATGCTACCAAAGGTAAGGTGCAAGAGTGGATAGTAAAATAATAGAAATCCGGCATAAATCGTTAGGATGAGACATACCGTTAGAGGTGTCCCAATCCTCATCGTCGTCGTCTGACACTCTAGACTCGTAAGGTGCCACTTTCAGCCAATCGTACAGGCGGCGACGACAGCATCTATATTGGACAATTTAAATGCATATCTATTTTTTAATTTTAGTATAAATATCATCGCATCACGACACAGCTATGAAAAGTAACCAATAAATACCACTGAAAAATAAGAAAAATTCAAAACACAACAAATAAATCCATTGAAATATAGAATACTAGTCTTGGTATATCCAATTTGAGAAACTATATTGTATAGCATCAGCAGTACAATCCGATAACCTGACATTTATGGTCAATAGTATCAATATATTTGACTTCAATCCATAACAATTCTTGGAAGCAATTTCTACCAAGACACTTTTGAAGGGACAGAAACTCTGTAGAGACGGGGATATATACATACCTGTATACGAATATAATAATAATGAAATTTTATTGATATAGACAAGTTACTGACTTGAGAACATATTCCTTGGACTCCTGCAACAGTACTGCCCTCAACTCCCTCAACAGTTCCGGCATCACGATCTTGGTGAGCGCAATCGTCACCGCTTCGGCTCGCAACTCATTCCACGCTTGCACCGACGCCGCGAACTCATCCTAAGTACGAAAGCCACATTATAACTGTATTTATACTGTTTCCAAGCATTTATTTTACTTTTGACGTTTGCACATCTATCAAGTTACATATTTCTTAACAGTAAAGTTCATATGAAACAAATGACATATACGTCGTACTTTATTGTTGTGGGTGACGTAATAGTGATGTTTTGTGAGTCATGTAACGCACAGACTATTATACGATCGACACTATACGTAAATAAATCGAAAGTATCGATCTGAAAATAAAAAATGTTCTACTTAAAAGAGAAATAATACCGCAATGATTATAAGTGCCGTTTAAGTCTGCCTGTCCATTGAAGCGGAGCGAGGTTGCTGAGAGGAGAAACTGAGAAATATTAACCAATAGGATTGCATAAAAATAAAGACAAAGGGTAGGCAGCCAATCCTATTGGTTAATATTTCTCCGTTTCTCCGCTCCGCAGCCTCGCTCCGCTTCAATGGACATGTAGCCTTAAGTGGCTTATTTCATATATGTAAAATAAGTTCATTGAAATATGGATATTATTATTACACGATATACAACTATTTTTAGCAAAAATATAAAGATCAGTCAAATGGATTCAAACTTATTTATAAATGAAGATGATTTTTATAACAAATCAAGTTGGTAACCATTAGGACATTACTAATTGATCCGTCATTGAGCTGTCAAAAGTAAAATAAATACTTGGTAAGGGTATAGCGACATTGTTCCTCGATCAGACACGTCTAACTATTAAAATACACATTTCTTAAGATTCTTACTTATGACCAGTTCTTATATCTTATCAACCGTTCATTTACCTAATTATCGGTTAAAATTTGACATAAGCTCCATACAAGTAATGTCAAAATTCAACCGATTCTGAGACAAGTGAATGAATAGTAAGATTAGGAACTGGGCATCAGTCGTAATATGCAGGAAAAATATTATGGGCATCATATCATAGTTGATCATTCTTCTCTCATTATGTGACTATTATAATTTAAAACAAAAAATTCACCAAAAACTGAAAATCTGAATAAATTTCTTTTTAAGGAAGAAATAAAGATTAAAAAAGCATTGCAACAATTGTGTAGATAAGTATGATTTACAGAAACACTGAATTATTTTAGGTAATTAATACAATGAATAGATTAATACAATAAAATGAAAAGTTTATTTTAGGACACTCCCCTCAAAATTTTCCCTCATAATATATGAAAAGGTTCAAACCTTTTGATACAACTGCTTAAGCTCCTCCAAATAGCTGGGACTAGTGTTCCCCTCAATTTGCTCGCTTATGGTTATCTCTAAAAGTTTATCTTCCGCAGCCATCGTCAACTTTAAATATTGATCGCCGGTCAGATCTCTTACTGGTTTCTTTTTCAAATACTTCATACTGAAAGTGGAACATCAATATTTAATATTGTTATACCCAATTGGTTTAGCATGGCCACGTGTTAGCGCTTGTATTAAAATGGCGCCACACATTATTAGAACTCCAACTTTCGTTTCGTTTTATCTATAGTATTAAAGTAAGATAAACGTATTGATTAAACGCGCTTCCAAAGAGGTTCGATTATTCAGGTTATTTATTCTCGTAATGTGAAACTCCTTAGTGGAATTCTTGTTTTGTTTTCACCTAAGTACCGATTTTCCGCACATTCCGTTGTATGGTGGTGTAATTTTTAATTTTCGAACAATGTTTAGAGGCATCGTAAATGCATTATTCGAGCAAATGTGTTGTAAAAATATATTTAGAAATAACATAATTGGATTTGATTGCAACTACTACAAAATGTGAGAGTTACGATTGAAATATGACTTACCCATAACAAGCATGGTTCTCGTCAATCTCCTTCGTGCCACGGGTGGTGGGTTTCACAGATATTGTGGCGCGTTCTCGCAACGCATCCCGCAGCGTGCCTCTAAGGAGTGGCTCTCTCGCCAATTGTACTCCACACATGTATACAGCACGGTGAAGCACTTCAGTCGCTGAGCCTATTGCCACTGCCTGAATATGTGAAGTAAGGTTTATAATAATCGTCAAACCAAAAACATAACTTATTAAAAAATGATTTTGCACAATTTATGTGATGAGCACTCTCAAGTATTTGTGAGTACTCAAGTTTAAAAAAAATATTTAATTTATAAAAGAATATTCAAGTTTAAGAATAATACTTGTTTTAGATTAATATTCAAGTTTTAGAATAATACTCAAGTTTTAGAATAACGCTCAAGTTTTAGAATAATATTCAAGTTTTAGAATATTATTCAAGTTTAAGAATAATCTTTAAGTAGAATGACACTAAGTGGAAACAATTGTCTCACAAATTTATTAATCCCCCAAACCTAATTTCATCAATAGCTTTTCAGTTAGCTATATTTATAGGGAATAAAACTATAAGTAAACAAGTACTGTGAAAAGTAAATGCCATGCCATAAGAAAAATAATGTACACCCACATATTCGGCTGCCGCTTCTAAAGGCGCAACCGGCTGCTGTTCGACCTCATGTCTTTGATAGTTGTCGCGAACGTTCTCCGCAAATTGTTCGGGTGTTAGACCGAATTTCTTCACCAGAGGTTCTATAATAAAAATAACATATTTTAATATAGAATAATGTGAAATCGTACCTAATCGTACATTACAGCCTTCATATCCATGACAAAAAAAAAACACAAAAACTACTTTCAGATATGTGTGTCATCCATAATATGTTTTCAGACAGAAAGGTGTTAAAAAATTATACACATATGAGAGCTTTTTATTAAAATAAATTTCAGATCCATAAAGAAGAATATCCCTCACGAAAAATATGGTATTTTCCAGAATAAGGGAATTTTATTATCATTTCCATTATTGAAAGCATGTATACCATAAATTATATCAGTTAATAATGATAACAAACTAAAGTTTCACATTTATGTTTTAATACAGATTATGTATATTGTATGATTGATTGAATTGAAAATTGAGAAAATTGGTAAGTTTTTGTTAATATTTTGCCTTCGTACATAACTCCTTCATCTCTTGCTATTTCTAAAACAAAACTCAAATAATGTTGTTTAAGGCCTAATATGGCTTTTATGCGCATTACACGTTGTTTCAATGTAAATCTAAAAATCTTACTTAACTCTTTCATCCGCTAGTGTCTTTAGTGATTTTCTCAGTATGTGGACACTCACCGATGCCAGCCTTTCTACACAGCTCGTAGGTGCCCGATCGCACGGCACTCTTCACTTCCGTAGGCTCCTCTTCTTCGGGCTCAGCGGCCTCCACTGCGGCCGCCGCCTCTTCCGGATCTTCACCGTTCTTTTCCGCTTCTTCACGAGCTAACCTCCTGTTGGAAAGACAGATGCTTTAAATTTGCCCCCTTTTCATGAGGGAGCGGCACAACTTGGCCAGCACCCTGAACGTGGAAGTCACGCAGGATAACATTGAAGAACTCATGAGCAAAAGTAAAAGCGAGGAATTTATACGGTATGCGATAGTAGCAGCAGAAAAGGTGATAATACGTAACAATAGCTAATAAAATGTTGCCACTATATAATGTACTATATATCTGTAAACATAGAAATAAGAAACAATGAACTGTAGTGTAGATTTTTAAGTAAATCAATAAATGTAATAGAATATAAGAACATGTATATAAATAGGATAAGAAAAAAGATAAAAAAGAAAGAAAGAAAAAGATATTGAAATAAAAATTGACGCCCACACTTATTTTCCCTTTAAAAGAAATAATGTGACTACGGCAAATTGTTTATTTTATGTGTATGTGGTGAACAATAAAGTGTTTTCTATTCTATTCTATTCTATAAAATAAATTAGAAGAAAACAAAAGAATAAAAAGAATCTCAGCCCTGACACATGGCACAGGATGGCGCTAATAAGCAAAAATAAATAAATAAAAAAATGTTAAATTAATTTTTATGTTAGAGACTCAAACGAAATAAAAATATAGATGGAGCTTACGTAAATAAAATGGTTAAATGAAGTGAACTATTTTTTTTTAACTCCTGTGCGTTACATAACACTGGAAACAATTCCACTTTTATCTGTACTAATTCGATTATTTAATAATGAGTTCTCGTAACGCACAGCGACGCGATCGGCATTCTATTCCAAAATCGGCATCCTTTAGCTGGCTTTACTTTGGAGGTCCCAGACTCCGCCTTACTATTAATGGTCTAAGATTAGAGTTTTATAAAATAGGCTAATGTATGACAATAATCGACAATGAAAGGTTTCGTAGACATGTCAAACATGCAAACTTTTCGATTTGTTTTTGGTATCTTAAAAAAAATTTCATCAAAAAGATCCTAATCTGAAGAACTATTCAATGTATCTTGTTCAAACCAAATTCTTGAAGCTCTATCTCATTTGTTTAAAGAATTTTCTACTTTATGTTGAAAAGTTAAACACATAATTTCAATGTTATAGTATATATAAATAATAGATTAAAATTCATCACTTAAGAAAAGTAATCTAAAACTCACTTTTTCTCTTCTAATTCTCTTTTCTTCTCCTTAGTCCTTTGCACCTTCTGCATTTCGGGCAAATCATTTGAGTAGTAGAGAAGGAAATGTGTGTGAACGTCGCGGAGTTCCTCTGGCGTCTGAACGTTCTTCAACCTAGTTTTATTATAATCAATAATGAAAACACCGTCTAAATTATAGAAAAAGGAATTTTCTATCCTACCTGACACATTAAGTAGGAAAAAAGTTTCTCTTGATGCAAATTTCTTATCACTAAGAAATTTCAATGTTAATTTACAAGAAAAAGATGGTAATGACTTGGTACCAGGTCCTGAATACATGGTGGTTGCATCAAAACTTCCGGACCTGGCACGAAGTGATTACCATCGTTTTCTTGCAGTTTCTTAGTGATAAGAAATTGGCATCAGGAGAAGATTATGAAAATCGATTACTAGAGTTTTTCCCCAATACCCAAGACTTCTATGAGAGAGGAGTTATGAAGCTACCTTTGAAATGGCAATAAGACGATACATATTTGACTCAAATCCGACAACCCGAAATATATTAAACAAGGTCATGAAGTTCACATAAAATAATGGATTTATTTTTCGCCAACCTATTATAAGCTGATTTCGATCTACGATTTTAATATTCTTATTACATCTCGAATAACAAAAGAAGAACTCAGCAAAAAGGTATTTACAATGGTGCACTTATAAAAATATGTTGTTAAAAAATCAAAATTTTACATTTACAGAACAATAATGGCTTAAATCGTCGTAGGGTAATGGCTAGTGCACGCGTCCCAAACTCAAAGGGCGCGTGTTCAAATTCTGTCCGGAACACATGCACCAACCACTAAGGCAGTTTTCTGACCTAATATTCATATTGTTACAATTACCACATACCAACAACATTGAAGGAAAACACCGCGATGAAACCTGCACATCGAGATAACCGATGTGTCAAACCTGCTAAACCGTCTTGGACAAGCGTGGCGGTTATCCTATAGTGAGAAGCAAGAGCCCAGTAGGGGGATGTTTATGGGCTGTTATTATTAAAGGTTTTAGAAACATTTCATCACAGTGTATTTATGAGTCATGTGATCTTTGCCCGTCTCTAACAAACAGACATGATAGTACATTGCAAATAATATATACAGATAAAATCTATTTATTTCAATCAATTTGTCTTAAAAGTTAAATCTGGGACACTTTCATAGGGGGCCATCCATAAATAATTACATCACACGTTAAGGGGGAGGAGTGGGTCGACGAAGTGTGACATTGTGTAAAAAGTGGTGGGGGGTCCTAAATTTCGTGACGTCACATTTCAAAATCTAATATATTTAGAAAATTTTCAAAACATTTTCAACTCTATCTGTATGAGCATAGTGTTTAAATTATTAAAAAATATTTAAATGGAAATAAAACTAATTACGGAACTGCTGTATTAATTTAACGATTTCTTGGTGTAAAATTGCAAAATATGTGATGTCACACTAGGGAGGGTGGAGTTTCACGAATGTGACCAGCTGTGACGAGAACTGGGGAAGGGTCAAAAAATCATGAAATTCGTGTGACATGATTTGTGGATGGTCCCTAGGAAGCACACTAACCTTTCAATATCCTCATCCTGATAAGCCTCATGTTTTCGGGTATGGGCGCATCTGGATTTAGCATTACTTTATCCAATTGATATTCCCTCATATTCTCCAACAGTTTTAGTAGATTCTCTTTACGTTGTTTTAGTTGACACCACTAATAAACAAGAAGAAACTATTTCAGTCTGTTAGTCTACCGATAGAAGATTTGGTTGCCTTAAATAAACAGTAAGTAATATTACACAGTAAATGAACGTCTGTTAAAAAATATGTGTAAGAATTGTATATTTTTGGATAACAAAATATAACCAAACATTAAGCAGAAAAAAGTAATAATGTATATGAGACAGTTTCAATTGAATCTTTAAAAGTCTCTGCTCTATGGTAACAACCCATGGCATGATACACGACAGACATCTGTAACTCCACAGATAACAGACACAAATAAAACCAAGACCAGAAATTTGAGTAACTGTTACATAAATAATCCAACATAATTATAAATATTAACTATTATTATTAGTATTTGAAAAGGAAGCCAATCAAGTTGGGTGAGGTATAGTTATAGGGCACATTTAATTATTATGAACAGATTCGAACTTTTTTAATATAGGTTAGAAGGCCAAGAGCGAAGCGATTCGGAGCTTAGCCTTTGTGGTTATTTTTTTATAACCACCCAAAATTCACTTTATATCTCAAATAATAAATAAATGTGCCCTATAACTACACCGCACCCATCAAATTTATTGATTCTATGAGATGCTATTACACATAATCTACAACAATTGACATCTCTACTTTTTTTGTAACATTAGCTAAAGTGTTGAAGTGAAACCCGCGATAATAGAAAAGAACTTCTTCCTCTAAACAGGACTTAAAAAGAATACACAAATCTACAAAGCACCACTAACCTTGGCATCATATTTATAAACTTTCCACAGATCATTTATGCTCAATTCTGGTTGCACATACTCCTTGCGATAGAAAGCGATAAAAGGTACTTCGAGTGTTTGGTTCCTCATGAAATCCAGCGCTTGACGTATTTTCGTTACTGTGCTTGAACCTCTATAAACATTTTTTTTAAATAGTGACAGTAGAAAAAAAAGTACATTTTTAAAATTTTAAGCAAATTTTTTTAATAATCTTATATCAATCTTGTAGCAGTGGTTGTAGTAATAATCTGGTAGGCCATTTCAAAGCATTAAATGGTCACCAAACCAGATAAAAAGTAATTTTAGTGTCAGCCTATAAAAAATTGCTTTTTGCATATTTACACATGTTTAAGAAAACTAGCATAATTAATCATTTGAATAAGATTTACTTATTTAGAATAGCTACATTACGACAAATATCTTAAACAGCTTGGCAGATATTTTATGTATTTGATATAACATTTGTGTACCTAAACAATTTAATCCACTTATTATTACTTCTATTAAGTTTTATTGGACATACTTTCAAATTTCTGTATAACATATGTATGTGTATATATAACACTACATATTATATTGCGTAGTTGACTGCTCACCTTTTCTAAAAATTAATGATGTTTTACAAAGGCACATGCTTTTCTATTCAAAAACATTGGGATATAACATATATAAACAATTTCCACTCACACTATAGAATTGACATGCATTCCACATTAAAGAAACAATTTATTTCCTCTCCCATCTAGACAGGGTAAATATTAAGCATTTGTTAACCTGCGAGATCGCTCCCTAGCCTCCTGCGGGTCGGCCTTGGAGACCGGTGGTTTCAGGAATGCCTGTTTGTATATCCACTCCGCCTCGTCCTCTAACTCCGTGCTACCTTCTTCTACAGGCGTGATCGGCACTTCGCGAATTTGCATACGTTCTGGTACGTCAGTTTTACGTATCTACATAGAGATGATAATAATAATGGAGTTCTCGTTGTCATCTTTTTTCATTATAAAATAATATCTAGTATTAAAAGTTAGTATTTTTAGTGGCTAGTGTACCCTTGTTTCATTCCAGTGGGTTCAAACCCTGCTAGGATGTATAGATAAAAAAAGAACTTTATTACATAAGTGGGGTTTTGTCTCTTTGTGATAATGTCAGCCCGTCCAATCTTACAATTATTTCTACTTCCTTATACTAGGTACACAGATATAATAACTGAATGAGTACTCTGGCCTCCCCAGAAAATGGAGAAGACAGAATACTGCTCCAGTTACTCACATTATAATCGACTGGAAGCTGACGCCGCAGCGCCTCGCCCTGGACACACTCCGCCAACACATGATGGATATCTTCAATTTTTTGGCATTCATGTATTGATAATTGTAACAATATACACAATAGATCAGAAAAACTGCTAAACGGGCGCTTTGCAGTTTTTCTAACCTATACTCCAAGCATTTCTTTTCAGAAAAACTGCTAAAGGGGCGCTTAGCAGTTTTTCAGACCTATACCCTTTCCAAGCATTTATTTTACTTTTGACAGACTCAATCTGTTATAAAAATCGACTTCATTTATAAATAAGTTTTTATCAATTTAATTGACATACATATTTTTGCTAGAAACACTATATCGTGTAATAAATATACCCACATTTCAATGAATATATTTTACATATATTAAATAAGCCATTTTTGTAATAAAGTAAAAAAATATATATAATAGAACATTTTTTATCTTTAAATCGATTACTTTCGATTTATTTACGAATAGTGTCGATTGTTTAATAATCTGTGCGTTACATGAATCACAGAACATCACTATTACGTCACCCACAACAATAAAGTACGACAATTATGTCATTTGTTTCATGTGGGTTTTACTGTCAAGAAATATGTAATTTGATAGACGTGTAAACATCAAGAGTAAAATAAACACTTGGAAACGGTATAATGTGTATATGTTACAATTAACGAGGATCTGACAATAAAGGAACTCATCATCAAAAACCTTGCATGTAAAGGTCATTGATTAATGTGTAACTCAAAACATTTGCTTTCCTCATAAAAAAGACGAACAAAACAGAAGTAGGTATAACGAAAGAGAGGACATAATTAGCCTCTTTGCTTCAATATTATGTCATCTTGAAAATTGAAATTTTAGAAGTTTTTTTACATTCAAAAAATAGTAATAGCAGCCCATAAATGTCCCACTGCCGGGCTCAGGCCTCCCACTGTAGGGGAACGGACAGTATACCCGCCACGCTTGTCCAAGGCGGCTTGGCAGGTTTGACACATCGGTTACCTCGATGTGCAGGTTGCATCACGATGTTTTCCTTCACAGTTATTAGCATGGTAATTGTAACAATATGCACATTAGGTCAGAAAACTGCCAAGTGGTGCATGCGTTCCGGCCAGGATCGAACCCGCGCCCTTTTAGTTTGGGACGCGTACGTTAGCCATTACGCTACCACGACTATTCAAAAACTACCAAAACGAAGAACTTTTTTTCTGTCTAAATACAATGTTTTTAAAAGATATTAATTTATTTGTATATGACGGCCTCTGTGTTTGATCGGGCTAAGCCTTTGCTGACCTACCTCACAGAGGCTTCAGGTTCGATTTGTGGCATGGTAAATTTCGGAAATGAATTTACTCCGTTATTTACTATGGTCTGGTTGTTTGGGATCGACCCCAGAGTAGTCTGTTGTATATTAACCGTAACACAAACGTAACTTGCTTAATTCAGGGATATAGAATATGTATGTTTGTCTGCCGATTATTATTCTTATTATATAGTCCTGTATGTCTCTGCTGACCACGTCCCATAAAAATGGCCTGAACTTTTGGAGGGCTTGTGTGGGGCCATGGGAAGGCCAACACGTAGAGGCCCCTTAACAAACTTAATCTAAATGTGGCGTGACACTGACCGGCGATTATCCCTGTCTATACCATATAAAATTGCACCCAAGGACAAGCCCCGGTCAGTGTGGGACTATTGTAGGAAATGACAACAAGAGGTACCGGGCTATTGGCATGAAGTGCTAGTGAAACTACGGATCGGGGACTATAGCGTCTGCCTGTCGCAATGTTCAAGTAACATGGAAAAAAATGGGCAGATGGTGACGCGCCACTCATAGTTTAAAATATCTTTTGCAACAAAAAAATATACCTATGTCCAAATGTCGCTTAAGATAAGATAGCGGTAAAGGTTCGATATTTATTTCGATACAATTAGCTTTCGAAGGTAAAAAGATACTGTTCTAGAGTTTCACTTTTGAAGACAACGCATTATTGAAGGCATTATTGAGGCAATATATCATTTTCTTCTAGAATGCACTAAGATTGTATTGATATTTTTATATATTGACTGACATAAAAGACATACATTTATTTATTAATAAGAAGAATGTAAAAAAATACTAAGTCTCTGACAATAATATCTCAATATTTTTTTTCAGGTTTAGGATTCTGACTACTAATAAGAAAAGATTTTTACCTCATTGTCCAAATCAGTGAAATGACTCCTCTTCAACTCACTAGGCTCATATATTTCAAATATAGACTTCTTGCTTGGCCTTTTTGCTTTGCCTTTCTTTGTTCTCCTTCTTTCTCCTACTAATCCTGTTAATAAAATAGCTACAGCTATAAACACAGACCATAGTTTCTAATTCAGAAGTTTTTATTCAAACTATTATGTTCTAGTGAAAAGCGTTAATTGAAAGTCTTGAATAAACAACATAATATAAATTCTGTATTTAGTGGGAAATGTTACATTTCTTCAGACGAAATGTATTCTCATCCTTGAACTTGTTGAGCAGATCTATCAAATTTTTTAAAAGGCACTGAAAATAGATGAGAAGTTAAACTTTGTATGTTTTATTTTTATTTGTTACATCACAGCCTTGGTAATGAACTAATATATATACTTAGTATGTGGGAAAATGTAAAAAAATCACAGAATATGTAAAGTTTATGCAAATGAAACTGTAGGAAAATTGCACATAAGCAACATAATAATCATAACTAAAATAAAACTACAGGATGTTTCAGTGACCTTCTTCCTCTTCATCTTCAATATATTCATCAAGATCCTCATCCTCTTCATCCTCGTAATCCTCTTCACCATATTTCTCAAATTCATCATAGTCAAAGTCCACACCAAATATATCTTGGCCTTCTTGTAGTGAACTGTAAAACCAGGCATAAAACATACTATTACAAAGTAGAACTTCACCTAATCTCTCTTTCACTTCCTCCTAAACAGTTATGGTCAGCAAAATACATCTTTTTTCTTTCATTTTTCTCTATAATACAATTCCCATGTTACGAGATTATTACTAGCACAGAATATAGTTTTCCAAAACAAAAGCTTTTCGTATCTTTATATTTATAACTTCAACTTGTATTTTTAGTCACAAAACTCGAAAACAAGCTGATAGATTGCTTCATGATATATACTGTTTATTCCAAAATTCCCATGGCAACAGAATATTTCAAGAGTTTTGGAGGTTTAGATAAAAACCATTTGAAAAATTAAACGACTGAGCCACAGCAAAGGCTTGCCAAGCTTAACTAGCATTGACTAAAAATTACTGCTTATGAAACTTACGCATCTGTAAATATAGGTTTCCTTTTCTTCTTCCTTTCTGCAATTGGTCGCCCATCATCATCAACAATGAAATCGTCAGCATCTGATTCCAAATCTTCATTCTCGTCATCATATTCCACTTCGCGTGGCGCCGCTGATTCTGAACGATTCTCGTCTTCCTTTTAGACATTAGAAGTATTTTTAAACATATTTCAATTTTATTATTAAGTGCACACCTCCCGAACTAGATTTCAATTTTTCAAATTCTTATGGCACTACAGCCTCTTTCATTCACAAATAAGCATTCTTACAATCTAAAATACGTTTTTTATTCAAATAAAAAAATCAAGACTACAATGTGTACCAAACTTTATGGCTTCTTGAATTTAGTTAGCTGCACCACACTTTGAAATACCTGAATTAGTCTGAAAAAGCATATATTGTACCATCGAATACTAAGAACAGCAAATGAAATTTAGTGAGGGATATACTGCAACTAACATAAGAGAGATATGGTTTAGGTGTAGCACACTCTCTAGGAACACAATAACCACAGAACTTTCATTCCATTTATAAATAGTAGCCATTTTAATTAAGTCCCACTTCTCACACAATAATTAGCAACCCTAGAATGCTACTATGTCCACAAAGTTTGGAACCAGTTTAAAATTAATCAGTTATAACCGATTCTGTAAAGAGAGTATTACACAAACCTGAATTAACCAGTTTATTCTGAAAGGAAGAACTAGTTTCATTTTATCTCTCTCAACATATGTTTGTGTGCAACTGAAAACTTGCTGTACCATGTGGCTGCGCATTATATGAAGCAAAAACTGTTTGAAACCAGCTCATTCAACAAAACCTATATAACTAATGCTTGTTACCAAGAACCAGTTGATTGAGATCAAAATGAGAACAAAACCAAAAAGAAATTTTCCTGTGTAGTCAGACTGTACCTGGCCGTCTCGACTTTTTTTTAATGGTTTCCAAACACATGTCATAGCAAACATGTGCATCAGAACAAGGCCAGAGTGAGACTTCACCCAACTAAAGTCAGAATATGAATATTGTCTTGTTGTTCCGTCCGCACACATTTATACTTGAGCAATAACAGAATGAGCCAAGTAGCAAAGTAATGAAAACAATCTACCTTTTATAATTACTCTGTGAGTAAACAAACTTTTTAAAATAGTACAGTAATCTAACACAAATTTTTAAGTAATGCAAATTAAATAAATATTATGTTTACCTCATCTGATCCACCAACAAATAGTTTTTCAGCAATGACTTCTCTTTCCAACTCAGGGTCATCAGCTCCTTCATTGTCACTATCATCATCCTCTAAACGTCTCAAACGCTTGAATTTGTTCTTTGACACAAATAATTACATAACTTATAGTAAATTGTAAACAAAATAAAGGTCACTTATTATTATAAGTTTTATTAATACTAGAGTTTTCACTTATTATCACTTCAAACACTTCACTTACTTAGTCAGTTTCTAGGCGGGGGCTCTATTTTACTTACTAAAAACTGAAATATATCTATAATATTATAAAATTCTAAACATACCGTGTCTGTACATTGAAGCTATTTAAAAAAAAAACAAGTGGAATAGACTATATAATTGACAGAGAACATGATGCAATTTTTTTAGATTTCTTGTCTATTTGTTGTTTTGCCTGTTTGTTCAGGATTCACATATAAACTACTGGGCCGACTTTGATGCGGTTTTCATTGATTAACAGCTAATTCTTAGACATAAACTCTGCGCTACTTTATGTCCTGGGATCCCGGGAAATTTTCTTGGAATATTTTAACATGAGCAGATTAAAAACCATTGAATTCCAATGTTACTTTTTTACTGATTGGGAATCCAGCGAGAATTTTCACGGGAGCAGTTTTGAAGTTGTTTGTATGCACAAAAATTAGCTTATTCTGACACAGTTTCCACTAAATCAATTCTTTTTTTAAATTATGTGTATTTTGTGTCCTGGGAATCCTGCGGGAATTCCAATTCAAGCATAGACAAATCTTAGTTTTTATATAAATCATTAGTATAAATTGATGTAACCGATGGTGAAAACCCTTAAAATCTTTTGATCCCAATGGTTTAGGAGTTAATGGGCATACAAACAGAGAGACATGAAAAGTGATTATATTTTATACAATGTAAAAATATATATATGTAAATATGTTTTTCTCTTCACATACAATATGTAATTGTAACCAATGTTCTATAAAGAGTACAACATATTATTTTAAAATCATTCTTTTGATAATATTAATTAAATAAGAGCCATAAGTCACATATAGTGGTTCTCGCTATCTGAACTTTATAAATATTAATATTCATTTGTTCTGAAATTCGTAAAATATTAAAATGCAAAATCTTTATATTCATATGGGAAGAATTAAACCTTCGAACTCTTTTAAAATTGAATGAATTAAGTGTTTTGATTTGATTGAGTTTTGTACACAAAGAGGTGTGAAATTTAGCATAGTTAAAATTTATACAGAGAAGTGCAGAAAGCTAAATATTTTATACAATGTAATAGATATTTAGAATACATATTTTATATCATGAACTTGGTAAAAAAACTTCTTTCATTCAACTTTTACAATGCAAATTAATTCCAGAAGTTACATATAATATTATACTTTGTGCACACACTCTTTATGCATACTACTATCTTAAAATTGAAAGTCTATTATCACATTCCTATATCCAATGTATAATTTAGTAATTATCATTTAATCACTATGAGCAACCTAATTGTTCAGAAGTGGTTATGAGATAGATCTTTAGCAAGACTATAGTTCATTCATGTTAAGAATGCAGTGAGTCATCATTGTTCGCCGGCCTATCCCCACCCCCTAACCAATCAAATCTTTTCAAATTACAAGGTCAAGTTCCCAGTGACCAGTTGAAGGCATAGCTTCGAACGTGATGGTTGTGGCTTCTAATTGTGTTAACTGATTTATATTTAAAAAAATTAATACCTCACCTATTCATAAAAATAAAAGTGATTTGGTAATTCATAGTGGAGAGAGAAAAGTAATTTACAACGTTTTTAAGTATTTTAAACAGTCTGATTTAAATGTGACTGTGGACAACATAGTACAAAAAACGGCAAATGCATGTGGTGTGTCCGAGAGAACAGTTTATAGTATTCTTAGTGAAAAAAAGGAAAATAAGACATTTAAGAAGATGACTGACATGAAAATATTAAATGACGCAATTCAGTTAGTAGACGCTGATCAATGGAAGAAATGTTGCAACCACTCTTACAAGAAGAAAACACCATGCGGGATTTAGATGATGTGAAGGAACACGCTGCAGAAAATTCTTTTATTATAAATACTAATGAGGATACTAGTAATAGTGATTAAAATATTAATGTCCTAATTTTGATTTTTAACTTTTAAGTGTATTTTTAAAATTCATTAAACTTAATCTTTAAAAATATAATTTATTTGAATTTTAACACCACTAATGACTCACTGCATTCTTAATGCGAATGAACTATAAATACATTTAATAGCTAACAGCTACTCAATACTTTTAAGTCCCATAGGTATTTTGCAGGATAAGGCCTATATTTCAAAAGCATACTCATGTATACATCAAATCTTTAGATCATATGCAGTAAAATTGATATGATACATGGCCTTTTGGCACCTCATGTAGAAACACTTTTTTTCTAATTTAATAGATTATACTGCACTTTGTTTTATGCTAGCAAACTATTCAATTAGCTGACCCTAAGGGTGTATGAACTACATACAGTAATTTATATGGATGGTGCATCACTGATAGCCCATCCCTATAATTTTCCAACTATTAATTTGCCTTACTATCGGTTAAAATTTGACATGCTATGTACAAGGAATGTCAATTTTCAGGTGCAGTATAGATATATAGAACTTTTATTTATTATTTGAGATATAAAGTGAATTATGGGTGGCTATAAAAAAACAACCACAAAGGCTTAGTCTTCTAACCCATATTTAAAAAGTTCAGACCTATTCATAATAGTTCAAAATAAATAAAAGTGCTCCAATTTTCTACCTTTTTTTGGTAAGTCAAAAGAATAAGAAGGTATAGAAACCTCACTTGTCTAGGTCTTCTTCTTCTTAAGCTCAATTGTCATTATCAGTAGTGATGCATATTTTTAATTATGAAATCACAAACTTACCCTGGCAACTTTAACACCAAGATTCTCCTCAATAAGATCATAATCCTCATCTTCCAGTCTATCATCCAGTTCATCATCACTTTTCTTTCTTTTCTTTGGTCCTGCACTTGCATCAGAGTCCTCTCCATCACTCCCTGACTCTTCAATGGGAGCATCATCTATCAAATCTTTTAGTTCCTCACGAAGTCTTTCTTCATCATCTGTTCATGAAATAAGAATTAGAATTATATTTTTAAATATTTGATTTTATAACAAAATTTAACCCACTTATATGGACTAGCTAGTGATCTTATTGATTTTAAAGCCATTGCTCCATATTGATTACTAGGTTATATGACAGAGTACCATATTCGTAAAGTTACTTGCTACTCATAAACAACTGGGTGATAAATTTTCATAAAAAAGTTAGCTAGGGCGGAAACTGCAAAAAAAGAACTATCACCATACCTTGAACTTAAGAAACTGTAAGATGTCGTTAAACACTATGTTCTGATTAATTCGATTAAATGTAGATATTCTAATCTCTAAAGAACAAAACAGCCACGATGGTGATAAACACAACATAGTTTCGTGAAACAATGAGCATTTTTCTTTCACTGAAGAGAAAGTGGTGAGGTAAAAACGCACCTTCTTCTTCCTCATCTTCGTCGTCACTTTGTACTGCAGCTTTACGTTTTGGCTTTTTACGTTCCGCTGGCTGTTCGTCATCTTCAGACTCCAACTAAAATACGAGTTATATGCGTTAAAAATCCATTATAATTATACGAACCGCTACGCAATCATGACATTGGGCACAAGTTAATTTTCCACTAACCTCGCTCTCCTCGGCCTCAGATTCGAGGAAATCAGCCATGATATCTTATAAATATTGAAATTGCACTACAATTAATTAAAACTACTTAATTTATTAACTATAATAAAACAAATAATCTTTTTACAACATACAAGCTTGCGTGAAAAAATGACACGAGAGAGAACGAATTAAATGTTAACTAAAAAACTATAATAGTCCTCATTTTTTTATGTTTGTGGCTTGGCAACTAGGCTTTTAAGCCAGGCGCAGTTGTTTTGTAGGCTACAACCTACAATCGACGCCATCCAATGGAGTTCTTGACTGTTCTTGTGAAAACTAAAATGCCATCTTTGGCTATACAGTTCACATTTCTTATAAAAACACTTAATTACACTCAAAAACTATCAATATCCTAGAACTATTGTTCATTTTAGAGTAATTTTACACATTTTTAGAAAATAAAACTGCATAGCACAACGTCCTTTTTCAGTTTCCGTCAAAAACTAATAATAGTCCTCATGCATTCATCCATTGTTTGGAACTCAGAGTATTAATATATGATCCGGGCGTTCCACATTCAGCTCACAACGCCCAAAATGCTCCGTAAGCCGTCCCACAAGGCGACCGCCGTCGTTGTGGTTGTGGCGAAAACGTTACTAATGAAGTCATCATTTTCTGTTACACAACATTCACAACGACCCATGTCAAGAGGTGGGTCAAATAACCGTTCCACTTGGGTTTACGATTGTAACGCCGGCAAGCAATTGGAACGGGAACGGAAAAATCGCGGTCGTGAATATGGTCTTTATACGTTCCAGATGGAACGTAGCCTTGGCTTTTATGTCAATGTCTAAAATGTCAATGGCTGTCAAGAATTATTTATAATCTAATAATGATCAGTAATGATAACAAGCCTGAGAAAATAGTTTTATTTGTCGTTCTGAGATAAGAGATACTCATGAGATACCAAACATTTTACAGAAAGTTTTAAAATTTGGCTGAGAATTTTAGTAGTCCCCAGTAAGCACATAAAAGTGCTTTGTGTTTAGAAGTTACCCACAAACAGAACAGCGGAAAGTTGGTGTAGATAATAACTTATTAGTGATTTTACTACTAGAAAACTATAAAATGATTGATGAAACACCAATAGTTAAAAATACACTTCATATGGGACGCAAATATGTTCCAATAACTGATGGAAGTAAGGTAAAATTCATCATATTCTGAAGCCATACCGAAATATTTTGGTGAAAATTTCATTTGTGCACCTCAAAATGTCTGTACACCTGTACTTGCAGGTACATTTTCACTTCCAAACATGGAAAGTTGGAGAAGAGAGAGTTCTTATTGATGACAGCAGGAAAATAGGGAAGAAGGAACCCATGGTGCTAGTTATTGGTCATAAGTTCAAGCTTGAAGTTTGGGAAACCATAGTAAAGCTAATGGCCGTAGGTGAAGTAGCCAGTTTCCACATCAAAAAAGAGGTTAGTTACCTACACTCTGTGATTAAGGTAAATATTATATTATTTTATTAACATATTCTTGTCTTTTCAGTTACTTTACAGTTATCCCTTTGTATCCAAAACTCTACGTGAATTAAATCAAGAATATCGTGCAATAAAGCATACCTGTACTATGTCCTTGCATAAAGAAGGCATTGGTTACATGGATTTAGATGAGCTTATGAGTAACCCTTGTGATCTGGAGTTTATTATAGGTAATGCATTAGATAAAGTAGGAGTCTTAAAACACTAAACTTACCTAGACCAATTAAGCTAAACACAAGAATTTTAGAATTGATGTGTTTCAAAATAAGTATTCTAGTATAAATGGCATAATACCTACCTATATAAATGAGAAAAAGGATATGATTAGTTTTCTTCCTTACATAAATAAATATCTGCTATCTATAGGGGTATGCTTTTCTACTAAATGTATTCTAACATGTGTAATCTTTTACTGAAGTGTACTTTTATATATTTTTTGTTTGAATTCTAGAGTTACTTGATGTAGAAAGGGAAGATGAATATGAAAAAGAGATTTGGCAATTAACCCCAGAAGAGAAAATGGAGTTGATACCTGAACTTAAAGAGAAAGGTAACAAATTATATGGAAAGAAATTGTATGAGGAAGCCGAAGAAGCTTATAAACAAGCTATAGGTGTTTGCGAGCAGCTAATGCTAAGGTATTTACAGCCTTTGGTTTTTTATCCGTAAGTTATACTGATGACTGGGAATTCAAAACTACACTTTTATACTTGTCTATTGTTCACTGTCTATGGCACTCATTTGTTTAGGCCATATATTCTAGTTATGGAATAAGCTTCCTACCATAGTTTTCCCAGAGCACTATAATCTGGGGCTCTCCAAAAAGGGTGTAGACAAATAAAATCCTAACAAGGAAACACATTGGCTACCTCAATGTTCAAATGCCCATAGACTGTGGTAATCACTTACCATTGGGTGAATTGTATACCAACTCGAAACATAAAAAGTAATCATATGAGGGTGAATCAAATAGTTCTTAGAAGTACTTAGATATATACACCTTTTTGGGAGAAGTTCAATATTCAAATTAAAGAGTGTCAATCAACCAACTGTCACTTGTTTTTGTCAGGTAGTTCGCACATAATAAATTGTTTTGTGCAATGAGTTGCTAAAAATGCAAAGTTATGGATAAAAGTGAGTTATGTTAGTTATTCTACATTCTCTTCAATTAAAGGGCTAGGCCATCAGAAAAGTTTTGAAAAATTGGTTATACTTTTATTTTTTTTTAATGGACCCCTAGACCCTCAACAGTGATGTGGAAAGCCATTTGTATGGTACAGGCATTATAGATTAAAGATATTGCAAAATTATTAAAGATTTTCTACTATTTAAACATATAATTTATCTTTAACTGCATTTTTCAAGTTGGGCCAAAACAACAGACAAGTTTCAACCAATTCACTTGAAATGTTGAATTTATCTTGAAAAATACATTTTCTATATAAGTATTTACATTTTTTTTATAATGCATAGTTCATTTGTTATTAATAATTATCCGACGATTTTTTGGGTAAGTTTTTACCTACCCACTTTAGAAGCGCGTCGTTTGGCCAAAAATCAACATATCGAAAAATTCTATGTACTTCTATGGCTGAGACGTCATCGGCAAACATGCTCCACAGCTGCTATTTTGAAAAATTAATCCCTTCACAAAAATTATTGTATACGACTGTATACAAAAAAGTGTACTTATCATACATATCAGTGACTACTGATATGTATTGTTACAACTCAGGTCCCTACAAAAACAAAATCCACCTGCATATCTGAAATAAAGGACATTTATTACCTGCCAGCATTTAAACTAATTGTAACTCATTTATGATCGTCTTCTTTTGTTTACTTTGTGTTAAAAATTTGTAATTAGAAAACAGCCCATTGTTTTATTGTACTCTTTTATGACAGTTTGCGGCCGAGTCATTAGCCAGGTGTGGCGGATTAATCCGACTTAGATACGGGGACATTGCATTTGTGTAGTATAAAACGATGACCCGATGGAGTCGAGCGAGAACTACGAGCGAAGCGAGACGCGTGTACTACAATCGGGAATCTAATAAGTGATGGACTTTGCGCGTTTTATTGAATTACGACCTTCTGCATTACGTTTGGACTTGTTGTGTTCAGTTATATTTGTACCTGTGTTATACGAGTTTGTATAGTTCTAATAAACTCTATAGTAACTCTAACGGCATTTTAATTCGAGTCCCGTAATTCGTAACAGTATGACAAGCAAACTTTCTTCTCATCTCAAATTATTTTATAGTTTTTGAAAAAAAAAACCACCAATAACGCCAATTTTTTCGGCCTCTAGAGTCGCCTAACCCCTTAAAGAAAACCATGTGTAAAAACTTCATATGTACATGTTTGAGAGTATATACCTGCAAAACTGCCACAATTAAAATGCAATTATTTATTTTCCTTGTGGCTTGAAGGAAGAAGCGGGACAATTTAAATTTAAATCAGATTAGGCTCCCATAAAGTATATAATAACCATAAGCAAAATTTAAAAGTAAATAATTAAAATTAACAAGTTGGCGATAGGCTAAATAAAAAATTTAACAATATTCACACACTTGACGTCTTTGTCTTCCGTGATCACAGCTACTGAAAAGTGGCCGAAATGTCGGAATAAAAAACAAAAATCAAATAAAATACCTTGCTTAAAATCATTGAAACATAGTTTTATTATGTGTACTAGAGCTTTACCATAATCCGTCTATTCCAAGTAAACAACGCCTTTTATCGGGATAAAACGTATCCTAAGTGTTGATTTGGGTTATAAGCCAGCCTTATGTCCTTCATTCATATACGTTTATTGGTTTCCAAAAAATGTGCGATCGCAGCGCCATCTTTTTCGCTATTTTCGACCATCTCACAGAAACGACGTCATTTATTGGCTTAAAGGTATCCTAAGTTACGCCCCGTGATACTTTCAGTAATTTTCACGTGATGCTCTAACAGACAAAAATTCTAAAAATTACATTTTCGGAATCTGATAGTCCGAATTAACTTCCCTGATTTTTAAATGCATTCTACAAACTCGAACCATTTACAGATTTGTTATGGAATAGATTAATTGCGGGAACTTTAGAAAATACTATATTTATTTTCATTCAATGACTTCCCAAGGTTCTCTTTATTTAATTTTATGGGTTATTATTGTTTACATAATTCAATGTATCAGGTATATATTAGTAATGCTAGTATAATAATGTTATATAATTAGTATGTAGTGTTGTCTTTATTATACTTTTTCAGGGAACGAAAAGGAGATGAAGAGTGGATCACTATTAATAAAATAAAAGTCCCAATTTTACTTAATTATGCTCAATGCCAATTAGTCAAAAAAGATTACTATTCTGTTATAGAACATTGTAACACAGTATTGGAATATGATAAAGGTAATTGTTGAAATCTAAGTTTATGAGTATAATGAATAATTATTTTTGTTAAAATACAAAACCAATGCCATCATATCATCATCTACTTCCACTGGCAAGTCGGATTTTTTCGGAAAATGAGATAAACAATAAAAAATATTTATATAAATGAAATTAAAAAAACTTTTCACTTGAATTCTTCATTATATTCCACACGAAACGTAACCAGTGGCAAAATTCGGGATTTTATCACTTATAGCGGGCACGCAAAATGTGAGTAGCTAAAAAGTTAGCGTCTCAACAGTTGAGATGCCCACAGTTAGCGGGTTAACTGTATAAAGTTATGACAATATGTAAGAAACGAGAGGAAATGTAACAGAACTCACAGCCTGGTCACTTGGCAGTGAAAGAACAAATAAGTTAGTACACTAGGTACCAAATTCAGGATAAAAATTATATTATATTGTTACGAGTTGCAGGACTCGAATTAAAATGCCGTTAGAATTACTATAGTTTTTAGAACTATACAAACACGTATAACACAGGTACAAATATAACTGCACACAACCAGTCCAAACGTAATGCACGATTCAATAACGCGTGCAAATTCCGTCACTAAATAGATTACCGAATGTACACAAGTCTTACTTCGCTTGTGGTTATCGCTAGACTGCCGATCTCTCCATTGGGGCATTGCTTTATACTGCACAGAGGCAATATGTCTGCCTGACCGCGTGGACCGAATTTCTTAGAATCACACCTGGCTAATGACTACCATAAACGATTACAATACACAGTGGGCTGTTTTTCTAATCACAAATTTTAAACAAAAAGTAAACAAAGAAGTCCAAATGCCGAAAAGGTAATAAAATTTCTACAGGTATGCAGGTGGTGAATTTGTCTTTTGTCGGCGTTCAGGTCGTAACAATATTGTTACCCTTGTTTCCCATTGGGGTAAGCAGAGGCAATGAATCTCCACTTGCCAGTGGCATCCTAATCCTGACAAATACTTTCCGCTTCTTTTTATAGGTCCATATTTATTTGAAATCCTTATACCTGACCTTTTTTAAAAATATCTTCAATTTGGAATATCTGTTAATTATTATGAACTGGTTTACAATTATTTTGTCGATTACACTACAAAAAAAACTTAGAAATTAAGTACTATTATAAACATATTTACAAGTAAAAGATGTAGTCCAGATTGCTGTCGGTGGGGAGCATTCCCAAAATTCTGGCCGCATTCCCGCGTTATATGGCAACGCTGGAATTTTTTGTTAATTTATAATAATGTATATTCTGTTAATTTTAATGGATACTATTGATAGTAGTAATATTTACTTGTGGCAAGCTATATTGTACTGAATTCAACTATAATCTGTGACACTACTCCTGTTATTCTACCTGTATCTCTCTGATGCATGAGTTGGGACAAAAATTTAATTGATTGTGCTGGTCGGTGCAGTGCATAAAGAAACTTCCATGAAATCTGCAACAAGGGACTATTGGAATTTTACTTCTATTCCTCCATAAAATCTGCAAAAGAGAAATCAAGGGACTATTGTGCAATTTTAAACTTCTATTCTGTGTGTGTGTTTTAGTTTTACCTTTTATCTGGTGATTAAAAATTGGACCTAAGAAAATTAAAAGTACTTTATTTATTTAAGTTAGATATCAGTCTGGTGCTCTTAGACCAATGAAATAAACTTTTTATAATATTACAGATAATGAAAAAGCACTATATAGAAGAGGTAAAGCACACGTAGGGGCTTGGAATCCAGATTCGGCTGAAGTTGATTTTAAAAGGCTGAAATGCTTAAATCCAGCAATGACAGCAATTGTAGACCGGGAACTGGAAAACATTAAAAGATTACATAAAGAAAAAGAAGTATGTGACAGAAAAGCTTTGAAGAAACTATTTAACTCCACTGGAACCACATAAATTTACATTTTTATGACTAATGATAATAATTAAGATTTTAGTGAAAAAATTCCATGCTTCTTCCTAGAGATCAGATTATATAGTCATTGATTGTATCCAGTATAGGAGTAGGCAGTATTAAAAGCACCAACATAAAATAGATTTATTGTATTTACAAAAAAAAATCATTTAGCATTTTGGGAGGTTTTAACTAATCTATGTATGTGGTAGTATTAAGTTTGTAACCAACTAGATAAATTAGTTCCACTTTTCTAACAACTTTAATTGTTGCCTGAAGCAGACAAAACAACAGATAGACCACCTTACAGAAAGTTTATACCGTCGCCTATAAACATTTGCAACACTAGATGTCAACGCGTTGTCAGCCTCAATGATGAGATAGGAAGGATAGGATAGAGTGGAGGGAAAAATGAACCTCCAGAATTTTCACTCGCCATGTGAAACATGATTAGCTTTTCATGCCAATATACTATGAGAGTTTGATATTATACCAATTGAGCCAGCACAGTGAGCTGTTATAAAGATAATGATTCTCTACACACATACAACTCATTATAACAGAGAATTGACTTTCTAAGTGGCTTTACTAAAATTATGAAAACTGAAATGGTTTTCAATTAGTTGATAAACAAATTTTAATTTATTATTGGTGTCTATTCTAGACTATAATAATCTACTGTCCTTATGAGATTTTTAAGTACCAAATATTTCTACATGTAGGTAATTAATGTGAATTATAATAATATATACATATCTGTTGTCAGTTACAGTTCTTTTATTTAAAAATCTAAATTTTTAAGAAACGTAATCTGGACATTTGCCATTATATTTTAAGAAAAAGCTTTTATTGCGCAGGCTCCTATTTTTATTATTTCAAACAAGCGAATATAGACGCTAGACGGCCCAACTGTTTATGATGCCCTTATTAAACATTTAAATTAAACTGTATGTTGTGTTGTAATACAAATGAAAAACCTCGGCGAGAAATGCCCCCGTTTTGAACCTTAGAAAACTTTCTCCAGTCTTGAGCTTTGGAAAATGTTAAGTGCCCCGGAGACAGTCATTCGCAATTGTCAATTTTTACGTCATTGACCGTTTCAATTGAAGGTGCGAATGATGGAGTTTCCTGCTTCATACGATTTATCAATTGCTCGCCCACATTTGCTTTCTGTCCGCCATGTTTCTCGACTAGCGAGTAGGCTTGTGTACTACATGTACTATGTACTAAAAGGAAAAAATTCCCGATACTAAATTGAACGAAGTATTCCTTCTCCGTTTTAGGACATCATTCATTTAGTACTTCGTCGTTCGTGATCGTATAGAATAGTCTGAATTCGCGATGTATTCTTTGTTCTTTGTCACTGGTATAGTTCGATGCAAACTTTATGGCGGCTACGACATTAGCTGCGAACAAAGGTGTGCGCAGGTACAGTCAAGTTGAGATTAATTAGGGCTAATTATGTTTCTATTTTTACAGACTTTAGAAAAAGGAGGTGGTTCAATTCATGTAAATATTTTTTTAATGTATGTTCAACCAAACTTTTTGTTTCTAAACCGATTTCTATGATTCCTTTTGCTTTAGATTCAGTAGCATCAGGATAGTTTATATAAATCATTAATTTTTGTTGGGCACTATATACGTAACTAAAAAGTGAAAAATAAATATTTTCTATCAAAAAATATACCGACTTCAAGTAATTAAAAAGCAAAAATAAGTATTTTCTACAAAATAAAACTACGTTTTAACTGTTTTAAGCGCTACGTTTTAACGTAGTTTTATTATGTATACAAGTCGCGAAAAGTTAAGAAAATATGATATTTTCTACAACTTTGAAGTAGGTGCCTAATAAAAAACAAATGCAAAATAAGTTAACTTTTATGTTTTACTTCGGACCAACTTCGAGATGTTGCAGAAAATAGTAATTTTTTGCTTTTTAATTACTCTTGAAGTCGGATTCTTTTTTTTCTAGAATTGTTTTATTATATCAGAGTATTCATAAAATTAAGAATTATTATTTCTGAGGTATGTATTACCTATAGTCTATAGTTTGGTTCATGGAAAAGTAATGTTGAGAGTGCCGACGGCTGTTTGGTACTTATTATGTACGGGATACTAGTGCGGTAAGTTGATTTTTACAAACCAGTTTGTCAAAACCAACAACCGCCCGAGTGTCATAGTTTTTTAACACATTTGCGAGAAAACAGTACAATAGCTAAATAAACAAACATAAATATCAGACAGACAGTCCTAATTTTATTGAAAAATTTAATATAAATGTGACACGCATTTACAATAGCGATGTGGTAGGGGGGAATGAAATAGGAGGATTGGATTAGGAATATAGGATAAGGAGTGGCAAGTGGGCCATCGGAACCGCCATTCATCGTTTGAAATACAATTAGCTCAGTGTTAACCCTTTCAAGCTGATATTCTGGGAGAGCATGGTATCTCACCAGTCTAGCCGGCCCTAAAAGCTGGCATTAAAATAATGATTCCAGCATAGCACTGCCACGTATAAAAAGGCTGTATAATGTTTTCTCTCCGTCTTCTTCAGCCTACCGCACTCCACTGCTGGACATGGGACTCCCCGAGTCAACGTCACATAAAACATTTTCTACAGAACTGTTGCTTTCTTCTTCGTTTCGCTTGAACAGGATTCCTTCTCAGTGATGGATTCGGATATGGATGATACATTCGTCTGTCAACGTGTCGATAATAACGCCATCTTTTTGTACTCCTACAACCTTCTTACTTTCACAAACAGACTTAAAAGTCATCCGTTCGTTTTCTTACCATGTACCATGCTGTTTTTGGACTAGTTTTTTTATTTTATAATTTTTTACGCAATTTAATCTCAAATTTCAGACAATAACAACAATAAATTTAACTAAATATTAAAATGAATAAATCTTAATGGAATAATAACAAAACAATTAACAAACAACAAACTTTTGCGCTCTATTGTATTTAGACTTAGACGCGCGTGTGTGTGCTGTATACGGACGTAGCTCAATACTACTATAGCTACGTCGTAATGGCCGCAGGACTGCCCGTGTGCGCTTGCTAGATGAGTTGGAAAAAAGCGCTAGATTCTGTTACATGATCAAAATTACAAAAAATATCCAGGAAATGCGTGTCGTACTACGTAAACTGGAGGATTCCGCAGAAGCCAAGATCAACCATTTTTCTTGTCGTTTGACTACGAACCCTAAAAGATATAGTATATAGGGTTAGACAATTCTCAAAAAAGGAATTTATATTGTAGTGATGCTAATGAGATTTTAATCAAATGCTATATAAGTAGTTTATATACCTTTGGGTTATTTAAATTTCATGTACCTTAAACAACGTAAAAATTAATTAGATATTTGCATATCAATCCGATCGTTTCCGATTTACGCCAAAAGGATTTATTGCACTGAAAATCAGCGTTGTGTCGGATAGAATTCCAGCACAGCAATATGCTGAATGCTAACCTTGTTGGCCGAAAATGCGGCGTACAAATTCTCAAAATATGCTCTGTATAAGGAATGTAATTACGTCGTTATTTCTTCAAATAAAGTCTTTCTTTCTATATCATAAAAAGCGCAAGATTTCGCGCTGGAAGTTGTTTAAGAAAAATGGGAACCGGGTTGCCCTTAAAAGCGCTATGTCTAGCTCTGAAAGCGCTAAAGTGGCAGCCCTGATGAGCCGAAAACCAAAATATTTCAAATATATTCCGATTACCGAGCTGGGACCAAATTGGACCATGAGATGGTAAATCCTATAAAATTTTGATATCTTATATAATGCATTAAGAAAAAAATATCACAGATATTTTAATATCTAAATAACTTATGTAAAAAATAAACGGGTATTGATTAGAATGACAGTCCTAAGCCTGCAAAGTATGAAGGAAAATCAGAATATAATTCACTATTCATTCAGTGTACTAAATGCACTAAAATATTGATTAGAATGACAGTCCTAAGCCTGCAAAGTATGAAGGAAAATCAAAATATAATTCTTATTCGTTCAGTGTACGAAACTGTACTATATGTACTAAAAGACCGAATTAGGACATCTGACAAATTGTACTAGCACGGATCGCTCCGTTCAGTGATCGAGCAAGAACAAGCCTACTAGCGAGCCACAAACTACTATGGATAGTACGTATACCAACCGAATGACCGAAATCACACAACGAGACGTTCAATTGATTACGTCATTCGCGATTGTCAATGGGCTTCAATCAAAACTTCCATCATTCGCCTTCAATCACAAAATTGCGAATGACAATGGCTTCAATTGCCTCTATAGACGATCATTTCGTACTTCAATGACGTAAACATTGACAATTACGAATGACTGTCTCCGGGGCACTATAAAGCATGGTCAAATACATTTTGTCCGTGCCGTAATCATCGTTTCTGATTTTCTAAACGAAAGAATAAACGTCAAAAGTGAATTTCCGAACCGTATGCATGATTTATATACCAAAAATTAAATTCACTATTATGAGCATGATTATTTTCTATTCCTTACAATCTCAAAGACTAAATGCTGTAAAATACTTGTCATGTTTTAAGAGAAACGAGGCTGGAAGACAGAAAAATGAAAAATATAACCTCAATTCAAAGTCAATAATTTTTCACTGAATATCAACTTAATTAACCAATATTATTTACTTAGATAGTTAGATTTTGGCCGTATTAATATGTCCGATGTTAACTGAAACCGCTGTCGAAAGTGTTGTAGATAAAAAAAATGAGACTTATACCAACGAAGAATATGCGTATTTGGATCGCGGTGGCTTTTCATCCGAAAAATTTAAAATAGAACTCCGTGGACTTCCTAAATTCTATGGAATAGTAGTAAGTAACAAAATTAGAAAAAGAAAATTGGCAGACAAATACACACATTGTACATCCCCAAGCTAACCAAGTTACGCTTGTGTTATGGGTAATATACACGGGAGTGGGGTATAGTTATACGGCACATTTATATATTATGAACAGATCCAAACTTTTTTAATATAGGTTAGAAGGCGAAGGCGGGTTCGAAGCGAAGCGGAGCACCCGCTTTTGCCTTCGTGGTTATTTTTTTTATAACCACCAAAAATTAATTTTATATCTCAAATAATAAATAAATGTGCCGTATATCTATACCGCACCCCTTAGCCCGTTCAAATACAGAGGCATGGTCATAAATGTTCAATTTAAATGTATGACTTGCTTATTTATTGAATGTTCTAAAATATCAATAATTTCACATATTTTATACCAAGAATCAAGCAATAGCCATGACTTCTACAAGTATCTGAAATAAGAGATAGAAGCATTTTTGATGTTTTTGAATTAAACTTTTTAAGTAACTTTGTAGTACAGTTGTATTAAACTTAACAGGAGCTTAAAAAGTTAATGAACCAGAAATTGAACTTGAATGCAAGTAAAATTAAGAGACCCAAACATGGCAGTCAATGGTTGTTTGCATGTTTTCAAAATGATGAAGAGCGTATCAAAGCTATTGAAGTACTCAATGGATATGTTTGGAAAGGTAAAAAAATCATTCACTTATATAAGTTGAAAGAATGTATTGTAATGCTTAATTAATACTGGTCTCATTTATAAACGCTTGGTCACAAGGGTGTGGGGCTTAGGTTTTCATCACACAATTATGTCCTGCAAGGAAATTTTGCAATTTTCAATCAGCTTTCATTGAACCTATTTCTTTTACTAACACCTGACAGACATGAAGGCACTCATTAAATGTAATTAGCTATCAGTGTAATTTAATGATAAGAATCTCATTAATATTATGCACAGGTAAAAAATTAATAGCTGACATAGCAAAACCAGCACCAGATCCATTAGTGAGGAAAAGAAAAAAGGATGAAAACACACTTACAGAAGGTAAAAAAAAGAAAGAGGATGATGAAATAAGTCAAGAGCAGAAGTTAAAAGATGCCACCACACCTTATTGGAATATGCCTTATGATGAGCAGGTTTGTTTTGTTTTTTTCCACCTGGGAATGATTAAACCTAGTTCTTGCTAGGGTCTGTCTTTTTACTTAATTTACTCCAGTTTGCAAGATTGTAAGAATGATGACCTGCATGTCCTGCTATTGCTTCCTTGGGTGCCCATTGAGGCACCTTTTACAGTTGTATTGCTCAAATTGGTGTATTACTAATCCTGAGCAGGGCCACTGAATTATTATATATTGCTATCTATTTATCTCCTACAGATCCTTTAAGTTGTAAGACTGTTCATTATTCATTATAATTATTATTGTTATGTCATGTACATGGAATAATTTATTGCTAAATAATTAGCAAGGTTATAACTGAGTAAGCCATGTATATGTCAAAATCGGTCAATACAGAAAACAGCCTAGCTCCCGTGCGGAGGGAGCCATGGTTTATTGCCTAGTGGTGCGTCACCCTCATTCAATGTTTTTATTTAGTATTTTCTTAAGTTTTCATGACTAGTACACATCAGCAAAATTATTTTTTAACAGTTTTAAGCTCTGTATTTATTTCAACATTTCAGCCACTTTTTAGTAGCTGTGATTATGGAAGATAAAGATGTCAAGTGTTTATGAGTAATAAGTAATGTTAAACTTATTGAAAAGTGGTCAAAAGATTGAAATAAAAATAAAAATAAATTCCTCACTTATGACCTTTAAAACATAGATTCAATTTTGTTTTTTTCTTAAAGTTATATTTCACAGAAATTGCAAAACTACTAGATGTCTTAACCTTTCATCAGTTAATGAGATAAC
This sequence comes from Dendrolimus houi, assembly GCA_039645545.1. Classification (NCBI taxonomy): domain Eukaryota; kingdom Metazoa; phylum Arthropoda; class Insecta; order Lepidoptera; family Lasiocampidae; genus Dendrolimus; species Dendrolimus houi. Next base: position 6,994,681 of record CM077122.1, read on the forward strand.
TTTAAAGTTACGATTTACAGGTAAAACTTAAAAGAAAAAGAAATAAAACAACTTTTAATGAAATTTGATAATGAAGTTTGGAAGATACATATACAAAAGCGCTCTACCATAGAGGCAAACCGTAAACTATATGATGGTCTCAGCTTTGAACTGAAAACAATACAAAAATCACCTGTAACAGATGGTTATAGGAACAAATGTGAGTTCACTGTTGGAGTGGATGAAGAAACAAAGTTGCCCACTGTTGGGTTTAGACTTGGCAGCTATGCCACCGGGACTGTTGGTGTTGCACCTGTAGAAGGCCTGGTACATATTCCTGAGAGAACAAAGAGGGCTGTTTTGGTGAGTAATTTTGCAATATTGTTATATAATTTGAATTATTGGGCATAATTCTTAGACTAGAAGCTTTTCATGGATTTTTTCTTGTGTTACTTGTTAATGTTTTCATGCATTTCTTTTACCAAAATTTGAAGATAATAAGCTATTACACTATTTTTAAATATGCCACGAGTTATTTACGAGCAGTCTAGAATATAATAAAATAAATTATCCTTTATTGTACAATTAAATTAATGAAACAAAACACAAAAACAGCTTAGAATTAGGCACAAATGGTCTTATTGCTGACAACTATCTCTTCCAGACAACCTTGGGATGGCGAGAGAAATATGGCACAAAAGCTAGGGCAGGGTTTTCTTACACAATATTGTTTAAAATGTTACAATTATATATTAATATTATTATATTAGTATACATATAGATTTATATACACATAATTAAATACATAAAGTATAGTAATATTAAATATATAAATATACTTACACACATACATATGTGTGTGTGTGTGTGTATGTATATATATTACGTCTATTAAAAGCAATACATATTATAATAATTCACTAAATAGCATAAAGATAAGTAGCAAAAGTAAGTAAGTCTACTATGTTCATGAGTCATGTGACACACTAAAGTCTGTATCAAATAGGACGGTATGTGAGAAATTACATAAATAGAGAAATAAACATCCCGATTCTAAGTATAAGATTATTAATAAATAGTAACAGGGTTCAATATATTTTCATATATAATAAAACTATGTTTTAATGGTTTTCAGCATGGTAATTTATTTGATTTTTATTATTCCGATGTTTCAGCCACTTTTCAGTGGCCGTGATCACGGAAGACAAAGATGTCAAGTGTCAATGAGTATTGTTAAAGTCTTATTTAACCTACCGCCAACTTGTTCATTTTAATTATTTAGTTTTAATTTTGTTTATGGTTATTATTTACTCTATGGGAGCCTAATCTAATTTATCATCGCTTTGCAACATGTTATGGCTTGAAGAGAAGAAGCGACGCAAGAAACTCTGCATCAAACATGCCTAATAATTTTATATAATAAAAAAACGGGTGGAAGGAAGAATAGAAGAAATATCAATCATGTTGGTTTCGTGTTCCGGTGCACGCAGACAAAGCTAACAGTGTCTTGAGGTCTGGCAGTTGGTTATTATGTATACAAGTCGCGAAAACTTAAGAAAACATTATATTTTCATATAATTAATATGTAATATTAAAATTAATATTTATTTCATAGGAAAGTTTATGATAACACTACAGATTACGTTTTGTGGGGGTGTCAGCCATACAGTTCCATTTGAAACAGGCTTTATTATTGTAGCATCTATTTTTCTTTTGTTTGTCTATTCTTTAGTTACCATTATCCGCATTTTCGACATTTCAGTTGTTCCAAGATTTCATTCGTAAATCAAAGCTGCTGCCGTTCTCTCCAGCTGATTTCTCTGGTTACTGGAGATATTTGACTGTGAGAAACTCAACATCAACCGGTGATGTGATGCTCATAGTTGCAATGCATCCTCAGGTAAATAGTGTAAAATGAACCTCATCATTACCTCATCTTGAAAATTGTTATATAAATAGTTGTAATTCGGACGGCACATAAAGCCGCGTATCCACCTGCGTAACCGTTGCAGTTATTGTAACCAACAATCACAGTGTGTACAGATTAATTAGCTTCGAGACGTTTTTGCGTTTGTCGTAGTATATGGTCAGCACATAAATAAATAAACTAATACTTTTTATATATTTTTATAGGCAGGTACTTAATATTAAAATAATAAATATTAATATTAAACATAATTTTTTATACTAAATTTCTTCAACTCCATCTCTCATCCTCACTTTCACTTCGATGAATCATTTGTGTTAATTCTAATTTGTTCTGATATTATACCTAATGCCTCATTCCTGCCCTGAAATTTCGTTTCCTCTTCAAGAGCATCTAGACAAACATTTTTGTATTCCAATACATACTATTACATTTTTCTTCAGCTAATGTCATTATAGCATTCACGTTCATTGTGACTTTTTTTGCGACGTAAGTTTTCACTATCCCCATATATTTACCTTACTTCGACTATGTTTCAACATCGGAACCATTTTTAATTAACAACAAAAGGCAACAAATAATAACATTGAACAATAAATAACAAGAATGAATCACAAATAAAATCAATTAATTAATTAATTATCAGACTAAAACCAAATAGTCGGACTTCAAAACAATTAGCAATGTAAATAATTATTATTTATTCAACTTTCACCATTTTTGGATTGTAAATATATTTTCTTCTTCAAAAGCAATGAACCTCTTTTTGCTGATTGTACAAGAAAATTTAAATTTCAAGTTTAGAATTCCTGTAGATATACAAATACTACTACAAACGCAAAAACGCCTCGAAGCTAATAATACCTATACGTGGCTCGCGATCGGCACGCGTGCGGCACGCGTGCGCTCGCAACGAGCAGACAAGGCGAATGATCAATGTTGGCGTACACATTATCCTGTATCAGGGGCCCACCAGCATCTAGGGAGCGGAGGATTCATCTCCCTGTTGACGAAGTGAGCTTGCCTTTCACGCTTCCTTCCATAAGCGCGGGGCACATGGGAGGAGGGTGGTTTTAGTGGAGTATTGAGTAGTCGAGTCTCCACACAACTGGTGGCTATTTGTGGCTTTACCTCTCATCGCTTTGTTCTAATCCCTAGCAAAGGACCCGGTAGTGTGCGAAATGTATTTCCCCCGCCTTAAAAAAAACACATTAACCTGTATCCGTATTGTGCTGTATCCGCTCGGTAACACACCGCATAATACCTATGTATTTAATAATTAAAATATTGCAGTCACTATCGGAAAAAGAATTACAAGAAATAAAAGATGATTTAATAGATCATTTTAGCTCTGAAGAAGCCGTCGCATGTGGAATCAAGTCTTTGTACTTTGAATTAATTACAAAAAGGTAAAGGTTTCTTATAATTTATTTGGCTTTTTGTTAATTTATTTATTTGGTTCCAGTTATATTAATGATTTATGTTATTTTTTCTTTATCAAATCACTCAAAACTTCGAAAGAAACTTATCAAGTTCTACCGTGACTGATTTGGTAAAATAAAATTATTTCACCTTAATAAAACGTTAAAATGATAAGACTTGTGGCGCCATCTAGTCATGTGGGATTTAGCTGTTTTTCAGAGTTACCGAGTTTTACTGGGCGATTGTCATTTCTATAATTCTTCCATACTAAAGCAAAGGGTACGCAGATATAATAATAATAAATAAATAATTTTCCTTATAATTAATTTAAGATATTTAAAAATCTAATTAGGCTTTAGTTTTACATTAAAATTCGTCCCGAAACTCCTTTGAGTGTTTTTTTCTATATGTTATAGTTTCGAATTTAACCATAGAGGCCCGCTTAAGGAATTTAGCCTGTATACATTTTTAAACAATGTTTCTCGTTTTAGAAGAGCAGGTGAAGATGCATCGAAACCGATACATTTGATGGGATCGACGCATATTATAGACACCATTTTGGGAAGACAATTTCGAATATCACCAGAGGCATTCTTTCAAGTAAGATATCAATCATCATTATTTAGACATAAGATCTTTTGGACACAAGATACAATCAAATTTCCCAGGATAATAATATTTTATATTGTGTGTATTTTTAGATAAACACAGCCGGTGCTGAAATATTGTACCAGAGTGCTATCGACATGAGCCAAGTTAATAAGGATTCCACAGTCGTTGATATATGCTGCGGCACTGGCACCATTGGGTTGTGTTTTGCTAAGGTATTGCTGTCATGGCGAACTACGCTGGTCTCTATAGAATATGGACGAAAGTGGAAGCTTGAATTATTCACAAACATTTTACATGACAATGCTAATACAGATGTCATTTTACCAAAGTATTATATTATTGTGTCGTTGTGTTTTAGTATTTGCGAGCTTAAATCATCAATAAAACCAACCAAAGTAAAATGTAGATGTTATTGTTTTACATGATTCTGAATTCAAAAATGCCGCTTTATTCCAAGAAAAACAGGATTGTTTACATATTCTATAAAAATAATATAAAGCTGAAGAGTTTGTTTGTTTGTTTGCTTGAACGCGCGAATCTCAGGAACTACTGGTCTGATTTGAAAAATTCTTTCAGTTTTAGATAGCCCATTTATCGAGGAAAGCTATAGGCTATATATATCATCACGCTAAGACCAATAGGAGCGGAGCACCAATGAAGAATGTTTCAAAATCGGGATTTTTTTTAAACTATTTCACGCGGACGAAGTCGCGGGCAGAAGCTAGTATTCTATAAACACTATGATAATTTAGAGTTTCCATACTGATATTTATTAAGGCCGCGCTTTTTCAGTTTCTATTTTCATTGGCTATATCTTTATATACATTCGTTTATCATACTCTTAATATTTGGCACTGAAACGACAAAATATCAATAAAAATAAATTTATAATTTTTAGTACTGTAATCGAGTATTAGGCCTAGAAATAATACAAGAGGCCGTCAGAGATGCAAAAGCGAATGCAGAGTTGAATAACATTGAGAACTGTGACTTCTTTACTGGTAAAGCAGAGGATATACTTCCTTCAGTATTGGCGAGGGCAATTGGCGAAGACATTATTGCTATCGTCGATCCACCAAGGGCAGGGTTACGTGAGTTTCGTTCATCGTAATGTTCAATACGGTATTTACTGTACCATAAATTATATATACTCTTATACTAAAATCGTTATGTCCGTCTCTCTGTTTATACCGTAAAATATTATCTGTTATAAAATTGTTGCATAAATACAATCGGCGGTCTTGTCGCCCATGCCGATTTCCTCCACAACGGACGAGAGGAAAAGAAGTCTAATTGATAAACCAGTATTTATACAATAGATCTTTATTTTTATCTCACAGCCATTTTTTTTTCAAAATATTCTGTTTATTTGTGTAAAATTTAGCAGAAACGTGTATTCCATATTCCTCTACATAATGATATAGTGAAATCGCAAAAAAAGGGTGTCCATCAAACATGTGACATTTGGAGCATTTACCCGTCTGGATGACTGCCACCCCTGGTCTAGAGTATGTATGCGGCCGTAACAACCTTGAGTTGTGTTACCACATCAGTGGCTAGGTACCAGTATCCCCTTCAAGGCCGTCAGCAAACTGGTAGCACATTCGGTGTTGCAAATGTCCATATGCGATGGTAACTACTTTCCATCCGGTGGTCTGGCAAAAAGTATATAATTAGCTGTTACCCGCGACTTCGTCCAGGTGGAATTTAATTTAATTTTGCCTTTCGGTGCGGTGACGGCGGCGGCGTGCCCGCGAGCCTTTCAATTTTTCTTTCTAAAATAAAACTAGCCTAAGTTACTCCTTATAACATCAGCTATGTCCCAGTGAAAATCCCGTTTAAAATCGTTCTAGACATTTCAGAGATTAGCCGGAACAAACAGACAGGCAGACAAAAATTTAAAAATTGATTTTTTAATATAAGTACCGTATATACTTTCATATGCATTTAGTAAGAAGGTGATATTTTGACATTATAAACAGGCACTTCAACTTTATTTATTTGTGTAGATTGAGTTAAGACATTAATTTTAATATAGATTTTATTAACGAAAAATTGTTTTATTGAAAAACGAAGTTTACATTTCTTTTTTTGGGCTTTAGTAGTTCAAGCGTTTTTGTAGTCATTTTTGCAGGCACTTTTGCCGCCTCTAAATTTTGCCGTCATAGGCAATTGCCTACCGTGCCCACCATCTCGAGCTACCCCTGTAGCTAGCGAGATCACCGTTCCCAAAACCGTAAAAAATGACGTGTCTCTTTTCCTAACCTTTTAACTAATACTTGGTAAAACTTTGAAAAACTCAAAGGTTTAAAGTTAATGCTACAAGCAGTATAAGGATGTTCACAATTTCCAACACCAGGCATTGTAATAGAATGATATTGCCATCGTTTAGATTACAAAAAGTATTGTCCTCTTTCTTGGGGGGTTGGTATAAGTTTCTTCAATAAGATTCCAAATGAAATGTTAGATCTGCTTTTCACTAAATTAAAAACCAAATTAAAAAGTATCTTGCTAAAAAAAGGGTACTACACTATTAAAGAATATTTAAATGACAAAACTTCACTTACATAGCAACTCGCTCTAACCTTTTATACCATATTTTGTATAATGTTTTTATCTTGCCAAGCTTGTAAGGAATTTATGGAGATATGTTGCAGCACAAAATTTTAGTAGGCCATGTCATTATTATAAGTATAATATATTCTTTCCTTTTATTGTGTCTTTGTCATATGAGTATGTACTGTTTGCTACAACTCCATTAATTCTTCAAAAAGTAATTCTGTAACATACTTCTGTATAAAACTTATAAAAAAAAGAACTTGAGAATAGAATAAGAAATATAAAGAAAAACAATTTTAGCTGGACGTGTTGGTGGGGAGTTTCTTGCCGCTTCTTCTCCTTAACAGCAATTACACGTTGCGAAGCGGTACATAGAATAGGAAGTAAAATTAAATTTTGACTTATATGTATGACCTTCAAAAAGTGTTCTCCAGCCGAACTTATTTTGAATAAAAACTTGAATTTGATAAATTCGAAAGTAGACGCATATGGTTTCATACATTATTGGGCCCAAATAGTAAAAACATGAGAGTGATTTTAAGATTTCTCTTTTTGGTGTTGAAATCTTTGATAATTGTAGCGGGTTTAATTATTTGGAATGAACGAATCGTGTGGTGTGTTTTCATATTATTAATTGTTGAAATTCATTCGAATAAATCGATTATGGTAATCAATAACTTATTATATTTCTGACCATATTTTTAAGACTTCTCGTCTCCCAGATAGAATTTAAGGCTGATTTTTTCCATTTTGTAATAGAAAAATATAATGCGTTTTTTCATATCTCAACTCATTGTATTTCTTTGGCCCAAAATTCCCCATCTCCTTTGACACTAGGATGATAGTAAAGATGACTAACGCAAATATCGTTCTATACAGACATGCGAGCAATAACTCAACTGCGCAACACGAAGAAAGTGAAACGCCTTGTATATATATCGTGTAGTCCCTCTTCCGCTGTCAAGAACTTCATTGACTTATCACGTCCTTCTTCGAAAACACTTCGGGGAGCACCATTCGTGCCAGTTAGGGCGGTGCCTGTTGACATGTTCCCGCATACGAAACATGTCGAGTTGGCCATACTGTTCGAAAGAGATGAGGTAATATCTTATTTCAAAAACGTCTTTTTATCTATTGCAATAAATAAAAGTTACTAATATAGGGTAAAGTATACCCTTGTTGGCACCGTATTAATTAATTCAAGATATTAAGAAATCTTAGGTTTTTTTATTTTGAAGCCATACAATACAATATATTTTAAATACAATAAATGTATAAGTAATAAGTATGGCTACAAAACAATGGATATTACAATTTCTTAATACCTTGAATGAATTAATAGGGTGTCAATCAGGCATACACCAACCTTCTTTTTATGAGGGTCCACATAGACTTATTGATACGTGAGATGCCGCGGGCCGTATAACTATATTATTTACTAGCTGCGCCCCGCGGTATCACCTGCGTGGTGATGGAAAATCGTTATATTTTGGATATTTCACACTATGTCTTTATAAATTATAGCCTATCTGTTTTTCTGATGTGTAAGCTATATTATTGTAAAGTTTCATCAAATCCATTTAGTAGTTTGTGCGTCAAAGAGTAACAAACATACATCCATACATTCTTACAAACTTTCGCGTTTATAATATTAGTAGGATGTTCTGATTTTTAACTACCTGGACTAAAATGATAGCTGCGACCGACCTTTTTTTGATCCATAAGTTAGTTGAATAAAAAACCATTCATGCTATACAGGCCGAATGTTGGACCACTAAAGTGATAGACCACAAACGTCTCCACTCAGATGAGATGAGAATGTTGATTTGGATGTGTGGTGTTACAAGAATGGATAAGATGAGAAATGAGTACATAAGGGGATCTCTGAAAGTTGCACCTGTGACTGAAAAATTGAGAGGAAGAAGATTAAGGTGATATGGGCTTTTAATGAGAAGGGATGAAAGTGACGTAACAAAAAGAATGTTAAACTACAAGGTGGACGGGTACAAATGTAAAGGTAGACCAAAAAAGATGGATGGATTGTGTGAAGGATGATATGATGATTTGTGGTGTGACAGAAGATGTATGTCAGAATAGAGGAGTGCGGAAGGAAAAGACACATTGTGCCGATCCCAAATAATTGAAATATGATGAAAGAAAAAAATAACTCACCACTGCGAGTTGAATCCTACAGAATTTCTATGGGATTCAACTCACAGTGGGAGTTGCTTCAAGCTTGCAACATAAAAGGTCGATCGCAGTTGTCATTTTAGTCTAAGTAATTAAAAATCAGAGTGTAGAATTTCTTTACGACTAGAATACATTGCAGCCAGGTTGACGACCCCCTGGTGGGAAAGTTATTATGTCGTCTATGGACATTTGCAACATCATGTAGTACGTTAGGCGCAGGTTGAGTATAATGGATGCCAATCATTCGGTGCCAACAATGGTATAATTTACCCTACATAAATCAGCTTGAAGACATTTTCGCGTTAGTAGTAATGTAAATAAATACATACAGTCACTAAAACCGGAATAAACCACTTGTTGTGGTCGATGATAAATATTCTGGTTTTGTGTTATTTTACCGTTATTTAATGCTAATAAACACAATTACAATTAATCCATGTATTTCCGTCAAAATTTTTCACTCGACAAAAAAAATTGACATAAAAAATGAAATTCACATTCAAAATGCTGTTCTATACAAAAAATAGGTTTTTTACAATAATGAGACTGCAACACCACTGACACTACTAAATTAAAGAAATAACATGTCTCCAAGCGAATTCTACTATACATATTTGAACTGCTACAAACGCAAGTCGCCTAGCTGATTTATGTACTATGTGTATTTCAAAATAATTGCAAAAAATTTAATGGAAACTTATTTGTTACAAGTTTAATCATAAATGACCGTTTTTAGAGTTTTGTTTGTACAAAGTCTCCCATTATAATACTACTCGCACACGGCTAGTTATTTTGAATTCCTAACCTGTACGTTCCGACCTAAAGGCTATATTTCTTTGTTTTAGATTTCAAATGAGGATGAAGACACAGTGGCTAAAAACGAGGAAACGGCAACCAGTGACGAAATAAAAATGGATGAAGTTGAAATTAAGGTGGCAGAAAGTACTAATGAAACAAATATTGTTGAATGAGTACTAATAAATATTTTAATATTTAAAGAATTGTTTTATTATATCTATACTTATAATAAGTTATATAGTAAAACTACTTTTAGGGTACGGTAGCAAAAGTGCAAAAATAGACACCTTATATTGTTGTTATGCCTGCGGTGTTGCCAATTTAGGGCCGGTTTTTCATTCACCAGATAAAAGTTATATTATATACACTAGAATATGCCCGCGACTTCTTCCACGCTTGACTTGAAATTCCCGCGGCATTCCCGGGACACAAAAGTAACACAGCATTTAAAAAAATATTGTAAGCTACCGTTTTAGTTTTAGTGCTAATTTGTATGCACCCGAACAACTTCAAATCGCTCGTGGGAAAATTCCCGCGGGATTTCCGAGATAAAAATATTAATATTTTGTTACCTTAACATTTGCTATCGATTAGTGAAAAATCACATTGGAATTCGATTTCTTTTTTCAATCTGGCTATTTTAAATCTTTCCACGAAAAATTCCCGGGATAAAAAGTAGCGCAGATTTTATGTCTAAGAATTTGTGAATAAGGTTTCATACATTCTTCGGTCAAAATTGTAAAAAGATGAGAGCAATTTTAAGATTACTTTTTATTATGTTGATATATTTTATAATTGTAGTGGGTTTAGTTATTTTGAACGAATTTATAGTATGGTGTAAGTGTTTTCATATTATTAATTGTTGAAATTCATTCGCATACATCGATTATAGTAATCGAAAACTTATTTTATTTGTGACTTTATACTTAAGACTAGGATATAACCGCGACTTCGTCCACGCTTGCTGCGGGCGCATGCCCGCCCGTGCTGCGGGTATTTGTGTCCCGGGACACAAATTCCCGCAGCATTTAAAAAATGATGTAATTTATTGTTTTAGTGGAAACTGTGTCGGAATAAGCTTATTTTTATGCACCCGAACAAATTCAAACCACTCCCGGGAATTCGCACTAGATTCCCGGGATAAAAAATCACACATTTTATTACTTACATAAAATTTGTTATCGATCAGTGAGACAATCATATTGGAACTCAAAGTTTTTTTAATCAGGTCATTTTGAAAATTTGCCGCAGGATTCCCAGATTAAGAATTTGCTGTCGATCAGCGAAAACCGCATTAAAATCGGTCCTGTAGATTTTACGTGAATCCTGAACAAATAAACAAGAAATCTAAAAAAATTGCTTCAGGTTTTTCATCGTTTATATAGTTTATTCCAGTTGTTTTTTTAAAATAGCTTCAATGTACAAACACGGCATATTTGGAATTATTCTGGGAATGATTTAAAATGGCCAGATTAAAAACAAAACCGAATTTAAATGTTATTTTTTACCGATCGATAGCAAATGTTATGTAATAAAATATGTGATGTTTTTATTCCGGGAATCCCGTGGGATTTTTCCCGGGAGTGGTTTGAAGTTCTTCGGGTGCATAAAAATTAGTTTATTCCGACACAGTTTTCACTAAAACGATAGCTTACATTCTTTTTAAACGCTGCGGTACTGTGTCCCGGGAAGCCCGCGGGAATATCAAGTCAAGCGTGGAAGAAGTTGCGGGTATATCCTAGTAATAGTATATAAGGACAAAAAGTTTAATAGTTTGTGATCTTTATCTACCTAACTGCCTCGGGAATGTACTGATTTTCATAAAATTTTGTGAGCTGTTAAAAACTTTTAGTACTTTTTAGTAACTTTTTGACTATCCTACATTCGGTAAATGTATATTGTACTTATATAAAATGCTTTATACCCCAAAAATTGTTTACATTCCGCGGAAAACGATTTAAAGTTAACGCAACCAAGGACGGTGGAACGGAACGGCTTAGAATTTAGTATGATGACAAAACTTTTAAAATTTTTCATTATAAAGGACGAAAGTTAAAAGCACATTTTACTCGGCTTTGGAAGCGAATATATCACCACATATTAAAACTTAAAACTGAAACATAGTTTGTACTCATACAAGACTTAATGATACAATCCGTTGGGCTCTTGTCACCGCCGGGGTGCCTGCCGTTCTAGAACCGAACGGCCTGTGCCGCGACGATGGCAAGAGACCCGATAGTATATATAGCATTGTTGCCCTGGAAGATGGGTCGCCTCTTAGAATGGGACGCGTCTTGCGTCGAAACTTTGGCAGCGATACGTCCGATCTTCCAGGCACTAGCATGTCGGCCGGTACAGCGGCTGCACAACAGGGGCCCTAGAACGCCGCAAATACTCAGCCATCGGAAATGGCTACATATTTGCGGCTTTTGGGGTCGAGAGCCTGGGACCATAGGGGCCTGAGACGCACAAGCTATATCGAGACATAGCCAAACGTCTGGTGGCTGTCTCACATGACCAAAAGACTGGCCTATACCTCGGGCAACGCATTAGCGTTGCCATTCAGCGAGGCAATGTGGCCAGTCTTTTGGGCACGTTTACAACTGACAGCGGTTTGGTAGTAGATTTTATAGTTTATTTTTATTGTAATTTATAGTATAGTTTAATTTATTCATAATTTAGTTTGTTTTTAAATAAAATTAAATGTTATTTAGAATAATAATGGCCCATCAGAATTAATTTATGTTTTTAGACTAACTGGTCGCTATTTATTTGAAACATAAATATACATAGGTACATAGATGCAAGATAAACCTAGGTATTTGTACTTGGAGATTGGGACTTATTTATTATTTGTAATTTTTTTTAAGCTGTAACATATAGTAATTGTATATTTTGTTTTTAAGTTTTTTATTTCAATGTGAACACTTTTTAGATTATCTGTTTAAAATATAATAAATATCCTACTATTTATACTTTATGTATATTTATTTATACCTTACCTACACCAACTGGTTTTTGAATAAACAATTCTACAAGAATTCCGTTTTTGCGCAGAAGAACAAAATAGATCGACTAAGCCCCGAGCTCATACGAGCAATATAAATTGAAGCCGGCTAAAGGAAGACGATTTTGAAATAAGAAGCCGATCGCGCCGCGCATAAGTTTACGCAAACAAGTTTTAAAATAATGCTTCACTCTATTTAATTTTGACGCTTTTGTTCGCGCAGGCTCCGCGCTCCATATACACTTTTACTCCTTCCTCCGAGCGTTTTTGCAAAAAAGTCTAGGAAACGCTTTATGAGACATTTTGAAAATACCAGTGCGCTTTAACAAGTTTAAATAAGTTGTATATATACTATATGATTCATTTACCTACCATAAAACGTTTAACAGATTGATTAAAATTGTAATAACATTTTATTGATGGCCGCCCGCAATTTCCACGGACAGGCAGCCGGTGGCACGCTTAATAATTCCTGTGGAATTTAATAAAGCTCAAGCCACCCGTTGCATTCCATAGCAAACGCTCTACGAGCCGGTATTTACGCCTATTCACGCATATTTAGGTTATATCTATGTTAATGGTATGGCAAATTTAAGCTTGGACAATTAAATCTACTTTGAAGTTTTTATTGCAGTGCATCAGTGCTGTTAGGTATGTAAACCTACTGCCCCCTAGATAGATAAGATAATAAGATTTCGCGCTGATCTACGTTGTTTATCAATATGGGCATATACAATACGAACTAGTAAATGTAGAAATCAGATAAATTAATTATTCTAACATATTCATATACTATCTAGATCATTCCATGTAACTTCATAAGCATAAGCTTTGGACTTGTATCCGTGGAAACTATACCACTTTCTAAAGTACAAGGCGATGTTCATACCCGCTATCGAAAATACATTAATATATTCATGTTCATCCCATAGTAAGTAGGGAAAGAACGAACATACTTATATTATAACATATCCGATAAGTTCGATAATCCGACACTGCTTTGTAAAACTAAGCACCTATGGCCGGCTTCTATATCCTAGCGACCGTTCATTTGCCTTACTAACAGGGCGTTCCATACGTAGCTCACAACGCCCAAAATGCTCCGTTAGCCGTTCCATAAGGCGACAACGGTCGTTGTGGTCGTGGCGAAAATGTCACTAATGACGTCATCATTTTCGATCACACAACGCTCACAACAACCCATGTCAATAGGTGGGTCGAATAACCGTTCCACTTGGGTTTACGGTTGTAACGCCGGCAACCAAGTGGAAGGGGCAAAATCGCGGTCGAGGACGTTATCGTTGTGTGTGTCTAATGGAACGTAGCCTATATAGATTAAAATTTGACATAAGCTACATAAAAGTAATGTCAAAATTCTACCGATGGTAGGGCAAGTAGATGAATAATAATATAAGGTTAGGGAAAAGTTTCTTCGCATTTTATATAAAAATTCAAAAGGTTTTTTTATAAAGTTTATTTACATTTGACTAAAGTATGTAGGTGCCATTTTCTTGGATAACTTTTTGCCATCTTGTAGGTAAGGACGTGATCCCAATGCTATAAAAATTTTGGGGCTTCTGATCAAAAAACTGCGACAAGTGGTTTTGGCAGTCCTCTCGTGATGTTAACCTGATACTGCCTAAGGAATTCTGCAGAGACCGAAACAGGTGAAAATCTGAAGGTGCAAGGTCAGGACTATACGGCGGATGCATTAGCACCTCCCAGACAAACTCTCGTAATTTTTTCTGAGTGGCTAAAGATGTGTGAGGTCTAGCGTTATCATGGTGAAAAACCACACCCCTTCTGTTGATTAATTCCGGCCGCTTTCTCTCAACTTTTTGCTTTAATCTCATCAGTTGTTCGCAGTGCAGTTCAGAATTGATGGTCCTGCCTGGCGGTAACAGCTCATAATGAATAATGCCCTTCCAATCCCACCATACACACAGCATCATCTTGTTGCGAGTTAACCCGGGTTTCGCCACAGTCTGTGAAGCCTGACGGCCTTTGACCACGATCTTTTTCGCACGTTCTTGTCGTACGTGATCCACTTTTCATCACCAGTTATCAGCTTCTTCAAAAATGGTTCGATTTCATTACGTCGTAATAAAGAATCACAAATGAATACACGGTTCATCAGGTTTCTTTCAGTAAGCTCATGAGGCACCCAAATATCGAGCTTTTTTGTGCATCCAGCTTTTTTCAAATGCGCCAAAACCGTTTTGTGGTCAATTCCCAGTTCTCCAGCTACATCATAACGACTAATATGCCGATCTTGCTCCACTTTTTCAAAAATGGCATCAATTTTGTTCTGTTGCGAATGACCAGAGCGACGTGCATCTTTGATATCAAAATTTCCGGATTGAAAACGCTAACCAAATTTGCGCTACTCTCACAGATACTGCATTAGGTCCATAAACATCACTAATTTTTTTCGCGGCTTGTGTTGCATTTTTATTTTTTGTAGTAAAATTGAAAATGTATCGAATTTCTTCATTAGATTCACTCATTTTAACAATAAGAAAAACAAATGAAAATCACACATTTTCCTAATTTGAATTTGGAATTGTCTTCTTTAAAATTAAAACTGTTTAATGATACCAAAACCAGCCAGGTACAAATGGTATAGCCAAAGAGATCTTATTACAAGTTCATACATACTATATGCGAAAAGACTTTTTCCCCGACCTATTATATAGGTACCGGTCATGTATCGCATATTACCAAGTATCTATATTTAATTAATTAAACCAATAGGAACCTTAACTACAACTCATATTCCAACTAGCAGTATTCCTAAAACAAATCATGAAAATATTTTTAATATGACCTCGTAATCTGTATGCATAACTGTACTTACCATAGACAATTCACTATAGTACTTATTCTGCTCGTAGCCTATGCCCCGTCTCCCTCGAACGCCAACACCCCTAAAGAGGGTGGTTTTGCGAACTTATTTAACCGTCACAAAGCTTTCTATTCATTGCTGCTCCAGCTGTGGTTGAAGTAAAGTTCTTGTGAAACTGGTGAAATGTGTTTATTTCAGTAAAATATGTATTCAAAGCGCGTTTTGATCGTTGTGTTTTCGTTGATATGTTCGTATTTTTCGTTTACAATTAGCGACAGAGCAGGTAAGCATAAATTTCATATGTTTTAATTCATACAATTATATCGTCGTATTAACAGTCAGTAGATTGTTAACGGCCATAAAAATGACTTGTAATAACTGAATAAACGGTTCAAGTAGTCGCCGGTCACTGGGCGGCGACTTGTGCGACTTGTGTGCTTTGCGCGACAAAAACTTTGGCCGAATCTCGCAACTTATTCAACTTCACCACCACCATCACCTAGTGAACTTTTTGAAATTCAAAGTTTATCGACGAGTTATAATTTGACCAGTTACAATAAAACTGTCTGTTCTTATATTATTCCGCTGACATAAATAAAATTTAACTATTATACTTATAATTTATAACTGCATATATAAAACTTAATTAATTAATTAAAAATGCTTAAAGCAAAAGCGGTTATTAATATATATTCAAATTTCCCGCTATTTCCCAGGTCTACGGTTCGCTGAAAGTGAATC
The DNA here is from genome assembly GCA_039645545.1 of Dendrolimus houi. Lineage (NCBI taxonomy): Eukaryota > Metazoa > Arthropoda > Insecta > Lepidoptera > Lasiocampidae > Dendrolimus > Dendrolimus houi. Next base: position 7,010,761 of record CM077122.1, read on the forward strand.
AGTGTTGGACCCGAAGGGTGAACTTTTGATGAAATGGCGAATAGATTACTCAGCTCAAAAGATACAATTCCAAATTGCGATGCTAGACGGAGCGCCAGCATTCAACTGGTTTGCTTTAGGATTTTCGGATAGAGGAGAATTGAATAACTCAGACGTATGTTTGTTTTGGAGTGATTACAAATGCCGAGACCATTTTGAGGTAAGAGTTAAAATATGACACAAAATATTAAAGCTGACAGAAACATTACTCTTATTTCACATATTTATTTATTTATTGTATTAATATTGATGTATGATTCAAGGACATGCATGCAGACGACGAAGGCAGATTAATTCGCGACGCTAAGCAAGATTGTGACGGATTTTATCTGGATACTAGTAGCCAATCTATAATATTCGAAAGAAACTTCGACACTTGTGATGATGATGACTATGTAATAGAGGTATTAATATAGTTAAATAAATTTGTTTCCTTTTGAATTTGCAGATTTAAGGTAATCTTTAATTATATTTTACCCACAGGATGGCACAGTCCACGTTGTCTGGGCTCATGGTGTAGATAAACTATTTTCATCACAAGGTCTTTGTTTAACTTGCACATCACCATCAAACCACGGTTTTATCAGAGTACGATTACTGACTCCGTCGGGACTGAAAAAAGCAAATGCTTATCAGCTTAAGATTACCAATAAAGATCTTCATGTACCAGGAGGTGACACTACTTATTGGTGTAAAGTTGTAAAATTACCTGAGTTTATCATAAAAAAGATTCATCACATCATACAGGTACATTTCTCAATTAGAAGCCACCCTCAAATATGGATTTTAAGTCAAATGTATATGTATATTGTTTTTTTATTATCATTTCATTGGTTATAGTTTGAATCCACTATCACGCAAGGCAACGAAGGCTTGGTCCATCATATGGAAGTCTTTTATTGTGACGCAGGAGCTGCTACAGATATTCCGCTTTATGAAGGAAACTGTTTTGCTAATGATCGCCCCGAAATTACGAAAACTTGTTCTAAGGTATATTTAAGCGAATCTGCAATGATTTTATCCTTGATACTCAACATTTTATATAATATATTATTTTGTAATAGGTTAAATCTGCATGGGCTATGGGTGCTCCTCCATTTACATACCCAAAAGAAGCTGGATTACCTCTTGGTGGCCCTGACGCTAATAAATATTTAATGTTAGAAGTGCATTATAATAATCCAGAACTTCGAAAAGGTAAATATTTTCTTTCTTTCATCAACCTATCTGTCAAAAAACATTTATCTAGGAACCATGTTGTTTTCTTATAGATTGGGTGGACAGTTCAGGAATTATTATGTACGTAACAGGGAATAGACGCAAATATGACGCAGCGATTATGGAGTTGGGATTGGAATATACAGATAAAATGGCTATTCCTGGCGGTCAAAAAGCATTTGCATTGTCAGGTTACTGCATACCTCAATGCACGGGAGTGGTATTGTTTTTTACCTATGATGATTATCTGAATATATGACAGAATATTTATGTGTTCAAATTAATTGCTTATCTTTTCAGGGCTTACCACAAGAAGGTATCGTTGTGTTTGGTAGTCAGTTGCATACACACTTAACAGGTATTTCAGTTTGGACACGTCATTCACGGCATGGTATTGAATTACCCATTCTCAATAAAGACATACATTATTCCACACATTTTCAAGAAATAAGAATTTTACATCGGCCAGTCAAAGTTTTGCCGGTAATATTTCTAGAAATTGCTTTCATTAAGAATATTATGATATATAAAAATATTGGTCTTATTTTATTGGAAATCATTTCATTCTAGGGAGACTTTTTGGAGACGACTTGTATATATAGTACAGTTAATAAAGTTAATGCAACAGTTGGTGGGCATGCAATAACTGATGAAATGTGTGTGAATTACATGCACTATTATCCTGCTACTGAATTAGAAGTGTGCAAAAGTGCTATTTCAAACGCTGCTCTTGAAAATTACTTCAAATTTGAAAGAGAGTAAGCTAATTTTAAAGTTTCATTAGATGTTTCGGTTGTTGGGTACTCTGGTATTATTTGGTACTGGTGATGTACTCATTTAATATTTCAGATGGGATAACATGTCCATTTCTTACCAGCAAGGCCCTCGAATGAACTATATAGCCATATCTCCTTGGACTCCACTTAGAGTTAAAACGTTACAAGCTTTATATACGGAATCACCTATATCAATGCAATGTAATAAATCAGATGGTAGTCGTTTTCAGGTAGAAACATTTTTGTAACAAAAATAATTTGAAAATTGTATTTTTTTATACATATAACTAGGTAAATATTATTTACAGGGAGACTGGGAAGGTATGACAATACCAAAAATTCGCATACCGTTGCCCCTTGAACAAAGAATTTGTCCTGATATAAACAATGGAATTACTGCTGGTGATGAAAGATAATTGCAAGTTTTTCGGTGCTGATGCTGATCACTAAAATATTCTCTTATGTATATAAGATTGCCTATTGTACTGGTGAACAAGAATATTTCAAATATTACATATTTAATTACTAGCGATTTAACCACGTAAGTTAGGAGTGAAATAATTCTTTAAAGATAAATGTTTTATTTTCTGTATCGAAATGTTAAATAAGAATTTTTCAGATTAAACCAGTGATTACAAAGTAATATTGACTATTACTTAGATAATATTTATGTCTTTTGAAGCTTTTGGTGACCAACATTTTTTTTTAAAACATGTAAATATACAGAATAAGCTAAATATTTATTGGACAATAACACACTGTTTACTAAACTTTAAACTTAAATAACAAATCCAACTTTTTACTATGAATTTTGAGTACATCAGAAATGTAGATTGCACAGTGATACGAATCAGTTAAGGAATAGTTGGTTCAGTTTAGCACAACACTAAGTTGACGTTTGACATTTGATTCCATAATGTGTCAGATGGTCTGACATTTTGTTTTCTTGTGAAATTGTGAACTAGTTACTGTTCATTGTGCAAATAATTTATTCTTTTTGTTTAATAAAAACCCCGGGTAATCATGTCTAATGATTACGGATTTAATAGTGATGATTCTCCAAATAAAACCAGCTCTCATTTACAATTACCCAGTCCGATAATAACGCGGCGAAATCGAACTGCGTCTACGTGAGTATACACATTTCTTTTGTAATATAAAAAGTTTAAATTTACTGAAATATCGATATTTGAGCTGTACTAAAATATAAATTCGTTTTAGGTCAGAGAGAGCGTTAGGAAATCCATTAGAAAGCGGTAAAATTAAGTCGTTCTGCCGAGAAAAAGGACACGGTTTTGTAACACCAGAAAAGGGAGGCGAAGATCTTTTCGTTCATATATCTGAGTGAGTTTACGTTACATTACATGTCTTATGCTATGATTTATTTTAAAACACATAGGACATATATGCAATATCATTTTACAAGTATGCTGTCGTAAACTTTTTTAAAGCCCACCGTGCATCAGTTTTACAAGAACTGAATATTGTAATAAACAGTGATAATTCCTGTGAACCAAAAACATATTTTTTTATAAAATATAGTCAATAAAGCAAGACAAATTAAAAAAGACGGTTAAACTTTACAATAGTGGTCACTGAATTTTAAGTAATGGGGGGGGGGGATAGGGGGGAGGAGTACTTCTCCCTTCTGCAACCCCCATGTCTAGGAGACATGTAATTTTTGAGATATGATTTCTTTTGTAAACATCACTTTACTAATTTTTTTCAAAATGGTGTATTTATTTCTTATGTCTAAAGACGAGAAATGCAGAAGAAAGGTAGTGGTCAATGTAAAAAACATTTAAAACAGTCTAAAATCGTACACTAAAACCCACAAGCCGAGCGAGCAAAGCGAATGTGCCATGACAGCAGTCAGCAAATGTCACAACCGATTTGTAACCATCATTTAAATAGTACCAATGAAAAAATGGTGATCATTCGGTTCTGGCACTCACCGGCCGCTACCGCGGCACTCTCGCTCGGCTCGTGTGCTTTGGTCTAAAGACTAACCCAACCTAACCAAGTCACCATTTTAGTCACTGGGCGTGACTTTCGATCACCCCTCACGACCTTAGTGGCTATAAATAAACTGTAAGGATATCCCTAATTCAAATCACCATCAATTTACCTCTCGTTTATCTATATCACAACCCAAAAATTCAGATAGAGGATTTCGCCAAAATCCAAAGTTAAACAATGCATTCGAAGTCCAGTGAGAAAGCCAGTCAACATAAAAATAATCAATACAACGAAACAATGCAAGTCGTCAAAAAATCCATAATGTAAACACAAAGTTACATTCATATAAAACTAAAAGAGAAATGGAATAAAAAAGGCATAAATAGAGTATAGCAAATTATACATTGATTTTTTTTATAAAAATGAATAGTTTAAAAACATATTACTAATTCAAACTCACAATATATAAGCAAAAAAAAAACAATTTTCATATTTAAAAATAGATATTATTGACATATCAAATTGATAACATATTTTTTTCTTATGCCTATTATTGTCGTAAAGTAAAAAAAATTAAAGTAGGTACTGTGATTTATTATTTTATGAACTTTAAATTTATAATAACTAATTAAAAACTAGTTTACTAAATTAATAAACAGTTTCAGTGTTTATATATCAGGTGTAAGTGTATTCCTAAACACAAATCAAACTTTTTTTCAACAAAAGTTACATAACCTTGTTATTTTGTTGACCAAACATATTTTTGTTTTTCCCATTATTCATTCAAAACTTGTTGGTGGACCCTAAAAACATGTTTCCTAGCTCAAATAACAGGTCTAGTGTCTATATATAAGGCATATAATATATAAATAATAGCAGCCCATAAATGTCCCACTGCTGGGCTCGGGCCTCCCATTATAGGGGGAACGGACAGTATACCCAACACGCTTGTCCAAGGCGGATTGGCAGGTTTGACACATCGGTTATCTCGATGTGCAGGTTGCATCACGATGTTTTCCTTCACCTTTGTTAGCACGTGGTAATTGTAACAATATGCACATTAGGTCAGAAAACTGCCTAAGTGGTGCATGCCATTCCGGCCAGGATCGAACCCGCGTCATTTGGGTTTGGGACGCGTGCGCTAGCCATTACGCTACCACGACTTATAAGGCGTATGTATACCCCTAAACTTAATTTCCATTAATCTGATGCCCTCTGTGCAAAAGTTTAGCCAAAAAGACAAAGAATTCTTGTAATATATATATATATTAGGTTGGGGAAAAAGTTTCTTCGCATTTTATATAAAAATTCAAAAGGTTTTTTTATAAAGTTTATTTACATTTGACTAAAGTATGAAGGTGCGATTTTGTTGGATAACTTCTTGCCATCTTGTAGGTAGGGACGGGATCCCATTGCTATATAAAATTTGGGGCTTCTGATCAAAAAACTGCGACAAGTGGTTTTGGCAGTCCTCTCGTGATGTTAACCTGACACTGCCTAAGGAATTCTGCAGAGACCGAAACAGGTGAAAATCTGAAGGTGCAAGGTCAGGACTATACGGCGGATGCATTAACACCTCCCAGCCAAACTCTCGTAATTTTTGCTGAGTGGCTAAAGATGTGTGAGATCTAGCGTTATCATGGTGAAAAACCACACCCCTTCTGTTGATTAATTCCGGCCGCTTTCTCTCAACTTTTTGCTTTAATCTCATCAGTTGTTCGCAGTACAGTTCGGAATTGATGGTCCTGCCTGGCGGTAACAGCTCATAGTGAATAATGCCCTTCCAATCCCACCATACACACAGCATCACCTTGTTGCGAGTTAACCCGGGTTTCGCCACAGTCTGTGAAGCCTGAGCGGCCTTTGACCGCGATCTTTTTCACACGTCCTTGTCGTACGTTATCCACTTTTCATCATCAGTTATCAGCTTCTTCAAAAATGGTTCGGTTTCATTACGTCGTAATAAAGAATCACAAATGAGTACACGGTTCATTAGGTTTCTTTCAGTGAGCTCATTAGGCACCCAAATATCGAGCTTTTTTCTTCAAATGCGACAAAACCGTTTTGGTGGTTAATTCCCAGTTCTCCATCTACATCGTAACTACTGATATGCCGATCTTGCTCCACTTTTTCAAAAATGGCATCAATTTTGTCCGTAACAGGGCGACCAGAGCGACGTGCATCTTTGATATCAAAATTTCTGGATTAAAAAGCTTAAACCAAATTTGCGCTACTCTCACAGATACTACTGCATTAGGTCCATAAACATCACAAATATTTATCGCAGCTTGTGTCGCATTTTCACCTTTTTTGTAGTAAAATTTTAAAATGTATCGAATTTCTTCATTGGATTCACTCATTTTAACAATAAGAAAAACAAATGAAAATCACACATTTTCCTAATTTGAATTTGGAATTGTCTTCTTTAAAATTAAAACTTTTTAATGATACCAAAACCAGCCAGATACAAATGGTATAGCCAAAGAGATCTTATTACAAGTCCATACATACTATATGCGAAAAGACTTTTTCCCCAACCTATTATATATATATTATGTTTGATACACGAATTTTAAGTAGCAGGGTAGTGAAATGGGGAGAGGGGCAGGCATACTTACCCCTACTACAACTCCCATGGTCCGGAGATCTGAAGTATTATTTTTTTAATAAACAAAACCTCACTTATTTTTTCACTAATATTGCAGTTATATCATAGGTCCAAAGTTGAACAATCCTTTCAGTCCAAAAGAAAGCCAGTAATCAACAGAAAAGAACCAAAAACAGTGTAAGTTGTCAAAAAAGAATTATAAATTGTGTATATAAAATAAATAGTAAATGGTTACCAGTTGGTTCTGGCACTCGCCAGCTGCTACCGCGGTATGCTCGCTTGGCTCATGCGCATTGGTCTGGAGCTAACCTAACCTAAATCACTGTTCTAGTCACTGGTCGGGACCTTTCACCACCCATCTCAATAATATTAGTGAAAAAATAGGTGAGGTTATGTTTACCAAAAATTAATATTTCAAGAACTCTGGACCATACAGGTTGCAGAAAGGGTAAGTAAACCTTCCCCATACCCACTCCACCCACCTCCTACTTAAAATTCGTGTACCGAATATGTGAGTAGCAGCCTTGAATATAATTAGAATAATTATAAAACATGTTTCTTAAAAAGTCAGTTAGATTATGCATGCAATAAACTTCTAGAACAAACTCATGTTGTAGCAGCTTAATAGTATAACTGTTATTAAATCAGCCTTTATCATTTACTCTATTGAAGTCTATCCATCAATAAATTGGATACTCATCATCATTGTATTGAAACTTGGTTGTATTTGAAGATGTATTCATTTTAGGGCTTGAGTCTGCTTGACTACTTTTTCTTGCCTTCATGTGAAAAAAAACTGTTTAGTCTCTGGCCCTTCTTGAGACTTAGCACTCAAAGTCTATGGGCACTCATATGATGTCCCATAATGTAAAGCCTTTGCACACAATTCTTTGTTGTCCTTTTACTAGGACATAGCAGAGGCTGTATACTCAAAAATTTGTTCCCCATGTAACTCATCAATTTCCAGCAAAGTATTAAAAATATCAGTGATTTTTGCAGCCATGCCTATGTAAGGTGAATTTCAGAATATGCTTTATTACATTACAAAGGACAATATACATAAAATTGTAAATTAAAAGATTTAACTTTTATGTTACATAGATATTGCTATTTTACACTTATGCATGTTCATTGCCACTATAGAACCTATCATTGTGTATAAACTATGTGCACTAGTAAATTTTTTATGAATTTGCACTTACTAAGCACACATTATCTTAATCATAATAAATCAGTCTTCATGTCACATTCATGGCAAGACATTGATAACACTAGAACAACATTTTATATTCCAAGTTTTACTACCCAAAAGATAATTCAGCTATTATCAAAAAATGGATGATCAATTTAAAGTGATTTACAAATTTGTATAGACAACTAAGAAAACACAATACCCCAATTGGAAGTTGTTGTCACTTAATGGCCAAGGCACCAGTGTATCACTCCAAAGGTGTGTGGTCAAACGAATTTGGTCTAGACCCAATGTGCATATAATTATCATCTACTGATAGCGATAGCAATTATGTATAGTTCTGAACCATGAATAGTATATACTTCTTCATACATGTTTCTACTATATGAAGAGTCTATTATGTCATCCATTTAATTTATATTAGGACACTGTAGACCCCTGTTTTCTAAGAGTTCTGCTAACAGTTTTATTTCTTTCCTGAAAGTAATATAAATGTGGACCCACATCAACATAATAAATACAACAACTAAATATTTTTGGAAATACCTCAGGAACATTACTTCATTACACACAAAAAGTCATTCAAATTACAATTAATATTTTTTATGTCAAATGATTTCATTTTAATTATACAATTATAACATAACTGTATAGAACGCAAAAATGACCTCCATTAAAATTATTGAATTATTTAAATTCAATAATTTTTATTCAAACAAAGTTCCACTGGAGAACAATTTTTGAAGGTCATACATATAAGTTCAAAATTAAGTTACTTCCAATTCTATGTACACCGCTTTGTGATGAGTTATCGCTGTTTAAGGAATGCTAACTATTCTTTTACTACATCTTCATCTAAATATAAGCTACATTTATTTTGTGAGGAGTTAATGCAGTTGTAGCAAACAGTGCACAACAACAACAAAAAAGTATTATCCATCATCATTGCCATAATAAAAATCATTAGATAGTTAAGGAGTCATCTTTTATTGACCTAAATAATGAGTATTCAGTTGTATTGGGACATTTATATGAAGCATTGAGCTACCCAAACAAAGAAAAAGACATTATATGATCTAAGTGTATTGCCTTATATCTCACGTATTATTGACAATGAATTCCATTAGATTTAGCACATACTATGATGTCATCACATATGTTGTTCCTTTTTTAATGCTGTTTATCGAAAAAGTAAACATTTGCTTAAAAGAGCATTGTTTAATTATGATGAAGTATGAACCATCATAGGCTCTTTTCTGTCTATTCTACCCTACATAGGTAATTGGATTTCTATAAAGAAAAAAGATGGATAAATTGTTATGTTGCTTATTAATTTTATTCTTGTGTCAATCTGCCAATGTAGTTAAATTGAGAATATAAAATTTTAGAGTATAATTATTTAATATGGCGTCTGAAATTATTATGCAAAATATTCATAACCTATAAAAAAAGCTGTTCTGAGCTGATGAATAAGAAGTAGGTAAGACAAACAATATATTATATTAACTGCGGCACGGCTGGTTTTACCCAGGGGTGTAAGGTATCCGAAGCACCTGGACGCAGGGGCATATAGGGCGCGAAAGCCGAACTAATTATACAAACAAATAATATCACGCCTGTTTACCATGGGGGTAGGCAGAGACTATGGATCTCCATCTCCACTTGCGACAATCCTGGCAAACAACTTTCGCTTCACCTACTTTCATTAACCTCTTCATACATGCTCGTTTATTTGAGATGCTTTTTACCTGACCCCTCTTTAACACTTCTGATATTTGATCATGGTGTGTTCGTCTCGTTCTACCGGCAACAATTCTAACATTCACAATACTGTCATACACCTGTTTTGTGATTCTACTTTTATCCATTCTCTTACATGCCCAAACCACCTTAACATTCTTTTTTCAACTCTTGTTATTGCATCTTCTTTCAATCCACAATGTTCCCTTATCACACTGTTCCTTATCATATCATTCAAGCTAACCACACATATACTTCTCAAAGCTCTCATTTCAACTGCATGCTTCTTCTGCCATACCCAACTTTCACTGCCATATATCAGGGTTGGCACCAACACCCCTTTATGGACAGTCAAGCGTGCCTTTACAGACACTTTGTGGCTGTTCATAAAAGAGTTTAGCGCTCCATTCACCTTATTACCTGCTATAACTCTCCTTTCAATATCCCTTTCATGCTTTCCGTCTCTGGTAAACATGCAGCCTAATTATAGTTAACTAACTAACTAATTATGGGTACCTACAATACCATGAGATGGCGGAAAAAAAGTAAATAAAAAAAATCGATAAGAAGCGCGTTCCAATGTTTGCATCCCGGCGCTCAATATGGTTAATTATTATTACAATACCGACTTATTCGCATTTGTTTTTAAGCGACTAATTTTAGTTTATTACGATGGAGACGATCTTGACTTATGAGAGATTTAGTTGGTATATTTGGATAGTTAACTTGCTTTTTCTATTTCGGTTTACTTTATACTCTAGGGAACATTTCTATTAAAATTTCATGATAATATTCCCCTGCAAGACGAAAAAATATATTTTTTGCAGTTACACTTAATATTCACCTTATCTTCAACGCCTGTTATAAATATAATTTTAATTAACTTGCGTTATATATTATATAAATTTTAGTTCGCGAATGCCACATAATAAAATGACCGTTGCGTGGTTGATCGTGGGAGCTCCAGGAAATAAGGATGAACATCTTGTCGACGGCGAGCCGTGCGATTTTAGAGATGAGGTGTTGGCACCAGATCAAACAGTTCCTCGGAACACTCTCCGTTGTACAGGCAGTAGAATACGCAGAGGGACGCAAAGTCTCTCCGAAGGCTAAACAATTCTAATTGCGATTCCAAAAGCGATTTTGCGTCCGTGGTGTTGTAAAGAAGAATTTTGCAGATGTTTTTGGACTAGAGAAAATAAATAAACAAAGAGACTCTGCTTTGAATTAGATTTCCTTAAAACAAACAGAATTTTAGACTTGCCTGATGATGATACTATATTATACCTATCTACTATGATATTTTAGTTTTTAAGTACTGCTATGAGCTAATCGAAATGTGTCTTTTTTTAACTTTTGCTAATTATTTCTAATAACTTGTAAAAATCTACTTTCATTACCAACTAGACTGGAGCATCTAGATTAAAAATAATATATTATACATACATGGTTTTGCGGTAAAACTAATTTAATTCGTTCCATTCTACAGATTCATTACAATAGTTTCTGATAACAATATAATGTACTCGTAAATGAATGCAAAAGAAACATTTGTCTTGCTCGTATTCATGGTGTAAACAGCAATATTTATAATTTTACTGTGTAATCAAGTCCATTTTTACAGTATCTGCTAGTTTTCCAAAAAGGGAATTCATATGATATCCCCATGTCCGTCTCTATGCCAGAGTCCTTTTTCTCAGAAACGACTATATGATAAAATTTAATAGGAATACTGTGCTGAGAGTTGAATTAAGTCAATAGGTGGCGACATATTATTGACATACTAACAATACTGTCCACCTTCCCCCTGTAGCTTTTGAAAAATGGGGTGAAATTTTTATAAAAAAAATATTGAAAAACATTAGTTCGGACAAGGATTGTTTAAATTAAATGATTTTTAGGGTTTCGTACCCAATAACAAAAATTGTGGACGTTTGTGGCCCCCACGGAACGCTTCAATGTGTATGGTCCGACAGGCACTTGAACTTGTCTGAACATAGTGTCTAGATGAAATAATTTTTTAGCATACGGTTTTAAAGTACCTCACATAACGACAGATCATCAATACATAAATTTAAAGTTGAAAATATATTTTTTTGTTATTACTGGAATTCTTTTAAGGGACCTATATATATGATTTCTGTTGAACATAAGGGCATATTGTAGACAGATCAAATGTACGTTATAAGAGTTATGTTTCTATATATTTTATTGCTGAGTGTCATTATTTACGCATGCAGGTAGAAAAGTGTACATGAAAATTTTAAAAATCTGTCGTTAACTTGCTGATCGGGCACATAAGAAAAGCCATTAATAAAATCTTGGTATTTTTTAGTCTGCTTTTGACTTTAAGCGTTTAATCAAATTTTGAGATAGGATAGTACTTAACAAAGATTGGGTATTATAAATATTATAATACCAACGTTATCGCTTATGAAAATATTTGATGGCTTTTATTACAAAATCAATACAATACGCCATACGAGTGTTTTATCATTTTGGTACACTCTTTGCATATTACACGTACAATATCTATATTTGAAAATTATTTTATTATCCATACTAATCGTTTCTCTTGCGCACCGTGGGGATTTGGAATGAGCTGCCCAGCCGAGGTTATCCCACATCGGTACGATATGGGGGTTTTCAAAAAAGGTGCCATAAAATTTCTTCCGAGGCCGGCAGCACACTGATAACACATCTGATGTTGCAAAAATCCATAGGAGACGGTAATCGCTTTCTATCACGTGGGCCATCAGCCTGTCTGTTGTACTCTCAACAACAAAATAAAATATTAAATAGATGTGAAAGTGATTTTGCTTGTACCTTTTTACGGCCTTAAGAATGAACCGATTTCATGAATTTTTAATGCATAAAATACTTTAGAACTGAATATAACACATATTATAATCAATTTGAAAATAATTTTCATATAATAGAATGGGCGCTAATATACTATTTAATGTATTACCTTTAAAATATCACGGTAAAAATATAAACTTTTAAACAATAATACGCTATTTGACTCGTTTAAGTTACTACATAAATATTAACAGGGCCGTCTTTACCAAGGGGTGCAGTGCAAGAGAAACCTAGGGGGCGCAAGCTGATCAACACCCACACACAATTACTATGCGTAATCTACTAGTTTTTAAAATTACTGAACTTCATCTCAACTCGATCACTGAAAACATAATGAATTATTACTAATTTTATTTTTGTTATTACTGGATACGCAGGCTGATTTTTACACCCCGGCGCCCAATGTGGATAAGACGGTCCTGCCTATTAGTAATACAAAAAATTGCATTTATGAAGCTGTATCTAATTTTTGTAATCGTGTGTATTTTTATTCTCTGTAGCATCGAGGGCGAATACGTGCCGTTGCCAGGCGACGAGGTTATATACCGACTGTGCCCAATCCCGCCCAAGTTTGAGAAGTACCAAGCGGTCCACGTGAGGATAGTCCACCTGACGCCAGAGAAGCATCTCAAATGGGACGAGCCCCCACTGTAACACGCATACGGGAAGTTTTAATCTAGCATTTTCTATATAATTTGCAAGGACCTCTCTGCTGGTATACTTTTCCTTGCCTCATACGTCTTAATCTTAACTACTATAATGTATAACTGACAATCTGTGTGTTATGTATACTCGTTGTATCTATTTGTCGAAAACATTGTCCTCCGCAGCGCATTCTTCGTGTGGTGTTCCACTGTTGATTTTGATTTTCATATTAATATGAAATAATTCCTATCCAACATATGTGTGTATTAAAACACAAGCAATTCTTTATATTTTTTATTTATTTAATTTATTATTTTGATTAAATAAATAAAAATGGAGTTTCAAATTGAATGTCATGTTGAAATCAATTGAAATAAGTAATACTCTTTTGTGTTTCCATACCATTATAATTATGATTGCATAGACAAGGATAAGAAAAAGAAACATGAATCGTAAAACGAATAATGATTCAGATTTTTTATTTTTAAATATCGTTTTCATTTAAAGAAATAATTTTATTTATGTAGACAATATTTAATGTGAAAATCAACTATTACAAATATTTAGTCTAAGTGACTTTTAAGGTATGTTCTCACTGTTCATGAGTTGGCAGATTTTTGTATAAGAATCAAAACCTGTCCTCTTCCTAAATGTCGTAAACAACCTTCGCCAGAATATAGTTTTTAATTAACCCAAAAATATTAACAACGTATTATAACATAGATAATATGTGTCAACTATTTGCGGTGAGAAAACAACTTCAAAGTCCTATATTAAATGTGACCTATGCTGTCTTCAAACTTTATTCATCGTATGTATGGTCTGCGTAAACCATATAGATGCCTGGCTCGTCAATTTTAAATGTGTTGATACACTGATCGAGATAAATACAACGTAATAACAAAAAGCTCAAAAAATAGTGTTGCAACGAATATTCGGGTTCCTTTTTACTGTTTGATTTATGTTAAAATTAAATGATTTATATTTTTATATTCATTTAGATTTTACAGGGCTGCAATTTGAAAGCTTGACTTAATATAATTTTAAGTCGATTATATTATTGTTATATTTACGTATCTGATTTAATATACTGATTAATTTTTAACAATTTATCAAATTATGTTACGAAAAAACCTAAAATAATTGCAGTTTTTGTAATATTCAGCTTATCTTTAAAACATCTATATCGATATATTAACGTATTCCCGCCAGCCACTGATATTTTAGTCGTATTTAATATCATTTAATATCGGTATATTATAGGGGAACCTTTAAAGTTGTTGACACCCCAGTACAATGATTGGCATCCTATCATTTTATTCAAAACATTAAGAAATCTTAATATATTTTTTTGTATCCAAACAATGATAATAATATTATTATTCTATGGCTACATAATAAAACAGACTTCAAAAACTAAAAAGTATAAAATAACTTATTTTTAAAGCTATTTCAGTATTTGCGTAATTAATAGTAGAAAATAAACAAAATAAAACAAAATATAACAAAAAACGAAACTGAACTCAAAAGTAACTTAAATGCAAAAATAAATATTTTATGGGTAGGCCTACGATAGGTGCCGCGCGCCTTAAAAAATATAGGCCCCAAGAAACGGGAACGGAATAAATTTTCATAAAATGAAAGCTACTGGGCCAAACTATGTTACATTTTTATGGGACAAAATGGCAACTATTCCGCATAAAACTAAAGAAGAATCACGTAAATCCGATCATAAATCTCAGCGTAATCGGTGTACATACATTAAAAAAATACCAATCAAGTTGAGAACCTCCTCCTTTTTGAAGTTGGTTAAAAATATAAAGTATTAAGATTTTTAATATCTTGAGTAAATTGACTGTTTATCAAATATGGTTGGGGTGTCAACAATGGTATGGCTTACCCTATATACAAGTTATGATGCAAATATATGTTCTGCATTGCGAGAACAAAGTCGTATTTCTTTTTTATACATTCGCCGTATATTCAGTTTTGTGCAAATACTACTATCCGTTGCAACTGTAATAAAAATAAATCTTTAATTCAATTAAAGACATGACTAAGGTTGTAACAATTTTATATAAATTAATCGTTACCGTATAAATTCAGTATTTTAATACAAGTAAAAAAAGTGAGAAGCCAACATGTGGTGCTAAATTTTCGAAGGTTTTACCATCGTCATAAGATTTTGATAACAGTATTTCATACAGTGAGCGGTAATGGCTTCTTACGGTGTTTTACGATTGTCGTATAGTGTCGTTCGTGTTTGGCCTAATTTTATCGTCCCCTCATACGTATGTACATGTATGTAGTTTATATTATATATTTATAAGTCACTATACCAACGCAAAATAAGGAATGGCTGTTAATTCCTTTTTAAATTTTATAGATTCAAATGAATTAGTATAAAATTAAATATCCAAGACTTGAAATACATACAAAATAATGATTATTTTTTTATTGTAAGGATCTTGTAGATATTTGGTTTTTGAGTGGATCTTAAAAAAATTCTGTGCAGTCTTGTTTTCGAAATTAACAATAATTATAGGGTTTACTTAGTTTTTAACAACAGTTTCATGTCATGGGATAAAAGTCTTAAATGTTTAGTGAATATTTTTTTGAGCTGCCACAAGTAATATAGTAAGTAATATGACGTTAGTCGAAACTTCCATGGTAACATGATTAAAACAATTGGATTGTTTCGCTTTTGATTTATTCAGGTTATAATTTATTACACTGATAACTTTTGTCTGATGATTGAAAAATAGACCCGAAAACAAGTGGATGTGTTTCAAGGGTCCTCCACCTTTGACCTGTAGTCTATTTGCTAATAGATTACGGGCTAAAACCACAAGCCGAGCGAAGCATATTATTAAAAGAAAGCGCTACTAAAGAACTGTAAAGTGGCGTTAACGTCGAAATAAAATTCAAATAAAATGCTGCGCTTAAAACCGGTAAAACTTAGTTTTAATTATTTGTACTAGTCGCGAAAACTTAAGAAAATACTAGTAAAGAAGTTTTGGATTAGTCACTCCTTATACTGCGGGGGTAAGCTTGCGTCCACACCTGTATCATTTGGCCGATTGATCTTAATTTTTAGACGAGACTTGTTTATAGATGCTATCCGTATCTATTTTGTTTTCATAGGGTAGCGGACAGACAAATAATGTTGGCATTTATTGTACATTGTGTCCACATCCCTTTTTTTGACGAGGAGAAATCCACTTACGAATATCTCACCGTTTGGGGCTCATAGTGAGGGCGTGTTCTGCCCTGGTGAAGGTAGGTTACCACTGCCGGAATACCCACTAGAACTCCCCGTGTTCCTTCCATTTGCTTATAGCCTGGACCGCGAGAAATGGCTGTCGTCTACTCCGCATTGGTCCTGGCTGATGCCGGCCGAGATGACCTCGTCCATTATCACTGCAAGGCGCAAACTCCTCTCCCTCATCCGACGGCTTTAAAAGCAAGCGGACACTGTGTCCACATCCCTATTTTAAGTTACGTCGTTGCAAAGGATAGGGTAATTTTTTCGTTCAAACCAGTGAGTTGGGGTAACCCAACGATACGACGGCGATGATTGAATCAATTAAAATCGTACAGGTATGGTCGCCCCATTATAGGTAGTAAGCATGCGTTGTGTCCCGTTGTGGTATAGGCTATTATTGATGTACTTACATAATATTTTAAAGCATTTGTAATTATTATAGTGATTGTAGCTTGTATTTTTCCACAAAAAAGACACAATTTTATTATAAAGTCGATAAAATGACAAGATTTATTTTTTACACTATTGTAAGTGTCAACGTATAATGGTATAATGTTTCGTGCACATTTTAATGTTTCATATAGCTATGTAATCTATGTCGTCTTAGATGTTAGTTTCCTTCTCTACATACTTAATATCAACAAAATTTCCCCGCTTAGCGAATATATGGGAAAAGTAATTATTGTTGATCTGAACAAAGTAGGTATGGAATTATTGTGTTTTTAATTTCATGTCATTGTAATTTAAGAGGCATTCTTATAGTTAGCAACAAACTTTATAACCTCTCCGGAGCCCCAAATCTGCTATTACATTTGTATCGGAATACTTTATAAACATTGTTTTCCTGCTATTAGTAGTATACTGAAAAACTAGCAAGATCAAAAATTATAGAGTCGATGGTCCACTTTTTTTAACTTCGATTCGTTAATTAAATAGGGATTTCCGAAACAATGTTTAATCCCTGTACTGCATGTATTTAGTATATTGATATTTTACAATGGAAGTTAGCAGTCAAGTTGTTAATTGTTAGTAACCTAACGAACAAAATGGCCAATGTAACTCAGTCAATCGAGATGTAAAATATTAGTACAATTTTGAGACACGTAACGATTTCATAAAATTAATATCAATATTCTTGGTGCTAATTTACTAAAGGATCCATTTAAACAACAAGTCAAAAAATGATATTACCCTATGTAAGAGCAGCCTAGAGCCCATATTACTGTGCTAAATAAGCTGATATTGTATAAAAAAGTGTCTTGCTTACAACTTATTTAGGTTGGGCGCAAACAGGCCACAGACCACAGCCACTGATGGCCAGCGACAAGCAGTTCCCACGCTTTTTCATCCATTTTGTAGGGACTCGCTGCACACGTGTAGCCGTTGGCACGTTTGCGCGCAACCTAAGGCTATAAAGTTTGTTCTAGTTTGCCTATGGAAACTCGAATACTTTGGAACTTTTCCATCCAATCAAATTAAAGTAAATCAATGGTAAGATCTCAGACGAACGAATAAAATTATAGACTACGTTAGCAAGTGTTAAATGAAGTGAAGAATTTTTTGAAAACTTGTGTAGTATACGCGTGGTTTGCGTCTGTGTGGTTAATAGTAATGTACACTGAAAACAATTCCACCTCCACCGTACTAATTAAATTATTTAATACCTTCCCGTAATGCACTGCGGCGCGATCGGCTTCCTTTGGCCGACTTCACTCTTAGAGTTCAGGGCTCGGTCTATTTTGTTCGTCTGGTGATATGTCAAATATTGGAAAGTTTATAATTAACACTTACACTGCATTGCCTGCTTTTTACGAATTATTTCCACAATTTTGGCTCCAAAATTTACACGGGCACACTTTCAAATATTAATGATAATTTTTCCAAAACATTTTATTGTAATCAATGCAGTGTTGTCATGCTTGTATTTATTTTATAGCATTAGTAAATTTCTGCAAATAAACGGAATATGTGTAAGCTAAAATTAGTTTTATTTGAATCTTTATTTTATCTTTAAATCAATTAATCCTATAATGTTAAATAAAATTGAATATAATCATGACTTTTAAGAGGTTTGCACGGTTTGTCCCATTTGCCAAGGTCATGAATATTTAAGTATTAGTAATTTTCAAACAAATTAGCAATAAAAGCGGCACCCCTCTTTACACTACATCCTACCCTTAATCAATTTGTAAGTCTTTGAGTAACACCATCGCATTTAGTTAAGTCCAAAAATGTTTATACATTAAAAGCTAACTTTTTGTTTAAAACTATAATCCGTGTAATAATGAGAAATCTGATAGAATGAACCGGAACTAATAGGGTAGAAAGTCTGATTATCAATCAGTAAGTATGTTCTAGTTTATCAATATTATTCAAGCCGACAGAAGTAAAAACGTTATGTCTGTAATATGGGTCATGACGGTGAGACGTGGTTTTGCGTGTGAATGGAGCGCTTGGGCTCTCATTAGCATTTCATAGCAAGGTCATGCCAACAGTGTGGGCACGTTATTTATCATGGCAAAGACGATATCAAGCGTTTGTATCCTGTCATGTTACTGAACTGAGTGGGACAGTGAGTAGATAAGTCTTATAAGTAAGTATAAGTTCATCAAGAACTATATATTACTTTCACAAGATGATTTATATAAGTGAATAGAACTGTACAGACGTAGATAAACACACGCACATACTTAAACTCTGTTACTGCTTTGTATTTATTATGGTAGAGCCTCATCTGGGATAATGTTACAGATATACATATACGCAGATGTGGCGATGGGTGTAGTGCGTTATTTGTGATGCGATATTGTTGTTAATAGTTAATGACGTTAAACATTAACAGATAACATATGTATACACACTAATGCAACAGCGTTCTTTTTAACGCTTTAAATAAGACGCATTCGCCCACAGACAATATCTTAAACACTATCGTAAGTGCGGCTCCAGCATTAGAATATAAAACTATAAATGTGAGAAGCCCCTGATTTTCGAAACCGGCTTAATACCTACCTCAGTAATTAGAGACTTCAACATATCTTACTGTATCGGATTTTTCCCGAAAAAAACATTTATTATTATTATAGAAATATGTGAATGTGGGTTTTTGTACAATGGCAGAAATAGCTATCAGCTCCCAGACGGGTCGTCCGGTCGTTTATCGACAATTTGCCATAAACTGCTATCCTCGCGTCGCTAATAATAATAAAATCGACGAGACTTCTATCGGTTTCAACAATGAAAATAAAGCGTACACTGTACTACCATACAAGTAGTTAAAACGTGCAGGAATTGAACCCAAAGTCGAACAATGGCCAATGAGGTAATTTCACACTACGATAATGGAATTTTCAATGTCAAAACGCTTTGTAAACGAGATGTTTTATCAATGATCAATGAGATTTTAAACAACCTATACATAATTTATAAACAAGATCATAAAAACAAAGTTATTGCCTACAAGGTAATTTATTGAATGGAAACTACCAAAATTTTTATTACTATTTCTTAAACTCATGACTACAACCCAGCCATAACATACACACAACATTGTGACTTGTTAATAGCTCACTATCACTAATTTATTGTCAATATTATAAAAAAAGCTGAGTCATCCTAAAATTGTAAAATAAAATAAAATCTAGAACACGAACTAACTTTTTGCCTTCTGGCAAAAGGTATGGGTATAATAATAAAGAAATAAAACAGGATGTGTGTACATAATTTATTAGCAAACGACAATTAAATTATAAATACTCAATACAAATGGCCATTATTGGTAATTTATTAATTCCGAATAATCCAATAGGATACTTAAAGCTAAATTTTCTCGAATTAGTGATGTTTTTCTTGATTTAAATTTCAAATAAAATTTATTTAGTTGTATTTAAGACGCTGCTTTAAATGTGGGAAAAAACGTCATGCTTATTCTTTTACAATTTTTTTAAACACACTTTCTATATTGCCTTATTAACTGCAGCACTCAAGAGCTTAATAAAACAGTTACTTTAAATAGCAATAGAAATTTATGATTAGAGGGTTGTGTCTATCATTGAATTTGTTTTTTCAAAATAACCGCCACGCATTTTTATTGGCGGCGTACAAAATAGACGAGTTGACCGTCCATCAGGAAAGTGGTTATTGTCGCCTATAAACACTTCAATTTTATTGGTGTTACCAATGTGCTGCCAACCTCGATGGAATTTTAGAATAGAATATCATTTATTGCATAAACTGTCACATACATAATTTAAAGATGTTGTGTTCTTTGTAGGAACGACAGTCCTTTCGAACGTGCAATACAGGCAGTTTATAATGTTGTCTGGGCATTATATAATATTATTATTGAATTCTTCTATTATTCATTACAAAAAAAACACATTATTAAAAATACTTATATAAATCTAACATTAGTTAACTAGTCAATTTCAAAAAAAAAAAAAAATTATAAGCCATAAATTATGGTATAATTATTTATCTGTAATTAAATAATTAATTTAATATTGTTTTTTAGAATTAAAATTTTCTGTAAGGGAGTAAAAGCATCTGTTAATTAACCATTCTGCGAGCTTTCTTTTAAATAATGGTATGTTTACTGTTACTTTTTAAACGACCCCATATCGTAGTGCTCCTGGGAACACCTTAGCTGAGAGTTGGGAGCTTATTTTGAACCGCACTAGACAAACAACTTGTAAGTATGAAATAATCTAATAGAATTTTTTTTATGTGAATTGCAAGCAATTTAAATATTAAGTCGAAAAATCTAAACATTCATATTATCATTATTTATGCTTAAAGGACGATCCGACTCTTCAGTGCTGCAGTAAGAACTTCACTTTAAAACCTACCGTATGACACACGACATATAATCATAATCAATCATGAGCTGAGCTTAACCTGGATGTAACTAAACAGAAAGGATGGAGACAAATCTATACTGACTACAATGGTATTTTTAAGTCTTTTATTCGTTATATTTAGCATTCACCAGAAATTACTGTTTTTATTTGATGAGACTCGAATAAAAATAGTCAAGAGATGCTTACTTACTATATTTATATCAAATGAATAAGAGTAAAAAGACAATCTGTAATATATAGTTTTGTAGTGAGTCGTTTACGTTAAAACGGCAACTATTGCAGAACCGTTTTAAATATTTTTACAATTTAATAAACAATATTTGAAGTCTCGGTGGGGGTAAAGGACTGGCTTCTCTTTCTAATACCGTGGCTTCAAATCCTGCCAGAAACTTATGAATGTTCAAAGCGTCATCATCGCTTTCTGACCTAGTGCATAGATATTAATAAAAAATTATTAACCCACTATTAGGCTCAGACCTCCCAGTTCCACGAGAGACGATTTTCTACTTGTCATACTTGTACAATGGGGTTAGGCGGATTACACACATCGATAATGTTCAATGTCAATGTTCTTATTTACTCATGATGTTTTCCTTAGGACATTAGACTTCTATATTGTACATATTTAAAATATAATTCTGCAAAAATAGCTGTTTTAAGCACACTATTTTATGAATCTACAACCAGTTTAAATTCAGCCATCAAACCACTTCCAAGTATTTATATGATTTGTAAATATTGTATTTCACACCCTCTAACAGACACGTGTCCAAATTAAAAAAAAAACGGTGTCAAAATAACCATACAAACAAATCAAACATTTCTTATAAATGAACTAAAAAATAAGATAAACATTATAAAATATATGTATACATAAAGGTACATAGACAATAATTCACATATTCTTATTTTAGTCTCATTTGCTTAAAGCTTATGTCCCGTACATTGGCCGTACAATATGTCGTGGGGATAACTTAAACACAGTTTAAAGGCTTGTTGAGCCTCACACTCGTCCATTATTGTGTTTTAACTCTAACAGTTGTAGGAAAGTGGTTTAAACACGTCTTCACTTCATTATAGCTGCAACAACTATTTATGAATCATCAAACAATAATTCTTTAAGCGTCGATATTTAATCTGTTGGACATTATCTTTTACAATTGCAAAAGGAGTTTTTGGCGGGAACTGAAAGGAGATGATGTGCTGTGCATTTTTATATTTTTTAAAAATGTGTAAAATTACTCTAAAATGATACTCAATAGTTGTAGGATATTGATAGTTTTTGAGTATTAATTATGTGTTTTGTGAGAAATCTGAACTGTATAGTTAAATATGGCCTTTGGAGTTGTCACAAGAAGTCCGTTTAATGGCACCAGCTGATAACCTACACTTCAGCCGTGCATATATGCGTAGCATAGGCTTATGAAAATGAAGAAACTACATTTGAAAAACCTGTGAAGTGCCGAATATCCAAAACAGACTTGGCTTAAAAGTCTAGAAACCAAGCCATAAAATAAATAAAAAATATAATCACAAAAGTAGTCGTTGCTTTAGGAATATACTGTTTAAATTTAAGGCAATTTTCTTGTTATTTTAATATATAAAGAGAATAGAATTTTAGGTTTATGGATACACTGCTCATATATTTAACCATGCAGGAACGGAGAACGAATACAATTTCACCGAGCGGCCTGTCGTAAGAGGCGACAAAACAACCCACCAGCTAGGTGGTAGGACATTTGCCCGTCTGGATAGCTACCAACCCTGGTCAAGAGTATGCCGCCATAACAACCTTGAGTTGTGTTCCAGCATCAGTGGCCAGATTCCAGTCTCCCTTCCTAAAGATGGGAGCGGCAGCACATTGGTAGCACCTACACCTGTTGCAAATGTCCATAACCGCTTTCCATCAGTATAGTATGGTAGCTGTCTGCCTGTCTGCTGGTCTCATAGAATAAAATAAAAAAAATGAAATAAGCAATGAATTGTGTGATAGAGAGAACTTTCTAATAGCCATTCTTAGCCAAACATCTCATTAATAATCCTGCCATATCAATTGCCGAGTATGGTATGGTGCTTGTATCTTAAGTATAAATGCATATTTGCACTGAACAGATATATATTGCATTGTAATTTAGAACAGACACTATAAATTATCAATGAAACTTCGTATTTTGTCTCTAAATAACAGCATTCAGCATAGTATACATATAATAAAACTGTAGAGGTCGAATTTCTGTATAATGAAAAAAATGCTAAAAACCGAGTCAGGGGGATGTAAGAAGTGAAATAGAACTAATTTAGTTTTTTTTTTAATTTTATGATTCTCTGTTTGTCTGTCTGTTTGTACCGGCTAATCTCCGAAACGACTGGACCGATTTAAATGAAATATTGTATGGTGGTAGCTTATATCCCTGGTCAACATATAGGATACTTTTGATCCCGAAAAATTAAAGAGATCCCTGGGATAGTTAAAAAACCGCACCACATGGACCAAGTCGCGGGCATCAGTTAGATTTTTTTTTTTTTTGATAGGGATGAGATAAAAATCTACTAGAGATGGAACTTAACAATCTCAACGAGTACCATATATCACATATTTATTTCGGATACGCATATAGTGATATGGTATACATATCATCATCTTCATGCATCGGTTATTTAAATTCAAATTCAACAGTTTTTATTCAATAATAGAAGAAAGAAGTTAAGAATGGGTAATACAATATCTGTAGCGAACACTAACAATCAATACTTGTACGAGATTAAGACAGGTGTAAACCACTTTATACAACATTATTTCGACTATTCCATTAAACCTCGTAACAAGGGGTTGTGTCTACATCCATTACTAACGCATGCATTTTTATGTCTTCTACAAATATCAAATGATGTTTCTCTATTAGACTTCACTAATACAATTTTGTAGTGTATAAATAATGAATTACATATATAAATTTTACTAATTGATTACTATATTAATTTTGCTGTGTATATTTCTTATATTGTAACCTTATTATAAGGACACTATAGATAGCTTTTTGTCAACTGGCATATAATGACCTAATAATCTATCTATATGGAAATCGTTGCAAATTTTCTATTCGCCTGACAATGTAAGTCTTAATTTCACCTAATAATCTATCTATATATGGAAATTGTTATTATTTTTTATCACCTGACAATGTATTATTTTCTTATCGCTGTTCATTTAACACGAGTAATGTAGACGTAGAATTTCTACAATACGAAGGATATATTAAATTTCTCCCTCATGCGAAATGAATTTACATCATAAGGTAAAAGTTATCACACCATCTTTTACCCTATGATGTAAATTCATTTCGGATGAGGGAGAAATTTAATATTTTTCACTCTTTTGGCAGAATATCGACGTTTTTCATGCCGTAGGCATCTGGTGTTGTTTCTATAAAATTAAAGCTTGAAACAAAAACTTGAGGATTTTTTTTTCACAAAAGTATATTGCCATAACTTCAATAGAAATAATCTCAAGTTTCTACCAACGGTAAAATATGGTGAAAATCTACTAATATTCAAATGATATCCATCACGTATAACCACATATAGATAGATTATTAAAATCAGCTAATCAATGAGTGACTTCAGGAAGACGTCATTTCTCTCATCTGTCAAATGCTACAAAAAACTGAGCATAATATTTCGATAATTGTCCATCAAGTATTACAAAAACTCGTTGTATATTCAAGTTTAAAATGATTAATATATAGTGTATATATATTATTGAGTTTATTAACTGGCAGTTACATGTGCAGACATTGTACACATCACCATGGAAGAAGAATTATTGGGAGACAATCATTCAGTAGAAATGTAACATAATTTTATTATTTTAAACATATATTTTTACACCCAGTAAACCATTTAAGAGTAATATAAATTTATTTTTAGTTTTAGTTTTAAATTCCTTCGCCTATCCATTGCCCATAATTTGCGCTCTGTGATACGTATCGAAAACTTATGACACCTGCACACACTTCATCCTATTATGATAATTCTTTTACAGTGCAGGCTGTCAAAGTTTGGAATATGCTGCCTTTTATTGTCAGAGAGGCCAAATCCTTACCAACATTTAGAAATTTACTCAGAAAACACTATTTGACCATAAATAGCTATGTCTGATTCACACAATATAATCATGTTTATACATTTATTATAATAACTTATGTATTTTGAA
Organism: Dendrolimus houi; assembly: GCA_039645545.1. Taxonomy (NCBI): domain Eukaryota; kingdom Metazoa; phylum Arthropoda; class Insecta; order Lepidoptera; family Lasiocampidae; genus Dendrolimus; species Dendrolimus houi. The sequence continues at coordinate 7,036,137 of CM077122.1, forward strand.
ACATATTATTGTATATGTGTGTATGTATATATATATGACTATATATATATATATATATATATATATATATATATGACTTTGTATATATGTATTTATTTGTATATTTATTTCTTATATTAATTTGAGTATATCATACATCGCTTGATTCAAATTTCTTTGATGTAGGTTGCCTGGAAGAGATCACTTTGAGCGATAAGGCCGCCTATTGTATTGCCTAGAAAATATTGTAAATGTGGTTTGTTTTTGTAATTGTATATTTTGGTGTGCAATAAAGTGTTCTGTCTCTCTCTCTCTCATTTTTAATTTCATATTTAAACACAGTTGTTTAAATATGTCTTTTTTTTGTGAAGCTAGAAAACGCTTAGACGTTCATGGAAAATGGTTACCATTCCCTATTTTTATTTGGTATGTTATATTGTAGCTGTTTGTTGTTCCTTTAAATAAAAAAATAGGCGTCTACAACATCAATGGCGCATCTAACGCGTTGCTACCTTTAGGATGGGATAGGATAGATATATTAAAAATACATCATTACACACACACACACACACTCTCGCAACGATTTCTTCATATATTAATTTTAACTTAATAAAACTATGGTTTAACGGTTTTAAGTGTGGTAATTTATTTGATTTTAGCGTTGGTAAATTACATTAGGCTCCCATAGAGTAAATAATAACCATAAACAAAATTAAAACTAAATAATTAAAATTAACAAGATGGGGGTAGGCTAAATAAAACTTTAACAACTCTCATTGACACTTGACTGCTTTGTCTTCCGTGATCACGGCTACTGAAAAGTGGCCGAAACGTCGGAATAATAAAAATCAAATAGATTACCGCGCTTAAAACCGTTTCAATGTAGTTTTATTATGTATACTAGTCGTAAAAACTTACGAAACTTAGTTTATTCTAGTATTCAATAGTATTTTATTTGTAAATTACGTATGCCATCGTATATGCTCTACAAATGCGAAATTCTGTAATCTATTAGTTTTCAAATCGTGCAGAAGATATACAGAAAATAAGTTTACTTAAATATTATTTTTTTAGTTCAGATATTCGTGAATAAATTAATGCTAAACTAAATCAACAAGTTTTCACAGCAGTTTTATATGTGAAATTACATTGAGACAATATTAATGACATACATACATATTACTACGACTGTATGCCATGGGGGTAGGCAGAGACGTAGGATCTCCACTTGCGAAGATCCTGACAAACAACTTTCGCTATCGCTTTCATCTATTTTCATTAATCTCTTCATGTATATACGATTATTTGAGGTGCTTTTTACCTGACCTTTTTTTAATACTTGTGCTATTTGATCGTGGTGTGTACCAGCGCCAACTCTACCATTATAATTTCTATCATAGTATTCTTCTTCCATGATATTGCTTTGTAAGGGTGAAATAGATGAAATTATCTATATATTTCAGACCTTCTCATAATGCCATATTGAAGTTAATACAATGCTTTTCGACTCATCATACCGACCGAGTAATAACTCTAAAATCAGTCACAATGCTGTATAATTAGTTTTTATTACATACATGAGTTTGATACCTGCCAACCAATTTCTTCAATGACCAATACAGTCTATTTTCCGTTTGTTATGTTTCCATTCTGTAACAAAAAACATTATTATTGGTCATGTTGACACATAGATATGAATAAAATAACTATTTAAAATATGAATTCGACTCATCTCATCGTAAATCATAATTAAAATGAACAAGTTGGGGGTAGGCTAAACAATAACTAACCTTAATGTTACTTATTTACACTTGACATCTTTGTCTTCCGAGCATTACGACTACTGAAAAGTGTTGGAATAATAATCAAATAAATACTGCGCATAAAATCGTTGAAACATAGTTTTATTATGTGTACTAGTTGCAAAAACTCAAGAAAAAAACTATAATTAAGTTAATTGCGAAACTGAAAATAAACATTTTTTTTAATTTAATTTTAAAAGTACTTAGAACATATGGTTAGGTTAGCTCCATTGTATATTTTCTTAACGGGCCCTATAGACAAGTCATTAGTGCTATACGAATAGAATAGAAAATATATGAGAATGGCATATCGCTAAGCTAAGCATTATGTCTTTCCCATAGTTTCATTGAATGCCACTCGTGTACAGGGCCAGGCTTGTTGATGTAGGTACCTCCTCCTGCTGGGCGAGGTGGTAGTGCCTCTTGCGCAGCGCGGCGAGCCTCGCGCGCTCCGCGTCCAGCGCGGCCTCGAGCTCCAGCGAGCGCACCTTGCTCTCCATCTCGAGGCGGCGCGTCGCCGTCAGCGTCAGCGCCGACGTGTCCAGGGCCTCTGTCATGTTGCAACGTCAACACTTACCATTAACTACAAATAACCCTTATAACAATAACAAGTGATATATTTATATTAATTCTAGGATAGGCCTGCGACTTCGCCCACGACTGACTTGAAATTCCCTGGATAAAAAAATCACGTTGAAATTAGATTTTTTTAATCTGGCCATTTTAAATGATTCCCAGAAAAATTCCCGTGCGATTCCCAGGATAAACAGTAGGGCAGATTTTGACTCTAAGAATTTGCTGTCGATCAGCGAAAATCGCATTGAAATCGGCCAAGTTGTTTTAACGTGAATCCCAAACAAACAGACAAGAAACCTAAAAAAACTTGCATTGTGTTCTCCGTCGTTTATGTAGTCTATTCCAGTTGTTTTTTCAAATAGCTTCAATGCAGACACGGCATGTTTAGAATTTTATAATATTATTCGTATTCAAGATTTCAGCACTTACAGAATGGACAGTCAGGTTAAATAAGATACATTTTATTATCTTACAAAACGTCGCAGCCCCATAGATTTTGCATGAGCGTACAGTGACGTCATATTTTTGTACAAGTAAAAAGAGCAAAACGTCAGGTTAATTATTGTTTGGATAGTAATGAAAATTATTTCTGACATACTTTTAAAATAAAATGATAGGGCCCTGTAGACAAGAAATCTAAGAGACTGATATATCTTTACGCTAAGTGCATACAATATATTCTATTAGTTTAGCGCCATGCCACTTGTCTACAGGGCCAAGTGTTATTTTAACATTTGTTTTTTTATATGGAACTAAGGTCGAAGTAGTATTTATTTTAACATGGGTCCAAGTGCCTCTCTATTTATATATCTAAAAATGAATCATAGAAATGTATGTATGCGCATAACTTGAGAACGATT